>OY015314.1:57676002-58926002 GCA_955612985.1 Cheilosia scutellata
TATCACACTTTTCTGTGAAATTGTCTTTGATTTCATTGATAAAGCATTTCCGTTTAAAATATATGTTTCACCAAAAAGTGAAATCAACAACAATATATTAATTATGCACTCGATGGTGATAATGATGGTATTAATTAAGCCATAAATAAATTATATATACGAAAGTAAAAAAAAATAGCTTTCACGACTAAAAGTATCTATCGAAAGATACACAACAGATACATGTGTATCTGCCACACGAACTTGACTTTGAAAATACCATGAGAAAGCACTGGAAACAAAATTCTGACGACGAGCGACGACTACCGACTACCGTGATGACGGACAGACACCCAACGGATATTACATCATAACGAGACAGAAGTCGGCGCGCAGGAGCTAGCGGCGCTTCTTAATTTGACCGGATTTAATAAGCGGTGGCGGTATAGACCACACACACGAAAATGGGAGAAAATTCTGAGAAATTATTTGATAAATTTTTAAATTAGTCATAAAATCGAGTTTCAGACTAGAGGTGATGGTTTTTTTTTTGGTTTTTGGATATGCGTTATTTTCTCTTTTTAATTAGTGGCTGTAAATTTGATTTTCGGTGTGTTTTGGACAATTATAAAACGGACTGTTTGAATTGCCGCCGATGGAGAGGGAAAGTGTTAATCGGTTGCATGCAGATACCACTTGTTTTTGTTTAAACGGTACTTCCAGTCCTATTCTTCTCATCGAATGCAGAATCCAAACCTATGTATTAAAAAATGGCTTAAATAAATCGCTGGTACCCCATTTAGCCGATGCATAAACCACCTTGTAGGCATTTCAGTTGCATCATGATGTAGATGTAAAATGTTTAAAAAGTACCTATTGTAAGATGTAGCAGAACATGAATCTGCAACCGCTAGACAATTTGAAAAGAATATTGTTAGTAAGAGTGGACCTTAAATGAAAACTGTATTGTTCAGTAAAGACGTTTTTTTTGCAGATACATGTAGCTAGAGTATTTATTTTAGGAGATTTTTCAAAAATATGGCAACACCCAGATAGCTGATAGAGGTAATCTGACAATTGACTTCTTTTTTTATTCAGTATTGTTTGGCAAATCATCAAAGGATCATCGTTTGAGTTGTGAGTTCAGTAATTTGGAGCTAAGACCGTTGGAAGGTCAAATTTTGGTCAGTGAGAAAAAATGTTGCGAATCCAATAGAGATCCATTACCTACAGAAGCACCTCGCAAAATTCAGTTTTTGGTGCAATTTATGGACTGGCGGCTTCTTACAAATTTAAGAAAATCGAAAAAAATCTATTTCAACGGCTACAAGACCTAAAAAGAAGCACCCGATACTTTCAATGGGTAGTCCGAATGGTATCATTGCAATATTGGAATTCATAGGACATGCAAATCATTCCCAATTATCAGGCAAAATCCCAACACAATTTTAGTGTTAATAAAGGCTGGCCTTTCCATTTCTCCTGCATATATGCATCAGTATCCTTCAAATGTCTACATATCTACAGATATCAGTTTCCTACTGACCTCAATTTGCAAAAGTTTTCCTAAAAAAAAAAAAAAAAAGAAACCATGTCGCATATGACCCAAAAAACAAAAATACAGTATCTACTAACAATCACCAATCTCGTTTAAATGTCAAACTCTAAATAAACTCTACTATCTGAACCCACATTTGCCCCAGACAGACTGACACACACACACAAACAACTTCTCTTTTTACAACAAGAAACCAGTTTCACGCCTCAAAACTCAATCAGCTGGCTAAATGTGTTCCGTGTTATATATCTCTATCGAACTGGTGTTACATTGCTCTAAGCCATATAATGTCTGTAATTTTCTGCAAGTTAACACCCACTTCCTACGATCTTGATGAGATTGCTACAAACGAACTAGAAACACATAAAAAAAAATAAAAATAAAAAGCGAAACCAAAAAATATTATCTCAAAGCAGCAGCGCGCACAAACCCAACTGGTTTTGCTATACGTACCCATATGGGTATCTGTACTCTAGGTATCTACTACAAGCCAACAACTTGACTTCTTCGTCATAACTATCCTGCCCATTACTTACAAACCGCGCCACTGATTTTATGCAACTCAATGTGAAATGTTGTAATCGCGGTGCTGCCGACAACACTATACACACGGCAAGTATATACAAACAAGAAGAAAAAAAAATCGACAGCTAAACATTAACTACCGCAATTATTGCACGCAAAACAAGAATTAGTCGAATGGCAGCTTAAACTCTTAGTCAATCCAGCAAATGACGAAGAAGACAAGTAGCACTGCACAATTTTATACATATGTATTTAGGAGAGGGTGGAAGAGAGGTTTGTAGCATAGGGACAAAACTCACGATGTTAATTATAGCGATTCCGATTGCAATTGAAATCAATTTGTAATGCACTTGTAAACGTGTACGGTGTCGTTTTTTGTTGCTGCAATGTTTATATGCATGAATATGCCATCCACTCAAGCCATCAATCCATTCCCGTGCAACCAGAGAGTGTGTAACTAGACCAAGTTTATACCCGTTTATATACAATATATGAATATAGACGAAGAGCTGTCTTTGGAGTATCGAATTACGATGACAATGTCGGTGACAACGACAAGTAATGTGTAGTTTAATGTGGCTTTTCAATGGCAAAACTATAGTTGCACAGCAACACCAGACAAGTGGATATTATAGGGGACACACAATATGGCAGCTCGTACTAGTGCGATGATAATTGTGATGATGATGATGATGCAATTAAATGAATCGATTATGATTGGAAATTGTGCTGCAGTGATATGGTTTGATATGGAGGTAATTGTGTGGGAATATTTTTACTTGTAGTTTTTTTTTTGTGGGAAAATGCCGAAAAGAAATTAAATTTCGTTATCCCTTTGTAGTAATTTGATTCTATTGTGAATTGTTTTTGGTTCTTTGGCTTTTAGTATAGGCATTTTCATCTTCTCTGAGATTCTATAAGATTCTGTCGCCGCTCCATCAGTTTACATTTTATTTTTTTTTATTGTATAGCTTAGCAACATAAGTCTGCAACATGTCTGGTCCATCTAATATTTCAACTTAATAAATAAATACATAATGCATCTTTGTTTAAATTAATGTATCCTAGTTTAATCAGAACATTTGATTAGTGTCATGCTAGTTGCATTCCTAGCAACATGTTGCTACATTGTATAAGGGATATATTTCGGATCAATATGTTGTCTTCGAAAAGAAACCCTCATGTGAATTTTAATGAGTCTTTTCAAGTGAGTACCTTTGTATATAAACATTTGAGTACATACACATATCACTTCCATAATCTTCTTTAATTCTTCTGTACGTGTTTGTAACCGAACTCCTCCTAAACGTCTGTACCGATTTTAATAAAATTTTGTGTGTGTGTTTGAATGGGTCTAAGGATGGTTTAGATTCACAATTGGACCCGGTAGATGACGCTGCGATCCGATTCCACAAAATTTTAAATAATATACACTCAAAAAAAAAAATCATAAATAAAATTTCAAATAAAAAAAAGCGGCCGCAGAACATTTGACGGACAATGAAAGTGTACGACCAGGCAAAACAACATTTGCCGGGACCGCTAGTAAACTGTATGTATCTATAGAACATTTTCGTTTCCAGTTAATCTATTAAATTGTTCAACAACATTTTTAAAAAACAACGTTGAATTTTCAATTTCGAGCCCTTTAATTGCATCGCTTAGGTAAAAAATGTTCCATTTCAAAACTCATTTGAATGCCTTCACCATTCTTACAAGTCCGTTTCCATTACATCCGATCAGTGTGCAAGAAAAAGTTTACGCAACTTAATTGCATCCATTGAAAGAAATGTGTTCATTTCAAACTTTTCAACACCCTCATTCTTTGAATCCCTACATATCGCCAAGTTACCAACTTATCCTATATATACACCCCCCAAAAACAATGCACACAATTTCCATTACATTCACTCTGTTTGTGTGTGTTTGTGTGTCTGCATGTGTTGTATGGAAAAGTTGAGAAAACTTGCTAGCAGTTTTCATTTACGATGTAGAAGCAACTAGAGTGCACGTGTTTCTACTACACTCTGCAGTCAACCAGTCTACGTATGTTCATGTCGTTTTAAAAAAATAACCCATTACGACGACGACGACGACGAAGAAACGTATTTTCCTTTCGCACAGTTTTGCTTGAAATAGATACCGACAACAAAACTGAGCAAAGCTATAGAGATAGACTGCAATTGAAGCAATTTAAGTTGGAATATATGCACCAGACTACCTATACATATGTTGTGAATGCACTTCAAAATCATGCAGCGCATAAATGACATTTTCTGTCCTACCGTTAAATGCATGAGTGTACATATTCGTATATTGATGTGCGGTATCTTTTGCGATCATATGTTCAGATACTGATCATATTTCAAAACCGCATTCTGGCCATATTACATAAGGATAATTGGCGGTGGTGCACTTGGCATTTAAAAAAGAAAATAATTCCAAACCATACCACAACATGCAACATGTGTTGAAAAGAACCACATTATGTATCTCCTGATGCGGTCATCATTTGCTTGAGATGTTTTTAATATATCTCGCGGGAGAGTCTAACTTAGATATCTGCATATCACTCAGATGACTTGTTATGGTTGGTGTTGAATGCATTCGGTTTATACAGTTTTTTTTCTTTTACTTTTTTTATGCCTGCATGCATGAATATACTGTATCTAGATAAATGTAGTATTTATATTTTTATGAGGGGGGCACCGTGGGGAATTTAAGAGAAATATTAATATACGAGGGCAGTAGGTGCATTTGAGGCGCCGAACATCTGTATCATGCTACTGCATTAAATTTTTTCATTCGCAGATGATTCTTCGCATAGATATTGCGGTTTAAATTCTAGGGAAAAAAGCGGCAGACTTACCAATTGCACTGACATCTGCATAACAATGGACTGAAGTGTTGGTATTCTTGAAAAATAATCTTCATCGTAGGTCGTCCCCCTTTTTGTCATTTCGATTTCAATTCTGAATTTGCCAAACGTTCGCCGATGTCGACGACAATGACTAAGACTACAGGGTAGGTACCTATCTCCTAGCTGATGGTATATTGTGAACGTGGATGAATGATGCAGGTTAATCGTGATATTGAATAAATTTTCCTTCTATCACTCCTTGCCCTCTCATGCGGTGGGGATAAAGTGGGTGTGCGCTACCGTATTGACAAGGTCTATCATGCTAAATAGCTCATCCATCTAGATACATATGGATAGAATTGTGTGTGTTTTTGTTTTCTTGTTAAAATGATATAGTATTATTTTGTTTTAATATTTATATCTGTCTTATGAAAAGTGACATCAGATTCTCTCTGTTTTTATTTCGCTAACATTGTGAAACGGAAGTGAAAGTCGTGGCATTTAATGTAATTTTCTGTGGTGAGATCATTTCCTTTAATTGGTAACATGACTTTGCTGTGTAATAGTACACAAGTACAATATCATGATTTTTACCTGAAGTTAGGGTTACTTTTGTAAGCTGAGCAATATTTTGTTTGCAATAGAAATTGGCCTATACGATTGCATGATTAATCTTGCCGAAATTCATTCAATCTTATGTTTTGAAAAAACTTGTACATTTATTACTATCACTCCGATTCACAATAGATAATGTTCCTTAGCATTGCATATCCTAGAAAAAAATGCGTTTGCTTAAATTTTCACTTAATGCTTACTCTATTTCCAGTCTGAAAGGGAGAAGAAACGTTGGTAAGATAATCTTTCTCTCAGAAATTGTACCTTTGATTTGAAGGAACATGTTTCTGCAACATTGGGTGCTTAAATATTTTCTTAGTAAATGTATCACTATTGCAATAGATAATGACCTCACTAAGCACAGCATTTAATGCATAAATGAGTTTATTATTTAGGTTCAGCGAGTACCAACATGTATCTGCAACATTTAATTGAGAAATACTTGACTTATTGTTTTATGAGCAAAATACCTAGTACATATATTTAATTAAGCAACTTAATTGAAAAGGAATAATGAACTTGCATAGTTATTAGAAAAAAATATTTGCAACTGCTAATTCAGCTAAAAAGGTCATGCAACTTTATAAAAAAAAAGAACAAATAATTCACGATTTCATCCTCAAAATGCCTACTGGATTCTTGTATATCTGCGATACTTATTCCGAATATTTGTATACATTACATTTGTGAGGGATACTCTTTAGAAGTAACCACTCATAGTATTTATATGTATCTAAAACATGCAGACATAGATATTGGCCGCATTCAAGAATCTAGTCATCGTAAATCGACTTGAATTGCCTTGATTAAAATTTACCTGAACGCAAAAACAAACTTGAATTGTGCTCCACACGTCAGAGCAATCGAAATGGAAAACTGCGCTCTCCCATGCCCTCCGATGATCTCCGATAACCCAATAGAAATGTCAAAACTGAGCTCTCCAGACACATGTTGACACAAAAATACCTCGTAGTAAGTCGAAAAATTCTTGACTTGATTTGTCGGTGTTGCGGACATAGACGTCAACTGACAAAACTCAATGAAAACTCAGCAACATGAAGATATAGAGCTGTCAGGCTTACTAAACTAGATTCTTGAACGCCCTCATTGTCATGGAATACTTAAAGAAAAAATGCATCCTTATTAACATTTTAAGTATGTATGTAGTTTGATTTCTGGTACATGTATATGGAGATACTTGTTATCTCAACATGTCACCGAATCTCCATCTCCATTGATAATAAACAGAATAACCGTTCATATAACGAGCATTTGAACAGATTTTAATTCTAGCAACATGTGTCCGACACATATGATCAACTCTGAATTGAATATATATTATTTTTTTCGTTGCACGATAAAATTTATAATGAGTAATATGAGTAGTTCTAAAAATTCATATAGTGTAGGTACATGAATCTGAGGAATTACGTAATAACATTTAACTCATTAATAGGCGTAAATGATATAGTTTTGTTTCCAGCAACATGTGTCCAAAACAGAAGATTGATACCACTTTGAATATACCGATTTTCCATTATTCCATTATTCTCCAGCAACATGTGCGTGCAACCTCAATCAATTTAATAAAAATATTAAACACCGAAAAAGTTTACATACTTTGTGGATATATTTGAAAATTTTTTACGAATTCAAGTTGACCTTTTGATGACATGTATCTACAAGTATATTTTTCTAAATCGTCTCCGTTTACGGAACTTTAGCAAGAAAAACTAACTATGTCCTGTACAATTCCATTGATTTCGTCACAATGTTGCAACTCTATGTTGCTCTGTGAGTCCGAAAAAGTTATATTTCACGTATCTACGAATAACTGTCTCGTTACAACACAGAATTACATCACAATTTGATTGATTTCTCAGAAATCTACACAAAATCCTACAAATTAACCCTCTAACCCCATCATGCTATGATTTCGCTCATATGATGATCTTATTGCTATCAACAAGTAAAACATGAACACATTTTCTCTGATACATAATATTACGGAAGTTCTATATATTATCAATTCAAAAATTCCACGTGACTATGTCAACATACTCCCATAACCAGAACATTCCCTTTTGTGCAAAGTCTGTATAAACATCGGTTTTGTATGCCTACCCACTTGAATTAAGAATGCTTGTATGTGGTCAGACTCACGTCGCTAACCTCATTGATGACCTTTTCCCCATAGATGTCTTCACCTTAGTCGATTAGGTGATTTTTTTTTCATGAGTTTCGCGCAATCGATTCATCGAAGATTTAATGGAAAAAACTTGAAGTGGAAAATAAAATGAAATTATTGGCAGAACGGTAGCTGTTTGCAATTATATTTAATTATCTGTTAATGTAGGTTTTTTTTTTATTATATTTATTTCCATTTTCGTATTTACTTATTTTATTTTCTAATACGGATGAATCGCGGTAGACAATATGTCTGTCTGTTATATTGAATGGTGATGTTTAGTCTAGTGTGGAAAAATGATATGGGTTTTCCAAGTGAATGGCATTTGTGTGATTCTGTATTCTCAGAAAGAGGATAGTCTTTGATCTCTTACCGATTGAGGTTGATTACATATCTGGTGATTTGATTTTGCCTGAAACTAAACCAAGACACACGAACTCAATTTACCGGAGAGATATGCGTTCATCTGCGGGAGTGTGTGATTGGTGCAGGGTTTTAAAGCTCTTCCTAAAATGTCATCCTTTCATCTAAAAAGTAATTGCAACCGAAAAGATACTCTCACATTTCATGCATCCTTATGTAATCTCCTTTCTAATGGAAAAGTTTTACCAGCATCACATTGCACATTCGGATAATTACTATCTCCAGCAGCAATTTTCAGTGTTTATCACTTTATCCATTTCTGACTGCTGTTGCGTGTATATTTTAGATACATCCCTCTCCAAATCATACACAAGATAACTAAAAGAAAAAAAAAAACTCTATTTCCTCGAGATAATATTGAGCGCAAACTTAACTCTAAAGTAAAGTTCACGTCAACGACGGCGAATTAATGATGCTGCAACGTATATTATCTGTGCACATTTCTCTGCTGTTGTTTTATGTGTATATGTGTGTCTACAGTTGAGTACAACATATGCTTGGATAGTAACTAGAAAATTATTACTTTCGTAAGAGTGTTTTAGTTTTAATGTTTACTTAGGAGTTGCATGCAAACGGCAGGAATGTGGGCACTAGTACACTTCCTTGTGGTACTCCACATCGCATCGACAAATGGGAAAATTATATATTTCATGCAAACAGATGGAGGCAACAGCTGTGCTGAAGAGTCCTTTCTACAGACAAATCATCAGTTATCCAACCTATCTACCATGTCTGCCTATGTATTTAACCCGTCTTAAGGAGCACACTTTAATCGCCAACCATTAATCAGAGAAAGTACGGTAGCACCGTATAGAGAAATCATTGCCTGGTATCATTCTCCATTGCGTTCGTCCTCTGCCATCGTTTCGATGAGTCGGGAATTATTTGTTTCTTCATTATTATTATTATTTTTTTTTATTATTTATTTGAGGGTAAAAAAAAAATTATGAGATACCAGAGAGGGATAAATATCAGACCGAAAAATTAAAGAAAACAAAAAAAAAATAAGTCCTCTTTGATGGAGATAGAGTTCATGCCCTGATGGTCTCATGATATCATGGAGCATCATAGCTGTGGCGATAGCAATGTGATGGAAATTTCTTTGAGGTTTGAGTTCACTTGCCTGCACTAAGTAAATTATAATTCGCTTGGCTGGAGTGATGAGGATTCAATGTGTGGGTAGTTATACCTACGAGTATATGTAGAGTGAGATAGATTTATAGATGACACTATCTGTCAATACAATTTATTGAGATGCGGTTTGGATTTCGATGCTTGTGCTGATATATTTATAAGATTAAGTTGAATTTGTTTCCTGATTTTTGTTGAAAATCTTTGAAGGTGGTAGTTTTTCTATGAAAACCATTTAGAGCCCAATTTTATTGTTTTGACAATTTAAATGTAAAATTTAACGCAATACAAATTATATTGCAGAACTTCAACGTAAGCAAGGTATTAAAAAATAATAAAAAAAATCAATGAATGAATGTACCTATACATATCCATATATCCATCCATATCCATACTACTTATAAAATGCAACGTCCGTCTGCTCGTTTCTACAAAACTCGAGAACCATTCGTCCGATTTTCATGATTTTTTTTTCTGGTTTATAGATGTGTTGCTAACTTAGGCCGTAGGGTGGGTGAGAATTGATCAGGAGTAAAGGGGTCGCGGGGAGTAAGGGGGGTCTCAAGAACCGTTAGCCTTGTGAACTTGAAAGTTTGTATGTTAATAGATGAGTCAAAATTATTACATGCCTCATTCATTGTTTTTCAAAATTCGTCCTATAAGGGTTGAACAACTTTTCACACAAACTTTTCTATTTTGGCCTTACTAAGATTAACTTGCCATTATACTCATAAATCTATGTATGTCAAGATATGCTTTTAATTGTTAGGCAATACTTCACCGAGTATTTTGAGCTAACATTCATCTTTCTGGTCCATCCAGAGGGTGAGATATAATAAATGAGGGGTAGGTAAAGGGGTGGTAAGGACTTACTCTGGAACTACATATTAACTATTTGACAAAAAGATATTGCGTTAAAATAGTTTGTAAGCTTAAAAAAAGAGGAAAAAATATAAACAAACGTACAGTGATAACTCTAATAAATTTTAATTTTATTTAAAAGAAAAGAATGAACGTCATTATAAATATAAAACCGTGCTCTAACAAATTCATACAACTATGTTGTACTAAATTAGACATTTTTATCTTGTCTCGGCGGTAAGTTTGTTTCTACATTACATTCCGCTGTCAGATTCAAAGTCATTACAGAACACCATTAAAATATTACATTCAAACTGTTGCCGTCCACGACTCTTGTGTCATTTCGTTGTAAAAAACGATATTCCAATAGTTTTCCAACTTTTGTTTACCATTTTATTTCTTCCTCTATTATGTGCCATGCCACACTATAAATCGTTTGCTAAAAAAAAGGTCAGATACTCATCTATTACTTGAACAGAATTTTTATCATCGACCCACATGACCCTCATTCATCCAACTTAATGCACCAAACTAACTATCTCCACAAGTACTCTACAACTAACCCTAATTAATATCCATAAAGTAAATCCAAACTATCTATGTATCTTTTACCAAGAAAAAATGTATTTTTTCGAAAAACACCGCATGAAATCCTCGAAAGATGAATGGCCTCCTTGTGCATGTTTCTCGGTCATAAGATTATCATCTGGCTTTCAAGGAAACCACTCTGTGATTAATAGACAAATGACTATGAACCGTCATCATTATAATCGTCTTTCAGCCTTGATTTCATTTCATAGATATGAATTCCTTATGTACTATACGTATATTCAAAAGGAGAGATCTAGTTTCTCGTCTCTCTAAAGGTGTGTGCTAGCTGGCCGCCAATTGAATGGATACAATTTATTCACAAACAAAAATACATCTCTCCATGAACTGCAATAGCAAATGTTTGCGTTCCATACAGCCAATACACGATAAGAACGCATGCAGTTGTTCTGCGTATATTTTTCCTCATAATAAACAACGCATAACCATAACTCTGGCAATATTATTAAGGAAATTTTTTTTTTAAGTAATTTATTCAGCAATAAACGCAAATATAATAATTCTACAACAACCTCATGTCACATACGTATTTATATACACATTCAGCTCACTTGGCACGTGATTAAATTGAAATTGTCGCAATGACGGAACTAAAACCTATCATCGCCAGTGAGAGTTGCTATATCACTATTTTATCTATAAAAAAAAAATATATAGGTATATATCGATACATTTCCCGGTTGTGTTTTTGTTTATTTTATAAATTTTATTTTATATGCAAATATTCTCCTGATATAGGGGGTGAATGCATTCACCATCACCTCGACAGATAAGATATAGCAAATACTAATATGTATCTAGTGCAGTTTCGACACTAAAAAAAAAAAATTCATCTATAGCTATTTTTGTCATTTTTATTTAACATATTTATTTAGATTTTTTATTGGAATGCAATTTGAATACGTGCCAATTATTATTTTCAGAAATGAAAATTTTGCTTGCAATTGCTTGTTGGCATACTATGAGTATATAGCTACGCAATGATTGTAGGTATTTGTTGTGCGCGCTATTAAGAGCACAACTTTTGACACTGTACACACGTAAAAATTATACGGAACAAATTGAACAGTTTGGACATTTTTATCTATATAATGTAAACCTATTTGATTTTTTTTTTTTCTTGAAACTGAAGGTATCTTGGAATATTTTTTTTTAATAATCATGTGTGTGCAATTAAAATATGTTTAATATAACTTTTTGAATATGTATCTTCAAGCAATCACTTTTTTTTTTGTCTTACAAGTAAATTGCAAATTTTGTGTGTATTTGCACATTTGTATTCCGAAGTTGAGTATTTTTTGAATGCCAATGAAATTTCCGTAATAGCTATGCAATGGAAATAGATTTCTGTGCCAAGTTTAAGCGATTAAATAGATGCAATTGTTTTTTTTTTTTTTAATAGTTTGAGGAGGTAAAACGTACTGTGTGAAGAGGAGACAAGTTATGATAGAGGATGGTGCGTTTTCACGGACAATTTGGTACGGTACGGAATGTCTACATTATTTCATTGGAAATGTGTATTTTGTAAAGGAACTGGGTACATATTGCCAGATCTGTATCGTTTTCAATGGGAATACATTTTTTAAACTGAAATTTAATTTGACGTGGGAATAGGTTCATTAAAGTCATGCTGAGCTCAAGTTCATGAGTAGGTATTGTCCTTTTCCAAATGGTGATAGCGGAGACTAGTCCACTACCTCTTCGAAGGACGGACTACGAAAAAGGGCCGAAATATGATTCTGCAAAGCTTTAAAAAAGGCATGGTATTCTAAAAAAAATTATTTTTCGTTCGCACTTTAAATTGGCTTCTGCAAACTTGTATCTTTTTTATAGACTCTACTCAACGTATTGAATTAAATTAAAAAAAATAGTCTCTACTTAACATGCATTGACTAATAAATTTGTCGGTGCCCTATGTTGGTAGTAAACCAGTCGTAAATACACATTTAAAAAAAATCGCTAAAATACAATCAGCCAATTTAAGTCACAATCAAGGTTCGAAAAATTAACTTTAACATTTAATACTGCAGAAATGATTGTGCATATAGACAAATTACTGCCGAAATCACTGAAATTTTACCATCTACGTAATAATGCAGCAAATAGTAGCTAGCCATACAGAAAAGTTGGGACGCAAACCATCAATAGCTGGGTGACAAACCATTTAGGAAATTGGTCAGCGAATTGGTTTTGGTGATTTAATTAGTAACCATCCAATTCGTTGTCCTCATTGCAATTGGCTTCAATTTCTTCAAAAACTTAAAATAAGAAATTCGAAAAAACCTCAGAGCCGTAGATTTTGTGGTTATTTTAGACACAAACCATATTATAAAGGGTGTTTGTTTTTAGAGGTATAGAACTTTGAAATGGAATAAAACAAAGATGATTTTTTTAAATTGACATGAAATTTACTTTATTCGAAAGATAATCTTCTGGCATTATAATTTCAATATGATTTCTGGCATATGACCGCCACGGCTGTCTCGGACGTAGTATAATCTGGAGGACCAAAAAAACTTCTCTAACATTTGTGGCCTTATATCGGCTATAACGCGGCAAATGTTGTCTTCCAAGTGGTCAATCGTTTCGGGCTTATCGGCGTAGACCAGCGACTTCACATATTCCCACAGAAAATAGTCAAACGGCGTTAAATCGCACGGTCTTGGAGGCCGATTCTCGGGTCCGCAACGTGAAAGTGAAACTATGCGGTTACCAAACGTTTCCTTCAATAAATCAATTGTGGCACGAGCTGTGTGACATGTTGCGCCGTCTTGTTGAAACCACAGCTCCTGCACATCATGGTTGTTCAATTGATTAACGAAAAAGCACACAAAATGGCCGCCAGTTAAAATAGTGTTGCCAACTTAAAGTTCTATACCTCTAAAAAAAAAACACCCTTTAGTTTCAAAACTTTAAATGTGATATATGCCGGAAAAAAAATGTGTGCTTGATGGGAGATGTACCAAATATGTCAGCTGAGAGCTGATCTGTCAGTAATATCGGAAACCATTAATTGACAGATCCGCTGTTAGCTGACAGATTTGCTACATCCCTCATCTGTTGAATTTATAGCTCCACGTTAAAAATTGCTACATAAATGGTTTTAAAATATAAATATAAAATCTTCTAGACTTCTACAGTTCTACGCCTCCTAATATTCGTGTTTCGGTAGTGGTGCCATCTATCGCAATCATCTAGGAGTACAAAATTTAAATTCTGCTATTCGATATCTTCGGAATTGAAAATACCTACGTAAAAGTTGTAAAACTATTCATTTTGTTTGTGTCTGCAACTTTGTGAATATTATTTAGTTTAACTAACAAATAATTAAAAATTGCTTGCAAATTATTTGGTTGAGTCTTCGTTTTTGGATCGTATCAGACAGAGATTCTGCTCTGGTGAGACTGTCGTCGCATTTTTAATTCCATTCGTCCCAGAATAAGAAATTAAAACTTACAGAATTGAAAGCCTTTGAAAAGCTAGGCCTTTGGTCCCATTATGGACCTATTTCTTATTTATTCAACCAATTTATTAGCCCTCATTTGTACCAACAATTTAAATGGACAAATTATAATAATGGTCACTCACCTTTTACAAAAGAATATGTAGGTAGGTATGTGCTAATAAAACACATTAAGACCCAATTTGCAAACCTTCCGTCTATGGCTATTAGAAATTAAATTTCAAAGTCATAACTTGTCCATCACACACTCATAGGCTAAATAACTTCGTCGTCGACCTTTTTATAGCTTTTTCGTTTTGTTATATCCAAAAAACAAAAAACTGCTTTCATTTATATGAACCCTATAATTTGTGTTAAATTTATTACAAAAACTAAACTGTTTCTCTTATCTTTTCAGGTAATTAACTGCTCTAAAACACCTTCTTGACTTTCAAAGAAGCTTAAACAAGCAAAAATTCAGGTAACAAAACAGAAAATAAAATATCGTATACTTAGGGTACCTACCTACCTACCTATCCATCAAAATTTGGCCCAGAAAAAAAAAAAATAAATAAATAAAAGAAAGAAAAAAAAACCAAAGCAAATTGCTTAATTAAATTTTCAAAAGCTGTTGCTATACCATCGGTCAGCCACTTCATAACTTTATAATATTTAATGACAATTTCCGGCTCAGCATTATCATACGCTCATAGCCATTCAATGAGAAATTTCCACGAATTTATTCCTCGTGAAGTGAAGTGAAACCCTTACCCAACCAAGCGTCCACTTAATTCTTATAAAAAGGGGGGGCTACCAGCAAAAAAAAAAAAGAATACCACCAACAAATTAGGTTATGCAATTAGAAGGAATATAATCTCGTCTTTAGAAACTCTTTTCTCCCAAAAATTCATCGTCATTAGCATCGACATCATGCTGTTCATCGTCTAGAAAATTTGTACTGCTGGCTGAGGCTGACCTTCGCCTTTAGAGCGATACAGATACCACCGAGAGTACCGTAACTAAATTCTGACGTAAAGAAATTTTTTTGCCTCTTTTATTCAGCCTTCGTCTAAGTTAACCTCTATATAGATAGAAATATGTGTACATGAAGCCAGCAGGGGAGACATGAATATCAAGCAGAAACATGAATACAAATTCTGCAATTTTCTACACACATTTTTGCTCCTTATTCTTCTTTTGCTGCTGCTGCTCAGTCCATTTTATTCGGGTTAGTGATTGAAAGGCATGACCAACAAAGCATGACAGTTTCGTGGAACGCAGCGCAACCAAACCGAGCACAAAAAGCAACCATCATCACAATCATCATCATCACCATCGTCATCTTCTTCACTCGATCAAACATCAACAGAATTGTCGTCGTCGTCGTCGTCGATGTCATAGAATTGTTGCTGCTTTACGCTACCGCCTCGTCTACTGTATATGACGCCGTCGTCGCCGCCGCGGTGACTTTATATCCCCTATATCCAACATTATCATCATCAACTTGGCATAGGCTGGTGTAGTTCTTGATAATGTAGCCGCTGCAGTTACAGATACTTGTATCTCATGTGTGTGGTTACAAAAAAAAAGGGTGTCTTAGAACGCGCATTCGAAAATGTGTACTAAATGTGAAATTTCAATGCAAACCCCCTATCACCACCCACGGCGGCGCACCATTCACATGCAATGGTTCAGTAAGTTCGCATATTGAAAGAGTCCCAAACAGATACATTTGCATCTATACACCAGGCACTCGCACTGCACATTGGGTTCAAGTCAAAATCTGACGTCGATTAAATAAAGATTGCACTGTTTATGGCCTGACAACGCAGCATTGCGTTAGCCGTACATGTACATGTACACCCGTCCTCTGGTGGAGGAACATCTAAAGAGACCGCCATCAAAATGCTGGATACCAAACTATTCATTCGAGACAAGCTGCTAATAAAGATACTCGTATATAGATACACGCAGCACTTGTAATGTTGACACCACCACTGCTGGCAGCGGCGGGCGTCATTTCTCTGTGCAATTATTTTGTGGTTCGAAACCTTGCTGTTTGTATATTTTCAAATGTGAACACATCCATGTGTTGTTGTATGTATTTTCAACGGCTATCTGCTAAGTGGCGGAACTTTTACGTTGAGTGGGAAAAATGCACATTCGGTGTAGAAAATTTCATAAGAAAATCAAGAAATGCGTGCAAGACTTTCAAGCGCTTGTACATAGAATTTATATACCTAAAATTGGTTTAGGTCTACCTATTTTTTTTACATTTGTGAAGTTTTCATTAAGACGAATGAGGGAGATTTAGAATAGCTATCGGTGGAATTTTGAAAATGTTTAGCTAATTAATCAACTCAATTAAAACAGTGCTTCCAAAGGTATAGGATACAAGAAATGATACCCACTTGGTTGAGTGTAAATGCAGCGGCTACCATAATGTATGTAGAAATGTCTATAAACGCAAAGTTTCCATGGGTGGTCAGGAATTTTAATAGAAATGCAATGTACGATCTCCATTGGGGATAGACGTTTTTAGTTAAGAGTTACACTCTAAACAGATGATAGTTGGTTTTATACTTTTTTTCACTTTTAATCGAAGTTTAATTGTGGTTATGTACTGATAGCTAGTAATCTAAAAAATCTCTGTATGTTTCCTTCAAATGGCAACTGCACTGCCATCTATGAACGGCTCACTTGTAGGTGGTTTGAATATTGGCATCGCTGTATTTAAACAACTTCATGGGTCTTTATTTGCATTTCCCTGAAATGTGTATATATTTCAAAATACAATAACTAAATTCATTGAACACTGGAGGAGTTAGAATAAGAATTCAGCAAAGACACTAACCATTTCAGTTTTATGTTGAAAATTATGTATAGAAAGAAGTCTAACTAAGGGCGAACTACTACATAATATCATTGACTCATAATGGCGTAAACTCTTCCTCCATTTAGCAGTATCTATCTATTTTAAAGTCTTAAAAACACCTTAAAGTCCAGTTTCATAGTTATTACCCCATACGGTCCCGTAACAATAATCACCAAAAATAATTACTGTATAACGTACAATGCCCTTTCTGTTCAAAAATACAATTCATCTCTTTAACGCATAAATATTGCATGACTTGTACAATGAACTCTGGTGTATTACATTATAAATTATTTTATAACAATCTTCTACCACATGTTCTTTTTTTTTTCGGCCATGCGCTCTCATTTTAATGAGCCTTAAAGTGAGCTAAACAAATTTGCGAATGTATCAAATTGGTGGTTGTAAACACATAAAAAAAAAGTTACATAGGGTGTGCCATGGAAATTTATGAAATTTGCAATGTTTATCATTTCATTTGAAATCAAATTCTGCATTTAGTCATTGTCGTACCTAATGGACACTAGGAACGTATCAAATGGCTAATTGTAACAGAGCATTTAATTTTATTTAATCGTTGTGTGTTGTAGCTTCTGCTTATTCATAATTGCAACTATTCAGCATATCTATAAAAAGCGCCATCTGTTGACAGAAACTAACGAGTTGGTTGTTGTCATTGCTAATCTGTCTGATATATCCCCAATTGGAATGATAAAAGTGTAGCAAATTGTTTTTAACTTGTCGAGAATGATTCCGGTAATCAAAAATATATTTTAATAATATTTAATGCTTACACTCCAGCAACTGTATTCATTTCTTGAATTTATACTTGACTTGAAACCATTTTTGTACAGTCAAAGTACAGTCAAAGTACGATAGATGACGCTAAAGTAAATTCTCAAAATATATTTTGTGCATTTCAAATTTTTTTTATGTTCATATATGCATTTTTAACATTTTTGATTTGTAATTTTTACAAATTTAGTCTTTTAGCAAAAATAAGAAACTAGTTTCGAGAGCGCCATCTGTTGTTGGGAACTTTTGTGCATAGTTGCTTGAATCGGAACTAGAGTTTGTGCATATATAACAACATTTATCAGTTAAAGAACCGTTTTTTTTGTTTTCTTTACAAAACACGATAAAAGAAAAATGTTCGTTAAATCAAAAAATTCGTCCATTCATTTTCAATTCAAGTTTAAATTCTTCCAATTTGTCACACCCTGTATAAGTTATAAAAAACCAACTATATATAATTATATATTCACATATTTTGTCTGTCAATTATACAATATTAAGTTATCAAAAGGTAAAATAGCAATTTCATATAATGTCATTACACTTGGAAGATGAGTTGTAGCTTTTTTTTTTTTTAATTCTGAAAAATATATGTTCAAGTCAATGACTGACCCCAAGCAACGTTTATTCGCACCAGTACCGTCGTCATCATTAAAATAATGGTCATAACAATCAGCACCTACCAAAAGCACGATGAGCAGATTTTTTTTTCTCCACTTTCAATGAATGAGAAGTTTCACGAAACGGGAAAAAGAATGTTACGCAAGATGTGTCACAAATTAATTTAACAGTTTTACCTTCGAAAATTGACAGGTGGAGAAAAAAAAATGAATATCCGATGACAAGCTAAAATAGGTAATAGTTTTTCCGCATCCTCTGACACTTGTGTGTGTGTGTGTTAGGTGAACCATTACAATGTTAATAGAAACAAAAATAATATCTACACAAATTAGCAGAAAATATAGTTTTTTTTTCCAACCGCAAGAGCGTAAAGTTAAGCCCTCCAAAAAGATCGTCACACATCGATGTGCACGTCTCGACCAACAGAGCAACAGCTACAATGCGCGTATTTGGTTACCTCGACATTATTGCATGACATGCAAACATAAAAAAAAAATTCGAAAATCTTTTACTACCACGGGTAAAGTGGAAATGTCATCGTTGGTTAATTACCAGTGAATTGGAAAAGAAACGCCACTAGTAGGTGTAGGTGTAGATACAAGTAGATGGGGTCGCCTAATGTATGCAAATAGGAAAAGTCATAAAAATAAAAGTATAAATGAGATCACGGAAAGGACTTGGATCGTATCTCCTTCTACATGTTTTCACCTGACACTATACTGACAGTTTGGGGTTCGTTTTTTTTTTTCGGCGCGGTCACGTAGTACTAAGACGATAGTGATCTTGACATTTATTGGGCATTAATTAGCACTTAGGCTGACGTGAAGTTTTGAAAAATGCACTATTTTTTATTCTTTACTTCTTTTTTTTTTTTTTGGGTTAAATGCAAAAGGGTCAAATGATGTGTTGGCTTTTCCATAGGCTTCATTGTGGGATTAAATTTTTTTTTTTATAGTTTGATTAATGATTTGGACTTTGTTGAGGGGTAATGGGCTGAGTGTTTTATTCTGGTGTAGTGGTGCGGTGCTTTTGGCTCAGTGTGACTTTACACTTGGTCTTTATGAGGTGGGAATGTGTACGCATAATGTTTCTGTGATAAGTGACACCAACTTTGGGGGAAAATTTAATGTTCTGTGTTTATTTGACCGGACTGAAATGGTGGATTTAAATAAAATATATGTAAATATTTTTCTTTGATCGCCATGGAGGCATGGACCCCTCTTGGTGTCTTCATTTCCTGTTTAAACTAACCAAACGAATTTTTTTTATTCCACAAATAAAGTTGTATGTCCACAAAAATGCGTAAAATGTATGGTTATGAGAAACTTACGTTTTATATTTTGAACAATTCGTTTTTTTGTTTACTTCAACGACAACACGTAACTCTAAAGCGTATACTATATCTAGAACAATTACCTACAACTTTGGAAGTAGGCACGAAAGCAGTTTAGATTTTTAGCAGCAGCGGGGAACCTTTTTTTGTAATCTTTATAATACCTTATAATTCGGCTAGACCGAATTTAATGAAATTTTGTGTGCATGTTTGAATGAGTCTAAGGATGGTTTAGATTCACAATTGGACCCGGTAGGTGGCGCTGCGATCGGATTCCACAAAATTTCAAATAATAAACACTCAACAATAAAAAAATGTAAAATCAAGAATAACCTCATGAATAAAATTTCAAATATCTAATATTCACTCAACAAAAAAAAAAAAAATCATAAATAAAATTTTCAAATAATAAAACGGCCCCAGAACAATTGACGGACAATGAAAGTGTACGAGCAGGCAAAACAACGTTTGCCGGCCGGCTAGTTGGAAATAAAAGTATTGGAAATATCCTTAGTTTTTTTTTATGACAAAGTCGTGAGTTCTCTCAGGCTTCTTCTCAGCCTTTCTAAGGAATTATGTTTCTTGTGTAACTTGTTGGAGAACTTCTTCGTTAGAAAAATTCTTACTTACTATTTAGGTTAGGTAGCAATAAATTTAGTCAGCAGAAAAAAATCTACTTCATCTTTCGTACTGTTTTTTTTTTATTAGCCACCGAATGAAATTGGTAGATTTTCCCATATGATGGTTTTTTTTAATCAGTATTTTTTGGTGGTGCGCCAACTAAATGCAGAATTTCCAAAAATCCGCTTCATTCGAATGACACAATGTATTATGAAATCGAAACTTACAAATTGCCTACGCAAATCAAAATAAATAGCAAATGATTAATTTTTTTCCAAGCTGCTTCACCGAAATGTGTCAAGTAATTTCACTTCAAAAAGAGACAAACAAGTAGCTAATAATTAAAAATACAAACAAACCAAGAAAAAAAAATACAAATTTAAAGTAAGTAGCTTCAATAAGGAAACTTTCACTCCATTCACCATTGCCTCCACAGATAGGCCTAAGAGTTACAAATACCATAAAAAAAACTTCTCTCCCTCTTAAAATACAAACAAATCGTAAATCTTAAAAAAAAAAAAACACACTACTGTAACATAATCAATCATTCAAGCAGCATAAATATACATTTTTTGTAGGTCAAAAATTGTAATAATAATTGGTTACCTTCATCTAGCTAATCTACCTAATCTACGATTTTTAAAAATAGTTTCTTCTGTGTTTTTAGTTTTTTTGTTGACCTTTTTTTTTATTTATATCTTTGGTAGGCACCTGAAAAAACAAATGTACGCATACGGCATACCCCTCCTGACAGATACAGAGATACTCTCTACCCAGTGGGGGAGCACAAAAATAAATAAAAAAGCATAGTACTATATATGCAAGACACCTCTTTAACCGTGGGTGTGCCCCGTAACAATAGTAGCACTATATCACACATTACAAATATAGCAATGGAACAATGGTATATATTATGCTAACTAATGCTATAGCAATAATTATGTAAAACAAACAGAAAGTCATAGCACTACTATAGGCCTTCATCACTACTCTATGCCTAATAGTGAAAGAAAAAAAAAAATAATTATTACCAACTAGTTTGTTGCCTCGCGTTTTTATTTTAAGCTTCATTTAAAAAATGAAAAATAAAATGCAAATTATGAGGATGACCAAAAATGGGATGTGGGTGCACACGACATGGAGTATATAATAAAAAAAAAATAATAACGCACAGCAAAGTCATTAATAAAACAGAAAACAACAAAATCATGTTCTATGGTTAGTGATGAGATGAATTTATAATTTTTTTTTACTCCCTATTTGGACTTTGTGGTGATGAGTTTTTTCTATATAGCCAGAGGAAGGGGAAGGTGCGATAGTTTTAATTAAATGGAGTTTTTTTATATGCAGAGATGACTTTATTGGAATGCATTTTTAAAAGTCATGCCACTCATTGATTTGAAATAAAAATAAAATTATTTTCATTTTGACGTTTATTTGTTTTTTAATCAATTGTTGTTAAGCTGCTTATTGGTTTTTTTTTTTTTTTTGTTATTAGACAGATAGGTCTAAAGTCTGAGTATTAAAATTGGCATTTTTTCCTAGGAAGAAAAGCCAGCATTTTCGAATTTTTTGACTATCTTTCCGAAATTTCAGGTCTTTTTTCCAAAAAGAACATGTTTGGAAAAATATGCCAGAAACAATATTTCGCGTTCGATAAATTTCAAATAAATAACATTTTCTGACCTTTTTTCCAAAATTTGTTTGGAAATTAGGTAGATTAACATAGGTATTGCCTATGTTTATTGTCTGGCTTAATTTCCATTTTACTTTATGGTGCCTTTTCCACATCTGCCTGTCATAATTTCGTAATTTCTGTCATATTTTCCAAACAAAATTCTGATGTTTTTTCCGAATTCGAAAGCAGAAATATTTTCTAGCATTTTTTCCAGCAAAAAAAAATAAAAAATTAGGCGTAATTTCAGGGAGCCATCACAAGGGGGATAAGCGGCTTCATTGGTATCCTTAATCGATTGGGAAATAAAAAAAAAACTATGTCTACAATTGGCGCAGTAGCGCAGTGGTTAGTGTGCTGGACTACTGTGCGAGGGATCCCAGGTTCGATCCCCGGAAAAACACAAATTAACATCTTAAGGTTTTTTCTACTGCGCCACCTCTCGCGAACTTCTGACAAACATCCGAGAGTATGACTGTCCTGAAAAAGCTTCTCAATTCAGCCGTTCGGACTCGGCATAAAATTGTAGGTCCCTTCCATTCGTTCCAAAAATGAAACTCACACAAAACGAATGGTTGCGAGAAGCTAGGCCTTGGGTGTCTACCGCCTGTAGCGCCGCCTATTTTATTTTTTTTATGTCTACAATTTCGCATTCGAACTCTTATTTAACTGTCATGTTCAACTGTCAGATTGGATTATTTGTTTAAATTTCAAACATGACACTTTACACTGTGTTTGTTTGAACTAGATATTATTTGAAAGATCTTTAATTTTCCTTCGAAATTTTAACCGTCGTCTGTCAAGGGTTCTTCGGCAATGCAGATAAATGTTTTTTCGGACATGTTTTGAATTTTGTACGAATTTCCTGATGACCTCTTGGTGGTATTCCACCATATCCATCCATACTACTTATAAAATGCAACGTCCGTCTGCTCGTTTCTACAAAACTCGAGAACCATTCGTCTATATTTCATCTATAGATGTGTGGCCAACTTAGGCCGTAGGTTGGATAAGAATTGCTCAGGAGTAAAGGGGTCGGGAGGAGTAAGGGGGGTCTCACGAACCGTTAACCATCTGAACTTGAAAGTTTGTATGTTGATAGATAATTCAAAATTATTACATGCCTCATTCATCGTTTTTCAAAATTCGTCCTAAAAGAAAAGGGGGTGCAAACTTTTCTATTTCGACCTTACTACGCTTAACTTGCTATTATATTCATAAACCTATGTATGTCAATTCAAGATATGCTTTTAATTGTTAGTCAATACTTCACCGAGTATTTTGAGCTAACATTCATCTCTCTGGTCCATCTATGGGTCGAGATTGCGTATTTCCGCCAACTTGTAGATCTATACAGTGAAGGCGATTCGAAATTCGATTAAGCAAAAGTAGAATTCGAAATAGGTGAGTGGTTTCGACTTCGAAAAAAATTAGAATAATGATATATCGCAGCATTAAGTTAGGTAGGAAGTGTAAACACTTATATAAAAATTTGGTTCACCTATGAATGCAATAGTTATCGAAAAATTTCGAGCTCGAATATTAGCTATACATCGGTTTAATATGAATTTAAACCTGATATAGAAGTTGAAACATATATTTTTAATTATCATAAAAATTGCAAACCAACTTTCCATTCCAACGTCCACACCATAAATTCCAATCATATTCATCACTGCCAGCATGTAACCAAACTCTCATTTACGCCTTCTAACTTGACCCAAAATAAAAAAAGAAAGAAAAAGAAAAGCACCAGCAAAACAAAAAAAAATCTGCCCATGTGCCGCCCATATGTTACTCCACTTATTCCAGTTAAAATTATGAAATCACCGATAAGAACTCCGTTCGTTTGTTTTCCACATTTCATTGCTAAAGATATTTACAATTTTAAACAACACTGAAACAAAAAAAAAAAATTAAAAAATATAGGGCATGAGGGTAATGTTTGCTAAACGCCTCATATTGCTCATTAACTAGCGCAAATACCCTCTAACATGACCTTAGCTACAATTTCACTGTACAAATCGAAAAATAACATAAAACTTCGCATAGCATACAAAAAAAAGACTGTGAAACGAAAAAAAAAAAGTATCTGCAACCTAAATTTTAAACTTTGCGAAGGTTTTAGTGTTTATAATTTGAATAAGCATTTTTTCCGTCCTCCCCTGGTGGCCAAACATAATCACGTGCCGACGAAACTCGATTGAATTTTGACAAATCTAACACTATGTATCTACATTATGTCGTAAAGATACTCGTCGGCGTGCGTCGCGTCGTCGTCGTCATAGTAGACACCGCATAGACAGAGGTTGTCTATTTTCGGCCAAATAGCTATTGCATGCGATTAAAATTGAAACTAAGCCTTTGAAGAAACAGTTTGTGTTTTGGTTTAGTGTTTTTTTTTTTTTTCATTGGCCAAGGGCATTGCGTAGCATGGCAGCTAGCAATCCCCGCTGATATGATGCGGTGATGATGATGATGTCTTGCGGTGCGGTGTGGTATAAGCTTAACGTAACAGACTCGTAAAACCATAGACTTGCACCGCTTTAGGGCCTCGATTAGTATCTAGTGGGCCGAGTTTTTTAATGTGTGTTTTAAAAAACATAAAAATTTATTGAAATATGCACGTATATAGTTTCCGGAAGATATTTCAAAACATCGGAGCAATTTGTTTGGGTTTTCCTTCGACTTATTTCAAATGCGTGAGGTTTACAAACGCCCATTAATTTTAATCTACTAGTATATATTATCTTGTTGTGTTGTTGTTGTTGGTGTCGGTGTTGGTTTTATTATTATTATTTTCTTTTACACTCAATCTGCGAGTAGGAAACTAAACGAGTATTGTAATTCATGGCATAATCATTTTAACACGACCAGTAGTGCGTATACCGCATAGATACACACTCTGCACTCTGGTATACTACTCGTATACCTATGCGGTGCGTCTGACGTTTGATTTATTTGCGTAATTTGTTTAGAGGTCAGTAACTGGACGTGCCACTGAGAAATTGCCAGTTTGTGATAATTTGAAAGTTTCATTAGTTAGGCTTTAGGCTTTTTAGGCGCATAGATACGACCGACGATATATATTGGCGGTGGACAGACTTTGTACATTATGTTTTTATAATTAAGTAGGTGCTTTTAGCCCTGTTAATTGCTAGGAAACGTATTTTTGACCGGATTTCAGGTTAAGTAGATGACGTTGTATTTATTGATCGACACTAGTCAGATATCTGATGCGACAAAATAAAAGAAAATTCAGACTCAGTCATATGCGGACCTGTGGCGTCAACTATTTACTTATTTATTTAATTGTTTTATTGACTATCTAAATGTAAACGATTGCATTTTAAGATTGACAAAATCATTTAGTTAGCGAGGGCGCAAACCGCACATTTCGGTTATCAGCACTGAAAAGTGTTATGTGCACTATGACTATGAAACCGGACGGTACAAGCATTTGAATTAATGTGAGCTAAAATATAGTTAACCGTTTTTGGCATAAAGGTAGCCTGATACTTGAAAGAGAGTGCTGTCGTAAATATATCTAAGACTCAAACCATCATCATCAGAGATGATGCTGAGACAGGATGGAGCAATTTAATCTTATACGAACTGCAAGTGATTAAAGTTTTTTGCTGCATCACAAACGCGTATGATATAAGCTAAAAATCTGTTTCCTATTTTGTTTCCATTTTTTCTAAGCGGTCTCAATGAGAATACAAATACTCAATAGAATACAAATTTGAAGACAGAAATATTCCTACTCAGGTGTAGGGTGTAGCCCAAGGTATATAGAAATACATGGTATGATATTGCGCATGTTTGTTTGCATCTCTTTCTTCAAAGTGACGTCACCAGACGACAAAATATAGGCAACAGATAATAATTTATGTAATTTGTTTACTAATCTATTACACTCTAAACAGCACACAAAACATTATTGTTATTAAAAATGAAACTTGGACACAGAAAACTACCCGTATTTCAATATATTTTCACAGAAACGTTAAAATCGTTGTCGTCAAGTGACGTACATGCGCAGAAAAAACGAAAAATTAATCGCGGAATATCATACCTTGTAGTTCTATATACCTTGGGTGTAGCCTAGATTTATAGGCGGTCGCAGATTGGTTTCAAACATGTTCAAATCTCAGATACATTTTAAACAAGTCACAAACCATGCCTCCTAACAAAATGACGAGAATCTGAAATATTCACAACTTGGGCCAGAAAACTAAATTTTTTTAAGTAGTGTGTATCTACACCTAGAAGTATGACTTCAGAAACTGATGTCCGGAGAGCTCAGTTTTTTTCATTTCTATTAGGTTATCAGAGAGCATGGGAGAGCGCAGTTTGACATTTGGATTGCTCCGACGTAGAGCACCAGTAAGAAGGCCTTAGACAAATACAATTCTCAGGAAATATCTACAATTCAAGTTAGTTTTCGCGTTCAGGTCCATTTGAGTCTACCAGACAATTCAAGTCGACTTACGATGACTAGATTCTTGACACATCGGCCTCAATAAATAATTATTTACCCACATTTGTCAGCATTTTTTTTTAAATTTAAAATCAGCAATTCAACCTCCACTGAAAAGTTTTCAAACAAATGTACCTAGCAAAACGTGTCGTCTGAATTATAGATTTTCTTTTACAACTTTCCTCTGCTATTCCAATTAAATCTAAAACAAAACAAGAAATAGCTATATAGGTAGGTAAGGTACACACCTCTCTAAGGACTCTCTCTTGTTGAACCCCCCCGCAATATTATTGATTGCATTTCACAATTCTAACCTTCCCCCTACTATATCAAACAACTTTTATATCACAGAGTTTCTCATACTCATTACACCATTCTCCTCAATTGCAGTACGTGTACTTGCATTTCCACTTCAATTTTAATATCCTATTATCCTGACTGGAAAAAAAACCCTGTTAGCAACGAGTAAATCTAAATTACCCTCCCGAAACCAACGACGCGACGTTTCAAATTGCACATACAAGTCCACGTCCATTTACACACGATATCGCACGGCAGAAACCAAACATTAGCACAAAAGTACTGCACACCCAGGCATGCGAATGTGCATTATTAAAAAAAAACCGAAGAAATGTTTTATAAATGAGGGTTGAAAAAACAGCGCTCCAGCATATGAACACACCAGCATATCTACGTGCAGTGCATACACATAATATATATGTGTACACACAACTTACATCATCATCCCATATTGATATCCTTTCATCCAATTCAACGAAAAGGAAAAAAAAAATAATAAATAAAATCCTTCTCTGCTGCTGCATTTGATATGGAAAATTTCATGATGAAAATCCATAGAAAATATTGTATTTGATTGTTGCTAGCAAGGATCCCCTTTGCCTACTCACCGCTGAATAAGTATCGACAGGAGTACAATCACCTATAGGGTTTTTGCAAATATGGGCTCTCAAACAAGAACGTTCCTTCTGTACATTGTTAACAAAAAAAAAAGTTCACAATGTAAAAAATACGTAAAAAGGGGTTACCTACGAATATTATGTAACGAGGGGTTCTCATTTTCTTCTCTGCCTGACTGGAACCGTCACGAGCTACACAATGTGCGCACCAACCATACGTGTGTGTTGGATAACCTTAAATCATGGTAATTCCACAGATGGATATTCTTTTCTCCTTTCGTTTGTTTAGTCAGTGAAATCATGGCTCATTTTTTAATTATTAATATTTTACAAAACCCAACTTCAGGTGGGTAGGGTGGTTTTCTTTTTTTTTTTCGGAGTTCATGGATGAAGACTGAATAGGTTCACATTTTGTGATGTTTCATTCATTGCGAGGTCCTAATATTGAAAGCAAATCACGGCTTCTTTGATAGCTGCGGCTGTATGTATAAAGGGTGGTCTTGGCAGTGAATTTTGGGCCCAATGTTTCATTGGAAATTGAGTAGATCTTTAATACACTTTGGTAAATAATTATGGCAATTTTTGAGAGGTAATTTTTTAACTTCAAAAATCTGTCGAAAATATCGTCAACGCAATGGACATGTTGGTGATATTCATCCATAAAAATAGTGGATAAAAATAATTACTTATTAAAGGCGAATCTTCCCAATTTCCATGAATACTTTTAGTCACGATATCTAATTAGTCATTCATTAGTCACAAGATTCAATGGTAATGCAGCTTTCAAATATCAAAACAAATATTAGCTTGTGCTGCAGGTTTATTCTCCAGTTCTCATCTAGAAATAGATGGAATTTTCCCAACACTGCATCAAATTGTAGGACCCTTCCTTCGTTTTGACAAAAAAAATCAGAAACAAGTTACCTAATCGTCTGAAAAATATAAAAATCGTCTGAAAACATTTATTTTAAAGAATTAAAGACCGCAACGCCGATTCTCAAAATTCATCTATGTTTTTTTTTAATTTATTTTATGGACTTATTCTTTCATTCTACTCCATTGTTGGTAGAAGGAACACCTTAGGATTACTATTTGTTTCCAACATCTGATTTTCTGGCGATTTCTATTAATTTTCAGACGATTTCTAATAAATTTCAGACTTTTTTCGATTTTTGCCGACGTTTCCAATTTTTTTTTTCTGACAAATACTATTTATTTGTAGGCGAAAAAATTGTAGCCTATAGTCATTTCATTAGTCCCAAGATTCAGTAGTCATGGAAATTGAATGCTTAGACCCTTAACTGTGGGCTATGCATCTGCAGAATCTCAAAAAGATTTGAACTCCGAAAGGGGGTTCAAAGAGTGTATGGGAACATTCTTATTTTTCATCCGATCGACTTCAAACTTCGGTTTCTGTACTCTACATAAGAAATAGAGAAAACCTGTTTCTCAGATTTTAGAAATTTTGCTTGTGGCCCGAGTTATTAGCGATGGGAAAAGGGGGATTCAGTTTGTAGTTCAAACAGGGTGTATGACACCATAATGGGTCCATAGTGATCGTAACCGATTTTTAAGTTAATGTTTTATAACCAGGTAGGTACCTAGGTAGTCCCTAGACTACACCCTGTCAAAAGAGTTGAACAATTGCCCCTCCAATTAGGTCCTATAGCGGTCATCCCCCCCTCGTCGAGGCACCTTCCAAAGTAAGCTATCAGCGATTTTTGTGTTAACATCTGCCACTGCATCCCAGCTCAACATTAGCAACAGGAAATCAATATTTCACTCTGCCTTCCAAGTCGTTTATCACCCCGTTCCTATCACACTACACCATCAAAGAAAAAAAATAACTCAAATGCACTATTAAATGCTGTTCTTGTGGAACAGAAAAAAAAACGTACTTCAAGTGCGACAAATCAGATTCAACTGCAAGAAAAAAAAAAAAAAAAAACACCGCCAACAAAGCTTACAGTCATTACTGTGCGGTGGATAAACTCGCTCGATTGCACAATCAATTGCCATCATCAACATCATCATCATCATCATCGTCATCGTTGCTACCACCGACCGCCACCATCAGTTTGCAACCATCTCGCCGTCACAACTGTCATCGTTTGTCGTTTGGTTAAACGCCGCTGGTGGTCGTCGTCGTTCCTATGTGTAGTTCTGCTCTGTCGTCCTATTAGGGAAGGGGGGTTCCATACAAAGTTTCTTCAAATGCAAAAAAGCCCGACGGGCGATGACGATGACGACGACGACGCAACTCGATAGTAGGTAGGTCATAATTTCATCTGCACTCACACTCGGGCACAGCTAACAATTGCTTAGAAGATTGCTATTTGGCTGACTGGCAGTGGCCTAAGCCTAAGCCACTTGATTGGCGATTGTATGTCTGATGAACGATTGATCGTGTGTGCACCATTAATAAGACAAGATGCAGTAATTCACGTGAAAGGGACATGGTTCAGTGGGTTTTTGGATTTGCCTATTGAGTGGGTTTCTTGCCTTCCGTTTGGAACGCTGGAACACTCAAATTAACTTTAATTGTCCATATCTCACTTGTTGCACAATCTACTGGGTCTGGCTGGGACCCTTCGTTTTGCTTAAATTTTCAGTTTTTAATTTTTTCATTTTAATCACCGAATCAGAATGAAGCTGTCAAAATGTATGCCCCCATGCTTTGGTGTGTATGTGTGTGAATGTTAACCCCTTCGCACTCAATTCCGGCTTTGTAGTCAGTCAGTGAAGCGAGTTCAACAAAATGAATTATATTTTGTGTCCATGTTGCGCTGGCTGCGTCGTTTTTTTGACGCACGGTCAGGAAGAACTCCCAGCCAAGTTGAGTTCACGTAGCGTGTAATTAGAGACACAAGGGTCGCCGAAGAGTGAATTCTCGTAATGGTTGTGAATTTTTTTTTTCTGTTTTTCTTTTTTAGTATTTTTTTTTTTTTTAATTGAGCAATTTAGTGCGACTTATGGTCAAGAGCAAAGGCTGTGTCATTAAAGGTTTTGTTCTGAGAAAATCTCGAGACAATTTGAAGAGAGGACCTGCACACCATGTCACCAGTAGTTTAAGTGAATTCAAACCATCAAAGATGATGTCACATTGAATGCCATCAGATGATTGGGTGTTTTGCAATCTAATTGCACTTAAGAAGTGAATGGTATGATGTTCTTGCCGTGCCTGTCACTTGGGTTTGGGTCGACAGGTCATGGGAGGCTGTAGCAAAAGTTTGCACAACCCCATTTGATTGACGGTGAATGTGATTTGTCATTAGACTAAGGTCGCCGTGTACTTGACAAATATTAGAAAGGTATATAGTGGAATGAGAATTGACGGCATTTGATTGCGGATGAGAAAAAGACTTTTGTATTGGCAATGAGTTGTTAATTTCAATTGTCTTAAATTATGTATTTGGCCGGATTTTAAAAGGAGGATTTTTCTGATCGGTGTTCTTTTGATAGTCTTTCTATGGACTGTTGTGGTGAGTCACCATTTATCAGTCAATCAACAAATTTTTTAAGTGTCAATTATGTGCAGACGGTGAGCGACAGTTTTTTCTTCTGAGCTCACGTGAAATTGGCTTTTGTGGGGGACTTCCAAGGCTCAATAATTCAGGTATGTAGATGTAGATACTCTAAAATTGGTGAGCGTCATAAAAATTCTACTACTGAATGATCCCACAAATTCAACTCTTAAATGACAATTTCAAAAAAAATCTAATCATCGATCATGACACAAGCAATCATAAGTCATTAAGAATATACACACACACTCACAAAACCATCTAACATTTCCTGTTGCAGCATGGAATTATTTATCTTTATTTTTTCTATTTCCAAAGTTCATACAGCTTTGCAAGGATTTTATGCTATCGCACTGCGATAATGTATGACGATCACATACGAAGGCGATTTATTAGAAAGATAACATTGACTACAACCAATTTATGCACACAAATGAACTACATTCGTTGAATTTCAAATACACCACAGCATAGCAAAGCTAAACTTAAAATAATAATTAAAGTGTGAACTCATGTAGAATACTAATTCACAGCTTTGCGGTTACCTAATCGAAAAGAGGGAAAAAAATATAAAAAAAAAACTAGAAACCACACCATTAGACGTGCGTACATGAGCAGCCATGCCATGATGATAACTTTTGACTTTTACGGGTCCCCAACCGCAAAACTATCATATTGACGCGCATTATGCACGCGCGGTAATCTCTTGTGTGCATCCGCAAAATGCTGGAATAGATGGGAAAACCACAAAAAAAAAAAAAAAAATAGAAAAAAAAACCAACCAAACCCATCTTAGCAAATATAGTCTCCTCTTCGGTACTACATATATATATATACGATCAAAACACCAACATGTCAAAAGCAATTGCCATTACAAGCCGACCGACTCTTTGACTCCCATAGTACGTATCTATAGTAATTTGCATGCGAGACATATGCCCAACTATTGTGTGTCGTCACATTCGCACGAGTAGAGGATTTTCTAAGCCAAGTTGACCAAACTCGGATCGGGTCGGCTCGGCACACCACATATAGGTGGGTAGGTACGTACGCGCAGATACTTTTTTTTTTTTTTTTAACCGCTACTCAGCCATGATATTTGAACTTGAAGTTGTATCCCCACGCTTGAGCGGCAAAAAAAACCGTAGAAAAAGAGAGAGAGAAAAAAAAGTGTTTTTGTATAGATTATGCTTGCGTCAGTTAGGTAGCGAGTCAGTGGAGCAGCAGCGAGTAGCACCTTTTCTGTGCAACATGTATCTAGCACGCTCATGTGTGTGCTACATGTGGTAACATTGAATATAAATATGGCAAAGCCCGAAAGAGAGAGAGGATTGCATCACGTTTTTGGATTAGTTGCTTGCATAGATAGGTTTTTTTTTTCTTGGCTTAAGACCAAAGCATTATTTTTTTCTTCTTCTTCTTTTTGTTATTTTGTTCACGTGAGTAATTATGTTCAAGTCGGGTTTGGAAGTGAAAACACGGGTTGTTGAAATATATGCAATAGCACCGAGAGTGAGGGACACACCTCTTGGTAGTTAGCCACATGAATTTTTTGCTATAAATAGATGAGGAGGAGATACATACATATATTTGAATTGAGGTGATTTTGTTTAAATATTTATTGATTTATTATTGATGTCGATTAGCAATTAATAGCTTAGGTACTATTGTGAGCAGCAGCACTGGTTTTGTGTAGGGATAAAAGCCATTTTTTTACTGGGATCAAATTGTGTGCCCTATTCCGGAAAACGATTAACGAACACAATGTACCTCTCATTTTTTCTACCAAGCGCTATGCACCGTACGGCTTACTCGCACATAGGCCACATCACAAAGCAGATCAACAACAAAAAATTATTGGTTTAGCATTGATTTCGCATTTGATTAACTACTATAATTTAACTTATTGTTTCTCAGCTTCTGCAAAACATTAAAAGCAAATCGTTTTGTGTGTCTCTTCCCAACAATAAAATACATACCATACATAATACATTACACAACTGAACATCTCCAAACGGCACACCCCTCCGGCCAACAATCTTAATTATGAGACGATACAATATATGGACATACCTACAAAGAAAATCGAATACAAATTTTTTTTTTCAGTTTTCCTGATCAATAAGAAAGAAAATCAAATCAACCGTTTTGAAAAGACTCAACCGATTTCATCCAAGACCGAAGTAATTTAATTATTCACTCAAATGTATTTTTTTTTTAAATTTCACTTAAAAAAATACATTTTGGTTAAAAACAGTTCCAAAGAGCGTGGCTATAAACGACATAGCCTATAGCAGACTCGCAGTCTTAAGAAACATTTAAAAAAAAGTTTCATCGAAATCTCTCCAGTAGTTTTCGCGTTTTAAAAGGACAAAGAAAATTCCTACAATTTTATCATATGTATATAGATATAGCCCATACAAATGCGAGTGGAAGGTTTAAGTTTAATGTACATAATGGGAGAATTCTAATACCAAATTTAAATCTTTACATCGATCTTGCCAATAATGTCATAAATGACAAAAGATGCACCAACAATTTCCTCGAAGTTCCTACATTCTTACTAGCCCCTTGCACACTTTTTCTACGCTGTCATCGAACCCATTACAAACGAGTCTTACATCACTCCTGTCACCAATGAATCAACATCTTTTGTAAGTACTTTGAAAGATCATTAAGTTCAGCGTTAGAGCCATTAATCAATCAATCGATCGTTAAATCAAGGGCATATAAAAACAGTGCCGTTGCCGAAAATTACCTTTAAAAGCAATTTCAATTGAAATTACCTTAGCCTTTCTAAATTCATCCCCACTCCCCCGCTGCGGCTGCCAATTGAATATAATAAGTCGCCTTATTTTGCAACCTTTCATTCCAAATAAATAACAAATAACCTCGCTGCCGCTAAGCGACCATTGACGTCGTCGTGTCGGTCGGTGTTATAGTTGTCGAACAAGAAAAGGTCACCTCCGGCAGAGAATATTTGTTCCTTACTCAACCATATTCTTAACTGGGTGGTACTCCCAGAAAGGATAGATTGTTGCTTCTCAAATTACACCCCAACTAATAATAATATGCAGTTTACCGTTCACTTATACACAGAAACACACACGTTCATCTAGTTTACGTTACCTTCTCATTTTACCCGAATTCTTTTGCAAGCAACGAAATAAAAAAAAAAAAAAAAAAACAGAAAGGGAACAGGGTCAACCCACAACATAGCATACATAAAACGGATAAACTTAAACTCAACCTAACCGTGCTTATAAACACTTTACTTGCTCTTAATGGCTGGCAAACATGCAAACTTCCTCCTTTTTGTGATCGTCGTTATACCCACACACATATGTATCTATACAGACATCATCATCATTAATATCATCGTATATATCGTTCGGCTAAGACGAAAGTAAAACCCGGCATTAATTACAATCGAACAGAGTGCCAAGATGACGGTAAGGTAGTGGGCTACTATATATGCCGGTATATAAACATGTTGCGAAGTGAACTCGGTTGCCAATTAATAATCTCAGTCTTGAGTTAAAAAAAAAACCTAATTGATTTAGAAAGTGAAATTAATTTGCACTGTGCATGATAGCGGATTTGAGTGTACCTACTCATATTCTAATGGCATTTGGAGCACCTTGCAGGGGTTGAGGGGGCGCTCGCTATTGCTGCTCACTACTCAAACTATACATTAGTCAGCTGCTATAGAATATTGGGTGGTATGACCAACCGACGACGACGACGTGCTTGCGTTGAAGCAAATTGTACCAAATGGGTAAACATTAATCATTCGCGCAACGCACATATACAGACACGGTCGGACGATATGGTTTTTCATTGAGGTGTACTTCCTGCATCAGTCAACCAAAAAGTGTAGTTCAGCTCAAACCAACCGTTCGTCAGCGTTGTCGACTCCACTATAAGTGGCTAGTGAGAGTATTATCATTATGTGCTGGTAATTTGTTGTTTATTGATATTTATTTCACTGGAATATTGTTGCAGTCAGTGTACTAAACTAGAAGAGGGTCTCTTGGTATATGGCATCTGGGGCAAACAGATACAGGAAGGGGTTATCTTAAGCAATGAATTTTCTAATTTGTATCATGAGATGGTTTGTAAAAGGGATGCCAGTTTGATTTTGAAAAATAGAAAGGGACTTGCTTACTTTGAAGCAGTCCCATGATCAAGGGGCAAATGTATCCTCTATTGCCCGCAGACATTTAGATGTGTGCCTATAATGACTGCTACTGGTTGGTATGAAATTGTCTTGCGTGCTCTTGTGTTAATCACCTATCTTCTGGTCGAATTTTCCAAGTTCAGTCAGGCAATTATGATTTCTTCTGGAGAGCTATATTTTCCGGACACAATCTATACCATCTCAAAGGTGCACATCAGTCTACTTCCTCGTATATTTTCAATGCTGTTCCATCACTTTGTTGCCACATTTCTCTTAGATACATTTTACTTTGATGCGACTTCGATTTCTACTGGAAACGAATAAAATGGATCCAACTACAAGACTTCCCTATCATCTGCTAAGCCAGCCTATAGTTTCAAAAAAATGTATGTATTTCCAAAAAAATATGTTGCGTATACGACCCGTAAACCAGCATGTTTCCTCACAATTCCCACTTAGTTGCATGTTGCATCACATGCGCTCTTTTCTCACTATCAATTTTCCCACCTCGTCTGTCCCAAACAGATTTGTAACACAACAAGTTTCCCCACAAACCTCATAAGTCCACTAAAATTAATAGCTCCCTGACCGCGTACACACAAACACCATTTACATAAATGCACACTGGAAATAAATTAAAAAAACAAAAAACATTGTTGCACCGCCGCAATTAGTAACATAATTTACCTCAAAGTGTCCTCGAATTGTATCTGATGATTTCTATATATATTTTGTTATATTTATCTAAATCAAGTTTTACTGGGATCGACATCAAAAGCCCGTTAGTATTCATAGTAGGCTGTCACACATAAGACCATTTTTGTCATTTGAGGTTTTTTTATAAATCTCTTTACCCACTGAGCAGTTGAAGTTCTCACGATCACACGACATCGTCGTCGTCGCGCTGTCATCATAAGTGCATTTCGCGTGTAATGCCTTTGGAATCGAAATGAATTATTCGAATTACTAATGCATCTAGATACTATTACATATTACGAACGTATAATTACTTGGTGTGTTGATGAAGAAATATATTAAAAAAAGAAACATATTGAAGAAATAATTCCGTGGTGCAGCATAAATGCATGCGCCTTAGCAATAGAAGAGACGCGGAACGTGAAAACCCGCCTAGGTGAGATTTTTATATTTTTATTTGCAAACTGATGGTGGGATCATAAATATTTATAGATATTATGCGCATATATAATTAAATCGAATTAGGGTGCTGAAATGGTTGTACAGTTTGGCTCGTGTTAGGTTTTAAGAAACAAATGAAGTCGCTTAAATAATTATAAAATTTGAACTATGTTTTAAGATAATTTTTACTGTGTTTTTTTTTTAATTTTGACAAATTTTCAAAAGGTTAAAACATTTTCGTGTGAAATTTTCATATTCTAATTTGTTCATATTCATTTGCTAAGTTTTTTGTCAGCTTTTTTTAAATATTCGTCTGAAAAACTTGAAATTTCGCCTGAAAATCTGAATAATATCCCCTTCTACTCAACGGGTTTTTAATTTTTCAGACGATTATTATTTGTTTTCATACGTTTTAAAAATTGTTTCAGACGTTTCCAATATCTGATTTCAATTTATTTTCAGACGATTTCTATTAAATTTCAGACGTTTTTCGATTTTTGCCGACGTTTCCAATTTTTTTTTTCTGAAAAATACTACATATTTATTTGTAGACGAAAAAATTGTAGCTATTTTCAAAAATATTGAATAATAAAAAAATGAACATTGGAGTCACTGTACAATGTACATATTTGTCCCAAGGAAATCTTGGAGCTAATTTCAAGAATTCTGTTTCTTTTCAGAAACCCATGAAATTAAAAAAGGTTTAAAAAAAAAATCTCTAAAATTTTGAAAATTTCTAAACAAAACTGAAAAATAAAATAAAATTTACCAACTGCTTCCAAGCCCCTCAACATTTTTGCACGCACAATAAATTCGAGATAGGCCTTCTTAATTTCATTAGGATTCCTCGATCTCTTCTTTAAAACTAAGAATTTCGTAGAACATTTTTGTATATATTTCAAAATTGTAAATAAACTAACAAATTCAGAACATGATAAGTAGATCAGAAACAATCTTAAACTTGTCTATCATTTTCACAGTTGTGCGAATTTCACAGTGTTTTGAAGTATCCAATAAAACCGAACAGCGTTTCTTCTTTCGTTTAGAAATCGCAAAAATTTCTCTAAGACTACGGAAAATTCAAAAAATTTAGTTCTACGTATGTCGAACCATATTGTGATTTACGAGCAACAACAGATTGAAATTTCTCAATATTTTTGCGTGTCCATTAAAGCTTAAAAGTTGAATGGATGAAAGCGAGGAGTCAAACGTTTTTCACTTGTATTGTGGAGCGGGCCCAAATAATTTCTGTTACGACATTTTTGCAGGAATTTTAGCTGTTTCGGACTACCCAACTAAATTCATCAGTTTATGTCTCTGAAAAATTCAGAAAGTGATATTATTAGAAATTTTGGTCTTAATTGTAAATTTAGAGCAGTAATTGGTGATGCGATTTTTTCTTATTTATGTACTTCCTTGCTTAAGGTAGCACTATTCCGGTCCGGATTGAACCTGAGCCTCTATCAAAAAGCGTCTGTAGTCAGTATGATCTTTAGCCAGCTGCCTTCAGTTTCGCACGCTAAGTTGGCTAAGGTCCCCTTCCACTTGCGTGCCTAAATCGCCGTCTTCTTCTACCGAACCGTCTCTCGGGTGTAAATTTGAAGACCTTCCGGGCATTCACGTGGATGCGATTTCTTCTTACAATTCCTATAATTTATTTTATCTGTAGAATTTAGAATGCAAAAATGAACTGCTTCTTATGAAGCAATCTTTATAAACAAGCAAAAAAAAAAGAAGAAATATTTAATAATTTTCGAAAAAAAATCTGGAATTAAAACTCATTTCAAAAATTCGTAGAATGCTTCTGCAGAAACACAAAATTATGAATGTGATCTCAGTTCTTAGAGAATTTTTGAAAAAGTGCTCACCAACAAAAATCCGAAAATTTATCAACATCACTCCCTGTTACCACTTCATATAAACTTCCCTCTATAAAAACTGGCTCTATACCAAATAAAAGTATCAGAAATTTAAAATTTTCAAAATTTGTCCCACACCAATACTAGCCCTTTAGCATATAAAATATTTAAAATAAAAAAGCCAGCATTTCACGCTGTTTAATAAATCTTCCGGTGTGGGAATTGCTGGAATAAAGATTAACCAATATAACTTGACAGTGTGATGCAGGTTTTATTTTATGCAATTTTACTCTCGGTTTCTTTATAAATTATTATGGGTTGTACCACTTCTGGATATGTGATATATATTTGTCATATGTGAGAAAACTGCCTTTTCCTTCCCGTATTTTTATGCCGTATCATACTGTACCTAATGTTGGATTCCATCTTTCAGTGCAAAACATTCTACAAACTTCGTCGTGACTATCCTGATCTTGGCTTCTTCTTTATCGTAGTCATATATTAATAACTAACCACCCTTTAACATAGATCATGCAAATGCTTCATATAGGTGCAGATTGTCTATTGTCTTGACCATATGAAGTAAAATTATGTCGCACCACGCCTCTTCAATTGTCGTGTTCGTACAATTCTTGACCTCTTGGTTATAGTCATAAATTTATGATTTATCAACCTTTAAAACGGATCGTGTCGACTGACTATACACATGTAACTTTCACGTTAACAATAGAAGGGAACTTGGTCGAAGACATGTGTAGTATTATCCCAATATTGATACTGACAACATTGTTCCTTGAGCTGACTTCATCGTGTAACCTCTATTGTTAAAATAAACAATGATTGTTATTCTACTTACCTATATGTTTGTCAACGATAATGTATGAGGGAAAAAATAACCATCGAAGGTCATACCTATAGATTGAGCTCATCAAACACAAACCAGTAAGTGAAAGGTTTCTAAATGATAACCTTCCAAGTTGTCTCTATTTTTTTTACAGCGATGAGCAAATTAAGCCTTGATGTATGTTTTAAGGTAATCGTATAAAACGGGGAATCAGGATGTATTCTTGCTAACTTCAACTAAAGCAAGGGTCAGATTGTGACAATAATTATTCCAACTTCAAGTCGAAATAAAATTAAATTATTATTAAAATATTATCCAATTGTTTTATGGGGTTAAGGATTTGTACAAGTTTTATACAAGTTGAAATCTTATTACCGTACTTTGGTTAAACATATAAAATTCTTCGAAATAAGGATATAGCAGCGTTGTTTTTTTGTTATTAATGTGATGTGGTGAATTATCAAAAATACAATTCAAGTGGATTTTAAAAAATACTAGAGCCGCCTTAAATTATGCAACATTTTCCATGTTTTTTGAAAAATCACGAAAACCAACATTCAAAACACTCTTGTTCGTCTGCTTTTTGGCCTTAATTGTTGTCCGTAACGTATCAAAACCTCACTGACTAGCTTGTATCTCATATTTCGGACACAAATCCAATATATTACCAAATACTAGAGATGCGAATTTTTTCACATGTTAAATTTCCCAAATATGAATATAAATACGTCAAACTTCCATAACTCGAACTTCCTTAAGTCGAATTTTACTATTACTCGAAGTTTTGTAGCGAACTCTGCGTCTTCAACTTTGCAACTTTTCTTCTTTTCTTTCATTTTGAGAGTTCAAATATTTCAAAAATTCAGTTCGTATTTCCGCATTCAATAAGGTTGTCTTTTTTTTTTTTTTGTATTAACTAAAATATGTAATATTTTTCCAAAATATCGAAAATAGCTTTTAAACATTTTGGTAACTGTCGAAAACTTCAGAAAAAACACAAAAAATTCAGAAGTTTGTTGTATATTTTTATTTTGGTCACTGATTCAGTTTATACGATACTGGATTCTTTCCTGGAAATTCGAAATGATTTAATACCATTTTTTCGTTTCCAAAAAGTCAATACATAAGTTTCAAGAATTTTTAAAAATTGCAACAGAAAATGAACCCCAGTAGGGAATTTATTATACAAACATGAATTCAGTTTTCATACCACGTATCTTCTTATATGCTAGAAAAAATTCCAAATGGTGTGGAATTATTTAAAAAAATTGTCAAAAATTTAGAGAACAAAACAACAAACAATATTAAATAAATGTTTGTACCTTTCGATCAAAAAAAAGTATGTAGTAAAAAAGTATGTTTCCGAAGATTTGTAGGTAGCTAACAGATAAAAAAAAAATAAAAATTCTTAGCTTTTCAGTGATTTTTGAAAATGTCGACAAAATTCAAAAGTCCTTATAAAATACATATTTTTATATTCCGGATATTATGAAAGAATATTTATTAACATGGGTTTTTTTTATGGGTTATTCCCAAATCAAAAAAATATTTTTTGTCATTTCGAAAAACCTCAAAGGTTAAAAAGCATATTTTAACATTAATTCAGTCAAAATACACGGTACAGTGGCAAAATTGGAATCCATTGGCATCAAAGCCTTGCCACTTTTGAATATTTTCACAAAACCTAGGTTAAATAAGAAAGACTCAGACTCCGACTCAATTCAAAGATTACAATCATTGCAATTCCTAATTGATTTTTCGTAACGTTTTCAACGCCAATAACTCACTTTTGCGGCTTCATTAAAGCGTACGCCAGGATAGTAGTTCCTCCCCTCATCAGATGGCACTCACGTACTATTACCCATCAAGTCTATTCTATTCCTATTCTGAATGACTTTAGTATAAAATTCCTCTACACAAACAATACGTATACTCCAACAAACGCGTAAACATCCGTCTACGTATCTGACCTAATAAAACCTTCAACCGGGAGATGATTAATTTCTCATAATCAATCCGAGCAAAATTAATTTCGCTGATTCAGTAATTTTTTTTTTTTGCTAGAAAATCTAATAGAAACATCCACACCTCGATCTTTGGAGTTTGGTGTGCAAATACTCAACAGGGAGAGAGGGAATGTCCGAAGGAATTAACAAAATTAATTTCTTGATTGCATGCGGTAATGCCTTGAACTGGTAAACAGACAAAAAGCTCACATCATCTGTCTGCAGCAACCGTCCGTCCGTATAGTCGTCAGCATCTGACATACAGGAGTAGGTACTCGCAGATAGATTGGAGCACACACCAACATACAGCACACAACCGCACTATATCAACTTCATCCATTTATCCATCCAGTGCAACTATCCTAACCTTAGACTCTTAGAGCGCGCAATGGCTGATTGAGTTTTTGCAGTTTTGCACTTTTGCACGAGCCATTCTATTGAAATTCCCCCACCTTCATCCAGCACGCCGCAGATACACTGATATGTTCAAACTAACAAAAACGAAAATATGTATATATATCCGTATCTTGTATGTGAGCGAATGTGTATCTTCTAAATTGGCCAATTAATCCCAGTCACGATATTTAAAATGACTTTTGGAGAACTCTCTGGCTAGATGAACACATGTATCTCGGGCTAACATGAGTTGGCCAGTATTTTTCCTTTGCAAAGTGATTTAAGTTTCTGTTTTATTTTTATTTTTTTTTTTGGTTTGTATTTTACCTCTTTGAATTTTTGCAACTCTGCAAAATTGATATAATTATTTTTTTTTGTATATGTAGTACACTATAGCATTACTAATTGTATTTGATGGAGAACAGACAGTGAGGCGGCTGCTTAGAAAAAAAAAATCTGTTCCATCAAATGGTTGCAAAAAAAATTGTGTCGAGCTTATTCGAGCAACAAATGTTATATGAGATATGAGTGTTTTGTTGCTTAAGTTGTTTTTGCTGCTGTTGATTTAGATACTAGAGATTTTAATGGGTAATAGGAGATCTGTTTTTTTTTTTGTTCGTGTTCACTTCTGGATACAAAATTGCAGTGTAAACAGACTTTCAGCTGTGAACTGGTTGCAAATGAATTTTGAAGGTAACATGTTTGGTGACTGTAAATAAACACGTGTTGTATTCAGTTGGATGAGTCGCTCTTGTGGGAATGGAAGTAAATAAATTAGCTTAATATTTGTAGATTTAGGGACTGCCCTACCTTAACCAAAGGTTGTCGTTCTTTCATTTTGAACACTCATTCAAACATATTTGAAGTAATTTTCTTTTGTTAAATAGTCTATTCGTCAGTATCATCCTAATTGAAAGTCTATGTAGCGTATTCGTAACACATGTGGATATTATTTCCATCTCGTATGTATCTTTTTCATGAATAGTCCATAAAATTATGTTCTAAACCCCTTAAAATAAGAAAAAATGTCCTCCAACTTTTTGTTCTCGATTTGTAACTGGGGCGTATGTGGAACATTTTTTCTTAGATTCCATATACATTTTTGTTATTTTTATTTCTTTGTGTAAATTTTGGAATTAACTTCGGGGGCTACTCCTTATTTAATTTGGGTAAATGAATGAACATATTTGTGGTGGCACAACCCTGCAATCAGTGGGGGAAGATATATTAAAACCATTTTCCCAATATTTCTAGTTTCGACTGGGTTAGGTTAGAGAGGCCGTTTACAATAAATATGCAATTTTCACCCAGAAGCCATTGAAGCCAATTGTGATTACCCTTTTATAGTACATAATATGGCATGCAACTAAGAAAATAATTCGGATGTGTTGATGAATCTTCTTAAATCTAATAGAGGTATCGTTGCTAGATCGTCCAAGTCGTCAAAGAAAGAAGAAGAGTAGCTTCGTTTTTGGAGAGCTGGGCAGTGACACAGGAGATGTTCCACAGATTATATTTCATCTTCATCTGTGCAACTTCTGCAGAAGTCATTTGTAAAGATACCTAGTCCTTTGGCTATGTTTCCAATGATGCAGTGTCCGGTTATTACCCCGACGAGCACTCGGCTTTGGTTTCTATCAAAAGATGTTAGCATCTTTAGTGAAGGTGCAGAGTTAAACAGAGGTAAGGGAAACGCTGACATTTACTGTATTGCCGTCTTAGAAAAAGAAACCTATGGGACAAGTTGGTAGAATGTTGTCAGTTTGTGTCACCTCATATTCAAGAACCACACTGCATCTCTTTGGTGGATATTTTTCTTTTCCAGTCTATCCTATCTAGTCTACCTCTGATATAATGATTCATCGCAATCAGTTTTGTACTAAAATTATATACTAGGATATGTCAACCAATTCGGGTCCTAGGATTGAAATCTGTGCAGCGACTGCCTTGATTAGATTATGTAGGTCCAAGATATACGGAAGTTGTAACCAGAAATCATAGAGAATTCAATTTCGTGTGTCATCAGAAAATGCAGATACAAACCGCACTATCACTTGGGCAACTCAATACCCGAGTCAGAGATAACTTCAAAGACTGACAATTTGAAGCTTTACCAATAGTCACTCTCAATTTTACAATATTATTGAAATAATAAAATCTTCTAACACATATGGATAGCATTATAAAATAGCAATGCTTTGCACGTACGACCAAGAAAAAAAAATAATAATAATCCAGCTAAATGTGTGTACGAATGCGGAAGATCAGTGTCGCCGAAAGTATAAATTTACAATGTGTTCTACAGATATATTTTCATTGGCACGTGCATGCAAAAATAAAGTGGAAATACGAATAACGTGCCAGAGACAATAATACGGGTTCAATCTATGAGTAAGATGATAAATCTAGACAATAAATAATCATTGCCGATCACGTACCATCGTCTGGGGGCAATTAAACGACAATTGTGATAGTTTCTGTCTACCATAGATATCGCAAAATGATATAGATATCATCTGTCCATTGGATTTTCTAATTTTTCAGATATTTTATTAAATATTGCATCCAAATGTTGCCCCAATTACAACCGTTTGACCCAATTGTAAACGCACTCAATCCATACTGTTCCTAAAAGTATCTATTCGCATAATGATTGACAGCGAGTGTATTCATTGAAGTAATTCCATTTTTTATTTCCTTATGGACACCAACACATTCATTGCTTGAAAACCAGTACTATACCCAATCAACTATTTTTTTTTTTGTATACCAAATACACGTAATTGCAATTATTCTAAAGAACAATTAATAAATCAATACTTTTCACGCGAAATAAATGAAAACGACTTAAAAAAAAATAATTAATTGAATTCTACACGTTTACTTGCCGATTGGCATCAACTTGTTCGGTTTCTATTTGATTTGAATTTTTTTTTTATATATATACATAATTCCAACCATCATGCTGAAACTCTCTTTCAATTCAGGGTCAAATCAACCGACATATATGGCTGAAAGAAGGACAACAGCTAAATTGCATGATAGATTCGATTCGTATAAGTCGAATTGATCGAACCAACAACCACCAGCCAGCCACCAGCAATACAACAAGTTTGTATCTGTTGCTGTATCTATATCTCGTTTTTTTTTTCATACACACATTTTCTTACTCATAAATACACATTACATAGTAATTACTTCCTACTGCGAACAAGTGAGTAATAATAAAAGCAAAAAAAAAAAAAAATTAACGAAACTTACAGCGTGAGGATCGGTGTTTTTTTTTTATTTTTATTTTTTTTTTTTAACTTCAACTTCAATTTTATTATGTGTTACTACCTTATCCGCCTTTACGCTCGATTGTGTGTACGTTTGGATTTTAATCATTTTGGTTTTACTTGAAGCACGAAATGAATAATAATTGTACAGTGTTGGAGTTTTTTGAGAAGAAGAAGAAGCAAAAGAATATTTTACGGCAAAAGTGGAATGAATGGTTTATGGAGTGAAGAACTCACCCGCGAGGCAATGGGAGGGCAGGTTGGCAGTTGGGGATTTTCTTTATTTTAATTCCGCAAAAGGTTTGTTGGAATCAGCTGTCCTTCTTCGATGGAATTAATTCGCTTTTTTTTTGTATTTACCATTTGAACTTTACAAAAAAAATTCTGACTACACCTAGGATGTGATGCATGAGATGCCATTCGAGTGTTGATGAGCAAGGAAGTCAATATTTTAGACATTGAATTGAAAATGCCACTGAATCGAACGTTGGTCACTGAAATCTTTTAATCATAATAATCATAAGCAAATTGTCTGTAGGACAACTCATCCACTGTCTAAGAAACATTTCATACTTGGACAGTTCATCCACAATATGTAGGTTGCACGTGTAGCCACACTTAGGCCAAAAGAAAACCCATTTATCCACAGTAATGTTTGGTAATTTTCTATGCATGCTGTAGGATTTTGAAGACATACTATTTCAGATAAAAGTTATGGACAAGTCGTCCACTGGACATTTCATCTACAGGAAATTGCTTGCCTGATGGTTACTTAGTGGAGAGCCAATTTTTTACGAATATTTGTCACCTGCAAGATGATTGAACTACGGCCAATTCATCTAAGGGTACATCTGATCAATATATATTTCATTCAGAATATTGTCTCCCAATTTTTCTACAAAAAGTATACTTTTAAAGGCAAAGTTGGATCATATACGAGTGGAAATACCTTATGAAGTGGCTTAACAGTTTTTGTTCTGATGAAGCACTGGGGGTCAACAGATTCCCAAAAGCGCGGCGGATCGTATTGAAAGTGATACCTCAATTTCGCCCGTCTTCGCTTTTGGTTATTCTCAATTGCGGACGAGGGCGAACATGATATTTACAGTTTTTTTTATCGTTCGAATTCCAATTTTCAATTTATTGTTTTAAAAGTTCGGCAGCTTTTTCCCGCCACAGGAATGTATTTTATTTTTTATCCGCAAACAATTCGCCAGCAATATGTCACCTAAACAAATATCGCTTTGGAATGAAGCAAATCAAAAATACAAATCCGCCATAAAAAGTGATCTGCTGCTCTTTTGGGAATTAGTCCTCTGATCGAGAAATAACGCCCAAAAAATTCATAACACCCAAAAATAAGCAACAAGATGGAAATAAAGCCCAAAAATAATTTGCAGTTTAATATCTATACTGCCCCCTACCACCCCTTGCTTAATGGGTTACACATTTTGAGTATGTGCGCAATTGGATATATTTAAGGGTTTTTTTTACAGTCCAACCATCCATCTACTCCAAAATTCAACAGAAAACACAAGCAGGGGGTCACGGGGGGCAACATGACCCCCTTTACTCATTCCACTGTTTATTCATTTCCACTTATTATTTTGGGCCTTACTGCTTTCGTAAAAACGAACCCTGGAAAGAAAGTAATACCCAAAATGACGAACAATTTTGCAACAACAAATTGTATCTACGAGATTTTTTAGGGCGTTATTTCCTTGTGCGTTGATGCCTAACGCCTTGAGTTACACCTGAAGACATTTTTTTCTGGCGCAATTATTAAACAAAGCTGCATATCCATATCAATTGCTTTCTTTCTAATAAAATGTATAATTTAGTTAGAAATAAAAAAAGTACTAGCCAATACATAGAACCTTGTGGTACCTCTTTAAGCAAATGAAAAATTTTACAACCACGTACATTTCTTATCGTACCTCTACCAATCATTTAATAATCTTGCTAATCACCTTTGACCAAGGCTTCTATTAGTCCATTCTTACTATCGCCCACCGGGTAAACCTAAAATCAAAATTTGTTAACAACTTATCTGTGGTGAAGCCAACCTTCATAAATTCACAAAATTTACAAGTCACCCACATTTGATTCGGTATATATATCGTTTTCAAAGTCCTCCCACATGCGTCGTCTTCACATTAGCATATCTATCTCAAAGAGTAGGTATAAATTTACAAAATTTTAGAATTAATCACCAGTGGATATGTCCAAAAATGGCAAAAAGCAAATAAATATACAATAGCTTGACAGTTATTTTATAGCAACAGCTCATCACTCCTTCAGGCGTCAAAAGTTCAACACCATCATTGAATATGTTAATTTTTTTTTTTTTTCTTTTCGAATTGACATTCAAATTGTATAGTGCCTTTTTGGGAAGACGTATCTTAAGGCGCACCAACGATTGACATTTGCCATTAGGTGGTTATTTTGTAGGTTTTTCTTTTACAATCGTGTGGTTTTATTTGTAACGATAACGAATATGGGTTACAACTAATTCGACATGTTATTGCATAAAGTTGCGCGGCCTACGACAATCTGAGTATGGTTGTGGCGAGCGCCAGGCCCCGAGGCAGTTACAAAACTTAACCAACTCCGAAGAGTGTTTTAGCTACTTAGAGAATCATTTAGTTCCCATATTAAAAATTCATCGAAACATGCGTTGGTAGGTATAACTGTCGTGTGGTTTTTCTTTGAATTTAATTTTCTTTTTGTTTTTTTGATCCAATGATTTGTTGGTTCTTAATCGATTTCTGGTTTTAAATTTGAATTTTGGGCATTATTTTTAAACATTGCATACTTATATGGAGGTAATCCTTGAATAAATTTATGGTAATGGCGATTCATTTGTATCTTGCCGGACAAGTGAATTTAATTAGGAATTTCGCTGCTATACCTACGGTTGATGTATATAGACAGTTGCAATTACGCGAAACAAGTTTCATTAACATGAAATATAGCACTTAGTAGCACACTTTTTATTATACGGCTTAATGGTTAGACAAAATGTGTACCAGGAACAAGACGGTTGTCAGTTTATTGTCTGTCACGAAAATCTTGTTCCAACTGTGTGTACTGTAACAACAATGTTGCAATGAAATAATTTTGTTCTTTTTCTTTTAACACGTTTAAACTTAAGCGTGAAACTTATCAAAACACCTTGATCGAAGAGCTCTGAGCTTGTTAGGGAAATACAAAATAACTTTATCTAATCGAGGAGCGGTGTATAGAGAGAGATACATTGTGTCTTGTTTAGTGTTTATGTATCTATTATGTTTTGTTGTATATCTGATTTGAGTTTTTTTTTACTTATATCTCTTTTTTTTGCTTGTTTCTTTTCAGGTAACTATGAGTACAAGTAGAGAGAGTAGTTGAAATAAAACCGAGGGTTGTTGTAAGTTTGTGATATATATGGTCCCGCTTAGGGGATTCCGATGGTCGTTAGACATTGATTGGTTGTCGACATGGATTAAGAGGTATGTAGTGATTAAGTTTGGATAGGCAGTTGAAGAAAGTTTACAGAATTTGCAGTTCCTCTGAGTAAATTTTTTTTAAAAAAACATCTAGAAGGAACTGAGTTTGAATCACTTAAAAAAACACGATAGAGGATAGCTTATGGAATTGAAAATCTTGTACAGGTTCATTCATTTCGTGGTTTTAAGTTGGTAGGTAGCGCTGGCATTTGGCACCTGTCAAACTCAGCTGTCAGTTTAAGTGTCATAAAATTAGTTGAATTTACGATACTGGATCGCTTAACAATCGAACAACGCGTTGAAATTATTAAAACTTACTACAAAAGTGGTGATTTAAACGTAGCCACTTTTCGCGCATTACGCGATGAATTATGGTCGTTCCAACAAGATGGGGCAACAAGCTACACAACACGACCAATTATGGCTTTATTGCGTGAGAAGTTTCCTGGTCGGGTAATTTTATGGTTTGGAGACGTTAGAATTTTGTCTGTGGGGCTATGCAAAAGACCGTGTTTCGGCGAATAATTCCCGAACTCTAGATGCATTAAAAACCAACATTACTCAAGTTATGGCCGAGATACCGATCGAAATGTGCGGAAAATTGATTAAAAGTTACCTCAAAAGAATCGCATGCTGCGAATCTTCCCGAGGCAAACATTTGAATGATTTTGTTATTTAAACTTTATCTTTATAATTACTATATATAATTCTTCTGTACGTGTTTGTAACCGAACTCCTCCTAAACGGCTGGACCGATTTTAATGAAATTTTGTGTGTGTGTTTGAATGTGTCTAAGGATGGTTTAGATTCACAATTGGACCCGGTAGGTGGCGCTGCGATCCGATTCCACAGAATTTCAAATAATAAACACTCAACAATGTATGTATGTATGTATGTATTAGAGACATTAGCACAGGCCTCGGCCCTCGGCTCTGGGCCTCCGGGTATCGTAGAATAGCGCCAATACAAATGGACAAACTAAACCCGTAAATAAGCTGATTGAATAATTACAGAGACGTAAATATTCAAGGTTCTTACATATTACCGTTTGAACTGAGTTTTAGAACTTTCTCCTGAGGGATCTTATCAAAGTAACGCTGGACCTTTGACGATGTTATTATACCTGGAGGCACCCAGGTGTAACCCAATTGTCGTGGATCTGATTCCCATTGTGTTGGCGAAATACTCTTGAAGCCGAGGCGTTCGCGAACCGTTGTGACGATGTTACACATTTTCGGTTAAGTTTCTAAACTTAAAATAAACATGTCTAACTAAATTACCTTTTCAGTAGCTTCGTACAGATATTTGATAAAAATGCACTCTTCTTGAATCTGTCATTTTATAATGGTTACATCGTTCACCAACAGTTCGAACTTTGCACTGTTCTGCCAACTTGGCTCTTCTCTAATTCGTCCGAATTTTGTGACTATCTTCAGTATACTAAAGGGGCTGGCAAATATTATTAACTATTTAGTATTTATTAAATTGATTTGAATTGATGATTTTCTTTTTGCTTAATTTTTTTTTTGTTTTTGATTTTATAAACTAATTTATTTTGCAAAGCCTACTCAAATAATAAACACTCAACAATAAAAAAAAATTTAAAAATCAAGAATAAGCTCATGAATAAAATTTCAAATATACACTCAAAAAAAAAAAAAAATGAATTAATTAATTAAAATTAATTATTAAAGATATGAACTTCGTCTTGGACAACTGTTGACATAATTCTGTTCGAAATAAGCTCTCACAAAAGTTGCTGTAGTTGAGATAAAACCACTTTTTGGAAAACTAATGAACCCATCACATACGGATTTGATTCGGCGTTAAGTAATACCGCCCAAGAAAATGCATAACGCCCAGACAACACCAAGATGGAAATAAAACCCTAAAAGCATTTGCAGTTGAATATATATGGGAGGGAGGGGCATGCTGGACCACTGTCGCCATTACGCTCAAAATCGCTTAAATTTGTGTGAATATTTTACAGCAACAAATTGCCTAGCAATGTTTTGGGCTTTATGAATTTTTTATATTTGAGCGTTATGGTTTTTAAATCTCAGTTAATGGTAGTACTTTTCATGCTTCCAAGATGGAAAGAAAATGGAATGCACTCTATGGACTTCCAATTCAGAGCGTCTAGTGTGCTGGACTACTTTTCGTAGGTGCGATCCCATCTTATAAGGTTTTTTTCGCTGCGCTACCTCTCAGGAAAGTCTGACAAACATCCGAAAGTGTAAATGCCATGGAAAAGCTTATCAATTCAGCCGTTCGGACTCGGCATAAAATTCTAGGTTACTTTCATTCGCGCCAAAAAATAAAAACTCACACAACTCAAACGAATGGTTGTGAGAAGCTAGGCCTAGAGGGTGCATTTATACGGACTGGCTGTGCTATCTATTTATTTATTTACTTTTTTAAAATGATTTCTTAAAAGGAATAAATAGAGAAATGTTGAAATTACAAGCCCTTGTGAGCAACTTCTTCATCACGATAGTGTATAGAGCAGTTATAGAGTCAAGCAATAAGTTGAGTATTACCCTTGTTAGAAAATATCTATAGCCTTAGGGGATCTATACTATTTAAGTGACCAAAAAATGTGAAGCAAAATTCTCGGTCTTTCTCTATTATATTTATTTGGCTAATACAATCTTACCGATCTCTATATATTGTTGAGTCACCAAATCGCTTAATAAAAAAAAAACACAACCCGAAGGCAATTGGAATCACAAATGCATATTCCTCCCACTCAAATCACATATTGCACCCGTCCAATTGCATATATAGCTATTACAACTACTACTATCTCAAGCAATGATAATCAATTCCGCTCCACTAAGATCCTTGAGTTCAAAATGGAAATGAGTATAAAACTCTCAGGTGTTCCACGACGAAGCACAAAATCTGCTTAAATCAATTTCAATCACACAAAAATTACAAACGTGGCACTTGCGTTATGTTTTCATTATTACAAAGCCTCAGCCCCCTTCCAACTCTTGGTAGCTATAATTCAGGAATGAATAACAAAAAAAAAATCCCTCCAGCCAATTATAGATGCATCTGAATTAATTTTGCACCAACAAGATATCTTCAGTGCATCTGGTACACCAGTCAGCACAAAATGGCAAACTGACAACTTCAGCAAAGCCATCGTCGGTCGTCGTCGTCGCCGACAGCAACCCACATGGGAGACTAATAAAAAAAAGTATCTTTTAGCCAATTTCAAGTCCTCCAAATTGCAAAGGTATCTCTCTCTCTAGATACAAGAGGAGTTTCAACTCATTCCATATGCATTCAAATCAGATGAGTCTCAAAAGTTTGTTTTTCCTACTTTTGTTGCTTAAAATTAAACTTTACCCGGGACATGTCTTAGTTTTTATTTTGAATAGTAAGAGCCATCAGAGAATAAGATACGAAACAAGAAAAAAAACAAAAAACTCCAACAGCAAATCAACTCTAAATGAAGAACATAAAAGAGAAGTGAAGTGTAATTCTAAAGTCGTTAAGCCCAAGGCCAAGATGCATGCAAAAAAACAAGTAAAGAATCGTACTTACCTCTTTTAGTAGTTTTTTTTTTAATTTTATTTTTTTTTTTTTTGGTTCGTATCTGCGGGTTCTGTTTATGTATCTTTTTATATTCTCCTCTTTTGTGGTTGTCGGTTTGGTTGTTTCATTGCTCGAAGGCTAGAGGTGCAGTTAATAACGAATTGTCTTACCAACTCTCTAATAGAACACTCGACTCGACGACCGACGATGAAGGAGAACTTAAGCTTGGAGAGCGATATTCGTGGTTTCAAATTGGCTAAATGTGTTACTTTTGTTGGTATAGCTGGTTGGTGATGGAAGTATAAGGCACTATCATGCTTGGCGCTGTAGTAGAGCGATTTGTTTATACTGCATGCGCGAGAGATAAATTGACATCAGTGTTTTGAGGGCAATTAATTTTAAATTAAAAATGATTAATACCATCTAATGCCATGATATTGAGCTTTGAGTGCAGCCGGCAGAGTGTTTACTAGATAGACATGGCAATAGAAATTAAGTAGGTGACCCAGGTTGTTGTATTGAAGATGTATATAATTAGTTTTTGATTTTGTTAGGTTGTTTTTTTTTTTTTTTGTATCGGCTTTCCTTCATTTATTTTCAAGGCTACGAAGTTTTATCATATGTATTACGAGATACTCGTACTACATATTGACTTCTGACTTACTTTTGCTAGCATAGAATTCTGTCTCTATACCAATCTCAAAGCGGATTAGCGAATGCATGAACCATAACTTGATTTTCTCAGGAAGTCACTAGATGGCGTACTAACTGAGATTTTTAAATAGCTTCACCTTATATTTTATGGGCGCAGTAGCAGTGCGAGGGACCTCAGGTTCGATCCTTGGAAAGGCACAAATTACATCTTAAGGTTTTTTCTACGGCACCACCTCTCGCGAACGTCTACCCGCGGTGTCTACCCGCCTGTTGCGCCATCTATTTATTTTTATTTATTTATTTATATTCTATGGCTCTGAATCAGATACACACCTTACTAAAAATTTTGAATCAATGGATGCACCTTGTACCTAGTTATCGCAGTTTTTAAAGTTCACATTTCAATCAAATCCGTAGCAACATGTTGCGGCAGCGAAAATATATTATTTTTCATAAATATAAAACTTGCGCAATAATTTCTAATGCAGATGTGTAAAAACCACAGATAGATAATGTTTTTTGTGAGAAATGAGCCCATTATTTCAGCTCAAAAAATTAAACAATTCTGTAGCATCATGTTGCGTATTCAAAAAAGTAAACGTTTGTATGGTTTCATTTTTTAATTTGATGTTTTTAACATGCATTCTTCTAAGTATTATTATTTGCAAAACAAATTATTTCTGTGAAAAACAATAAATTTGTTGCCACTTGAAACATGTTGCTGATACATATGATAATGATGACTGAGGTTCTTGTAATAGCAAATGATCGTTTTGTGAACAATTTCGAATTTTACGAATTACAGCAAATCATATCTTCTTGGCGCAATAACTTACTCTAGGGAAAAATCAATCAATAAAAATCTAAAAAAAAAATCTGAATATCTAGAAACCGATCAACTTTTTCACTTTCACTGTCCAATTTCGACACTCCTAATGTCTAATGTAATTTTTCAATCAAATTTTATAGTCGCCCACCACGACCTCATGTTTCATCTGCCACCTTGGGTATAATCTTCTTAGTCTGCGACTATATTTCAACTCAAACAATATCTCCAATCAAACACAAATAATCTCCATTGGGCAAATAACCCATACATCATCTAAACTGTGTGACAAGTTATAATAGCTACTTAACCCAAGCCAATTACTTATCGCCCCCTACTTGGACCAATCCAATTTGTCACGAAAAAAAAAAGCAAAATATATAAGAAAACTTTTTCAATTTCTTCTCTTCCGCGCACCGATGAAGAAAGATATGAATAATATTTTCTTCTTTTCCAATAAAATAAAAATCTGTATAGGTAAGAGGAGGAGGACAACTCTGCTGAATGGTGGACCTAGTAATTCATATAATTCACTATCCCTGTCCTCTCTTCTTTTGCTTGTTTATTTTGTTGATTTGCATTCCATTTAAACAACGTTTTTTTTTTTTCTATTTTGTATCCATATTCATACTACCACCGCTACTATTGTCGCCACCGTCTGGACAATTTTATAGATGAGATATCGCATAGTCACACAAAACAACTCGGATAAATAAATAAAAAAAAATATTGTGCAAAACTCCTGCTGAACTATTACGCCCCAATGTTGATGATGGGGCGGCGAAGACTTCAACTTCGACGACGATACGATAGCGATGACTACGGTGGCGATGAGTAATGACACATTTGCATGCATCCGACATACTTTTAAGTCAACATCAACACTCTTTATGGATGGCGCTCGATTTTATTTTATTTTTGTGCCCCTTTGCACGCCACAATGCACTCGGTAGATACTTTTGTGTCTATATAACTAGTGCATGTTGTATCATGTCATGCAATGTGCCATCATTCGCCCTCTCTCTTTCGCTTGCTGTCTATCTCAGTGCCGATCAGAGCTGTAAAGTTCATCATGAAATTTGTTTAGTTTTTGGGGTCATTTGCCCATCCATTACAATGAACTCTGGACAATGACACCGCACAGAAAAACATTAACACATACAATGTGTGTTGCTGCAACATGTCATGACACATGATTATTTATTACATAGAGCCAACCCTCCTTTTTTGAGCCGTCAAAAGCAAACAAGAGCACAAGTTATGATCATCATAATAATAATAATAATAAAACAATAATTTTCTTAATATGCTCAATTCAATTTTGAATTACAAATCTCCCCGAGGGGGTGGTAGAATGGCAAAGTCCTTTCGCGAGATGTCAGTAAACTATAAATGCAATGTGGAATATTCATGAGCGATAAATTAATGTGAGAGAATCACACACCCTGTGTGTTAGTTGCTGCAGTGTTGTCTGGCCCGGTCCCGGCTTGGATTGGATGTCCAGAGGCAAACCATCCCGCCACCACCCCACCAGTTGTGGCTCCTGGTTAAACGGATAATTAATATTCAACATAGGATATCGGTATAATTGTAGAAAATGTACAAATACTCACACTCATACAAAGCTGAGCGCATACGTGAGGTTCATAAAGTTCAGTCAATTAACGCGCGCGATTTAGCTGTTTGTAGATTCATTCGGATAATTGATACTTTAGCCAGAGAACACACTGCATATGCGTACGGAGAGTGTGTGAGTGTAAATTCGGTGTCAGTGTCCGCTTAACTTGGTACTCCGTCAGTCAATTAATTAATTCAACAGAAATGTGCTTTTTTGTTTTAGTTTATTTGATGGGGGAAAATGATATGTTATGACTGACGAGAGTGAAAAATGTACAAGCAACTTGTTGCAGAGATGAAGAGGTAGTGCTTCTTTATTGCAATATCTTGTTGAAGGATGTGAAAAGTGAATTCGAATATCTTATACTTGAAATGGTATTTTTGCATTGCATTAAGTCCAAAGTGAAATGCAACATGTTGCCAGGAAATATAGTCTGTGTCTGCTTCGTTTCTGTATAGATGGATTTATTTATTAACAAAATAGCCTCATCATATTGAATAACTCTTAAGCAACATGCTGTGAAAGTTCCATTTTCCTACTACCATTTTATCTATTTCAGCAACATGTTGCAAAAAGTAAATCACCCATTTTAAGAGACACTCTTCGTAACTTCTGTCTGTGTAACAGATTGTGGTCGAGATATGTTTAGCTTCATGATCAACTCCTACACTTTCCACTCTGACCAAGCAACATGTTGAGAAAGTAGCATTTTTTACACTAGATGTATGATTTACTAATTTATTCATTTTCATTCTGTATTCGAAATTTATATTTCCATCTTATTCAGTTCTTATTCTCTTTTTTAACTGCAACATGTTTCAAGTACAAAATTGTTTCTTCGGAGAAAATGCTCAGCATAAAACTTCAACGTACACAGACATTGGTAGATAAATATACATAAGAGCAACAAGTTGCGAAAGAAAACAAAATGAAACACATATGAAAATTATGTTGTTCTGCAGACTTCTTTGTATATAAACATTGCGTCAATGTCTTACTAGAAATACAAAACTCTCGCATTCGATTGGCTTATTTCCTAAATATTACAACTCGAAAAAAAAAAAAACAAAAAAAATTTTGATTTTAAACTGTTGCGGCTACACCTCTCTTGGACACATTAACAGCGTAAACAATTTCACGAGCAGTTCTCGAGCTGAGAAATGCATTAGGTACATTTTTGAAGAATATTTTAAAAGCATATCCAAGCATATTTCTTAAATTTCCCAAACGTAGACCGAGTTATGTATAATGACACTTTGTTGCAACCAACTTTGTGGTTGTTTGCAGTAACACGAGCATAACCACATCCTTGTCTCTATCTCTTAATGTCCACCAAGGAAGGAATAAATCGTCTACTCAGCTCAAACAACACTGGCGACCCAATCGAGACAGAAAAGTCTAAAACAAGTAAGAGCACATAAAGCAAGGACGAAATTAAATTGACGTATAACAAGAAAACAAGGAAATCGAAATGCTTTTATTTTCCTCTATTTTTATGTATTTTTTTTTCTACAGATAGTTACAAGCACTCAGGCGAATAAATAGAATGTGCTTATCCTTTTTCCCCTTTTCCTTTATATTCCAAATGAAAGGAATTTATGATGGTCAGGGGATGGTACTCTTTTCTTTTCTTTTTTTTAGAGTATACTGTTTCAGAAAATTCTGAAAATACTTTAATAATTAATTGCAATGGAGCCAACGATTTTTGTGTGTGCGCACAAAGAGTGCATGTCATGAAAAATTCAAAATTTAATTTCCAAGTATGATATGGAAAGAGAGAAAGGAATGTGGTTTGCTTCCGTTTTACGGAATGTTTTAGTTGAAATAAATATTCTAGTCGATTTGGGAATTTTAAATGTGTTATGGTGTTTCAATTGCATTTGTTCTCCAAGGACTTGCAATCGGATTGTAGCAGTTAAATTAATTCTATTAGTGTTTAGGGGTATATGACTACGAAAAGTCTGGTGGAGCAGCAAATTCAACTATACCTATATATCTATCGTTTAATAATGTTGCACAACTTTTTTCTAAGTCGATATTATGCATTTAAATACCACGGAAAAATAATATGACTGTTTATGCTTATATGAGCGATTTTGAAAAAACCCGCAACATGTTGCTTTATGTTTTCTCAATTTTAAGCAGAGGTATAATCGATTTCATTGGAGTTAGTATTAATTCTGCAAATTAGTTATGTTGTGGTTAATGGAAAAACGCATTTGTCGCCCTCGCAACATGTTGCGTTCGTAAAAAAATGTTTCAACTAATTTTACTGCTCCGTTTTATTTTAAAAAATAAATTAAAATCAATAACATTTAGAGTTTAATAAATGTGCAACATGTTGAAACATATCCGTGACCCTCTAGAAAATACTTGGTTGGCCGAGTTCAATAAACTACTTCAATTACTTGCCATTGCAGCTGGTTTCGTGCAACATTCACCTTGAAATCCAATAATACATAGTTTCTAGGCAATTGACTGAGGCCGACAAACAGAACCTGTTCTTCATATGATCGTTAGTCGATTAAAAAAAAAAAAAAACTGTTAAAATTGAACGGTTCGATGCTCCACAACAATGTGTCCATGTCCATGTAATTGTCAAAGCGACATCGAAGCTGGTAGATGACCTTTGATTATGTAAATCACCCCAAAACAAGCGGCTCACGAAAAATGCAAAACGAGTCGGCACCACAACTGATAGCCCAAGTACAATTATACGACCTCATTAACTATATGTAGTTTCAAACAATAAAAATAAATTCCACGGTTATCACCGGCGGAATTACGATAGTTGTCGCACTTTTAATTATCGTGTACCTGGTACAAAAACTTTCAGCCTAAATTTCAGAAAACTAAGAAAACATTCTAAGAATTTCTTATCACAATTCCTCAACTAATTACGATTACTTACTCTCTCTCATTACAGACGAAGAAACACAGTCCCAACCACATCAAACGTCCAATGAACTCCTTTATGGTCTTTAGTCAAATTAAGCGTCGAGAAATCTGCGAAAAAACCCCCGAACTGCACAATGCAGAGATCTCCAAGAAGCTCGGTCGCGAATGGAAGAAACTATCCACTGAAGAGCGAAAACCCTATATCGATGAAGCGGAACTCTTACGTCAGTTGCACATAAAAGAGTACCCCGGCTACAAGTACCGTCCACAAAAGAAACAGAGTAAATCGTCAAAGACGGCATCGTGCGGCGACTCAAACAACTCGTCCAGATCCCCCCCAAATAGCCCCTCATCCGGCCAGCAACAAAATCAAACCTCATTGTCGTCGTCGTTGTCATCATCATTGTCATCGGCATCGCCATCACCATCGACACCAGGCAAAACAGGAGCAACAACAGCAAATACCTCAGCAACAGCAACAACCACTGCCAGCGGTCGTAAGACCAAACACACTGCCACCAAACGTAGTCGAACAACAACCACCAGTAGCAGCAGCAGCAGCAGTAAAAGACACAGAAACGACTCCAACAACAATACCAATCAGATTATTCACCACAACAATAATCATCAGCAGCAAAATAATAATTGCGAGAACAGCATAGAATTGGACAACACCGTGACAATCAAATACGAAGACGACCAATCGACACTGACTCCCAATTCACCAGAGGGTGCGAAATTATACTCGAATTTAATCTTCCCCGACTACTTCCCCGGTATCTATGACGGCTCAACTCCGCATCCGGATGATACTGCCATCACATACAGCGATGATGATATGCTTTTGGATTCGAATGCAGTATTTGTTGGTAGCGATGCGGTGCAAGATCACGATGATAAGGACGCAATTTTCAACGACCCCAACCTACATTCTGCCAGTCAAACCAAATTGCCCACATTTAGTCCATACCCTAGTTTGCATCAACAATCTGTTCAATTAAACAATCAGTCACAACAACAGCAACAACATCAACACAACAGCAACAATCATCATCTGCAACAGACATCCTATAATACCCATCAGCAGCAGCAACAACAACAGCTGTTACAGGCGACAGCTCCCAGCAATCACAATCATCAACAGCAGCAATCCCATCAGCAGTCACAGCAAAACCAACAGATCCAGCAACACCCCAATAACAACGAAACAACGCTTAACATTCAAAACTTGCGGCATCAAACAATCACCATGAACGTCATTGCCAAAATCGACGATTACTTCCCAACAAATCCAATTGTCAGTGCAACAGATGACAGCGATAGCAGTATAATCACCAGCGATGCTCCTTCTCCGATTGTCTACTGTAGCCCCGGCAGCGCTGGTGATCGCAGCTCCAACGGCAGCAGTGCCACCGGCAACTGTACCATAGAGCCCGATTTCTTCTCCACGTTGGACACGCAAATATTTAATTTAGACGATGATTTTCCATCCCACTTTGAATTTGACCAAAGGTATAGAATTTGAAAGTTGATTTTATGTTTAAGTTAAAACAATTTAAAAAAATAAATGGAACAAAGTAAATACCTTCACCCACACGCATATGTTAATATTCTTTTAAATTTTTATTTCTTATAGCAAAACAAAAAATCAGGATTAATTTAAAAAGAAAAAAAAATTACGATAAAATTTTAATTTTTTTTTTTTACACACCCATACATACATTTACAATATTCACAAAACATGTTATATAATATACATAAATATATATATATAAAAATAAAAATAAATTAGTTTGTTAAGATTTACATGTAAAAACAGGAAGGGAAATTCTATCTAGTAGATATTTGTTTTAGGTTTTACTTTTTTGGATCGCAACTGAGGTAGACAATTCGATGAGAGGGTTATACGCACCTACACCTAGGCCGAGGCGACATTTTGAACTTAGAAAGGATGGTCCAAACTGATACTGTGTATATAGATGAAACAAAATGGCGACCGCTTTGTTTTCAATTGTTTTTCTTTTTTTTATAAGTCTTTTTTTTATAAAAGTTAAAAAAAAACACAAATAACATGTAGAAATAAAATAAAACAATTTAAATAACTGTTGAAATATTTTATAGCCTTAAGTAGATGGTAATTTTGTATTATTATTATTTTTTTTTAAATATCCATATATAAAATATTTTGTGTTTCAGTCAGCTAAAAACAAAAAAAAGAATATTTGAAAAGTAGAAGGAGATTCATTGCCATCAAGGATTTAAAAAAAAGTTTAGCAATTTCATAGATTTTTCCATTTCAGTAATGCTGTTTTGAGATCGGCAAGGTCCGAAAAGAAGTGATTTTTTTTAGTTAGAATTAAAAAAAAACATAGAACCTGAACTGAGATCGTAAAAGCAATAATTTTTTTATTTTCTTTTTCTTAACTTCCATTTGCAAAGCAAAACAAAACAAATATGTACTTTAAAATTATTTTTTTTAATTAACACAAAAGTAGAACAAAAGATTTTTAAAGGGTTTTTGGTCTCACCTTAAAAATGTTGGTGTAGACAATTTTTTCACTAATTTTGGAAAGACGAAAAACTAAACTCGAAATGCAGCTTCAATCATAGAGGAAAGACAAATTTATAGGTTGAATTGAAATTGAAAAGCATAGCGAAAAATGTGTAGTATTACTTCACTTGGGTTTATAAATATTCAGAGCGTAACGAATATTGAAACGCGCTTAAATCAATCCACTTGCGTGTGGGATAGTGGGGCATTCAAGCATATTCCACTTTTCTCACTTAGGCATAACGACTAACGAATAGTGATTGAAACACGTTTTACACTTGAATTTGCTGCGTTTCAATTTTCGTTACGCTCCTATTTCACAATATGCAAAAGTTTCACTTTGAAAAATGTTAGCAAGGAAAATAAAACCCTTTTTCCAACTGTCAGGCATAGTTATGGGATTTGTCGGATTTTTCAGAAAGTATACCAAATTGTAATATATTTTTTATTTTATTTTTATTTTTTTTTTATAGCTGAATTAATTTCAAAATTTTTATCTTTAACCAATCTTACCAGAATTGTTACCTTTCGATTAAGAAGAGATCTGCTAATTTCCTTGAATTAGTTTATCTTTAGAACTTTTTAATACGGAATGAGTTTCCGAAATTGAGCATGAAATTGAAGTCAAAATTTAGGACGAATACACCATGTGCTTACAACATTTTTGAACTTTTGATCAAACAATTTTTAAATTCTTACAGCAAGGTTTTGATATTTGCATTAACCAATTTTATTACGTCAACTCTAACACTGGCTGTGAGTTGTTTTTTTAAATTTTGGATGCATTTCTATCTTCGGGCTGCGAGTAGAATTTCGTACGTAAATTCTGTCCTCGGGTATAAGATTTTACCAAAGTTTTGAAATTCTGATGTTTTATGGCAAAATTTTTTTATATTTCTCTTAAAAAATATGTACGAAATTGTAAATTCTGCCGGCAAAATTACCTTGAAAAGAATTTGATGATCGTACTATATATTTTTTTTTCTTGTAAAATGTAGAGCGTCAAATTGTGCACCAAATATTCTTTTAAAAATTTTTCTGACTTGCATACTTTCTGGAATGTTGGTGGAAATTTGAAACCACATTCATAAACATAAAATTCTGCCAGTAATTACGAAGATTTTGGGAGGCCTATAAACAATTTCAAATCCTTTTAGCTAAATATACTCTTTATACTTGAAGCGGTCGAGCATAAAAAAAAATGTGCCAATAAAAAAGCCCGTTTCTACCTTTCAATCTATTTCATTACGTATCTGTTTAACATTTATTGTGAATTTTTTATTTTTTTTTTAACCATCATCTGCCAAACAGCATTACTTAAGTAAGTGATATCTTTTAAGGTAAAGTGAATTGAATTCTTCGAGAAAAAAAGTTAAGATACTAGTTACTTAATGGTATTTTCATTATACACTCATCCACCCTATATAAATTATTCAGTCTTTAAAAAAAATAGTTATAACAAATAAATTTATTCAGAGAAAAAAAATCATTCGCTTTGTTTCACTCAGCTGACAGTTCTGATATTGACAGAATTTCCATTGTGCAATACGTTGACAAAAAAAAAAAAGAAGAAAATCCTTCAGCTTAGGTATTAAAAATCTAATAGAAACTCAAACCTCCATGCCGACTTTTCTCTAACTGCTGCGGTCCTGTGCCTGTTGACTTAAATCCCATTAAGTTCGAACAGCTCTTTGGTTACCTGATCTCTCCGGATAAAGTCGAAACTTGGAGGTTGCGTTGACGTTATTTAGATAAATACAACCCTTCGCCTGTAAGGTGTCCGAAAATGATAGCCAAGTGTTCTAAACACCACGTTAATAAAGTCAGCATTTTTTAAACCGAAACCACCCCCTCCCCAACCCCATCATTTTATATATTTTCTGCCATCTCCATGTTTCTTCCGTGCCTCCACATTTATTATTAAGCATCAGTGTATCTGTTCTGCCGTTTTATATAATTTCAATTTTAAAATTAAATTTAAACTAAATTAGAAACAAGAACGCATTCTTTTTATTACAAAGTAAATAAAATTGTATCATTTGTGAAATATTAATTTTATTTTTGTAAATCTATACCTATATTATTTTAATTTAAAACGAAGTAAAAAGAAAAACAACAGCAATATATATAATAATTATCCCTTTTATTTTCTACCTATTACAATTATAATTTAAAATTTGTTTGTTGCCACAGTAAACAGAATAACAATTGAATTTCGAAAAAAAGCATTCGAAAACAACATAATTGAAAACGATGGTTTGGAAGAGAATAAAAAAAATATATAAATAAAACTCAATATGAATGATAGAAAAAAAAAATATATTTACAAGGCTGTGTAATTTTTCTTCTTCTCTTATTTAAAAGAAAAAAAAAACATAAATATATTCGATTTGAAAAAAAAAAATAAACTAATAATATTAACGTCAACGTTAAATTTAAATAAAGCTGAAGATAATCTTTTCTCATTACCATCGACTTGAAATTCCATTGTGTAATTTTTATTTTGTTATATAATTATCAGCTATATATATTTTTTATTTAGTTAATTATTATTATTATATGCATATCTTAGATTAGACACAAAAAAAAAATAAATAAAAAATTGTTTGAATTATGTTTTCAATTCGAAACAAGTGTTTTTAGTTTTTATATTGATATTTAAGAATAGTTTGTGTACTATAGAATTATACATTTTGTAAATATATGTTTTTATTTTAAGATATTAAATGTAAAAAATAATCATACAGAACATTACATAAAAAGTTCTCCGTAACGAAAAAACTGACAAAAAACTTCTTATAATTTCATTGGTTAATATTGGTTTCTTCTGGTTTTTCTTTTTTTGCTGTTTTGTTGCTCCGCTGAATCGTTTTTTTGTTGTTTTCAGTTTCATTGGTTGTTTTGGTTTCTTTTTCTTGATTGCGGTTGGATTATAGTTTCTTGGACATTTATGTGGTTTGTACACTTTTTTTTACATTCTATTTTTTTTATCCTTTTACAGCGTTGTGTAATAAATGCTTAATGTATTTTGAGGTTATGTAGATTTTAGGACCGTTTTTTTTTTTAAGAGTAGATGTGGGTATATAAAGTAGGAATGAATTTGCGAAATGAACCTGGGGGCTTATTCCCAAAATCGCTTCTCGCTTTCCATGGAGGATTTGTATTTCCAAAAGCGATTTGTTCCATTCAAAAGCGATAGCTGCTTAGGTGACGAATTGCTGGCGGATTGTTTGCAGATTAAAATAAATTAAATTCCTGTGACTGTGACTGTGACGTTAAAAAGCTGTCAAAATTTTGAAAAAATAAATTGAAAAACTGGAAATATCACTTTCGCTCTCGTTCGCATTTGAGAATAGCCACAAGTGAAGACGGTAAAAATTGAGGTATCGCTTTCAATACGATTCGCCGCTCATTTGGGAATAACATTTCTGAACTCTCAGAATATAAATTTTCAAGCGATGATCGTCCAAACGATGTGCCGTCAAGTCGGTACTATGTATAGTCTAAAGTTTTAGAACAGAATTCAGTATGGTCTTCAAAATTAAAATAAAAAACTATGCCGATAATGGAAAAGTAGTCATTCACAAAATAACTACATTGAAAAAACCTTTCTCCATTCTCCTTCCTCGTAAATATCTTATGTAAAACTGAATGGCAAAATTGTATCGGTATGTCCGCAGAAATCTAACGAACTACTGCATCGATTTAGAAAATTCTTTTTTTAATTGTTTGAAATGAATATGTTAAAGTTATAGGTAACTTTTGTTTAAAAAAATCAGCATTTTTCAGTTAAAAAATTATATTTTCGAGCATAGCTATTAATGAACATAATTATACTAAAATTAATTTGTTTGCCGTCGAATGATAATGAAGAAGAAAAGACCCTATAAAACTATTCGGCTGATTTTAATTTTTGTAATGGCGTGTCTACTTAAGGCGAGAAGGCGCCAGAGGTAAAGGGGGAGTAGGAGCAATCTCTGTAACTAGTTTTCCGGTTACTTAAGGTTTCCCGGGGGATGGCTAAAAGTGATAAAGAGGCATGGCATTGACCATAAAAAAAATGTAAATATCTTTCCTCAAAACTTTGAAAAGTAGTCGGCCGATTAAGCTGAAACTTATATCTCGAAAACCACTAAACCGATTGAGCTCAAATTTTTAGACAATCTTAGATATTCGTCCTTTTTAATTTGGTCAGAATTCAATAAAGGGACGTGGCTCCTCCCATACAAAAAAAAAATCATTGCACACGCTTTTCCTCGACAATTTATATAAATAAAATTACAGTATATCTTGACATTAATAGCAGCTTTAGCCTTAAAATTTAGTAAATTGGCGTTTATTGCCTGTTTAAATTGGCATTGAGTTGCAGTAAGCTTAGGTTCGGGTGGCAGGCCACAGCGAGTGCAGCCATACTTAGACCAGAGTCGAAGAAGTATTCCCCAAGATGAAGTTTTCTTCGAGATAAGAGGGCTATGCTTGTGCTGGGCATGTCCTCATCCATACAAATTCGCTCCTGTATAAATCGTTTGCGGGTAGGTCCAGTCTGAGGGTATGCTCCGAATGATGCAATGTCCAGTACTATTGTGCTTATAATGGATCTTTTTAGTGTTATAAGATTGTTGCAGCGCTTGAAATTCAGCATGGCCCAAATCTGTTTCGTGGTAAAGCACGTGTTGTGATTAGTAACTTTTATTGCCCGCGTTTGCGACAACATTGACCCGTTCCCTATCTATCCCTATCCCACCAGAATTTTGTGGCGTTCATCTATGGGCAAATTTTGTTATGTGGCTGCTGCCAAGTGTTGCCTGAATAGTTCTTGTCCTGAGCATAAAGACTATCCATTGACTGAAAAATTCCTCTATGTCCAGCTCAATAAGAGATTCAAGAATAGCTTCATTGTGTACGTTGTTGATAGCTCCCTCTATGTCTAAGAAGGAGGCTAGTGCTTATTCTTTGTAATGTAGGGATATTCCGATTGTCCGCACTACCTCGGAGAGCCGTTTACGTGGATCTAGCCTTGTGGTAGGCGTACTGTGAGCTGTGATTTGAATAGAAAAGAGGGTGTTTATTAGGAGTTCTAGTTCCTCCATCTAACTTTCTTAGAAAGGAATTTTACTTAGACTGGCAGAGTTCTTAAAGGTTTCTATTGAGTGGCAGTAATCCCTCCAGGCCTCCTTTTTGAATGTCTTTATGGCTTTCTTATAAAGGCTAGTGCAGCAGTTGTATTTGTGTCAGATATTGAAAATCGCTCTTGTCATCTGTCTCCGATTGGAGAGATCTTCGTTCCTCCATGGGAGAAGTGTTTTTTTTTTACTACGTTTAACTGGACATGGACTGGAGAATTTGTATGCTACGTCCATTGCATTCTCAAAAGTTTTTACCTTTGCCTACAGTTCCTCAATAGCTACCGTGTTTTTTTTTTATGTTTTTGAGTTTTGTCATATTGGACTTGGTCCAATTAACTCTCTTGGGGTTTCTAAACGGTTTAGTGGCGTCGGCCTCGAGACACATCATAGAGGATTCATCTGTGGTCTGAGAGTAACTACAGATTACAAACTCTCAAGTTTTCGACTCTAAATTGTCATTGTTTTTTTTTTAGTGTGATATCTAGTACCCTTCGCCATGTCGCTCAGTGATAAACGGCAACTGAAGGCAGTTTTTGACTTCAAGATGACTGACTCCAGTGATTTTATTGCGACTTGACAATCGGTAAAAATGGTGATATCCCTTACGGACACCCTTAATTGCTATGATTTACTCCTGGAACCTCCTACAGTGATTAGGAAAGCGCAATGAGATTTTACAGTTCAGAACTTTGAAGAAAACACCTCCACCCACACCTGTTTCCGTCCCCTGCTAGATACTACATCAGTCTCCCAGTCAGTCCTGGGGATTGACATTTCCAATACAAAGAAAAATACTGTATAAAAAATAAATGTATGTCCTCGTGATTTCAGGAAAATGGAATCGAGAATTTTAGTCGAGGTATAAAAATGTCTCAAAATTGTACTGAGAAGGAAAAACAGCTAAAAGAAGGCATTCCACTTTAGTATGTTGTATAAAAGAGTCCCCTTATTTCATAGTACGGCCGAATGGTAAACTGATGTCAAGGGTCGACAAGGATGTTTTCTTTTAGAGGTTTGGTTTTTAAACTGGCAACAGTATTTCTACAGATTGTCAATTTGACAGCTGAAAGTTGATTGACGCCAGAACAACGCATGCAAATTGTGCAAACTTTTTTCGAAAACCAGGGTTCGGTTCGATAAACTTATCGTGGGCTACGTCCATTTTACGGTCGACATAATCGTCCATCTGAGCAAGTTATTTGGAACACGAACACGATCAATCGTTTTCACACCACGTGCACTCTAGTGCATAACGCGCATCCCCAAAGATGCGTTGTGGAGCGCAGTGTTGAGGAAAATCTGAATGAGTCGATTCGCCATCGTGCACAGTAGTTGAAGCCCGTCCAATTTGTGGAAGATTTTACTGAAGGATCTTGGCTTAAAAGCTTTCTTAGTTGAATGGTATTGACGTAACAGAGTTTTGGTTTCTACAATATGGCGCAACGTTCCACATGGAGCTCGACACCATCAATTCATTGCGAGAAACATTTGCTGAGCGCATAATTTCACGTAATGGACCTGTGAACTGGCCTCCATGACACGAACTGGTCTCAGACCTTTAGATTACTTTCTTTGGGGGTATGTGAAGTCACTAGTCTATGCCGATAAACCAGAAACGCTGGACGATTTGGAAGTCAACATTCGCCGTGTTATTGCTGCGGCGCCATTTGCTCGATAAAGCTGTCGAAAATTGGACTCTACGATTGCGCTTCATTTGAACTAGCCATGGCGCACATAATGCCCGAAATAATTTTTAAACAGTAATGGCATAAAATTATCTATAAATACAGCTAATATCATAGACATTAACATTAGCTTCAAGAGTTTTATTTCATATTGAATGTGTATACCTCTAAAAAAAACAGCTGCTCTGACCGTGATCTTGATCCTTCACAATATTAGTTTATTATTTTCTGATTCAACACTCAAAGTCTATTACCCACTCAGGCGTAGCCATAATCTGTATCTATAGCAATTAATTAATAACTATCTGATTAAATTGCTTGTCATAGATTATTTATAATTCGATTACGTATGTTGACAATAGTGCCACATCACAAAAAAAAAATCAATTTAATCGAGTAGCTACATCAAGAATATTAACATGATATGATTTTCGAATGATCTACCCGTTGCGACTGTTATATTAGGTTCATATGACGCTTATATCAATATTATTAACGTCTTATCTGTTAATTTAAAACATCCGAACCAATAGTAATTTTATTGATATTTTTGATTGGTTTTATCGTATTGTTATTGTTGTTCTATAAAAGAAAACAACGTGTATTCACTGTCAATTGGCATTTGATAAGTTGAATTGCTTTATTAGCAGAATTAACAGTGAACCGCTAATAAAGCCGTGTCAATACGAACGTCTTCTTTCTTTTTCGAAATTTGGTTTATTCTCAAACCGTAACTAGATACCTATGTTTGTTAGGTTATAAATAATTGCATAATTTCTTTAAAGACAAATTTTTAATTAAAATAATGACATTCGTCAAACAAATTTGTTTACATTTTAGAATGAGTTCTTCGATTGCCAAAGCCAATCTAATGATTAATGATGACAAATTTCGAAAACACTCGAAAAGACCATTCAATATGCGGTCTAAAAAAAAAAATTACCAACTGTCAATCATATCAGGCCATCGTATAGTTAATTTGGTATCTCACTGTTTAGTATCGTTTCGCAATATTATTGCAATACCTCAGACATGACCGGAGGGGCTTTCATATGCAACTTACCATTTTTACACTCGGGGAAAAAAACGGCAATATTGTTGCCAAAGGCAATTCCTAAGAGTTTACTTTACACGAGGGGAGGTGGGCTTATAAACGAAAAGCTAATCTTTCCATATGCAGTACAGCATTTCATCTGATTCGTCTCGTAATCCACGATATTCGCTGTAAGCTCCAGAGACTAATTCCAAATGTTGAGCTGTGTAATTTGCACAATGTCGCCCGGAGCGTCATCAATACCGTCAAAAAAATATTTTTCGTATACACAATTACACAATTGCACAGTTCAACCTCAGGCAGGCGAGTCGGCTGCGGCGGTTGGTATTTGTACGGCTTGCAGATTATGATGGATCCTATTGACAGATGGAAAATGAAATCCGGAGAAATGGATACATTTAAAATTGAATTGCAAAAGGACTAAGAGCCTGAAACTGTTGGTAACTGAGTCTTTGCTTAATTGATTTATGATTGGAAAGCTTTCATACACAGATTTCATACAAAGAGTTGCTATTTTTGGAAATATCTATCTATTTAAATCATGCTTTTGTCGAACATTTTTAGAGGTGATTGCATTTTTAATTTCCAATTTGTTAAACAATTCAATTCGAGGGTAATGAAAGGGCCGACGTTCTGGCCAAAAACGGAGCAGAGCTTCCACAACTCGAAACCATTGAAGGCATAAAACCACCAATTATAGCTGTGGCCAAGAGAATTATTCTCGAGAAAATTAAAAATAGGGCAGATCAAAGATGGTCAGATATTAATTGCTTGGGCGAATTGGTTTATGTTTTTGACCGTTAAGGTTACCCCATGGATGGCGATGGGCCCAGTATGGTGCCTAGTCCACTGTGATGAACTCACATCCTATTCAACCTAAACTAACCTATCTTAAACGATCCGATTTGTGTATCTGCGACTATATTAGATCAGTCTTTACCCCCACGAATGACGATTATCGTCTGTATGACATCATTCACAAAATACTTTAAAGACCCGAAACAGTGTGGTATTCGATTTCTAACTCAGACTCAGGGATTTGAAAATTTATTTGTAAATGGTTTATATTCCGCTTGAGTTAAGCACGCGATTTTTAAACCTAGAATTTATGTGTAATTTTTAGGACCACACAATACATCCCCTATTTTTTGCTGCTTCAAAATGATTGCGGATATTTACAAGACGCACAAATTCCATGTAGGTATAGATACGGCATTCGGTAGATATAAATTTAGGATGCAAAAATTGATTCAAAAAATTATCCAATTTAGAAAAACATTATCAGAAGTCACTCCAAATAGCCAGTATCGGCTGGAGCTTAAGTAAGAATAGGGTATTGTCGTAACTAATAAATCTGTTACCATCGAAATCAAAGAGAAACTGCGATGGTTCGTTGTCGATACATATATTTTTATAATACCTAATCTAGATGCATTTTTTTGAATAATCGCCTTTAATGACCATTAACTCTTTGGACACCATGATTTATTTAAATTTTTTTTTAACAGAAAGTTTAAGATTTATCTGCACTAAAATTCTAATTATTTTTTTACATTTTATAGTCTCATTAAATACTGAAATTTACTAAACTTTTTGATACACTTTATGAAATCTTAAGTAAATTTTGCATTCCCAGCGGGTGGCAAATTATAACCTTTTGGAGCTGGTTACTATAGGTAGCAAAAAAGGATATGAACAAAAATTCTGATGGAGGAATTTTAAATTAAAGCCAAAACAGCCATTGTAGACAACAGAATGCGTGAAGTACAGTGTACTCTCTCCTTACGGACACCTCTCATAAGTGGACACGTCTTATAACCGCATATATTTTAAAAAACGGAATAAATAACTGATTTTTCAAACTAATTACTCTCTCATAAGCGGATTCTCTTATAATCGGACGCCAATTTTCATAACGACAATAGAATTTCGTTCTCTCTTAAACGGACAAAATACATACCTACACCTAAATCACTTAATTTTTGTTTTACGTACTCGTTTATGTTCTGTTTTGTTAAACATGCATTTTTTAAAGGTTGTCAAATTAGTTTTTTTCCTCATTAAACGGACACCTCTTATAACCGGACAACTTTTGTGGTACCATCAGTGTCCGCTTATGAGAGAGTTCACTGTGTACCTAACTACTCAATGTCGAGCAGCTATTTCTCCGGACGAAGGTCGGGTACATCTTTCGGTGGTTTGGTCATGTTATTCGCATGGTCGCCACTCTAATTCCAAGACTTTCTATGGAGTCCCTGTTATTAGACAGACGGACCTCTAGGTAGGCCCAGGTTGCGATGGTTAGATGAAGTTCATAATCTCAGCTCTACCCTTATGGAAATAGCTCTTGATGGTATAGAGTCGGTGACTGAAGATTGAGTGTTGTGGTGGTCGACTTAAGCAATCTATACCCGTGACCCTTTTAAAAGATAAGAGAGCCATTCAAAATGTCCAAACACAGCTTTGATCGGTATCTGTTTTGTAAATTATATCCCTTTATATATTCACAATGAACCTTCTGGATGTGTCATATCTTTTTACATCGTTCCCAGATTTTCTGATCAATACTCTCAGCTTTTTTTTTGGGGCTCACTTCATTCTTGATATTGTCCTAGATTTTCGTGACTGCGCCCGTTTCTCTATAACATTTTTGACATTCACTATAAAACTCAAACTCAGATGTTTGCGAAAGGTGGGACTGATCCGGAGATTGAACCTTGCTCAGTATTCTAACCGAATACCCAGTTTTTGTTTCTAAAAGATCGAGAAGATATATAAATATATGTACCTGGATTGTATACATAGAAAATTCTGCTATATTTCGAGCCACAATTTCGGAAAAGATTGGGTTGCGTTTTTAGTGAACTCCATTTAATGGTGGCAGTGGCAATTAGCATGAACGATTCGCTGCCCTATAAGGTATCTAAATCGTAAGCCAAAGATATGATACATTTTTTTTTTTCAAGAATGTACTCTACTGTCTCGTTTTTCTTTCGTACTAAAAACTAATAAAAATCACAAAACACAGAATTTTAGACATTATGCATAAACAAAACAATGCTTACTCACTTACTTAGATGGCTCGACAATCCGAGGAGGACCTGGGCCTCAACCAACACGCCTCTCCAGTTAGCTCGGTCTTTGGCTAACCGCCTCCAATTGCGCACTTCAAGTTGGTTGACGTTCCGCACTTGTTCGCACCACCTATAGCGAACTTTTCATCGACTGCATTGTCCCTCCAAGTTGGAATCAAAGACCCTCTGGGCTGGAAGGTTCACATGTCACAGCCATCTTAGTCGAGTAATACGTACTTTTCTGACCTAGTCGATGTCGCTGTACAGCTCGTAGAGTTCGCTGTTATCTCCTCCTCCCAATCCCGTCAACGCAAGCGGAAGGGGGGTTGCAGGTTGCATACCTACATATTTCACTGCGAAACATGTGAAACATGGATATAAAGACAATTTACATATACCCAGCCTCGCACCTACTCCTGCGAATTACTCTATTTTGCTTTCTCTCTGTTTTTCCTAAATTTCAAAATTGGCTTTATTTCCAAATCATATTTGGCCTTGTTTCGATTTGGAAATATAAATATAAAACTAATTTGGCCTTATTTCCATTTTCAAAGCAAAATAAGGCCAATTTTTATGTTTGGTCATATTTTGTTGGGCCTAATTGCACAGACTTTTTGGAAAATTGTGCTCCTGGCGAGTTTCGCACAATTTTCTCAAGAATGATGTTGAAAAAGTCACATGACAGCGCATCACATTGTCTAAATCCTTTTTTGACATCAAAAGTCTCGGTGAGATTGTTTCCGACCTTTACGGAGCAGCGAGCGTTCTCCATCGAACAATCTGACGAGTTTGGCAGGGATGCCAAAAGTAGACATGGCTCTGTATAGCTCGTCTCTATAAATGCTATCATATGGGGCCTTAAAATCGATATATAGATGGTGACTATCGATTTGCACTTCTTGGGTTTTCTCAAGGATCTGCCGTAGTGTGAATATTTGGTCGGATTTGGACATGCCGGGCCTAAAACCACATTGATAGGAACCAATCAGTTCGTTGACGAATGGTTTCAGGCGTTCACGCAGTACGGAAGACAATATCTTCCTTCAGAAGACTGATTGCTCTATAGTTGGCACAGTTTAGAGGCTCTCCTTTCTTGTGGATCGGGCAAACGATGCTGAGGTTCCATTTATCAGGCATACTTTCCTATGACCAAATCTTGGAGACGAGTTGGTGTATGCTCTCTACCAAGTCATCTCCGATAGACCCTCCGGTCCAGCAGCCATAGGAAGTGCGGAGGGTTGGAAGATTGAATAGATGGGGGCAATAGAGACTACGAGGATTAGTGTTAAAGCAGATAGAGTTGTAAAGAGACGTGCAATCTAAGGAGCCTAGGCGGGGTCTGTGAATGAATCGAATGTCTGCACTGTCTGCAGCGTCCCTGGATTCCTCAAGTTTGAGGAATACTGGCTGTGGTGAAGTGAAACAGATTAAAAAGAAAAATGTCTGCATATCAATCAAAGAGTTCATAAAATAAAATCATCACAGAACTGACAAAGGATACCCTTCCTTCAACTTGTGCATTAGTGTCAGAAGGAAAAACTTCCATGGCTGATGGCTGCATTGAAGATTTTCTCACTTTAAACCCTTCCCCAAAAGAGGAACCAAAAGGAGTTTTCATTTCAGAAGAAACAATTAAAAGATGATGATTCCAAACTTGAAGCAGACGCCACCTGCTCCAGCAATAACTAGCGAGTAACCAATTTACTTTTATGAGTTGGAAAATGCTCAGATAAGTATGCAAACTTACTGAGTGCATACAAACTGTGTGTGTGCGTTGGACGAAGGGGGTGCTTTTGGTTCGTGTCTCACATTCACCCAGTGTCACACTATTCCGTGGGTGGCTTACTTATGCAGTGTTATGTATCTGCCAGCGACAGAGGAGTATCTTTACAACAACGGCGCGAACACCATAGATGCAAATGTGCACCATCAACGTCATTACTACTAGCGGCAGCGCGAGTGCATTTGTTTAGTTAAACTTATTTCCTTCAACTTTGTATGCTTCTGTTGTATCTCACGGTACTCCTCAGCTAATTCCTAGGTAGAAATGCTTGTATATAGGTATAAGTGCATACGCACACGCTGGCTCGGATATTTGTTTGGGGGGGTGATTAATATTTATCGCTTCTGGCGTTTGCTCTGGGATTGAGAGTGCACACGCTAACCTTGAACGAGCTGGTGGAAGTTGGAACTGCTGCTGGTAATGCTGGTGGTGGTGCCACCAGCCACAGCTACTGTCATGACAGTTGGCTGCTTGGGCACGCATTTTGCATATAAAATTAGTTCAAGTTAAGATGTCAGGCTCTTTTCCGCCTCTCTGTGGCTGTGCTACTGTGATTTCTCAATTCGCCGCATGGAAACTGTGCGCGTAGAGGAAATATAATTTTGACGCCACCGAAATATGATTGCATCTTGTGATTAGTATCACCCGGTGGATTGTCGCGTTGGTGGTTTAGTTGTGACTGAATAGTTTCGTTTCGTAAAAATGAATATTGACAGTGGCGCCTGTGAGTTAAGAAGCTTAAATCTGATTAGAGGAGTGTATGTCAGGCAGGCACTGATAAAAAAAAATAAAAAGACGCAGACAAATTTACATGACAGATTGCATTAGAGTTCCACTCAATAATTCATGAAATTGGATAGAGCTTTGTTTTTTTTTTTTTTTTTTTTTTTAATGCAAAATTGAGATGGCGGCGGCGGCGGTTGCTGGGAGATACATTTTGTCGTCAAATGATTTATTACTGTGCTTCGTTGCTGCTTTAATTTGTAATCTAGTGCCACCTCTGACATATAATAGTGCGGTTCTTAGGCACGACATGGCAATTAATAATTTTATGTAAATTTGCTCGAATAAAAATTTTACATGTCAGGAGTCTGAATATATCAAGAGGTAATTGATATTTGTGGGGATGTGAATTTGATTTTTTTTCTTTTAAATATGTGTTACAATAGGTTAAAGATATTTATGATCATGATAACATCAGATATGCCTTAGACTATGTTAGCGATCAACTTCAATATTTATGAGGATATCAGCCAAGGAGATTGTAGGTGTTGAAATAACTTTATCTGTACGCTTTAAGTAGTTTCAAATTGAGAGGGAAATAAAAGAAAATATGAACTTAACTACATACATGCTGCTGCTAAGGAAAACTACCCTTCAGTGAAATATTCACCCTTATTCCCGTTGGCGTTTGTCGCGTACGACTCCAAGTGTCGTGTCGGTGTAGAAATGATATTCAGATATTTTTTTTTTAACTTTTGTTCGAACGATTTTGCTTCTTTTTATGTGTGTTATATCGCATCAATCACGAACACTCTTTAAAAACTACCGCAAAACATGACTGATTGGTGCATCATTTCGACGTGTATCGGGAAACGCCAAATTTATAATTTCGGTCGAGACAGTATTCCCTGTTGCTCCACATGTCCTCAAGTCGCAATTGATCCAATTGAGGAATGACACATTAATTTAACATGGCTCTGTAGTGCTCACGAGTCCTTAAGGGTTTCAGTTTCTAATGCCTGCTTGAATAGTGACCACTTCAGTATCGATTCTCCTTCAATCTACAATTTCTATATCATGGTAGCATATTTGATCATTAAACTTAAAGGACACTTAAGTATTACCTTACCTACTCATGTCTTCGGCAGGTGGCAAGCTATTACTGACAAGTTCATTTGGATTTTTTTTTTTTTAAGAGTTCAATTAAACTAAAATAATTTCCATTTTGCCTAAGTTAGAGGCCATTTGTCATTCACAACCAATTTTTAAAAATCAAATATTATTAAATATTAATGGAAATTATGTTTATTAAATTCACAATACCTTTTCGGACCTAATTATATAATTATTCACAATCAATAATAATATAATACAATTTTCCCATAATTAGTTTATTAGGTTATTTTGTTTTTTAAGTCTAAACTCTTTCAAACAAAAAAATTTGTAAATACAGCAAATTTCACTCTTACAAAAAAAACAAAACAATTAGAATAAGAAACTTGACTAAAAACAACATGTATCTATAAAATAATAATACCATCTCAAACTAAAGTATTTATTTCAAATATTTGTTTCTTATTTCAAAAAAAAAAAAATATTCAGGTAATCAAACAAACTGTGATATGCAACTAATATAGAAACAAAAAGAAAAAGAAACAAAACATACATCAAAATAATATAAATGCAATGTAGATGTTCACCTCAAAATCATATAAAAAAAATATATTTCTGTTTCGTAAAAGAGCTAACAAAACAGACATAACAATAAAATATAAATATACACAACACATTATATATAAAATCAGAGAGACCAACAAAAACTTATCTCAACAAACAACAATAATGAAAAATATTCAAAACTATTTCTCACCCGAAACAACATTCTTTTTCAATTAATTTTGATTTCATCAAATTTTTTCCTTTCAATTCTATTTTGTGATAGTTGTAAGTGAAACAAAACAAAAAAAAAATAAATTGTAAATTGAATATATTGAACATAATAATGGTTTTCGGTATTCCAACGAATGAAAAAAAATATGCTCTTTTGTATCCCCATAGGGGACATAGAAACTCATAAAACAAAGTAAAACAAAAAAATTAAAACGAATTTTCCAATTAAGACTACATTTAATGGGATTTTGAATTATGAATAAAAACTATATAAGAAAAATATAAATCATTGCAATATTTGCAACAATCAATAGATGTAACCATTTTCTATTAGAAATTACAATAATTTTTGTTTAATTTTATTTTTTTTTTAAGTATAAAATGCATTATAGTTTAAGGAACAAATTAAAACCACCCACAAAAATTCAAATCGCTTTAAATGTGTAGAAAACAAAAAAATTAATATAAAACAAACATAAACTTTTACTTAATATTTAAGTAGTTATTTTTTTTTCTAAACAACAAATCTAAATGTCTATTTATTACACAGAAAATTATTATATAAAATATAAAAAAAAAGAAAAGAATATATATAAATAATATTTATTGAAATTTTAACATTTCATATACATACATAACAAAAAATTATGGCAAATCGGGAACTGGTGAATAGGAATATTTTGACTTTGTTATCGCAGAGTGGGTTGACAGCTTTGACGTCTACAAAAATTTAAGTGCAAGCTAACGCCTGTCAAAAAGCATCTTGGAGGGCTGTTAAAATACGTATGTATTTAAAAAAAAATATTATATTCTTGGAGACTGGTTTGGATCATTAAGACGATGTCCGTATTTTTAAAACTAAAACGAATTTCCATTCATACCATTTTACAGTAGAAACTTACTTTTGCGCCATACTGTAGATTATTATGATGAAGTGTATTCACAGTAGAATGCGGATTATAGAATGCGGTCTCAATACTCGGCTATGGGTAGGAAAATAGTTTGAATTTTCGTATCATCCTGTCCTAACTCTTCTCTAATATAGGAATTTCGACACAGTTAATAGTTTAACTTTTAGTAAATAATCCATGGTTTAGCGTCAGTGCTGCTGAATATATTGTCGTCTATCAGTGTAGGTGTAGGGTTGTAACTAATTCGACCGTAGACATTCTCTCACCGGCTTGAGTTTATAGTACTAATCGCTTGCAAGCTAATAGCAAAGGTTCCTCGCAGAGCTGAAAATTAAATAGAGTTAGAATAGAAGGTGTCATATTTGAAAGATTAAAACTTCTTTTGATTGATAATTTCCTTAAAATCTTAATGCATTTTTTTACCAGTCATTCTTCCTCTTCTAGGGTGTACGCTATTTTTTCAACTTTTATTTTTATTTCCTCTAATTTTTCCATCTTTTTCTCACTTTAATTTAAAATTGGTATTCAAGCTTCAAGTGCAACAGAATTTAAAAACCTTACACAAAAATAACCCACAGACCGCAATTCGAAAATTCAGATTGAGGGCGTTTAAGAATCTAGTTTAGTAAGTTTGACAGCTCTCTAACTTCATGTTGCTGAGTTTTCATTGGACCGAACTGGTCACGTGAACAGTTTTCTAAATTGACGTATAAGTACGCAACACCGATGCGATGAGATTTTTTAGGGTAAACGGGAATAAATTCTTACCTGAGACATTTGATCGACATAAAAATTAACCAATATTCACATAAATTTCAACCTCAGTTTAATCAATTCTAGAGTGAGCCAACAGCCAAATCCGCAGGAAACTCTTGGGACTTGGGCCCCACACGAAGCAACTAGAAAAAAACTCAACCGGTTGGCAACTCGGTTGGAGACCTGTTACGGACTCAGCAGTGACTTGACTCCACACACGAGGAAACTCATCACCAATCAAAATCTCTAGTTCGCACAGTGTCGACATGTTTTTCAACCTACCCTACCAGAAAGAGGTAGGCTCATCTTCGACAAACTAGTACCTGCCTGAAATCAATAGGCAACCCGACATGCAAATCAACAGACGACTGGTTACAACAAGGTTTTTGTGAATCGCAAACGAGTTTTCAAGCAGTAGCGTCGTTTGCGTCGTCCCATTTGATTACACAGGTTATGACCCAAAGCAAACTAGTTGCCAACTCACATCGCTGATCAGTTTTTTTCCAGTTGCTCCGTGTCTATTGGGTCTTAATTGTACCCACAAATGAAACATTTTATGGCGTCTTCACTCCGCCGGTAGTATTTTGACTATCGGTTCATTATAAAAACTGTATTTCAAATATTTGTAGAACGAAACGGAAAAAGAGAAAAATGCTTAAGGCCCCTGTATGATCGCAGGCTCAAAATAGGGCTTTCTACAGCTGGCAGCTATTTAAACAAATCGTTTTTCTTTATTTTTGTTTTAATTAACATTTTAACAATATACGGAGGAAAAATAGGGGAAAAAATAAAATTTCCAAGGGAAAAATCACCCAATGACATACTACTCGCCATACCTATTCTGTCATATATCCGTCGCCGCAGATTGCATCGTAAAATTTAACCTACAACATAAATAGTCCATTTAAGAAAAAAAGGGATATGCACTTAAAAAGGTTTCCCAAGGAAAGTAGCAATGAGAGGATGACACCAAAAAAATAACTAACAATTTCGTCGGACTTATTTGGGGAATTAAAAAAAAACTGCCGCTTTTTAGAGCAGATTTGTAAGTCTTACATTAAGAGGCCAGAGTAGCTAGCGCCTAGTTTTGGGATTCTGAATTTTGATTATTTGACTAATTTTAGGACAATAAATCGATCAAAATTAAATATGGTATTAATAGTAGGTTAAGGTTGCAACCCATTCTGCAGCACCAAGTCAAAATGACAAAAAAAAAGAGCGATTTAAGAAAGAAAAAAACACGAAATAAATGACAAAACTTTTAGCCACATGTATCTGCAACCTTTCCCCCCACCAATGAAAATAAAACCAAAACACACATTAAGGGGAATGCAAAGCTGTACTCCCTCTTTACCAGCATTAAGCGATAAAGTTTAAATTAAAATTTAAGAACAAAATAAAAAAAAAAACTAAAGTTATTTGATAAAAAAAAAAAACAATTAACATATGCTTTTTGAAATTTTAACTGAAAAGAACTCAGAAAAGTGATCTTTTTGCAAAAATAAAATAAAAATGGTTTTCTAAGCAAAATAAATTTTAGATTAAAAAAAAAATTAAAAGAAAAGAAAAAGTTTTGTCAATGTTTTTATTAGAGATATACCATAAATGTATGTATTATTATAACATAATATATTTATATGGAAATATTTTTTGAGAATGGATTAGAATAAAAAAGGCAAAGTTTGGAACAATGGGGTAGTATTTTTTTATTTGTATTTGTTTTTTATAACAAAAATAAAAAAAAAAAGAGTTTTCTAATAAATGTTAATGGGTTTTCATGGAATATTTTAATTGGAACACTGAGAGAAATGAAAAGAAGAAGAAAAAAAAAAAAAAAAAGAAATATTTTTATCGAAAGTAATTAACTTTAAAATTAAGTTTGTTTACTAGCATGTAAGTTTATTAATGAATGTGCATTGAACTGAATTGTAGCAATTTTTTTTATAATAAGAGATTTTTGAAGATTTTGTTAAAACGTATAAGTACTCCGGCGAGATGGAGGTTAAGGCAAAAAAAAAAAACATGTTAAGAGATATTATTGAGTAATGGAAATAAGATAAACTTTTTTCATAACTTCTTGTAAAATTTGTTTAAAATATGAAATGCTTGTAAATAACAATACTAAACGATATTAAACATAATTTTTTTATTAAACATTTAAATAATGCATTTTATTTATTTGAAACACTTTCAAGTGTCGATAAAAGTTGTAATTGAGTGGAAAGTATTGGTAGGTGTAGTTGTGTATGGAGATTGTGTCGATAATGTAGCGAGATGAAGTCACCGATGGAACTACAATGACGCACAAAAGTTGTCAGTGGGTGTTGTTTGAGAGAACAACAACTTTATTAATAAACATTTCATTTGGAATTACCTATAGTTCTTTGGAACTACACTATCAGAAAGTGAAACTGCATTTCGATTCGGCATCAATTATTATCGAAGCGTTAAGAACTAACGCACCAATTATTGAACAGAAAACAGAAATCTCAGTTTTTCTCTTTCTAACACAAAGCGTAATTTATATACAGGAAGCAACTTTTTCAGGGAAGTTAGAGCGATCTAGAACTAAGGACGATTTTGACCAAGGACCAACTACTTACAGAGTCCTTCATTAAGATGTTCGCTCTCAAATATAGGTTTCCTGAAAATGAAAAGATACAAGCCCGAGCAAAGCACCGAAATTGTAAAATTTTGAGTACACAATATTGAGAGCATAGATATTCTGTAAAAGCTGTACTTTTTCGGGTTGCTCTATGGAGTAGCTTTTCGTGAACCTGTGATCAGTAAAATTTAGCCAACATGACGGGATTTTGTTTTTTTATTTAAATTGGCATTCCAAGTTCACATTTTTGACTTGAGTTCCGGTCGAATTTACTATCAGCCAGATTTCTGCATAGGGGACAAAAAAAGCTGTGAAATAGGTTAAGTTAGGCATATGTATGTGGGCTGGCGAGGACTACTCCGTGACACACTCAGGACAATACTGATACTAAGCCATTAGGATGTGATGTGCTTTTTCTGAGGCCGAGGTTTTGCTCGCCGGATCCAGGATTTGCCCAAAGAAGCACCAAACTTTGGTTAAGAGGAACTCTTTATTTCAGTAACCAACTTATAAACTAAAATGTCTTATGATTAAATTACTAACAATGATCCTAGATTCCTAAGTTGAAGCTAATGTTGAGTATACAGGAAGCGGCCCAACGGCAAACATGGCTCCGATATAAAGCAGGACAGTGGTGACACTGTTGATTCAAGGCCAGCTTCCCAAAGGAAACTTAGCCACCAAAAACCGAGATCAACTTCTATACGGGAGCCTTATCTGGTACACTAGATTCAACACGTAGACAAGTCCCGAATGGCAATTTTATTCGTGTATACTCATGCAATTTCGTCCACTTAGTCAGTGTGTCTTATAAGTGATGAATGAAAATCTCTTATGACACATAAAAGTGTGACGACGGGGACGTTTCGTTACAGTGAATTGTAATGCATGTCGGTCGGCGAAAAGAGGTTGTTCCTTACCAATTATAACCCTGTCTATAAATGCTGTAAATAATTACTTATACTGTGCTGTTACATACAAACCGTCCTAAGGCTTTGATGAAGTTCATTATCTTGTGCTGAAGGCATGTCTTGGTCGTGGAAGAAGTGTCTCCCTAGGAATTTATGTATGGAGTGTTGGAACCTTGGGCAGTGTCAAAGAAAGTTGGTTGTGTCCTAAAAAGATCCATCATCACCGCAATTTCTTCATGTGGTACCGCAGATTATTATGTCCCATTATAAGACCTATATACGAGGGTATGGAAAGCGATTTTCTATTCTTCCGTATGATTCTGTCGGTCCTGGCTTCATTGAAGGACGAATATAGCATTCTTGTGGTACAGCAAGTTTCAAGGGCTGTCCATCAAGTGTTCGCCTGCTTCAATCTTGAGTGTGCTTGAGTGATCAGCTTGTTCTGAAACAGCTGTCGAACCTTGTCTTTCTACTTCGTAGGCGTAGACATTGGCTCGAATGTCTTCATGTCCCGAAACCCAGCAGAGCGATACCTTGTGCTGTGCACCAAGAACCTTAAATTCTTCGCGACAGCACTTCACAAGCTTCGATTTTATTTCCGGTGCAGTTATGGCTTTTATTGCTGCCTGGCTGTCGATAAAGAAGGTGATAGGTATTGCCCTTACCACCGACTCGCGGGCTGATGTTGTCACTGCCAGGGATTTTTGATTGGAAGACACTACTCAAAGCGGTTCGGAGAAGAAGCCTGAACCCAGGTCCATTTTTGATCCTCCTGTAAAAACATTTTTGGATTGCCTGGTAGGTATGAGTCCGTCTCTCAATTCTCTGATATGTTAATCTTTATATAGTCAGAGGCAGACAATGAGCAAAAATTAAGGAAAAAAAATGTAAATTGTAAAATTTTACAATACAATAAAGCGATGTCCATATATGGTAAGGGTTAACTCCGACTCCATTCAATAAGATCAATTTATACCAAAATCCGATATCATTCAACACGCACGCAAAATGAAAATCCAAAACGATACCACGAACAATAGCCCTGCAACAGGACGGTAACCCGCCATAGTCCTTGATAGTGCAGTCAACTATATTACATCTCCCACTGAGTACAATAAATCTGTCATCATAATATAGCCCTGGCAATATAATAAAACACTTTCACTCACCGAATCACCGACTCACAGTCATCATCACATCATCCTGAATGGAAGGCAGACACAGAGGCACACTCTCAACTCTCAAGTCTCAAGTCTGGGCGCATTAAAATTCAAATGTGCAAAAGGATTTAATTGACGCGACACAGGAGAGGCATTTATTTCCGCCCTTCATGGATTGTCGTGGTATATACCTACCTATATGTCTTTCTTTCGAGCTGAAATGTTTGCGGATGTAAATGCAATAATTTTCGACTTGAAACGTTTTTATGGCAAAAGAAAGGGAAAATATTTATAATTTAATTGAATGATCCACGTTCAACAAATTTAATGGCTATACGACAACGAACGTTCCTTTGATTTGCGAACTCGACGGCCGCCCGGCGGCGGCGTGGGGACAGATGTTTCTATAAAGGAGGCTGCGGTAGTGTTCGTATGGCGACCAGTTGTCCAGAGTTGGGTTCTTTTTTGTCTCTTTAGTTTCCTGGACGACAACGACAATACAAATGGGTGCTAGTGCTGTGTCACTTTTTTTTTTCTTCTACTTCAGCTGGGCAATGTTGAAAATTTGTAATGAAGGCGATAATTGTTACGCTTGTCTTGTTTTACTCAAGATAATGTTCCCAAGGAATTCGTCTTTAGTTTATCTCCTTGTCCAGTGGGTACTTTGTAAGCGGATTTATAGAGTTCTCTGCCGATGGCTAATTAGCTTTATAAATCGTCTAACAAAGAGAGTGACAACTGACAATTCTTGGAAATATTTAAGGCTGTTGTGTTAAAAGGAATTTATTTACACGGGTGCATTTCAATAGATTTCTTGAATTGCACAATAAATATGAAGATAGTCACGGCTCAAATACAAAGGCAGCAAGCCGAGAGACCAAATACTATAGCTATAGGCTGTACCCTGTACGGGTCCGGATGATTCCTTGGTTAGTTTTGGTGATAACTAATAGCACATAATGCAAAATATGTACTTAAATAAATTTTATTTAATTACTGACAATATGGTTTTTTTAAATTAATACTGTAGTCAACCAAAAGAAAGCAGATCCCTTCAACTGCGCTAAACTACAGAGGTATACACGCGGTTTACTTATTTTTTTTCTGTCTGTCCAATTGGAATCATCTATATTTGCATAGCTAAGCTATACAAATTTAAACGGCTGATGGACCAGTACCTTGATGGGTTTTTGATGGGTCTGTTCCATATTTATTCGTCTCACAATAGGTGATTCAAACAGATGTCCGAGAAGACGTGACGAGTTTTCTTCCGTCACAAAAGCCCTTAAAAACTAACCTAACCTAACATTCCTTAGGAACTAAACGAGCGACACTTGATCTGAGATCCTGGGCGCAGTGGCTCAGTGGTTAGTGTGCTGGATTATAGCGCGAGAGGTCTCAAGGTCGATCCCCGGAAAAACACAAATTACAACTTTAGGCTTCTTCACTGCGCCACTTCTCGCGAATGTCTGACAAACATGAAAATACAACAGGCATCAGTAAAGGAAGAGCTTCTAAATTCAGTCGTTCGGATTCAGCATCAAATTGTAGGTCCGTTCCATTTGTCCGAAGGATAGCGATCCAAAAGTAAGTCCAACAAGGCTGCTATAGGAGATGGCCTACCGTTAAAACCATCAGCCTTCGTAATAAGTGTAAAATTTAGTCGGATGAATGTGTACCCGATGAATGGAATCTCAGCTTCGTCTGCACCATCCACAAGAAGGGAGATACTCTGAGTCAATTTCAGAGGAATAAATCTCCTGGAACGTTGCGTATAAGATCCTGTCGGCTATACTGTCTGAACTGAACGCCTAAAGCCTTTTGCTTATATGTATAACCTGACCGACACATATAAGAGCGGTTTTGAGCAAGGAAAGTCAATCGTCGACCAAAATCGTCGTACTCAAAAAATCTGAATAAAACTCGAGAATTTCAGATCGATACACGTCAGCCCTTCATCGACTTTCAGGTCGCCTATACGATAGCGTATGTAGGGACTAATTATACAAAGTCATGTCAAATGTTGGTGGGCGCAGTAGCGCAGTGGTTAGTGTGCTGGACTGCTGTGCGAGGGATCCCAGGTTCGATCCCCGGAAAAACACAAATTACATCTTAGTGTTTTTTTCTACTGCGCCACCTCTCGCGAACGTCTGACAAACATCCGAGAGTATAACTGTCCTGAAAAAGCTTCTCAAGTCAGCCGTTCGGAATCGGCATAAAATTGTAGGTCCCTTCCATTCGTTCCAAAAATAGAAACTCACACAAAACGAATGGTTGCGAGAAGCTAGGCCTTGGGTGTCTACCGCCTGTCGCGCCGCCTATTTATTTATTTTATGTCAAATGTTGGCATCCGTGCCAAACTTGTCAGTCTATACAGGAATACGATGGAGAAAACTAGCTGCTCCGTGAAAGCGAAAGAACATTACCGAACCCTTTGATGTCGAAAAAGGTTTAAGACAAAATTACGCGCTGTCGTGGAACTTTTTTAACATCATATCGCAAGCCAAAATCAGAGCTTTCATTTTTTCACTAGTCAGTTCAACTACTTGCATTCTGCTGACGATATTGACATTATCAGCAGACCTCAGCGAGATGTAAGTGGCGCGTTTGCAAAATTATTGAAACCGAGAGGCAAAGATGAGTCTTGCTGTTAATCAGTACAAATCGAAGTATGGAGGACTCTCAACATCGACAATTCGCGTCTATGCGTAGTCTATGCATTGCGACATTTTGCCCGAATTGTAGGCTCTTCAATTATACGTTGCAAAATGGTATTAGTACAGAGATCAAGTAATGAATCACTCTTAACAATCGCTGTTTCTTCGAGCTAAGGCTTAAACCATACGTAGTCGTAGATATTGTATAAAACCTTAATCATCCCGTTGCAGTAACATGAACCTTGTCGAAATCGGATGATAACCTCTGTAGACGCTTTAAGAGGAGAAAGTTTTTTTTTCAGTTTGTATCGATGGAGTGTGGAGAAGAAGATTCAACGACAAACTATACTGGCTATACAATGACGTTGAACTGTAGTCAAAAAGCTTAAAATACAGCAGGTTTGGTTAGGTCACGAGTCTTTTACTCCACCCCTGTGACGAAGAAACAGAGGAAAACGCTACCTTAGAAGGCGCGCACAATTGGAGAACGACCTTAACCAAGTACAGGGCGGGCCATCTAGCGGTTTCTTTTTAAATCATTGGTTATTTTGACACTGACAGCTGTTTCCCGCTCGAAATCTTGACAGAAAGTCAGTATCATACCTCCGAGGAACCAAATGAGTCGCTTTAGGCTTGAACAATGTGGGGAAATATTGAAAACTTATTTCCAAAGTGAGTGCTGTGTAGCCCAAACAGTGAGTTTTTTGAAAATAAGTTTTGGCCGAAATGAAGCACCTACCGCGCCTGCTGTACGCAAGTGTGTGCAAAAATTTCTTGAGACTGGTATGCTAATAGACAACACTCATGGTCCCGTTGCCGTTCGATGCTCACAGTCGAGAATGTAGCATCATTGGACCATTTTTCTTTGAAAATGAGGCTGGTAACAACGTTTCGGTCAACGGTGGGCGTTATACAGCCATGTTAACCGACTTTTTTTTACTGAAATTGAAGACATGGATTTGGACGACCTCTGGTTTATGCAGGATAGCGCGTCATACCACACAGCTCATGCCACAATCGATCTTTTGGGCACCAAATTCTCAAATCGTGTTATCAGCCATCTTGGCGATGTCAATTGGCCACCTCGGAGCAGCGATTTGACCCCTTTTGACTTCTTTTTTGTGGGGAACCGTGAAGGCCCGAAGTTATGCTAACAATCCGGAAACGATTCAAGCACTTAAGGCCAATATCATCCAAGCAATCCGTGAGCTACAGCCCGAAACCATCACTAAGGTCTTGGAAAATTGGAGTGACAGAATGCTCTACTGCGGAACCAGCCGTGGCAGCCACTTGAAAGACGTGACGTTGTGTTCCATAATTAATGGGAATATTTGCTCTTACTAATAAAGCCATAATACATGAACACAATTTAATTTTTGTTGTTCATTTCATTGCATTTTTAAAAAGAAACTTGTATTTGGCCCACCCTTAATATATGAAAATCGCTAAAAAGCGCCGGGTAACTACCGCGTGATTTGCTTTCCCTTGCACAGCTCTACGTTTATTTATTGAATGAGAAGTTTCAGGATGACCTAAGAAAACATATTCCCAATTTTGAGTATCACATGCGCCATACCATAGCCCATAACGCACATCGTCTTTTTGAGGCCAAAATATTACTTCCCACGAATTGATGCCCAAATGAGTGATTACATCTTCAATGGACAACTTTTGCTTTCATGTATATTCATCTGAATTGCTGCATAGACGATTGTGCTCCAATTTCCATTTCAACACATCGCTGACTAATTTATGTGTTTATCATCCTGAAGTAGGCATTCACCCCATCCCACCCACAAGCGCCCATCTAGATGCACCATTCAAAGTTTCACATGCTTCGCGCACAGGCACAACCCATATCGGTCAAGTGCCGAAGATTGACACATGAATTTAAGCAACCGCAGCTACGACGACGACGACGACGGCATCAAAGTCGAAATTTTCTCAGCTCCTATACTCTGTTTACAAAATTACATACATACACAGATGAAGTGGGTACTGGGTAGAGATTGTGCAATATTCGTACGCGTTTACATCATAATAATACTGCTGACGTTTGATGGATCTGAATCCGATAATAGAACCAGAACGAAACCAAAGAGCTCGCCTCGTAATTAAATTCGTCAGTTCCTAAGTCAAGTGTGCCCATTCCGATGAATTTTTATAGTTACTCACTGCGTCCAGCGGAGAGTGAGATAACAGAATGTATAGAGTAGGACTCAAATTCGAATTTATTTTTTATTATGTATTTATTTAAAGGAAATATGCAGCTTGAATGGAATGAGTCATCTTGATGGTGTATAGATGCGTGTCAAAAGTGAAAACAATTTTTTTTAATATTTTTTTTTTCTCGGAAAGCCTTGAACATGACACTAGGTTTGGTCGGTACCTACTACTGCTAATGAGTAGCGTCAGCAACATGCAAGTGCTCCTCCACGAAGTATGTGCATGTATAGTTTTGTGTCAATTGGGAGTTGACATTACACCAATAGTAGTCAAAAGTTGTAGATAATTATTTGCGCAAAAAAAAAAAAAACAACATAAGAGCACGGACGTGACTAACTCGTGATTGATTCGTCATAAACACCTGCAAAAGGAGACTTCAGCAGACGAGCTTGCTTATAGCTTTTAGGCGTGAATTGTGTCGACACATGATACCTAACAGCTGAAAAATGAATCTTTATTGTTCTGGCTCAAGGTTGAATATGAGGTGATCGTGATACATGGCCAAAGACCTTTTTTTTGCGTTTCAAGTAGATATCGGACGTTTTTTCTTTTCGCTTGTGATAAGGATGATGAAATATTTATCAGTGAATTATTAAATTAGTGAACATTTAGAAATTACGACATCTTTCCTCACGTAGCTATGCTTGTTTTGAGTCAAACTATTGATGGATGTCATTTTTTTATTGAAGCTTATAAAGTTGTTTGTGGAGGGAGGGTTTTGAACATATGGGCAAGGGTTGAAAGTTTATTTCCTGAGTTTGGTAGTGGTACTGGAACACTAGATTGAAACAAGACGCACGAAAACACTTGTCGCATCATAATAACCCAACCACGGCGGCCGAAACCACGTTTGATATCCGGCAGTAAGAAAGCAGTCCAAAAAGAAGAATAGTTTAAGGAGCCATCATATCATGTGCAAGCCACTAAAAGAAATATATCGAGTGACCCTGTGCTTATAGATGAAGTGCTGCGACCTGCTGCATTCCTAATAACTTGATCTTTATCAAAAAATGTAGGCATTTTTGGCATCTCGAATTGAGGGACTTAGAAGCTAGGCTGTTACCTGCGCAACCATGTCGACATCGTAGTTGAAGTCGTTCTCCAATTGTGCGCGCCACCTGAGGTAAGGTTTTCCTCTGTTTCTTCGTCAGTCAGGGGTAGACTCAAAGACTCGACGGACTGATGCGTTGTTCTCCATATGCTCCGGGTGACCAAACCACCTTAGCCTTCGTATATTAAGCTTTTTGGACCAGCTCATCGTCATTGTATAGCCTTTTAAGTTAGTCGTTGAATCTTCTAATCCACACTCCATCGAATTTGTCTCCTCTCAAAGCGTCCCAGGAGGTTATCATCCGATTTTGGCGATCTTCGTCAACCGGGATGATTAAGGTTTTATATAATATCGCGTTGGTTCTATTAAAGAGACCTCTACTTTTAAGATGCCTTCTTAGCCCGAAGAAACACCGATTGGCAAGGGTGATTCTTTGCCTGATGCCATTTTGAAACGTAGGTAATTGAAAAGCCTAGGTATAGTCAAAGTACTACTTCATAGTTCTATTTGTCCATTGTTACCCATAGTTGCCGCCTACCTTTTAATACTTTTGGAAACGACCCATTGACAGCTCGCTGAGTTCTGCTGACAATGTTAATATCGCCAGCATAATGCAAGTAGTTGAACTGACTAGTGAAAAAATGAAAGCACTGATTTTAGCTTGCGATATGATGTTAAAGAAGTTCCACGACAGCGCGTAATTTTGTCTTAAACCTTTTTCGACATCAAAGGGTTCTGTAGTGTTCTTTTCTGGTTTTGACGGAGCAGCTAGTTTTCTCCATCGTATTCCTGTATAGACTGACAAGTTTGGCAGGGATGCTAACATTTGACATGGATTTGTATAATTCATCCCTACATACGCTCTCGTAGGCGACCTATAAGTCGATGAAGAGGTGGCATGTATCGATCTGGAATACTTGAGGTTTTATTCGGTTTTGGAGAGTTTGAAGATTTGATAGACGATTGACTTTCCTGGCTTAAAACCGCACTAATATGGGTCGGTCAGGTTATATATAAGCGAAGGCTTTAGGCATTCAGCATAGCCGACGCGACGTTCCAGGAGATTTATTCCTCTGAAATTTGCGCAGATCAGAGTATCTCCCTTCTTTTGGATGGTGAATGCCATGATTAGGTTCCATTCATCATCAGGCACACATTGGTCCGACTAAATCTTACATATAAGCTGGTGCACGCTTCTTACCAAGTCTGCTTTAAACAAGTCTTCTCGGTCGGTAGGGCATCTGCTCCACAGCCTTATTGGACTTAAATTTGGATATCGCTACACTTACCTGGTTCGGCTGGAAGGAAATTTAGACTATCAAGCCTAGAGAAGTGTTCTTTTCAAATCCTCGCAGAAGCCAGCCAAGAATCATTGAGATCCGGGTAAAAATTCGACATACTTCATACAACCCTCCTAGCTTAGATAAAATCCATTCTACAATTAAATCATTCTCAGAGTGTCTTAAAAAAAAAGCGCTAGTCCTGGAGGAATTAAACAATTTGTCAAATTTAAACATCCGCGGAAGGAATTTTGCGCGAGAAATGGTGGGATATACCGCCATCGCGTTGGTTTGCAGTAGACCTTAATGCGGCTAATACATCTGCCCCCCTTTCGTGCAACAATTGACAAATTATCATCATTTCTCTTGGCGATAATAAAATCTGGGACAGATGTGGTGAACCAAGTGGACACCAGAGAATAAAATTTCAGTTAAAAATGTATGCCACGCCAGAAGGTCATTCACTCGCAATTTATTTACCCAGTCATCTTGTCTTCTTGGATTAAAACTGTTAATGTCGGCAATTAAACAATTAAATTTCGGAACATCGTTCCCGTCAAATCAGCGTGCGCCTTCGCCAATGATTTGTGTCACAGTCACGCCAAGCTGTCGCTATAACCTGCTGAGAAATTTTGAGCTTCTCGTTTTCATCATAAATTCGTGTCACGTCGAACGTCTATTGCCTTAACGCGACATGACTTAGGGGTCGTCGGCGACCGCACACGTGTGTCATAAATTAAGAAACTAACCCATTAATATGACGTCACTTGTATCAGTGATGCGAATCTGACACTTAAAAATTAAACGTCCAGCCCTTATCGCGAGTTCATACGTCATAACCCTAAATAATCTCGACCGACGACATCCTATACCGCCACCAACATTCAGGCAGCCGAGCTGCCTCCTTTGCATTCATAAACAATCATGAACCGCATGTACTTGTACATGTATGCAGTGGTGGACTTAACAGGGTAAGACCTAAGACGACGCCCGGCGAGAGTAGGAAAATTGATAAATTGTGCAGTCGGCAGCAATTTCACGACTTGTTAGCACGTAATTTTGTGTGCCATCTACCCGAGGAGGTCGGTCCATTCTTCGTCTTTGAATTTACCTATGGAGTTTTCCTATGTACAGCAACAACAAAGGTTAGCTGTAAAGTTAACACGACACAAGATCTCTTCTGGGATTCCAACTTTAAAGACGGGCGGGGGTTGGGTTGGGTATAGTGTTGTATTATGAAGAGGTCAGTACCCGTGTCGTTTGTTTGGGCTCTGCTGATGGAGAGTATCATTTCACCCGAAGGAGTATTAAATTTAATTTGAATTATCGCGTGATCACGAATATTTAAAAAAAAAAACAAGTCAAGAGAATTTAAAAAGAAAACGCGCAAAGACTGTAAGCTTGATTCAAGTTTTTGACTATACACGACATAGGGTGGTAGTGTAGGCAAAAGGGAGCATAAACACTTTGACAGCCCTATTAAGCAGTGATTTGGTGCTGGTTTGATGTTGTTACTATTTTGCATGTGGACATGGCATCTGATTGAGGTGATTATTCGAGAACACCAAATGGGCGTTGGAAAGTACCCGAGAATGCGAATTTGAACTGTGAATGGAACTCGGTATGGGTAACAAGAGGCGCTGCAGTGAATTATATATTTAACGCTAGTGCAGCAGCAGCTTAAAGCGAGTGAAGCGGAAAGAATTATTTCTGATTTCATGTCAAAATAAGGGGTGGGATGTATAAGCAAGCAACAATTGGGGAGGTACCAACACAATGTATAGTCTCGTCAAAATAGTATGCATATAAGGCTGCGCTTGTTTTACTTGAATCCCGCATGCAGCTGTGGTTACAGTACCACCTGTCAAATTTGTCCTATCGGTATTGTTGAAAAAATTCATCGCCGATTGTTGAATTTGATTCTAAAATAATGCATGGAGTTCAAGTTCCGACTTTGATTTAATAATTATTATGTATCCTCTTGGGAGAGTAGATACCTATTGAAGCCTCTAATTGAGTAGGTATTTCACAGGCGTCTAGGCATTAGCCTAGCCATGAAACGGATGGATGAATGATATGAGCAATTATTGTCAAGCGATTTCATAGGCAGTTGAGCTTTTAAATAAGCATTGATTGTTAAAACTGATAAAGGGTGGTAGGTTACATATTTCACAAAATAATCAATTCACTATTTTTTTTTTTGTGTGTGTTTTGGAAATGTCAAAACTTAGCGCCGATTTAATGCCCCAGATAATTTTTTCACAAGCTAAAAGAGCGGAGACTTATTATGGGCCGAGTGTAACAAAATTGTTCGTAGTATTTTTAACACGCAATATTGTTACACCCAACCAATGTTTACTGTGTTCCATCTAAAGCGAAGAACGCATCTCGAGCGAAACTAAATCTTAGCTGCTCTCCAATTTGTTTCTCCAAACATTAGCTGAACTTTGACAGTTGTTCGCTAAATTTTGACAGATATTTAACGTACAGTCTGAAATGAAATATTGAATTTTTAGCTGAAGTAGCGTACCGCTCGGCAAATTGATTCGCTTAAATTTAGCTCAGCTAAATTTTTGGGAGAATTTGTAACCGAACTCCTTCTAAACGGCTGGACCGATTTTAATGAAATTTTGTGTGTATGTTTGAATGGGTCTAAGGATGGTTTAGATTCACAATTGGCGCTGCGATCAAATTCCACAAAATTTCAAATAATAAACACTCAACAATAAAAAATAAATTTAAAATGAAAAATAAGAAAAATATGAATAAAATTTCAAATAATATACACTTAACAAAAAAAATAAAAAATTTTCAAATAATAAAACGGCCGCAGAACAATTGACGGACAATGAAAATGTACGAGCAGGCAAAACAACGTTTGCCGGGCCCGCTATTATAATTATATAAAAATAAAAATATGGAAATAGCTTCTTTTTTTTAGCATCAGTTCACTAAAAGGCCGATTATTTCTACGTCCAAAAACCATTTAAACAGCCTCTTTTGCACATTTTAGGAAGTTCGGATGTGTTTAACGTTATACTTTTTTCAGAGTCACTCTTTTTATTTGTAGAGCTTCTTAGATATTTTTGATCTATCTGGCTTTTCTTTGGGCAAAAACGTTGTCGAAACACCTTTGATGGAAATGTAACCTAGAATGGTTCAAATTTGTTCGCTGTTGAATCTTGCATTCTTAATTTTATGCAAAAGCTTCGTGGAAAATTTCCCCGAAAACGATAACTTATATCTATTCAGAGACAAACTGACAGACATGCTATCCAATGAAATGGTTTAGAATCGACCACCATTTGCCCATTTTCTATAGGTACACTTAAAACGATGCCTAGAGGTTTATATGTTTGTAGTTTCTTCTGATCATGATTCACTAATGACTGATGCTAAATAACAATTGCTCATTGGTAGAGCGATATGGTGAAGGGGTCACCTATATTCTATCTGGAATATTTTGCGCCCATGATAATGACACGTCTTATTTGAGTGCATTGCCAACTTTTTCAATCGAAAACGAATAACTTACCAGTGAAAATAATTCATCAACAGAAAGAAAATATTTACCTACTCAAAATCTATACCTACATGAATTTAAAAAATATTGTACCTGCTTTGAGAAGCCGTAATCTTTATCTTTAATAATAATAATTAATTACTAACTACCAGATAATACTGTTTGTCGTAGATTATTTACAATTCGATTACGTATGTTGAGATAAAGCCTCCTGTTGAAAGCAACGTTTTTTTTTTTAAATTATATTTGTATTAAAATCGCACGTGAATTGTTTTGTCCTTGAAATTTTTAAAATGGCTCTAACCCAAAAATAATTCGACATTTTTTAGAACTAGCTATTATGAACAAATATTTTTTTAGAATTTTCAGAAACGCAAACTATTCAGACAGTTAGTAAACCCAGCTATGCTTTCCCACATCACAATAGATCTTGTTCTAAGTGTACTTAATCGAGAACCACTTTCAACTTATAAGCTAAGTAGGTACGCAGCTCGAGCGAAGCGAAATTTAAGCTCCTCTCCAATTTTTCTCGTCAAACATTAGCTAAATCCCAAGATAAACTTTGACTGCTAGTCGTTGAATATACTGCTAGGTTCCACATTTCACTTTCACTCGAAATGAAATCGGAAATGAATTTTTGTGTTCTACATTTCACTGCATTCGATTTCGATTTCAAAATTTTCTGAATTGAGACAAAGTGAAATTGTGATTTCGAAAAAATTTCGGAGTTTCCGAATCGCTCGAAATGCAGAACACTGAAAACGAATTTACTCGATTTGCTATTTCGATTTCACTCGATTTCTGGAACCTAGCTGATAACTTCCTTCAAAAATCCATCAACGCGAAAAAGTAGATACCTATTATTATATTTTCGTCGCGCCATCTTTTTTCGTTGTTTGCTATTCTTTGAACTTACATTTTTCACTTTCAAAGGATTCCTCATCGAGGTATGCATTAGAAAAACTCATCCGTATTTTCCTAGATACTTTTCCACAACACAAAAAAAATACAACAGATCTGTCAAAATTTACCATGAGAAAATGTGCCGAACCATGGGCGCGCTAAATTTTGACAGATATTTGAAGTACAGTCTGAAATGAAAATTTAATTTTTTAACTGAAGCAGTGTACCGCTCGGCTAAATGGATTCGTTGGAATTTAGCTCAGTTAAGTTTTGGAGAGAATTTTATATGGGAGCTAGAATTTAACTCGAGCACCTTACTAAGCTATAAGGTACAGAAATCTATCCATTTAATTAATCACAAACAAAGGTTATTCAAGATTTTGTAAGATTTTAATAAATTATTTACTTTTTTTATTGGACTTGGCCCTCAACCAACAAGCGTCTATCCAGCCAGTACGATCTTTGGGCAGCTGTCTTCTTTCTCGCACGCTAAGTTGGTTAATGGACCTTTCCACATGCCTGCGCCACCTAAGTCTCAGTCTGCCTCTATACTACGCCGTCCCTCCGGTGTGGATTCGAAAATCTTCCGGACCCCAGCATTCGCGTCAATTATCGCTCTACATGACCCAGGCACCTCAATCTTGCGGACCCGAATATTCTCGTCCATTATCGCTCTACATGACCCAGGCACCTCAGTCGTTGGACCTTCACTTTTCTGGCTAGGTCGATGTCGCTGTACGTACAGCCCGTAAAAGTTGTCGTTGTATCTCCTCCTCCATTCACCATTCATGCAGATGGGACCGAAAATTGCTCGAAGAATTTTCCTCTCGAAATAACTAAAGGTAACCTCATTCGAGTTGAATAGAGTAGGTACATGCCTCTGTGCCATAGAGAAGGACTGGGACGATTAGGGTTTTATAAAGGGCCATTTCGATTGTTCGAGAGAGGGCTTTGCCACTCAGGTGCTTTCTTAGCCCAAAGAAACAGCGATTGGCAATGGTTATTCTTCCATTAATCTCAGTGCTGGTGGCATTGTCGAAGTTCATACCGGAGCCTAGGTAGACAAAGACCCAAACCACCTCAAAGTCATTTCTGTCTATAGTGACATTCTGTCCGAGACGTCGATGTTGGGTGTCCCTTTTTATTGACAACATACTTTGTCTTGCCCTAATTGATATACTCATCGTACCTACATTAACATGCACTTTCACTTCTCTTGACAATCCAGTAGGACATCAGTTTCATAAAACTCCTTTGTCGAGAGGACAATGCAAACCTTGTAACTCATTTCCTTGACATGCTTATATATTTTCTAGAGGACTGTAACTTACAAAAATTTTACTTTATGATTTTATTTCAGAGGTAATACCTTTCTGGAAGCAAGTTGAAGGGTCATTACCCACTCAACCAAAATCAACGCGAAAGTTTCATGCCACCCAGTCATTCATGTTTTTTTTTAAATAAACAGATATTAAGCGCTGTACCTAGATGTAGACCTGTTCCTAAAGACTAAATCTCCACAATTCCGTCAGTTTCCAGAAGTTGTGGTTATATCAGTGCTTGAGAACAGTTATTAATATCTAATGATGTCAATATGAATAAATAAAATATAAAATGACCAACAACGCACTTGCCTGATTTATACATACAAACACCCAAAAAAACAACGACTTCATGGAACAATCCCTGAATCAGGTCAAACTAATCCATATCGATATCCCGCAGCGATGTCAGCGTCCTTTCCCAGTGACTAATAAGTACTTACCTCCCACGGTGTCTGTACTTACTCACGTTTTGGGAAGAATGTTCCCCCGTCCATGTACATAATATTAATCCGACCAATCTGCGCCGCAAATAAATTTAAATTAAAGTCTCATTGATTCTCAATTTAATTGCCTGCATCGTGCTTAATGATTAATACATGGCTATCACATTGTGGCCGTTTATTTCCTTCCATCTACTTTGCGAGATAAAAATAAATCTTCCAAAAACAGCTTAAGTAGGTCACCGTTCTGGTGCGGGACATTCCATTTCCAACTCAAGATAGGTACCCTCGGAATAGGCAAAAAAAAAAAAAAAAACACTCCACACTCCACACTCGTTTGTTCTATCAAGAGTTAGGGCTCCACACCACAATCTCTTCATCTTAATTGATCTCAAATAAACGCCCTCACCTTCACTTACGCACTCACTTCACTCCGAAAGCAAATACACCATCCATTCCCGTCACAAGAAAACGAAGTGTGTTCCTGACATTTCGGCACAAAAAGAAAACAAAAAAAAAATTCTTAATCGCCCAGTAGAATCGTTTCGCCAAAATTGTGGAGATCTCTGAAGAGTTAAAGCGAATATCCACACGCATACAGTAGCCAAAGTGTAAACGGTACACAGAAATAAATTATCTCCCCCTCGGTACACACCCGCGCTGACTAAGGCCTCCCCTGGAAGAGCCTTCAAAATAAAGTGCGTGATGGTGGCGGCGGTATGGGGAAGACACAGGGAGTCACATCGCAGCTTGGAGTGTGCTCACTGCTCAACAGTTCAGCTAAAAAGGAGCACAAAACGAATATCCCAATTAATCACATCCAGATGGTGGGTTATCTTGTTTGCCCATCTACGTCGCCGAAAAGCCGTAAAACGTCTTAATACGCCGGGTAAACAGCAAATATTATGTGTGTACTTATGATGAACGTACAATGTACACATCTGAGGTATGGTGTATCTGTGTGGCCTCACCATGCGGGAGACAGTGCGAGGGCGGTGTGCCTGTGCATGGACACTTTGCACGCAACGACGAGAGACGCCAATGCCCGCTTGAGGGTCTCCTTTGGCCACTGAGGCGATGTAATCTGGCCAAAAATGTATAAAGTTTCTGTTCTTCGGATCTTTTTTCCGATTTTTGTTAACGGTACACATGATATGGCACATTTTTGTGTACTTTTGGCCAGAGCGTCGCTTTCCTCTTTCACCTGGACAAGTGTTTTTATTTTTTGTGTCGTTCGTTGTTAGCACTTTTACTCTTGACCGATTGTTCTACATGGTATATAGTGTCGGAGTCGGAGCAGCAATTTGCCAACGTTATAATGAACAACGGGGCAATTTGTGTGCACAATTGCCTTGTTTGACATTGTGCCCCACGTCATGCTATGTGTGGTGTGTTCGGAAAGTGTCAAAAGAAGTGCATGTAGATCAGGTAGTGAGTGTTGGGTGACCTCTGTTGAGTTAATAAGATTTTGTGGTTATTATAGCTTGAAGTGCGGCTTAACGCGTGGAGTTGAAGCGTACTCGATCGAAATGTATGGCGGTTAAAACGGCGTGAATTTCTTGGCTTTGACTGAGTTTTTTGGTTTAAAAAAGTTAATAAGTTGTCGATTTTCTTAACTATACCTCTGAACATGATCACATTTTTCAACTTTCACCACAAATGAAGGGTGTTTTTTTTTTTTAAGAGCTATGCGTTTTGAATAGGCAATACTTTTTTCATTGACAACACATTTGACAGCTGACAGCTGATTTGTGAGCATTTTGGTTTGTCATTTTCCGTTGACTAGATTTTTTTTTTGTGCCATTTCACTTAAGATAGGTACAAAATAAAAATCGAGCTTATGAAAACTAGTCCAAAAGTGGAAATCAAATAAACTGTGGTTAGTTTTTGTTTGTTTGATTTGACAACCTTTTTTTCCAGCGACAACTAATTTGACAGCTAACAGCTGGTTTGTGCGCATTGTCATTATAACCATGAGTTGATTTACATTAGCCATTTCATCATCAGTAAGGGCAGCCTTACGAGTACGATACAAGTCCAGATTGTACATTCTTTGAGGCAGTCAATGGCTAAAAATTGTAGGTATTTCTAATAAATGCAACACTATGGTCATTATTTTCACATTTCTTTTCATTTCAAAAAAGAAACACCCTATACCTACTGTGGGTTACAAATATACATACAGTGAGCGTCAAAGGTGAGTGAACGCTAATGATTTTTTCGTTTGTCTTTGAAGTTTGGGAATTATTTTTTTAAAACCTATATAAAGTAGTTTGTCCTGTCACAATGAAATACGTTTTGTTATTGTTATTTCGTTATTCGACTTTTTACAGATTGCTGGTTTAAGAGCTTTTTGAAGACTCTAAGGAAAATGTAAAAGAGCGTTGGTGTTAACTCACTTTTGACGCTCACTGTATATGGAAAAGACTGCCTTTGTGGATCTTAAAATTTAAAGCGGACTAAAAAAAATTACGGAAAAATCGTAATGTAATTTGGCAGAGATGTAGGTATAGTCTATGCCCAAAAAAAAAACCAAATGCGACTCGCGAAATGTAGTCGGGATGTGCATTGACAGGAACATAATTTAAGAAATAGAATTCTTGGGCACGGGCAAATCCGGGTACATATTAATATAAAACATTACACATTATTTAAAAATCCAATCCAGATATGTATACGAATATTGCCAACCTGGAACTAAAAGATCTAAATTTTAAATAAATGGGTGTCCTTCCTCCGGAAAATGTTTGAACTTGAAGCCATTCTTGATGAGGATTAAAAGAACAAGAAGACGGACCTAATCATAAAGGTTGCAATAATAATGCGCACTGTTTACTGGAGAATAAGCTTTTTGAATTTTTAAGAAACACTTATCTTATCTATATACATAATTATATAAAAATAAGTTGTAATTGTAATAGACGTTCTCTTCAATGCGTGAACTGATTTTGATTTTTGAAATTTTCCATGAAAGATGACGTCCGTACCATGGTTTATATGTATATACGGTCTTTGTATCTGTATTGGTTCATGAGTTATAAGGGCATGGCAACTCCCATACAAAAAATTCATTCAAAATCTTATATATGGAAAACGACCGAATCGATGGAGTTCAAATTTACAGACACTCTCAGGTATTGGCCCAGAAGTGGTCTTGTGAAGATTGTTAAAAATTGGACAAAGGGGCGTGACATCGCTCCTGTAAAAAATACATTCAAAATCTTGTATTGCAAAACAGAATCGATTCAGTTCAAATTTACAGGCAATCTTAGGTATTGGCCCAGGAGTGCTCATGTGAGGACTGTAAAGACTGGTCAAAATTGGACAAAGAGGCGTGGTACCTCCCATACAAAAAAACCTTCAAAATCTTGTACATATCTGGAAAACCACCAAATCGAATGAGTTCAAATTTATTGACAATCCTAGGTATTGTCCTAGAAGTGTTGCTGTGAAAATGTTACACCAGTTATACGCAAGAGTTTCGTAAGATAGCCCTTGGATCCAAACTTATTTTTATTGTTTTAAAGACTAAAATGTCTTTGATAAGCATTCCTTTCCAAAATACAGACAAGAAAGCTTTTCGATCTTAACACGAATACACTTTAACTAAGGCATAATCGATCGTATAATACATTCTAAGGAGCTAAACTCTGATTAGTTTAGAATTTACAAAGTGTGAGTGATTATCTTAACAGAGGACGACATAAAAACTTACACTATTCATTGGTCATTGCCAATAAACCCAGATAAACTCGACATAATTGTGACAACTCCTGCTAAAGCCTTTAAAATTCGATGTCGGTGACCGGCGCACGCAAAAAAACCACCATAAAAAGGTGTGGAGATAAATCTAAGACTATAAAGAAGCTTGTCAATTTTTGACATGTCAATATGACGTGTGTAATAGTAGATCGCTTATAAGAAACGAACAACAAGCGCTTGGGAATCATTTTGAGGAGATTTAATAGTTACCAAAAAGAGAAGTCCATTGAAATCCAAAAACATAAATAGTTAGAGGTTTATATAGGACCCCAGGCCCACATGCATTTAAGTCAGTTTTTATTTTTGGGACAAATGGACTTTTATGTTGAGCCCAAAGCTTTGGAGAAGTTTTCTCAGGCCAGTTTTATGTACGGTAATAAATATGTTGCGGGGTTTGAATCTGATACCCCTAGATCAGCAACCCTACCCTACATTTTTTAGCATCGGCTATACGTACTCGCGAAGAATACGACTTTTCAATAAATCTTTTTGGCAAAGTTGAATCTACGATTAAAATGCTCTTCAAGATATGGCCCTAACTATCAAAGTGGGTGTCGTACTCGGTATAGGTAGTCTATATGCTATAAGGACGGTTTGGCCGCTTGTAAATCAGCATAGTCGGTGGCATTCGACCACTCGAAATGCAGCTTTTGGGTGCTCCACAAGACAGGTTGCTAATGCCCATGACCATACAGTACACTTGACAACCGCGAGGACATCAACTTTTCAAAACTCCTTCTATTACAGGACAAGTAAACTTTGGAACTCGCTTCCTAGGGATGTATTTCCAGAAGACTACAATTTGCAATTTAAGTGCAGAACTAACATACATCTGCAAGCATCTCGAAGCGTTGTTGAAGCGTTATAAGATCGCCTTTTGAGAAGTATTAAAAATAAACTCTATAAAAATAGAAATCTCAAAAGGTGAAGAATAACTTGGAACGAAGTGAAAGGCAAAAATTGTTGCGGCCAATTAAATTCTGAAACATTATCCAGCTGTGCCTAATGCGCTGGCTTAAATATGCATGCTGCAGATGAAACAAGGGGGACACAGAATCCCCTCTAATCTGTCATCATAGTCATCAGTTTTCTCTAATAGCCCCATGACACTTTTCACCAAATCCAACCTTAGATTGGTATAGGTAGGTACCTATCAATTCCCAGGCTTTACGTTTCAACTTTCCCACTCACCGCACTTCAATCTCAAAATGCTGGCTGGCGGTTATCGGTTTTCTACTCGCCCCGAAAATCTTTCCAAGCGAACATCATTAATCGGACTTAACTACAACAACATCCATTTATAACACCAGCTTAAGTCCAAAAATTAAGTTTAACACCAAAAAGGCCGATACAAGTGGAAAATACAAGCAACAAAAAAAAAAACAAATCAGCTAACGACACATGACAATGATGACGCCAACTTGTCGTCTGGACAAGCCAGCATCAACGTCTTAATCTCTTTCGGCCGTAGATATATACCATGCCAGAGTAGCCGAGTTTCCGATTACTTTCGTTCGAGAGGAATCCAACGACAACACACCTACTACCTACATATTCATCCGCTTATCACGTTTCGCATAATCCCCAACGACAACGATGATGATGTTGACGGGGAAGACAAAAATGAGATGACGACCGATGTTGATGATGATGATGACGCTGATAGAGATGACGCCCTGGGAGCTGCTTTTCGTCTCTTTTTATGTCCTCGTACGTGTAAGAGTTCTCCACCGCGCGCTGGTTCACAAAAGATGACGAGCAGGAGCCGAGCAGCTCTATGCAGGTCGTCTTCCTTTCATATACCAACAACAACAACGAGATATAGGTATGTCGCAACAAATGTGATTTCTGTTCAACACGAAACCATCACTCGGGAGAGGGTTCCGCTTCCCTATGCTCTTCGTGTCGCAGACATTAAATGCATAGGAACCTCTTTTTCGGGGGCCCTTCCCTCGCGGATTTAATTTATGCGCCAAATCGCACATGGCGCTGAGATTTTCGCCAAAAGATAGGCTTGTGCTTGTGCCCATGCCCACAGCCATGCAGAGCGCAGTGAGCACACTTTCCGTGGAACGAAGAGCATAACAAACGCAAGAAAAAAGAAATCCGTTCACGGTTCCATTTCGTGCAGTGGAATTGTAACCTTTTATGTCGGGGGCTGGTTCTGCTTGACTCTGGCCCTGTTGCTTATACATATAGGCTCTGCAACGGCAGCTGCCGAGCCAAATGGTGGTGGCTGGCTGTATATGTGTAGGGTAAATTTCAGTGGTTGGTATAATTCCACTAACATTTGACGCCATCTAAATATCAGGTGAATGCAAATTGCATCTTAAGTTCAGTCTGCCCCCGGCCCATAACCAAAATAACCGGCAGGCATGAGGCTGGAAAATGTCATGCGATGTTTATATAAGGAACGCGCTCTTTAAACACGTGTAGGTGTCAGGCGCGGTTTAAGTTTATTTTCTTGCAGCACACACGCGACATCTCCTTTTGTTTGCCCGGGGGAGGGGTGGGGGCGGTGCGCGGCAGTATGCATGATGAATGAGTGGAAAATGCGAATGATTTTGGTAAAACACTCGTCACAGGATAAGTGGTCTGATGGGGGTATAGGGTCAGACAGAGTGTGTGTTGGTTTTAAGGATTAGTCTGCTGAGGTATGCAGATTACATTATAACAAGAGAGTTGTGCGGGCAATGTTTTCATATTTCAATGGGATTAGTATATGAAGTGCGGGCTCTGCCGTAAAAGATACATAAATCCGACGAACGGAAGGTATTTACTCTTTTGCTCTGTGGCTTTGACATTTGTGTATAGTTTAAATGAGTGAGACAAGTCCTTGAATGTTAGTCTTAGTCCCCACTCGTTACAAATTCATACCCCGTGTTTGCAGAGTAGATTAAATCAGTCCTTGCAGTGCTGGTGGTTGGAGATTTTAAGGAAATTACATAGGTAGGTATTTGGAGATAAATGCTGAGAAGCTGAATGGTACTTTAGGGCCGAATACCCTTTTCCAGCACTTTACTCAACTGTTAAATCCAATACTTGACCCATGCAAGTTCCACTATGTGCACAGCCGGCTTATGACAACGAAGAATTGGATGCACCAATAATACCGTAGCGGAAATAGAAGCTGCAGATAAGTGTTTGAAAGACGGCAATGCACCTGGATCGGATAGTATTCCAACGGAATTCTATAAATACGGAACACGCGAGTTGACTAAGATTCTGGAAAGATTATTTAATAATGTCTTTTGGAACATGGTGTTGGTGTGGTGCCGCAACAGTACAAAGAAACTTTGATTTTCCCGCTTTTAAAAAAGGTTGCAGGTCTGAGCCGTTCAATTATAGAGGCATGTCCTTTTTGAATGCTTCGTATAAAGTATTTACAACCGTACTACAAAAGCTATTAACCTTATGGATAAACACAAATAATCTGCTTAAAGAGTTCCAAGCCGGGTTCCGGCCAGGATATTCAACGGTCGATCAAATTTTCGTACTCAAAAGCATTGCGGAAGCATAATGTAGCGCAACGTAAAAAGTTATATGTATTTTTTGTGGACTTCAGAGCATCTTTCGACACGATAAACAGGGGATCCCTAATGTATAAGGGATCTTTGCCAAATGTCTAAAAAGTTTGGTAGGGTAATACAAAGCATTTATGAAGAGACGTTGGCAGCTTTATGGACCGGTGAAAATGCGTCGAGAGCCACCAAAGGTGTTAGACTTTAAGTCCATTGTATTGTGTATTTACTCCTGGCCAATCGACTCATGAAGCCACGCTCTGCTTGCTCTTTAATTAGTCTATGATCGAGATGCATGAGTTCTATGGAAGAGACTGTGGAATTTCTTCATTTTCTGTCCAAAAATCGGCACAAAGGACACATCTTATCCACAATTTTTGAGAGCAAATATAATCCCTTCAGATACCCTTGAGTTTTATTAAAATCCAACGTAGGTTGTGAAGATCTATAAACCCTCTACTAAAGAGACCCTTTTCAAAATGGAACAGCGGGTAAAAAGGTAATCAAAAGGTATTTGATGTCCTGTTCAATAATTATCAGCCATCAGGTGTGGTCGGTATGCAACTCAGTCTCGGTCTCATTAACTACTTTCTCAAGTGGATTTAGAAGTCCAGAAGTAGTTGTTTCCGAAGCTTGGTATAGTCATTCTCCTCGGGAAAATACCAAAGCTATTTAACCGCCTTGTTGTTATACACTCATTGAAGACGTTATCTCCGGCCGCTTAGTCTCACTTGAGTGGGTAGCAAAATGTTTATTTTATCTTCTGAGCTGTTAAAAAACAATTTAAACAAATAAGTATGAGCCTGACCTACATAAGCCTACTACTGAAGTGAAACTTTCTTCAAATCACTTCACTTATAAATCACTTTTTGGAGAGATACCTACCGGGTCCAATTGTGAATATAGTCCATTCAGCTAACCACTCAAATGCACAGAAAATTTCATAAAAATCAATCCAGCTGTTTAGGAGGAACAAACAAAATTCATAGAACCCGATTATAGCGCCACCTACCGAGCCCAATTGTGAATCTAGTCTAGACCATCTCAGTGGCTAACTCAAATACACACACAAAATTTCAGCAAAATCGGTCCAGCGTTTATGAGGAAAAAAGTGTTTCACTTTAATTTCCGTTTCACTTCGATTTGCGTTTCATTTTGTCGGACTTACAACTCGCTAAAGAAGTCTCACTTTAAAAATGGTTTGCCTACAAAGCCCTACTTCGGAGTCTGTCGCCTTTTCGTTTCCTCCATGCCTCATTCTGTCTGATTTATGTCGCATTTTCATTTCATCGGAGTTCGTATATCTACTGCGAAGGGAGCCATTCAAAGTTCTACTTTACACCCACTTTCCTGTCGGTTTTTCGTTTCATCGGAGTTCCAATATTACTGCCCAACGATTCATTTGAAGTGTGACTTAAAATAAAGTCCGATAGGCTGGTTTGCCGGTTGTTAATTGGTCTGCATTGGTTTAGTTTTTCAAGTCTTATTCTTACTACCTTGTCCTTATATACATTCAAACTGACATTGACCCCTAGTTGTTCGCAAACACCTACCTATGCACTTATCCAATGACCCACAAGGTGGTAGGTAATCCCATGAATATTAATTAAACACCATCAAGCATATCCAGTGGATGCAGATACTCTTTCGTTTTCCATATATAAAACGCATCTTGAGGTTTATCTTATCTGGCATACTCCGATGTGCAAAAAAAACCTACATTCATATCCCTATTCCATTACACGCCACCTCCGCCGCAATGTTGATGGTCTCATGAACATGGCTGGCGAAAAGACCAGCGGGAGCGCTGATGCCTGCTGCCTGGTGGAGTGCCCCAACGAATGACCAAAAGAAATTGTTTAACTCAAATTGAATTTATTAGTACCATTTGCAACGCATCGCGATAACCATCTCCACTTATAAACTGTAAAAGTAACAAATGATCATTTAAGTTGCCGCGCGCTCCAGCAACATGACGCCAGGCAATACCAACAACGCGCCGCTTATCATATTTAGTTAAAAGGTCCAAATAGACCACGGCCGAGGGCTAGCTGCTTCGAGGAGTTGAATATGAGAGCCAACTTGGCGGAAGATTAATTGACCACAGCAATGACCGCATTAATCGAGGCAACACATCTGCTGCTGCTGTTGTTGCTGTTTTGTTGGCATAAGCGGTGCTGCCAGATATAGCGACTCTGCTCGATCATGCAACTGTACGATAGGTGCTGCTGTTGCTGGCTTATGATGATGATGATGATGATGATGATGATGCTGGACCAGGAATCACCTCCCGCATCTGGGTTGAGTGCGCAGCAGATACGCAATCGACGACGAAGACGATGACCACTTCGATGAAAGAGTTCCAGTGAAGCACTCAATTATCACCATGGCGCAGCGTTAAGAGGATTTTACCAATTAATTGCCCCAGCTCTCGAGTTGTGCCTCTCTCCCAGTGCGTCCTCCAAGCTACATTATATTCAGCTGCATTTTGTGATAGCATTTCGTTCCGATGCAATGCCGCGTTGCTATATTTATGTGAAGAACATCATAAATCCACTTAGTTCGTGATTTAACAGTTCACGTTTATTTTTATGTGAGCTTGGTTTGGTTGCGTGCAAGGATGGAGGATCTGCTGATGATGCTGGCTGCTGCTGCTGTCTGACCACTTGGTCAGTGCACTCACTTTCAGCCTCAATGGGTGTCTTCAATTACGAGCGTAACACAAAAAATGGCAAAACGAACAGAAATAGACATTTTGTGGCCGGTCAACGAAACGGAAGGGTCATTGCATAAAGCATAGTGGATGGACAGTGAACGACATTTTCATAGGGCCAGGGGAAATTAATAATAATGACAATAATGACAATTGGAACGCAAATAAAGCCACTAAAAAAACATAGAAGTTAATGGACAGTATTTAGTGTCTATTTTCTTCCCAATCGGCGGACTTATTGTAAAGGGCCCAGCTGGCGAGGAAGGGTATAGTATGGGTCAGTCTTTTCACATTTCACATTTTACTTATTATTTAGCAAGACAATTATGAACTAAAACAATTCTCAAACAATTTGTTTTCGAAATCCACTCATGACTGTTTAAAAATCAACTGTCAGGAAACCACCCGCCAAGCTAAAAGACTTACAAGCAAGGTCGGTTTCCAAAAAGATGCAAGTCTTTTGTTAGTTATATTCTCTTTTGGTCCGTCTTCTGTCTTCTGACTTCTGTCTTCTGTCTTCTGTCTTCTGTCTTCTGTCTTCTGTCTTCTATCTTCTGCCTTCTGTCTTCTGTCTTCTGACACCTGACATCTGTCATCTGTCATCTGACATCTGCCATCTGTCATCTGTCATCTGTCTTCTGTCTTCTGTCTTCTGTCTTCTGTCTTCTGTCTTCTGTCTTCTGTCTTCTGTCTTCTGTCTTCTGTCTTCTGTCTTCTGTCTTCTGACATCTGACATCTGTCATCTGTCATCTGTCATCTGACATCTGTCTTCTGTCTTCTGTCTTATGTCTTCTGTCTTATGTCTTCTGTCTTATGTCTTCTGTCTTCTGTCTTCTGTCTTCTGTCTTCTGTCTTCTGTCTTCTGTCTTCTGTCTTCTGTCTTCTGTCTTCTGTCTACTGTCTTCTTCTCTTGTCTTCTTCTCTTGTCTTCTGTCTTCTGACTTCTATCTGTTTTATGTCTTGTGACCCTATGAAATATCCGCCCACTGTTTCACCAAATACACACGTGAATGTCCACTTAGTGTTTCGTTCCCTGCGTTTATCAAATGGAAAAGTTATATGTCATGTGGATTATAAATAATCCATAAAGCACTGCCTCACGTCAGGATTGGAGAGAGGTACAACGGAACGTCTTTCATGTTGGCTCTGCGGTAAAAATTTGTTGCGAATTGTTGTTTTCCCTTGAGAAAGCACAACAAAACACTGTACGCAATTCACACCAGCAATATTCAAAGTAGGAGACCACTTCGCGCGTACAGAAAAAAAAAATTTCAAAATCATTTTCAAAACATTCTGACAGCCGGTCTACTGTGTGGATGTGGATGGCAATGGCCACCAGTGTTGCCACTAAAAAAAAGTGAAACCGGTCAAATCTGACCGAATGACCGGATTTTTATTTTCTAAATCCGGTCAAAAATTCCGGTCATAAGTTAAAATGAGAATTTTTGACCTGAAACCCGGTCAAAAAGAGAAAATACCTATACCTACCTATACAATTTACGAATTTTTATGTTGACCTGCATTATCGATGTTTAGAAAACGTTTTTATAATATGTGAATCTTGAGTTTTGTGAATTTGTTTTTTATTTCGTTTGTTTAAAATTTACTGAAACTAATTTTTTATTTTATATGACATGTTTTAAGTTCTGAAATACACTTTTAGTGCATGGTGTAATTATTCTTTGATAATGTTCTGACACTTGAAAAGAGTAGTTCACCAAACTCCAATCTGAGATTTATCACACTTTAATTAATTGAAATTCATTGTCTTCAAAATTCTAGAAAAAGAAAACGTCAAAAAATTAGCCTATAAGATGATTTATTATCCTGCTCCCGGAGCAGAATTCCATGCGTGATGTTGTAGTTCCATTATTCGCATTAAATTGGTTTCTGTTTGAACTTGAGAGCATGCTCGTAATGTATGGCAAAGTTATATTCAAATTATAGATTTATTTATAGTCAGTAGGGCAATTTTATTTTTCCAGTCAAAAAAGGGTTTTCCGGTTAGAAACATTTTTCGTTCCGGTCAAAAAACGGTTAGGCCGGATTTCAAAATTTTCTCCGGTCAGAGTAAACAGATTCCGGTCAAATATGACCGGAATCCGGTCAGAATGGCATCACTGATGGCCACTTGAAAAATACGCCACAAGAATACCCTGGAGGAGAATAAGTTCTCGAAAAATATATCCCAGCCGGGAGATGAAAGAATCTTTCGTAATTGGTCGCCGCACCACTTTTCGAGTCTAGATACGAGTACATCTATGTATCTACGACGCTGGTCCGCGCTGGGAAAAATTTCATTCGATTGCCAGATAAATCACGATCCCGAGGATATAAATTCTATTCAAGTATTTTTCAAGTGAGTGTTACAATTTTTATTTTTGGTAATTATGTTAACAGCGAACGAATTAATTGCGCTGCTGGGCGGTGGTGGTGGCGGCACAGCGGCGGCGTGAAATCATGGGCGGCTATAGGGGGTGATGGAAATTTCACTTTCGAAATCATTCTGGAATCTGGGTCAATTTTGGAATATCGGGTAATGACTTAATGTGCCGTTGCCGTTTGACAATAAGTAATGACTTGTCGGAAGCATGTTGGTTGAAGGATGAATGGACTTGTAGTGGCTTTACGCGTTGCGTGTAATATCTGTTCTGAGGAGAATTTACGACAATTGAACTGAAAGAAATCCTGATTTAATGTAAAGATAAATTTACAACAAAGCTGCCACATCAAGCTGTGAGTTTGTTGGATATCCTCGGCTATAACAATTAGTGTTGGTGTCACAATAAGCCGCAATAAATTTATCTGCCTTCTGACCAATATGCTGAAGTCGAACATAGTGAATGGTAGGTAGGCCGATATTTTTTTAAAGTCCATACATTGATCTATTGTTGTATTACATGGATAAGGATAGAGAGGTTTTTCGATTCTGTGATTGGCAAAACTTGAAGACTCTTAAGCAGGAAGCCTACGAGGCTCTCTGCCATTTTCATAATCGAAGAGCGGCAATCCGGTATAATCATCCACGAGATTTTTTCTGATTCAAGGGGTTCAATGTAAGCCTTATTGTCATTAAAAACTTGTGATATGGATTGGATATGGTATCTACGATATCAGATCACCCGGTCAGGCAGGTTTTTTTTTATCGGGTTGAGATACACTCTACTGGATCATTCAGACGCAACTGGTCCATTGCAGTATACCGCAGGAAGCAAATCCAGTACCTATTATCCATTTGACTGGAATTCAACTCTTCAACTTTCAATTCTTCAACTTTCGGAGCCGAGAATCCACTTCAGCGATGAGGATGAGGAGATTAGAGTATCAGCACTCACCACATAAGCACCACAGATCAGTCACCTGATCCGAGCAAAGGACAATGATAAGGAAATTATTAGAAGCCTCTCTACAAGTTTCGCCAGACAGTGGTATCATTGAAGTCTAGCACACTAAGATGCTTAACAAAAGCAAAGCGTCCGGTAAAACCGCCAATAAGTTTCTGCAGAAAGACAGTAGGAATGCTGCAGACTTCTTACTGATTTTCGGGAGCTTGCGTTTAGTTTAGAGAGTCCTGGAGAGCCTTGCCATTGCCATACACAAATATTACGTTTGTTAGAATCCCAATCGTCAATGGAAGCCCTGACCGAGGACACAGGAAGACCTAGCGATGGTTCTGTTTCCAAGAAATTATCCCCTGAGCCTTGCTTATCATTTTCATCGGATTTGTCATTTCCCGGAATCGCATTGTCACCTGGGACCCGGACCAGAGTCAAAGAATTCAGCTTTGCGACCGAGTTCAAAGAGTTCTTGCATACCCGAAATATTTTCGAACGGGTAACAGGGTGAAGCAAGGAATTAAGCCCAGCTTGACTGTCGCTACAGACGCAGATAATCCGAACCCGCCACCTATTCCTATAACAATATATTCGGCAGCCATTAGAACAGCATAGATCTCCACTTGAAAAACAGAGGCATCCATCATATCATGCTTGCCTAACGAGTAGTATAAAGTGTAGTGTTTTCGAGCCATCCGTGAAAATTCGACTACATCACAAACCACGCTCAGACTATGGCTGAAGCCAGTCCTGATGAACGCAAGGAAAATTGACTCTAAATTTGCACAACAGTCAAAGTTCCGATGTCATTGCATCAGACGGCCGGCCGGCGTATCCATGGAACTAGGGTCGCGCAAGGTCATCCAAACTCCAGTGTGGATGATACCAAAAACCACCCCGCCTGAGACGGTAGATTGCTTTGATAGTAGAACCCATGAAAAAGGTATCAAGGGGAGGTAAATCATGTAGAGCATTTAGCTAGTGCAGAGCTCGGCGTACTCGGGAAAGTACCCGTATGCAGCCAAGACGGACCGTTCTTTGGAGGTTTTTGCAGAAGGCAGTCACATACTTTCGCAAAAGCCCTCTCCACCAAACAACCGACGAATAGGCTATATGGAAAAGGTCGTATAACTCCAAAGGACCTGTGTAGGAGATAAGCTCCACGTATTACAGAAAACACTATTACACTGCCAGAAAACTGAGAGCGCCTTGAATGTCTTGGATTCGACATGCTTTGTCATCAGAAGTTTCTTATGCATGATCTCTGCCATTGATATTTCACTTCACTGAAGATCTGGATAGTGACGCCTTTTAGCACTGTCTGACTCAGACAGGTTATTATCCCCTGTCTCGTTACGAGAACAACCTCAATTTACAAAGGATTGACCTGAAGCCCATTCCTAGTATACTATCCATTGACCATATCTAGGAACGTTAGGTCACGTTAGCAGAGACAGTCTGTAAACGTGATCTGACCGAAAGTGTGCCAACATCATTCAGCCGCAAGCTAGGGCTTTCTTCATCGCTATTACGTCGAGTAGTAAGAGATGTGACATCACATTTTCTATGGTGTATTAGGTACCTACAGTTCTAAGACCCCCACTTATGGAGATGTAGGTACATTTTTGCACTTTACCAATTAAGTATTAAGTCGTTTACAAATACCTACCTGGGACTTGACGGGAGTTCCAGGCATCGATTTCGAGCCTAAGTCTGCCGCTAGATGCTACCTTTGTTCGTACTGAACTTTTTGAATGATAGTTAGGTTTGTTTTTTTGGGTTGGGTACGATTAACCGCTTTTAAAAATACCGTTTCCAAAAAATCTGTCAACAAAATAACGACAAAAAAAATATCGATTAAGAAAAATGCCGACTGATATGTCGATTTTTTAAAATGTCGATTTTAAAATGTCAAAATAAGACCAAACTTTCGATATTCTTAAAAGTCGATAAAAACTTTGTCGAGATTTTAGCGAATGGCAAAATCGACATTATTAGTATTCCAAATTTTTGTTGTCGGCAATTGGTAAGTAACCCTTGTTTTTTGAAGTCTGTTGAGCTCTGCCAATAGCCTACTGCGCACGCTTATCGATTGTGCGAACATTGCACGTATACGAAATCTAACACTACAGCCGTTGTCCTTATTTCGTTTCGTCAACAATAGATCCGTCCTTGTCCGAAGGGTTGTAGTTTTGCTATCAATATATTTAATTGCAGCGTAATAGAGAAGAGAGTGAACGCACTGGTCTGTGGACTCAGGGGCTCAACTCCAGGTAGCTTTCCTCTTTCTTATATTACGAGAAAAGTCTCATATGACTACTGAATTCCTTTTGTCTTCATATCGCTCAGAAGATCCTAATTTGCATTATGTCTTTTGGAAAATCTCTTCCGGGCTATTTTCTTTGGTTCCTGGTACTCGCACGCTCCAGTTCCTGATGCGACTAATATATTTCACACGCGTCACAACTAAGTTAATTCCATTGCGACGCAACGCAACGCGACGTCTTCATGTATCTACGCAAATTCGAGAATTTGAATTTCAAAACAACGACTTCCTCCTCGCGCATTAGTCACCGTTCATTCGATATGTAAAAGACTTTGTCCGAAAGCGTGAACCAACACATAAAAGCTCCTTAACCTGCGGGCATTATTGTCATTACCCACTGCAAGTCGTAAAATAATATGTAATGTATAATCTAACAACCAACTGCAATGGCCTTCGATTAGTAGGTGAATGCAAGAGTGCCGCTTACGTCATCGACACAATGTCCGCCTTTGTCCGAACTCTGACTCGTCCATATTCAGCTGTGGTGTATGCCCATATGCCCAGCCAGAAGCAAACAAAAGGAAATTCAAATTATACGTATGTCCAAGTGACAGGCAACAACCCCACCCTCCCTTGTCCGACAGTATAGTATAACCAATTTTGAATTTCAAAATCGCTCGCACACAAAACTTTTGTCTGGTGTTTGACGGACCGACCGACCGGACCCTTCAATGGAGCACTGAAATGCTACGCAAATCAAGCGCAACGAACACTTGGCTATATCTAATCCGATCCGAACACGTGTCCTTACCAGCAGATCAGCAGACAAAGAAGGTTAAGAGGTGTCTCCACCGCTAGAGCGGGAGCTCATTACATAAGCTAATTAATTATAACTTAATCAAATATCAATTAATCGGGAGATGGCAGCCATATCTATTGTTGGTAGATGATGCGACACGGGTTGTCAACTGATCAATTCGTGAAAATGCGCAACAGAAATCCGTTGAATCTTTAGATGTGCCCTCTATGCCCTCGTCTGGAGAGAGGAGACATTCATACATACATACGTAATCTGAACACACCCGGTTGCAGGCGATCTAACAACTATCGTCACATCAGCGACAAACTGCGGGTGGTGGTTGCAGTTGCAATAGAACTGCGCAAGGCTGTATAAGTGTATAGGTGGGGGGAGGTGATGCCTATACGCGCAAATGGATTTTTTTTTTTTTTAATTTGATTTGCGTATTTGAGATTAAAAACTGCAAAAATAATGTAATTGAATAGATAAGCATAGGCAATCATGCGGCTGGGTGACAAGTGACAGCAGCATGTGTGCGATCTCATTGTAATGGGGGTGATGGCGATAATGCATTAAGGCTAAGGGTTAGAGCAAAATATTGCAATTCTTATCGCGAATGTGATTTATTTTTCTTCTTTTTTTTTTGCTGTATAAAACAATTGAAGGCTTTTTTTTGCATCTTTTGCATAACGTGCCGCACATAATTGCGTTTTAAATTATGCAGATACAGTGCGCGAGCCGAGATTTAGTGCAATGTGCGGTGAAGTTTTATCAGCGCTTGTGAATAAGCGGGACCTTACATCAACTGCAACTCGCCTTCAGTGTGTGGCATTGATTAGATACATATGTATATCTTCAGATGGAATTTCGATTTTCACTGAGGCCTTCAATGGGTTCGGCAGTTTTTGTCGGAAAATGATGGAATAATCGCTTCTTGAACGGCTTAGACAGCACACAGACTTTGTAGAAAATGTATAGGGCGACCAATAGCCAAATTTGACAAAATTTGATTTTTCAAGTTAACGTTCTATGAAATCTGTACCATCATCAGTCTGGCGTTCTCTAGGAATTATACATGGTCCTTCGAGCCGGATGAACCAGCGACCTATGTAATAGAAGATTTATGCAGAACCTCCCTAGTTGTTCCGAATAGGACTCTATTACTTAATTGCCTTCCTAGCTCAAGAAAACCACGGTTCGTAAGAGTTATTCATCGTTTAATTTCAGTTGAGAAGTTATTATCAGAGCTAAGAGCAGAGCGGAGCTAGACTAAGTCCGTCACTACCTCAAAGTTATATAGTTGTCGATTGTGACCTTTTGTCCGATTTTTCGCATCTTGTCATTCCTAACCGCTGAACCCGTAATTTTAGCTGTCTCCGTTTCTATTCTTACAGACACAAGTGATAGCTTACAACTTCCTTCGTCAATACCATCGGCGTACCATGGAAAGACTTTTGAAAGATCGTGCTTTGTGCGTTCGACTGCTGATAAGTTTCGCATAATTCTGTGGTGTCAGTAAAAAACATTTCAGGAATCACATTAATAGCTTGGCTCAAATCGAATCCAACGAAGTCTGGCTTAAATACCTGGGCAGAACTGCACCAGACAATGTTTTCCAAAGTTCTGCTCCAGAAAATCCCATTATCTGAATGAATCTAGACAAAAAGGACATGAGGATCATGATGTGGCCGCAGTGGTTCAGTGGACTACTGTGCAAGTTTCAATGGACTATTGCTAGGCCTAGTTGCGCCAGCTATTTATTTATTCATGACTGGTATAATTAGTGGCCATGGCCTCAAGAAAAAACATATTCAACGAATTGGAGTCGTACCGGACACTACATGTAGACCTTGTCTAGAAAGTGACGAATCCTCTTTCACATATCTACTACACGGCTCTCTTTCGCCTCAAAAAGACTATCCTTGGCGAGGAAATCGTTACTTAAGCACATCTTGCTGACATACCCCCAGAGAAGATAATTCTGAAAAGATCGCTCTAGGACCTCACCCAGGGAAGGCACAATAGACTTCTTTTACAGTGGAAGCAATGCCAGAGCCCCATGAAGGCTCTCCCGACTTATAATCTATCTATCTCTGCGAGATTGTTTTCTGACCTTAATAGAGCAGTAAGTGATCTATTTGTACATCGACATTCTGTGGAACCTCACGAGTTTGAAAGTGATGTCAAAATTAAAACTAATTTGTATAAATGTTTTCATATGCGGTCTTAAAATTGATAAGCAGGTGCTAAGGGAATATTTGGTCGGTTGTGGACTTACAGGGCCTAATCGCGAAATATTTTAAAAAAATCTGTTGCTATTTTGCTTCTGTTAGCCTTTAATGTTTGTCTTTGAGCTTGTTGTAGTCTATTATAAGAAAATAAAAACAGCTTTAAGAAGAATATAATTTTTGTTATATCCCAAATGGAGGTTTCAATTTTGACAGAGAGTCTGGCACATACAGCAAAGTGTTCTCCTTTTTCTACAACTGGCAGGAGTTTTCGAGTTCTATTCAGTGTTGGAACTGGGTTCAAGTAACTCTGAGTACTCGTACTTCTGAGTAAAATTTTCGCCCTCTGAGAATTTTTTTGCTGATGACATTTCGCCTTTAACAGAATAAGATTGCTGATACATAAAGTTGAGTTTCCAATCTCTTCCCCTAGGTACATAATATTTTCGGCAGCACTTACTGCAGATTCTTTTTGTTCATGACGAATTTTTGATTAATGACTCAATTAGAGGCACATACTGTGGCCTCATCCCCTAATCAAGAGCCACCCCAACATTACCTTTTCGTTCAAGATTTCCGTTTTACTTTTTTTTTGTTTCCCCCCCTTACATTACCGGTCGCAATAAATCACACTCATGGACCGCATAAGCACTCGTAATTATTTACTTTGAATTCATTGCATTGACAGGATAATAGCTCACTACAATTGGTATAGCGAAATCGCTAATGAGCGTTATGCTGTGTATAGGTATAGGTTGTTTGGCTGTTTCCCCATAAATTACTAAAACACAATATGGCGCGTACGTAATATCTGATCGCTTATATGCGGGGGTCCTTACAAGTTGCGTGACATCGATGTGTATCTGCGATATACACGCGCTGTTACATTCGCACAATTTTTAAGCCGATATGGTCGCGTTGATGATGAACACGCACAGGCAGAGCGTATAGGCCATAGGGTTCTGCTTGACTCTGTTGCATCGCTTTTCAGTCTTCCGCCAGTAAACTAGGGTCCAATGATATAGGAGGTTAGGTAGGATAATACACACTTTGTCTCCAAATAGCCTGTCACGCACAAACGCTTAATTTATCTATGGTGAATTTTTCAAACAGCGGTCGACTAATGACGTAAAGTTAATAACACGTAAAATTATTAATGTCTGGCTTCAGGTATAGAAAGTGACACTTTCAGACGTGACGGGTGGTGAAAATTAATGGAACCTTTCTTAAAATTTGTTGTTATGCGATTGTCTGGCAAGTCCATTAAATTAATAACTTGTTACATACCGATGGTCCGCTTTAAGGGCTGAAACTGTAGCGATTCATAATGGGATGTGCATGACTGTATCGTAAGGAACTTGGGTAAGCTATAGATTGGGGGCTTCCATTAAAGAACTTGCTAAGGTTTAGACTAAAGGGCACAATAGCACAATATAGTAAATAGGTAGGTATATCATATGCGCCCAGTTACAAGTATGTATGCATTTTCAAGAAGAATGGGCGAGTGTTACTCCGAAGGAAGGACCGCAAGTCGTAAGAGACGAATAAAGACCATAATAACCCGGATTTAAGCCCAGATAAAGGAAGAGGGATATCCAATCCATGCGAGATAGGTACTCAGAGAGTACCTATTCCCAACCCAAGAAACCCCTGTCGGAATGGAAAACTAAAATCCATTAGCTTTGTCAAAAATCCCTTTCTTCCATTTGAAGACTCGCAAAGTTATATAAGTAAAGGCACATTGAAGTAAAAAATTGATTTTGTCAGTAGGGTCAAAAAACTCTTTTTAGAGCCTCTACATCTATATGATGTAAATACAATTGAAATGATGTTCTTTTGTCATCGCATCACTTCTGACGGCTTGAGGGATTTGGCTCAATTTTGTTTGTAATGTTCGTAATAGTCCGAATAAGGTTCATACGAAAAAGAATTGCAAAAGTTGCAAAGGCGACGTCTCCCATACAAAAAAAAAAACACAAGTAAAAGTGTTATCAGCCTGGCCGATGCGATGCTTTGATACCCTCCTCTGTATGTACTGTACAGGTACACGCCTGTGTCTAATATTGTTTTTGTATGGGAGGTACCAGAACTACTTGACCGACATAGACAATTTTTAATAACAACCTGACAACGGTAAAAAGAAGTCCTCCCACAAAATTGTATTCATTTAAGTCGGTTCGTTTGGACGCTATGGTGTTTCCAACAGCTAGAGAGATAAATTGGTCGAATATTGACTTTGTATGGAAAGTAACGGAACTACTTTACCGACATGGACCATTTTTATTACAAACCTGACAACCGTAAAATTAAAATCTCTCACAAAATTTCAGTCGCCTTATTCGATTCGTTTGGACTCTATCGTGATTTGATTTAAATAGATAGAGAGACACATGTGTCTAAGAGTGGTTTTGTATAGGATGTACCAGAACTACTTGACCGACATAGCCCATTTTCAATACCAACCGGACGACCTGACGACCAAGAAGTCCTCCCACAAAATTTCATACACCTAGGTCAATTCGTTTGGACGCTATCGTGTTTTCAACAGACAGACAGACAGACGGACAGACAGACGGACAGACGGACAGACAGACAGACGGACATGGCTAAATCGATTCAGAATGTGATCCTGATTCAGAATATATATACTTTATAGGGTCTCCGGTGAATCCTTCTTGGCGTTACAAATGTAATGACAAAGTGAATATACCTTCCTGTGGAGGGTATAAAAACAGAAAAAACCTTCAAAATCTTATATCTCGAAAACGACTGAACCAATTGAGCTCAATTTTCTACAAACCACCTTAGGTATTTGCCCAGAAATGTTCCTGGGAAGATTGGTCAAAATTGTGTAAAGAGGAGTGGCGCCTCCCATACAAAAAAAGCAGAAAAACCTTCAAAATCTTATATCTCGAAAACCAGAGGTCGTCCAAATCCATATCATCATATCAGAAGAAAAAAAAGTCGGTTAACATGGCTCTGTATTGCCCACCTTTATCCGAAACGTTGTTCCCAGCCTCATTTTCGAAGAATTGAGTCTCAACAGCCACATTCTCGTCTGAGCGCACCGTACGACGACAGGGACCATGACTAGCATACCAGTCTCACGAACTTTTTGCACAAACTGGCATGGCGTAGGTACAGCAGGCGCGGTGAGTGCTTCATTTCGGCCAAAACTTCTTTTCAAAAAACGCACTGTTTGGGCTACACAGCACGCACTTTGGAAATAAATTTTCCATATTTCCCCACGTTGTTCAAGCGTAAAGCGACTCATTTCGTTCCGCGGATGTATGATACTGTCTTTCTGTTAAAACTTCGAGCGGGAAACAACTGTCAGTGTCAAAATAACCTATGATTTAAAAAGAAACCACTAGATGGCCCACCCTGCAAAATCCTAGTTTTCGATATCGTTTCTGTGTAGATTTAAAATGTGAATCAATACTGGCATTATTAAATAAAGGGCTAAATGGCTCTTTTGGTCTGTCTTCGTGAGTTCCCCGTTTGTTTTTACCACCAAATCAACCTTCAAATAAAACCAATTTAGGAATAACCCAAAAGGGTTCAGGTGCTGTAGAGGTTTCAAAATCTCATCTGGCCAGTTCATCAGCATAATCTTCAAATTGTCTTAATAAAACTTCTATACGGCAGCAGTCGGTTCGTGGTTCGGAGAGACCCAGACTTTTGAGAAGTTGTATCTTTAACATGGCTGAGGGTCTTTATTTCATCATACTAAGAAATTTAATATGGTGGGTCTCTTTGAAGAGATCACCCATGATCTACCATGCATGGGGCGGTAGGGCCAAAAAACATTTTGACGTTTGTATTGTAAGTTCGAACAGCATACACCAAGGGACGTTTTGGTTAAAGCGGAGCTTAGTTTATCTGTTTGTGAATTTATGAATGAGAGTTCTGCTATATACCTACTTTATTTTCTTCGAATAGGAGTCGCGATCTATGGACCCAATCTTTAGAAATCTGAGAGTCTTCCAAGACATTCAGGTCTCGCCATCAGTTCTGAATCACTGCTTCTTTGGCGGTGACTGTATTTTCTTTAGCCAGTCGTTTCTGATACGGTTCAAACAGTCTTAAAAACGATCTTAGGTATAACTGCCTCACTGCGTCTGAAAGGGTGTCGATGCGGGTACCATTAGTAGGTCTTCATAAGCACTCTGCAAATCATATCAGTATAACGTGCATCTTTTGCTACCTGTTTGGAATCTGGAACCATTAACCAGCGCCGGCAGCAGCAGCTTTTATCTTAGAACTGTCGTGTAACAGTGTAACAAATTTTGCGATCTCTGTGGATTTGCGAATCGTTGGCGTTGGTACTTTTAAATTTTTTTAAATTCATTTTTATTTAATTCTTATTTAAACTTACATACTAGACAAAAATGATTAAAACTAACATCTATCTTATTCTAGCTTACTGGCTCTTAACGAGCACTCTATACTTAACTATATCCTTATAACTACTGCCTTTCGGCCTTAAATCTATCAATTTTTGTGTTTTCGCTGTTTTTTTCATTTCCAAGAAACTTTGCTAAAAACTTGGACTCTTTATTATTCGGGTTTTCTACGTTGGCGTTGGTTCTCAAGGTTTGATGGTCACAAACAATTTTGTGAATTTTCTAGAGGAGCAGTAAGTATTGTCATTTATCAGAAGATCATTTTAGAACATCTGTTAGATTTTGAGCAGTTTTTTAAGTTAAAGGTTAGGTACAGTGGCGTAACTATAGGGTGGCAGGGCTGGCAAAATGCCACGGGCCCCCGACCCGAGAGGGCCCCGGCCCAAGAGGCCGCGAGCTCAGAAATAACCTAAAATGTTTGCAAAACTGTTGTACCTAAGTATTTAAAAAAAATTATAAACTCTAAAGCACTTCAGTCTATAGCCATCGATCTTGCAAATGCCTTAAAACGTTTGAAAATGTGTCTAGAAGAATTGGAAAGGTATAGACATGAATTTGTAAATTTAAAAATGGAAGCAAATAGTGTAGCAGAAAAATGGTCCATCAACCCTGAATTTTCTAAAACTCGTCAGAGGAAGGTAAAACGCCATTTTGACGAACTTTGTGAAGATGAGCGTCTCCAAGATTTGTTCAAAGTGAACATATTTTATCTAGTATTGGACATAATTATTAATCAACTGAAATCGCGTTTCCTTCCAATGAATGAAATTGTTTTCAATTGGTTTCCAAAAGGTAATTGGAGTATTTTAAATTTAAAAAAAAAATTGTGTTTTGACTTTTGAGCCACCTTCTGCTCCAAAATTCACACCTCTCCGATTTGTAAGGGATGCATACACATTGGCCAAATAATTTACCGAAATCGAGCTCCAAGCTAATTCGATGGTTTGGACTAGTTTAGATACAGTCGAATAATGTTGTCCCGATCCACAAACTTGACGTATCAACCATTGCCAAACATTTTCGATGATATTCAAATCCGGTGAGTAGTCCGGTCAGCATTAATAGCTCCGCATTTTGGCTCTATAAATACGTTTTAACAACCCGGGCTGTATGTATTGGCGCTTTATCATGTTGTTAGATCCATGGCAGATGTCCAAAAAGGTTATGAAAATATGTTAAAGCCTTATCAGTAAGACAACGCATTCATTGTGGTTAACAAAAATTTTAATTTTCGGCTGCCATAATACGAAACGGCCCCCACACCATCGCACCTTCAACTTCAACTCTGCTATGCAGCCGGTCCAAATGATGAGTTTCTTTGCAAGGTTATGGAAATAGTACCTAGCTATAGCCATCGGGGCCTTCCAAATTATTTTTTTTTTCATCGGAAAAGACCACACGGTGCTACTACGAAGTCCAGGCCACAAAATCGAAGGCGTTGCGCTTTTCGAACCGGGTTAAGGGGTGTCTTTTTCTTGATTTTTAGTCTTTTTATATCCTTGGCATTCGAAATAATACGACGAATAGTTGTGAGACTTGCTTTGATACCACATTTTTTTCTGATTTTTGGAAAAGAGTCGTGAGAATTTGACGCTTTTCCTAATATAAGTCGCCTTTCCGCAGTTGTAAGCACACTATGCATGCGGCCTTTCACGTTTATATCCATAGTTAGACTCATTACTTAAAAATATGCATATATAACGTGTCGGCTCCTCTCGATTTTCTTAGCTAAATTGGCAATAAATAGGCGAGCGTCCTTTAAGCTTTGATTTGTCCTTTTTCCGCCTCGGTTAAGCTTTTTCTCCAAACATTTTTTAACAAAAAAAATTTATCAAAGAATAATATGAGTCCACGTTTTTCCGGTTTTTAGTTAAACATTTTTTGTTAATACATACTTAAAGCTTTAGTTTTAAATCTTCCTTCTGGTCAAATCACAACAATTAATTGAAATTTAATTTAAAAACAAAAATTAAGTCTCTAGCATGCTTGGTTTGGGACCAGTGGGCCATAGAAAACCGACCTTAGGGGGTGTGCTATTCAAGTGGCGCGGAGTGTATATAAAAACGACATATCTTAATCACTTGCCAGGTAACTACTCAGTTTTCGGTCCATTTTCAGAGACGAAATAGAAAAGTTTTCGTGTATTAGAGAACTTGATGATTTATTAATAAAGAATCTTTTTATGTCATGCAGCTTTCCTGAAGTATGTACTGTGTTAATGTTATTTGTTACAATTCTAGTGCTACAAGCTAGTGCTGAACGATCATTTTTAAAACTAAAATTAATAAAAACCTATTTAAGAAAGTATATGGGACAAGACAGGCTACGTAACTTGGATATTCTATTGAAAAATTAAACTGTTATTTCATTATAAATATGTATGTATAAACCTATGCTCTTGAAAATAAAATTCATTAGATATTTAACTAAAATGCATACAATATTATTAATAGTGTTGGTTAACTATTTAAGTGGTTTATTAAAATTAAATTACAACGTTACGATTTTTACTGGGAGGGCCCCATCCAAAGAATTTGCCACGGGCCTCAGATGGTATAGTTACGCTACTGGTTAGGTACGCAGGTTAACCCCCTGAAAACCACAAATAATACCTTAGAGGTTTTTTTTACCTATAAAGTGAACGTCTGACTACCATCTGTAATAAGTCGAGATAAGTCTAAAGGAAAACTTTACAAGGAAATCCTCGAATTAAAAAAAAAAAAACACATATTCTCAACTTACTCTATAGCTTTTTAGATTTTAGTGCCCTCCGCAACTTCTTCGTTAATATATTAAAAATGGGTGCATCGTTACTCGGACAAGTTGTAAGAATCTTACAGTTGGTTACAATTACACTAAAAACTGAAAAGGGTCCTAAAAATGCCTTAGCAGTATTCTTTTAGTTTGAGCTTCGATTTCTGGACACAAAATAACTTCAATCCTGTCGTTTCAGGATACCTATTATGTTTGTAGTGTCTAAAAAATATTTTCAATCTAAATATTGAGTTTGTGAGTGCCTCAAACCCGTCGATTTATAAAAAAAAAAAACGACGGCAACGAATCCAGATTGATTAATCGATTAATGGAAAGTCCTCGCTGATGTTTTCCAATGTCATTCGAATAAGCATAATAAATATGGAGTTCGTTCTAGTAGCTACCCACAATGGCACAAATTTCATCTACACGCGTGGTGACATCATGTGAACTGAAAACCGATGTAGGTATACATGTCTGCCCACAATCACATCAACAAAAACACTTTCTAAATGGGGAGCACTCACATTTTTTTATTTTAACAAATTCAACATTCCAATGAAAATTCCTCAGAAAGTTATGAAAAATTCCAAAAGAGTCTGTCAGATTATGCAGATTAATTTAAGTCGCCAGCCACCACCAAGGAGGAAACCTTGAGACTGGATAATCCGCATTACTTCAAATGCTCTTGACTTTTTCACCGAACACGGAACCGTGTTTATGTCAAATATCCTGGGTTCTTGAGAATCCCAAGAACAGCACACTCCACCGCTGCTGGCTGCATCAGTCAAAGTAAATTTACCTGTCGCCGTCAGATGACATGCACGTTTGAATACAGAAAGCTGCTGCTGCTGCTGCTCCATCCATCTCTGGGGGTAACACAAATGCTGGCGCATCTCAAAATGAGATGACATAATCCCCAAAAGCAGTCATGTACGCGTTTTTCTTCTCTCGAATGTACAGAACCCCGGGTCCAATTTGACGTAACAATAACACAAACACACATCGGTCCACTGTGGGAGTTTTCGAGAGTGCCCCGAACCGTGACACGACAAATAACATGGCAAAACGGTTGGCAATCCCACCTCACCCGATCCAGGAAGCAGTACACTTTTGTGCTCGTATTCTTTTTTGCCTGATGCCAATTTCCCTAGGGACACGAAGAGTGTCTAAAGGAGAGGGGGTGGCACTGCCACACAACACAACGTCTAGCTGGGTCGTATTCGTATGGTGGGACGACAACCTGGACATTATATAGTGCAACAGTTTTTTTTTTTTTTTTTCGAATGACAATACGGATACAGGTTAACACAAATAAGATCCACACACCACACCTGTGATTATGTTCGAGTTGAAGAATTGGGCTGCGCCCAAAATTTCTTGGGCACATGTTAGGCCAGTGTGTGTGGGCGTTTCTGCAGCGCGCTGCGCTCGTTTGTGTGCCTAGTTCATGTCATGGGTAATTGATAACCAAATTGGGATCTCGTTTTGAAACTTTAGGACGAGGGTGTACCTACCTACCATACAGCCATACTACAGCAAGTGGTGGTTATATAATCCTCTTTGGTGTGAGGGGCAAAAAAGGATCCCAGTGGTATGGCAGTACGAAATGAAATACGAGTACCTACGAATTCAATTAAACGTTACGTAATGGTTTCATGTTGGTGGGCATATCGCATAGAGTATCATCTGTTTCTGAAGTGAATTGAATTTCAAAACGAATTGAGGATTTCCTGTTCTTTAAATTGAAGGGCTCCTGTGCATATGGAAGTAGTCCATGGCATATCGGCATGGATTATGGTTTTTGATGATTGTGTTTGGGATTTGAGTTTGACGATTCGTGCGCGGACACTTGTCGGGAAGGGGAACTGCAAATCGTTGGCACTGCCGTTTGTGGTGTGTCAAAAGGCTTTAAAGGAGTAGGTACTTTATTAAAGCTTCCTATTGGAATTTAAAAATCTGCAAGGACTCGGTTGGGGTGGTTAGTTTCTTATCTGGTGTATCGACCAAACAGGTATATATCAATTCATGCTACAGGTCGACCGAGAAGCACTGAGCACATTGCGAGCAGTTAAAACGAGCTGAGGGATATTGTCGTAGTTTGCATAAAATAACGCAGAATAGACCTGAATACGTACCAAATAAAACGGGACATACAATGAAGATGATGGTCGGAGGTATAGAAATTGATAAACTGATTAATCGCAAATTCTTTGACACGTTGAGAGAATCTTCGACCAAATGGCAAAAAATCCTGACCCGTTTGATGTTTTTAGTCGTCGATTTCAGTCGTCAGGAAAATATCGTTTGCCTCAAATTGATGAGGCAGATTTCGTAACATGTTAGGAAACCAAGGGCCAGTTTCAAGACTATAGTATACTTACAATTGAATATTTTATTTTCAACAGCTTTGACGTTCGGTGAAACAATTAGTAAGTGACGTGAACAATTTTTCTACCAGTTGGTTTATCAGAGACTTGGACCATGAAACAGACAAAACTATCTGCAACCTTTATCTATTGAATAGAGTTTTGTGTTAGATAAATATCCGAAACTTTATCACATTTGATACTGGCCCTCAAAATTTTAAATTTAACACCTATAGTTGGAAGTCGATCGATGTACAAATTTATGAATGCAAATTTAGAGTTTAAGGAGCCAGAACTTTTTTCTAGCTGCCCAGATGTAGCCGAAGTGCTTAAGAATTGTATGCGCTACTAAATTGTCTTACAATTATACAAAACTATTACAAATGTACAAAACTATTTTTGTAGCTATAATAGTTTAGAAGTTATAGCGTTTTTAGTCGTAACACCTCCAAATTAGAGGTCACCTAGCTATAACGGGAAATACGATGAAAATAGACCCCCCCCCTGCCATACAATTTTTTCTTCGGAAGAACTCCAGCAATCACCCTTTAAAGGATTATACTTCTTAACTGGGACACTCTGTATATGACACCTGTTGCGCCAGTCAGCTAGTTATTTTTCATTTTTTTTTTTAATTTTAGTTACATTGTCGATGGGATTGTCAATATTGGCTATGTTTCAGCAACATAAATTCAAATTGTGAAGCGGTGAATGAAGAGATGCGGACAGGGTACTGCAACCAAGGGATCTCGTGAAGAACCTTTATTTCTAAAAGATTCACTATATGGAATCGCCCTCCATTCCATGATTTCGCTGCTCAACGGAGGACTTCAAGGTGTTGCTAGCATATCGAAGGCAGAGCTAAAGTGTAGACGGAATGTGTTTGAGGGATACCTATAGTAGTCGATTGTCGATTGATGTCTATGTCTACATGAAATAGTCCAAGATGACAAAAGTAGACGTCCGCTGGATTTCAATAAAATTACAAAAAATAATATTAACATCAGTAAACTGCAACGAACCAAGGACGCAAGGGAGCCCGTAAGATCCTACATCGATTTGTAAACATTATAAACATAGACCAAGGCCAAAATATACCCAAATCGGACCATACTCTGATGGTGTCACCTCCGTAAACGTATCCTCTTAGATAGGGCGATAGGTACTGTCCAAATTTCATCAGAGTTCGTCTCGTACATACATTGATAGATAGCTCCCAGCATCTTATTTAAGGGTTATCTGATTTATTTCCTCATATTCAAATTATTCTGAACCAAACAACCTTGCTCTTCTGCTGAGCACAGTACCTACCTATATGTCAAACAGACTTGTCATCTTAACACTCTCTGCATGTTTTAGTACAATTATCGAAAAAATATGTACCTCTAGCTTCCCGTTACCTTCGAGGCAAGTGTTTTTGAACTTTTATTCAATTAAAAGTTCATCTACTTAGATCCAATCATAAAGCCACCCCAACAGACGACACGATGACGACAGTGACACATGCATCAGTGTGGTCATTAACGTATTAAAAATACATTTCCGTATGCTGTGTGTAGGCAAAATGTCGTCTTTCCTGTGCATTTTTACATGTCACAAAAAAAATACAAAAAAAAAAAAACGAAACAATAATCAACACGGAATGCCAACTTCTGGAAGAGAACATTAATCAAAATTACTTGGCCTGGCTGTGCGCGCTTTAGATGGTTCGGCACACCGCAAATGGAATGACATTACGAGAGAATTTTCGTTTTTTTTTTTTCTGATGTCTTCTCCCCATGGTCGTCATTTCCGATGCACATTTGGAGATTACTCATGACAGCTATTAAAGGATATCAGCGCGTGAGTGTCATCGTGGAAAAATGCCCCGCAAGACAAATTAGGGAACGCCGCGCAATGCGCCTCGGGCTAAATGCACTTCATAGGTCATTGGCATGAGAGTGTTTTCTGTTTTATTGTTCAAGTGCGGTAGGGCCTATGGCGATGACTATCCCCGACTTACATTTACATCCCCGACAAGGTAAAAGCAAACTTTGATAATTACCTTGTATCCACATGCACTCGTTATACGACTTGTCAAAATGGAGTGCCTTAGCAGGTCAAATCGATGCAATTTGCTGGGATGGCCACTTTTCCGCACCTTCGTGTCTCCGTGCTGTGTGTGTTGAAGGTGGAACGTGCGCGTCTTTCACTCAAATGTTTGTTTTTAATTTTACGCTTGAAGAAGCTTGAAATTCGCTCTTCTTGCCACACAAGTGCGGTGTGTGCGCTCACTAAAGACGGCTTAGATACAGAGAAACTGGTGCCGGGTGGTGCGGCGACGAGGGCGGGTAACACACCCCAATACCCCGATTGTTAATTTAATGGCAATTCCACGAAAATGTTATCCAACTAGGGAGAGAGATAGTGAATTAGCATCGGTTTCAACTACACACATACACACACACGTCAAAACTCTAATCGACTGCAGTTAATCTTCCCAACTCGTAGTCAGCACTTGACAGCGGGCACACTTAACCCTGAAGCGGTCTGCCTCTCATACAGATGATGATATATTCATGCGTGGGCTGTCATAGTAAAATCTAAAATCCCATCCCACACGTGTAGGTATAGAGATAGACTCTGAGTGGAACCTATCATATGGATTGCACATTCATGATGCCACAAGACTATATGGCGACTGCTAGCTCATTGAGTTCGGTTCGGGCGGGTTGACGCTGTACTGGAGATTGCAATTGTGACCGACTCCAATCCGTTAGCTATGATTTGTTGATGTCGGCTTTTGACCCCCTTCGAATTTTTGAAGCAAAGTCCAGCACCAGCGCACCAGTGATGGAGCTGATCTCACTCTGATGGCTGTAGTATATGCTGGTGGTGTGCGCGATAAATTTTCGTTTTTCCTGTTGGAACTGTGAGACTTTGATAGACAGCTGGTCGGGTTTTCTGTGCTCGCTCTCCACATGTGACCCAGTAAAATATTATTTATGACTGATAACGTTTGTGTAATCATGTGCCGTAGCTGTAGCCGTATGTGCTGTATAGGTTGCTTACACTTGCCAATTGTGCATAGGATGGTGATATTTGAGTAAATGCTGATAAAATGCGAGTGGTCAATAATGACCAGAAGAAATTGGGCACATTTTTCCACCTAAATGTAGGTACTCTAATACCTTGCTAATTCCCCTGGTGCCAAACCGTATTTTTTATAGCCCCGAACCACTTTAGGTACATTTCCGAAAATAATAAGTATACTAGATACTTGTCGCTCTTGACCAAGAAAATTGGCTGTGGAATGAACAATCTTTAAGGCCTATGGGTCTTTATGAAACAATTTACAAAAAAAGTTTTTAGTGATGCTCACAAAGGAGTTGACAGGGTAAAAATAGTATAAAAATGAACAGCTACACTCAGAGAAAAATCACAAGCTAAAATCAAGTATGCTCAAGCTTGATTTTAGATTTTTTCATTCTTACGTGCTAAATCTTAATATGACACCAATTGTTCTTGAAATAAGCCGAAACAATCTTATTTCAATCTTGTTCATGATTGAAACAAGCGCAACAATACTTAAACTGCATGCGCATGTACTTTATTTTGATTTCTATTCGTTCCTAAAATTCACACTCACTTACTGAGTGAATTCTCATAAGGCAATATTGAAAATTTAATATTATTACCTATGATATCTACTGATGTGAAATGTGAATGAATGATGTGAAGATATATTATAAGATGGTAGAGATGAGCTAAGTCGTGATTTCGCAATCACAGGTATAACTGTGACTGTGATTTTGAAATCACTGTGATTTTAAACCGTGATTTTAAACTGTGATTGTGACAGTCGCAGTTTGAAAATGACGAGTCACGAGGCAAACTCCCAAACAGATACATACCACTCACAGTCACGGTACGAGGTATGAAATGAGTAGCAGGAGCAGCAGATTTCTTAGACGTTTTTTAATCCATTGACATCGTAGCCATCCTTTAATGGAATTTGTTATTTTATGGCTCGATAGAAAGAAGACGAACCATATTTTGGGATATATACTATATTTATTTCGAAATGTCACCAGAAAGCCCTAAAATCAAACGAAAAAAATCAACTCAAATTTTGAATATTTTAGGGCTTCCCGGTGACATTTCGAAATAAATATAGTATATATCCCAAAATATGGTTCGTCTTCTTTCTATCAAGCCATAAAAAAACAAATTCCATTAAAGGATGTCTACGATGTCAATGGATTAAAAAACGTCTAAGAAATCTGCTGCTACTGCTACTAATTCGCAGTTTTCACTCTTCTGCGATTTGATTTGTGGTTGTGATTCATGTCGTGACTGTGACTGTGATTTTTATCTATACGTTCCATTGCTTCGCGTTCGCAGTTTCGCTTTTTCGTTATTTGCTTTGTGACTGTGATTCGTATCGAGACTGTGAGTGGTATGTATCTGTTTGGGAGTTCGTGACTCGTGATTTTCAAACTGCGACTGTGATTCTGATGAGTAGTGAAAAATCGCAATCACGTTTCGCAATCACTCTTTATTTGATACCCGTTCACAGGTAGTGACTGCGATTTTACAATCACTGCTACTAAATCACAGGTAGTGATTTTTTGCTCATCACTATAAGATGGTAGGTAATTAAGATCTTAGGTTTAGATCTTGAATACCCAAAATAAATTTTTTTCAGGCATCGCATAATGTAAGAACCACATTCTTAAATCAATCCCGAAACATCTTGAATACCCAAAATAAATTTTTTTCAGACATCGCATAATGTAACACCACATTCTTAAATCAATCCCGAAATAGGATTGAAGTAAGATTTTTTGGTCTTGTTTTAAGAATTTTCGAGCTTAAATCAATCCCGAAACAGGATTGAAGTAAGATTTTTTGGTCTTGAAAAAACGAGCTCAAAATAAGATTTTCGTACTTGAAATAAGATTTTCCGAGATTACCATACTTTCGTCAACGAACGAGCTTGATCTGACACTGATATTCTTGATTTTAGCTCGTTTTTCCTCTGAGTGTAGGTATTTAGGTAATCATTTTCTTGACTGAACGTTTTTACTTATTTAGAGGGTTTCACTGCTAGCCCTTGAAAGGCGTATAGTAGGTTGTTGCAAGATGTCAATGCAGAAAAGAAAAGATGACCTCTTCACTACTCTAAATTTAACTTTATTCTTAAATAGGTTTATTCATAAGTCAATAAGATAGATGCGGTTGAGTTCAATTGACAAAAATCAAATGGGATACCGGATACGACGCGAAAACTGAACTGAATGAATCTAGCCGTGAATCCATGGGCGAATCCAGTCACCAAAGTACTCTCCTCCTAGAGACAACGAATACGGATAAGTAGACTGTAGACTTGACTTTTACCTTTCTACCGTACAGCGTTACAAAAGATGGTCTGCTGTTTTAAGCTTCACTGCCGTGGCGAGCCTTTTTCTTTGAGTTTATTGATGTAAGCTGATTTAAGTAAATTGATAGAGAAATTGGTGCGCTTTCCTTTGTTTTCGATATTGAAATATTTGTCTGTCTGTCCGATTTATTATCCGAATGTATGTATGGGATGCAAGGGAGGTTTAACAAAAATAGCAGATAAAAAATTGTTTGTTGGAATCCGATGACGTCTTCTTGGAACGGATGGTAGCCCGCATGGAATTTCTTAAGGACTTAACGAAGTCTAATGCTTCATTGCTGTCTACATTACTGGACGATATGTCAAAGAACTTCGCTGGTATGAAAAGATTCGTGCCTTAAAGCATCACGGCTACAACCGTCATCAGCACATCAACCCACTTCCTTGATGTGTGACAGCGCATTGAAGTTCGATGAGACCTTTGGGTGACAAAACAGTTCTTCGTTGGTGCTCAATAAGAAGAAATTTCGTCAGCTCGTCAAAAAGATTGATCTCAAATTGTCTGCCTGTCTTGATCGGCGATTATTTACCATGGTACTAGAAACCGACACAAATTACGTCTTTTTCCTACTACTCCATCTCTCGCGAACGTCTGACAAACATCCGATAGTATAAATGTCATGGAAAAGCTTCTTAATTCAGCCGTTTGTACGCCCCAAAAATTCAGACGCCGCTCACAGTCCGGGGTGGACCACGGCCTCAACCAACAAGCCCCTCCAGCCAGCTTGGTCCCTAGCTATAGCTGCCTCCAGTTACGCACACCAAAATGGTGGGTTCTTCCTCTGCTTCGTTGTCCCTCCACATGACCCAGCCATCTTAGTCGCTCGCTATATAGCCCGTAAAGTTCGTCGTTGAATCTCCTCCTCCACACTCCGTCTATACAAACTGGACCGAAAATCACTAGAAAAATCTTTTTCTCACAGCGTGCCAAGAGGTTTTCATCAGCTTTCGATAAGTCCATGCTTCTGCATCATACAGCAGGACGAGAGAAGGCTTTACTTCTTATATGCCTTCTTAGCCCGAAGAAACAGCGATTGGGAAGAGTGATTCCTCGTTTGATTTCTAGCCAATAATATCGACATTAAATTTATAATATATTGAAATCTGTGGTCTATGTAACTGCCTCGGAGACTATGGCATTCACGAAAGCGTTTCTTGATACCTATAGACCAGAAAGACAAATAGGGATACAATACCAGTCGCGTAGTAGTCCATATGCTAGAATGAGCCATTGGATTCAGACTAACAAACTACTTCTGCCTCAGCTCCCTTATTATATAAAAGGTCGAATTAGAGTCTTTGAAATGCAAAGAATACCTTGATTTTATTGTTTTCAGGAACGATGAACTGTTTCATTTCAGCATCAACGATACTCAATTTTTTAGGTTCCGTTCCCATAGGGACAAAACGGAACTTTATTGTTTTCGCTACGATGACTGTCCGTCTGTCTGTCCGAACCCACTAAGCCAATTTTGTACCTAGGTCTATCTCAAAAACTAATTGACGTAGAAGGCTGAAATTTGCACACAACATCGAGTATGATCCATAGTGGCCCTATTTAAACCACAAATACCAATGATGGCGATACATTGAATGGTTTTGGAGTAATTAATAATTTAGTGAAAACAAAATTTTTCTTTGTACCTAGGTCTATCAAATCAAAGAAAAACCGACACACTAACGTTTTCAAGACACCAACTCTGGCCAAGTACGGAACCTTCGGTGAGCGTTTGATACTCGCACTTGACCGGGTTTTTTTTGTATTAAGGTCTTAAACTCGTCATCTTACGTTAAAGGTTCGACCAGCTGTTTGCAGTCGAATCCAAAAATCAGGAAACGTTAGCATTGTAAAATCCCTTTGGCTTCAGACACGCGGTATCATTAACATCAGCACTATCAGCGGTGAAGAGCTTCCACTTAAAGCAGTTGAGAAAGTCCCAAAAATGGCATAGAACTATGCATCTGCTACACAAAAAAACGGCAACTGTTTCTCTTGCGCTAACGTTCAGAACTCAAGACTTAAATAGCTCCAATCACAGAAGTAGTCGAACAGTTAAAATAAGCTAGCGAAGCCTTAAACTCTTCGAAAGGACAGAAGCTCGTCTTCCTGGATGCAATTAGATACCTACGCAATAAAGCTAGACTTAATACAGAGAGCATACTTTTAATATTTTGTCAGATCGGATAGCAAATGTCCATGCGGGACACTATGTCATAGCTCACATCTGACTGTCACTCAAATAATGACTAACAGCAATCTATATTATACGTGCCCCTCTTTATTTATTAATGGATTGAGCAAAATTCCAGCGGCTTAGCTCCCACGGAATTTCTGATGTGTGCACATATACGATATGTAGACAGTAGACACCTCCCACTACCCACCGATTGCCAACTTAATCTACTTTCATATAGTGCGCCCTTAATACCTACACCTGCCCAGCACCACTTTCCACTCAGTTCCAACAATCGATCGGCTATCAAAATTAATTGAATGTCATTAATCGATTTTGCCACTTCACTTACTCCTGAGCATGCAACCAGCAACACCCTGACTGTGTCGGTTTTAGCTATATATACCTCAGCCTCTCAGCCCCAATGTCCAATGTCCAATCCCAATGTTGCCTGGCAATGGCGGAGAAATTGCATTCAATTAGTACCGTTTTGCCTGGCCTGGATTAATGCCCACAATTACTCCCATTTCATTACCCATACGTTTTATATTCCACTCCGTGGGGTTGGTGACTGGTGACTGAGATACTAGGAGGCAGGGATCAGGGAGTGAGAATCAAGAAAACGAAGCCGATGACAACCTCTGGCAGCAATTAATCTACATATCTACTCCAGAGCCAGAGATTAATGATTCTGCGATACAAATTGAATTCACCTCACTATAGAACTCCCCCCCAACCCCCCCTCGGACGGAACGATGATGATGACAACAGGGAGCCAACGAACTAACCGACTGATTATCGATTCCTCGCTGCGTCGGTTGTCGTCGTCTTAGGTGCATTGACTTTCCATTTGCCTCGGTAAATGTCCTCCTTGTCCTTTTTGCTTTCGAAGTGGTCTCTGGTTGTGGTATCTTGCAGACAACATCTTCGCTAAGGTCTCGCAATTAAATCACACAATTGCAGTGCACTTGCTGCGCAGTCGCTGCTACCACGCGGCCGCGACATGCAACCTTACTGTACGAGTGTACGACCTGTACGTACAAGTGATCACTGTCAACTTGTGTTGTTGTTGTGTCGCTAACAAACAGGACACGGTCGCAGGTATAGGATCAGAGAGTGAGGCGAAAAAAAGGTCAATTACGGTGAACAAATTTATGTCCGCCGAACCGTCGTCTGTCTGCCACTAAAGCTGGCCCATAAGTGGATGTGGAGTCATGTGTTGAGCTCGAGCTCGAGCTCGGAGCCCTGTGGCAGCCCACAACCAACCGGCCACATCGTCTTGTTGCAAAAATGGAAAACCAAAAGAGTTACCATCTAAGAAGAGCAGTGGCCATAACTCAAGTGTGGTACTGTGGTGAGAGGATGTAAGCAGGTATGTAGTATGTGCTTGTGCACAACACACCGACGCCACGACTTCGAGTTGGCCATAAACTTGGATTCATTTTCGATCCAAAGCCCTATGCTGCCTTCACCAGATCATGATAGCGCGCAGCAGCATAAACATCATCGTCGTCGTCGTCGTCGTCGGTCGTTGGAACCGGTTCTGGGATTAAGCTACACACAGAACATTAAACCAAATCAAATTGTAGCTACTGGTGTTCCACACTGAATTAATTATCAACGCTTGCCCCTCGAGCAGCAGCATCACAATGGGTAACCAGTTGTTGGACTCCTCCGTTTGGCTGGTTGGTTTCCTCTTGGACTGTGTCGTCGTTATGTTTCCTGAGTATCGTTCCCCGGAGGTGGTGATTTGCTGTACCTACTTTTTTTTCCGATCTGTCTTGTGGCAGCGTGGATCGGAGGAGTCTTTGGACTCAAATGGGTGATATGGTCTAAATTGCAATCAACATTTTAGGAGTGGTTTCGGGGGAATGGGTGACTGCTGTTGTTGTAATTTGGTTTGTATCTGCAACTGCTTTAGGTGATGAGTAAAGCATTGATGTTGGTCGTAGATCGTGCTTTGACCATTTTTGGTATGGCACACGATCGCGCCTGGCATTTGGAACCATTAACAGATAACACACAGCTGAGGGATTTACTGTCAGTATCGTCTAATCCTAGGGACATTTTTGGCATTCAATTCGTTACAAAGTAACCTATGGGGTTTGATTTGAGAGTCTTACAAAGTCGCAACAAAATGTGAATGCTCAGCGGTTTGGTCAATACACCATATGAATTCATTTTAGCCATTTATCTGTGATTCACTGAACAGGAACACAATTTTTTAAGACCGTTCCAGTCGTGGAATAAGTGCTGAAAAATAGCTGTAGGAAGATGGCAGGTCCATGTTTTGTTTGAATTTAAACGTATTCCAATCAAATGTCTACTTAAAATAGATGGACAGGAGTTCAATGGGTTCCTGATAAAAAATTTAATAAATGTCAGAACGTTTAGAAATCTTCAGTTTTTTACATTTTATTTTTTCCCTATTTTTTTTAAAATGCCGATTTATCGGCATTTACCTAATAAAGAGAAAAATCCTTCAAATTTTGTTAAATAAGAAAAATAAAATACAGAAACTATAATAGTTCCATTAGTTCATCTTAGTTCTATAGACAAGCTTTTCTTTAACTCATTTATTGCAATGGCTAAAAATCATAACCACTATGAGCAATTTTAATTGGAATACAAAATGCTTCGCAGCCTTTAAAGAGTTACATTTAATTGCTTTGGAATTGCTGAAATTTTAACATTTTTGTCGACGTTTTTTAGAACCAATTTATAATAGTTCACATGAGTTCTGATTAAAGTGCAGGAGAATACTCGTACGAACTGCTCTTCCAAAAAACTTGGAAACCTTAATGCAAATAAAAGTGTTTCGTTATTGAAAAATTGGAGCATACCTACTATTGATTTTAGAGTCCCCACTCTCCATGAGCTTTAATTTTTGTTTTAAAAAGTACGCAATGAAATCAACAAAAAAAAGTGGAAGAACTATTCTAATTTAAAAGTGTTATGTTGATCAGTTCTGGATACTGTTCTAGAAATTGAAAAACTTCTTAAAAAAAAAAAACTATTCAAAAACCAAAAATTCCAAATAGGTATATAAAAGACAGAAGCCTGAGTTCTACTTAGCTCTGATTGAAGTTCTGAAATACAATCGCGGAACTTAATAAAAAATTTTAATGTAGACCTGTATGCTAATTTCAAAATTATATTCTAATGAGTTCTCATGAGTTTTGATTTCATTTCAGACAAAATCTTCCAAAGCCAAATCTACAAAAGACAGAAGCTAAAGTTCTCTTTAGTTCTAATTGAAGTTCTGGAAAAAAGTCAAGGAAAATAAACAAATTTAAAAATACAAATCAAGAGTATTTCTTAAATTTTGACCTATAGCCCATCAAAAAAACATATTATATTAATATATGTAATTGGAGGTCGTCAAAACTACATTTTTCAACATTTTATTGAATATATTTTGAGAGTTGTTTAGGTTACCGAGCTTAAGTCAAAGCTTGTATGGGATTGCCTTCACAAGCTCAACAAAGTAGGTAAGAACAACAATGTAACCGACTACTGGATACCGGGCCACGTGCCAGTGGATTTTTGGCAAGACAAGGCGCCGCGGATGCCTTCATAGGGCCTGAACTGTTCTGCGGGATGGGAGACCACACCCTAGGAGAAGAGTTCAGAAAAATAGAGAGTGAATAAGCACCACCATTTTTAGAAACCTCCAAAGTCTGAAACAAGCTAAGAAACCTTAAGGGCACTCTAACCTAAAAAGTGTCAAAGTATGTATCAGTCTAATTTAAGAACAACAATTGGACATTATTATTGTAAACAGATGAAGATCTCGCTAGAATCCATAACGAGAGCCCTGAAACTCCGGAAAATATTCTGGAATTATGTGGCGAGTACCAGATACCAAATATGGATACACAAACCATTGACCGGCTGGCTAATCATTTTCGTATTCATAAATGAAACCGGACTGGACGAAGTGCTCTAAAGTGAATATTCTTGCCAAGGTAAAGACAGATCAATGGGCCTCAAGTAAGTCGAACAGCAAATAAATTGTTTTTGAATACATGAAAATCAAGTTTTTAATTTTTGTATGCTAAAACGATCAAAACCCTGATTAAAAACTTCATTGCCATTTATTTTTCAAATGTTGGTATAAACATGATATGGGTTTGGTACGGTTCCCTGTTATCCAAAAACCCGTATTACAAAAGCCCGTAAATCATAATGCCCGTAAAAGAAAATACCGTAATTGTAATAGGGGCTTGCTGCAATCCCCCTTGCCTGTGGTCACTTTAGGATTTGGAATGAGTGCAAGCCCGTAAAAAATACGGGTTTTTTGAAAATGTTCATTTACGCGCTTCTGTATTACAGGCTTTTATTTGACGATCAACATTGAAACGTATCATTCCGTTTCAAGATCAAGGTCAAGATTTTCGTTATAATAATCTTCTAACCTTAACTTTCGAAAACAGTGTGCTAGCGTGTTTTTCAAAAATAAAAATTTCTTTTCCAATATGAAGTAACTAACTATAATAGTATCGCTGCTATTTAGATCTCAAGCAATAAGAATTCGAAAATATTTCAAGATTTTCTAGCTTTAGAAATCCAACATAATGGTGATCGTGAAAAATTTTAATTTCAGGTTTTGATGGATAAATATGTTTTGATGTTTAAAAAATTGTAAATGTAAATGAGTAAAGTTAGGCTTTTTTTAAATTCGAAATCAAAATGCTGTAAATTCTTCAGAATTTGTATTTCTGCCTTAAAAAGTAGAAAACACTTTCCAAAATGCATGTTTTTTTTTTTTAAGTGTAGCCTGCTATTAGCCTGTGGCCCAAACCACTAAATAACCGAATATACTTAAAAATGTCTTTGTGTACGAGCCTTCGCTTTTGACTGCACTACTGCTCCTACTCTTTTGGGTTAAGAATTTCCAAATTTGTCTGCATTCTGGTCAGCTAAGGTCCGTTTAGCTACATACTTTCATTCAAGCGATTGAATTATTATTTCTTGTTCGATCTTTTTTTTGTAATATTTTTTCAGACTTCAATTCACAATGCCTATATTATCATTGGGTCTTCCGTGACAAAGGCCATCTGGCAACTAATTCTCTCTACCTGAAACTTGTTGGCTTGAAAAGAACGGCAAATGTGAACTTATTCAAAAATGAAATACAAAACGATACTTTTGGTATAAACATAGCTTCAGAGTTCAGTGGTTTGGATATACATAGACTAGAGGGCAATTGGGGTTCCCGGTTGAGCCCCCGACAATTTTTGATTATACCTACCTAAATTTTTTTTTTGTGCTTCTTTCTTTTCTGTCTGATAGATATCCAAAACTATGCCTATCGTTAACATGATACCCCAAACAGTGGTTTCTAGTCGACAGAAATTTGTAGGTCTCTTACAGTAGCCGTTCCAAATATTAAAACTCATGCAAGCGAGTGGTTATAAGAAGATGGGCCTTTTATTTTTGAATTTTTTTTGTTTTGAACAATCTATGGTGGTTGTTAAATAATTTATCCAAACACCAATCAGCTGAAATATCCTTTAATTTTTCAGATAACTTTTCATTATATTACAATATTTAGACGTCAATAAATTTGCTTCCAAATTTCGCATTTGGATTCCATTTCTATTGAAAGTGTAACTTAGGAACATCCGCGTGTTGACGGCTTTAGAAATCAACATCCCCATCTGTACACCATACTGCACTTCAAGTGAATGAATATAGTAATTATAATAATCAATCATCAATGAGAAAATGTCACATTGAGCTGTCAGTTAGAAATAGCAACATAATGTCCACATTGAGCAGACAGGTGTCTATAAAAAAAAAAAGATTTTGAAAGAACGAACAAAATATTGTCTACTGAAAGTACTACGGCTATGTTGGTGCTCATTATTCAAACACATACCTAATCATGCTGAGATTATCTCAGATCCATACGTCAAGGTCGTTTTCCGTCAACTGTCAGTAACTTAAATTTTTCTGCCATCGCGTTTATGAGTTTTGAATTGCAAAAATTACACAACATTTAGCAATCAGAAAGTATAGCTTGTCTTATCTTATTGCTGATAGAAAAGAAAAAAGCACTGGTCGAGAGTTTATGCACACATGCAGTAAGAACAGCAATATGCAATCGTACTGCGGCACGTAATCGTTTCGAGAACAAATTACTAAATATACTTATACGACTTCGAGTACGATTTCCTCAAGAGTATACATTAATCGTAGACTTCTAGACTCCTAAAGATAATGGCTGCCACTTCACTTTGGGAAGGTGATTCAACAGTGGAAATTGTTCTATTATGAATTTTATTATTCTAGTGGCAATGGCAACTGATAAAGCGCTAACTGTTTGTAGATTAGGTATACCTAACTAACTATATAAAAGACAAATCTAGAAAATATTAGAATAATCACAGCCCCAGGTACTACTATAACTAGTGAGGCGGCATTGTATAAAATTGTATAACAATTGTGCACTTTGTGATGAAAGCATGAAATTTTTACCATGGAGGACACATTATATGAAAATGATTTTAAGATATTGGGGCACTTCAGATTGCGCCCTAAAGGGGTAAAAGGGTCAAAGTTTGTATGGAAAAATTTTATTTTTTTTATTTTATTTATTTTTCATCCGATTGACTTCAAACTCGATTTATGTACTCTCTATGAGAAATAAAGAAAACTAATTTCTCCGATTTTAGAAATTCAACTCTTAAAGGGGTAAAAAGGGGGTCGAAGTTTGTATGGTTTCTTTATTTCTCATAGAGAGTACATATATTTTTTTTTTCGAATATTTGCTCTGCTTTGTGTAATAGATCTTCGAGATTGTTGTCATTCGAGATTACGTCATGATCCCAAAAAACAAGTGTTACCACCAAGATTAGCAAACGACAAGCCAAACGGAACCAACAGTAGGTACTCATTACTCACACCATTTATTATTCAATTAATTTACAATATTATGGTTGAAAGAAAAGTGTTCCAAATTGCATCTTACCAAACTAGTGGTTTGTCCTTTATCTCGAGAAAGAATTGCATGGTGATGAGATTCTCTTCACCACCAATTACACGGACATCTACCCGATATTCTCCAGCTGGCCAAAGTATCGGTATATTATTCGAATGCAGCGGAAGATCTTTTATGTACACATGTCCCTGAAAAAGCCAAAAAATTAGAAGCCCATAAAAGAAGACACCATTATTTTCAACTAACAAAATACGGACACTTATGGTTCATGTTTGTATAGGGCAAATATATCTTCGCCAGCATCGATAGATACAAGCCGCCTTTATTCTTCTCAACAAACTGACAATAGTTCTCCGTGACATTAACAAGGAACGGTCTAAATAAAAGGTCCTTCCGCCTGTACAGTTGAACGTTTATCTTCGAAATTAAAAATTTACTTGTGGCAAGCAACTGATTATGGAATACTGAGACCTACCTTTACATCTTTCAAAACGTTTGCGATGTTACACTTCATATTGATCACACTTACGGTGCGATTGAATGGCCTTGCCCAGCAGCTGACATTTTGGATTGTGTTTGGATCGTGTACAATGCAGTTGGCTCGTAAAATTTTTCCCGTAATTTCCGCCTAAACGATATAAATTTTTTTTATATATTCGAAACCTTTTGGTATAAGATAGTACACAGTACATTACTGAAGGACAGTAGAGTCCCCAAAATCAGAAATAAAACTTTTTCGAACTTGCCGATCAACAACATGCCCGATCTGATGAATCGCTAGTGAATAGCCAGTTGGAAGATTCAGTTTCTGTACTGAAGCAAATTATTAAAAATTTGTGTTTAATTGCAGATTGGTTTCGGCTTTTGAGTGAGCACAAGAGCTACACTATCTGCTCGTATATATCTTTTGTTAAATTGCTATTAAGGGCAACATTTTATGAGTATTTATGTGGAGCAGTGAATTATTTTTAATTTTTTTTTAACGATGGGTGTACTTGATAGAGAATTTTATTTACTATCTACACATTGCGAATGTTAATTCAAATTCAATGACCTCAACATAAAAACGGAATTCACAAATACGTTAAGTATTACTTGATGCAGGCTTTTTGGGAACGAATTTATTTTTTTCATGGGAATTTTCTCCACAAATTTAGGCTTTAGGCGGCTATGAAATGAAAGTAGCATCTCAGACATATCATTTGGGCCTGGCCGATGCTTAATACACTTCATTGCCAACAAGTCATCCAAAATGTTTGCCATTTGAGTTAGTATGTACATACACGCATATGTCTAATATTGGTTTTGTATGGGCGAGATACCAGAACTACTTGACCGATATATATAAATTTCAGTACCAACCGGAAACCGGTAGAAATAAGTTGTCTCTAAGAAAATGATATTCCCCTAAGTAAGCGATGTTTAGAAGTCTTCTGATACGGGTTGGTGATGAAATCTCCTTTTCCAAAATTCCCTTTCCAAAATCCCCTCTGCTGAAATCCCTTACTCCAAAAGACCCTAAGAGAAAATCCCCCATTTTTAGATTTGGTGTTATTAATTCTGTCGCCGCGACACCTAAAAATGGTGTTAGAAAGTGAGATCCGTATGGAATGCAACCCCCCTATTTGTGGTCACTATACAGTGGCCGGCACAAGTATGTATTTTGACAAAACTAAAGTTAATTCTGCTCATAATTTGAAACTTGCTTCATGTACATTTTGGCACCAATGGAAAGGTCATTTAAATTTCGTTTGAATGATACAAAACTTGCCTTAACCCATTCAGCACCCATTTAAACATTTTTGTGAAAGTCCACTTTTTTGACTTTTTTCCTCGGTCTCAAACAAAAAATGTTTCATGCAAAAAGTTTTTCCGAACAATTCTAATAGTGACTGGAAAAAATGATTTTCAAAAATCTCTTCGCTAATATTTTTTATGATGGTTAAGGAAAGTTGTGTATCATTCCAACGGAATTTAAATGACCTTTCCATTGATGCCAAAATTTACATGAAGTAAGTTCAAATTATGAGCAGAATTAACTTTAGTTTTGTCAAAATACTTATGCCGGCCACTGTAGGATTTGGAGAAGGTGCAAAGTTCGGTATATGCAAAGTTTAGTTTGCTTGTGGTAGATTTTGGCATAGGGAATTTCGTCCCGGGAGATTTTGGAAAAAGAGTAGAAAAAAAAAGAGAGTTATGTCCAATAAGGGGTTTTGGAAAAGTGGATAACGTAGGGATCCCTTCTGGTACATCTCCTCTATCATATATCCAGTTGAAGGTAAGTAACAATTTGTCAAGATAGGTGTCTGAAGCATTTTAAAAAAAAAAAACTCATATGGAATACTATCTTCACCCGGAGCTTTCCTGTCCTTTGCTTTTCTTAAAACTTCAAGAAGCTGAATTCTCTCAAACGGCATATCTAAGTGCTCTGGTCTGATCAGTGGCATTGCATATTGAAAAATTAAAGGATTTTCCTCTTGTCGAAGCAAACTTTTAAAGTCATTTAAGAGTTCTGAAGCTCCAATTTGACGTCTTACCTTAAATGTGGTTCCATTTAACTTTTTTGCGATGGACCAGAACGACTTTTTTCTTTCGTTTCAGAAATATGATTTCTTCTTTCGCTGGCACTCTGTATTGAAGCGGCAGTTAAGATCTGAATAGAGTTTTCGAGCTGTATCAGTATTTCCCAAAGTTGTTCAAACGTAAAGCGACTCATTTCGTTCCGCGGAGGTATGATAGTGACTTTCTGTCAGGATTTCGAGCGGGAAACAGCTGTCGGTGTCAAAATAAGCTGTGATTTAAAAAGGAAACCTTCCTGTGGAGGGTATAAAAATTACTTCCAATTGCCATTGAAGCAGCATTATTCTTAGGTTTAACCTTTGTAAGCCAGCAAGCACAAGCGCTTAAGCTATTTATAGGAGATCAAAATTTAACCAAAAGGAACAGCTGTGGTTATAATAATTATGTACTGGCACCAAGTGACAAAGAACAGGAACAGAAACTGACACGAAACAGAAAACTTTTTTCGTTCTGTAGTAAATTTTGGTTCTGTTTGCGTTGCTCGATCAGCTACAGAAAACTGAAATAGATCCAGAAAAACATGGCTGCCGTCTATTCTGCCAAATGCTATCATGAAATGATGTCCACTGAAAACATTTTTTTTTTTTGTCTAGTGTTTGCTATAATAAGTCCAATTTTAAGGAGGAATATAGTTACCAAAACTCAGAATACCGACCGAAGACAATTTCTTTGAAGGAGTCAAGTCTGCCAAACTAGATTTGACATTTTTCATTAGAGTAATGACATTTTGACCAGTGTGCGCAGTAGCGCAGTGGTAAGTGTGCTGGAATACTGTGCGAGGGATCCCAGTTTCGATCCCCGGAAAAACACAAATTACTTCTTAAATTTTTTTCTACTGCGCCACCTCTCGAGAACGTCTGACAAACATCGAGAGTATGACTGCCCTGAAAAGCTTCTCAAGTCAGCCGTTCGGACTCAGCATAAAATTGTAGGTCCCTTCCATTCGTCCCAAAAATAGAAACTCACACAAAAGAATGGTTGCGAGAAAAGAGGCCAAGGGTATGTCTAGCCGCCTGTTGCGCCACCTATTTATTTATTTTTTTTAATGTCATTTTGACCACGAAAGGTTTGTTAAAATTATGAGTAGAATTAACTTTAGTTTCGTCAAAATACTTATGCCGACTAGTGTAGATTCACAAAGATTAAAATGCAAAATCGATTTTTCTATTTCAATATTCATTTACGTTATAGGAAGTTGGAATTTTTTCCTAGAAAACCACTCCCTCCTGTGATTTCGTGATTTCATCGACACCAAGTACAAAACCAGACACTGTACAAACATTAATACCCACATTTCGTTCCTTATTGTCTTGACCTCAATACATGCCAATGGAATTGCACTAAAGCTACCTAAAAGTCCAAATTAGTAAAAATAGTAACACGGTTCGCGCGCGATCACCCAGAGTGCATAAACGCCAAATGGAAAGCCATAAAGCCAATCCGGACGAACTTGGAAGCCTTAATTGCTGCTAAGCACTTCCATCCCGCAACAAACACCACTTAAAGTTGGTGGTGGAAAATTTGTATCCAAATCATCGATTGACATTGCACGACGACGACGGTGACTGCAACTATAAAACGATCGAATGCGATCTGCAATGCTATGGCAACTCGTGAGAAACCCAATGGGAGTGCAAAATAGCGCACACCACGTTACAAAACGGCTCAAATGGCAAATTAGAGTCAATGAAATGGTCAATAAATTTCCGTCCGATACCATCATTCCGTGGCCCAGTCGTCGTGATGGGACATCGAACGGAACAGTTCTTCCTCATCTCCTACTCCTACTCCTACTCCGTCGATAGGTACCACTCTCTTGAAATTTTCAAATAACAACTTTGAACCCGAATGAGAGCACACCTGTCTGGAGGAGTAGTAAAGTAACAAGCGAGCAAGCTCCTTTCCAAGTAATAGCCCATAACTTTTTCAGTGCGCGCCCCTTACAAGCATAAATGATAAATTGAGTTTATGCACAAGCGAGGACATTTTTCAGGCCAAAACCTGGAAAAAAGGTTGCACATTCACAAACAACTCACCGCGCCGCCGACAGAGTCCCGCAGCAATGACGTGCTCCAGGCGAATGTATTATTCATTGGAAGCAGTAATCCTGAATGTATTTCCTTTGTAGACACCCGGCGGCGGCGCGCGGTGGGGCTGGTGAGTATAGTATAGTGAGTCCTTTCGCTAGTGCCATTGTTAAATCTCAAAACGGCTGTATTGGGAGTCGGAATTAATTTGCATACACATACATAGGTAAGTACAGCGAAGCGCGATGTCGAAGTGCCTGCCTCGGAACGAGTTCAAAGACTTGGTTCATGCCAAAGTTGGTTGTTAGGAGCTAGGAGGTGGTGCGATGGAAAAATCTGCTTTTCGGAATAAGTACGAAGGATTTTTGGTGGATTCGAAGGATTCTTGGGAAATCTCTGGTGGGCATTGCTATGTACCTACTTCGTCATCTAAAGTTCATTAGTCGTCGTCGACAGTGATACCGCATCAGAGAGCCCAAGACCGAGTATAGAAAATTGTTTTTTTTTTTTAGGATCTTCCGTTGGTACGAGCGAGGACGATATGAGGCCGCACGAAACGAGGGTATGTGCTAATGTTATCCGCAAGCAGAGTGTCTCTAGTTTTTGTGGGGTTTTCCAGTCGCCGGCCGGTTCAACGACTTGTTGTTCTGAATCAGAAATGGGCCAGACGTGTCGATTTGCGGGTTTACTCATTTTCTAGGGAAATTTGCCATTGAACCGTAAGAAGGGGCGTGGATTTTGGATGGTAGATGGTGGATTGAAGTGGCTGTGAGAATTGCGATGAGTGTGCTATTGAGTAAGTTGTTTGGAACTGCTAAACAAACACGGTTTTGGGAAATTCACCATGGATAGAGAAATCAACTTCGACTGACACGTTTTGCTTAGACGTGAACGACGTTTATGAACCTTGGGGGTGCTAGAAAGTTGAACTGATTTATTGGTTGTGATGCGGTGGTAAAATTGCCATTTTGGGTGATGTCTACCTGATTTGATTTGGGGCGTCCTTGTGGTGTATCTAAGGTTTTTTTTAAATCAAGTGGTGTTGGAGCTCAACCGCATGGAGTTGCGGATAGCCGAAGATTGAAAGATCATCGAACTTGTGAGATTCCCTTTAACTCCAAGGCCCTCTCTGCTATAATTCTGCAGAAAATTATATCAAAAATTGTTTCATCCCGCGAAAAGAGAGAATTTGACGTTTTTTCCATGGACGACATTACTGGCGAAGATCGATTGAGGTGAGGCCGAGATATTCAATTACTCGTTACTCGTTATTTTGCTAATTTTTCTCTTTTTTTTTAATGAGAACGTGCTTGTGAGATTGCGACCGATTTATAGGGGTTGTATAAATCCTACATATAGTTGTATAAATCCTATAGTACCTACACCCCATCAAGTACTTGTAAGATAAGGAAAATCCGACAACATTAAGAAAATTGAGTATCATAACACGACAAGTCTGCGAACACTTTGACAAGAGTTCTAATGAATATGACAAGTGGGAAATTGTTGAGTTTACCCTCTTTTTATAACAGAAAGCGATAAGCGTCAAAAAGTACTTGTCGCACTAAAGCCGTTTTTGGACTGGGGATTTAGATTTTCTTGTCATAAGCTGAAAATTGTACTTAGGAGAGGTAAAGTTGAAATTAACCTTTCAGTTCTGATTTTGATAGTGACGGTAATAGTGATAACAACGAACTTCGGTACAGGTTCAGTGGCGTACGCAGAATGGTTATGTATGGGGGCCCCCTATGATTTTGATTAACTATTTTTTAGGTTTTCAGTACAATTAGTTTCTAAAGAATAACTCGCATTATAAGACTTCTTAACAATTCTTTTTTTGCCTAAAATTGATTACTATCCGTTGCACGAAATAAAATTTCAGTTAATGAGAACTCTACATAAAATTAAGCCGGCTCTCACACTGAGGCAATATTCAATAAGCAACAGGCAATAGAAAACACATAATATTATCACTCACAATTATTTTACTTTGAATTAAATTACAGGTCTCGCATCAAGGCAATTCAATATCGGACAGACGAAAAATGTTGCTGATTTCGGTAATATTTATCGCTAGCGACACACAGTACACGTTGAAAAGCAACAATAATATTGCTTCACTAGCTGTACCCGCCCAGCTTTGCCCGTGCACAGGAATTGTATTGCTTAGGTCTTAGATAATAATGTTCTTTTGTAAAATGCGAAAAATGAGAATAAATCTATTTTCTGGAATTTTCTTTCTGCTTAAACCTGAAATACAGAGCAATACGAAAAAAAAAAACAAAAAAAGAATCATGAAAATCATATAAGATGTTTTTTTGTATGCGAGGCGTCACCCCCGTTTGTCCAATTTTGGCGTGGCGATATCGATAATGGATGTAATGTATTGGATATATAATGTGCACCCGCTCTTCATCGCCCTCCCCTCTCCTTGATCTTGCTACTTGTTTGTTATGCTGTATTTCCTTTCCTTTGTTTCCTTCTTCCTATGGAATCCGAACAACTACCTAATACTATACACCCCATGCCATACTGCCGCACGCACCCATTCCCATACATCCCATCCCATACATACCTACATATACAACTGACCAGACCACTTCGAAAACAAATAGTGTTGTTTTGTTTGTCCTGTCGCATCGCACGATCGTAAAAGTACAAACATCCATTTGTAGCAAGGTATATGTGTATGTATATATTTTCACTTCAAAAAATACATACGTCATATCAGAATGAAATTCCTACTGCTTTGCGTGGCGATATGCGATAATGGATGTAATGTATTGGATATATAATCTGCACCCTCTGCATCGCCCTCCCTCTCCATGATCTTGCTACTTGTTTATAATACTGCATTTCCTTTCCTTTCCTTTGTTTCCCTCTTCCTATGGAATCCAAACAACTACCTACCCCAACCCTACACTTATCGAATGAAATTCTGAAATGAAACCTGTTTTGTATTATACGTCTCTCGATCATAATATACATACCTACATATATAACTGACCATAGCACTCACTGCGAAAACAAATCAACCCTTTTCGAATGTATAGTATACCGTATACGTATTGTTTTTGTTTGTATACTACTTTCTATAAAGTTTTAGAAAATATGTCGGACGATCCTATTTTCAACATAAAATTCTAAGAAATTGTGGAAAAATATTATCCCTGATAGCTAGAAATTTCTGGCAATAATGTTGCTTCAATGTGAGAATAGATTAAAATAAAGTTGCGCATTGCTTATTGACAATTGCTAGTTGCTTTGTTGCTTATTGCTTGTTGCCTCAATCTGAGAACCACCTAAAAGAACAAACTAAAACTGCTGTTGTTGAAAAATTGAAAAATAAAAACCGAGTATTTGGTTAATTTAACTTGTTCTGCGGCTGATTTATTTAACCGATGTGTCTGGACTGATTCTGTACTCCGTGTGCTTCGACCGTTATGTCCTCAGACGTGTGCCCGTTCGCGCGGTTATTTGTTTGGACAATCCACATCAATGTCTGCAATTTTACAAATGTAGCTTCCACGCGTATCGGGAAATTTATGAGCTTCTTGCTTTTTATTTTTTTTTATTTTTTGTTGAGTGGTTATTATTTTAACTTTTGTGGAATCGCATCGCAGCGCCACCTATCGGATCCAATTGTGAATCTAAACCATCCTTAGAGTCATTCAAACCCACACACAAAATTTAATTAAAATCGGTGCAGCCGTCTAGGAGGAGTTAGGTTACAAGCACGTTCAGAACAATTATTATATATTTGTCAAAGTATTTACATACATATTTTTTGTTAGCAAAATTAAGTCCATTCTCGTTTTTTCTCGATTTGTAAATCATGTTAGCACATCTTTAGGGTCAATTTTTCTATTTGACAGTAACAGTCTACTAATTGTACATTTTTATAGAACCTTACGACCGTCTGTCTCAACTTGAATGGGTCGCTTTTTTTCTGACAAGTGTAACGTTACACATTGTGTTACAGAATATTACACTCTTGTATTTGTCGTTCAAGGATGGTTTGACAATTGAATTTAGACTTGTCGATTTGTTCCATTGCGTTTCTTCAAACTGATATGATCAAAATGACAGATTATTGAATTGTCATTTATGAAGAGTTTACAAAATCGATTTGGGTTGTAAATAAACGAATTCATACCAACCATATTGACAACGGGGGAACTACATAACATATGCCATTAAGTTGATAAATATCACTGTCACTTTATTTCTACCTGATTAGAGACGGCCTTATGCAATAAACTGCTCTTACAGAGCAATAAAAAAACACTTCTCTTTCTAGCCACTTGTCTTCTTGTTATATAAGCGCAATAGCAAATCATGGCAGAGCACCTCAATTCCTATGTATAGAAGCAGTTCCAAAGGTTGAAATTAATCGATGGCAAATCGGCAGTCGTCACTCGATATCTTATATAGTTATTGCCCAGTCGATATCAAAACCACAGCGACGAGTGGGCAATTAAACTTGAATTTAAGCTAAAGTCCTCCCAAGTACCTACATGTTCACATTCACTATACTTGTTAAGAGCACACGTCTCTCATTGTTTTCGAAGAATAATGATTCCTTCACTAACCACTGTTCATTAACAATTGTTGACATCTCAATTAAAATGAAAATCAACACATTGCCCACTACAATGATGATTGACAACAGTGCCGCCGAAGGTCATAACGTTTATAGGTTTCATGCACTCGTCTCTGTTTGATCGTACCAACAAAAATATAAGTGAATAAAAAATACTGTCATCATCATCATCAGAAAATCACCAGTCCACCAGAGTAGCCAAGTACCACCAATAATGTTCTAACAACGCGTGGTAATTAATTCAAACGAGCGTTCAAATGCGATTATACTCCGCCTGAACGCTAATTGCGTGTGGAAAAAAAAAACACACGAAAACTGTCAGAAAATGAAGCAAGGCAAAAGATGACTCCGGCCGGCCCCCCTACGTATTTGGCCACACACAGTGCATGTCATTCCCGTCACCGAGCACAGCTCTTCTACTGGATGGTGTGTTCCTTTCACGCCGGTCGGGCCGTCCGTCTTTTCCTATTCCATGGGATGTGTGAGTCATAAGACTTCAACTTCATATAAATGTATTTGAATTTGTTATGCGTCATGCAAGGGATTAACTTCCGACACTAGAATGTCGTGAGACCTAGCTGCGACAAAATTTCATTACTCATCAAACTGAATGTCAGCAAAAGTCATGTATGCATGCCTTACCAGAAAAGTGCAACTTGTGATGGAACCCCGTCACCGTGGGTGACAACAAAATCTTGGAGAGAGGGAGACCTCCTTAGACCTCCTTAGCCCTCCAATTAGGTGGGTTTCCGTTCGATACATTCTCCAATTCCGCGCTCATATAAAAAAAGTTCCCTCTCATTGCATACACTCATGCATGACAGTTATGTGACGCGAATTAAAACACTTGTTTCTTACTTTTAAAATTAAACAATATTTATTTGGAACTATGTCCTTTATTATTGAAATACTTTTTACTAATTCTAAAAGGAGCTTAAGGCTACTATGTAGTTACAATAAGACTATCGATAAATTCATCATACAGTCGTATTTATATATTTTTCTTATCTATCTACAAGGAGACCCAAGCGTACAATCGTCTTGCTTGATAATGAAGAAGAGATAATATTCCAACATTGTATACAAACGATATTATCTCTTGTACATATGTTATCATTGTAGCGTTGTGTGCAAGACTGTACTAGAGGCTAAAGATATCATTGAATACAAATAATGTTATCTTTTTTCTCAATATGTTTTGCTATGGATACTTAACTCCCCCCCTTGTTAAACGAAATCGTCCCGATTTTTCGACGCTATTTTTAACATTTCTCTTTCATAAGTTTTGTTATATGCGTCAATCTTTTTTTGTTTTTGACGATCTGTTATACATTGTATAGTTTTTATCATTACGTACGTAAATGCTAGAATAACAATCAGTGTTACAATTGTGTATATAGTTGATAATATCGGTTTTTCTTCAAAAGGAATAATTAGTTTTTTTAAAGTATCTATGTTATCGAATTTGTACATTGTATCTTCTTTAATTATTTGGTCGATGTAAGACTCTGAATTATGATTTCTTAATATAACTTCTTTAATTTGCTTATGCATGTTTTTGTATATTTTATCGTCTAGATTTATAGTATTTTCATAAGTAACTAAGTTTATACCATTAATTGTTTGATTATTTAACTTATGCTTACCGCTCAATAACATAACACCGGATTCAATTTCTAAGTCGTAATCGTATTCTTGTTTAATGTTGCATTTTGAAGTTATATTCTTTAAAAGTGGAATAAGACAATTTTCTTCTTCAAAGTTAATTTCACAAATGTTTTTACTTAGATGATTTTGACAATTTCTTGTTCTTAAATAAGTTTGGTTACATAAGGCAATTGTTTTATCTGTAATGATTTTTCCATGTTTTGAATTTAAAGGTGTTACTTTATACAATTTACATGATTTAATTAGAACTGGATATTTATATATTGTGATGAAGAATTCATCAGTTCTAGCTAAAAATATTTTAGAGTACTCAAGTATATTTATTATGGGTACTTGAATTATTTCATGTTGAATAATATTTTTAATGTCATCTAAGTCTAGGCTTTCTGATAAATATTCATTATTTTTTGCTGCATTAATTGTTCTGGTCAATAATAATAATTGTTCGTACACTTGTTCTATTACTAAATGTTCTTTAAGGCTCTGACCTTCGAATTGTTGCAAAATTTGTTCAAATCTAGAATTTATAGTTTTTTGTTTATTATTGTTTTCTATGAGATTATTTATACTCGTTTCTATGTTAACTAAGTCATAATGGTCAGGATTACCAAACACATATTTGAAAGCTGTTCCTAAAAAGTTAATTGATCTAGTATGCCTAGTATGTTCTTGTAATTGGTCTGCTAAATTCTTAATTTTACTTAACCAAATTTTTTCTTCCTGTGTAGGTTGATATTTACTAGTTACGATATTTACGTAAGGTTGAAATATCGAAGTCAGGTTGGTGGCATGTAACAAATAAGTTTGTTCTTTGAATAAATACACGTCATCTGTTTGCGTAAGTATAAACTTCTTGTTTAGTATCTCAGTTATTTGAACGTTTCCTTGCCCTTCTTGACTCTGTACAATTCCTAGTAATGTTAGGAATATTAATATTTTCGTCATCTGAAAAATGATAATTCTTTATGTTATCCTTGTGAATTTTTATTCCTTCTTTAGAGATTACCGTGTCTCCTTTATCTTCTTCTACTATTCTTGTTATGTATCTAGCGTTAGATTTCTTTCTAAGACCTGTGATTCTTACCATTATCTTATCTCCTTTTTTATACTCTCTGTGTCGAGTTCCTTTATTTAGACGTTCGATCACTTTTTTGGATGCTGAGTTTAGTTTATTTATTATAATTTCACTATTTCTATATTTATTTTGATTAAAGAAAATGTCTCTAGGTTTCAAACCGGTAACTGAGTGTATAGAATTATTTAATTCACGCACTGTTCTAAATATTTCTTCGATAAGTCTTGTTTTATTCTGAATTGTGAATATTCTAGACAGTTCAGTTATTGTACCGTTTACACGTTCTACCTGACCGTTAGCTGTCGATCTGTATACTGGAGTTTCTACTTTAGTTATGTTGTATTTCAAACACATTTGGTTCACCATTTCTGTTTTGAATCCCTTCTCGTTATCTGTCATGAGTCGTTCACATTTTGGGAAATAATTAGATAAGACCTCTTCCATAACGTCGTACAGTCTGTTTCGAGTTTCGATTTCCCGAAGGATTGTATATTTAGAATACTTATCTACTGTTACAAGGAAAGTATACTTGTCGTTGAAGTATATGTCCATATGAATGTGTGTTCCCACATGTGTTGGTATTTCTGAATTATTCAGAGGTTCTCTGATAGGTTTTCTTTCATATTTTCCAAATAGACATGCTATGCATTTTTTGTTGAAACTCTTTGCTTGTTTATTTAGATCGGGCCAGTAATATTTCTCTGAGATTTCTTGTATATTGTTACGTAACCCTCGGTGTGCTCTTTCATGAGTTACCCTTACAAGTTTTAGTTGTTCCTCCAAATTTGTCACGTCTTGAAGTTTTCTTGGTGTGAATATAAATCTTACTAGTGGGAATTCTTTTTTTATGTTTTCACCATATTTGTATATGTTTTCAAATTTCGTATGCAAAGCTACAATCTTTTGGGGTTGTATAACTTCTTTCATCTGCCTTAGTAAAGAGTCTTTGTCCTTAAACTTTATTATGAGTCTTATTTTGTTACCAAAATAGATTTGTGTTTCGATATTATTTGTTATATCTTCAATAAGTTCGAACTGTGCAGTGTATGCATTAAAAGGCTGATTCACAGTTTTTATTATATCATTAGAAGAACTTTCAGCTGAATGTGCTGTTTCTATGGTAGAAGTATTTATGCGTTGACGTGATAATGCGTCAGCTACAAGATTTAGGTTTCCTGGTTTATAAACTAATTTTGCTCCAAAGTCTTCAATGATTCCCTTCCAACGTTTCAGCTTTGTGTTGGGATTTTTTTCTGATACAGAATATATAAGGCTCTGGTGATCGGTATATATGGTTAAGTCTGCTATACCATATATGTAGTTTCTGAGTTTTTGTAAGGACCATATGATCGCTAATAGCTCTTTCTCGTTTGTGCTATAGTTCTCTTCTGTCTTACTCAGTGTTCTTGACAAGAAGTGTATAGGTTGCTTATTCTGACTTAGTACGGCTCCAATAGCTATGTTGGATGCATCAGTAGTAAGCTCGAATGGTTTACTATAATCCGGTTGAAAAAGTTCGACTTGTTCTTTCAAATAATTTTTTAAAATTCTAATCGCTTCTAATGCTGAATCATTCAGATTTAACTTAATATTTTTACTTTGTTTTTTGTTTACTTTACCGTTATCTCCTCGTAAATATAATGTCAGGGGCTTGGCTATGCTTGCGTATCCCTTTATAAACTTACGATAGTAACCTGTAAGACCTAAAAATCCTCTCAAATCCTTTACCGTTTGTGGGACTGGAAAATTTTCTATAGCTGCTATTTTCTCAGGGTTCGTAGTGATTCTACCATGTCTGATTATGTGACCTAAGTATTCTACTTCTTCTTGAAAAAACTTACTTTTCTCATCAGATATTTTTAATGTGGCTTTATTGAGTACGTCGAATACTTGACTTATGTGCTGTATATGTTCTTCCTCAGATGAAGAATATATCAATACGTCATCAATGTAAACGTGTACGAATTTACCTACAAAGTCTCTCAAAATGTCGTCCACGCATCTCTGAAATATGCTTGGTGCATTTTTGAGCCCGAAAGGCATTCGTTTAAATTGATATTTTGCGCCATTTATAGCAAAAGCTGTTTTTTCTTTATCATCTGTTTTGATTTTAATTTGGTGGAAACCTGACTCCAAATCTAACGTTGTAAAGTACTTGGCTTTACCTAAATTTTGAATTGTCATGTTGACATCCGGAATGGGGTATCTGTCTGTTACAGTGTGAGCGTTAAGTTTTTGGAAATCAACAACCATGCGCCGTTTTGGTTTTCCTTTTTCGTCCAAACCTTTTTTAGGTACTGTCCATATGGGACTGTTATAAGGACTATGGCTTTTTTCTATTATATCGTCATGTAAGAGTTTCTGTATTTCTTTGTTTACGAATTCGTTATCTGCTATGGGATATGGATATTGTTTAACATAAACCGGATTATCATTGGTCGTCCTAATGCTTGCTTCTATAGTATCTGTAAAGGGTAACGGTCCTATGCTGTTATTAATCTTCATCAGTCTATCTATGTCTGCTTTATAAATATTATTTTCCCCAATTATGTAATTAATTTTCTGAATAGATTCGACACTGCTTATGGTAGTTAGAGTCATATTACTGAAATTTATTTCCGCGTTTAGAACTTTAAGTCCTTCATATCCTAATATCATATCAAAAGACTGAATATCCTCTAATTCAAAAAATGTTATATTTTTCTTTAATATCCTAACTACTTTCTTTGTATCTACCATAGAATAACCATGCATTGTTTTTATTTTTATAGGTTTAATTTTAATTTTTTCGCTAGAATCGCATTTTCTATTAATGTAATTATGGGTTGCACCAGTATCAATAAGAATTTTGTAAATTTTCTTATGAATAGTACTAGTTAAATTTAAGCAGGGCAACCCGTCTACTAGTTTAAATGATCTATTCTTATGTTATTATTTACCATACATTCTGTTTCATCTGCTTCTGCATATGTACTGCTGACATCGTCTCTGCGTTGTTGTCGGGAGTTATTTACTCTCTGCTGCTTGAAGTTCTGCTGATAAGATCGTTGCGGTCTGTTGTGTGTGTTGAAACTCCCGCTGTGTTCACGTTTCGCTGGTGGATTATATACATCGGGTTTGCATTGATTCCAATTTTGTCGCTGTGCATGTACAATTTGTCTCGAGTTTATCTCCATCGGCTGTGGTCCTTGATTGTGTTGCTGCATATTATCGTATTGCTTCTGGGGTTGATAATTCGTTGTTTGGCTCGAATAATTTGGTCTTCTTTCGTTTCTGCGTTCATGTGGCATATTTTTGTGGTGCTTATCTTGAGTGAGATGTAAATGCCTGTGCACATTATCATGTTCTATTCTGCGAGCAATTGCGAATGCGTGTTCTAGATCATTTATTGTAGCTGAATATAATGATCCTCTTGTAAAGTTGTCACTCATACCATCAATGAATATACGAACTGCGTCGTCGTTAGCATTTTTAATTAGTCTGTCGATTATATTCGGCGGATCACCTGACATAGTGATTTTTGATATTATTAAATTGAGATTTTTATTTATCTCGTCGTGGTATTCAGACAGTGTGCTTCTTTTTTGCGTGATGGCTTTCATCATGTCTTGTAGCACGTATAGAGGTTCTTGATTAGAGTACGTATAATCTAATCTGTTACGTATCGCCTCAAAATTAAAAATTGTGTTATAATTAGTTAACACATTCGCGGCTGCACCCTGTATTTTACTTTTCACTATAGTCAATGCTGCTGCGTACTTACTGTGTGTTTTGAAGTTTTTAATGCTGTCCATTAATCTGGATGCTTCTTCGCGCCACGACCGATAATTTGATTGATCGCCGTTGAAAATAGGTAGGCTTTTAAATGCGTCTAACTGTATTTCACTACCATCTGTATATGTGGTTCTTATTTCCTCTAGCACAGGTATGTTTGGTACTATGCCTAATCCAGATTTTACTTCATTTAGTTTTGTTTCTAAATTAGTGTTTATTTGATTTTGGTTAGTTATTATTGCTGCTAACCTTGCATTCTCTGTGCGTGTGTGCTCTAGGGTTTGTGTTACTGTGTTGCACCTGGTTTCTAAAGCTTCTAATCTTGCCATTAATACTGCGAGTTGTTCCATTTTGAACTCGTGTCTGTTGTCGTCGAATTTGTGTGTTTTTTTTCTCCACATATACACTTTCACTGAATTGCTTTGCTGCTTCGTATGAAGAAGCTATATTTGTACCTGCTATGCTAGGTAATTCTTGTAACCGGTAACGCGAGTGTTCTGTTTATACTAGATTTCACTACTTGTTCCCGAGGTCCGCTCGATTGAAGTTAAAAAGTATATTTAACCTCCTGGCAGGATCGCCAATTAAAACACTTGTTTCTTACTTTTAAAATTAAACAATATTTATTTGGAACTATGTCCTTTATTATTGAAATACTTTTTACTAATTCTAAAAGGAGCTTAAGGCTACTATGTAGTTACAATAAGACTATCGATAAATTCATCATACAGTCGTATTTATATATTTTTCTTATCTATCTACAAGGAGACCCAAGCGTACAATCGTCTTGCTTGATAATGAAGAAGAGATAATATTCCAACATTGTATACAAACGATATTATCTCTTGTACATATGTTATCATTGTAGCGTTGTGTGCAAGACTGTACTAGAGGCTAAAGATATCATTGAATACAAATAATGTTATCTTTTTTCTCAATATGTTTTGCTATGGATACTTAACTCGCGCTGACAACCCAGGACAGGACATTGGCTCATTGCCTCTGGTGCGTGTAATACAATTTTTAACAAGAAAACTGGTCATCGATTTTGGAACACACCCTCTATCATCGGTGGGACGGAGCTTACCTCTTGTGCGCCGTCTTGCGAATAAAGCTCTGTCTTTCGCGGTCTGCTTCCAATTTCATAATGCCGTGAAATTATTGTTACCGTTACGGTGTCATTAAAACGAAATCGTCGTCGTCATTACCAGAATCAGAACATATACACACAACACACTCATATGACTCTGGGGAAGACGAACGACCGGGCCAGCCACGCGATGACGGTCAATGAATTTGTCATTAGCACATGCGAAGAGTGAGGTTCATGACCCGACATCTGTTGGCTGGAAATGCCTTGCCCCAGCACCACGTTCTTTACTGATATTTGGGGAAATTATAGAGTTAGGGTAGTTGTAGTGACGGTGGCTCACCAAATTCTTGTGTAATGTTTGGTTAATAAATTTTGAGGTGTTACCAGTTACCTGCTGCAATAGAGATTTATTGTGACAATTAGGAAGTTCATTATGTGGGTGACGGCGCGCGGATTCAGGATTGTTAACAAGTGCGCGCCTCTTATGTCATTTGTCATAAATGGGTTGAATGGAATTTGACAGTGCAGTTGAGTTCGTTTGCCACGTATAGGGTAATGACACAGTTAATCATTTTTTGTAGCTTTTCGGGTCGTGGGGATGACACTTTGGGGCTGTCATCGTTAGTTCTTAACGTTTTGTTTAGGCGGTGATTATCTTCTCGTTTGGCTGAATGTTCAATTCGATAATACGTTTGCACAATTGAGGATCGTTTTCGCCAACAGTGGAATTGGGAGTGACTATGAATCACTGTCAAATATTCAGTGGGCGCTAAAATTCCACTGCCTAGATTTATTTTAAAGCATTTAAAGCACTCAGCAGCAGGTACAAACAGTTGTATAGTAATGGCACTTTTTTTTAGTGAGTAGTGAATGGTGACTCACGTATACCTTTTACAATCGATATTATACAGCTGCAAAGATGCATTTTACGATGAATGTAAAATACAAGTGTGCTGTCACAAACCGCATACGCTACGATTATAATACGAGCCGTGTGCGGATGGCCTAAGCATCTCAAAGTTATATAGGTTTCCGGTTATCGCGCACCGGCGAAACTTCTTGCTATCCGCAATGAGTGCAGTCAAAGCCAGAGGTAAGAGAGACTACCTTACCTCTGGTCAAAGCAAACTACACACAAATATAAGTCCAAATATCCACAAGAAAGACAGCCCAACTGCCATCCAAGGTTATGGCCGTAGTCAATATGGCCTCAAAATTGGTGCTGGACTGCCGAAATAACCTGGTTTGGCAATAAGTTCAAGATCATCCCGATTTGAATTTTGGGGCCTAGCACCATTTATGAAAACGAACATGCCGATGAGCGGCCCAGGCAAGGCATGGTTCTAAAGAAATTTTGCATATACCCAACCTAGCACCTACACCAAATCAAACAGTGACGCCGAGCAGGGGGGTTGTATAGGGGCAGCATCCGCCCTATATTTCACTGTGCCATCTTGACCAAAAAATATTAACTTAATGACTTAACTTAACTTAACTTAACTTATATAATAACGTAATGACCTTAACAAAACGGTGCGCTGCATACGCCGACGATATTGACATAATTGGTAGAACAGAGAGAGTTGTTTAAAGGTTAGCGATTAACGTGGACAAAGCCAAGTATATGGTGTCAACAAGAGGTGACACACAACATAGAAAGTCACAATCGGACTCCTATATAACTTTGAGGTAGTAAAGGATTTTGCCAAACTCGGCTCTGCTATAAACTTTGATTATAACATCACATGATAAATTAAAGGAAGAATTACTCTTGCTTGCAACGCTATTTTTTTAGGCTGAGAGAGCAATATCCCGATCCCTGTCCTGCTCTATGGCGCTGATGCTTGAACTTTATCTAAAACGAGTAAAAAGATCAACGGCCGCTTTGAAAGGAAGATTCGACGTAAAATGGTCGGTCCACTTTGGGTCGACGGGCATTGGAAGAGGAGATTCAACGACAAAATATACGAGCTGTAAAACGATAATGACGGCTATGATGGCTACGACATTTAATGTGCCTGGACAAAAATGTTCCGTAGAGTCTTCGGGAGAGTCCTCGAGTCTTCAAGTCCAACCTGGAGGTACAACGCAGTAGCGGAAGACTTCGCCTTAGGCCCATTTCACATATACCCGGCAGCCGGCTAACCGGTACCGGCTACCCGGTCGTTGAGAATACATTCTTATGGACGGTTTTGGTTTGCAGGTGTGAACGCGCTCATAAGAATGTATTCCCAACGACCGGGTAGCCGGTACCGGTTAGCCGGCTGCCGGGTATGTGTGAAATGGGCCTTAAGCTCATAAGTAGTAGAGGGCCTCCACAGACTTGGAGTGCGCAATTGCATGGACGAAGCTGTAAAACGACATGGGTTGCCTGAAATAAATACGTACCTAATGTCTCTTTAAAAGGCGTTATAGGGCTTTTTTTACGATTAGGCCAAGAGGGTTATCCCGCATATTTCAAAACAAGTGATTGTTTTCGAACAAATGATGCCCAGAAAACATTGCCCCAAACTGTAAGACACAATTGCAAAAGTATGAAGCAAATCCATTTGCATGCAGTCGTTTTTTTCCTGCATCCACGCACGAGCTGATAGACTAACTTACAAGACCCACTTTTGAAGTTGCTTTTTCACCGTTATACCAGAATTTTTAATACTATCACCAGTTTTTGACCGAAAAGATTACTTTCCTCTCATAGATTGTTAAAAATAGCAGGAAGGGTAGGTGGGTAAATAAAGCGCAGATATCGAGTTTTAATAACCTTCGTTCGCAGTTATCACAACTATTTGCCACCCAAGTACCTACGAAACTTTTTTTCCAACCCAATGCTGTAAAAATGTCTATGGCCTCTGGAATGGCACCTTCAATAAGCCAAGGGCCACATTGAACCTAAAATACGCACGCATTAGTTTTCGATTTTGTAACATCGGCCATAAAACCCATTAACTGTGAGAGTATGTACTTCCAATGAAATTTATCAAATCGAATCGAAGGATAGAGACAAGCACGTGCCCTTAAAGAAAAGATAAAACAAACAAACAGACAGAAGAAGATCCAAATATTTCGAGTATATACAAATACACTCACTCAAAGAGAGAGGCTCTCTTACGCAGCAGAACACACAAAGTTATTAACCTCAGCAGAACGAAATATTTTAACAAGGTTAAGGACCTTTGTCTGAGCACTGGTTCACCGCTGGCTCCGCGACTCAACTCAACCACCCAGCCCCAACACCACACCAACTGTGGTGCGTCGTCCGTGGATGTGTGTTGTGTTGGCTGCCTGGTGCTTAGAGAGAGAACGTTCTTTCGAGGCCATTTACACTTTTATTACTGCCATTGGGATGCCGCTCTTCTAATAGGTTTGGGGGTGCGTTTCTAGGTTGAATTTCGGGTGGAAATTCCCTCTATGTACCTACCGTAAGGTCTGGTTGGATTTCTGTCTGCTATCCTGACCAGAAATTGTGTTGGTGGCTGGGGGTTGGTAATAAATTTCGTAACGACATTGGAATTTTTTATTGCTCCCCTTTTGCGGGTCACACGTCCTTACGTTGGCAGATTTTTATTTTCTGCTCCAAGTGGCACTGACCTAAGACGCGGCCAGACGAGCTGCGTTGCGCTGTAAATACGAGAAACGAGAGCCGTTGGAGCAGAGTCGGTGTCGGACACTCCATGATGGTCAACAACAGCGTAATGGTTTGGTAGTGGTTGTGGTTGAGCCTGAGGTTGAGGGATTTGTATCCGATTGTTGTACCGACCGCTGCTGGTCCACGACGAATGATTAAATGTTTTCGCCAATTAAACCTTAAATGAAAGAGCAACAGAGACAGCGAGATGGTGAATTCTGTTTTTATTGTATGTCACATGAAAATTGCTTCTGCCACTGTTGTCCATCCGAGCATGATGCGGGCGGTAGCGGTGGCCCGGTCGATTCAATTGACAATTGAGAGCGAGTGCCAACTGACGACGGTGTTGATGATTTCGTGCTAAAGTGACGGACGAGAAAAACAATTCAATGGACTTCATTTGATGTTTGTTAGCATTCTTTTAATGGCCATAACTGTTGATGCTGATGCTGATAAAGTATACGGAATTCTGTGTGTGCTCTGGTTTATTGCTCTTTGGTGAGTGTCATGATTGTTGCTGTATATATACGCGAAAGGTTCGTTGTGTTTTTGATATTTTTGAAAAATGTTTTTCTGTATCAAAAAAGGTGGATAAACTTTTGATGGTTCTATGTAATTTAATTTGATTTGTAACCCGACGTTGGACCAAATAATTGTTTTGGCAAATTTTTCATTGATTTTAGGAAGGAAGACTGAATTTTTAAGTAACGCAGTCTTTGGATATGGATCTAAGTTGGTGGAGGTCGTGTTCTACTTCAGCTATTGCATTGTCCCTCTAGGTTCGAGTCCAAATTCTCTACATTCTACAATCTTAGACGACTGATTCGCCATTTTCTGACTATGTCAATGCAAGTGGGACCGAAAATCACTCGAAGAATTTTGTGACAATAAGGGATTATGGGCGTCTTATTTAGAGTCGTATTAGTAATTCTTAACTAGGCTAAACGTTGCATGAGGACAAAGAAACAACGATTTGCAGCCATAATATTCGCTTGATTTTTTACTTTATAGCGGAGCCTATAGGTGGATTAAGTCCTTAACTAATTGAAAGTCATACTGGCTATTGTGACTTTCGTCGCATTAGTCGATATTGTGTGTCTCTGGTGTAGACCTCGCTCATTCAAAGTCACATGGTTTTTTTAAATTTCATTCATTCAGGTGAATGATTGTGTTACAGAGTTCATTTGAAATTCTCCACAATTGGAGCTGCCAACTATCCCAAGGGTGCAATCATGGATTAGAGCTGGAAAATCTCGACGAATACCAGCACTTCAACGCGTCCTTAAAAACCTGAGCTGTAAAAGGCATGTCATTACGGAACTCCAACCATTATGGTCATAAATTGTGCACCAGAACGAACGACTGATCTATGTAAGCTCTAAGTGTAAGCTGTTCAACATGTCGAACTCACATAAAACTTTTCCTTCTAGAAGAATGAAATGCTTGCCGCAAAACTACCCTCCAATAGCCTTACCTTCCATGGTATGCAACGTATTGGAAAAAAAGCAAAAATTATCGAACTCAGCAAATATTTGGAAGGCCACTGATTAAAAAGGAATCGGCAGTATGGATTTTGAAGCCGTCATTCTACTAAAGATCTGTTGAACTACGTAATACACTTATGGATGAAGCAATCGAACATCAATGCGAATCCAGAGCCGTAGTCTTAAGCATCTGAAAGGCTATTGGCCGGATGCGAATATAGGCTTACTATGCAAGTTAGCCGCTTACAAATTTCCACAAAAAGTCTGTGGATCAATGCGAAGCTCTCTTCTTGGCAGATCGATTGAAGTTTTAAAGAGTAATTTATGTATTAGGAGGGTTAGCTGTTACCTAATAACTCGAAGACTGCTGGATAGATTTGAATGAAATTTTTTTTTAATATTTCCTAAGACTGTCAGAAGACTTTAGGCTATGTAGTTCATTACCACGCCTACTTTTTGAAACAGTTTTTCAATTTTATTACTTCACTGCCTTTAACTTGCATTTGCTCAAGTAATCCTCAATCAATACAAAAAAAAAGACTTAATAGAGTCAACACTTCTTTAGATATTTTAAGATATCGACCAGCTTTCTGGGCGCAGTGGCTCAGTGCTTAAAGTGCAGGAATAATGGGCGAGGGGTCCCATGATCGATCCCCGGAAAAACACAAATTACATCTTAAGGTTTTTTTGCCTGCGCCACCTCTCGCAAACGTCTGACTTAGGTTTTAGGCGTTACGACGTTTTTCAATTAGAATATGTGCTTCAACAGGTTTGGTGTGTTCCAAGATGCGCAAAAGCCTAGGGAGACTGTCATGGTCATCTAAACATATTTAAAAGTCCACGAAGTTGTCTTTTATTTCGGAGCCAGATTTTGTATTTTGCATTTTTGTTTCAGAAAGCATAATAAAAGGATTCGATCAAAATATTTCCGCTTATACAAAGCCAAGAACCCTTAAATTTCGGACTGGGGCGTTAGGGTTATGTACGGGTGATAAGACGAGCAAAAGACCTAACGCCGGCGGGCGCACATCGAAATCGAAAGCACATTCTCGTTTTGTAGTTTTCTCTAATTATTAAGGGAACGAAAGAGAAGTACGCGAATGCAATCAAAAGCGACAAAATAAGCAGGGCGGCTAGACCAGTGATATGTTTTTTTCCTATCTACAGAAACGATATACCCCGAGCTCCACTCAAAACGAACTACATACTTATTCAAATGCAAACGCTGCTTAGTTCGGTTTGAAATTTCATGAATTTCTGTACAGCCGTTTCCGAGTTATGGGCGGCAGACCAGTCGTGTGCTTCAAATTTCTATTTCAGGTACGTGATTACTCCTAAAGGTTAATCCTATCTGCTACAGGTTTTCAGAAACAAAAGTAGAAAAAAAAATATCTAAATATTCGTATAGATATACAGTCGAGAACGGATAAGTGCACAACGTCCGGACCTCAACTTTGTGTGCACTTATACGGTCTTTGCACTTATCCGTAAGTGCACATTTTTGCACTTACCCGTAAATTCACAATTTTTGCACTTGTACGTGCCTACTTAATAAGGTGCATAATTTCAAGCTCAACTGTTACTCTAAATATTTAATGTGGTTTTCCATTTGAACAAAAAATCAATTTTTTTTATCTATATCACTTTTTATGTTCCATTGGGGAAAAAATCAATCTTTTTTTTGATCCGGATCACTTTTTTCCGATCTCGATTTTCGAGATTTACACATACCTTGAACAGCTGTTTTACGTCATTCAGAATTTGTTTTCAAAACACAATTACTAACAGCCTCTTGAAAAGCAATTATTCAGAACAAAAATGTAAATAATGGACATGGACTTAATTTGGGAGCGATTGCAATCATCTTCGTCATCTTATTCTTCTTCCTCGTCGTCTGTGGATTTCGATTCTTCGTCGAAAAATCTGAGATCTGATGGAAGATAAGAACTTCATATGGATAATCATATCGACGAAGAATCGAAATTCACAGACGACGAGGAAGAATAATTTATTTGGGCAAAAATAAGCGTCCCGAATCCTCCAGAATCAAAATATCTTTTCTGAACCCATTCCACGCAAAGAATGCTCTTTGGATGATCTTCTCGCTTTCAAGTCAGAATTCACTCAAGGAGCACTTACACAAATTCAATTTATGCACCGCAGTTATAGCTGAAATTTTCCCATTTCACCAATACATGAGTGGAATCGACCAGAAACAGTTTTCTTGAATGAGTGAATTACCGAGTGAAGCCAATAGAAAACGACATTAATGCCAGTCGGACCGGAAGAGCGATATGCCATTGATGCATATTATATTATGAACATAGATATGTGATAACGATAAGTGTTATCAGGTGCAATTTGTAGGTATGTAAAAATGTTAAAAATATTTTACATTTGCACTTATCCGTTTTAAAAACAGTGTAAAACTTTATTCCGTGGTTCGAAAAATTGTTCACTTATAAGAAATTTTCACTTATCCGTTTTGCTCTTATACGAACAAATTTGTATAGAAATCGAGTGAAATGTCTTGGGGTATTGAAACGCGTTCCACTTAGGCGATTTTTCCACTTATCCGTTTTCCACTTAGCCGTTCTCGACTGTATTAGCTTACTTTTATTTTTAGTAGGTAGGTATGTACATGTACAACAAAACACAAAATGGGAATTTTTTCTAACAACGAGTGTATTGGTTAAGTCAGGGGTTCCCATTATTTTTTATACTGAGACTCCCTACAGAGGTTTAAATATTTTTGCGACGCCCTTATAAAAGCACAGATATGTAAATAACAGCTGATATTACTGCAGATTCACACAATTTTTTTTAATAAGGACGGGTCGACGTTTATTAAATATCGTCGTCCCATATTTATATTAATTTTGCTAACATACCCGCATTCATTTAAAAATGCGCCTCGTCGTTAAAGATGATCTTTCGGCCAAAATTGGGGTCCTCTTCCCAAGTCAGCAAACAAACGGCTTTGTCTGTTCATTAACTTTGACTTTGAGCTCCTAGATTAGTTGCATCTAGTACGGACGTAAGTCCAAGTCCCAATGCAAAATTCGCCAAGTTAGAATCAGCGAAAGGCCGAAGTCTTGTGCACGACGAGAAATTGACTGCCTCGGGTTCGACCGCGGCAATTCTCCCGCCGAATCTGGCTGGCAACGACCCGTACCAATTGAAAACCCTTTATTTTATTTATTTAATTGTGGGTCGTCCCAGGCAAATATACGAGTGCCAGCCACGAAACCCCACACAAAAGCGGTTAATCTTCGACTGCAATGTAACTATTGGATTTCGCTTCGACCTTGCTCTTGAAAAAGGGTTTAATACTAAAGCCAATTCTAATATTTCTATCGCGCGTCGTTGCGTCATAGAAATCACAAACTACTTATAAATAAACCGTGCGTCGGCGTGTCGCAGGCTTAGAGCAAAAGCGATGCACTATGCTTACAAGCTGTCTGCATTTGCAGAGAAATTATGTATGAAAGTACTTAAGCCTAGTTAAGAGCTTAAACAATGGCTTTAACAGTTCGTTTTAAATGCCTCAACACGTATTCACAGATATAGAATTAAGAACTTACGTGTCAGAATTTTAATTGTGGGAGGAAATCGGGTAAGTATACCTACCAAAATTAGCGGCCTACTTATTATATTCTCTGAATGTTTTTCAAATTAGTCATCCATCCACTAAGCTTAGAAAATTATTTTTTAACTCCAAAGTAGGTATTGCCATTTGACGATTCGGGTTAGTTATAGATTGGTTCTCTGCAACTGCTACTCGGTCGGTGGTAAATTGGTGGGAGTTCTCTATAACACCCGGCTTAATCGAAAGTCTGTCGACATTGATGATTATGGTAGACTTAAGTCCATTTGACTTTTAGGAGCAAAGTCTGTTTAGATAACTCCAGATCACCGTGGACACTTATGGACCTATTGTGATGAAATTACTGCTTCATTCCGAAGATTCTGAGTATAGTGTCGAGAGACATCGACCCTAGGGTGCGCACCATCAGAAAACACTTTAAATCGTCTCACCTTAAGACTCGCATCACATAAAGAATTTGAAAAGTAAAGGAATTTTTATCTATATGCCTTCAAAATGCGAACCACACCATCTCACATTTAATACATCACTCCTGGCAATTTCCATTTACACCAGTTATTCGAAAGATTCGCATGACCTTTCAACTTGAATACCAAACCACAATATTCACCCCCACCCGATGTAGGTACCTACTCTCAGTTAACTTGAGGCCAACAGCCTATCTTAATATTTATTCACCATTTTCAAGGACTTGAACTCTCCTATGCCAAAGCACTCCTGCAAAACCCCGAAAAAAGGTCAAACGCAGTAGATGAACTCACTCGACGACCCCCAAAAAAACTGTGAATGACATAAGGGATGAGTAAGCTGCTCCGCTCTCTGGGATAGTACATAAAAACGGAGACAGCCCAAACAAAAAATCATGTAAAATAAAAACGCACACGCATCTCTTAGCTCCGACACTGCTGTTGTATACAAAACAATATCACGTCGCTCTTCCGAATGAGAGAAGGTCGTTGGCTGGAAACGCTGCTGTCCTGTCACCCCCCGCCAAAAAACACGCAGAAAAAAAGCTCGCACATCGAGCACACACACACACTACAAACAGGAAAGACCTATCGTCGTAAGCTCCATCTACTCTCGCAATGTGTGCACACATTATTTAGCTGGAGGGTGGTGGTGGAGCTGGGCGGGCGGTTAGGTTAGACAGGCACTTTATCCGATGGATTGGCGGCAGCAGCGGGAGAAGGCTTCCCTGATGCCTGCGTACCCGGGGATGGTTGTTGGTTATTTGGATGGTTGGTTGGCGTAATTCGTGCTCAACTTGTATAAACACAATGAGTCTGGTGGACTGGAACTGCTGCTGGATTCCCGTCGCCGCACTCCCGCGCTTCGCTTGCGCTTGGGAGTGGTATACACACGACGGCCAGTGTAGTGTACGTGGGTATGTTTTTGATTCGTCTGGATCGTTTACCTCTTGGGGCTTGGGGCTCGGTGCCGGGCTCTTTTAGTGCTTAATTTTTATTCTTTTATAGTTTCGTTCTTCTTTTTTGTGGTCTTGGCCGCTGGCTGTTGTTGTATTTGTTGTTTTTTTGGGGACGTTGTCGTAGGTCAGTAAATTCATTGCGAGTTCAAGAACGGACATTTCCAGAGAGTAAGACACTCGTACTCTCGTCGTGTATTGTTTAGTCTTGTGCTTGCTGTTGCTCGTCTTCTTTTTTTTTTTTTTTTGGGTTGGTTATGGTAGTTTTGTATGGCGAATTGTGACTCCGATTCCGACATGGAGTCATCGTCTTCGACGTTGTCGTAGTCGTAGTCGTAGTTCTGGTAGTGTGGCGGTGGTGTTGGTATAGGGTGTCTCATCAGTTCGCATGAATTTTTATTTCGTTGGCTGAAAGTAGCGTAGGTACACCTAGAACTAGATAGATACATGTTCAGTGTCTGTGCCTCTGTGGAGCTTAGACGACACGACTACTACGACGACGACGAGGATGATGATGATGAAAAAACATGACCAGACGCGTCGTTTTTTGGAGTTCAGTCTTGAAACAGGTTAACGTCTGGCTGCGGATGATATTATTTTTGACTGTGAGGCGGAAGGGGTGGAAGCGATAGTTTATTTTGTTTTTTTTTTAAGTCTCCAGTCTTCCAGTGGTGGTGTAGCTCCTTCTTGTGACTCGATTACGACGACAACGATAATGATGACAGTGATTCGACTTGTTTTCCTAGGACTGCGCGGTGGATATCGGTAGATTTCTGCTTATAGCAACCTGATTGAGTGGGTGCGGTTCGGTTAATAGCGTCCTTGGCCGTTGAATGCGTGCGTGTTTTACAGAAAAAAGGCCAATTATGATGACTTTTGCGGAGGCAATTACCGCTGGAATTCCGTCAACACTGGGATATGAACGAATCAACAGACGAGAGACAGGTTGAATGGAAGTAAATTGCCGGTAGATTAAGGGAGGCAACGCGCTTTAATCTTGATGCCCTTTTTGTCGTTGACATTTGCTTCAATATATGGGAGCTGTAGGTATAACAAAACGGAAACGCAGTTTAGGATAGGAACTTGTTGATTGAAGGCACCTATACCTACACAATGTTAGACGGTTAGGGCAGCAGGGGTGTCCGTGTGAGTAATATTTAATATGGCAATTAGGGTGAGCGTTTTTATGAGGCTAAATGTTGTTTGGGAAGTTTTACAGCAGCAAATGATAGTGCTAAGTTGTTAGTCTATAGGTAGATAAGAAAAAAGTATGGCGAAGGGAAGTGCTTCGATATGTATCTTGCTTGGAATCTCTTCAGAGATTCAGAGAGTGAAAGTCTTTCTTGCCTAGGTATAAGTGCTGTAGGAAGACTGTTGTATAGGTACAATATTTTCATAGTTCTACTTAGAGATGAATATTTGTAGAAAGAAGGTCTTCTGCCTCTAATATTACTCTTATGATATTTGAGATCAATTAAAATGCTCTATTCGCAGCACTAATTTCAATAAAAATGACACGAAATAGGTGACTTTACAGGACCGGCTGTGTGACTATCCAATCCTTATTGTAAATATGTCGAAATGTCGAAGGGAAGAAATATTCCATCCTTAAGACCGTCCGGATCAAGGCTGAATTGACTAGGTAGACTATTGTGCACTCACTTCTATAGGTATTTCGATAAGTTCCCATTGAGTTACCGTAGCGTAATGGATCGACCATTTTTCTGGTGTTGTGCGACTTCAATTGGGCGTCACTTTTGGTAGTACGACCGCACCAAAATTGAGTAAGCCAGTTGTGGATGGTAAAGAGTCCCCATCATATTTTTTAAAGCTTTTGTTTGATTTGCTTGATAGTTTTATGCCGCAAAAAAAAGAATTAAAATTAAAAACCACTTTTTTCCATATTTTTCGAAAACTCTCGTAGGCGTCTGTTGTTTACAAATGGCTGTCACTACAAAACTATTTGACAGACCTGTCTTAAAATGTTGACAAGCAAAATGTTGGATTTGAGGTGCCAAACCCCAAAGCCTTACTGTACGTAATCCTTTTACTTAATACTTAGGTATCGAATTTGTAAGCTCAAAAACGTATTTTTCGAAAGTACCTATTCGTATTTGGGAATTTCTCGCCGATATTTATTAAAATCGATTTTTCATTTATTTGCTGAAAGTTTACAAGCGCACGTATCTTCAAAGCTATGTCAAAAAATATACTCATCGGGTCCTGGTCACGTGTCATTCAAAAGCTTGTCAATGCTGATTGACACCCGATCACACTGTGTAAATTGTGAAGTCATTCGCGTGTCATGGTGTCCGAAAACAAATTACTCGCTCGCTCTTCAAATGCATCGCTCAATAAATCTTGAAGAAATAACGAGCAGAACGTGGTCGATGTCTTCGAAAGCATCAACACTTTTGGCAGCGCCAGCGGTCCAATAAAGCGATTTCCTATAGTAAGCCTTATTGTATGCGAAAAACTATTCAGATTAACGCTGCCCTTATCAGTTTTTTTACAGAGCAAGTCCTTAGATTTCGTTTCTGCAATCGACCGGACAAATGAAGTTCTCAATTATCTTAAGAATATCGGAGGAAATATCGAAGTTTTTTTCAGAGAGGCTTTTCCGCATCCCAATTTGCCGAGGACGCGTTCCAATCCAGAAACATCTTCTACTGGAAGCCTATTTTAGAGTGTCTATACTGATTCCTTGCATAGATTCGTTAATACAAAATCTTATGGACAGATTCATGGTCAACGAAGATGTTCAACCATCGGCATCGTTTCAAGCCCTTCTCCCAAGCCCCCCGGAAATAAAATCCTGGCTACGGCACTGACGGCTACGGCTAGAGGCCTGTAGCACATTTGTACGTAAGTTAGTCGCACGCACCTTTACCTGGTAAGTTGTGCTGGAAAGAGGAGATATTGACGCTTCCGTCGAGCGGTAAATCTTTCCTGTAGCATCGAAAATGTGACAGTGGTGCCAAGTCAAACATTTGCATTTGTCAAAAAATTTAAATTTTTGGAAAACAAGTCATTGGTTTTCTGGCAATATCTCAGAGATGGTAACACCTAGGTTGACGTTTTATAAGTTGTGCTGGAAAGAGGAGATATTGACGCTTCCGTCGAGCGGTAAATCGTTCCTTCCTGAGGTTTTGCCATATGCAACATTCCGATATGCCTAACACCGTAGAAAATCGTACAGTGTCACAACTGGAACGTTGTCATTCTGCGATATTCTGTCGATCATTCAGTCCAAAGAGCGTTTACAAGATGATCGCACAGTCATTGTTCATGACATTCAAGCATTCAAGTCGCGTCATAGGCGTGACACGAAGCATGAAAGGGGATAACACGGAATGATCCCTTTAGGACAAATCTAGACGTCATTGTGACGTGGTCATGTCACGGAATGGCACGATTCTTGATATGTGTAATCGTAGCTTAACAATTAGAAAATGCAACGAATACTGACACCGAAACCCAGCACCTTACAATTTTCTCCCATAATTTACTATCCTTGTATGTCATTTGAATTTCTTGTGAAGTCCAACAGAGAAGCCATTTTGTTTTCGAAAATTATCAAGTATATGAATGTGTTTTAGTTGAAGAACATTTTTAACTCTTTGTGATATTTGGCGGTACGAATTTCGATGTGGGAATACTGGAATACAATTCTAATAAATTATTTTAATGGAACACTTTTAAAGTCGGCTCAAACCAACGCGAAAATGCGAAAGAGGGAGCGATTTCGCTCGGGAAAGGGTAAGATATCCTGCCATTTATTTTCCCCTCCCGCTTTCACGTTTCGCGTTAGTTTAAGCAGACCTTTAAGCTTGTTTGGGTCTCAGTCTCAGTTCACCACTAAGCAAAATAATACAATATTACGACATTGCCTCTTTTCTTGTTTTTTTTTTATGTTAAATTTTACAACTATATTTGTCGCTACAAATGTATGATATTGTACAGTAACGTATCTGTCAGAGTGTGGGAAAATATAAATCAGTGGCGGAATTGTGTACACAAATAAGCGACAAGTGCAATTTTATTGCTGATTCATATCTGAGTCCACTTTGGGTTGGATAGTTGTAGAAAAGATTTATCAGTTTTCAACGGCGCTACGGCCTGCCCAAAATCTGTCAAAATTCAATTCTGACGTTTCTTGTTATATAGCGCTTTGATGACAATCTACTATTAGTAATTATTTTGTGACTGAGTGTGATTGCCTAGTTCAAGCTCACAAACAACAGTCAAACTACTTGTTGCCATCAATTGGTGCTGACAGCATAATCCTCCGTGACTAACAATGACAATAATAGCCAACAACAATTAATTACTTCAAGGTGCTCACAATAAACGTTTAATAAATACACCTTCGCCTCTAACCGACCGACAGTCTGGCTCCATCTTTACATCGATGTTTAAATTTAGCTTCTGACGATGATTCAGTGAATTAAACTCACAAAAAAAAAACACACACACACAAACGTAGAACATAGCACATAAAACCGATAATATCTGCCGATGACAATTCTAAATAACGCCGAAAATGTCATCATCTCATTTGGGGTAGTCGGACTATGAGGTGATCACGTCTCTAATTCAAAGAGGTGAATAACCCCCGCAATCATCGCAAAATCGAATCCGGAATGCACAGAGTGATTTCGATATCATCATAGTTGACATGGAACAATACAAAGTCGTCAGTACGTATCTATTAATTCACCTAAAATGGTGTATTCACGGATTTAATGACGGATAAACGCAGCACAAGCCTCAGGGTCTGTAACATATTTACAATGCGGCATCACCGCACAATGTGCGCACAGTTGTTACATTACAATTTGAACGTTACGCACACACACACACATGTGGTAGGTAATTGTGGTTGGTCAAATATGTACCTAATGTCCTTCGGCCTCAACCTCTTCCAGTTGTCGGGGTTGTGGTTTTGTTTGATGCGTATGCATTTCGGTCTGGGTGCCACTGATAAACGATTATTTTATCAAAATATTGATTGCGGTTCAATGATATTGCTTTCAGATTTTATATACATACATACGTACACATACACGTACAAACATATTATAGGCGAGGCGCACAACTCTTGCCCAAAGCCACAGGCGGGATTTTAATTAAAACTGATTGAAGTGAGATTTTTAGCGAAACCCAATTCGAAACAAATTAAAATCATTTATTGTTTAATTGCACAGTTGGGTTGGGCCTGCGATTGGGTGGAATCTTTTTTCCTGGCCTGTACCTTGAAAATCCATGACAGAGAGAAAGGAAGCTTGTATCAAGGCTGTTAGGTTTAGGTGTGGGTTAGGTCAGGTAATAAATGGGAAGATCTGTAAAAATGTCTGTCAAAATTAGTTGTAAATAAAAATCTGCACGCATTAAGATTAATTTGTAAAAATGTTACTTTCTAAATTTTAAAAAGAAACTTAATTCCTGCAAATGTGCAGATAGTTGTCAAGTGATACTAATAAGCACGTTCTCGGAAATATAGAAATATATGCAGGATGACAATGGGGAATACATCAAGTGTGTGTAAAGAACCCACCGAGACCTTCAATGTCAAAAAAGTTTTTAGACAAGGCGATGCGCTGTCATGTGACTTCTTCAACATCGTTCTTGAAAGATTAGTGCAAAACTCAAATGCTAACACCAGAGGCACTTTTTTTTTAAAAGTCCGTCTATCTACCCGCCTACGCCGACGATATCGACATAATTGGCAGCGTGATGTCACTGGCGCGTTAGACTTAGACGGAGGTGGCGAAGATGGGTTTGGCTGTCAATGAGGGTAAGACAGAGTAGCTATATGCTGCCAATAAGAAAAGACACCCAACACCATCTCGGACAGAATGTCACTATATACAGATATAACATTGTGGTGGTTAAGGACTTTGTCTACCTAGGCTCCGCTATGAACTCAGGCAATGACACCAGCGCTGAGATTAAACGAAGAATAACTCTTGCCAATCGCAGTTTCTTTGGACTAAGAAAGCAATTGAGTAGCAAAGCCCTCTCTTGAACAACTAAAGTGACCCTTTATAATCTCAGTCCTTCTGTATGGTGCAGGCAGAGGCACGGACTCTATCAAAAGCGGATGAAGTCACTTTTGGTTGTTTTGAAAGTAAAATTCGTTGAGCATAAATGGTGAATGGAGGAGGAGATACAACGATACGGGCTGTACAGCGACATAGACCTAGCCAGAAGAGTGAAGGTCCAACGAGTGAATTGGCTGGGTCATGTAGAGCGATGGTGGACGCGAATGCTCCGGTTCGAAAGATCTTTAAATCCACACACGAGGGACGGCGCAGTAGAGGAAGACCACGACTGAGGTGGCGCACGCAAGCGGAAGGGGACTTTAAACAACTTAGCGTGCAAAACTGGAGATAGCTGGCCAAAGATCGTGCTGGCTGGAGACTCTTGTTGGTTGAGGCCCAGGACCACCCCGGACTGTAGCGCCACCAAGTATGTAGGTAAGTTCGGAGGCTAATTTTAGGAGATGGTCGCGGAACTTGTTCATAGTGGCTGGAAACGGACTTTGCGCTCTTACTTCTGTTTGTGAATATTTTTCCAGAGTTCGTTTAATAGTGAGACCGCAATTCCTGCTTCAAGGTTCAAGGGCATTAGTTTGGAAGAAATTTACAACCATAGGAAGTGGTCGGCTTCCTGAAATTACGCCAAAAAATTAAAGTGGAAAAAGAGCCCAAAAACCTCCATACAAATTTCTGGCATTTTTTCCTAGGAACAATCGCTCAAATATTTTAACACAAATGCCGCTGAGGCAGTTTATTTAAGACTATGGCCCAATGCTGTAGGAGTCTCTTGTAAACACGTAAGCCTCTAGCTTTGAAACCCCTAGTTTAGTTATGTGGCTAAAGGATATTGTCATTATTTAGCTTACCTAGCGGCTTCTTTATTGACATTGTTGAAAGTTCCTTTAACGTCTAAGAACCCATTTAGATTCTACTCTTTTCTTTGGTAATTGTTCTGATCCGACAACACTCTGTCTCCACACTTTTCTCAATAGTGTTTATAGGCCTCCCGGGCGTAGCTTGATACGAATATATATTCTGATCAGTCTTTCGAGTATTTTCAGGTTGAAAGAAGAGAGGTGAGACTTATTGGCCTGAAGTGTGTTGCAGTTTTGTGACTAGATTGCGCATCTTCTGTTTATGAATCGCATCCTCAAGCTTTAGGGCCATACCATTGTATGGATATTAGACAGAGTTTCTTTACTATCAAAATGGCGCGCTCTTGTACGTATTGCCTGATGCTCTAAGGACTAGAGGCATGGATATTTTCCTAATCGACGGAACTTTTAGTACACGGCAGGTTTTCAAAATTTGGTCATTTATACGGTTGAAATACACTTACAGTTCCTCCACATGTGCCTACCCACGTCAAAAATGAGTAAACACAAGTGCTCCTTTAAATTTTCTTTTAGGGTCTTGAAAAAGTTCTAAAAATCCAGCGAGCTGAAGAAAGTTTGATAACGAAATAACAATAAGGAAACGTAGATACTTCATTTCGACAGGATAAAATACTGTATAATAGACAAATGAAATTTTTGAGGCTCATGTACCTGGCTACCTATGCCAACTAAATTTTTAAATCGTTGAAAGCCCTTGACAATTTCTGGTGATTAATGTGTGTATACGTGCTGCTAATACACGACCATGTTTCTTCAGAACTACTTCCACTTTTGCACGACAACGCAGGGACATGTTTAGAACTGTCTATTTCACCCTATTTTAACATATGTCTTTTTCTATGAACAAGGTGCTTCCTGCATTTTTATGCAACATTGTTCATCCTATTGAATCGATCCAAAAGAAAAAGGGGGAGCCAAGCAATTACATGCGACAAGAACCCTAGGTATCATATACTAGTATACCTTCTTCCTTTTTAATTTTTTAGGTTATCCTAGAAATACAATGACAAATTCCTTCCCCCATATTTCATTTTTCCGCAATTTTAGTGTGAACTCTCTATGACATACTTATGCATTCTGTTACCCCCTTCTAATGAAACAACTACTTATGGTATCACCCCAAGCATGTATCAAGTTAAAAAGCACTAGATACCTTCTTTCGTTCTCCCCTATTCGCTTAGGAAAAAAAAACACGAAAAATCATTAATTTCCATGCAAAATAATTAAAAACCATTGCCATTGTGTGCAAGAATAAAAATGGGGACATCTAGGGAACAAAAAGTATACAGTATATACAATATCTTCAGAAATTAAAAAAGGGTAGTTGACAATATTTTTTCAGCGCTTTGACAAGCAACCCTAAGATAGTCGTTCTCCCCTGTGCATTTCATTTGCACGTTCGAAACCAAATCGAGGTGATCCACCCTCGCTTATGTTTATGCTAAAACTTCAAAGGACTTTCGAATGGATTTTTCTACGTCGTATTTTCTATTTTTCTATGTTTTTATTTTTTTTTTTCGTCTTCCTTTCAATTCACCTTCATCATTCGCGATGACTGAAGTGCTTGGGCTCCCCTAATGGAGAATATTCTATATCCAGTCGTTGGTACCATGTCAAATGAAAGGTTCATCATGGTAAATGAGACAGGTTTTGTTTCCTCTGCCCATGGGGTATGTGATTGAAGGATAAGGCGAAATGGATAAATATAACAGAAAAAAAAACAGAAACAGACGGACGTTGTTCTATTTTTTTCGTCGGAAGACATTACGGTGTAGGTATGTGTGTATTTTTCTTCTTCTGTTAAATTCAATTCGTGGTACTAATAATCATAATTTTTAGTGTCCAACAACTATAGAACCTTCAAAATATTTAAGGCAAACGTTCAAAATTAAATTTTGTAAGGACCATTGATTGATGTTAAAATTAGCCTACTTTCCAAAGTGATGACTCCTTCTTGCAGTTATTGCAGTTATTTAAAGGTACAAGCATATTTTCTGTAATTAATTCAAAGAAATCCTGCAAATTTCCTAACCATTGAAGGGGCAAGATAATTTTGTTAAACAATTAAGGCACGAATTCAATTTTGAATAGCTACCCATGCCACTTACCAGACACTTTCTATTTTGACGATACAGTGCAATGGCTACTCAGGGCTATCGGCAATTCTGAGGAAACAAAATTCCCCCCGAAAAATGTTTGTTCCCTGGAAAATATTCCTCCTATCTTGAATCTTTATCGGAATTATTTCCCACGGAATTTTTCGAAAATATGTTCGAATTCATTGATAGATAGTTGTCAATAATTGTGATTTATTCAGTTGTCATTTAAGTCCATATTTGGGAAATATTTGTGTTATTCTAAGGAATTATGTTAACTTGAGTAATTGCAAAGACGCGAATTGGATTTATCCTTATTCAAGTGAAGAAAGTGTTCGATTCGGTGAAATAGAAAAGAAAATATTAAGCTTTCAAAATTCACAGCGGAGCGTTTAGATTGCTAGCCGATGAATGAATTTGTAATGAAAAAAATTAAGTGAAATTGAGCAGAAGGACTTAAAGAGATAAATCCAATCCTTGGAGTTACACAGGCATTGTAAGTAGAAATTATTAGATTTCACCAATACTATAGGGTCAATAAAGGAATGTTTAAATATTTGCTGGATTTTTTTCTCGGACAATCTCTGAACAATCAAAAACCCATTCGCTAATCTTCCCATCGGCAAGCTTAGTGCATGGCTGCGGTTCTTTGGAGAATGTGGTCACCAGATAGGACTTTGAAAGGATCATGCAATTGAATTAGAACATTTATCATTCTCGAAAGTCCTATCCAATATTTTTTCTTAAGAAGATTCCAATACTCCTTTACATTCCCTTTGCTCCACTTTTATTTGTTCGGTTAAAATCAACCAAATTGAAAAAACAACAGACTTTTTTAAACTTATTCCCATAAAATCTGCTTACGTTTTGAATTTCCACCTGCAAATTTACGAAGGAAATATTCCGGGTGGATATCTGTCAAATTCCGTGGAAAATTTTTGTTCACAATACCTCTTTATTCCGGTGGAAACTTTTTCCCTTTTTCGAAATTCATTGACGATACCTATTTTTTTTAAATGGGAAGTATTTTAGGGGAATTTTGTTCATGATAGCCCTGACCTGACACACATGATGGAAGGGTGTTTCTAGGTTTCTTTGTCGCATTTCTAACTTCTTACGGAAATAAAATATTTACTGCACCAATATCTCTATATAGTATCTATTAACCCAAAACCTTCCGTCACCTTCTGATTCACATTGTAAGGCTGTTCATTAATCCATTGAGACTTGAGAGCAAGAACAAATATAAATAAAAAATGCGCACGACTGAGTCGCATGCAACTTGCTTCTTCTTTTTATAATCATTATTTGGAAAGTATTTTCACGGAAAAAGTAAAAAACAGTTTGTAAAGCTTAAATTTTAGCTTTTGAAAATTTGAGAAAATAAAAGATGAAAATTCGCGCGAATATTAAATTATTAAAAGTTGCATCAGTCGTCTAAGATGGCTGGGACATGAAGACATTAATTGGCTCTAACTTGGAATCCAATCGGGTATGAAGAGTCTTCGATTCCAACCCGGTGGGACAATGCAGTAGAATTTCAAAATTCGCTCGAATTTTGAACTTTTATTTTCTCAGATTTTCTAAAGCTAAAATTAAAAGTTATTTCAAAAACTGAGCTGGCGTTTCTATAGCTTAAATTAACAGCTATTTCCAAATCTTAACAGGTTTTAAGCTTTAACAAATTTAAGAAAATACAAATTAAGATTTCGCACGCACTTTCGTCAATAAACTGATCGATGTGTACTCACAAATTCAATTGTAAGTAATTGTCAGTTGCCAAACAAATTTCAGTGCTGTCAATGTAGTTCCTTTTCTCTCTCAAACAATGAACAGTTTAGAATGCATTAGCTGAGCATCATTTTGACAGCTAATCATAATGACAGTTGAGTGTTCAAATGCAACAAAGTATAGACCATAGAGACAAGTAATTTCTCAATAAAATTTCTAGGTGCGCGCCTAGCCTTATATTTCTTTTTTATCACTTATTCAATGTGATGACCGTAACCAGTAATTCCAAGAATCTAATATCACAAAAAAATTAAACAAAAACAAAATGAATAATTACAGCTCAACGAATAATCATATTTTGCTATAATCGCGCGGGTTGAGGTCATTTTGTGGTTTGTCGAAAATGAATTTAATACGAATTCATTTTTGCTTTCATCTTGGGCGCCAGCCGCCAGAGATTTATATCAGCTGTGGCAATTAAGATGAAACAAACTATGGCTCGTTTGGAATTTTTTGAAAGAAATTTTTATTCGCAGAATCTAATAAGCTAAAAAACGAGAGTACAAGATTAGACAGTAATAAATGTCGTTGTCGGAGAATTAGTCATGAAAAATTAATCATAAATATGGTAGGTGATGTTGCGAGGGAGGTATGTTCCAGCGGAAGCGGCTTTATTCTTTTGAAAGTCAATTGTTAGGAAATGCGCCGATAAAGATGGAGATTTGAAAAGATTTTAAGTTCTGAATGCAGCCTCACATACAGTAAGTGTCAAGAGTGTCACACACAAATGATGTTTTCATTATTTTGGAAACTAATTTCTTTTTTTTTTTTTAATATTTTATACTGCCATACAAGCCACCCTCCTTAGTAACGGACTGTCAGAGGAGACCAGCGGGGGGTTAGACTGTTTCGGTCACCCCTCGCCTTTTCACCGAAGACAAATCGCGACATCTACTTTCGGTACCAAGCAGCAGGTTGGAGTGCTTCAACCAGGCTTTTCTGCTCAGCACCATTCTCTGTCATGCGGACGGATCGTCATAATAGGAAATATACGGGAGGCAGACTGTTACGGTTGCCCCCATCCTCTCCGAACAGGCAATCCATTCACCGATTTTTTTTGGTCAAGCAGCAAAGCAGACTGGTTCAATGAGCCACCTCTGTTACGGTTGCCCCCATCCTCTCCGAACAGGCAATCCATTCACCGATTTTTTTTGGTCAAGCAGCAAAGCAGACTGGTTCAATCAGCCACCTCTGCCACGCACCAGTCTCCCTCATCAGCGATGGCCGTGTCAGAGGCAATAAGCAGGGGGCAGACCGTTACGGTCGCCCTCCACCTTGACCCGAAGACTAAGCCGTAACCAAACTGCCCAGTCACTACCAAAAACCTCACAACGAGGTAGGACACCCAAATTCGCAAGTAGCAATAAGAATTTCCCAGGGTAACACCCGGCACAAAGAACCGTTCTGGCCGCTTCCCACCCCCCCCCCCCCCCTCCTGTGGTATCACAATGGACCAAATTATTGTCTAAGTGTGTCCCCTTTGGGGCAGCCACCTTACCTAACCTTATACTGTCGTTTTTAAGGTTTTTAAGGCCTGTTTCAAGATCTTACAAGAAACTCAAAAAAGCATTTTCTTTTACCCTCACTGTAATAAAAAAAGGAAAATATTGTTGCGATATGATCATTGTTCATAAAAGCGGCTGGTAAATTTTTTGATAGAAAGCCTTTGCAGAGAGGCAGGAGCCAGAGGAAGAAGCAGATACATGTGTGACTACAACTGTCAAGCCGCCTGTTTTATATTTTAGTAAACTATTTGATCTACAAAATTCCTAGATGGATATCACTATCAATAGATTATTTCAAGTATTTGGGAATCTCAGAGAAATTGTAAAGATTCTGACTAGAAATAAGACTGTTGCAAATAACTATCTTGCAGCTCTCCAAAAATATAGAAAAAAAAAAAACAAAATTTACCCACAGTCGAAGCAACAAAACACCCAGAAAAGCGGGTAATTCTGCGGCTTGCCTCAAAAATTACACTTAACTCAAGGGTATCAGCCAGCATAGCGAAAGTTAAAAGGTTAATAAAAAATATTTGAATACCCAGCCTAGAAAAATTAAGAAGAAACCACTTCTGAGGCCAGTTGAATTGAATTTCCTCTATTATCCAAAGTTCGTGTTTCTTAGGGAGGACCCCCTTCCCTGTGAAGTGCTTTTGTCGAAGGCTGAGGTTGAGGTCCAGAGTCTTTCCAAAGAAACACAAACTTGGGAGAAGAGGTACAATAATTTTATTCAATGTTCCTACTAGACTTAAGACTACCTTAACAATGAGGCGATACCTGAACTTACAATCTAGATTGGGGCAGAACGAGCTCTACGGCAAGCGTGAACATCGGAGTACGGGTAAGCAAGCAGAACGAGCTCTACGGCAAGGCGTGAGCGTCGGAGAACGGGTATTATGACTGACTACTTACCCTGTGGAACGTTCGGTACAGCGCGGGGTACAGTACCGCCGGGAATACTTATTGTGGAGTGGAAGGCGTATATAAGGCTAATTGCACACACACCGATTTTGGACGGCCAGTATAAAATCGGCCGACATTTTACTGGTAGCAGGGTGCTAGCACACTCACCGGATTTTTACCGGTCTAACAATCAGTTACCTTGTTGTCGTGATCGTGAAGCGAGAGCAGTCGAATGGAATGGTCAGCAAAAAATCGGTGCGTGTGCAAGCGTGTATTTAATCACGTACGCCACTACTTCCCGATACTGCCGGCGATACAGTGGCAGTGGTCGGCTGCTCACCGGCATTTTGCCGGCACCGATCAGCGGTCGGCGTGTGTGCCAAGTCCCGTTCCCACATGTGGTTCACTATTGGAATTTGGACGACCGGTATAAAATCGGCCGTCCAAAATCGGTGTGTGTGCAATTAGCCTAACTTGTGATGAAATGGGATGTGATCGGACGATTTTTTTCCTCATCCTTAAACAAAAAACGTATCACAAAATATATTGTAGTTAGTACCAATGTATGACCTCACTCTATTTATGTAAAACTTCAACGCATAGAGAGAAGTTGCTGGTGCCCTTCGCTAAATCGGGTGTGAAGAGTTTCACCAGTACTTTCCACAGCCGGGACTGAAGATTTACGAGTACTTTGCTTAGCCCGATTTGAAATGTACGCCATGGGTCAGTGGTAAGTGTGCTGAACTACCTAGCAAGTGCAAGGGGTCTCAGGTTTGATCCCCGGAAAAACACAAATTACATCTAAAGGTTTTCTCCATTGCGCCACCTCATAACTCGTACACATGAATGGTTGTGAAGAGCTAGGGTGCCTAAGTGGCGCTACAGTACAGGGTGGACCTGGGCCTCAACTAACACGCCTCACCAGGTTGCCCGATCTTTGGCTAACCGCCTCCAGTTGCGCCCTCAAAGTTGGTTAAGGTCCCGTTCCACTTGCGAGTCTTTCTCTACTGCGTTGTCCCTCCGGGTTTGAATCTAAAACTCGTCGGAATTGAGCATTGGCGTTGGTGTCCATTCTTCGTCGCCTGATACGTACTTTCCTGACTATCTCTTCGTTGATGCTGTACAGCTCGTAGAGTTCGATGTTAAATCTCCTCCTCCAAGGCCTGTCAACGCAAACGATGCGCCAACTTATTATTTATTTATTTATTTTGCTTAGTCGGGTATTAAGTTTTACCCGCACTTCGCTTAGCCTTAGGTAGGTAGGTATAGATAGGATTGGGGGTTTGATAAAAACCCAAGTAGCACTATGTCTATATACCGATTTGCTACCACCAACTCATTTGACCTGGTTGTTGTAAGTTGGTCAAAAAAGCTTGTGGAGTTCAGAAAGGCTATCAGTTCTTAATACTTTTCTTCGAGACCTCTTCAAGGGAGACGAAGAAGATCGCTGTCTTGTTCTAGCTAGTGCCGGACAGGCGCATAGGTAGTGAATGAGAGTTTCTTTTTCGGCTGCGTTTCTCTTCAGAGCAACACTGAAGACGACAAGTTTAAATTCGCCTTTACGAAAAGCAAGAACACCTAGAAAGTCTCTTGTTATCCTCTCAAATTATTTTTTTAAAAATGTTTTTTTTTTTTTTATTCTTAAGGGTTACGTATAAAGCAAATCATCCATACATCCTAAGCAATACGCTTATGTCTGATTGGCTCAATTATAGCAGACATACTTTGCAACTCTTCAATTAAATAAATCAGTCGCAGTCTTCGTAAATGTCGTGTTATTTTGTTGTTTGGCGATTTATGGCCAAAATGATCCATGACACCATCAGCAGCGGCTTTTTGAAAGACTAACCGATCATAAAGCACACCAGCAATTTGTTAACCCATTTGCCCAGTATTTACACACGGATATTGTATTTTTTTTTTCACCACTTTTCGCCCACTGTTTAAACATAAGTCACAGCGTCTTGGCAAAAACAAAATACAAATCAATTACCCGAAAATTTGTTATTTCTACGCCATTTATTATCGTTCTTCTTTCACTTCACTCATAATAATCTAGACACCAACCAAATACATGCCAATTGAGAGGAAAGGCAAACATTCAACACCAATAAACCACCAAAATGTGTTGCAAAGAGAGCGCCGAATAGTAGATAAATAAAAACAAAACAACAGCAGAAGAAAAAAAAATGAAAACACAAAACGAAGGAAAAAAATAGAATTTTCGATATTTCCCACTCCCGTTTATTACGTACGAAATCACCTTGCAGTCGGCCAGGGACCTGGCCTTGAAAATGATTTTTTTTGGGGGTCAATGGAACACACGAGTGCAATGCGCACCACCCCGTGATAACATCTCTTATATCGATCGGAAAGTGCGAAAGAGACGATAGACTCGTAATAAATTGGCTACTAGAAAGTAAACGTTATAGATTGTTCTAAGCTAAGTCGAACCGCGTGGCGTTCTAATTTTAGACAGCAGCCGCTAAATATGTACTTTGGTTCACGTCTTGCGGCTCTTCAGATGTGTGTGCGCATGATGAGATGGTGTTTGTAAAATTGGCATCATAACTGACAGCGGTGGACACGGGGAGGGTGACATAGACTATTTGATGGTCCAAGAGTATAGTGGTGGAGAATATTTTTAGCCCCATCCTGATGGATATGATTTATTATTGCTTGATGGCAGACGATGGTGATGGTGATGTTGATGGTGATGGCTATGGCGATGGTGTTGGCTGCTGGTTAGATGGGGACCCGAGAGCAGGCGACAGAGAAAGGCTTCGTTTTGCAAAATTTATTAGTGCGACGACGGCAGGAAGGAATGCAAATTGTGATGGCAAGGAATGTGCGTAAGGAGAACACACTTTTGCTAAAAATAGAAAAATTGTCTTTGAGTGTGGTTTATGGAAAAATGTTGCCAATGGGGCTGAATAAATTGGAACTTGCAGAAGTTGACTTAATAAATATAGTCCATGACCATTGCCCAAATAGGGCCGCGCTTTTATGCTTTTTCAGAATGAATGGAAGGGACCTACAATTTGCACTATGTAACTTCATCCATGTTAAACACAACAATCGAATAACACTTCTAGTAAAAAAATTACATGTGTATCGAAACGATAAAAAACAGCATTGCCATTCGGTCAAACAATTAGTGACTGATAAATTCTTCCACCAGTTAGTTTATCAGAGACTTTGACGATGACAAAGAAAAAAATATCAGCAACCTTTATCTGGTGGATAGCATTAAGACTAAATATCCGAAACTTTATCCGGAATCTTTGAAACTGGCCCTAATGTTTTAAAAAGAATAACAAAATTCAAAAAAAAATTCGACTCAATAAACCGGCATTCAAATAAGTAGGTATTAGCGGAGCTTGAACATGAGTTTGACCCAGGTGTACTTTCGTGTTCAATACTTCGATATATCGGCTCGCTCGCGGCAGTCCTAAGATTGTTGGCAGGAGAGGTGAATACCAAATTGATAATAAATTCCTTTACCAAAATTTTCAGCTACCTTTCAGCAAACTGCACTTTCTTTTGAAGGTGGACCAAGAGCGTTTAGATTCCGTTTGACAAGTTCCCAAAACAGTGTCAAATCTTCTTTTGGTGCTTTGGTATATCCTTGGGCAATATCGAGTTTCTCGCTCCACAATATTGTAAAAACCTTTCGTATTGTGTCTTATTGCTTATTTTTTGCCCTATTAAAGCCATAAGCAATAAATAGAAGTAAAAAAAATTGCTAATTACAATTTTATACAAAACACAACCTATTACTGTAGAAACAATCGTTTTCCCAACGTTCCCGACAACTTTATTATCTACTTTTCGCAGAAAAAGGGATCCATTTTCCGTTTCATTCAGATTCAGTGATTTCACGAAATTCGAAATTCGTAGCAGACTTTCCTCTACGAATCTACTAAAAATGGATTAATATAATTTTCGGGACTCATATCGTATTTTGGTTTACAATGAAATTCGTAATAGAGCCGATTAGCTGATTAGGCACTAGGTACGATCATTGACGTATTTTATGAAATACTGGTGAAATACCAATTGCATACATCACCAGAAAAAAAGCGAACCATTATCAACAATACCTCTTTTAATTTAAAGACCTGACTGACGGCTATATTGCTAAGCAATTGGGCGCCCATTTATGACGACAGACATCAGATAATCAGATGGCATGATGGTTTAACGAATTTAATATGTATAAATCCTATAACCAGATAAACGAGAAAATGTTTGTACCAGTTCTACCCAGCCGTTGGCGAAAACTTTTGTTGCTTGGATATGTTCTTGTCTCTTAGAAAAATGCACATCAATTTTCCAAATCTTAAAACTTTACATAGACCCTATAAGTGTCGAAAACTATACCACTTGCAATGTTTTTTTGGTTTCTTAATGGGACATGCCAAGTAGTTTTGTTTAAGACAAACCGTTAGATTGATTTTGACCAGATTTCACAATAACACTCTCGGGCCAACTGCCAGAGTTCAGACGGTTTGATGGTTTCGGAGTCCTTGAAATATAAGACAGATATAAAATCAAATATCTGCTAGTTTTTACTGGCACAAATCGGATAAGGACATTCTGGTTCCACATTTTGTTTCCACCGTGTATAAAATATTGGGCTTAGCTAAACTTAGCTATTATTTGAACCCATAAAGGGTGTATGGAATCCGTTCTTGTATGGCTGTACTAGACGCTGCTAAAATGAATAAAAAATTCTGGTCTCAACTTTAAATTTACGGGGTTCACAATTATGCTATGTTTCTATCGTATTTTAAGCTATATATGTAGGTCTCCAAAAACGTATGTTTCGATCAGTCTACTGTGATGAACTCACACCATAGATATACAACCTAACCTAACCTATATTTCGATCATAGTACTACTACATTTCCGTGAATTTGTCATCAAAACATGATAAAATTTAGGTACTTTTTAGTTTCGACTTAAAATTTAAGGGGTTCACAAGTCATATTTTTCATAGAATAGGTGCTATGGTGAGCTTTCATGGACTTACGATCTAGATTATATGGTGTTATTAATAAGACGCAATCAAAATGTAAGAAAAGTAAGAAAGTTGTAAAAAGTTTAACAAGTACACTCTGACGTATACGTACTTTTTTTTTTTTTTTTTGAAGCAATTTTATTTTCTTTATTTAATTTTGAAAAAATTTCAAATTTGCAGTATCATGAACTCGAATAGTATTCAAATTTGACGGTTGCAATACATCTACTGAAAATTGAAATGACATAGATGTGTCAAAAATATTTTACGACAAGTTCAAAAACAGATGTTGATTAAGAAAGTCCGGCATCAATTGCGAATTTGATTACTTTAGGTGTATCGATTCTATTTTGTCTGCAGAAAGAAGAAAGTGGCCGCTCATTCAACACAAAACATGAAATGGCTACAGCCCCGTCAAAACCGTACTCGCACAGAATATATAAAGAAATACAAGTAAGTTAAGTGACAGCTACTTTAAGTTTTCCTTACTATGCTACCAGTAAAAGATCACTCAAGTATAGCCTCCAGTTGCAGACCTAATGCTGAACTTCGGAACTATAACCTTTCTAATATCGGTTTGCGGCTTGTAGTCTTGGAAATTAACTTACTTACTTATCGGGCTCCCGACCCGTGAAGAGTCTCTGCCTGAGATACTGCAGCCTTCCATCCTCTACGATCCCGGGCATGCTGCTTCCAGTTGTCCAGACCAAGCGCTCTGGCATCCGCGATGGCTTGGTCTTTGAAACGGAGGTTCGGTCTTCCTTGTCTTCTCGAACCTGGGGGCTGGGATTCGAAGATCCTCTTAGCTGGAGCATTATTGTCCATTCGCTCGATGTGGCCGAGCCAATGTAGTCGACGTGTTTTGGCTTTTTGGACTACATCCACATCTTGGTACAGCTCATAGAGTTCGCGGTTATATCTTTCTCCCTTCCTGCTTATCGTCCAGCACTCGGCGCCATAAAGCAGAACTGGCAGGATAAGGGTTTTGTAGAGCACACATTTCGTCCTTCGAGTTAGGAGTTTTGAACCCAGTTGTTTTGCCAAACCGAAGTAGCAACGGTTTCCTAGGGTAATTCTTCGCCGGATCTCCACTAGGGTGTCATTCGTGGAGTTCATATTTACTCCGAGGTAGGTGAACTCCTTAACTACCTCAAAGTTGTTGCTATCAATAGTGACGTTTTGTCCTAGGCGGTGGACAGATGCTTGTTTGTTTGTTGATAGCATGTACTTAGGTCTTGTCCTCATTTACTTCAAGGCCAACGGATTTCGCCTGTTTTTCAATCGCCGTAAACGCTTCTATCACGGCACGCTGGGAGCGACCGATGATGTCAATATCGTCCGCATAGCCCAGCAGCTGGACGGATCTGTTGAAGATAGTGCCTTCCGTGTTGACACCTGCCCTGCGCACTATCTGCTCCAGTACGAGATTGAAGAAATCGCATGACAGCGCGTCTCCTTGCCGAAATCCGGTGCAAGTTTGAAATAGATCGGAGGAGCTGCTTCCAAACTGCACATTGCAGCGCGTGTTTTCCAGCGTCACGCGACACAGCTGAATCAGTTTTGCCGGGACTCCGAATTCGGCCATCGCCACATAGAGCTCCTGACGATGTATGCTATCATACGCGGCTTTGAAGTCGATGAATAGGTGGTGAGTTTCAACTTGAAATTCGTTGGTCTTTTCCAGGATTTGCCTCAGTGTGAAAATTTGGTCTATAGTCGATCTGCAGTTGCAGAACGGTTTAAGACGTTCACACAGTACGTTGGATAGGATCTTGTATGCGACATTAAGCAGGGATATGCCTCGATAGTTCTTGCAAGACATAGGGCTTGGAAATTAAGGGCCTTGTCAAAAGTATTCGTAGAAATATCATTTCAAACAGGCAACGATTGGATCTTTATTTAAGTTTCCATTCCCACAGGGACAAAATGGAACCTTATTGTTTTCGCTACGATATCTGTTCGCCAGATCGCACGATCTATGCGGCCAATTCACAGGTCTAAAACGTGAGATGAATTGCTCACCAAATTCGACACATTTTTTACTGACCACGATTTTTGGTAATAAAATTCATGATGAAATGGCAATGCTGACTGAGCATTTTTTACTTTGACACGAGTCACGAATCACGCGTGAACTGTCAAAAAAAATCAGACTGAAAAACCAAACAGCAAAAAAATCACCCTTTATCTACTAGTAGTACCAAAAAATTTTTGTGAAATTGTATTCCTTAAGCATAAGGACACAAGTCAATGGTCAACACTTGTAGACCAGCATAGGTCCATAAAAACCTTTCTACATACTCTCTTTCCCCGTAAATATTCAGTACCTATACAAAAATCGACCACAGCCATGATAACACCTACTTTACATTTCAAAACTCATCGAAATGGACGCAATCTGTCAAACCTACAAAAGGAAGATTAAATTCCAATTCGCCATGGCAAAGAAAAAATACCTAATTTGGGGTATATTCTGAAGGTCAATGTTACTAATGCATTTCAACTGTAGGTACCTAAGTACCTACTTCGCATTTATATCAACAAAATTAAACAACTCATTCGTTTAACAGGGTCAAATACCTACACTTTGTCGGAGTAAGGCCACCTGATTGATAGCCATGTCAATAATCAGAATATAGAAAACATTTTAAGGAGTTATTCACCCTTCGTCCAAAGTAGGTAGGTAGCTTTGCGTCAATTCATTCGATACTTCGATAACAGATATCTAACACAACACTAACCTTGACCGTTACAAATTTAATCAGTTCGCAAAAACGGAAATAAAAATCCTATACCTATCTATGAATGAAACCTATTTCTATGACTGATTTCATTTCTTTATTAGATTTTAAACGCACCTACCTACCTACCTTATCTTATCTAAAATATTATACATATACCACTTCAGCAACACCGTGACAGCTCAATTCATGCACATCAGAAGTATCTACACAGTGTACATGTACACTCATCGTCTCCCCCATTAAACTAGGGAAATAACAAAAAAAAAATAACAGAATGTTTGGCAAACATACCTACTAGTGCAAAAAATAACACCATATTGTATAAACAAATAAACACATCGTCAAGCCAACAGGCGCACACCATCCGCTACGATTCACGCCAATTAGTGCGAGCGAGATGGAATGCTCGCGTTTGCACTTGAACGATACGGCGACGGTTGCGATTGCCTTCACATTGACCTTGAATTGTACAGCAGAGGTTGGGAAATTGAATGACCTACCTTAACCGAAACACTGACGCAAGATAGTGTAGCGCGAAACGTTTTTTTTTATAGTTTTATGTATCTATACGGATTTTTGGATACAAACAAAATTTGCAGATACTGAAACTAGACGAGCAATTATTATCTTTTTTTAGATGGAGCATGTGGATAGACTGACATTTCCGTGGCTATAAAGATACTCGTAATTCTCGCGACAATCAATTATTCCACACACATGAACATAAGGTATTTGTTGCTTTGAATGGTAATTTTTGTTGGTTATCGTTCGTTCAACCTTCCCACCCATACCTAGCGTTGCAATCCGTCGTTTCGTTATATTATGACATTATCAAAGTCGTAATTGTATGCGTGCTTGGCTGAATGGTATGTATCCATACCTGGCTGTTGTAAAAATAGATAACATTTAGGCTGATAATGGAAAAATGTCTGAAAGTGAACCCTCTAATCGAAATCAAAAGGTAGGTACTGATAGACGTGAAAAACCTTGAAATTTACCAAGAGGTAGCGTGCACCCAACCTGCATTTTGGATGGCCTTGGTGAAAGTTACCGCTAGTCTTATCGGTTAAAGTAAATATTTTGTCATAAACACATTCAGGTGAAAGGAAGTTAAATATAGGCGATAATTAAAAAAAAAAAAACTTGGTGCTGAATGGGACCAGAAACTTTCGAAAAAGGCTTTGGTGGTTTTATTTCCCAATAGAATTTTCCCAACTTTGTAAAGCTATATTTCGACAGTTTCTCATTTAAGTTTTTCTAAGTAAGTAAAGCTAGTATTAGACGATATGCTGAAAATTGCTTCCGAATCGCAACATACCTATCGTGTAATAGGCAAATTTCTGTCATCATATGTATGCTGAAAGGCGTTTGTTGACAAATTTGTTGGCTAGTCAGCATGCATACGTATGTTGACGAATTAAGCATATCGTGTAGGTAATACCCCTTTTGGGACCGTATGCTAACATTCGGACAAATTTTTGGTGTATGATGACTCGTATGATATATGCTGAGGAGCTAAAGTAGGCTCATCAGCATACACCACATTTTTCAGCATACGAGTTTGTTATTTTTGAAGTTTCGATTCATTTTGAACGCGCCGGACATGTTTTTTGTATTTATATTGCCTTGATTTTTACTTTTAAAAGAAAAAATGGCTCAGTTGTTCGTTTGCAGCTTATAGGCTGTTTTTGTTGTGCATTTTTTAGCCATCCGCGGTTAGTGGACAAGTCAATTTTGAATGACTTGGGTGTGCCGGAAATGCAGCATTATATTGCAGGAGAAATGCGGAGCCTTCGAGCCGCATAAATGATATTTGCGTAACGTAAATTGTCTCGTGCATTCGCCTAGGTCGATTCGTTTCTACGCTATCGTGTTTTCAACAGACAGACAGACAGATGGACATAGCTAAAACGATTCAGAATTTGATCCTGATTCAGAATATATGGGGTCTCCGATGTCTCCTTCTTGGCGTTAAAAATGTAATGGCAAAGTGAATATACCGTCCTATACACTGTAGAGCGCATAACAAGCACCCCCGACCGACGACCCCTTTACAGCTTATGCCCAAAACCGTATAGGAGTTAGTGCCCTAATCTGAGTCTGTTGTCTTTTCATTTCGTTGTACGTTGAACGCGTACATTTCACTAGAAAATCGATAAATACAACGTGCCCGTATGCTAAAATCCCGATTTGTTAATTTATCAGCATATAATCATACGAGTCTTCAAATTTTTAAGCATACCGAATTCAACATATCGTCTAATATGGCATCATACGTTCTGGAAAAAAATGATAGCAAACCGTATGTTAGCATATTCTGACAACAAACAATTTGCTGCTTTCGGAGTAATTCAACATATCGTGTAATAGGGCATCATACGCCAGACGAAAATATGCATATATGCTTAGAATTGTTAGCAAATGATAGTCAGCATACGTATGATGATTCAACATATCGTCTAATACTAGCTTAAGTAAGTAAGTAAGTGATTCATTTATTTACATTTCAACATAAACATAGTGTACAAAAATGAATTTAAGAGCTATGATGGCTAAGCCGTCAGCCTGGTTGGCAAATTTATAAATATAAATTAAATTTAATTTTCGACAGATAAAAGAAAAAGCTAAAGATTCAAACGTATTCTGATATTAGTAACATTATATACTTATAAACTGATTTTAAAAAATTGCTTAGGGTTTTCCAGTCGTACTCGTTTAGAACTTGGATAGTTTCCTGCATAGTTAATGTCTGTTTTCCGAAGAGAATAAGCCTTTGCGATCTAAATACATATTGGGCATATACTTATGATGTGGAAACAATCTTCTTTGGATTTCAGTTTACAGAGCGTACAGAATTGATTGAAGCTTCCATTATAAGGGTTACCATTCAAGGGAAGAAGCTAACACCTTGCTTTGAATATTAAGGATATTTCATCATAACTTAATGAGTCGTTGAAGTAGTTTCTACTGTTTAAATTAAAGTTAATTTGTCTATATAAAAGCCTGCTTTCGGATTCACGAGCCTTTATGATGAACTCATCTCGAATGAAGTCTTCATTTCTCTCAATAATGCGGTAAAGTTGGTCTTTAAAATTACGTAGGTTGTTCATATCAATATGTAACGATTCTCCACACGCGTTACCAATAGTTTGCCATCTTTCATACCACCAGTCCTTATTCCTCAGCTCATACAATAGCAATTTTTTCGCGAGTCTGGAATCTTCATAATAGTTGCATATCTTGATTATGAAGTCAGCTGACTTGAGTGTGTTCGTCAGGAACTTTGGTAGTCCAGTTTCCAAGAATATAGCGTAACTAGGCGTATTTTGGGGTAGATTGAAGAGTTTTTTTTATAAAATTCCTATGGAATTTTTCGATTTCTTCATGTTCGTATGCCCCCCAAACTTGAGAAGCATAGCAAAGAGTTGATTTAAGAACTGAATTAAATACCTTATATTTTGCCGATAAACTTATTTTTTTGTTTGAGAACACATTTTTCCATGTAAAGTTAAGCAAACTTTGAGAGCTTTTGGCCTTTTCGGTTAGGTGTTTGTTGAAATTTAAAGATGGATTCAGTTTCACTCCTAAATATTTAACCTCTTTTGAAGAGAGCATTTCTGTTAACCAGGTCAAAGGCCGCTTCAAAATCTATAAAAAACTAGCGGACCCGGCGAACTTTGTCTCGCCCCAATTTAACGCCTTCAGATAAACTCCAGAGTGATCTGATAATAAAACACAGATAGTTCAAATTTCAATGTGATTTATTTGAATAGAATCGAAATTAGTAGAGAGCGATGTGATCAACAATGTTCGTGGGAATTCGTGGGATAATGACTTCCTCTCCTTTGAATTCGCCCTTGATGATCGTCACTTGAATCACATTGTTCATCAATTTCTTGACGGAAAACCGCGTACCGATGCACAATTTCGGATGATTCAGATTCCGAAACATGATTATGATCGATCCCACCTTCCACTGTATATTATGCGGTGGAGTTCCTGGCACATCAAGCGAGTTCAGAAATTCCGTCGGACAGTTGATCGCTTCATCCTCGTCGGTTACGATGTCAACGGATTTGTACGAATGCAGTTCTCCAGCGATTTGACTTTGAATAATAAAATGAAATAGTATTGCCCTTTCACTAATCCAATCGAGATTTTTATAATTTTGTGCAATGCCAAGAAACACTTTGGTGATGAGTTCCTCCTTCGACGATGAGAACTCGCAAAATGTTGCCGAGAACGATATCAATCCAGTCGAAACATCAACGGAAATTTGGCCATTGCCAAGCGCCAGCATCAGTTGTCTCGAGAATTCAGCAGCAGATGGGTCATGATCGTGGTCATTTTCAACTTCTTGACATGCCGCCACAAAGACGACGATTTCCGGCATGCATTGAGTTCATCGGTAGTTGATTTCGGGATGACGGGAAGCGTTTGACAAAAATCTCCGGAGAGTAATATCATAGGCACACCAAATCGTCTTGAATCACCTCGTAAATCCTTCATCATTCGGTCAACTGCCTCCAAAGCTCGTTTATGCGCCATCGTGCATTCATCCCAAATGATGATTTTGCACTCTCGCATCAATTTCGCTGTCGCCGAATTCTTGGTCATTGTGCACGTTGGCTTGTCAACCGTGAGAAGATTCATCGGCAGCTTCAAAGCGGAATGTGCAATTCGACCGCCATCCAACAATGTGGCAGCAATGCCATAGGATGCAACAGCCAACGCATTTTGAGATCTTGACCGAATTGTTGCCAGAATCAAAGAAAATGCCAACATTTTTTTTTTTTATTTTATTTATTTTTGCACACAAAATTCCATACAAAAAATTTTTCGATTTTTCCGATTTCCCGACTTTTCCGGAGGGGTTTCCCAAAATTTTCTTAAATTTTTTTTCTTTAATTTTTCTTTCGTAAAAACCTTCTCCTGGCAATTACGAACAGCTGAAAAAAAATTTGAGCCAAATCGGCCCATTCGTTCTCAATTTTCGATTTTTCCGTTTTTCCGACTTTTCCGGAGGGTTTTCCCAAAATTTTCTTTTAGAAGAACCTTCTCCTGGCAATTACGAACAACTGGAAAGAAATTTGGGCCAAATCGGTTCAGCCGTTCTCAATTGATGAATTACTATACATTTTTGCCACCAATTTTATATATATATAGATGAATACACTTTTTTGTCCTGGCATGAAAAGCTTTGACAATGGATGAGAGAGTAAATATCTTATCGATCGTGGAAGTTAAGTTTTTCTATATTTCTAGATATGCAGGAGTTTGGTTGAAAAATATATTTTACTAGATGTAGGCTATGTTCGTTCGTCTATAGATAACGAGTTATAGGCTGAAAAAGGTACATGGAAAGAATTCGCACTGATCTGAGTAGTAGCCTTGCTTTTGATGTGTCTGGTGAATAAAAGGTCGTCGTCTGAATACACTGCTATCTGCTAATTACTTGATTGAGGCAGTTTTTTGCAATAATTTGTTTGCAATATATTTGAGTTCGAGATCTTACCCGGAAATACGTACTACCCCTCAGCGATTTTTCAATAACAAAACCATAATTAATAATGAAGCAACATAGCAATTTTATCGGCATTTCGAAACTTCTCTGAATCCAGTACACATGAGTATACGATAAATCATAAATATCTAAAAATTCGTTTGTAATCTTAAAAAATTAAGAAATGGAAAAGAAGATAGGAAGATAATTTTTTTATTTATTTTGAAATGTAAGGCGGCTCTCAGATTGAAGCAACAAGAAATAAGCGACAAAGCAACTAGCAATTGTTAATAAGCAATACGAAACTTTATTTTAACCTATTCTCACATTGAAGCAACATTATTGCCAATAATTTCTAGCTATCAGGGATATTTTCCACTATTTCTACGAACTTTATATAAACCAGTTAGACAATTATCTTCGACTATGCCGAAGCTCAAATACCCGGTACTATATTAATATAAAATAAAAAAAATATTTTAGTATTAAAAAATTATATATTTGTATGGGAGGTATGGGTACTTTTTATTCGACCAAGCTCATTTTTTGTCAAAAATTTTTAAATATTATTAAAACAATATGTGCAAAGTTTAAACTTGCTATCTTTACTGTAGCTATTTAAATTTAATTTTTAACATAAAAAGCTATATAAATCTGATATTTTTGTATGGGAGGTAGTAGTAGTTTTCATCCGATCTTGCTCATCTTCGAACTTAGCCTCAGTCTGGTGGATAAAAGCTTACGTACCAAATTTCAAGTCGATAGCTCTTAAATTACGGCCGTAATCGTGCGGACAGACAGACAGACGGACAGACGGACAGACAGACGGACAGACAGACGGACATCGCTAGATCGACTAAGAAAGTGATGCTGATCAATAATATATATAGTTTGTCATACCTACAACGCCTCCTTATGGGCGTTACAAATGGAATGACAAAGTGAATATACCCTCACCACAGTGTGGTACCGGGTATAAAAACTGGATCATCCAACATATTTTTAAGAAATTAATAAAACGTAGTATGCCGTATGCGCAAACGTCTAGCGACTACTACGAACGAAGCAATTGCCGCATTCACAATTATCTAGTTTAGTAAATAGTAAGTCTGACAGCTCTCAAAATTCATGTGGCTGAGTTTTCATTGGGCAACACTGGTCACGTGAACAGCTTTCTCATTCTCAGTTGACGTCTATTTCTGCAACACTACACCGACCAATCCAGTCAAGAATTTCTCCACTTAGGTACTAGTAAGTTGATATTGATACTGAGTTGCTTTGATATGAGAATGAGACCTCTAATTTAATTCAAAGTAAAATAATTGTGAGCGATAATATTGTGTGTTTCCTCCTATTGCCAGTTGCTTATTGAATGTTGCCTCAATGTGAGAGCCGGCAAGTAGACTTCAAAAGTGCTAACAGAGAAATAGAAAATAAAAATTTGGGCCAAGCCAGTTTTACACCGGCCCTGTCCACCATATGCACCAAAAAGAAATTGATGACTTCACACGATGATAAGATAGCCCAACTCCTTGCCAGTGCGAGTATTCATATAGACCGAGGATTGGAGTAGTTCCAACTGATTCCAAATTGCACGTTGCATTGCGTGCTGCACAATTCAATGAGTTGTGCCGGGATCACGAATTCAGCCATCGCTATTTGACCTAGATATGTCGTAGTCGATGAAATGTGCGTTGAGTCTCGACTTGAAATTCGTCCCTGCAGGATTTAACTTACCGGGCAAATTTTGTCTGCGATCGGTCTTTCATTCATTCATTCATTCATTCATTTTCAAATGGTTGTCCATTAAGTGGGTCGCGGGTGTAGGTTGCTCAAGTGGACCTTCCATAGCTCTCGATCCTCCGCCATCGACTCCAAATCATCAAGGGCAATCGCCATATGGGTAGAGGAGAGATTATGGACTTTATCTAACCATCTCATCCTAGGTCTACCTAGAGGACGCCTGCCTGATGGTACGGATTCCATAGCACGTCGTGGAATCCTGGCGATCGGTCTGCCGTCCCGAAAATCACACTGGAACCGATTGTGTATACATACATATTGATGATTAGTTTGAGCTATATGAATCTCAAAAAGTTGGATAAAATCTTGTCATCAAGTGACAAGGATAGATACGCCACGATAGTTATTGCAAGATATGGGATCGCTTGATAGTCTAGACCTCAAACATTATTTTTTTCATTAATACTTGGCTTATTATTTGGCGCATGCACTACCCCCAAAACAACCACGTATTCTTCAATGACTCTCAGCATCAGGTAGGTTTTCTTCTTGTCCTATCATACTCTCATTATAAGATACCCATTTAGCAGCTACTGTAAATGCTGCTCTGATATTTCCTTCAGTGATTATACATTTTCTTAGTTCGAATAGCCTGGTTTCGGGTCTTAAGCTTATCAGCCAATTGCTTTTCTATGAAACCTCCATAGAGACAAGAACTACCCCGTCTGATGAGTTCAGCCGGGCTCCTCCTCCATGCCGAAGATGCCTCTGTGGTCTGACCTCAGCTCATTATACACTTATACAGTCTAATGTCAGCTTTTATCAGTAAATGCATTCAGCATCATAATATAGGCTCTTTCTCTGGAGTGGGTTATAGCTTACGATGCTTTCGACTACATCTTTTAAGACATCGCTATACTGGGACCGATATTGTTTTGTGGTTCAGTGGAGAGTGAGGGGTTCGCTGTATACTCCGGTTACTACAAATGTTTACAAAGGCGTCCAACTTCTTCTTCTGGGCGATTCGTATAGCTTCTTTCCATTCAACAAGCGAGCTCTGAATTTAGAAGCAACAAGATAATGGTTGCAATAGACATTAGACCCTCGGAATGTGTGCAAGTTGAGGGTATTGGATGCGTTCCTATCATCGACTAGCCCATGATCGATCCAGTTGATAGTCAAAAAGTCTAAAGAGTCTCAAATTGCTGTATGGATCCATAGTAAATCTTGAGCTTATCACTTATCACTGTTTAAACAAGCTGCTTCAAAATTGATTACTCGATAAAGAAGGTTTTGCTTAAAATCACGTCGAAGTTGCTTTCCTCTTCGACTTTAGTTATTGAAGTACCCAAGCACAACGTTGCTATCATACTCCGGGCAGGCTCCGTTCAGAAAGTTATAAAATTGCTCCTTGATAGGGTTGTCAGTCTTTTCCAAAGGTGCATGTTCACATATAAGTCCTATGTTTTGGAACCTAGCTGATAAATGATGCGGATCAAGGCTGGGCGATCTTTTTTCGGATTTATGTCAACAGTTTAGGTTTCGCTTAAAAGTACTTTATTTTCATTTTATGTGAAGTTACAGTTGAGGGGAACCATCTAAGGCATATTTCCAAAAACCGCACACGATGTAGTGTAGTCACAAGGGGAAAGATAATCGTACGTCGTTTTCAGTTGGTCGTCCAGAACCGTCCGAAAGAACTCTCCGCGATTCTGAATTCAAATCTTCAGTTGAGTGCCAATCGAACGATTTCAATCGAAAACGACATTAATTTGTAAGTAATTTTTGATCCTATCCATTGTATCTCTTGCATCGCGGTAATATCTGCTTCGTATTCCATGATGACGAACTGAAGTTCCAGAAACCATCAGCTGGGGCATAGAGCTCTCTAGATACACTTACACAATCGAATAATATGTCAACAATGTTGCGATACAGAAAACTCAAATTATGTGCTAAAATTGGCTTCAATTAATTTATCACCCCCGACTAGCAGCACGTTTTGTGATTGTATTTTTTTGAAAATGTGTTCTTTCTATTATTACTACAAAAAAATGTCGATAAAACCAACAAATCTTACGATTGTCTGACGTAAAACTAGGGTATAAATAATTCAGGCAACGCAAATAAATTCACTGGAGTCCGAATTGCATCAGTGAAAAACATGTGCAAGTTTATATTGATCCTGACGGTGGGCATCATTGCTAAGTACATATTCAAATAGGAATGACTACTTTTTACAAAAATACACACTTTCAGTAGTCACGTTTAGTACCAGTCAAATGCCAACCCGTTGTGGTCAGAGACAAGTTTTTTTGCCCCAGGGATTAGCCCCAAACTGCGATACTGTTTCCACTGAAATAGGATGGCCAGGGCCGGCCCCAGCCAAATTAGCGCCCTGTGCAAGATTTACGAAAAGCGCCCTTTTTTCATATTTGCACACATGTATAAGTCTTTTCCACATAACCCAGGAAGTAGGAAGTTTCATTTGCATTTACTCTTCATAGCTAATCGTAGTTGCTTTTGTAAGTAATATTAGTACATACATCTACCAATTTGTTTGTTACATCGGCCGGTATAGGAAAGTTGAACAGCACACAACAGCTGATAAATTTTCACTTTCAAAGATTTGTTTAGAAAAGGCAAGTACTTCAGTAAATGCAAACGCATAAATTGGTTCATTGTATTCCAAGCTCAGAGCAAAAAAAAATAAAATAAATTAAAACAATATTTGTTCTTCTTTTTATTTTTTTCTATTGCCACTTTGAATTTAAAAATGTACACTGATAAAAATGAAATTACTCGAAACATTTAAAAACAGTTAAACAAAATTCGTATCCAGCTAAAAAAAACCAGCTGGCTGGATTTTAAAAACAACTTAAAGCTATGCATATCAATCCTGTCAGAACTGACTAGAAAGCAGTCAAAATGGCAACGCCATTCTCATCTACGAAAAAAAGTAACTAGTTTCTCTTACAAAGAGATTCTCTTTTTTTTTCGTACATGAGAAATCCCATCCTCATATGTGCAGAATCAAAAACCTGCACGTTAAACACAAACAATTCGGTATGAATGAATTTTTTTGTTTGACATATTTTCCTATGAAAATTTTGCGAGCGACTGTGCAAGAAATAAAACCTGCACATACGGGGTGGAACTTTTTTGTTTTGAAATTTTTGAACTAGATCCTTTTGTAAAATGTAAGTGGATGTGCAAGAACCTATCTACACGAACATGGTGGAATATTTTGAGATTAGGTAGTTAAGAATTGAACTTGCATAGGTCTAGTGGGATTTTTTTTTAGTTAGATTCTCCTTGAAGTTGCAACATTACAAGTAATGTGAGTGTTCAAGAAATAATTCAGCACAGATGGGATTTTCGTTTAAAATGCTAATTGCAGTATTTGTTCGCGCAAGATAAAATTAATTTTTCTTAGGCCTGCGCTTCATTTCGTAGTCGCCAATGCGACTTTGCCGCTGCGTGAACATAGCTTCGCTTGTTTATATGCAAGCGTACAACAAGATACAAATGACGAAAGCGTGCGTATGAAGCGCAACTACGTGGCCTACAGAAGGCCTTACTCCTAGCAATGCGCCCCCAGAACTTGGCGCCCTGTGCATTTGCACATCTTGCACATATGGTTGGTCCGGCCCTGAGGATGGCCCTGTATCCAAGTGTTTTTCCAACAGCCATTCGGATGTTATTGTATCGTAGATCATGCTCGAAATGCTGCAAATATGTGTGTCAGTGTGGCATTAGGTGTGCTTCTAGATAAAAATAAATAATCTCACAACCTGTACATCCATTGACAGTCTACTGTAATACATGTCTTCAAAGACAAAAAATCTCCAATTGATAGTTTGTAATTGCGAATTAAATAAGTCTAGATAGGTATGCGAGTATTCTTATAAACATCAATTTTGTTTGGGCCTTACCAATAATCATTTTTAGTCTTCAACTTAAATATTTTGACGGTCACAATGGATAATTTTATATGGAAATTTTCGCTATTGTGACTTCGTAAAAGTTAGCTTGGACACTAAAAATGATTATTAGTACCGCGGTTTGACTTTGAAGCTTGCGCTAAATTTTATCTCGCATACAAAAATGTCGCAAAAACCATAGGTAAAACTTAGACGATTTTACTTGCCTTTTAACTTATTTTCACCAGCGTTTGACTTTAAGCATATATTTGTTGTCGATGGCATAATCAAAGAGAAAGGATACGCGGATTTGCCTTTAGAGCGAAGCATTTCTGCTTCAAGGTTTTTTTTTTGCCAAAAACATCTTTAAACCTCAGAGGTAAAAAGCATTCATGATTATAGTTTCTCTTATAGAATATCTCGCTTTTGAAGAAGATCTGTACCAAGCTTCTTTAACTAAATCGTATTTTCCACACAGAAGAGTGGCCGAAAGCTTTATATTTCAAGTTTCTATGATCTGTTTATACCAGCTAAATTAGGTAAGTTGTGATATTTGGTTAAAGTTAACGAATCGGATATACAACTGTCAATTCGAAAGGAATTTTAAAGCTCTTGGTGCCATTCCTAGTCAAAGTACGATTTTTTTAAATGCCAATAACTGCCGAAAGACACGCATTCAAAGAGAGAGACCTCTGTATAAACCCTCGCATATAATCATCCCCTATAAATCGTTCACATTGAAATTGAATGCCATTTGATCTCAAGTTGAATTCGCAATATTGATAGTACATCAACTCGAAAACGATTACTCGCTTGTCTCCTTTGACAACTATCGTTCACCGCTATAAACTCAAGCAAGCACCCACAAGGCATACTACGATCCAGGACCCGCAAAAAAATATCAAATTTCATTCACAATGAATGTTATTCTTCCTCGGGTGCTTTCAGCGCTAAGCAGAAAATTGCTCCAGGATATTACTTAAAGGTAAGCACAAGTATCCTTCTTCTGATGCTAAACTTTCGAGTACCACACATGAACTCCACAATTCGCTCTTTAGTCTGTGTGCGACCAAAACCGAAATGGAAAACTTATGGATGAGGAAAAAAATAACGTCCTTGTCGTCGGCATCGTTCATCGTTGTCGAGAAATCAAAATGAACTCTTGAAACCCATTGAACTGAGAGCGGGTGAATATTGTGTACAAGTGTGAGAGCGAGAGGATACCGAATACCGATATTGCATAAGGCCGGGTTGAATGTTATTTCTTTGCTACAGCTACAGCGTACTTGTGGGCTTGCTGTGTAATGATATCGCATATCCTGCATGAACGCATCAAGTTGCTGCTGATGCTTTGTGGCGCAACAATCCGTACGATGTGCGCGCTACAAAGTAAGTGGCCTCTTCTTCCATGATGCAGCCAGCCTTTCTAATGTACTAGTGCGGTACATATAATGTGTAATAAATACACGATATCAAAGGGTGCATGCAATGTGTTATCCTTTTGCATGAGACGAGGATGTATGAAAGTTATTTCAGTTTTTTTTTTATCACAAACTTTCCACAGTCAAAGAGTTTTTTTTTTTTTTCCTTTTTGATAGTTTCTGGTAGGAGAGGTCTCACTCTTTGTGGATGGGGTTTGTTTTTTTCCTATGACGGTATGAATTTGTTTCCTTTTTTTTCATATTTACTGTAGAAACAAATTTAATTAGTCTGATTAATGCTGTTCGAGGGATGTTTACTTTTGATTTAGCCAAGTTGTGTGGCAAAGAACGGAAAAGCTTTTGAAACTATTCTATATCATAAAAATAAAATGAAGAAATCTTTGGAAGAGGTTTATAACTATGTTAATTCTAGGAAATTCTATTAGTATCGAAGAGAGTAGGGTTTTTGAATAAAATCCTAAGGCAAACTTTGTCATCAACTAAATTGTGTATATTGAAGGAAATCCAGTAGACAGGTGGACTACATATGCATAAGTCTCCCTGAATGTCGCGTCCTGACGGATAAACTGTGTGAACGCCTACGAGAGCACTTGTAGTGACGAATTATACAAAGCTATGTCAAATTTAACCCTGACAAATGACGAAAAGAACATTATCCGACCCTTTAATGACGAACAAAGTTTAAGGGAACATGACTCCCTATCATCATTTTTGAAGTAATTGTAAAAACTCACGCCAACATCAGAGGCAACATCAAAACTCCTTTCAGCTAATTGTATAATGCTAGTCCGCTATTATGACTTGTTCAATCCAATTCAGGGTACTGAGAATGACAGATCCATCGCTTTCAGCAGGGTGGAAAATAGTCCCACGGTAGAGAAAGTCACTTTTGATATTAATTCGCTAAAAGCTGACAAATGTGCCGGAGTGGATGAAATTCGGCCAGAAATGCTAAACCCGCTTTTAGTTGAAGAGGTATTTAAATGGCTCTTTCGTGTCATTAAACTGGGCTTGGAATGCGGCGAAACGCCCAACGATTACCAGATTGGAGTGATTAGATTATGCACCTTTCAAGAATCAAGAAAGGTGATAAAAGGGATTGCTCCAATTACAGGGCTATATCACTTTTAAGTCTCCCCGGAAAAGTCTTTGCCAAGGTGCTGGAAATGCTTTGCAAAGCTATTGTCGAGATACGATTAGGGTATAAGCAGTGCGGTTTTTGTCCAGGCTGTGGCGCTGGGCCAATTTTAGACAGCTTGGTCATTATGTCATTAGAGCTCTCCTAATGACATAATGACCAAGCTGTCTAAAATTGAATTTGGTATGAAAGCTATGTTGTCAGTTTATAATTCCGTTTTCGTTCCAACTCTTACCTATGGTCATTCGATTTGGGTAATGACCGAAATTATTTCTCATCATGTGACCCGTAGAGATCGTAGTAGAAATACCAGAATATGTGAGGAACCCAATATCCAGCAGATAGTTCTCCAGAGGGATCGGAGCCTTGTGTATTAAACACATGTCCCCAACCAGAATCCCAAGACATGCAATGGAATCCATACCATCAGACAGGCGCATCCTCTACCCTAGATAGACCCAGAATGGCATGGTTAGTTGATCTAACCATAATCCCTCCTCTATCCGTATGGGGATTGCCTTTGCTGATTTAGAGTCGATGGCGGAGAATCAAGAGTTATGGAGGATCCACTTAGCAACCTACACCCGCGACGCGAGCCACTTTAATGGATAAGCGGGTCATTGAAAATGAATGAATGAAAGATGGCCCACGCTACACTCACAGAAAAAAATTTGAATATTTACAATTTTCTGCGTAAAATTTACAAATTTTAATTGAAACTATAGTCATTACAATTTAATAGTAAATTTCGCTTATTTTTTTACTATTTTCAATTGTAAAATTTTGTTTGAATTTTGTGTTACTATCTATTGTGGGGGCCACATTTCCCTGAAGTTTTATGACTCGACAGTAAATATGTTTGTATCGCCTGACCGATGGATAGGTCCCTCAACGCCAACTTGGTTGTATTCATTTTGTGAAGAATTTCAATATTTTAAACCGTATCCCGACTTCTTTTGTCTGGAAAGCTTCGATTCTGATGTCACAATGCAGGAAATACCCTCGACGTTCCCCAGCACGATAAAAAAAAACATAAAAGCACAAATTTAAAAAAAAAAAAAAAACTAAAATAGTAAAACTAAAAAAATTGCAATTAAAATAGTAAATTAACCAAATTTGATATTTAAATTGTAAATAGATGGTTTTACAATTCGGATAGTAAAGCCTTTACAATTTTTTTCTGTGTGTGAATATGACATTTTGTGTCCTTTAAATGATTGTCTGAGCGTTCCTCTGGGGAATACATTCCTTTTTTTCCCCTTTCAGAAGGTGATAGTGAACCGCCTGGGGGCTTATTCCCAAATGCGCGGCGGATCGCTTTTCATGGCGGATTGGTATTTTTGTATTTCCAAAAGCGATTCGATCCATTCAAAAGCGATAGCTATTTAGGTGACGGATTGCTGGCGGATTTACTGTGGATACAAAATAAACTAAAATCTTGTGACGAATGAATCGAATCGCTTTTGGAAATACAAAAATACCAATCCCCCATGAAAAGCGATCCGCCGCGCATTTGGGAATAAGCCCCCTGCACTTCGCCCTCAATTGATCAATCAACTACCAAAAGTTAGAATTTTGCAGATGCCATGCTTTTTTCCACTCCCACTTTTCTCACGAACGTCTGACAATAGAAATGTTATGAAAAAAAGCTTCTCAAATCAGCCGCGCGGACTCGGTAGAAAATAAAAATTCACTCAAACGAATGGTTGGGAGAAACTAGGCCTCTATAGGAACCTGTTGCGCCATCTATTTATTTATTTATTAACCATTTCCCTTAATATAAACACACAAATCGATGTATGTATTTTAACTTCAAATATTGTTGAGAATATTTTTCAAATATTTTTCAAACATTTTCCAAAATTTTCGAATTTACAAACTTTTTTCTGATTTTTATAATTTTTAGATCTAAAACCCACAATTTTGTCGGACAATTTCCTGCTTAAAATTGTCGACACATAATTCGACATTCACTTATGGGTACACACCGATTGAAAGCATTCCTAGCATGATCTGGAAGACAATAACACCCGGATGGCGCTTGAACGTACACTCTGGTGCAGCGTTTTCCTATCTCCGAACAAACCGTGTCACAGTTTGGAGCTACCCCCTGTGGTAGGTAAACCTCGTTGGATCCGCAAGGTTCAACTGCATACGCCATTGCTAAAAATAATTTAATTTTAAATTATTTGAATAAAAAAAAGCACTCAATTTTTGTTACACTTACAACAAATAGCAGCAACAATGCTGGCAACTATAAGAATCTTAAACATGTTTCCGATGGAATTTTAAAAAATATACTTAACCGTTTTGCTTTGGGCAACAGAATTTATAGTAAAACTTGACGTATATACTTTATCTTAATTTGTATTATTTCTTTTTTATTACTTTATCGAAAATTTGCATAACCCAAATCAAGAGACGAGGTTTCACTCTTTGAAAAGTAGATCATATTTATTTTGGACTTAATTTTGGTTGATTTTTTTTTTTTTTTTTTTTGTTTTTCTTTGTAAAATTGTGACAGGTCGTGCACATAATATATCTCTCTTACCAACGTTGTATCTTCTCCTTGATCTCGAAAAAGAATTGTACCATTACAATTTTTCTACTATTACCAATAAGCATGATGTCGAGATGATATTCTCCAGGCGGCCATAAGTTTGGTACATTTTTCCAGTCCAGTGGAAGGTCTTTTATATAAATGTATCCCTGCATAGAAGAATAAATTTAATATTTATATTTCAATTAAATTGAATAAGATACACATATTCTTCACATACAAAATACGGACAGGTATGGTTCACATTGCTATAGGGCAGATAAATGTTTGCGAGTAGCTTAATATAACCGCCACTCTTCCGGTTGGCCATAAACGAACACAAGTCCTCTGTGCTGTTAACTAGGAAATGTTTGAACTGAAGATTCGATCTTCTGTATAACTGAACGTTAAACTAAAAGCAACGAGATGTAATCTTGGTCATAATTTATTATATTTCAAATCACTGCGACCCTGCCGGCTTGAAATTTTCAACTGCAAAACAGTGTTGTTATATAGTGGGATTTATCCCTTTTTGTGGGAATTTCGATGTCCGAAAAGCCTTCCGTGGGATAAAGAGAAAAAGCACCCAAATCGTGGGAATTTCAGGAAACTGACAAAACAAATGTTAAAACCAAATTTTAGCGAAATTTCATCAAAACTATTTTTATTACTTTATCTTCATGAGCATCAAAAATGTATTTTGTGCCATAATATTATGCGATACACCTAGGGTGCCTATACGGACCTGTTGCGCCAAATATTTTTTTATTTATTCAGTTGATTTGCGCTAGATTGAAACATTTCGCAGAAAAGGATATTTCACAATATGAGCTAGAGATCTTGTGCAAATGCTGAAATGTCCGTTTTTGTATATGAAGTTTGGCATGCCGCTAGTAATCTAGCGGTCAATGGAGCGCGGCCATTGTGATTTTATTTCGATATAATGTATAGTGGGAATTTGAGTTCGGTGAAAAAGGAAAAAAGGGAAAAATGACCACGTTTCGTGGGAAAAATGAAGAGAGAGTCCTAACAACACTGCTGCAAAAGTGTCTACCGAACATCTCTACATTCAACAAATGAATTTAAGAGGAAGGGATGTATTGGTACCCCATCAGTCAACAGTGATTTTCTCAATAACCCTTTGTCCGATTAAGTCAATTTATTTTTTATTTTGAATTTGCGCATTTTTCTCATATTTCTGTGTCTTTTGTTTAGAGATATCCCTTTCGATTTTTGTTTTATAAGTGAAAGTAAAAACACGTGCGACAAAAAGAACAAATCTTCAAAATTTTCAATGTTTTGGTTAAGGACCTATAATGTTGTAAGATTTTTTTCACTACTTCCTTTTATACTTTTACATGAAAACTTTTTTTATTTACTATAAGAATGCATTAAATAAGTCGTTTGTAAATATTTTGTTAAAAAAGTTATTGTTTTACTAATAAAAGGGGTGCCAATAATTGGGTTAAAAAAAACTGGGATTCAATTATTGGCAGGGAGTGCCAATAATTACATCCTATGTAGCTACAATTATGTGCACTCCCAATAGTTGTACTTTTGTGAGTGCCAATAGTTATATCATGCAATCTTTATTCATTGATTTTTATTATAAATACAATTTTCTGCACCAATTTCAGGTTTGTTCAGAGCAAAAAGATCTAACATCTTATATGATATTCATACATATTGCTTAACGGTAAATTTAGGTTTCCTTTTCTAAAAAAAAACATTTCACTTTTACTTTCTTGAATTTATTAAACTAAATAATTAAAATAATTTAAATAATATTAAAAACAAATTTTTTCAATAATATTTTTTGTTTATTTGCCTTTAAAAAATATTTATGTATATTATAATTTATATTTATCTTTTACTTTATAATTTTAAATAAAACATTTTGAAAACATATAAAATAATATACAAAACTTGATGTTTTACTGTTTTAAAGAGTGCCAATAATTGTAGTTTTTTGGGGAGCCAATAATTATGGTTTTTTGTAAGTTCTTAATAAACTGTCATTTTAAGTATAATTTCAAAAACTAAACCTTTATTTATTAAACTTAATCAACGAGGAATTTAATAATTTATACTTCTGTATACAACAGATTCAAATAACTCTATATATGAAAATGTTACAGTCGATAAAAGTTGAAATTTCCTTAGGGGTGCCAATAATTGTAGTCGTTACGCTATTTTTCTAGATTTGTTGTCAAAAAAGTGTCATCGCAATTTATTTCATCACAAATTTATAGTGAAACTAAATTTGTAATTTTTCTAAAAAATTTCTGGAAAAATACTTGTTTTAGAAATAGCTGTATGAAAAATAATTTTATAATTTTTACGTTATTTCGAATGATGGATGGACTCACGAAAAAGGGATAAGGAATAACATATAGCCGATTATCTTGAAACAGATTCGAGCCGGGAGGATCAACTGGTGTATATATGTATATACATTTAAAACTAAGTAGAAGAGACAGAAACTTACATTTACTTTGGTCAAAGATTGAGTTAAGTTTGCTCTCATATTGACAAGACTTAAGGTGCGACTTTTCGGTTTGGCCCAACAGGTAACATTGCTTATCATTTTTGGATCATGAACTGTGCACGAGGCTCGCAGAATTTTTGATACTTTTTCTGCCTAAAAACAACAAATTTACTAAACCACTACAAGGATTTACAATAGTAAACCTACATTGTAAGAGTACAATAATGTAGCCACTACCGATAGTATAACGAATTGATATTTCTTCATGTTACTGTTCTTTTGAATGACTCTTTAGTGACTGTTATTTTGCGAATAGCTAGATAAGTGAGCAGGTGAGTTAAGAAATGGATTGCAAACCGATTAAAATTATTGAACCATAAATACGTCCAATTAGTTGATGATAAAAATAAATCATAAATGTAAATAATATTAAATTGGCTTAATTGGAATTTTTTCGTTTTAAAGAGCACGATAAAATAAAAACTGGACACGCAATATAGATAAACTTATACCGATTAAACGAATTGCACCCTATCTGCTTATGGATTGTAGTTCTAATTTTTCTGAAATATTGCTTGCTTGGTGAGATTTGATTGATTGGTGATGACAGTCACGCATTTAAACTTCAAACTATTACCATATTTTACTAACAATCAATAAAATGACAGCGCAGTTGATTTGATAAGAATTGATGACGAATTGTACCTTTATTGTGACCTTCAATAGATAAAATTTTAGTTGGAAAAAAATCGCCAGTGTGAATTGTAAAAATTTAACCTAAGAGCTGCGAGATGGGAATAGATCAAAAGTGCGATGGATCGCTTTTCATGGCGGATTTGTATGTATTTCCAAAAACAATTCAAAGGCGATACCTACATATTTAGACGGATTGTTTGTGAATAAAAAATAAACTATATTATTGTGACGGGAAAAAGCTTTGGTCAAAGTTTTGGAAAAATAAACTGAAAGAATAAACAAAAGCGAAGACAGTCGAAATGAGGTATCGTTTTCAATACAATCCACCTCGCATTTGGGAAAAACCGCCCTGGGCACTAAATATGAATTGTTAGTTTCTTTTTTTTTTTAATTATAATAAATTCTGATTTATTGAAGAAAATTGGCAAGGAGGTTAAACTCGGAGCTTACACAAAGACTGCAAAACTCTATGGAAGAGAAAGGGTAACAAACTATCCGAAAACGTACCGGATCTCAGGTTTCTGAATAGTGTTAACTGACATTAAAGATCTGATCGTAGACGCTGATACTATGGCAATCCATTTCCAAAATCTGCTAGTTGCAAACAGCCTCGAAACGATGCGATGCACAAATTTACGATGTCGGGGATATCATTAAACTCACTGGATCTAGGGGAGACTGGGGTACATTTTTAACCCTTTATGCTTTGGACTGTAAAGTATTCTCAATTTAAGAAATGCAAATAAACTTTGATTTGGACAAATAACTACGTAAATTTAGTAAGAGCGTATAATTTAATTTTATTTAAAAACGAAGTAGGTCCTTACGTTCAAAGGTTCCCCACATGTGGGACAGTTTTGAACTAGACTGTCGTAATTGCTTTTAGCAGCTAATAAGTTACTACAAGGTTTGTATTTTTTTAACAAAATAAATTAACTTTATTTTTTTTTTATAAAAAAAAGAAAAAACAAAAATAGAAATTAGAAATATATTTTACACAAAAAGAAAAGCTCACCATAAAATTTGTAAATTCTTACAAATAGAAAAATTAAATTATACAATTTAAGCATAAAAACCAGGCGACGACTGAAAAGATATCCGCAAGTCGTTGACGACTAAAGAACACGGTATTACCAAGTTTAAATTTTAGTTTATAATTTGAAATATTTTTTAAATGTTGTTTTATTAGCAATGTTCAAATGTGCGCCAATTTCCCCTAAAAAAGTTGTCTGCGGAAGTCAATCATTAAAAGCAAACATTTTTATTTTTATTTTTAATGCTTCAATGGCGTTCATCAAAAGGGTTTTTAAATTAATTTCAAACTAGTCTCGGGGTGAACTACTTGCCAATAAAAACTGAACTTATTGTTTTCACTACTAAAATCTACTTTCTTGACTACCTATATATAACCAAAATCCGTCTCACATTAAATTTAACCTGGACAATAAAAATGATCATTAATACCGCTCAATTACTTATAAGTCATTATAACAAAACTTTTGGCAAAAACTGGGGTCTTCTACCAAAATTGGTTCATCGGATTCATACAGCCGAGGTACACCTCATCCCATGAATGGTATGGTAGCCCGCATTACGTAAGGCTTACGCAAGTTGTTGTCTCAAAACGCCGTTCAAGAACTAATTGCATTTTCGGCAAAAAACTAACAGCCATAAACCAACCAACCAACTGCTGATAAACCCTGCAAAATTAAAAAAATGGCTACGATTTTCAAACCTGGACATAGAATGTTGGTACCCTGCCTAGGTCATGCGCAGGTGATTAGCAATTAGCAGAGGCAGCCAGAAAGTCATTATTATTGGAGTTAGTAATTTGCTGGGATTACCATTTACCACTATAAACCACAAACAGGAAACCCCTAGTTTGAGGAAAAATGTCGACTAGCAGGCGCAGCATACTTTAACCAATTTCTAAGATTTGGTCATAGAAATGTATGCCTGATGAATGGAATCTCAGTATCGTTTTTTGGTACACAAGAAAAACCGCCCCAACTTAAAATCTGACATCAGTACATTTTTAGGCCATTCAGCAGAGTCCACCGTTAAATGGGTTAAGTCGTAAATGAAGGCAAATCAAGTACTACATATAATGTATATGCTGTCAACAGGAACAGAAAGGGATACCCTCATCCTCATCAACATCGACGAAGCGGACCGAACGTCAAAATAGATAGCCAAAATCAGAAATGAATCGAATGATATCTAACCTATTTATTTAGGCTGAGAGGGCAACTTTTTAGTGCAAGGCAAGAAGACTCCTCTATGGATCTGAACCTTTTTAAAAGCGGATGGCGGTTTCGAGAGAAAAATTTTTTCCAAGGTATTTGGTCGGTGTCGAGAAGTTGCTTCCATAGTCATACATAGGTAGGTCGTAGGTATCTATTTTGTTTTTAATTTCAAGGGCTTGTCTGAGGATATCAACCTCAGTGAAACCACTTATCGAATGATAAAGTGTAATACCCAATAAATCCGTTTCAAGTATTTTTCTGTTTACTGGAGGTTCATTATAATGTTGATAAGATATCATATTTTGGTATTCGATGACTCCGATGCCCTGAACAACTTTCGAAAGAGTTACTCTTAAACCAAATGACCAAAAGCTGAGTTTGCAATCCAGAAATATGTCCCAAATTATGTATGAAAATCATTCTCACTGTTAAATATACGTAGTATACATCTATTACCAATGACAGTTGTGAATTTCCTATTTCACAAATTTCAGTCAATTTGATTCAAGAAACAAAACAAAAAAAAAAAGATAGATACCTACTTGCTGATTAGAAATTTTTGACGTTTTCGACAAAACGATTATGAATCGTTGAACCCAAAATCAAAACCAATTCTACGCCGCGGCCGAATTGTTTACTCTTTTTCTTTTAACTCTATATAAACATTTTATGAAATAATGTAAAAATATTTGCCATTGCTTTAGCGATGTAATTCAAAGTGACAGATATAATGACAGCAACTGCCCTACCCCATAGCGCAGCGATCACAAACAGTCGCAGCAATTTACAAATCATTGCCCCCGTGTATCACACAGGTGATGAGCTATGATCGCACAATGATATCATTCCGCATCACAAACGACTCTCGTTCATTGATAAATATTTGAGGTAGTCACCCCACCGCCCACCCTCGCCACATCCCTGCCTACTGCCATAATTGACAGGGGCAGCCGTGATTCTATTTTTATTTGACAGCCACCATATCTCACTTGGTGTTGGTGTGCGTAGCTGGGGCTGCAACGCGCGTCGTCGTGATGCGACGCATATTTATATTAAGTTTCTAGAAATCATTGAGCTGCCACCATATTGTGCCGCTGTCAGTATAGTCTCTGGAGGAGGACGAGGAGGCATAAAATGAACCCGGATGATCTTGTATTCATTTGGTATCTATATAGGCATAAATGCGTTTCCTTGCGCCCATGAAACAGCTGTGTGTACACGGTATGTACGACGATGCCTCAGCTGACATTGGCAAGGTATTTTGACCTCTTCCAATGGCAGAGATGAAAAAACACAAATGACAAGCTTCTGCCAATTTTAAAATTATATGCGTAAATGAATTTCAAACCGAGGGGAGGTGTGGTGTAAGCTAAGTGTAAATATTTTCTGCATACCATACAGTTTAATGAGACAGTGTGTAGATATTCAATTTGGCGAGAGGAAGCCGTAAATATTATGGAAGGCGAGATGGTTTTGTGATTCAACTTTAAATTGATAATTAGTTGTAGGTACATTGAACTCTCATCAATTTGATAGCACATTCAGGCAATAAAATTCCGACACTTTGAGAATATCCATTCCATTTGCCTCGAAAATAGCGCGAAAACTCACACAAACCCGGCTGTTTTGGGAATCTAAAAGAAGGGGCCTATATGGACCTGTTGCGGCAACTATTTATTTGAAAAGATCCACCACATATACGTGTAAACTATTGCGCCCACAATCTGCAAAAACAATTGTGTGAAATGCCTAATTGTTGCGATCTTATTGAAACGAACATTTTCGACCCTTTTGACCCAAAACAGTCTATACATAGTATCCAATCTATTAAGAATCTAATCTCTAATTGACTTTGACTCAGGATATTTTACAGACTTGACTCATACGTCAGACGGATCAGCCTGAATATCTGCCTCAACCTCCGATTATCTACTGATTTGCCTTAGACGCACGTTGTACGTGTTTGTGAAAACAAACATCTGATTACCGTGATGTTTGAAATGCCATCCCTGATTTTTTGACAGATTGTTAATAACTTTTCAGTAATAATTGAAAATAGAAAATTTGTTGACTTCCACGTTCTTTCTCTGCTTAATTATTCAGAGGAACTTCCTTAAATAAAAGCGCTGACGGATTTATATGACGTCTGCAGTGCCATCCCTGATTTTTTGACAGATTCTTAAAATATCGTCTGTTATGGAGTGACGAAATTGTTACAAATTCGACGTTTTGCCACTCTTCAGTTCTTGACGAACCTACTCATGTAGTCGCTTCATGATTGCCTTGACGTTTGAGCTGCCATCCCTGCTTTTTTTGACAGATTCTTAAGATATTTTCTATAATGGAAACTTTTTTTGTGTGTCTAGAGTTGCTGTGTCAAACCTCGTGGCATTTTGTGTGCAACGCGGGCTCGCTAGGTTGGTGTAGACTATTGGTCATTTTAAGAGTTTGCAAAATATCTAACAATTATCCCCTAAGAATATACTTCCTCTAGATTTTGTTGTTTGTAACGCCACTCAGCGCCAATCTACTCATACCCACAGGAGTTACAAAGGTAGTCCTGACGGATCTCTTGCCTAAATATGTAATGTAGTACATCTAACAAACGAGCAGCATTTTCCATCGGCATGATCTGAACTGTCACATGCCAATTTTCTGCGCTAATAATAACAGCCATCCATGCAAAGTGTACTGTATTGTAAACACATCTGCCTGTACTTAGTACGCATACACACAAACTTACAACTCCCCGCACCGAGCTAGAGAGAAGAGTTAAAATGTTGATGACACACATGGCATGGTTTATACGGGCGGCAGCGGCGACACCACCGACATCGTCGACGACGTCGCTCGTCCTTGGACTATGTCGTGGGGCAGGTCATGGTTCTGCTCCCTGCACTCAGCTGAACTGGGTTGAATGCCACCAGAGGCTGACTGATTTGTTGTAATAATAGCGTATTAATAACAGTTTACATACAAAAAAGCGAAATGAGTCTGGCTGGGTTGATTGGGGCTGACTGGTTGTATGCGCCTTGCTCGGTGGCTGGTTCCGTTTTTGTACGTCTGTGTATTGTTTCCTGTTTTCCAAGGGGTTGCGGGGTACAGCGACAACACCACCGGGCACCGACAGCATTCACTCACGCCTACAGCTACAGCTGGAAATGGGGATTTTTTTTTTTCGGTTAATTTTATTTTTGAATAAATATTTGAGTTATGAACTTTTGCTGCTAAATGGCACACCCGATGGTGTAAACACTATACCAGCGCGTAGTAATATTGAATGCACACAACCTGCATGTGTAAATATGTTGGCGCTTAAATTGAAATGGGCTTGGGGATTAAAAACGCATTTGCACACCGGAAATCGAATGTGATTGGAATTAAAATGAGGGGCAATAGAGTAGCTATATCTTGAATGAGATTCGTTGAATTGAAAGTTAAAAAAAATACCTAGGTATACTATAGGTACCTGCCATACAATTTTGACGAACTTATTAAATTTAAAGCTGACGTCTACGAATTTGACATGCGGAACAACAACAAACCAATAAAAAGTTTCTGGGGATGTTCAGAAGTTCTAGTTCACTAGTTGACTGACACTAGAAATCGAAACAAGGGAATTACGTGGAGAAATCCAGGGTGTCGGTCTCTATTGGGTAATGTTACAGATATCGAAAGTTATTGACAGCTGTCAGATTCAATTTGGAAAATTCTCTGTCTTAAGTAGGTAGATAGCGAATCAACGAGAACGTGGTACACAATGCCAAAGAACTGCAATTATTTATATTGCCTGTCAAAAAGAGCATAAAACGTATCTATAATAATTGTTGGGTTTTCAAATGGGAAATAGCTGCTGACCTAAAAATGCCTCTTCACTTCTAAAAGTCTACAAAATCGATTAAAGTATCCACATTAGAGAAATTAAGTGTTTTTTTTTCATATAATTATGACATTAGGATAAGTTGAACATTTCGTTGTCAATAAAATTGATTGAAGCAAACCTACTTATACTTTTCTCCGACATACATGCCACACAAAGCAAAAATTCTTCTGATGGACTCTTATGATGGGATAATCATATAGCAAAGGATGGCAATTGCTGTCATCATGACGAGTGTAATGTGCAATTAGAAAATTGTTCGATTTAATTGTTGACGGGAACATAGTCATTCGCCTAATGCTATTTATTATAATTGTTCTGTGAATTGAATTGATTGGCGATATCATTCACAAAAGGCACATGAAGCCGCATGTTTGAATTCATTAAAAGTCACTTAAGACATTTGATTGTGACGAAGATGTGATATATTTATCTCAATTTGGTCAAACAACTGAATACGATGGTGTTTATGAATATTTTCAATTTAAATGTATGTATTTGCCGTTTTATTTTGTTCATTCAGAAATTTAAACAAAAGCCGCATCATTCACAAGTACCTAGTATAATGACAGTCAAATGACACATGTAAATAATGTTTGCAATAAATGACAGTTCTATTAAAAACAAATCATCTATTCAATCGCTATTCAATGAGTAGGGAACTTATTGCTGATGGAATTTTTTCAAATATATAAAAGCTCTTACACTACCAACTGTAGTATCTATATACCTACTTGACATTTCATTTCAATAATCCGTATGAAAAAGGATCACAGTTTTAGACCATGTGTCCATTGCGCTAATTACCTATCCTCGGATACTTTTCTGACACTATCGTGGTGGAAAACAAATTCTCAGCTGTCAAAAAATTCGCATCCGATGATTTTTTTTTGTTTTTTGTTGATGGTTCTGTCAAAGTCTGACAGAGCCTGTTTCCAAGCCTGTTTTAAAGTTTTCTAAAATTTGTTGGTCGATTTTTTCAGAATGTCTATTCCCATTTATTGGATTTTGCAAGCCAACATTTTTCATTTTACTTCCCGTTTAGCTCATTTCGATAACTAAAATTGGTTCAATTGTCCAGAATAATGTCCAGAATCTGGCAGAACTTATCTTTGTCGCTAACAACATTTTTTCCATTGAAGTTACTAATAAGCATTATCGTCCAAGTCCAACAAAGTTGTCAATAGAAAGGGATTTTCTTGCATAATAGCCGTTTTTTGGGTGCGTAAAATTGGCGCCCCAAAATAAAAATAAAAATTTTTGTAGGGTTCTGGATGGACAAGATTCCAATTCTGTTGCGTTTAGTACTTTTTTTAATTTTTTTTTAAATTGTATTTCCGAAAATATCTTTTATATTTTTCTGAATTTTTATTCAAAAAAATAAAAATTGCACTGCAGTTCTTGCAGATCCCGCAAATTAGGAAAAAAAAAACAATTTATGTCGAAAATATGCCAGCACAACTTTTGTATAAAAAAAAATATTGTTTTTTTTTTTTTAAATGAAAGTACTACCTTGGTTTAGTAGCTGTCGTATTTCCTAGTATCTCTGTAGTGTCAATTCGTTCGACGTGTTTAGCCCTAGGGCGCCCTGAGAAGTGTCAGCGAATTTTCGTGGCTACCAAAAACCCAAGGATACCCAGAAGTTTCAAGTCGAACACGAAGTGTAAAGGCCCCGACCCATAGAATATGTCGCATCCGTTGCGTCGAAGGATTGACGTATTCGACCGAACGAACAGTCCCATAGAATCCGTCGCAAACGTTGACAGCATACGTTGTTTTCTGCAGCATTTCACAGTTTCACTCTTTATCTCAATATTTCCACCAATGAAAGTGCTTCCTCTCACGCTGTGCCAACTGTCAACGGATGCTACTGACAAAAAAGTAGAAAGTAAACTTACTTTATCCGTCGCATCCGGCACGTGCGTTGCTTATGGGTCACCTTCCATAATCTACTGTGTATTCTATCAACCTGTCAGTCGAATACGTTGTCGCAACGGATGCGATGGATTCTATGGGTCGGGGCCTTAACCCTGAGACCTGTCACTGAAAAAAATTACTAATATATATACCTACATAGATTTAATACCTGCAATAACATTACATTTGTTTAGTTAATGATTGTAATGTTGAAAAACACATTCCGCTGTACTAATAATCATTTTTAGTGTCCAGGCTAACTTCTACGAAGCCACAATGGCGAAAATTTCCATATAACCTCAATCTTAAATGATGCTCTGAAATCATCCAAAGTCGTTGAACTGCAGCTACATAAATACAGTGCGACGTCACTTGTATGCCAGAGTTTGTCCTATTCCAATTCCTCCAATGCCTCTGTATCGCTCTTTGTTGACCGAAATGCTATTGCAATCTGAATGAAAAAAATAGACCAATAATGCCGCCTTCCCCAAAAAAAAAACAACAGTAAATAGTCCTGATACGTACATCTGTTGAGGGTTGAGCGCATAGTACGAACATTGAGGATAAATTATGCTATCAATTAGAATGTCATTCTCACGAACTTTTCTTCCAAACTTGCCTACAGAAAACTCGGTTGGGATATTATTTTGACATTGTATTTTCAAAATCTGCACCGTTTTGAGAACAGGACATTCAATTTTTGGAATATTATGTTTGCCAAAGTTGGAATCGTTTTTCAAATGTAAAGCTCTCCATTTTACAGCGCTTGCTTAGCTATTTTGTTGAGTGTCAAAAAGTTGTCAGTGTCAAGATTTAACATTAGTTTGAAGAAAATATGGCCCGCCTCTAATTTCTTACAACACATGGCCAATATTTTTCACAGAAATTTAATTGATTACAAGTTTATGAAAAAAAACTTGTCTCCTCCTCTTCCAGTGGCCTATTTCACCATCTTACAAATTTGTTTTTAAAAGTATTTTTCCACAAAATCTGTAGAAAAATTACAATTTTGCTTTTAAAATAAATGTGGTGAAACCCAACTTGTCTCTTTTTCTAAGAAAATTGTCAAAAAATGCTTGTAAATACGAATTTGTAAGTTGGTGAAATAGGCCACAGATACAAATTCGCCCCATTAAGTTCATTCCATTCCGGATATCGGAAGTCTTCGTTACCACACAAACCAGACAATCCATTGACCTGTCTACTCCCAACATTCCTGATGCAGTTTCATCATCAAAATTTCTCCATCAATGCAATCAGGCAATGGACGCCAATAAATCGCCACGGGTGGCTCACCTTCGAGACACTTCACGAACGCGCACCCCTTCAATCAAGTGCTTACGCGTACAACACACCAAATTCCAATGACATCGTCTCGTAAACGTTATCAATGTCACGTAAGCCCAAATAAGTGCAAACAAACATGTTTTGCTAGCGACAGCAAAATGCGCCACTGAATCTTGACCTAGGGCTTAGAAAGCAAAAGCATTGCTGACGACAAAAATGGCAAACGCGTCAATTTCTCTGAAACCTCTCATCGTAAGCAGATTCAATTTTGCACGAATTTCGCAAATACATATCTTGTATATGTATGTTCGTTGCTGATAACAGCACTGCAGCCATATTGGGCTTATCAGCATGTTGGTAACAAACACACATTGTATCGAGGGGTGGTTGGCGGGCGTGTCGCAATAATTACGACGATTTTCCCCTGTTTATTTGCCTAACGGCAAGAACAACACAAACAAATGCGAGGAGGAACGAAGATGCGCCTCATCATGACCTACGATATCCGGAAATGACTTGGCTGGCTGTTGTGTTGTCTTGTCATGGTTTTCGCATGGCAGAAGATCCAAACAGAATTGATAGCGCAATTAAAGACTGTTTATGTTGTACTTCTCTAATCCGACACAAAGGGCATTAGAATATGTCTGTGCTCCACGAATCGTCCAGGTATAGTATCAAATTCACCATCGCGCGCCATCACCTGGGCACTGAGCAGCACGAAGCAGCTCATAACTTTTTCATCATTATGGCCACCTTCCGCCATGGCGGACACATTGCGCTGCATCGCAAGTGCGAAATTAATGAGGATGTACTTGAGCAGCAGCGAGCCAAAGCGCGCTCCAGCTTAAAAGTATTTTCTGCTTCTTCCTTCTCCGGCTGTATAGTTGCTGCTGATGCTGCTATAGCTTCTTGTCGTCGTGTGCGGAGGTGAGGGGTGCTTCCTTCGGAGTGCCAGTGCAGCAGCAACAAAAATTCTTGCACTTAATTTAGTATTTAGTCGGTCGTTTGTTGTTCTTGTTATTTTTTTTTTTTTTTTTTCAGCTATTTCTCTTCATTAAATGCGCGCACAGAGAGAACAACAACACATGAGAAGAAAAAAAAATCAGAAGGAAAATCCAAGGAAACCCCAAGAGGAGGAGCAGAAGAAAAGGCAAATGAAAAAAAAAAATCGCGCAATAATTGCACTTAATTTGAGTTAAGCAGCAATTTTAATGATCCATGAACGAAGGACGCGTCTTTGCTGTTGTAGGCTTGCGCTTGAGTTTGTTTTTCATTTTTAATGCCAACAGTGGAGAGGAGGAGGTCGACGGAAGTTGGTGAAGTTAAGTGAAGTGCAACGCTGTAAATTATAAACTAGCTAGCGCAACACACAGAAGTGTAGGTACTCCAGAAGTTTTGGTATAATGTGTGTGCAAGTGCAGCGTGTCTGAATTGAATTAAACGATGACGCACGTCTCGCCATGGCTGACTATATGGGGATGACGGAGCGCAGCGCAAAGTTTGCGAATTTGTCGTTTTTTTTTTTTTTTTTTTTTTAGCGCCGGACTGCGGCTGTCGTGGAAAATAGGAAGATTGGTCTAATAACTACGGCTTCAAGGGCGGGCTACCATATTGAAATAATTACCAGATTTTAATTGAAGAATGACCCTTAACATGGCCAAAAACTTGCTTCCAAACATTTGCGAATATGAAGAAACTTCAATAAGGATGTAGGACAGTTTGACTACAAAATTAAATAATCGTAGTGGGGTTCGAAAACAAAGCGGCATAATCTTTGCAAATAAGTAGAAGAAAAGTATCTTAAGGAAGAGGGAAAATAAATATTGAAGAAACTATGGAATAGAAGAGAACCATCAATTGAAGGACTTAAAAACGATAAGACATTTGTAGGTCCGCACTCCGTAGTTACTCCAATCAGGACCTAAGATTTCGGCATCGTCAAAAAGTACTACTTCCAAAGACTGAATGGATGATTTTTTGATTATTTTGCAAGGTTAAAAGGTTAAAAAGGACAAATGACAAAAAGCAATGATGTCAGATTGTCACTATCATAGGAAAATGTAAGGCTGGATCAAATATGAATAGAAATATTGAAGGAAAATTGAACAGATAGCTTATCCAGGAAAGACTACTGGAAAGGAAGGAGGAATACCACAAAAGCCTAATTGAGAACAGATCGCGCAGCAGGTCCGTATATAGGCATCCTTTGCCTAGCTTCTCACACCTATTCGTTTATGTGAGTTTTCTTTACTTTTTGGGACGAATGGAGGGGATCTAAAAATGTATGCCGAGTCCAAAAGGCTGAATTGAGAAGCTTTTCCATGACATTTGCACTCTCGAGTCTCGGATGTTTGTCAAACGCAAGGATCGAATCTGAGACCCCTCGCACAGTACACTAACCACTAACACTGAGCGCCCACAAAAAAAACAAATTGAATTGCAGATCAAAATTATTTAGATTGAAATGCTAAAGAGGAATGCTGAAAAGAGAATGTGCTATTACATAATATATGACATATCCCAGCTTACGTCCTTAGATTTAAAAATTGGGCACCGGCCGTGTTCGTTGTATGCTCAAGATGGTATTTTTAAAAATTCAATCTCAAAAAATGGAAAATTGGATGCAAACATTTTATGTTGACTTTACTTCATTCAACTTCCCTCTATATATTTTTTATTCATCATATAATAATATCTAAATCTAAATAAAGCCGCTCAAATCTGATTTAAAGCAGAAGTTCTCCGAGTATTTTGGGCTATAAATCATTTTTCTAGTTCTTCTAGATTCTAGAATCTAGAGACTAGAGATTGAGCTTATTCACATAAAAATGTGAAAATTATTATTCCAACCAAAGAAAAAAAATGAATACCTATGTGATGTGGCCTGTGGCAGTGTATGCCTACGTTTGTAGGTAGCATAACGCTTGGTAGAAAGAAAGAGATGTTGATGGTGAATCGATTGTTTACATTTATGCTGCATTTTTCCATTATGATATGATATCAATTCGATATTTTCGTATTTTGTTTTCTAATGTGCCAATAATAACTACATATATGAAAAGAATGCTAACAGTAGATATAAGTAAATCTATCGCAATTGCACAAAGCCTATACACTCTCCCGTTAGACAGAAATGACAGAAAAAGAAAAAATCAGCAAAATAATGACTAACGACTAAGGCCCTAGTTATAGCTATCATTGAAATGCATCATTGAAAATTTAGTTTTCCGATTTTAAGACGAATAATCAAACAATATTGGCTTTAGTTGGTATCAAGATAAAGCTAATCAATTGTGGAATTTTTTTACGAAAGAAATTACTTAATTCTGATTAAAACTTTTCTTTAAATCCAATTTTATTATTTCACTGATCGAAATCGATTTCAATGAACAGCTGATAGCTACTCGTTTCTCTAATTTGGAACCCAATCGTTTCACTGATGTGTTCGATTTTCATCCTATTCTCAGCTGTCAGTTTTGCTTTCAATGATCAACTCTAACCTCAAAACCTAGACTTGTTTGTTGAAAAGTCACTGACAGGTACTTCCACTGACAGGAATTTTTCAATGATTGCTATAACCGACTTGTCAAAAATATGAAACCACCATTCCACTGATTTGTTCCAATGATGCATTTCAATGCCCGCGTTCCATTAACCCGCTAGATGACTAGCGGCATGCCAAACTCCATACAAAAAAATACTGACATTTCACAATATGTGCTAGAGTTCTAGCGCAAATGCTAAAATGTAAATTTTTTTATATGGAGTTTGGCATGCCGCTAGTCATCTAGCGGTCAATGGAACGCGGGCAATGATAGCTAGCAGTCCCAGTCCCAGTCCCAGTCCCGCTCTTGTCTCTAACTAGCTAAGAAAGTTTCTTCAGGCAAATATTGATAAATTTGTGTAGTTCCTGAAAGCAAATCCCACCAAAATGTCTAGTTGTTCCATTAATGCAGGTCACTTGGGAATATATAACATATCCCTGAATAGAAAGGACGTGCGGTTATTGTGAAGATACCCAAAGAAAAGACAATTTTAAGAACTGTAATAATGTCATGGTATAAAGCATTTAAATAAGCCCAAAGTAAGAACACGGCATCACTGATTTGAAAATATGCTGTTCCTTGTTCAAGTACATATACTTTTTACGTTCAGCGGTAGATCACTTTATAGTGTAGATGTCAAGGCTCAATATGGCTAGTTATAACAATAGAATAGGTAAATGCGATATTTTAAATAACAAAAACGTTACTCGGAATTCATTTAAAGCTTATAAAGTATTATAATTAATTAGTGCAATTAAAAATAAGAACGCTCAAGCCTTAAATATGAAAAATGAAACTGGTATGGAAAAGTTACGATTCTCTTTTCCATAAGACGACCCCATCGTACACAACATAGGGCATTATGGCTCATGTTATTTTTAAATAACATCAACATCGAGAATTTAATTGTTATAATTAGTCTCTTGAAATTGCTGTTAATTACTAAACGTTTTGCGAAAAGGAATATTCAGTGTAAGCCCGATTCTGAAGGATTTTTTGGTCTAATGCTAAATAATGACCAATTGCAATCGATAGTCACCAAATATTAGGTGGCTATACCAATTAGGGACATATGTCTGTTTACCTTAAACTTGTATGCATTTAATTACAACTTATAACTTCTATGACTCACTGAAAAAAAAATTTGATGGCCATCGTACTATTGGACCAAGGGTTTTCCGGCCCTAGCATATATTATGTATGTGCATTCCTATATTTAATTTCATCCTTGCTGTTGACATAGTCATTCTTGCGCCCTCACCAGACTAGACTGAACTTCAGGGCGCGCTCAATAGGTTTCTAGCCGACTGTGTTGAAGCTGCATAGGCGTCCTAGAAATGTAGCAATGGCTGGATAAATTCCGATATCTCTTCTATATTTCTATAGGGATTGCACTTCACAGCTTCCAGTCAGTGGAGAAAGATCGAGAGTTATTGAGGCTCCATTTAAGCGTCATATACCCGTGACCCTTGTAATAAATGGTCCGCCATCTAACGTTTTTTTTTTTTTTTCAACTAGTGCTTATTTCGCGAATGGTAACACTTAGCTCATGTCTGATTTGACAGATAATTAGTTTTATCCTTCCGCTGAACGAATATGGTTGTGTATACGCTTGAACAACGCTGGGAAATATTGCGTTTTCGCTTCGCTAAGTGGGCCTGCGATCGACTTAGAGAAGATGCCGATTTTGCCAAAAAAATCATCTTTTCAGATGAAGCTCATTTTGATCTTGGCGGGTATGTAAACAAGCAAAATTGTCGCATTTGGGGCACAGAAAACCCGCACGCATATACCTACATTGAAAAGCCGATATACGCAAAACGAGTCACTGTTTGGTGCGGATTTTGGTCCAGAGGCATAATTGGGCCATTTTTCTTCGAAAGTAAGCAAGGAGTGGCCGTTACAGTCAATGGCGATCGTTATCGGGCCATGTTGAACGAATTTTTGTTCACAAAAATTGAAGAGGAGGATATTGGCAACATTTGGTTTCAACAGGACGGCGCTACGTGCCACACAGCCGAAGCTACACTCGATGTTTTGCGCCCTGTTTTTGAAGATCGCATTATCAGCCGCAGAGCTGATGTCGTTTGGCCACCGCGGAGCTGCGATTTGACACCGTTGGACTATTATTTGTGGGGTGCCGTAAAAGATAAGTGTTACGCCGACCTGCCAGAGACAATTGACGCTTTAAAGGACAATATTCGTGAAGCCATTGGTGAAATACAGCTGCACACAATCGATAATGTGCTTAAAAATTGGACCGATTGTGTAGGCTACTGCATGGCCAGCCGAGGCAGCCATTTGAATGAAATTATTTTCCATTATTAACCGGAAGGATTGTACTTTCAAATAAAAAAATAAATTTGAGAAAATATTCGGTAGTTTTTTTTTATAGCATTTTCAAAAAAAAAAATGTTTTTTGGCGGACCCTTTAGTTAGGTAGGGCTATCAAATAATTTTTATGAAGTTCATAATTGATTTGGGGGTCCAGTTAATTTGTTGTCCTAGGTCCCTTTGTCATCTAGCTACGCCACTGGTCGCAATGTGATAATTTAAATCAAAGTGGAACAGACCTTTATGCCAGATGTGTTACGTAAGCATTTCATGACTTAGAATTTTTTGTCGATAACATTCTGCAGCTTTAGAATCATCATAATCCAGATATCGGACAGTGAATACGTTTTCTTGCAAAACCAAATGTGTACACAAGCACAAAATATGCATTTACTTACACTATGGGCTAGTAACTACGGCCAACAAGGACATGATGGCCACAGTTTTTAAGAGTCATTCGCAACGATTATCTTGAAAAGAGTAAAGCGATGTCCGGCGCCTATTAAAAAGAGCTCTTGGATCCATTCGACAATGATTTTGACGGAAAAACGTATGCATTTGGCGAGGAAACTTCCTTCCATCAGGACAACACACCGAATGGCTCCCTCATCCAGCATATTCTCCAGATATAGCCCTCTGGCTCTGGAACTAATTCCAGTTTTAAAACATGAAGACATAGCCAGGCGGTAAGAGATTTGGATCAAATGAAGAGTTAAACGATGAAAAGAAATCTGTTTTTTAGACAGTCGAAAAATCTACAAAATGTGTCGAAAAAATGTTTCCCCTTTTTAAATTTCAGTGCCTTATGGACCAACCCTCGAACTTATTCGACACTTTTTTCTTGAAAGTTAATATACCCTCTACAGGAAGGTATATTCACTTTGTCATTACATTTGTAACGCCAAGAAGGATTCACCGAAGACCCTATAAAGTACATATATTCTAAATCAGGATCAAATTCTGAATCGATTTAGCCCGTCTGTCTGTCTGTCTCTCTGTCTGTCTATTGAAAGCACGATAGCGTCCTAACGAATTGACCTAGGCGAATGAAATTTTGTGAGAGGACTTATTTTTACTGTCGTCAGGTTGGTACTAAAAATGGTCCATGTCGGTTAAGTAGTTCTGGTAACTCCCATACAAAACCAATATTAGGCCCACGTATCTCTCTGTCTGTTGATAACACCTTAGAGTCCAAACGAATTGACCTAGGCGAATGAAATTTTGTAAGAGGACTTATTTTTACCGTCGTCAGGTTGGTACTAAAAATGATCCATGTCGGTTAAGTAGCTCTGGTACCTCCCATACAAAACCAATATTAGACACATGCGTGGACCTGTACCGTACATACAGTGGAGGGTATCAAAGCATCGGCCGGGCCGATGATAACACTTTTACTTGTTTTTTGCTTTTACTATTTTCTTCTTTACTATTTTTCATAGACTAAATCGACGTTTTATATTTTTTATGAATACTGAGATATTTTTCTGAGCAAGTGCTGATGTTTACTCGTATACACAAAGTTGTAATCATACAGGACTGTTTCCTCACAATTATTCTAACATAAGGTAATATGTAAATACCTCAGGATGGTTTACCCAATCCAAGGTTGCCAACGTTTTTCATAGGTTTCCAGAGTGTCGGAGTCATAAATCCGAAGGGCATCACAACGAATCTACATTGATCTAAGTGTGGCACGTACACGTTTCTCTTGTCTTGCCAACCCACTAACCTAATCCATAAATTAAGAAAAACTTGCAAATGCATTCACTTCAGTTTGTAAAATTCCACGGAGCGTATACCTATTTTCTTCGCCCAAAGCTTTAAAAGTCTAGACCTAAACCTCAGTAAGATTAAACTCTTAGAAAAAATCGAACGGAAAAGAAATTTTTTGCTATAGAAGCCACAACACGTCAACTTCTTCATCTACACCAAAAGAATGTTAATCTTTCAGAAACTGACACACCTAAGCGACGACATAAGACGTTAATCGATTGACATAATATTAAGGCACCAGCCCAGCACTATACCCTTAGGGAAATATATTGCTTCCTCCTCCCTATTTTTACCTAATCTCCTAGCCAAAGACTATCATATAGTCTTGTTCGCCGGAACTCAACCGCACACCAGCAAAATAAAACGCCTTTTCCTATTAATAATCGAAGACGCATACCCGTTTAATTAGCTCACTTTCCAAGATAAGGCTTCACTATTGGTATACTTGTGGCAACAAGTAAGCACGCCTCACTTCAACCCTGTCCGTGTCAACTTAACATTCGTTATGTGTATGTGTCAAATTAATAAACGCCATAAAAATGCAACAGCAGCCAGCCAGCATTTTTATATGACGACATGGCGAAAGTCTGAAACGAAAATTATGAACAAAATAAAGAGATAATTCTGATCAGAGCCCCGGCCGGCCGGCCAGCATGTATAGTCCAATAGTTGGCGAGGAAGACTCAACAGATAGTGCAAATTTAACGCCACACGCACATAGCTAAAGCAGAAGCAGCTTGCATGTCCTTTCCATTTAACCTATTTAACACTGGCAGGCGCATTAATAACAATAAAGAGGAAGACGGACAAGACGAAGAAACACAAGAAATTGAAGTTTTACAAAACGTTAATTAAATTAAGTTCTCAACACTTCTACCCTGGGGCGGGTAGACACTTTGTACCGCTCTTTAGTCTTCCTTCTTATGCATATATCTGCGCCAACTTTCCCTTCATATTTCGATTGCTCGTCTCTGACTCTCTGAGTCCACTTAGCTGGGCTGCTCATACTCAGCGCATTTTCTTCCATCGCTTTTGGAATTAATTGCGATTTTATTATCGGGCCGGGACAGGGGGTGTCCGTATCATTGACAGAGCAGTGGGAACACTATTATACAAGCTATGATAATTAGAAGTGTGCTGAACTTTGTAGACGGGTTTTAGTTATTGATATGTTTTCTTTGCTCTGAAACATGATGCTGGAAAAGTGATGAATCGTTGGCTCATTATTGTTAAGTCGTTAGTAATTGCTACCTGAGGGTATGTCAAGAGCTTTGGGCTAAATTAGCTTAGAAGTGATGAGAGTGTGGAACAATGTAGAACCTGTGAAGAATTAGATTCCCAATTATAAAGAAGAACTCTTCGATTTACTTAACGTTATAATATTTCTTTATTTAATCTAAAATAATATAATTATCTTGTGTAGGTAATATTCTAGATGCGGGCGTGCGGAATATCGAATCGCTTATCCTTATTCCTTTCCTCGTGTCAGCTTTTATACGGCCGATGACAAATGTGACAAATGTGAAATGACATTTATATGATGACGTGGCTGGAAGTAAATCGAGCTGTGGTGTTGCCGTCTCAGCGTTGCATAACAGTGATGCCACAAGAGCTAGGAGTAGCTTTATAGCTAAATGCGTATAAAGAGATTTTTCTTTTTTTGGTTATTTCCTATTTCTTGACCAACAGTCATAATTGAAATTGTAAGAGATCTCTGTGTCTTTTGACAATACCTAACTCTGATACCACGAAGAAAACTATGGTCAGAAATAGCATCGGCCGACTGATCATTAACTCTGTTCTGAAGATGCTAGAAAGTAGAATAATAATAGCCTGGCTTACTGAAGCTAACAAAAGACAGTTAAAGGAACCATAGATTGCCTTTTTGGAGACGTATTCTCCTCTGCCTTGGACGTTCTAGACCATATTACACAATCAGGGTTATAACAAGGGCAGATGCTGTGGCAATGACTGTAAAATTCAAACTGTGGCCTATTTCACCAACTTACAAATTTGTATTTACAAGTATTTTTTCACAAAATCTGTAGAAATTTCCTTTAAAAATAATTGTGGTGAAACAGAATTTGTCTCTTTTTCTAACAAAATTGTCAAAAAGTAATTGTAAATACAAATTTGTAAGTTGGTGAAATAGGCCACTGGTCTCCACTATATCGGAGATTATGCAAAGATTAGCATATGGTAGGTTAGATCCTCTTTGGAGAAGGAGATTCAAAGACGAACTATACGAGCTCAAATGAACAAAATTCTCCGGCACGTAGAGTCTTTGAGTCTAACTCGAAGGGACAACGCAGTAGAGGAACACCTCGCCTTAAGTGGAGACAGTTAGCTAAAGACCGAAGATGCTTGTTAGTTTAGGCCTCGGTTCGCAAAGATAATGCCACACAGAAGGACGAGAGCAGACTGAGAGTGTCTCATCAACTTTACATACAAGCTATAAAAGAGGCAATTATAGATTGGCTTCTTAGGAAGAAAAAGAAAGAGTGAGGAGTGCAATCGAGGAAATCGTAAAGTGCTGCTCCAGAATATATATTCAGAGGATTTACCAAAAGCTAAAGAGACAACAAAAATGGAAAGAATACTGATATGTCGGGCTTAGACGGTATAGAAAATGGTCAACGGCGAAGAGGCCCCAAATTCCACTGTCAGGCAGAAAAAATCGTTCAGATTGGAATTTAAAAATTAAGATTTCCGTTCACCTGTCAAATCGCAATCGTTAGAAAAGCTATGAGTAAATTTAAGTTGCTATTTAAGCGACTGCGAGATTGAGAAACGAACTCAGAATTGGTTGGAAGAAATGTTGATGCAACCAACCTCCCACATTATTTGTCCGCTTCATTATAAAGAATACCCTCTAAACTGCAGCAGATATAGAGGCATCAGTCTGCTTAACATTGCATACAAAGTCAAGGCTTCTCTTGCATTTTCCAACAATTGTAAAAGGCCACTGCATCAATTCGGTTTTAGATCAGACAAGTCCACCGTCCATTAAATGTTCACAGAAGTCCAAATTTGGACACAGGTCCAAATCGGTACTCACTGTCTTATCATCGATTTGCTAAGCCTCTTATGGCAGGATCTTTAGAACCGTGCTACAGAGCCATCTCTAATTCTGGCAATACTTGGGAAACTCATCCTCAATTGTATAGAAAGACGACGAACAATGATTGCTACTTACTTGGAACTTCCCAATAGATACCTACAAGTTTGAGGCAATAAGGGACTTTGTCCGCCTTGGCTCCGATATAAATTCTGACTTATCACTTCAAAAATCAAGCCAAGGGTAACATCAGCATCATATCAGTCGATAGTTGTTTCTTTGGCTCAAGACAGCAATTGAAAACGATATAAGATCTGGTCAAGAAACACTAGGGAGAATCTATATATGTATATTCATTAGAGATGTAGTATAAGGATTATTTATTAGATCCACGTTCTTAACTATCAAACTCATACGCTCAAAAGAGGGTTTAGGCTAGGAGGGTCTCCACTTTTTTTTTTTAAGTTTATGATATGCAGAGGATTGTTTAATCTCTTCGGGGTACAGTTGGTCCTGGAAAGATCTTCTCTCTAATTCCACTTCTGTATATAATATTATTCCGTCTTCTTCAATACCTAACCTGCACTCCGTTGAGTTTGCAACATTAATGTTGCTTTGTCCTGTGAGGAATTCTGTTCTAGGTTTCTGATATCATGCCTGCTATTGGCATTAGGATATTCTCCCAATATGGCATACTTTTTTGTTGTTCCCAGCTTTGTATAGTAAATTTTATAGCTGATTTGAGGTATAGCAGAAAGGTTTCCCCCTTCAAAAGGGGTTTCTGAGCCTATTCTGTCCAACTCGTCGGGTTTTTCGTTTCCTTCAAAGCCCCCAAAGCCACGAACCCATCATAAATTTAGTTCTGTTCCCGAGGCTAAGACTTTAAATAGTGGGTCTTACTAATAATCAACTTTGGTTTCGACTTTAAATTTAAGGAGTTCACAATGACGCATACAAATTTCGCAATTTTGAGTTTCAGTAAAATTAAAGTTGAGGCTAGAATTCGTTTTTTAGGGAGGCAGATTGTGATACTGGTTTAGAGTAAAGGTCCGGTACAGATGTAAACGCGAAGATGCTAGTTTCTTGGATGTGATTGGCGCATTCATGAATTGCGTGGAGCTTTGCCTGGAATACACGAGGGTTTTTCTCCATATTTCTCTTTTGTTTCGTTAGTTTTCTGTTTTCTTTTTGTAAATATGTGTGGGAAAATCTAAGGTAGGTACTTTTTCGGGCCAGGCGAGGGAAAAAGGAATTTGTTTGCCATTGGAGTGGAAATTCTAATAACAAAATACATACAGATTTTTAATTAGAAACCTAAAATGTTGAGGTTATGTATGAGACTAGCTGGCCTATCGCTTGATCACCGTAATTACCGACATTTAAAAAAAATCAACTAAATTGGTTGAAAATTACGGGCGACAGAGGGAAACATACAGTCCACTTTTTTTATATATACAGAGAAGATATAGCACATCGGATAAATGGCCGCCACGACTTTGCTGGCAAGTAGGTACGTATCTACTCCTTTATTAAAATTGTCTATGACAGTTAAATGTGGCTGAATTTCATTAACACACCTCCCAATTTCCTCTTTCAATGCGTTTGGCGGTCGTGGGCTTGTTTTCATATACCTTTGACTTCAAAAAACCCCAAAGAAAAAAGTCCAGTGGCGTTAAATCGCAAGATCTGGATGGCCAATTCTGATCGCAAAAACGGCCGATTACACGATTAGTAAATTGACTCATGCAGTAATTGAATTGTTTCTCTTACTGTACTGCATGTGGCACCGTCTTGTTGAAACCACATGTTGGTCACATCCATATCTTGTAATTTAGGTACTAAAAACTGTGTTATCATGTCACGATAACGAACACCATTAATTGTTACTGCCTAATCAGCCGCATTTTCGAAGAAGAATGGTCCGCCCAAATTCTGCACCAAACAATCACGCGTTGTGGATGCATTTGTTTCTCAACAATTAATCGTGGGTTTTTTTGAACCCCAAATGCGACAATTTTGACGGTTAACGAAGCCATCAAGATGAAAATGAGCTTCATCATCCTGAAGATGATTTTGTTCAAAAAATCAGCATCCACTTGCTGTTGTTCCAAAATCCATTCAACGAACTCTCTTCGCGCTGCATGGTCAATAATCTTTAGTTCTTAAGTCAATTGAACTTTGTAAACATGAAGTTCCAAGTCTTCCGTGAGAATTCACTGCAGAGTGTTTCTAAAAATGTCCAATTCTTGACTATGGTGCCGAATTGATGTTCCTGCAATACTCTCGCGAACTGTTTCGATGTTTTCTGTTGAACGACTTGTGACAGGACACCCAAAGTGTTTAAGATCTCCCTGAATTTTTCAATTATTATCTTCACAGTTGATGGTTTGAAATCACTGTGACGGCCATATTTTGTTCGAAAATTGCGGACTGTATCTGGCAAACCTTCATTATTTTTAAAATATTTCTCAACAATGAAAATGCGTTGTTCTTTCGTATAACGCTCCATTTTAGTTAACCTCGAACTGTCAGCTGTCACATTGTTATCTTTTTTGCGTTGGCAGCACTGTAGGTATACCTACTATTAAATGGCGCTTAATTCAAATTTTGCGTGAATTATGGGACACATTTTATATTGAATTAGCTAAACTTATAAGCATAAGTGATAACTGATCATAAAACTCCCTCTCTCTCTCTCTTTAATAGACATGCCGTTTTTTCCATGGTCATTGTGAAAAATTCCTACGAAAAGCTACACCTACAATACAACCAGCCTTGTCTTATCGCTCCTTCAAAATGGCCTCGAAAATTCTTAAGCTCAATGCGGTTCTTCTAATCCAAAAATGCAAATGAGCTCTAACTACACTAGTTTGTTATACAGGAAGGACAATCCAATTAAATTAGCACATGAATTGCACTCCGAACAGCAGAAATTACACTCATTCGTCGAATGAATGAGTAGATGTGTATACCGTACATATACACAAACACACACCGCATTTACCGCAGCAAACTCGCTGTAATCAATCCCGGAAGTAAGCGCACGCAATTTGTGCAAAATAATAACAAAATGAAAACAAAAATAAAAATTTCTACAAATAAACTTGTTCGCTATGTAGTTGGTGTTCGGGTACTCTATCAGGCAGGGAAACGCCAGCGCCAGGTTACCTGCGCTGCGCTGCGCCGCGCATCAGCTTCACTCGACCGCTCTCAAGGTGAACCGGTGCCATCGACAAAATTTACATTTTAATTTTATTTTTCCACCTCAGCAGCGCTTTATTGCCTTGCACTGTTGTAGTTGTAATAACACGCAGTGCATGCATATCTACGCAAATGGATGCGAATTCCAAGCGCCAGCCTCAACCACAGTCGTCGCTACATTATCGCTCTCGCATTCAAATTTGAATATGGGAAAAAAAATATGAGTACCTAGCTATATCGAATCGACGGAAAGATGGGGCGCCTGGCCCGAAGAATGGTACGCATCAGGCTTAATCGTTTGGCTATTAGCGGGTTTGTGCGATACTATTAATAAAATATATGCAGCGCGACTGATAATACGAGAATAATTTAATTATGGCCAACGTACTAATTGCCGGCGTAGTTGCGGCAGTTGGCAGTCGGTTTGTACTCCACCTATATGTCGGCCTTCAGAAGCTACAACGACATTTAATGTTTCAATTAACTAGCGTTGAATTGCTTCCTTCTTGCGAGTGCACTGCGTATCAGTGGGCTATGATGAAGATGAGGTGGCTCTACAAAGGCGTCGTCGGTCGCTACAGTCGGGTAACGATGGTGCTCCGGCTAAAGGCGAAAAAGCTCGACAATGTTTCGCGTGACATTGAACTGCTGTTGCCTCTTGCGTTGCGTGAGTCAGAGCACTCAGGGTTGATAGAATTAAAATACCTATTTCATTTCAACCAGATAAAGCGCAACCAACCTATGCGGGAGAAATTAGGCTGAATTGTGTATGGATACCTACCAGACCTATACCTACCTATGGTGGTGACTCAAGGATTTCCAAGCGGAAAATGTTGTTTTTTTCTGATTTATGCTGGTGGAACTAATTTCCGTTTCCGCTACAGCAGCGTATACACCTCAAGCTGTTTATTCTTAGAATGTAGTCTCATATAAGTTGGCAAAATATGTACAACTGGTTTTGAGATTCCGGAATATATGCAGGTAGAGTTGTAAAGGTGTTTCCCAAGTTCATAAATAATATTATGTCATCTCGACTAAAATTTATAATGCAACGCAAATAAGCCGAGTTAAATATATACATACAATACAAGTATCTACCTAGCCGCGGAGACTTCTTTTTCCACAAAACTGTGTTCATTTCATTTCAATCCTTGTGGATTTCTGACATTACGCAGGCTATCCATATTCAGAAGAAGTTCTCACTAAAATGCAAAGCACGTCGACCGCAAAAAGACATCGTAAATGTGGACAACGAAATGGCAATGTCACGAGGTGCAGAGTTGCTGAAGGGTGCTCTTAACAATAGTTTCAAGAAAAGCTTAACTGAAAACTCCTATCCTAACCCAACTGAAGGAGTGTTGGGGACAAGACTAAATACATGCTATCAACAAACAAACAAGCATCTGTCCACCGCCTAGGACAAAACGTCACTATTGATAGCAACAACTTTGAGGTAGTTAAGGAGTTCACCTACCTCGGAGTAAATATGAACTCCACGAATAACACCCTAGTGGAGGTCCGGCGAAGAATTACCCTAGGAAACCGTTGCTACTTCGGTTTGGCAAAACAACTGGGTTCAAAACTCCTAACTCGAAGGACGAAATGTGTGCTCTACAAAACCCTTATCCTGCCAGTTCTGCTTTATGGCGCCGAGTGCTGGACGATAAGCAGGAAGGGAGAGCTAATACTGGGCTCCTTCGAAAGAAAAATACTTAGGCGGATTTTTGGTCCTGTGTGCGAGGAGGGCGATTGGAGGAGAAGATATAACCGCGAACTCTATGAGCTGTACCAAGATGTGGATGTAGTCCAAAAAGCCAAAACACGTCGACTACATTGGCTCGGCCACATCGAGCGAATGGACAATAATGCTCCAGCTAAGAGGATCTTCGAATCCCAGCCCCCAGGTTCGAGAAGACAAGGAAGACCGAACCTCCGTTTCAAAGACCAAGCCATCGCGGATGCCAGAGCGCTTGGTCTCGATAACTGGAAGCAGCGTGCCCGGGATCGTAGAGGATGGAAGGCTGCAGTGTCTCAGGTAGAGACTCTTCACGGGTCGGGAGCCCGATAAGTAAGTAAGTAAGTAAGTAAAGGTTCCTATTGTGACTACATATGACACATGAGACATGACACATATTGCGCAAATTATAGAGAACGCTTATTAACATACCTACCTACTTACTTACTTAGGTGGCGCTACAGTTCGGGGTGGACCTGGGCCTCGATCAAGACGCTCCATTCGCTCAATATGTCCTAGCACTCTTAGTCGACTGATACGTATACTTTACAGCTCGTAGGGTACGCTGTTAAATCTCCAACTCCAAAGCCCGCAAACGGGACCGAAAATCACTCAAAGAATTTTGCTTTTGAAACGACAAAGGAGATCTGAGCAGGACTGAGATGATGACGGTCATATATAGAGTCTTCTTATTAACATAGAATTTTATCAAAATCGAAAGACGCAATGATACTTCCTTAACAACCACTAAAACTGTTTCACCAAAATCGACGAAGCGGTGTAGACTAGGGTGGATTAAAAAATGTTTTTAAAGAGTGCTATTGCGCTCCCGTTGCAGAAGTGCCTATAGTATGTTTTGTTACGCGTTCGATAGGATGAAAAAAAAGTTATCCATGCAAACTGGATCCCTCTTTTCCCGTCGCTAATAACTCGGACTCCAAGTGAAAATTTTAAAATCGGAGAAAATTATATTCTTTTTTTCTTTTATAGAGTAAATACACAAACCGAATTTGAAGTCGATCGTATAAAAAATAAGAATTTCCCAATATAAACGTTGACCACGCTTTCCCCATTTAAAAGTTAGAATCTCTATAAAAAATCAGTTCTTAGTGCTCAATTTAGCCATAAGATTGAAAATGTCATGCTATTAAAAATGTCAGCTTCCTAGCTCTTCTCTTGGTTTGGTTTGGTTTACGGGTTGGTGAAGCTGAGTAGCCTCTTCTTCACCCCACTCAGGTCCTCGTGGACCCATTGTGATACCCTTCGATGGGGTTAGCCGCGTTGTAATGGCTTTGTTTCATCCTTCCCATGGTTACTCGACCTTGTCCAGCCATCCCGCTGTCCTCAGAAACCTGTAAAGATTAGACATTGAGACGTTAGAGAGTTCTTGGATATCCTGGAAGTAGTAACTTCCAAGTGTTCTGTTCCTCAAGTGACAGAGACTTGGGCAGTGACAGAGAAAGTGAGGTGTGTCCTCGTGAACCTCCTCATCATCGCAGCCTCTACAAATGTCGTCATTCTTGAGATTTAGTTTCATTGCGTGGCTTCTTAGAAGGTTGTGACCAGTGAGGGCGCCAACTAACTTGGACAGCGATATTCTGTCATATCGTAGCAGTTTGTTGGTCCTGCTTTTATTGTATTCTGGCCACATCTTCCGTGATATGTCGCAGGTGGTTAGTGTTTTCCACCTGATGTTGGCTTTCATTCGGATCTTATATTCCACTCGCTCTCTGAGACTGCAGATCGGTGGTTTGATCGACTGAAGTGCCTGGTCTAGGTCCATTGCAGAGCCATTTCTTGCCAATTCGTTTGCTCTCTCGTTGCCGGTTATGTCCCTGCGTCCAGGAACCCAGCAGAGAACCGTATTATGCTGCGAGCCAAGAACCTTGAGCTCTTCGCGACAGCGGCGTACTAGTTTTGATTTTATCTCATTAGTAGAGATTGCTTTGATAGCCGCCTGGCTGTCAATGAATATGGTAATATCACTCCGTGGTATTGCCATTATTGACACCATGCTTGCCACCTCCGCGACCGCCAGTACCTCAGCTTGGAAAACACTACAGTAATCAGGAAGCCTGATTGAACTATGTATGTTGAGTTCCTCTGAGAATAATCCGGCTCCAGTTCCACATTCCATCTTTGATCAGTCAGTGTAGATGGCTATTGACTTCGTTTCCGTGGGTTCGTTCCTGTCCCATTCTTCCCTACTCGGGAACCGGCAGGAGAATGGTTTATGGAAGTCTAGGTATGGTGACATATAGTCAGAGCTGATGTCACTCCCTACGTATTCCTTGAGAATCCGCGCATGCCCAAAGAGACTGGGGATCCAGCATTTTGTCTGGCTTATTCTCAGGACACTTTTGGCAGCCGATTCTTGCATATATAGATCTATAGGTGGCAGGTTAAGAAGCGTTTCCAACCCAGCAGTCGGTGTTGTTCTCAACGCACTAGTTGTTCCTATACATGCCAGTCTTTGTATTTTTGTCATTGCCTTAAGATTGGTTACCTTGTCTGTGGCTTTCCACCAGACTATGTTGCCATATGTGAGTATTGGGCGTACGATTGCCGTATACATCCACAGAATTATCTTCGGGTTAGGTCCCCAGTTTCTGCCGAAGATACGATTGCATGCATAAAATGCATTCGATGCATTTTTAACTCGTTCATTGACATTTAGTTTCCAATTAAGTTTTCTGTCGAGAATTATTCCCAGATATTTCGCACTCTCTGCCACCTGCAGGGGTATTCCCTCAATAGTTGGTGGTTCAAAGTGTGGTATGTTTCTTCTGTTTGAAAACAGCACGAGTTCGGTCTTCTGGGATTTCACCCCACGGCCACAATGTTTTGTCCACAGATTAAGTGCCCGCAGTGAGCTTCCTAATAACTCATTTATAGTTGGTAGGAATTTTCCTGTCGCCAGCAGTACTACATCGTCCGCATAAGCGACGGCTTTTACTCCACTGTGTTTGAGTTTCATGAGTACTTCATTGATGACGAGAACCCAAAGTAGGGGAGAAATGACTCCTCCCTGTGGTGTGCCTCTGGAGGCAGTTACTTGTACTTCAATGTCACCTAATCTCGCATTGATATTCCTTTCATTGAGCAGGCTCATGATCACGTTAGTGAGAGATATTTCAACGTTGGAATTCTGCAGCGCCCTCTTCACTGCACACGTTTTGACATTATTGAACGCTCCCTCAATGTCTAAAAACGCGGCTAGTGTATATTCTTTATCTTTTAATGATTTTTCTATAGTGCTGACGACATCATGCAGCGCTGTTTCCACTCCTCGGCTCTTCTCTTAGTCTTACCGTTTGGGCTGGGCTCTGTCTGATTACCAATCGCCAAGCAGTCAGGTCAAATCGTTTTAGTTTCACATCGACTGAAATATTCTTAGAGGATTCACAAAGCACTTAAAATTCTTAAAAGAACGCAATAGCGTTAGATTTTTTATCAGATTAAAGCAGAATTGCATACACTCTTGATAATTCATACATTAATAATTTTTAACTTCAAAAAATTTAAACATAACTAAATTAATGAACTACTACATATTAAATATATTTTTTGTGACATAAAACCTTCTCGTTGTTTAAAAAAGATGGGAGCGGGACGTTATTCTGTATTCCAAAATTAAGATGTATATGATTGAAATTCTGTTTTTTTAAATTCTGTTTTTCAAAATTTTAAAAAATAAAAACTTCTTTAATTTAATGCAAAACTCTGTATTAAATTCGTTGCAATTTCTGTAATTAGGAAAGTACAAAATAGTTTCCAAAAATAGTGATACTTTATTTTTAACTGTATTTTAAAACCAATATAAACAATCACTAAACTCGAGTCTGACTAATTTGGAAACTAATTTTAATTTTGCCCTACCAATAATAACCAATTCAATCGAAGGGTTTACTAAACACGACTTTAGTACAAATTCTAGTACTATGGAAGTCAAATCTTGTAAGAATTTCCCAAAATTGTCAGATTTATTTGAGCACAAATCAGCTGATCATATATTTTTTCTTGGCAGATATCAGGAGTCAGGACGCAAATAAAACTACACATTCGGAAATAAATTGAATAAATATTTCTAACCGTATAATGAAATGCACAAAGCACATTTTGTCTTTTGGGTAAACGCATTTCCTTTTCAAGTGTATCCTGTCAATCAGGACAAAAAAAAACTAAAAATTTTACGTAGGTGATATAAAAAGCTGTACACAAAACAAAAACCATATACCATGAAAAAAAAAAATAAAGAAAACGTTTCCTTGCTTGACGAATAATTGTAGATTTATTTTATATTAACAAAAAACCAGTAAGACAATTATCTTCGACTATGCCGAAACTCAAATACCCGGTACTATATTATTGTAAAATAAAAAAATATTTTAGTATTAAAAAATTATATATTTGTATGGGAGGTATGGGTAGTTTTTATTCGACCAAGCTCATTTTTTGTGAAAAATTTTTGAATATTATTAAAACAATATGTGCAAAGTTTAAACTTGCTATCATTACTGTAGCTACCTATTTAAATTTAATTTTTATCATCAATAAAAAGCTATATAAATCCGATATTTTTGTATGGGAGCTAGTAGTAATTTTCATCCGATCTTGCTCATCTTCAAATTTAGCCTCAGTTAGGTGGATTAAAGCTTACGTACCAAATTTCAAGCCGATAGCTCTTAAATTACGGCCGTAATCGTGCGGACAGACAGACGGACATCGCTAGATCGACTAAGAAAGTGATGCTTATCAATAATATATAATATAGTTTGTCATACCTACAACGCCTCCTTATGTGCGTTACAAATGGAATGACAAAGTGAAAATACCCTCACCACAGTGTGGTACCGGGTATAATAATGTTTCCTGATTTCATCCTTCCAGTCCACATTTATTCAATTTTAAGGCAAATTATTATTGATCAAATTCAAATTAGATCATATAACAACTTATTATAGAATTTTAAATTAAACATAAAAATATGTAGGTATGTTGGCTGGAAAACTGACATTCCACCTTTGAATGACACTACTTTTTCAGGATCGAAAGTTAGACTCGACATTAGGGTTAACTCGAGGATAAATTGGTTATTGGGACGCAATATTTTTTAGTTTCGACTTTTGCATTAAAGTCGAATCTAAATTTTATTCTTGTTAAGGCACATTGTAAATCGTAAATATTGATTGGACTGGTACTCGGAAAATGGAAAAAAGAAAACAACACAGAGTTGAGTATATTGAAAAAGGAGGCAATCAAATAGTAGTGAATCCTCTGCTATTAAAATAATTTTTGTTAAAACTCGAATCGATAGTTTAGTGTCTGAGACAACTTGCAAAAGCAGCGACTTTGAGGACACTCCTCTTAAAAACGGTTACGATGTCATAAGCAAAGTGTGAAGCGTTGTGTAACCGAAGCTTCAAGAGTGAAATATTTGGGTTCCAAAACAGAGGTGGATTAATAAGAGCTTGAATCGCTTCTCGACCAAAAAAAAAATCTGAATTTCATCCTGAATAAAATTGGTTGGATAGGGTGGGGACGAAACTCAATAGCAGAACCATCTACTTGGTGAGTTCTATCTTAGATCCCAATATGTACTATATTTTTTAAGGCTAATTGTAACCCCTCAACCTACAAAAAATACCTTATATGAGCCCGATATGTGGTCGCCATTGCTGGCATTATTTGCCTCGGGTCAGTTGATAAATATTTGATAACGGTAAAGTTGAATATCCTTAATCGATCCTGAAGAAGAAATTAATTGGAGTTACTTGCTTCAGATAATTGACAAAATTGGTTCCGGTAATGCATTTTCTACACCTATTGGCACTTGCCTATGTAGCTCTATGGGTTATTTCCAAAAAGGGTTGATCATACCTACACTTTAAATATTCTTTAACCTTCCCAACCTCACCTCAAGTGGTTTCATTCTTTTGAGTACAAAAGCCCTCACACCATCTAGCTAGGTAGGTGGGTATATGTGCATTGGTAATTTCGAATGCATGATTAACCACGTGCATGATTTCCCATCCTGGCTTGTAATAAAATATTCCGTCCACCTGTCGGAGTAAAACGCTGGCTGTGCAATTTGCGCACCATACACAACCACTACGGAAAATATCCCTATTTGCTTGAAGTGTCACCGGGCACCGGCGAGGCGACGCGGCGGGGTGACATGAAAACCGACCATCAGATTGCAGCTTTGATTCATATAATCGAAAAGGAAAGGGAAAGTCTGCTCCATCGACAACGAACCGACCGACGACCGTCCCACTCCCAGCCATTGTTAGCACGAATAACCTCAGTGTGAAACGATTGAACGGTAGCAATGCCGCGTCGGCCGTTATCCCCGTCCGCCGCGCCGCCTCCTTTGACTGTGTTTCTACCTGATGGTTAGGTTGGTAAATAAGCAGGAGGTGGAGCAAAAAAAAATCGCAGCAAGGATTGCCCAAGGATCGAGAACTTTTTCCGAGAGTGCATTGCACTCTTTGTGTAACTCCCATTACGGACACGATATCGCATTAGCCACGATACACTACACTAGCACTAGCCAGGCTCTTTTGCACTCTTGGCCATGTATTGCCTTGCCATTGCCACAGTCATAATAATTTTTGATGAATGTTTTTCTCTCTGAAGTTTTTTCCTTCAACTCTAATAGAAGGTGCGCGTACCGCGCGCCGAGGCTAGCTGGTGGCGATGGCGGTGACCGCTCCTGCTGCTAGGACATCAACCGCAATGATGGACGACTTCCAAATATCGAGCCATTAATTATTGCATTCACTTGCGCGAGCATTTTCATCTCGGTCGGTCAATGCCGCCGTATTTTTTTTTTATTTTGTATGTTTGCTGTTTCGGGGATGTGGGTAAATATTATGCCTTTTGGTAGGGGGTGACGAAGTCATTCACTCGAGCTGTCACTTGCGAGTTTGTTGTGCATCGTGCCGCCAAAGGGATGTTGACACAGTTTGGTGTACCTGGTCGTGTCTGCTAATGAGTGGAGGTGATTGAACTCTCTCAGCGGATATGAACGATCTCCCACACTTTGAGTACACGCACACATCCCTTTAAGTAAGTCCCCTATTTATCTGCAAGGTCCCAATGGAATCCTTAGAATCGCTTGCAATTTCCCTCAACTTATTCAGCTGAATCCTTCAATTACAACGCGCGACTACGACATTGAAATAAAAAAAAAATCGCATTTACTTTTCTATACGCCACAACAAATTGTCATTCTGGTATATCGTATATCCCTATTCCCCGCAGTGCGTCGCGTGCGTCGGTCGGTCGCATCGTCTCACAGAAATAGTGCACAAAATAAAAGAACGACGGGCGACCGGGATGCCTGTGAAAATGCATTTCACAGAAGCAGCAACATACATTCACGTTCGAAAGTGTACCTTGGAGGGAAGTTATCTTTTTAAGGATTACACCTGTATCCTGGAATTCCATCATTTTGTAATATTTTCAAGTTGGGGCGCCATTCTCTACAGTCTATTCGCATTTGTGGGCGGAAGATCTCGTTACATCGCTCCAACGCTTGTGTCCCGTTTTTGCATTTCGTTTGCAAGTCGAGGCTTTGACTATGGAAGGATGGTGCGATGGTGTAGGTACCCATTCGCATTGGCCAACTAATAACTTTTGCGAAATTACGAAGAGTTTACTTCTTGTCTATACGTATCCTTTATGCATGACGTTATACATGGCCATGGTGTAGCTATACGTATTTACTTCGGAATTGTTGAGCGTCTGTAGCTGTACTCGTAGTTTAATTAAATTTCCATAGGAATGGAGAGACCCAGTAGTATACTCGTACTGATATCCTGGCTGCATTATTTACACGAGGATGCAAGAAAATTCACAAATTTTCTTCTGCTTCAGTTTTCTTTGCATTTGCATTGGTAATAATCGGACGGAATGTGAAAAAGTTTTAAGGAGTCGAATTCCATAAAACATATGCTTTACGAGTAGACGTGGGAATACTTTTCATACTCCACTCCATTCCACATTTCAGTAGCGGAATACCAGATCTTATAGCTGTTGGACTAAACTACATTTTTGGTTAGAAACGTTTTGAGAGTGACAGACGGGTTGATAAAGTTGGATTTGCATGTCCGGCCGAGTTTGTACTTCGTAGTGTACATATACGGCTTAAAATATTGCTGAATTGAAGAGAGTAGGTATATCTGTACCTATTGATGAAAGTGCACAAGAATTTGCAAGATCTCTGGTAAATATTTTTCATTTGCATATTATGTAGGTTGAATTGACTCATCAGGGTAAAATAAACACAGGGACGATGAAACGGCTTAAATTCGTCCCAAAATATAAAAACAAATGGTTGAGATTTATTATAGACTTTCCATTATCCAATTATCTATTCTATTTATCTTTCGTATACAATGTAAGTAAGGTTGAAGTCACGACATAGTTAGTACATAGTTCAAAAACCCCATCTGTTGAGTGAACTAAACGAATTATGTGTAGTTCAACGCCACTAATTCGAGTTCAATTCATTTCCCATTGAAGCATGAAAATTATTTAGATACTTCTAACAACTTTAAAAAATTATCACTATACTAGCGGACGTTGCCTGCTCGTACATTTTCATTGTCCGTCAATTGTTCTGCGGCCGTTTTAATATTTGAAATTTTATTCATGAGCTTATTCTTGCTTTTTACATTTTTTTATTGTTGAGTGTTTATTATTTGAATAATAATCTTGCTTTTTACATTTTTTTATTGTTGAGTGTTTATTATTTGAAATTTTGTGGAATCGGATCGCAGCGCCACCTACCGTCCAATTGTAAATCTAAACCATACTTAGACCCATTCAAACACACACACAAAATTTCATTGAAACCGGTCCAGCCGTTTAGGAGGAGTTCGGTTACAAACACGTACGGAAGAATTATATATATAAAGATAAAGATAAGTAAAAATAAAATAGTAGTAATATAACTTTGAAAATGTCAGAAAAAATATAAAAATTAATGTTTTGAATTTAAAAGGAATGCCTCTTAATAATAAGAAAATTATATTGCCGACAATTTTGGAACAATATACCTAGATCATTTTCGCGTAAAAAGAAAAATATTCTTATCGAGAGACCAAAATAAAAACGTCCTTATGTTGAGAAATTTTTAAATCCATCTCGAAACTTCTCGAAGGAGGGAATGATCATTTTGGATAACAATTTAATGAAACTGGAAATAAAAGAAGACAGAGGAAGTATCCCAGAATAGCTTCGGAGGGTAGTCCGAAGCTAAAGGATAGTCAACCCAACTCCAGTGGTGGTGTGAGCGTTTTATGCAAACCGTGGCAAGGGATGAAAGACTGCGGGTTTCAATCAGTCACTAACGAGCTCCTTCAGGTTCCTTGGCAGGGCCTGTCGTATTTAGTGCCTTACGCCAGCAGAACCAGCTACGTTGGGGTGGACCTTTCTTCACCTGCTTGCTCGTGGGAACATTTATTGACATTCAAACGAAAACAAAACAATTGTGAAAACAACACACAAAGACGATGATAAGGACAACACAACGACTGATACGACGAACTACAGTACAGTAAACAGCGACAGTGAATCACTAATCCCGTCGGATTATGATTCAAAATCTATCGACGCGAAATATAGAACCAAGGCCAGATCGGCTGGACGTTTAGCCCCAGTGCCAAAAAGTTCAAGGAGCTATGTGTAGCTAGGCACAAATTGGCTTTAGTCGTGGTGAAGCCGGACAGTTCCTGGGATGAAAAGGACAGGGAGACCATCCGATGGGCGGGCGCGATACTGAATGAGGAGGATAGTCAACCTGATGCGGGAGAACTCCCGCCTTCTAGCAGTCGTCGCAACCAACCGTCGAATAGCAAGAAAAAGACAAAAACATCCCCTCAACAGAGCAGACCCGACGACAAAACCGACGACGACTGCACCTGCTACATCAAGGGCAGATACTGTTCACAGCAAGCAAAGAAGTCCTCCTGGTACGGGATGACCCTCTGCGACAGCTGCCAAGAAGGACTTTACGTCCAAAAGACCAAGGCCAACTTCAATGGAAGGAAGTCCGATTCTTCAAAAAAGACGAAGAATGCTGATGCGGCGCTCAGACCCTTTAATGAGGTCGTCAAGGACCATATGCTCTATGGAATCTGCGACAACAGTCACGACGAGGGCGAGATGAGCGGGGAGAACTGGCTGATGCTCAAAGCGACCCTAGCCGGAGAAGTCCTAAAATACTTGGACGCATATCTTTCGACAGAGCCGCCGTCCTTCATGGATGGTGGGTAGATACTACACAAAAGGGGTCAACGTCAAACTCATCAAATGCAAAAACAGTAGTGGGGTCGACTTTCTCAAAGCGACGATCCCAAAGATAAGTCCCCTGTGGAACAACGCTAAACTGCAGCTACTGCACTGAAGCTACATTCCAGTTCGTCCAAGAGGACGCCTGTGGCTACCCCCGGGTCCCACCAAGGAAGCAGACATCGTCAGCAGAACCCCGTTCTCCCAGTGAGCAACTGGAGAATTATTAAAGCGGGTGAACCGGAAGAGAAGGGAAGGCTGGTTTCTTTCCTCATGAACAAGGAATCTCTCAACCTGCTTAGTAAGAGGGCGCTTCGCTTATACGGCACGAACGAGTTAGTCCTCAGAGTTCAGGAGAAGGAGGAGAGACTTATGTCAGTCGTGGTATCCTCGCTAGGTGATCTTGGCCTGGATGCCGGGTCTATTGGTCCCTCAACCTCCTCTCAAGGAAAAGAAGCCAACCGGAATGTGGTCAGGCAGCCAGCTGTTACAGATAGCGCCAAGACTAACGAGGAACCCGTGATGATCATCTGCTGGTTTCTGGAAATGGTTTCCAATTAGTCGTTCTAAATTTTGTAGAAAAGTATTATGAAAGATTATAAGGTACGAAATCTTTTGGGCTTACATAAGAGCTTTGCCTGTCTTAGCTATGAAAACCACTTTCGCTTCTCTCCATACGTAGGGCATAATTTTCCTTAAATATGAATCTAAGTACTACCTTCCTTCGTACCTTCATGTTACGAGCACCCTTGCCGCACACCTGCCATATAGCCGTTCCAGGTGATTCGATCGCGTAACTTTTCTGTAAAATCCTCATGTACATGCCGCGTTTTTGGTTCTACAGTCCTCATAGTCTGATGAGATTTACAGCGAGTTCATTGACACACCATAGCCTCTACCGGTTGTAGATTTACAATAAAATGTGTCGTCATAAATTCCAAGTCAGTAAGTGTAATTTGTCTCCCCAACTGTCAATTACTTCCGCATTCTTCATAAATTCGACCAGGCGTATATTGACCTCCTTCTAGTATCAAATGAATCTCTTTTACAGATCGAGTGTGACAACTGACAACTTGTCAAAATTTCCAATTGTCACATGCCACTTAACAAAAGTGTCAGTGCGTAAATGTTTACATTACACCGACAAACATCCCGCAACACTTTCCGGGGTTAAAGATCTAACGCGATCCGTGTTCAAACAAGTCCTTTGTCTCACTCCATCCGTCAACACACATATAATATATATGTGTAGGTAAATGTTTTATTTGTTCACTTCTAATTAAATCGCAAGACAATTAGTCAGCGACAATTAATTACGTTCACGTAAAAGACATCGGTCCAGATGCATCCACGATGTTTTGTTCCATTTCCCTGACTCAAGATGTCCATTTGCTGTAGAAATAAATCGTCATAAATACTTACTTCTGTCCCATAGGCAGCAACGACAAATAATAATAATAAAAGCAAAATCCTTTGACAGATGGTGACACTTGAGAGAACAATACGAAGTGATTTGCATGAAATGCATTAATTGTCACCCGCTCTTGGTGGCAAACCCCAAACGCAACGCTATACTAAATCATTGGAATTTTTATTCTTTGAAGCAGATTGCAGTAAATCACTTTTAAGCTCTTTGTCAGCCGACTCTATCTGACGGCGAATGTCATTGACTATGCATATTATATATCTATGTATACGCCCACGCTTTAACTAGAAACAAAAATTCGCTTTTGTTTCGAGCTACCTACTTCTGGTATCAAAAGCGGAAACAAAGTTCATCATCCCGAACTGTCAAAGTGCGATTTGCGCGGTTTTAATGGATAATTGTGTCGCCATATGTCTATCATTGGAAAACTAACGGAAAATTAATTACTTTGCCGTACACTTCACCATTTTAAGGCATTTTGACAATTGTTGTATTATTTTGTGAACAATGACATTGACAGTGCAGCTGCTGGAGAGATGCGTGTATGAATTTATTTCACTCAAGGATTCATCTCGACGGCGCGCACTGGTTTCCTTATTTACGATGCCAAAGTCAAAATGTGGGAGAAATCTAGAGAACGCGACCCCGTTCAATGCAGCAACGTGACAAGCACAAAACATTCAGCAATAGCAACAACAATAGACGACACACGCGGTGCAAAATAAAAAAAAAAATAAATCCTATTTGGCCAACAAGGAAATGTCACACTGATCTTGCGTTAGCGATGTACGCTCGATTGTATGTACGTACGTATACGCGGAGTGTTGCTGTTGAGATGACGTGTGTTGACCTCACGATTTGCATTGTCACGCGCGTTACCCAAAGCGGCAAAAAAAAGGTGACAAAACCAACGTAAACAAACAAAAATATTGAACGTTGAGTGGGTGTATTGTTGATAGGTGATGTACCCTATGAATTCAAAAGTCATACGGCCGGCGTTCGATTGACTGACGTTTATTTATTATTATCGGCAACAAAAAAAAGGCAAGCAATTTTGCGTAGAATCCATGGTATGACAGTAGGAAGTACTCTTTACAATGTCGGGGTACAATTAATGACATTAACGGTCCATAAATGACACTAAATTTAATATTTTGCTACCAATAGTGTAAACGAGTACGTTCTTGGATAGGTAGGCGGCACAAGTCTATCTATAAAGGTGTCTAAGGTTTTTAGCTTCTCAAAATTCGTTCCAGAATTTGTACTTTTCAGATACCTACAATTTTATGCCTTATCGAGAACTGATTCCATTCGTCCACAAATAAAAACTCACACAAACGAATGGTTACGAGAAACTAGGCCTAGGGTATCTACCGCCTGTTGCGCCACCTATTTATTTATTTTTATTATCGAGAACTGAATTGAGAAACTCTCACAATTTGTTTAGGGGATCAGATATCGAACTGACGGTAACAGGTCCCAAAGCTATAGTGCACGTCAATGCAGCCAAATTAGATTACGCCATCAATAAGGGTCATCGTACTAGAAATGCTTCGGCTATTTTTTCACAAAATACACAAGAAGGATATGTAAGGGCATGTATGGCGAATTTGTCATAAGGTGCTAGAATGACAGGAACGGTCACTCAAAAGAGGCATTTTCCACCAGAAACGTTGCTATTGCTATATGATAAGTAGAATTTATCAAGCCAAGTTAGGGATTGGTTTAGTATCCTGAACAAATGACATCAGTCTGGTTCTGTAGTCTCGTATAAAGTGAGTTTTATTTTATTAAATCTAACATTTTATACAGTGTAAACCTACACTAAAATTCTGACAATTATTTATACAGTATTTCAAGATACTACAATTGGTAGATCTGATTTCCGCTTTATTGTCATCTCTCAACGGAAGAGGAGCTACACTCTGATCTACCGACATCACGAAGGAGTTCGATGAAAGTCGAAGAAGGACTTGATACCTTCCTCGTAAACGTATTCACCAAAGGAAGATTTGCTAAGAAATCTGCAAGGACAAAGTAAGGGTTCAGCACTGATTGATACACTTTAGTATTTCTCGGCTGAGTTTATTTGATGGTTTTCAGGATAAAACTAAAGGCCACAACTAGATATACAAGGTGGCTCCCGGAAATAACGCCACAGGAAATTACGCCAGATTTTTTTTTTTTTTTTTTTTTGAAAAAATACCTGAAAATGTTCTATACAATGTTGTTCTTCCTAGGAAGAAAAGCCAGAATATTTATAAACAGTAAGTATAATGTATATGACCCCTCCCTTGGGGTCACTGCAGGATTTCCAAATCGCTTTTTGGAAATACAAAAATACCAATCCGCCATGAAAAGCGATCCGCCGCGCATTTGGGAATAAGCCCCAGATCTTCTGCAAGATTTCATGAGTTCTTAAAAATAGCGTCCAGCGACTATCAAATGGAAATAATGTTTCTCATATGCATAGTACCGCTTTGAGATCGATCTCCACCTTCGAAAGTACTTAACCCAGTGACTGCGTCAAGAATACCACATTATTGAGACCATGAACTGAGATTACACACCGTCGTCAAAAGCTCTTTTCGAGTCACTCCACTCTAAAATCTCGACAAGAGTTTTAAACATTTTTATCAGGTCAAGAGAAGTTTGGAGTTCGTTTTGTCAGTCTACAGATTGGACACCACAAAGCTATATAAAGCCAAATCTCTAAGAGCTCATGAGGGCAATTATTTGTTTCAAATGCGACTTGAAGAAGTCGATTATTGCCTTTAGAACTTAAACAGAATCCTTGACTTGCAGGCCTTTTGCACTACGTGAATGCCTTGTATGACTGAAGACCGATGACTTGCCATCCTTTGGAATGTTTGTCATATAACACCACGAACCACAAAGATGAAACCATCGTTTGCCCTTTTTCAATTTAGCGGTCCAGCTGAAGTTTCAGACACTTTTGGAGATGCGATAGAACAAACTGACAAGCCGATCAATCTGGTAATATTTGCTGGCTGTCTTATGCCCAAAACACACATGCAGAATTCACTAGAATGCACATGTTCTTATGTGGTAATACAAATGTAAATTCTGCAACCACCGCAGCTCTGCAACATGTGTCTTTTTCTAAATCCACTGCATAGCAACGCAGTGAATTAAATTAAATAGACTTGGCAGCATCGAATTTTTAAATTCAGCTACTGATGCATACGAGGAAAAAAGAGACGGGAATTATTTGTCGTCTGTGTTGCACTCTCGTATTTTTCCTCGCATCGACAGCAACCGCTGCAAATTGAATTCTGCACATCTGTTACATCTGCAGTACTGCTTGCAGTGAAGCATTCAGAATTTCTGCACATGTGTTTTGGGCATTACTTATTCAAATTTGCTTACATCACGTGACCATCCAAAGAAGTGCTCCTTTAAAAAAAAAGGTTTTTTTGGGACGAATTGAAGGGACCTCCAATTTCAGCCGAGTCCGAACTGCTTAATTGAGAAGCTTTTTCAGGACAGTTATACTTTCGGATGTTTGTCAGATTTTCGCGAGAGGTTGCGCAGTGGAAAAAACCTTAAGATGTAATTTGTGATTTTTCCGGGAATTGAACCTGGGACCCCGCGCCACTGAGCCACTGCGCACACTGCCCTTTTTTACCAGAGTTAAAAGTAACCAAACATATTGCACATCATCCTATTCCATAAGATTGAGTTTTCGCAAAGAAAAACCACAACCAAAACAAACTGTCAGTAAGCCCTAACCTACCTTTGTTGCAAAGAATTATCTTTCTTTTTTTTATATTATTTTCGTATTTTTTTATTTATGGTTTAGTCACCGTAACTAAGCCTATTTGTGTATTCTTGTCATTTTATTGCAAATTTTACCGTTTCGGACGTGTTGTTTTGGTTGTTTTCTGTCACTTTTTGTGTGCTCGCACAAGATCATTTGATATCGCACGTTACCTTAAAGTCGTGTATAGAAGAGTGATTGCGCATTTTCACAAGTGGTGCTACACGTTTTTATGTATAAAATGTACGTGTAGTTCTTAAGTTATTAACATCTGTTGCTAATAGAATTGAATTAAAATGATGTAACTGGCTTGCCATTAAATAATGCTTCCGTAAGACGTCACAGACAATATTTAGTTTGCGTAGTATTTTCTTTTGACGTATAAAGAATGGAAGGAAATTCCTAGCACGTGTTTATTTTGTAAGTAGATGCGTCAAATTGGCCGCGTTCCATTGACCGCTAGACGTCTGCATTTAAGGTGTCAATTTATTTTATTTTCTTCCTATATTTAGGTGGAACTACTACTTAAAACTACTAAAGACACATTAAATCCGTTTAATAGGGTTCACCCAACTCTTTGTACTCCTCAAACATGCGCAACAATCTATCAAAACACTGTCAAGCTATCCAGAGTCCCGTTCATATTGCACTTCCTCATTATCTTGAACAAATCTTAGTCAATCATTGACAAGGAGACACCGTCGGTAATTAATTTTCCTGAGAATTTCCCTCCAATCATTCATTTTTCTCGACCGCACTGTCACGTCACATATCAACTTCTCACATCTTATCGCGTTAACTTATTAATGTTTGCTTGACCATAAAAAATGTCCACCAATTTTCATTTCTGATGGAAACTGTCAGACTTTGTGAGAAATTCTTCACTAATCGGTCATCATGGCGTGCGCTGACTAATACGGATATGAAACTCTTCAGTTCTATACTTCTCGCCATTATAGCTCTGTGGCACGCATATATGTAGAAAGAAATTCCACCGAACCAACCGATATGATGCATTATCCACTTTGTTCGGATGGGACAAATTTTTTATACATCACACTAATTACTGACCGTCTGTCTCTGTGGATACATCACGGTTCGTATCACTTTTCCTTTGGAAAACATGTTAGGATTATGTTTACAGTGTTTCTCTGTAAACATTTTTTTTTATCTTATTCTTAACAGAAAAGTCATCTTGGGCTTTCTGGGAATAGTCGACATGAATCAATGTCTGCAGAGAGATTCGATGTATGATTGCTTCTTCAGAGTTACCAAGTAATTTTTCACTTTCATTGCAATGGATGACGAGGCATCCATCTACGCAAGATGTGTCTTTAGTTTCATCGCACACACGCCATTCAAATTCAAGTGTGTGCATTTTCAGTTGGTATCATTGGATTTGTATATACTGTCAGTGGATAGGGTAAATTAATGTTAATCATGTGGAAATTTGTGATACTGAAGTTTGGAGGGAAGCCCAAATTATTTGGAGCTGGAAGTGGATTACAAATTCCTTCCAGCTTCGGAAAGCTGTTAAGAAATAAAAAAAAAAAAAAAACAAACAGGCCTGCCAACAGCGCATAGGTATGGTTTTAAGAAGCCGAGAAAGGTTAAATCGCAGCTTAAGGGCCTAACCTATTTTCTTTGATGGCTTCTTGAACTAAGGAATTATTTTCTTAAGAATTTTCTTTAGTCCTTTTTTCACTACATTTGAAGATTTTTTAATTAAAAAACATTATAATAACCCTGATGGCAGATCTAAGCTGCGTAGACAACTTCAATTGGCATAAGTGCGCGAAAATTGCAAATGACATGAGTCAAAGAAACAACCAATATTATATTCATTGACATTCTCTGTAAAAACGACGGTAAAATTTATAAAGAAGAAGAGAGACACACCAACTCCGAGATGCCGAAAAATCCAAAAATTAAAAAATATGTAACGCTTACGCAAGATTTGGAAGCAGTTTTTCCGTATATTAAAAAAACTGATGACGTTTATTTTTAAAGAATTATATTCGATTTTACGTGACAATACGTGAAATAAACTGTTTTCTACTATTTTGCATGACATTTTTCAGGTCAGAATCTACTTTTGGGAAACCCGCCAAAACACGCCTGCTTTTAGCTTCAAAAAACCCGCCGCTTTTTGCCAAAAAATAAATGGTCACGTTACGATACCCAAATGACCACTTCTCTAAAATAGTGTCAAGTATGGTGAGTTTTTCGAACTCACAATTCCGTGAAATGTCAGTATGAGTAATTACCCAGCATAGGAATTGCTCTGTCATAAGTGACATTTCGTCCTGAAGAGTAATTTAATAGCAGCCTTAAAGTCCAGGATACTGGATGAACATTAAGCCAGAAAATAGGGCTTCTTTTCAGCCTGAAAAACGCAACAGTAATCACTTAAACAGGCAGGCTAAGGGATGTGATTAGAATAAAGAGAAAACACCTCCACCATCAACGATTTTTGAACATTGATGTTGAGTTCCCATTCCTGACCATATGCATACCTTAAAGCCCGTGTATTTGTTCATGTCCCGTCAGTCTGTGTTTCCAGCTTTTGGACTGACTTAACCTAAGAGCGCTGTTTGCAGCAGATTCTTGTTCGAAGAGGTCTAGGGGTTTAAGATGGAGTATAGCACTTCTAGCCCTGCTATGGGGCTGGTTCTCATTGCCCCCGTGGTGTCAATACAGGCCATTCTTTGAATTTTTTTCATGGTTCTAAGGTTGGTGGCCTTTGACAGCGCTTGCCACCAGCATAAACAAACATATGTTAGTAAGTTAGTGTAAAGCCACATGACTAGATTGGTATTAGGACCCCATGTTCGTCCGAATATTCTGGTACAGGCGTAGAATGCTAATCATTGCCTTTTTGGTTCTTTCTTTAATGTTGAGATTCCAATTTAATTCTCCATCTAGGATAACTCCCACAGGTATTTGGCGTTATCAGAAATTATTACCGGAATCCCTTCAATTGTTGGCAGGCTAAATTCTAATTTTTCTAAATTATTCTAAACTTTATACCTACCAATAGTTTCTTTAAACTATGGCGTGGCGTTCTTCACACGTTTTATTATTTTAGCCTGTCAGTTCAATGTTTTTCCAGAACCAGAATAAGACCCAAAGCTTTAGGTTTATCAGCAAAGACGAGAAAGGTGCCATTTAGCGAGGTACCATTGAGCCCCCGCCGGCTTCGCCAGGCCTTTTTTGCTTTTTTCATTTTTTTTATTTTTTTTTCTCAATTTTTTTGGCATATCAATTGATCACCGTAATTACCGACATTTAAAAAAAAATCAACTAAATTGGTTAAAAATTACGGGCGACAAAGGGAAACATACAGTTTTTTCGACTTTGTTTTTATAGAGACCGTAGCCTATTAGCAGCTAATGTATGCATCTAAAGAAAGGTAAATAACACTCCGCCTTGCGGTGTACCGCGATTCACAGACCTTTGAACCGAGGCCCCAGGTTGGCCACCTGTACTATTTAGCCTGTGTATAGATGAGGAAATGGTGAAGTAAGTTCCATGGAAGTGAATAAGCGATATAATATTGTTTGCAAGCACCTCCATGGAAAACTGAGTTCTGCATATTCTAGTACAAAACCCTACATACAAAATTTTATTGGTTACAGGTTTTGGTTCTCGGAGACTTTTCTCTCGAAAATTAGTAAACATTTTGGAAAGGGTTCAATGAAATTCATATCTTATCTATCTATATCTATATATCTTTTTATTCTATACGTGTTTGTAACCGAACTCCTCCTAAACGTCTGGACCGATTTTAATGAAATTTTGCGTGTGTGTTTGAGTGGGTCTAAGTATGGTTTGGATTCACAATTGGATCCGGTAGGTGGCGCTGCGATCCGATTCCACAAAATTTCAAATAATAAATAAATAAATAAATAAATAAATAAATAAATAAATAGGTGGCGCAACAGGCGGTAGACACCATAGGCCTAGCTTCTCGCAACCATTCGTTTGTGTGAGTTTCTATTTTTGGGGCGAATGGAAGGGACCTACAATTTTATGCCCAGTCCGAACGGCTGATTTGAGAAGCTTTTTCAGGACAGTCATACTCTCGGATGTTTGTCAGACGTTCGCGAGATAATAATAATAAATAAAAATAATAACCACTCAGCAATAAAAAAAAAATTAAAAAGCAAACATTTCATAAAATTTCAAATAACGAACACTCAACAAAAAAAAAATTAAAAAGCAAGAAGCTCATACATCCCTCGACACCCATTGGAGCTAAAGTTGTAAAATTGTAGACATTGATGTGCATTGTCCAAACAAACAACCGCGCGAAGTGTGGGTGGATTCCTGGGAACACGACTGAGGAAATAACGGTTGAAGCACACGGAGTACAGAATCAGTCCGGACACATCGGTTAAATAAAACGGCCACAGAACAATTGACGGACAATGAAAATGTATGAGCAGGCAAAACAACGATTGACGGGACCGCTAGTCTAGTATTGTCGCCGATTCACGAGTTAACGCATTTGCCGATTTTAAGCAAACTTTCACACATCTTTGGTATTGGTCTATATATGGTTTTGTAAAGGGCGAGGCACCGCCCATACAAAAAACACTCAAAATCGTATACCTCCTATACAATAAACATCTTCTATGGGGTAAAACTCGCTATATCTCGAAAACCGCTGGACGGATTTTCATGATTCTTTTTTGTTTTGTTAGTATTGCTGTATTTCAGGCAGAAAGAAAATTCCAGCAAATCGATTTATTCTCATTTCTCCCATTTTACGAAAGAACATTATTATTCTAAGACCTAAACAATACAATTCCTGTGCACGGGCAAAGCCGGGCGGGTACAGCTAGTTTCAATATACATGGCGAACCAAACTGTACAAAGTAACTAACCTAGATTCGACAACGTTTATTAGCATAAGAAATACTTATATCTGTTTTTGATTTATTTAAAATAGGGTAAGTCGGTTACCACCTTCACAACGAACGTTTCCAGCACCGCCTTTAAAGTCCGCTCCTCTTTTGATATTCGCATCTCCTTAAAACAATTTTTTTTTTTGTTCTGTAAATTAAACTAATAGAATGTGAAATGTTTTAACCAGCGTGCATGTCACAACAAACATACACCGCGTGTGTGTAAACATTCCGGCAAATAAAACACGAAACCGCGGACACGACGATGTGCATTGCACTCTTGAAAAGAAGCCTCACACTATGCTGAGTGTTGCTGCCTGTCGCCTTGTAGTCGACTGCTGGAGCTGGTTACATAGTGCGTACCCCGCCCAAGCAATTATCCATTTATTCCATTTAAAAACTGCCACCAAGTTTACATAGTTGATCGGCGCATGCAAGAGATGGCACTGCTCCAGCTATCGAGAGGGGCGCTTCTTCGGGCCCCCCCGGTTCACTGTTTACAGTCAAGTCAGAGCTCAGAGGTGTGGCGCGCGCAATGAAGTGCACATCACTTAATTAATTGCGCGAATTTTTTTTTCCTTGTTATGATAACTTAAAAAAAATAAGACATAAAAACTGACTTTGGCCTTGGCCGTGTCGTCGTCGTCGCCTTCCAGTATTTTCTATTGCACTGTATCTGTAGTTTATGAACTCAAAAAAAAAAAAAAAAACCATGTCCATTAGGGGTAATCAAGCGAGGAGAGCCGACTCCGGGTCCCGATTGAGGGGATAATTTATTGCATGCAATTTGAAAATAATTGTAAAACCACTTCCTTATGACCAAACGCTGCGCGCTTTATTTATTCCACTTGATGGTATGATGTTCTTATATACCGCGTATCTATTAGTCATTTGATGTTTATTTTGCGTAAATATATTTTTATTCGATGCAATAGTGAAGAGCAGGAGTGCAGGAGGCAGATCTAGCCAAACATCAAAGGTGGACTTTTTGGAACACACAAAACAAACACAAAATTCACTGAAATGGTTGAAATTTTATGAAAATTTTCGTAAAGAGGGAAATAATATCTAAAAGATACGAGTACGAGTACCAGTATCTACTCATACTCATACACCCGTTTGGGATGTTTTTGGTTAGATATGCTTGCTGTCGTGGGTGTCCGTGTTAGGTGCAAGGTCAATAATTGTGTTTGTGCAGAGAGGTGATTTGGTATTTATTTTAAGAGCAATCCATTGTGCTACAGTTACAGTTGCGATTGCGAATTGCAGCGCCAAAAGGAATGTGCTAATAAATTATATTTTAAAACATTTTAATACAAAAGAGGTAAATGGTTGGATGCTTGAAAGCCGTTAGATATGGTGTTATTCATCGATGCAATAATAAACTCGTAAGATACATAATTTCTGTTGAGTAATATTTATTTTTGCTGGATTAGTGAAAACAATTTTTGCAATTGCAGTTTAATTAGTATTTTGTTGAAATTGAAAATTGCTGCCTACAATGTAGGCTTGTGAGAGAATTTATAACTACGACTATTTATGTGAAGAAATTAGAATGTCTGACAAGCGTTAGAGAGATTTTAAAGTCCCTAATCGGGCTTTCAGCACAACCTCCAAAATGCTAAGACACGAGACCCTTTTGGGTCTAGAATAAACATACATTTTCTTTAGTTTAGTTCGTTTTATATGTAGTAGGGTGGGCCATTTATGTAGTATCTAGTTTCTTTTTAAATCATAGGTTATTTTGACACTGACAGCTGTTTCCAGCACGAAGTTTTAACAGAAAGTCCGTATCATCCGCGGAATGAAATGAGTCGCTTTACGCTTGAAAAACGTTGGGAAATATTGAAAACTTATTTCCAAAGTGAGTGCTGTGTAGCCCAAACAGTGCGTTTTTTGAAAATAAGTTTTGGCCGAAATGAAGCCCCTACCGATGCCTGTACGCAAGTTTGTGCAAAAAGTTCGTGAGACTGGTATGCTATACAGCGAGGGACAGTTTGGTGCGGTTTGTGGAGTCGTGCCATCATTGGACCATTTTTCTTCGAAAATAAGGCTGGGAACAACGTTTCGGTCAACGGTGGGCGTTACAGAGCCATGTTAACCGACTGAAATTGAAGACATGGATTTGGACGACGACCTCCGGCGCGCCATGCCACACAGCCCATGCCACAATCGATCTTTTGGGCACCAAATTCCCAAATCGTATTAACAGCCGTATTGGTGATGTCAATTGGCCGCCTCGAAGCTGCGATTTGACCCCTTTGGAGTTTTTTTTTGTGGGTTATCTTGAAGGTTACCGATGTTATGCCAACAATCCGGAAACGATTCAAGCACTTAAGGCCAATATCATCCAAGCAATCCGTGAGCTACAGCCCGAAACCATGAACAAGGTCTTGGAAAATTGGAGTGACAGAATGCGCTACTGCGAAGCCAGTCGATGCAGCCACTTGAACGACGTTGTGTTCCATAAATTAATGGGAATGTTTGCTCTTACTAATATATCCGTAATACTTGGAAAAAATGTTCATGTTGATGTTTGTTCATTTTATTGCATTTTTAAAAAGAAACTTGAATTTGGCCCACCCTTTAAATACAAATTTCTTGAAAATGTGGGGAATGGTAGCGATTGGCCGCTTTCCATTGACCGCTAGAGCTCTAGCGCCAGCGGAACAAAAATGAAATTTGGTTTTGTTTTCACTCTAAAAATGCATTTATTTTCCATGAAAAAATATTATTTAAGCATTAAACAAACTCTTCTTTTGTTTATTCTTATAAATTTATTTATTTCATTTATTTTCTCCTATTTAAATTGAAAAATTTACCACGTCATTTAGTGGTTAATGGAACGCGACCATTGTTCATTTCTAAGTCATCTTGTGTGGCGCCCGGCATTAGATTGTAACTTGGGAGTACTCACGTATATGGCGTCGTCGTCGTCTGATGGCGTAACAATTCAAAATTCCAGGGAATTGCAAGGCCGACGAACTCTCTATAGGCATGGCACAACTTTTTAAATTTGAGTTGGCCTCGACTCCAGTAATGCGTTTCGCCCCGATGTGGTGGGTGGGTTCATCAGTAGACTACCACCACATCTGATCTAGACGCACTGTTTGCTCGATTTTCACCGAGACTAATGATTTTCCAATCAACAAGTGACTGTGAATCATACCTCAAGATGAATCTTTGGCTCAAAGACTATTCCCGAGAGGATTTGTTTTTTGCCCAGGGCCTGGCAACAACTTTGTCGATTTTACCAGAAAAGGAGAATATCTATATACATACCTCTTGCTACGTGTAATATTTTAATTAAACAATATGCGAAAAGCGCCACTAATCGAAGGTGGTCAAACTGCACCACGTGCTCCATCACGAAACAGATCTGGTCCATGCTCTATCTCAAGCGCTCCAACAGTCTTGTAACACTAAAAAGATCCAATATAAGCACATTAGTAGGTGTCATCAGGGGACACTGTATTATTGGGAGCCATGCTCTCAGGCTGGCCCCCTTTCCCCCCTTTTCACCTATCCGCGACACCAAAGGCGAGGTCTTCCTGTAGTGCGTTGTCTCTCTAGGTTGTTGTCGAAAACTCTTCGGGCCCAAGTGCTTGCATCCGTTCCATCTACATAATCTTGCCTTGCATTATCAAAGGTTAGAAATCCGATAAAAATTATTGACGCAACCACACAAAATCAAAACTTGTCGCAGAGTCCTTGCCAGACGCAAAAAAAAAAATACCTACTTGCTGAAAAATATTAATAAAATTGGCAAAAAATGTCGTGGCAAAGTCTGGCAGGGCAAAGATAACCTCCAGACGTGCACTACAGACTTGAGTGCACTGTATACAGTAGACTCTAGAGTAAGAACTTTAACAGCAAATTCTAAGAGGAGTACTGTGACATTGCACTGGTCGGAAAAGTGCGAATTAATTGGACGGGATGAGCCTAAAAGGTACCTATTCGATTCCAAATCGGAGTAACCACACAGTTGATAAATACCTAGCATAATTTTAATGGAATGTTAAGTCGTTTTCGGTATGTCGTCCAGAATCGTCCGGAAGCAATCCGAACGCTTATCAAAGCGTTCGATTGCCACTCAACTGACAGTTCTTCTCCTGAAAGGAAGAGAAATTTGCTTCTGGATTTGATTTCAGAATCACGGAGAGTTCTTCCAGACGGTTCTGGACCACCAACCGAAAACGACATTAGTGTCACTCCTTGGCTACTGTAGACAGTTCTACCACTACGTACATGCGAATGTATTCCAAAAGGGTGACGCAGTCTTTTGTGAGATTTAGCATGTGCAATGTGCATAAATGCTATTTTTCTTAGCTAGTGTCTAAACCAAAACCAAAATACAAGTCTACCTTTAGGCGTACGCTGTTCAACGTATAAAGGTCTGCTCAAAGCAACGCGAAAATGCGAAAGCGGGTGCGAACTTCGCCCGGGAAACGGTGGGATATAAAGGTAGTTATTTAAAACTGGTAAGTTTTAGGTCTAGAATTAAGATAGCCCCGGCTGTGATGGACCCTCGTGATCGTGAATCGACCGATGGGTATGGGAATGGCATATTTTTTTTTGACAGATGCGAAACGAAAATAAGAGATAGTTACTATACTATACTATGTCTTACTCTTATTCATTATAGGTAACTTAACGGAGCACTATCTCAAACTCGGACACAGGTTTTCGCTAAAAGACGGTCAATGCAAAAAGCGTGCTGCAACATTTTTGATCAGAAAAAAGACCTGAATGCGTATTAACAGACGAAAACAGATCAATTACTTTGCAAATGATCTCCTAAAAAAAACTGCTTTACCATTTTTTTAAGCAAGCACCAAGTGTGTATATTATTGCCCACGAATATTATTATCTCTCTGGAATTAGTCATGCAAATTCCGGGGATCACCTCTTTTCCTGTGTGGCTCTGTTATTATTTCTTGCACACGCCATCATCGTGTCGTTCCCTGCCGCCACCGCAAAGATTTAGTGAATTCCTGAGAACTTGTCAAAAAGTTACCAGTCGTCGGTCGTCGCGCCGCCTTTGACAGCGCCGACCACCCGTTTGCCATTTTGGGACGAGACGACCTCCAGAGACAAGCTGCTTAAATTCAAATTAGACGAGATGATAATTCGCAGAAATTCGACTGACTGTTTGGACACATATTAATTTTTTTTTTTTTTTGTTTGTTGCCTGTCCAACTCAATTCTGGTTTCATCTGCCATTCTGCGGTGTTGAAGATCACTGGCGGACGTGGAGTGGCTGTCCGCCGGGGCTATGATATCGCCTCGAAGTGGTTATTTTCTCGCGCTTCTGAACGATGAAGGAGCATCAGATGATCTAGTGGTCTGTTGACGGTAATGATGTGGTCGGAGATCTTTGTTAAATATTTGACAAGGTGCGATTTATACGCGGCCATAAAAATTAATTTATAAGCAAGGACAGCGACAGCTCTTCAGATTCCCACGGTAATATTTTGAATTTTTATTACCATTGCTTCGCTGTGATTCATTAACATATAATGTCAAAATGGTCGAGGAGCATCTCCCTGATTGGTTTCTGGTCTGAAAGGTATAATTGATTGAGATCAAGAGTTCTGTGCATGCAAATTCGGGATTAATGACTTCGCAGGAGACTTTACACCCCCACATATAGCCCCCACCATCGGCTAGAAATATCCATTTCAACATTATTTGTCCGGAATGACAAAATACCAAAGCGAAACGGATAAAGGTCAACTGGTTTCCTTTTGGGCTGATTTTACTGCACGCTGTATACACAGTCGTGAGGTAATTGAGAAGTGTGCGCATGTGCACATGGACTGAGTGTACTATTCCATCGATAGATAGCCATACCAGGTGCGTGCAAATGCATTTCAATCGACGAGCCGATTGCAAAAATACCGCTGTCGATCAAGGTGGCACCCAGCCCCGGGACTATCGTCGTCGTGCGCATGTTCAAGAATTCACAATGTTTCCTTAAACAGTGTTTCCTATTGGTAAGTGGTGGTACTGGTGGTAGTGGGGTCCGGGGTGGACTGGTTGTAATGGCTAAGGTGCGCTTGCAACACCATTTTTGTGATACAGTCGTCATAGTGATCACATTTCTGGTCCCATTTTTGGGAGATCTATGTTGTGATCTATCTCATGATTGACATTTTTTTTACATTACTGTTTTTTTTTTTGCCACCGGATAAGTTATGAGTTCAATATGGTCATTCCGACATTGCACGGTAGTGAGGCTGTGTTACTGCTGTCAAATTGGAGGGATATATAGGCTTAGCTATAAATGTTTCGGTAGGTATATGAGACCTATAGAAGCTTTGAAGTGTGCGCCATCGTTTATATTGGGTGGCAGTTTGATTGTCACACGAAGGTGATCTGGATAATCGGAATTGATATTGCAATTGCACACCATTCTCCATTTTGAATATTAGGTTATGTGGGTATATGACATGCGACACATAAAATAAGAGACTATAGAAAACTCTTGTTTTTACGTCATTTTGTCGTCAAATCATTAAACAGATGAAGTCTATAAACACGCAAAAAACTTGTAGATACTTCATGGCTAATTTCAATCGAAGCTTTTAAAATATCAGAATTAAAAATGATCGAGATACACTATAAACAGGGACAACCCTTAAGAGGCTTTTCATTTCATTCCAATTTCAAACTATATGTTGCCGAACTGTTAGTATGTAAGTTTGTCTCTTACTGAGAAAATGTCACCTAATGTCCACGGAAATTTAATATTTTATCAGTAAACTTGACATTCGAACGAGCCCATAATAGCTTTATGATGGTGGCTAAAATAGTATCTAAGTGTGCTCAGTGCTGACCCTTTTTGACGTGGAGCACTATAATTATTTTAGGTGAGGCCCGGCGGCACGAACTTTGAATTTTTTTAAAAAATATCTCGACTCATATTAGGCGTATTTCTTTTTTAGGCAGAGCAGAGCCTTAACTGTCAAAAAAAGTTCGTGTTTCTTTTTTAGCTCAGACACATCAGAGTTCAGAATTTGTGTTTCTTTTTTCGTTCAGAGAATGTTCAGAATGTTCAGAGGCTCTATGAGCTCAGAAATCAGAATAAATTGACTGAGCACACTGAGTTTACAGTCGCAGTTGACAGAAAGAAAAAGACAGTATAAACAAAATAGTTGAAGTGGCGGACGAGAGTTGTTATTCTGGCACAGAAAGTAAACCAAATTAATAAATAACAATTAATAAACAACCATTTATGACAGCTGTGTGCTCAAGTGTGTTTCATAAACAAATCAGAGCGATCTGAGCGATCAAAATGTTCGAGCTCTATTGACGTGATTACTTTTTTGAAAATATATTGAATTAGCCTTCGATTCCGATACAGTCGATTTAAGTAAAAAAAACAGCATGACGAGATAGCTTCACCTGAAGTTGGTGGCATTTGACACGTGATCGGAGGAGATAAGAGGCCGCATTCAAAAAAAAAAATAAATAAATAAATAAATAGGTGGCGCAACAGGCGGTAGACACCATAGGCCTAGCTTCTCGCAACCATTCGTTTGTGTGAGTTTCTATTTTTGGGACTAATGGAAGGGACCTACAATTTTATGCCGATTCCGAACGGCTGAATTGAGAAGGTTTTTCAGGACAGTTATACTCTCGGATGTTTGTCAGACGTTCGCGAGAGGTGGCGCAGTAGAAAAAACACTAAGATGTAATTTGTGTTTTTCCGGGGATCGACCCTGGGATCCCTCGCACAGCAGTCCAGCACACTAACCACTGCGCTACTGCGCCCGCATTCAAAAATCTAGACTCAAATTTACCTGAATGCAATTATTGTTTTTTTTTTTTTTTTTTGTGAATTGGATCTGAGTTCTGGGGTGTCAGCACGTAACTTGATACAATCGAGTTCAGTCTATTCTATACAATCGAGCTGAGCTCTGGCAGCACCTAATTTGTCTCAATCGATTATACTCGATTGATTATCCTCGATTTAGACAAACCGACAAACAAGCCCAAAAACATACTTTTTAGATACCTACTGCAGTCAAAAACCAAAGTTTCCCGAGCTGTAAAATTGACAATAAAAGTAAGATGCTATTTCAACTACACTGCTTCTCAGACGTTTGCTAAGAGGAAGACAAACACGAAAAGAGTTGCATGAAGCAGATTTTCGCTTCTGTATAATTTCTTTCGTTTTTTGAAAAGCGAAAGCGGTCTTTGTTTCGTGACTTTTTTTTGTTCTTAGTTTCTCCGAAAGTCTCTAATTATTGTGTGTCGGTACCTCGGTTGCTATTCCATGACAGTCAAACAAATATTTGATTTAAAATGTTGTCACTGAAAAAATGGAAGGTTTAACGCTAACGCACTTCTTCTTCAGGGTTCTCTTTCTGCGTTCTAGACGAAGGTTATAATTTTGGCCGGAGAGGCGGAGAGTTAGTTCCAATTCGGATGTATAGCGTTTAGAGTTCGCTCTTAAGGAAGGAGCCCAAATCACGTCAACTAAAATGGGACCGAAAATCTCTTGATGAATTTCGGGCTTTAAACGACCAAGGATATCTTAATCCGACTCGATAGTGTCCATAATTCCGCGCCACATAGATTAGGGCTGGGAATAATGAGGATCTCCTTAGTGATTTTAGTCCTCTATTCAGGTGAGTGCCCAATTCGATTCGAATAGCTCTAAAAGTATTCGAACGAATACCAAATACGCAAAGCTAGGTACTGTCATAATTTTCCGCTGTCAATGTCAGCTGTTAAAATTGTGAAATGAAAATTTATTCACCGAACCTCAATCAATTTGTTCATCAAAAGTATGTCAAACTTGACACTATCTTAGGCCTTACTCCAAGCAATTTGCGAGTAAAATTACTCGCAATTTTGTTTTCAGATTGACTTCCTTATCGACTTAAATGATGCTTAAAATTAAAAAGTAAAAAATCGAATCATTCCAAAGGATTATTCGATTTTCCAAATTATCACCAGCTCACCTGAATGCCTTTCTGTTTTGCAGGGACAATTAGCTCAGTTATATTCTATAGTCAGCAACTCCCTCTATTGACAAACTGAAACTCCATACAACTAGATACCTACTTCAAAGTAAAGGACCAGCAAAAACTTGATGAAAACCAGCAGCCCCTTTGTGGTAGTTCAACCATCTCATTCGAATGGCTTGAAATAAGACTCACATTAACCCCTAGTTCAGTAATTCTAACCTAAGCACAACAAATGACAGGTCATAATATCCGCTCCACACAAATCAATTGAAAGTGGCCTCATTGCAGGGCCACGGCCACCCGCAGAGGCGACATCTCCACTATACGAGTGTGCACACTGCCAAATGAAATTCAATAATTTTGTATGATAAACTCTCGCAATCAATTACGCTGCGAACTGCAATATGGGGGCTCTGGCTCTGGCTCTGGCTCTGTAACTGTAACCCACTTACACTTCTGTGGCTGTTCTCACAATCCTTCAGATTCAGATACAACTGAACACTTAACAGCTGGGGATAGATAGATAAACGAGTGGATACAGCCGCTTGAAAGACAAAATATTGTAAACACATCCGAATATCCGATGGCCAACAACGTTTATCGTCTTCAACTTCTCCTGCTTCTTTGCCGTCGCCAACGTCGCCATCGTCATCATCCAGAAACTATTAAAGTGATTTATGCCAGAGGAACCGAAAGCGGATGGCATACGGTTCCAGTTTGGGGTCATAATGCCTGTACTAATGCCCGGATCACGATTGTGTCTAAAATATTGATTTGTCAATTTGTACGCGAGCAATGGGCCAAGAGCAGCCGAAGAGCCGCTAGCAGGGTGCTGCTGCTACTTAATTCGGTGCCCCTTGCATTCATAATGAACAATTGTCAACTGCCAAGATTGGATGTTGTAGGTATAGAGGAGGGGGTGCCTGCGACTGCCTGCCCGTTGTCGTTCCAGCCGCCAATATAATCGTGTTGACCAAGTGCTGTGCCGTTGTTCCTGGGTGGAGTTCACGTCAAGCAATTTGGGCATTAGGAAAATTAGTCACGAGTCTTGCCTGTAGCCTGTTGCGCGCTCTATACAAACCGGCAGCATGTATATATATTGTATAAGCATAGCTTGCAACATGTAGCGCACAGCACAGTCTCTCCAAATGGATATCGCTGCCCATATCCAAATCCGTATGCAGCATGTCACTGCAATTATATTTGCTCGTCATGTGCACCTTGATTGGGCTTAGAAATGGAACTGGGATTGTGTCGCGCTCCCGAGTCCCGACCCGACCCGTCTCCTCGACGAACAAATCATTTTATTAATTCAGAAGCGCCCATGCAGTAGCGGAGAGCAGCCGAATGCATGCGCCAATGTTTGGGGCTAACCATCAGAGGGACCCATATGTGCACAGGCACATGTGAGCTTGCAGGGTGATTAATTATGCACGCGATGTACTTGGGTTCCGTGTCTATAGGTATAGCTAGCTACTGGAAGACCTCATAATTGAGTGGTAGCAGCCAACTCCAATGGGTGCCCTTTTTCTATATGGCTGTTCTGCGTTTGATTTCCTTTTCTGGATTTTGTATCTACCTACGTGGTGGATCGCAGAAGTGATCGGGTGTTAGATAAGCTCCAGATACATGATGTGATCGCTGCTGTGGAGAAAGTTGAGAGTGTTGGACACACGCAACGGGAGGAGATGTTTATGATGGTTGCATGATCGCGACGACTGTTGTAATAACAGCTGCAACAAATTGGACATGACAAGTGGTTATCTATGGGTATGATCTCGACTAAGGGTCATCAGACAATGTCAGATCAGTGGAAATTTTCAAAACTATAGATGATGTGTTACTGTTTCCTGGAAAGTGTAACGGACCTCGTTAGAGCTTGACGAACGTTCCTATTTTGGGGTCAATGTTTACTCTTGTAATATGTAAAACAAAATTCTTGCAGTCATTTTTCATAGAGTGGATATAATTGGAGGCGAAATAAAATATTATTCTAGGGGGAATGTTATTTTTATGATCAGCTTACCTAGAAACCAAATAGGATTCTAACAAAGCCTACTAATGGCTCATAATGATGAAGTTTGAAAGGAATTTTTATTTCCCCAGGAATATTTACTTTCCTCGTAAATATTCAGTACAAAATATCGCCTATGTCCTTTTTCACGTTCCAGATTATCTCTTTGCCATGTTATTTACAATTGGTTCAGATCAGAGGTTTATTCGTGAAAATGTAACTAACAGGAGAGAGCTTCATGGGGCTTTTGTACTGCGGCGTCTTTAAAAGGAGCCTATTGTGTCTTCCCTTGGTTAGGTCCCAGAGCCACTCCGGAGACAGTTTCGTCTCAAAAATAGAAACTCACACAAAACGAATGGTTGCTAGGCCTATGGTGTCTAACCGCCTGTTGCGCCACCTATTTATTTATTTATAGCTTGTTTTGTATAACTTTGAGGGTGCCGACTTAGAGGAAATAGTCACGTCCACGTGATAAAGAATTGTCGGTCAGTCTTATCAATTCTGATGAAAATTACGACAAAGCTGCAAAAGATCCCCCTAGATTTTGAGTTTAGCGATTTAAGAAACGCTCTTGGTCATCCAAAAAACTTGCAGACAATTTTCAAAAAATGTGATCTTATTGCGGAAAGATCATCGAAAGTCTGTAGTTAAAAAGGACGCATTGGTACTAGATCGTATGAATTTTTTTCCTTTTTGAGGGAATTTAGGAAAATGTTGGCAATTGGTGATAAACCCGAAGTCCAAACGGTATTGGCTAGGAAGTTGAAATTTTAAGACACATTTCTTTTTGTGGCCAAAGTGAGCCCTAAAAAGCGATTTGAGGAAATTCACGGAACTATTCGTTTGACCGTAAAACACTAGCCCGTATTCACAGAAGTCTGTAAATGCAAACACAGAATTTCGAAGTTGACCGTAAAATAAAAGCCTTTAAGACAGAATCCCGTAAATGAACATTTTCAAAAAGCCCGTATTTTCACTCTTTTTCATTTTTCGGGGGAAATTTTTGTAAACAATGAAAAAATTATAAATGTTATTGGCGAAAAGTCGCCTTGCATAATACTGAACCTCGCACTCATTGCAAATCCTACAGTGACCACTGGCAGCGCCCCTTTCCCCATTTTTGGAAGTCGAATAAAAGTTTATCTGGGAAAATTATTATTATTCATTCAATCAATTTAAAACTCGGTTTGTGTACCTACTCTGTGTAAGAAGTAAATAAAATCAATTTCCCTGATTTTGGAAATTTATCTTGAAGCTGGAGTTATCAGCGACCGGAAAAGAAAGATTCAATTTGTACATATAAGGAAACATTTTTTTTATCATGCTATCGAACGCGTATAGCAAAGCCGCGGATAAATGCTAGTTTTTCCAAACTGACAAATTAGGAAAAGCTTGCCTTCTTGAAAGAACAAGCTGTTAAGGCACCTCCTTTTCAATTAGTCGAAAGTTTGTTGTTTTTAATTATTTCTTTCGAATATCCCGAGCTGCATAAATTCATAAAATGCTACAGTGCAGCAAAATATAGCGTAACGGGTACAGTAGTTGGCACCCATAAGGAAATTTTGACTTTAAGCAAGCGTAGATTTGTTATTTTAAACGCGATTTTAAAATGTTATACATTTATATATTCCTTAAGGAATTCTCTTTTTACTAAAAATTAAAAATTTCGAGCTTAGTTGTTTCAAGTTGGAATTAAATGAATTATAAAAAATGTATCTCAAAACCTACAGTAGTTGGCACCCCGGTACAGTAGTTGGCATCCTACGGAACTACAGTAGTTGACACCCAAAAATGATGATAAAATAGTACCTACCGATTTATTGAAATGCATTTGACGCTCCTTTATTTTAAATTAATGAAACAAAATATAAATCCATTTGTTTTAAATACAGAAAGAAAATAAATTAAAATTAATTTTATTTAAAAAATAACAAGAATGCGACGCTTTTATAAGTTTTTATTTAAAAAAGGAAGAAAGAAAGTATATAATTATAAATCCATTAATGTTAAATATAGAGAAAATAAGTAAATAAAATTAATTGTATTTTACAAATAAGTTATTATTTAAGGATGGATGTTCCCTATCATTTTGGTCTAGGAATTCTTTCACGACACTTAAAACATCTTCCTTTCCCTTTGGAAAACCTTTAAGTTGACAAAGCTTTATCCACTCAACAATAGTTACCTCCTCCTCTTTCGTTATAATTGGAGACGGGCCATGACCGGGTTTCTTAAATATGGTACCTACCAAGGCGAAATTGAAGCGTTGACCTTGGTATATCGTAAATTTGCGAAGCTCTTTTCCTCGAAATCTATCCGCCCCGCCTTTTATTTCCGAAAGAGCAAGTTGAAACCGATTTTTTCTTATTAGGCATTTTAATCTGAAACAAATAACGTTCGTATACTACAGTTGTTGGCACCATCAAAAGTACAGATATTGGCAGTGCCAACTACTGTAGTCTCATATGCGACAGTTATTGGCACCCCCTGCCAATAATTGAAACAATGGCTTTTTTTTGACACAGTTATTGGCACCCCTCTTATTTAATATATTAGCAAATAATTTGAATATTTAAACTTAAATTAATAAAATTTAACATATCGCCAATTAATATAGCTAAAGTTTTTGTACTTATTTTAAGGATTTCAGAAAAAGTCTGTACTTACCAAATTGGAAGTCCTTATGAAAATTAACAATATTTCGCACTAAAAAAAATTTCACTGACAGGTGTTTACACTTTGATTTATGTATATCGACTGAAAAGTGCCTTTAATATAAGAACTGCTGGAAAATATTACAAATTTATTATATTATTGGAAAAAACAAAATCTTTATCAAAAAAAGGAACTGGAACAGAGCAAATCGCTATTGAACAGAGGGGTGCCAACTACTGTATCAAAAAAAAAGGGGTGCCAACTACACTCAGAGAAAAATCCTGTGTAATATTGCCTTAACCGCATTAGGTAAAGTTTTTTGTATGGATATTATTAGACAAGCATATTTCTCCTTAAAACTAAGCACATTTGTATACGACCTAACTAATGGAAAATAAGCTGAATTGCCTAAAAATGCTTAGTAGTTTTAACCAAGAAATAACATGTTTTTTTTTAACTTTGTCTTTTATTGCTAGGTTAACTGCCTTAGATCTTAGACAACTTTTCTTAAAAAAATGGGCAGCGGTTTAACTTTACCTTAGGCCTAAAGGAGTTTTGCCTTAAATCTAGGAAGACACCCCTCTAATTGTCTTAACCTGTGTAAATTTGCCTTAGGCCCACTGTACTTTGCCTTACGCCTGGGGTTACTTTTGAAAGTAAAATACATAGTTGAATTCGCGTCCAAAAATTAGACAGTCTATTTGCAATTTCCGTAAAGCAAACGTGTAATTGTGTGCTTATATTTTTAGACAAAACAGCGGCAATTTTTGTTAATTAGATATACAAAATTCAAACTGCGTGCTGGCTTGCAGATTACAATAATAAGGTGAGTTTTAGCAATAGTGTCAATAGTTTCTATTATGGACTATAATTGCTGATAAAAAACAACATCCCTATTTCATTATCAATAACTTGTTTGTTCTAGGAAAAACCAAAATGTCCCCAAAGATGAACATTGATGTTCTAGAAAAAAGGAAACTCAACGCAAATGTTGTCGAGGAATGTAATAATGAAGGTATGTTTTTGTTTATTAAAATCGAGGACAAAGAAATTTATGTTTGAAAAAATGTATTTTTTTATTATAGAATCTTCGGATGAAACTGGTGACTGCTGGGATATTTGAATGAAATAGTGGATGGAAACTACACGAATATGCAGGAATATGGTCAACGAAAACAATGATACAAGCCGTCAAAAAAAATTGTGAAACTGTCCGGTATAAATAAAATATAATATAATAAAATAAATAATTTGATTTTCAATTAGCTTGATGGTTAAAAGCATATTATATATATACATATAACCAACGGGGAATTCAGTAATTCACCACACTTATAGGCTAGCTAATAAACACCTTAGTTTAATCAAAATTTGCTTTAGCAATTTTGCAAAAATCAGGCAATTTCTAAGGAAAAAACATTTTGTTATTACCTTAGTAGTTAAGGCAATTCAACACAGTTATTGGCTAAAAATATTGGCAAAAATCACCTTAGTCTTAGGAAATATTGCCTTAGGCAAACATGGATAATTCAAGCTATATCTAAGGCAGTTCTACATTGATAATGTGGCAGTGTATTTACCTAAGCATTTTAACCCAACTTGCCTTAAAACTAAGTAAGCTCAAAACGGCCTTAGGGCTTATGCAAGTTAGCACTCGATTTAGGTAAATTTTACACATGTTTTTCGTTGAGTGTACTGTACAAGTTACGCTATATTTTGCTGCACTGTAGCATTTTATGAATTTATGCAGCTAGTCTGCTGTATTAAAATGTCATCGATTTCATGTTATCAATCATAAAAATAAATTTCTGGGTCAGTTCACATTTAGTAAAAAATAGACATCATACTTTAAGACAACTTTAAAAACTTAAAAAAAACTTATACTTGGCTTGAATTAGGGAAATAGCCCCTGAAAGGGCCAATATCAGTAACCAGCTCTTGACAATTAATATATGTGTCCTGTTTCATGCATACTTATTTGACAAATACCAGTTCATTCCTTAATTTTCAATGGCCCGCTTACCCGTGAAAAGGATCGCTGGTGTAGAGTGCTTAAGTGGACCTTCCCAATACCGTTCCTAGTCATAATCGCAGAATACCTTCAATTTCCATTGTGAATCAGCACATTAGACATTAACGTCATGGAAACTTGTCAATTTGTCTTCATAATTTTGTTCATTGTCATGACTTGATATTTAAAGTAGAAAAGCTCCTCGCTATAGGTCCCGCCGCAAGGAGCAATATTGGTTAGTTCAATAGGAGCTTGTCGGCTGACGTAAACAAACGTTATAAATATACCGTGCTAATAATGGATAAGCCCCATTCACAAGGACGATTTCCTTTTGTAATTTCTGCGGTAAACCACCCTAGTTCTGGTTCATTTGTAGTCACAATGACGTTCTTTTGATGTGGCCAGGCCACTATAGGGAATACAATTGATTTGCCGACACGAGGCAGGTTACCATTTTAATTGTTAATATGTTAAGAAGAAGCCATTAAAATGCACTTATATGCACAAAAGCAAGTATGTTGTCTACAACATTGCAGCAGTTACGTAAACGAAATCAATGCTCACTGTCACATATGCGACAATCAAAGCTCGCCAAACAGAAGATCCCAACAAAAGGATTTCGATGCCAAAAGCGATTGTTTTGAATCCATTTCCGTCCCGAAACCGAGGTCAAAGTGTCACTGTGCGATGAGTCATTGCATCGCGTTACCCTATTTCGTGCAATTCTCTGTAAAAGCAACCACATCAAAGCAGTACATAACTAATTCCATGTCCGGGTAATTGAATATTATCCGTTTGTTTCTATAACCCACTAGTAGGGGATCTATACTTTAGAGCCAAAAGGACCCCATCCTTCCCGGAACAGAATCAAATGTGTGACCGACCGGCCGGCGCGCATCCAGGAAGCATTGTTGTAGGTATAGGTACTTGTTACAGTAAGCAGTTAAATCGGCAAAACACCGACAGGTTCTAACCCCAGGTCGGGAATCGGACTCTCTGCTGCGGAGCTTCCCGAATACTGTTGTCCCACTGAGGTGTATTTCGGTGACATCAAAGTGTTGGCCAGCTTTGTCGGCTGCCGACAAACCGAAGTTTGCCCTTTGCTTGGATGTTCTCGTTGCGATGGCATTGTTTTGCTATATGAGCTGAGCACCCGGCCCAATACAAACAAACATTAGAAGCTATATCAAGTGCCTCATCCTCGTGTTGCATTGCGCAGTGACGACAGTGGTTGGTGGTGTTGCCCACGGCCCTATACCTTGGCAAATGTGCCTGGTGAATGTGTCATTGCCATCAAACAAATTGAAATCATAATAGAAATGTCAGTTCACCTAGATCCACTTTCAAAGTGACACACCGCCTCTATACAGATATATTATGTAGTTTAAGCAGGTGCCTGCTGATTGCGGTGCGTGCACCTTCATCGGGATAACTGATATGACCACGCATATCACTTTTCGCCATCAAATCGTCCGGTGTCTGCATCAGAGTTCGCTCTGCTCCTCCTGGGGTCGACGGTCGCTCGCCGATAGCAGAAACTTTGGACTTGTATCGTTTCACAGGTGGTGGACAACGCGCACCCATCTATGGCTTCTTGCATTAATTTTTTAGTACACTCTTTTGGCTTGTTTGACGTCTTCGGTATTAATTGTGCATTCAGGTGATTACAAAGGAAATATGCACTTAAGCTGAGGCCACGCCATGCAGCGAGGGGACATACTAATATTGGATTGTGACATGTGTATACAGTGCTTGCCACCCTCCGCAACTTGTGTTGGATTTCTCAGGCAATTTGCGATGACTAATTGGGAAAATGCTTTCCGAAGGAGGTATGCGCGGAAAAACCCCATACTAACAGTTTACGGGACTATCGAAAGAAGCACCATGAATACACAATTGGCTAGAGATTCGGCGGATGGCCAACGCAATGATTGAAAATAGACTGAGTGTCACCAAGTGGTTTACATTGAGACGGCGCGATTCAAAATGATGCTGTCCTACTAAAAATATCTATCGGCTGAGTGAAGTCTATACAGAAAATGATTAAGTCGTGATCGTGATGAAATATTAGAGTGACATTCTGGGTTGGTGTGTTTGTCTTCTTTTGAAAATTCAAAGGCGTATGGTATTTTCCTAAAATTGTGAAGTTGATTTCTGTCTAGAGCTATAGTTTATGTATGTATGCTTTGCTGTCATTTAAAAAAGTGTTTCCCACATACATACAGCGGTCCCAGTAATGAGCAACAGCGGGAGGGGCTTTATAAAATTCAGATTCTCTGTAGAATTTTCCACAGCCATTCAACTGGTGAGTCTAAATGCAGACGTATAGAGCCAGTTTTTGGGCTTCTTAATCAACGTATGCTAAAATCTTGATTAAAGTTTCGAGCTTGAAACTTTTCATGACGCCACTACCAACCAGTGGACCAGTGTTCCCAGGTTGAGGGGAAAATCACCATTTTTGCCGATTTTTTAAGACGAAAGAGAAAAAAGGCGACAGGGATAAAAATGGGGAAACAAATCCAAAAAGGGGAAAAATCTTAAAATCCTATCAAAAACAGTTTGTAAGAAAATCTTTTAAAATTATTAAATGTTAACAACCTACCTATTACCTTCTTGGAAAAATGTACGGGGCCTCAACTAACATACCTCTCCTACTCGATCTATCGTTGACAGCCTCTAGTTGCGTACACGATGTTGCTTAAGGTCCCCTTCCAACTTATTAAAATTGTTGTAATTTCATAAATCAAGAGAAAAGACAAAAACAAACAAAGCGCGTCACTGTAAGGTCGCCCTGTGCCGCTTTGTCCCTCTGGAGTAAAGTGGCAGATTCTACGAGTCGGAATGTGGATGTCCTATATTGCCCCACCCATCCTAGTCGATCAGTTCTTCCTCTAAGCTCCTATATGATACAAACTGCACCGCAGATCAGTCGCTTTGCCTTCGGCTTTGCTTTTCAATTCCATACTAGGTCTTTAGAAACAGTAATTGACAATAGCAGTTCTTCGCTTGATCTCAGCTTGTCGCATTTGCTGAATGCAGAGCCTAAGTAGACGGCATTCCTCCCAAACTCGTTTGTCTCCAAACGATGGAGAAATCTCGCTGCTCCGTCAAAATCCGCAAAAACATCACCGAGCCCTTTGATGTTGAAAAAAGTTTGAGACAAGGCGATGCGCTATCGTGTAACTTTTCCAAAATCAGCCTTGAAGCAATTGTACGAAACTCAAGGTACAACATCAGGGGTAACATGTCTGTTTAACTCCTTACATATGCTGACGATATTGACATTAGGAAGATCGCAGGGAACTGTCAGCGGCGCAATTGCAATAGATGGGTCAATGTAATAGACAAAACGAAGTATATGCTGTCAACGAGAAAGGAGTATCAGCATCGACGACTCAGACAAAACGTCACAATGGATAGATACAACTACGAAGTATAGTTAAAGAATTTGTCTAGCAGGGCTCCAATATCACCTCGCAAAATGACATCAGCGCAGAGATCAAACAAAGGATCACTCTTGCCAATCGCTGTTTCTTCGGGCTAAGAAGGCATCTAAGAAGTAAAACCCTCTCTCATAGAACTAAGGAGATATTATAGAAGACCCCAATCATCCCGTTCCTGCTGTATGGTGCAGAAGCATGGACTCTGTCGAAATCGGATGGAAACGGACCGAGCTAGCTGGAGGGGTTTGTTGGTTGAGCCCGTGGTCCACCCCGAACTGTAAGGGCCCCCAAAAGTGTGAGTAAAGTAAGTAAAGTGCCTAAGTAGACAAAGTTTTTCTATACCTCAAATGTATATCTGTCCATTGTGACGTTCCGTCCATTGCGCCAATATCGAATGTCCTTTATTTGGCTTTCTTTTACCACTCGTCCCATCTTCGCCACTTCTACCTCAATGCCCAGATATACATGACAGCTCGCCTCTTTCTTACGATTGTGTCAAGTGACAGTATTTCACAAACTTTTAACATACTCTACCTCCAGAGATGGCTTTCGCAAATTTGAGGAATCATTTCTTGTCGCATGAGGTTTGTACACATTGTTCTGGTAAAAAATATTCAAATAGGAAAAAATTAATAATTCCCGCCAAGTCTAACTCGAATTTATTTTCATATAAATTATTTAACAAACAACTTCCGTTTACTAAATTATGCTCTTCTCCTAATTTCCAATATCACTGGCTAATTGGATTTTCATGTCATCTGATGGCTTAAATGGCTATATAACAATTTACAACTTGCTGTATACGCATACCGCGTGTACTGAATTAATTTGAGAACTAATTAGATACATTCTGATTCGACACTTAATTAAATTTAAGTAGCCCATTAAATAGTCCTCTTTACTGTCACTCATTTCCAGTTCATGTCAAAACTCGAACCATTATCCCATAAAAATCTCCATCCAACGGTAATGAACTTACAAGCTTATAATAACGTTATCATCAAAATCAGCTTATACGATATACAACAGGATCCACAATTCCACATTAATTCACATCACTGACGAAGGTGACATGCGTCAAACATGACAGCTAACAGCTTACCCCTACTGAAATGCAAGTTATACCAATCTACATATATGTACCACCGGTTTCGACTTAATCTTATCTTTTTGTTAATTCTTTATTGATCCAACATGGACAATGAACGACAGCAACAATAACAACGACGACGACGATGACTCCTTAAGTAGCAATTTATAGTCACGACAATGTTTTCATTTGGCTCATCTTTTTCACCGATATTAATTAATTGTGTATTCAGAAATCGCTTTATGGGGGGTGGGGTCCATAAATTCACGAAGCTAGCTCTGATCTTACTACGATCAACACAAGAACTCGCGCTTTTGTCAAATGATGCCGCCGCCTCATTAAACGTTATATACGATATGTTCGATCCGGCACATCCCCAAATACGAGATCTGTTACAAACGCGCACTATAGCGATGTGCCGACATGAAGTTATTAATTTCGTTTCGAATCGAATGTGATTTGAAACGCCTTTTGGAACACGACCCTCTGCGAGCGGGAGGTCGGCATCGGCACCGCACGGCACTATTACCGCCGCCGCGCCGATGATGACTTTTATGACCGAACATAACATAAATCCTAATTAATTCAAAGATGTGCTAATTTGGTAGATATTCAAATTCGAAATTAATTTTTGGTTTATTTTTATCTTTTGAGATAAGCGCGTGATTATGCAGCCATGAGGGTCTTTTTTTTCTGTTGAGTTGACTGTCGGGGGCGCCTCGTTATGGTCAATGACGGCTACTACCTGACTGACACACGGACACACCATTTCTGGGAATTATTTATGGCAGAACAGTGTTTTATTGTATCGCAGATGATATTTGGCTGGAATGCATTTCAAAATGGCTCTGTGGATATTATTATGGATTTTTATGGATTAACTTTTAGGGAATGTATACCAATAACATTAAACCATGCGATCTGTCATTAATTTTTTTGGAATTCTGTTTTTGATTATAAGCTTAAGTTTGAAATACTCATTTATTATTGGCTTTCATTTTGATGCAATGTACATTACGTAGTAAGAGTTTTTGACACTCTCTATTGTGATCAGACGTTTCCTTTAGGCGTTTTTCTTTTTTAGTTCAGAGCGAGCGTGAACTGTCAAAAAAAAGTTCGTGTTTCTTTTTTAGCTCAGAGACATCAGAATTCAGAGCTCAGATTTTGTGTTTCTTTTTTCGCTCAGAGAATTGTCAGAGCTCAGAATAAATTTACTGAACACCTGAGTAAAAAGGTAATTACGTACTTTACAGTCACATTTGACAGAAACAATAACAGCATTAAAAAAATAGTTGAAGTGGTGGACGAGAGTTGTTGTTCTGGCACAGAAGGTAAACCAAATTTAATAAATAAGAATTAATAAACAACAATATGACAGCTATGTGCTCAAGTGTGTTTCCATAAACAAATCAGAACATTCCGAGCACGCTCTGAGCACGCTCGGTTCAGAGCGCGCTCATAATGCTCGAACTCTGTTCAGAGCTGAGCTCTCTGAACTAAAAAAGAAAAACGCCTTTTATAGGCAATAGTACAGGCATCTAAGCACTTGGTCTCAGAGACCTTTGTTTTGATCCAGCTAAAAACTAAGACATTAACCGAAAAGCTTTTCCTGGGATCTTCTTATGGAGGCGATTGTGTATTAGCATGACCAAAATATGCAACATAAATTAAATCACGTAAATTAAACGGTGGGCTCAGTAGCTGGACCACTGTGCGAGGGTTTTCAGGTTCGATCCCCGGAAAAACCCAATTTAAATCTTAAGGTTTTTTCCACTACGCCAACTTTCGCGAACGTCTGACAAACTTTTGAGAGTATTACTGTCCTGAAAAAGCTTCTCAATTAAGCCGTTCGGAATCGGCATATAGGTGTAGGTCCCTTAAATTCATCCCAAAAAAAAAACTCATACAAACGAATGGTTGTGAGAAGCTATGGTGCTAGGCCTAGGGTGTACTGTCTACACGCCTGTTGCGCCAACTATGAATTTATAAATTTTTTAAATTTACGGTCGTCGTCGTGACGACACGCATCCAATATCCAATGATAACGTAACATAACCTAGTATATTTGCCATAAATACTATGATAAATTCTGTGAATTATCGAGATTGAATAATTTTGAAAACTCGCAACATAATTACTGTCGATAAATTTTTAGAAACGACGTCGTACGTTCGCCACCATACGTAAATGAATGCCAAGGTATTTTGTGTATGATGTTCGATCCTATCGAACGTATATAGCCTGGGCCCAGATCACGTAAAATAAAAACGATCGAACGACATCCTTTCGGTACTAGCAGTCTCTGTCTATTGTTGTTGTATCGCCAAAGTTCGTCGTGCTTTCCTGTCACCAGGAGAAGAACGAACTCGCGGAGAGGTTGGAAATAAAAGAAGTTTTTATTTTATTTTGATTAGTAAGGCCCGCTGTCTTATTGCTTGGCTGCAACCTTTACTAATTATTTGTTTATTTGTTTTTATTATATTTATTTATTTCAATGGTAAGGCCCGCTGTCTTATTGCTTGGCTGCAACCTTTACCATACAAAATCTATTTAACAACTCTCTGTTGCTTCCAAAATTCTCAGTCCTTTTATACGTCTTTTCTAGTTCATCCACTTTCATTTGTGTTCCCCTCCAACACATATTCTTTTGCACTTCTTGGAAGTGCGTTGCTCAACCATGCTGATGCAGTCCTTCATACCTTTGTAACCCAAAAATACCATCGATATCGCAACAAGTCATTGGCGTTTTGCCCTAGCTGCGCATAGTGCTTTGTCAGCATATGTGCGTCAGAATTACCAGCATGTCATTCACTCTTCGCCTTAGTTACACACAGTGTGATATCAGCATATGTGTACAGAACTGAAGTGGAGTTCCCTTGCTGTCCCATTACTCATGTTTATGTGTTTTGTCGGCGATATGTGTGATATGCTTTGACATTGACCTAGTGAGGCGAATTATTGGGAATATCGAATATATGCATTTTTGGTATGCGGTAATATGGTTCTGTGAGCAGTTGTGGTTGGCAGAATAGGAAATGTATAGGAATAAGGAAACGCCGATGAACAGGTGGTGCGAGGTACTACATCCTTCCCCCCTTAGAAAAAGAAAATTGAGAGTAAAAAGATCAATTTTCTTTCAGAGAAGTGACTTAGGAGAATTTTAGAAACAATTTACAATTACTTTCTATTAGCTTATTTTCTATTACATAGTTCGTTTTTCTTTACTTAGACAAGATATTGTAAGCAAATTTTTTCTTATTTTCTTAGTTATTCTTTAAACAAAATATTGTATTTTCTTAACCAAATATTGTAAAAAATGAAGTATCGTAAAAAAAATTTCTTAATTAGCTTAAACAAAATATCTTAGACAAAAATTTTCTTATTTTTTCTTACATATATTTTTGATGGAAATTTATTTTTAGACAATTTACCAAAAATTATTCTTGTAATATTTTATGCAAAGTTAAGTTTGTAAGGTTATATGTTATTGTTATTTGAATTTATAAAAGTAGATACACATTTTCCTTTTTTTTTTCTTTTTATTTTTAGGCCAAAATGAAGGTAGGGGTGTCCCTAATTGTTTCATTGCTGGACTTTTTTTTATTGTTTTCTTTTGAAGTATGTCTGAGTTTGTAAGACTTGTATTTTTTTAAGGATACAAGAATCAATATTGTTACAATTATTCCGTAAATTAAAATATAGTGGTGAACATCATTTTTATCCAAAGAAATAAGTGGTCTTGATTCTTCATTCTTTAGCTCGCTTATTCTTTGGGAAACAAGTTCTAGCTCATTTTGGCTTGAAAATCTTACAATTGCGGTTTTTTCGGTGAAGTTAGGAAAATTGATGGAGGGGTTAGTTAGGAATTTTGAGATATTTATTGGTGGAATGAAGAAGTTATTAATGATTGACGATTTTTCATTGTAGGCGTATAAAGTAAAATCTTTTGATTTGAGGTAGCAGTTACCGGATAATTCTATTATTGCCGGTCCCTGAAGAGTATGTCTTGTCATATTATCTTGACAGATTTCGTTAGCAATGCATGGTTCCATGGATGAAAATAGCCATTTATGTGGTTGGTGTGATTGTATCCATATGGTTGTTAAGTTTGCCTGTTTTATCACGCATGAATCGTGAAGCGTCGGATTTCCAATTAAGAGTTGGATTTCGCATTGGGGATTAGCTGTGTCGGTGTCAAAAAGTGGATGTGTAATTGGGCATAGGAAATCATTATCTTGAGTTTTGCAATTGCTAAGGTCTTTAAGGTACAGGGGTGAGTAATGTTCTCTTTTGTGATCTATTACTAAATAATCATTTGTTGGTTGTAAGTATACGAAATTGTTTTTGTATTTCATGGGAAAGGGGATAATTTTGTATATTTGAAAATTGTCTACAAGGGAAAGGGGTATTTTAAATTCGTAGATTATTTTGTCTTTGTTAGTTGCGACGCTAGTGGTACAAATATGGTAAAGCGAGATGATGTTATTTTCATTTGCTAGGTGCGGTAGTCTAAGACCGTTTGGAATTTGTTGTCTGATAGTTTTTAGTGCAGATTTTAGTTGATCTGGCGTTACTATGGCCGGGTGGGGTTTCCCATGTTTGACGTCTGTAGCTAAATCGAGAATATCATCGATCGTGTTCTGGTATCTGATTATAATTAAAGTTATTAGTGACGTTAAAGATTCTATTTCAGTAAATGTATTTTGATCTTGAGTGAGACTCGCGAGGTTAGTCATTACTCCTTTTATGTTGGTTATTTTTGCATTTACCGCAAGCATTTGGTCTTCTATGTTTTTTTCCGATTTATTAAAAATATTTTTGGTAGTTTCCATTATAAATGTTTGGTTTTTCATAAGATCAAGTAAATGGTTTTCGTTTCTTTTGATTTTCTCTATTTGTTTGTCGTAGTGTTTTGCATCGTCTTCATTCAAGGTACCAAACAAGGATTTGCTTAATGTACCGACTATATTGATTAGGGCTCGTCTATATCGCTTTTGTGTGCCTAGGAGAATATATTTGTTTTGAAGGTTCATTAATAAGTGGTTGATTTCGCTTATTGCACCATCACAAATTATGCCAAAGTTAGCGTTTCCTTGTAATAGGCGGCACAAATCGTTGATTTCCACCACGTAATTAGTAGCATGATTTAGAGCTTTCGTGAGTTGCGTTAGATCATAGTAGACGACTAGTTTCCACTCACTGGAGTATAGTTCGGCGTTTCCTATTTTTTCGAAGTATACGCCTGCTTCGTTATTGATTGGAGTGACTTGAAGTTTTCCGCAGGTGAGCGATAGCCCAATCACTGAGATGAGAATAATTGGTGTCATCTGTAAAGGGGCATATGTTTATAGTTTATGTTTACAGTATTCGAGTCGATGTGGTGAAGTGTGGTCGTAGGTTTGTAAAGAAGGAAAGAAAGAACAAAAATAGTTGAAGTAGGTATACATTTATTCTACTTTTTCTTTTTTTTTTTATAAACTAATTGCTAGGCGGTTCCCATAATACGGTGTCGGAAGATTCGTAGCCTGATGTGTCGTCGTCGTCGTTGACGTCGTAGTCGATTCGGTGTGGTGGAGTGCGTGTAATGGGGTTATAGAGTCGTGGGAGTGGGCCTTTTAATACGTATGTGGGACAGAATTTTAATTCAAAATCTTCTTCGACTGTCCCAAAACTTATTATGTCTCCGAAATGGAGCTCTCTTATGGTACATGGTGGAAGTTTTTCTCTATTAATATAGGTTCCACGGGAAAAATGGTGGTCCACTATATGCACCTTTTGATCGTTAAGATCCACGTGGATGGCCGACTGGCCAGGAGACACAAGTGGTGTATTTAGTTCTATGTTATTTGCGTGCCCCCTGCCTATCCTAGTGGTTCCACGGCGCAAGCGAAGTACTTTTTGTGTTACAATATTAAATAGTCTCCATTCCGAGTCTGGTGTGTAATGTATCGACTCCATCTTTTAAGAGAGAAGAGAAGAACAATGGGGAAATGTTTAGTGGTCGTCTTAGCAATATGTGGAGAAAGATGAGTTTATATTCGTGAAGAGTCGTATGTGTGAGCGTGGTGAGTGTAGTTATTCGTAGTAAGACTGTAGATTGTTGTTGTGTATTAGTTTGGGTTTGTTTTTAACTTTAATTATAGTGTTTTCGTTGGATATTATTTTTATGACTTCGAATGGACCTTCCCATAACGGGGATAGCTTGTTTTTTCTGGCGTTATTTTTGAGCAAGACCTTATCACCGACGTTAAATATTTTGGTGTTGGTTTTTGCGTCAAAGTATTTTTTTGAGTTTTCCTTTTTCTTGTTAAGTATTTCTTTTGCTGCTTGGTATCCGTGTTGCAATCGTGACTTCAACTCGTTCGCATAGTTATCATAATTATATGAAACGTTTGGTTGTTGTGCGAACTTGCTAGGTACGTTTGCTGGATAACCGTAGAGCAATTCATATGGCGTGAAGCCTGTACTTGAATGAGGAGTCGTATTATACACAAACATCGCATAAGGAATCCAGGTATCCCATGTAAGTGGATCATGGTTGATGTAATGGCGTAAATACTCAGTCAAGGTTTTGTGGCTGCGTTCTAGCGCTCCATTTGTTTGCGGGTGATATGGTGTTGTATTTAGCTTTTTTATTTTCATGAGCGAACACACTTCCAAAAACATTTTGCTTAGGAAGTTTGCACCTTGGTCCGTTAGTAGTGAGAACGGAATGCCGTGTCGACAAACAATGCTTTCGACGAAAACTCTTGCTATAGTTGAAGCTTCTGTATTGGATAAAGCGTATGCTTCAGAGTATTTAGTAAGATCATCTTGGAATGTTAGAAGATATTTATGATCACCGTAACTTGTTGGTAAGGGTCCAACTATATCTAATGCGATCCGTTCAAATGGTTTTGAACTGGTAGTCGTGATTTTCATAGGTATGGGAGGATTTCGCCTGCTTTTATTAACCTGGCAGGAGGCACATTTTCGGATGTATTCATCGATGTCTGCTGCCATTGTAGGCCAAAAGTATTTGGACCTGATTCTCTTAAGTGTTCGAGTGACTCCTTGATGACCTCCGAAAGGTGAGTCGTGATACTCAGCGAGTAATTCTTGTATGGCTTTGGTGCCTGTTAAGAGAATTCTGTCGTCATCATAAATATGGATGTCTATATCAAGGGTTTGGAATGTTTTTTCAAGAAGATTTTTGAAAGTTTTCTTAAATTCATCCCCTATTACGGGTAAAGAGAATCCAATATTTTTTAAGCATTTTTCAAAGCATATTTCTTTGATGTCGTTTAGACATGTGCTCACGATTTTCTGATCAGTTGAGCTTCGGAATGGTACCGGTAAAGTTATTACACAGATTTGTTCTTGGTTACTTAACTGTACCAGGGTTCTCTTACCTAATTGTGGTTTAACAAACTGTGGTGACTTCTCTTTTAGCACCTCTTCCTCGGATGTATGTATTAGGGGTAACACTATTATTTTGAGTTGGACTAGTTTGTCTACAAAAATGGATCCCTTATGTTCGTGTAGAGTAATACTAGAAAGAACCTGAATGTCTGAAAGGTCGGAACGTACGTTTTGTAAAGGTTGTTTGTTTTGGCTACGTGTAGTTACCATGACAGTCTTGGACGTTTCTGCTATATTTTTGGGTATGCGGCTTAATGCGTCGGCATTTACGTTGGTTTTTCCTGCTTTATAAATTATTTGGTATTCATATTCGTCTAATAATATTCTCCAACGAGCCAATCTTGACGTCGGGTCTTTAAGGTTCATAAGCCATTGTAAAGGCCTATGGTCCGTACATATTGTGAATTTACGTCCATAGATGTAGGGCCTAAATTGTTGTACCGCGTAGACAATTGCCAATAATTCCTTTTCGGTTGTGGTGTACCGAGTCTCAGCGTCGTTGAGAGTACGACTAGCATAACAGATTGGTTTGTCTTGACCAATGTCTCCTTGTGATAATATCGCACCTAGTCCAACGTCACTTGCGTCTGTAGTGACTATGAATTCTTCCTTAAAATTTGGATAAGCTAAAATAGGAGGGTGTATTATTTTACTTTTAAGTAGACGGAATGCTTCATCACAGAATGCATCCCATTCAAATTTGATATCTTTCTTTAGTAATTTTGTCAAGGGTTTAGCTATACTGGAGAAGTTATCAATGAATCTTCTATAGTAGCCTATGAGACCTAGAAACGATTTTATACCTTTGGTGTTTTGTGGTGTTGGATATGTTTTGACTGCCTTTACTTTCTCTGGATCTGGTTTAAGACCGTGTTCGGAGATAATATGACCTAAATACGTTAGTTCTTTCTTCATGAAATTGCATTTTTCAGGCTGAAGTTTCAAATTATTTTTGCGTAATTGATCAAATACTCTTACCAATTTGTCGTTATGGTCTTTCAGGTTGTATCCGTATAGAACAATGTCATCAACATATACGAAGCAATCGAATCCTTGTAGACCAATTAATACCGTATTCATCAGGCGTTGGAAGGTTGCTGGGGCATTTCTTAGCCCAAATGGCATACGATTATATTCGTAGTGTCCATATGGAGTGCTGAATCCCGTCTTGCACCTGTCTTCCTTATCCATACGAATTTGGTGGAATCCACTTGCCAAATCAAGGGTACTAAAATACTTCGCTCTACCAAGTTGATCCAGTATATCTGTAATGTTTGGTAGCGGATATGCGTCAGCGACTGTTAGTTCATTTAGTCGACGAAAATCTACCACGACTCGCCATCGCTTATTGCCTTCTTTGTCTGGTTTCTTAGGAACCAGAAGCAAGGGGGAGTTCCATGGGCTTGCACTAGGCTGGATTATTCCTTCCTGTAGCATATCGTTAACTTGCCTATGGATCTCACTTGTATGTGCGTTAGGCAATCTGTACGGTTTGACATATAGTGGTGGTTTGTTTTGGTCAGTTATGATTCTGTGGCTTATGGCATCCGTGAAAGTAAGTTGGTCGCCTTCGAGGAAGAACAAATCATTGTATTCCCTACAAATGTTGTGGACTGATTCCTTTTCTTCTTGGTTGCAATGTTCGACGTCTATGATTGACTTAAGTTTGTCTAGTCTGCCTTTGATCTTGTCATTTGGTTTGTTAGATACCAAGTTAAAATTGTCTAGAGATTCCCATTCGGGGTTGATATTTTCGGTGTTTAACCTGTGCTCTGTTTCCAAGGTATTCATCATCAACACTTTTATCTTGGAGTCCTTGGATCTACTCAGGCTTTCACCGAGGTATACGCCTGGAATAATTTGTTTTTTTCGTATAATTAAATCGATATTACCTGTTTTATGAAATGGGAGTTCTACCACGCGCTGTGTTCGTGGTTTAAGTATGATGGTGCCTTTCTCAGCTTTTGTTTGGCTATTTGTTAAAATTTCCTCAGTCTTACTGTCTGCTAGGTTCTCTTTTGCCTTAGTCTTACGTTTAGCTGGGTTTTTATTTTGTTGCTCAGGCTTATTGACTATTGCTGAGTCCTTTTTATTTTGTTCAGTCTTACCTTCTGCTGAGGCACTTCTATCCTCAGTCTTACGTTTTGCTGGATTTATCATTATCTCAGGCTTATTTTCTGCTGAGGCACTGCTGTCCTCAGTCTTACGTTTTGCTGGATATTTATTTCGTTGCTCAGGCTTATTGACCATTGCTGAGTCTTTTTTATTTTGCTCAGTCTTATTGACCATTGCTGAGTCTTTTTTATTTTGCTGAGTTGTGACTAAGCCGTTTACTGGTGTTTTAATTTCGATTTCCCTATTTTCATAGTTAATGTAACATTGGAATTTGGTTAAAAAATCGTTACCGAGTATGCCATCATATGCTAAACTCAAATGGTTCGGTATTACTTGGAACGGATGGTCCAGAAGAATCAAGTGGTCTTCTGTTTGGAATTCCAAAGTTCCTATAGTTTCTCCTATAGTTTTAAATTCTTTTCCTGATATGGTGGATATAGTACATTGATTTCTATTACATATTTTTGTTTCGAATTTTGTTGGGTTCACAAGGCTGATGTCAGCGCCTGTGTCAATCAAAAATGTAGCTGATATTTTTTCTGATGAGTGAAATTTTATTTGTACCACTGGCTCCAGACGTTTGGGGCAAAATGGTACGTATATATTGAAATTTAGTTTGGGATTCTGTGCATGTCGACTTGTATTTGCGCTCGGGGCTGATTGTCGACACCATCTCCCCGAGTCAACCCGTTTCCCGCTTCATTTTCGTTTGAAGTGGTATAGTGTCGGAATTCTCGTCGTATATTGCGTGAGGAGTTATTATTATTATTTTGGTTGTGTTGCCTTTGTAATGAGTCTGGTTGTATATTTTGTGGAGGAACTCCAATTTGAGCCAAACGTGTCCTGCATTCATCCTGGTGATGATTGGGTTTGTTGCAGTAGGTACATCTTAAATACTGTATTTCTCTTTTAATTTGCTGAGGAGCGAAGTTAGGAAGATTGGTGTTTCTGTAACAGGTTGCGGACGTGTGTCCCACCTTGTTACAGGTTTGGCAGATAGGTCTGGGAGTGGGGACTATATTTCGATTTCTAAAACAAGTAGTGGATGTATGTCCTACCCTATTACAAGTTTGGCATGTGGGTTTTGAAGAGGAAAACTTTGTTGGATGTTTGTTGTTTTCAGAAAGGTGAGTTACTGCGGTACGTTCGAGGCGAACCGAATGTTCTTCCGCGTATGCTATGGCTTTCCTTAGATCGCCTTCCCCGTGGGCTTGAACCATGAATTTGAGATTTAGATTTAGAAGACCGTCTTCGAAAACCTGTATGGCTAGCCTATCATTTTCGTGGGAAAGGAACCTTCTCACAGCTTCGTCACTAGTGCTGGCAAAAGTAGCAGAGTTCAAGGAGTTTAGTAATCGATTGATGCGATCACCAAATTCCTTAACGTTTTCTCCTGCCTTTTGTTTAGCATTTAGTAACTCGTTCTGAGCTGAGGAACGAGATTTTTCTTCCTTGAATTGTCTTTCTAGTTCTGAGACTAAGTCATTCCATTTTGCAAAAGATTTTAACTGGACTAGCTCGAATGCCGGTCCCTGGAGCCTCGTTTTCACGACTTCCAGAAAAAGTTTATGTTCGGGGTCAGTTCTAATTGACGTGAACAATATATTCCCACAAGCTATAAATTTATTTAATTCTTCCGGGTTTCCGCTGAAAGCCGGGATAATGTTGTAAATGTCGTTAAGACTAATTTTGTATTCAGACATGGTGGTGCCGGATTCAGAACTCTCGGGTATTTCTACACAAAAAGGTAGTTGTTCGAAGAGCTGCACTATCGCAGCTTGCTTTCTTGTGGTAATATTGGGGGTGTAGGAAGAATAATGGGTAGGAAATGAAAATTCTGGGTTTTAGAGTTTTTTTTTTTCTTTTTCTTCACCGAAATAAAAAAAAAGTATAAATATAAAGAAACGTGGCGTAACTAAGTCAAATGTGTTTTTTTTTTTTGTGTAAAAAAAATATATATATATATATATAACTTCTTAAATACCTTAAATCTTAAATTTCTCTGCTGCGGATGCTGATGGTTTTGTTGTTGTCTTTTTTTTTTCCTTAATTTCCTCTGCTGCTGCTGGTAGGTTTTCTGATGCCGATGGTGATGATGGTGCTGTATTTTTTTTTTTCTTCTTCCTCTGCCAGGCAGGCTTCCCGCCCTATAGGTGTGGTGGCCTGGTCTTTTATGTCACTGCCCAATTGTTTGCCTCCGGCGCCCGTATTCCAGGGATTCGCCAGGTCTTACAGTATTTGGGACTTTGCACTTTTTTTCTCTTTTTTTTTTTTTCACTTCACTTAACTGGTGTATGCCCCAGTACGCTTTAACACTTTCTCTGGTGTATAGCCCCAGAGAACGCTTCGGTATGTTGGTATGGTAGTCGGGACCTCTTTGGGTATCCCACCGCTGCCACCAATTGTTGTATCGCCAAAGTTCGTCGTGCTTTCCTGTCACCAGGAGAAGAACGAACTCGCGGAGAGGTTGGAAATAAAAGAAGTTTTTATTTTATTTTGATTAGTAAGGCCCGCTGTCTTATTGCTTGGCTGCAACCTTTACTAATTATTTGTTTATTTGTTTTTATTATATTTATTTATTTCAATGGTAAGGCCCGCTGTCTTATTGCTTGGCTGCAACCTTTACCATACAAAATCTATTTAACAACTCTCTGTTGCTTCCAAAATTCTCAGTCCTTTTATACGTCTTTTCTAGTTCATCCACTTTCATTTGTGTTCCCCTCCAACACATATTCTTTTGCACTTCTTGGAAGTGCGTTGCTCAACCATGCTGATGCAGTCCTTCATACCTTTGTAACCCAAAAATACCATCGATATCGCAACAAGTCATTGGCGTTTTGCCCTAGCTGCGCATAGTGCTTTGTCAGCATATGTGCGTCAGAATTACCAGCATGTCATTCACTCTTCGCCTTAGTTACACACAGTGTGATATCAGCATATGTGTACAGAACTGAAGTGGAGTTCCCTTGCTGTCCCATTACTCATGTTTATGTGTTTTGTCGGCGATATGTGTGATATGCTTTGACATTGACCTAGTGAGGCGAATTATTGGGAATATCGAATATATGCATTTTTGGTATGCGGTAATATGGTTCTGTGAGCAGTTGTGGTTGGCAGAATAGGAAATGTATAGGAATAAGGAAACGCCGATGAACAGGTGGTGCGAGGTACTACATTGTCAGAGATATGATATTGAAAACGATGTCATTCGATCGTTTTTATTTTACGTGATCTGGCCCCTGGATCGCGGCAATGTGGGGTGAAGATGGGGCAGTGAAAAATTACCTGAAGATTTATTATTCTTCTTACGGGGACGGAACTTCCAATTCCTCGCTCTAACCACTGAGTCCACATTAGCAAACTGGAAAACCTTTAAGTGCAAGTGCAATTTATTCAATTAACTCCTTTCAATTGTTTTTTTCAATTGTTAAATTAATTAAACAAATTTATAGCCCGCACACTATTAAACACAAAATCACGTTGCTCGCATTGAGCAACGCGATTTGACTACAAATTTAACATTCGTTTTGAACGCACCTCATGCACCTGGTTGATCAACTGATTCTATTGTTGAATAAGTAGTTGATCAACTTGTGATAGGCGCAAGAAAGTAATTCTAAGATTTGACCTAGATATAAAATATTTTTGGACCTGTACCTATATGATAAAACTTCTCAGAACACACATCGGAAGTTGAGCAACGCTTTGAACACAGTCCGTAGATGATAGGTTGGTGTTTGACTGACGTATCAGTGACAGAAACCGCGGAACCAGCAAAATTTGATCAATGCCGCATTCAAGAATCTAGTCATCATAAGTCGACTTGAATTGTCTGGACTCAAATTTACCTGAACGCGAAAACTAACTTGAATGTCACTTATTGACAATTGCATTTTTTTTCTCCTGGGTTCTGATATTCTGATTGGTGCTCTATACGTCAGGGAAGTGTTGCTTTGTCATTGGCCGCGTTCCATTGACCGCTAGATGACTAGCGGCATGCCAAACTCCATATAAAAAAAACTGACATTTCGGCATTTGCGCTAGATCTCTAGCACATTTTGTGAAATATCCTTTTCTGGGAAATTTTTCAATCTAGCGCAAAATGAACTGCTAGATTGGAAAAAATAACGAACTGTCAAAATAAAAGTAAAAGTGCAGAAGGCAAATATTTCCAATTTGGTGTAACATGGGAATTCAAACTTTTATGTAACTAATATACATTGTATTTGCTTATTTAAATTATTGTGTACTAATAAATATACGGCATGATGGCACAAAATACGTTTTTGACTCTCTTGAGGATGAAATCATACGAATTCAAATTGGTTCTCATGTCACTTTGTTCCTCCATCAGGGATATTATGTGCTAGATGACTAGCGGTCAAAGGAACGCGGCCATTGGTATGATTTTTCGCATGCCAATTTTTTTTCCCTCCGCATATATTTAAAATTCCCAGAATTTTGAACACCGTTTTGTATGAACAAAAATAAAAGAAACACATTTTTTTAAATAGCTGATACTAGAGAAAGCCATTTTTTTGGGCCCAAGGTTTTCATATGGGAGTCTTAGTGGCAGACTGAGCCACTATCTACGGAACAAAACATTATTTCTTAGCTAGCAAATCCTTATCATATTTCACACCGCTCAGATCTTCCCATACTGTGCAACATATGCAACCGGAAAGATCGTAAGGATGTGTACCAGCTTCCAGCACTATGCGTAAGCCCCATTCTTACAGAAATCCGTTTGAATATCTTTGGAGTACGTACCTACGCTTGAGTTAGATGAAGCGAAAAGCATATTCAACGGCGACAGATGTTGGGACACATTACAAAGTTTCAAATCGATACGACGAACAGTTGGTGAGTTCATAAAAGGGCCCCCTTAATAGGGGTCATCGCCAACAACTCGGGTTCCAAGCAAAATTTCCAAAATCGGAAAAATTAATTATCTTTATTTCTTATAATAGAGTACACAAACCGAGTTTGAAGTCGATCGGATGAAAAATAAAAGTTTTCCTATAGAAACTTTGACCCCCCCTTTAACCCCTTTAAGGCTTGAATTTCGTAAAATTAGATTAGTGCTTGTATAGATCATAAAGGGAACCTCTGTGCAAAATTTCAGCTTTCTAGAGCAAAGGGTTTAGGCTGGGCGTTGATGATCAGTGAGTCGGAATCTTCATTTGTATATACATATATAGAAGATTGTAGATTTTTTTACTAACCCGATTGGTATGGATGGATCTTTTTGGAAAAGGTAGGCCTTAACAATGGGCACCATATAAGCTTTATTTGGTCAAAATTGGACAAAGGGTCGTGGCACCGACCATACAAAAAGAAACATTCAAAATCTTACACCTCCAAAAACCGCCGAATCGATTGAGTTGAAACTTACAGACAATCTTAGGTATTGGCCCAGGAGTGGTACTGTGAGGATTGGTCAAAATTGGACAAAGGGGCGTGGCAACAGCTAGTTTAAAATATGTTTATAGTGCCCATGAAACCGTTGGTTTTCTAAGGTCTCGATTGAATTATAACATTATATCGCAAAAAAGTCCAGTGAATGGTGACAGCTGCAATTACAAGTGCTTGTTGTTGAAGCCATTCAATTATTTCTTATGGGGCTATGTAACGTCACATTTCCGATAAACTATGCGAACTATTCAGGGCTTAGAAGCCTGTATTCACCACATTATTGGGGAGAAGGAGCCCCAAATTCTCCAATGAATGGCCCAAAATATTGGACTGACAGTAGATAATGGACTAATGGATAGTGGACGCAGTAGCGCAGTTGTTAGTATGCTGGTCTACTGTGCGAGGGATCCCAGGTTCGATCCCCGGAAAAACACAAATTACATCTTAAGGTTTTTTTTACTGCGCCACCTCTCGCGAACGTCTGACTAACATCCGAGAGTATAACTGTCATGAAAAAGCTTCTCAATTCAGCCTTTCGGACTCGGCATAAAATTGTAGGTCCCTTCCATTCGTCCCAAAAATAGAAACTCACACAAACGAATGGTTGCGAGAAGCTAGGCCTAGGGTGTCTACCGCCTGTTGCGCCATCTATTTATTTATTTATTTATTTAGTAGATAATACGCGCCATAATGCCATATGCCCGCAATTGCGCCTGAAACATAATGTCATGAGGCATGACTAGGCTGACCAGACGTTCTCTTTTAAGAGGACATGTCCTCTTTTTATCTAAAAAAAAATTGTCCGGTATCTTTTTGAAAAAATGTGCAATTTGTCCTCTTTTTGGGATTTCCCAGTTTACGGAATTTTTCGACACCACAAAACTATAACAAATCTTTTTTTCAACACTAAATTGGAAAATGGAAATTTTCGCCATTGTGACTTCGTAAAAGTTAGGCTGGACACTAAAAATTATTATTAGTACCGCGGAATGTAAAAAGTGCAGGCTTGAACAACGTTTTTATAAACTTAAGTCCAGTACCTGTCGGAAAAGACTTAATTGGAAAAATTGCCAAAAAATCTAGCGACGCATTTTTAGATGAATGTGGGTATGTGAACAAGCAAAATTGCCATAAATATGAGAGGACAATATTTCAACGTCGAACCGTCCTTATTGAAAAACCCTTTAGTGAATCTTCAGTAAGATCAGCTTCACATATCTGTGCTTTTAGAAGGGCGTCGCAAATATATTTATCCTTCCAACCTCTCTAGGAAGTCGCAGTAAGAAAAAGATTGGGAACCCATGTCCTACACTATACAGTAAGAACTGAAGGTTTAAAAAAATGTTGTGTTGCTATGGAATTTAAGGACTTGCTCCGGCATTGTACTACCTAATAGGTGCTTCTCATTTTACCCTACTATTAACACAGCTTTACAAGTGTTTCCAGCTCTTAAACAATATTTTTTATCTAACGAAAACCGTACGCCAGGGGGTAGGGGGGTGGTGGTTGTTGATTGTAAATTATGTCCTCTTTTTTCGTTTGAGGAATATGGACACCCTAACATGGATGGATTTAAACCAAATTCCCAAACAAATTGAACGAAAATAAATTGTTTGACCAATTTTGTAACCTAAAAATGTTTGTAGCGCAAGAACAAAACAACAATAACTTCTTAAATGAACGAAAAATGAGTAGAATACTTAAAAAAACATTTACATTATTGAATTACACAGTGAGCTTTTCATACCTATATTGCACAGTTTGTTTTTTTTTTTTCAATTTCTGCAAATAATGCTAATGTTGAACGGATATTTTTTAATAACAAGCCAATGGACTGAAGAACGGAATAGACCTAAAGTCGAACTTGTAATAGCATTTTTTTTTTTTGTAAATATAATTTTAGAAATATGTCCTGCTCCGAATTTTACGACTACCTATATTCTAAAAAAAAACCGATATTTAAATTTTTCATTTGAGATTTTTGAAGGTGTCCTCTTTTTGGTGGGCATGGATCTGGTCACCCTAGGCATAACGCGTGAGGCACTTTTTTTATAAATTTTCCTCTAGTTCTTGCACCAATTTCATTTTAAAAAGTCAAATTTCAAGAATTTTATAAACGACATATTTTGGGAGCCCCAAAGCTGACGCTCTCCTTTTTCTAACTGAAACTCTTTGATTTTCGGGCAAGCTTTTTTCTACCTTCCTAATATTTTCGGTGGACTGTTATGCTATTTGAAATATTTGAAACATATATCTGCTACCCGACACCTGTACCTATATAGAATAGACATAGAAATAGGGCGTTTCAGTACCTCACCTTTATAACCTATATAGTAACATTTTGGTGAAATCGGCTAAGGCGATTTTTTATTGTCACATTATCATACATTTTCTTCTCGGCAGGTGATATAGTGATTATGGTCATAATTTTCTGACAGCTACATGTACATTGTAGGTCACAATAGACAATTTTATATGTAACATTTTATCAATGTGCGGTACTAAAAAACATTTTTAGCCGTTCAGAATAAAATTTACGAACTCACAATAGGAAAATTATCTATACAAAATTATCTACTGTGACTGTGACCTACAAAAGACTTAAGGTGAAGTTTAGAAATGATTATATTACTACGGCTCATTGTGATTTCATTAAATTCAGCCTAAACACTAGAACTGTGCAATATGTCATTGTTTTGACGTTCCAAATTCCAATAATTTTATTTGTGATCAGGAACACCTTAAATAGATCTACTACAAATAATATGATTGATCACTTTCCATTATCACAAATATTTTTATCAACTATCGACTTTGACGAATGCAAATGTTCGGATCAAATTATTATAAGACTGATACGGAGCTGTGTAATTTTTTCACAATTGGTAGGTATAAGTTCGAACGAAAATTTGGTACCACTCAGAGGTACAAATATTGTGTGACAATTCGTGCCAGACGCCCCCAATTTGGAACCAACAAATATTGTATTTGTCTACATTTGACCTATCAAATCTTCGATGTTACAATGTTTAGATAAGCCAATTTTTATTGTATCATCACAGTCCAGAGTGCATTGACCTCAATCTGCGCCACGTCTCACCGAATTCAACTTACTTACGTCATCATTATCCAGACAAGAAGCGAAATGGCACAGAACTTTGTCCTTGAAGCGTACAAATTTCACTTCGTCTCTGTCGTATTGTTGTCGTGTGAATGTGTTAACGTTTTAAAGAAGTCTTCTCAGGCCCACTGTCTGACATTGACATACCGACACATCTCATAAATCAAAGCGCAAAACCATACACAAGCCTTTTGCCGGCATGGTGAAATACAAAATTGTTAAATAAACTCCAGAGGGGGGCATCTCACCGACCCAGGTAGGTAGTTATATTCTTTCTGCTTGATGGCCATCATATACGGTTAAACGGGGAAAGAGATTTGTCTTGCTTATCCTCATTGGATGTGGCTCCTCATTGACATTTGGGCTAATCTAGTCTTGTTGCCGTGTTAATTTGTGCCCCTTTGGCGGCTTGTTTTATGCAAATGTTCTAAAATGTTGATGAAATTTTTATTTGGTTTGCGTGTTTTTGGCTCTTTCTCACTTGGGCGGTTTTGTGTTATATTTTGGCTACCCAAAAAGACCGAGGCAGTGTTGGTAGGTATGGCAGCCACCTCAGGTTCAAATCGGAAGTTGAATCATTCTGTTTGGCTGGATTACCGTGAAATTTATTTTATTTTTGTCTGTCTACCTCAGCAGTAGTCAGAAGAGGCCATTGTCGGAGAACAACAAAACAAAATCGATCGGGAGGCAGTCTTTTTCATATTTATCTTTTTTTATTTGAATATTTTTAAACTGTTTACTTCTTGAGAATTGGTTCGTGTTCCTGTTTTGTTTTCTTTCTTTTTTCCTCTCTCTCTTTTATTTGATTTGGGTGTCTGGACTGGACTGCAGAATTATTGGCAGGTTAATTTCTGCTTAATTTTGTCTTCTTGTTTTTTGACGCAATAGAAAACAAGTTGTTTATTCACTTTATGTCTTATGGGTTCGTATTTTGAACTAAAAATCCTAAGGGTTCTAAAAGTCTGACAGAAAATTTCCCTTTCGAATTAAGAGGTGTATGGATTAGAGTCCGTCATATGGAATTCACACTATAATTCTGCAACAGCTGCAAATTATCAACGGACTGAGTGTAAAAAGTATATTTCTATCGCAAGAGGGCGTTTGGATCTAAAATGAGCCATCAACCCAATAAACTGACTAAATAACGCGGCTTATAGACCAATAATTCTTCAAAATCCTTCTTCAGACACGCAATTTTCCCACTATCACTGACCACCTCCCTAAGAAGATTGAAGATTAATAGTTTAACGATGAACTTCCGGACAGGATGCGATAAAAACATCTGAATAACCTTCACACCGCAGAACTATCAATCTTTATAGGGTCTCGAAAAACCCCCGAAGGAGTCTTGGAGTCTTCTCCGAACACCTCAACAACTCTGCCTTCTAAAAGATTGCAGTGTTTTATAAGCCAAACTCACAGCTATTTGTCAAGTTGCAGCCTGGATGGCGACTGTATTACAGAAGGATAATGTACGTATACTATTGAAAGACAAGCTGGCATCCAACGATATAAGATTGAGGATCGCTGCGTATATCACGATATAGCTGGACAGGGACAGTACAAGGTGCCGCAAAAGTTGTCATCCGATGTTCTTTAGCCTTCCTTTTTTTATGAATGAAACATTTTGGATTATCATTACTTGATGATTTAAATTGTCCATTTGTTGTAAGTAATTCTTGTCCATTAAGTGGAAAAAGTTATATCGGATGAGGGACCGCTGTCAGAATTGATGACCATTTGATGAGCCCGATTTATGATATCTTCCATCACTCTTGCCAGAACTTCCGACGATAGGTCCTCCCATTTTTGACAGATATTCTTCTTTGAAGGCTTCAATATTCTGAGGCCTGTTGACATAGACTCATGCTTTCGAAAACACATACAAAAATAAGTCTGGAAAGGTTAAATCGGGCGATCTTGCCGGCCACTGCAAGTCGTCAAAATGAGAGATTAGGCGACCCGGAAATGCAGCTCTCCGAATTTCGGTTGTGGATCGTGCAGTAAGCGCCGTTGCTATATTTTGGTGCATAACATAAGTCCTCCAGTTCCAATTTTCTGTAAAGACCAGCGATTGATGTCCAATTGCGTGGCACGTCGTCTGGTCGATACTCCGAGGTCCTCTGCGACATTCTCATCGGAAAGACTGCTCCGAAACCGGCCAGACCTGGCAGCATATCGTGTTGTCTCATACTCATCTAGGCGATAACGTCGTAGTGTTTGCCTAGTTGGTGTTAAACGACCGGGAAACCTGCGCCGAAATTCACGTTGTATACCAACACCACCGACGAATTATCTTTAGAGTAGATAGATAGATTCTTTATTACTTTACAAAGTAGAATTGACAATTAACGCCCATTTGCAAAAATTATAGCATCTTAAGATAGGGTGATGACTTTTGCGCAACCTTGTGTAACCCCAGAATTTGCGGGGTTTTTGCGGTCACTGTGGATTCTTATGAAATTATGCAGTCGACGAACTTGCTAGACTAGGCTCGTCTGTTGCATATGCAACATTCATGCTCTGCTACCCCATTTTAAAAGCCACTCATGCTAATATGCAGTAGATAAATTCAAACACATCTAGGGTACTGTCACAAACCTAGGATCAGAAACAGCTGGCCGATTCTCGACCCAAAAATATTCATTTAGTTCCTATACGACTTAAAAGACTCAACGTTCATGAATATCATTGGGCACTGGAGTCTGTATCTCAGGCATGAAAGACCTGGCTTGTCTATAGCAACATTTCCTGCAGACTATAGTGGAATAAGAAACGCACCCTGCTTTTGCTGATTTCAGTAAGACTTACCTGACAAATTTCTTTTTTAGCCACCTCAGTGATCGTGGTAAGACATTCTTAACTTTTTTGATAGGAGCAAATAGTTTGCATAAATAGTCCAGTAAGGTACCCAGTGGCATTCACATTTATGTAGTGGCATTCACATAGTTTATTCATTGTTAGTTAGTCGCCACCTTATAAAAGCACATACACACATTTATTTCGCTAACCGTCAATACGTTGAAAAAAATGTACAACACCTTTACGACATCGACCCCTCTTGGGAACGGGTCACTGAAGTTTATCTATATGTAAACCGCCCTTCCTGTAGTTGGGCTAGGTCAGTCACATGCACCAAGATTTATGGTGTTCAATTTTGTTTCGCATGCTAAAAGGTGACACGCAACCAAAGCCAAAATGCCAATCGATACAAAACCAACCGAGGGCCACGTGCTGCTATTGCTATAGATGTTGTTGGTAAGGCGGAGACCTCTGAGTGCTAAGACTTACCATTACCAACCAAGTGTTTCTCCGCCATGTCTCCAGAGTCCAGACTATTGGCGGCAATTAAATGCAATTCCCGCACAGTCCATAGGGAAGTGGAGTGGATGTGTCCCATTTTTGTGGTCGCTCTGGCGCACCGATAATTGCCTTTTTAATTAAAAGGTGAAATAAATCGTCATCGTCCTTACCTTTCCGTATAGTTAGTTACCTACAGCCGAGGGAATTTTATATTTTACCGACAGTGCACATGGAATTCATCTTGCGGATTCGTAAATTGCAAACCGACAACGACGACGAACGATGACAACGACGGCGAATGGTAGACATTCGCGGCAATTGATATCACAACCTGTCGCTTCCCTGTGGTTTTGTGGTTGTGTTTCCTTTTCGTTTGATAGATCTCGCAGCACAGAGCCGTCATACCCGGGGAGTCTATTCGATTGACACTAATGCTGGGATTTTATGACGGTATGCGCGGAGCTCACTAATGCAGCTTGCGTCTCTCAAAGGGGGTTTGTGTTGAATAATGCTTCTTCGGAAATGAAAGCAAAGGCATTTTTATTAAGACAGGCGACGACGAGTATCCCATTAGATTGATTGAAATCGTCAAATGAAAAAGGACTCTGGAGACGTGTTTATTACATCGCGGAACAGCCCGATCTAGGATAGCTATTGCGATTCGCTTAAAATTTGCGGAAATTCCAAAACGAGTCGTAAACATACCTACAGTCCAGTCATCACTCATCAGATTCCAAACGCAATAATTGTGCTGATTTCCAAATACCACAGACCTGTTCGCGCCAAACTAGGCACTGCCGCACTAATTACTTAGCTTAATGATAAATTAATTTGTCGTAATCACCCAAAACATTGAGTCGATTCATATGCGTCTGAAAATAGCCAACAAATGGCGGCCGAAGCGTTGTAGTAGGTGTCCCTGGGGGACACAGCCGGCTGGCTACATCATCGCACCTTAAAGTCGATGGAACAGAGGCAAAAAAAAAAACTAAACGCACCATATTCGATGAGTCGTCGTCTGCAATGAGGCGCGCAGCGCAAAGAACACCTAGCCGCTAGCTACCGGCAGATCTGAGATCTCATCTCAACCGGTGTGGCGGTGTGTAGCCGTGTAGCGTGTACAGCGCAGTTGCGTTTGCGTTCGTTCGCTTGACACTTACAGTGGTTTTTATTATTCTTAATTACAGAAATAAAAACAAAGCAATAAAAGGAGAATAAATGTGTTTTCGTATATGCCACGTTCCTGATGCGGTGCAGCTGGGTTATTGACGTTTTATGTAGTTGTGTATCTGGTTCAGGCGTCGCGGAGGTGTAGCCAGAACAGGCGAATTAGGAACTTTGCCAAAAGTGTCAGTCACTCGGGTATATGGTGTTCTGTACCTACCTCCCACGGAGCACGCGTTTCGCGATGAGATGCAGACTAAATAATTGAACAAATATTTATAAAAATAAACAAATAAAAATCGTTTTAACAAACATGTTGAGAATATTGTTGTTGTTCGAGAGGTAAATCCAATATTGAGGTCTCCGAAGTTGATTACAAAAATAACTACAAGTACATTCTAATCGAGCAATGCGTTTGGTGGCTAATATCGAGATCAATACATACAAGATAAACACAAGGTGGCAGAAAAGTCATAACCCTACCGGAAGATGAAGATAATTTTTGCATATGGCGGCAATTGTCAATTCTACTTTGACATTTTACTTCACAAATGTGGTGGGTCCACAAACGTCGAAAATCTAATTCTGCAGAATATGTGCAGGCCTGCCTAAGTGCAATTTTAAGTAGTCACTAAAAGTTCATAAACTTCAGACAAAAAATCAGAAATGGCCGAAAGAAGTTGTGATCGATCTTATTTGTGAATTAATCTATATACCTATATAATATTTTATAAAAAAGCCATCAACAAATTTATTAAAAAATTGCCAATAAAACTTACATCTTGCGCAGTCAAAAAATATGGATGCACAATCTGCCAGCCGCTGATGACATTTATCAATTTATGACGTGTATGAACATATCTTCAGCAATTCATCTGCGTTTGTTCGATCTGACTTTATGAACACGTCTAACGTAGGTCTTAGGTATAGGCAGACGTTTATGAAAACACCCCTAAACAGATATATTGCTAAAAAAAAACGCGGAATAAATCGTCGGTGGTGTTGGCGCAGCGTGAATTTCGGCGCAGATTTCCCGGTCGTTTAACACCAACTAGGCAAACACTACGACGTTATAAGCCGCTCGCCTAGAAGAGTATGTGACAAAACGAGTTGCTGTCAGGTCTATCCGGTTCCGGAGCAGTCTTTCTGCTGAAAATATCGCAGATAACCCAGGAGTATCGACCAGAACGCACGCACGTGCCACGCAATTGAGCATCAATCGGCGGTCTTTACAGAGAATTTTGATGAAAGACTGTAAGATGTTCCCTTGTCAACTGCAAATAGTGCATCAGCTAATAGCTATTGACCACCAATCGCGAAAATCTGAGGGCTGCATATCTGGATTTCCTGATGGTTTAGCCTTCTATGGGGTTTTTTGAAGTCAACAAGCCTCAGACTATTGAAGCCCTCAAAAGAGAATATCCGTTTAAGACGTCATGACGTCAACCGCCACACGGTTACTTGAAAATAGCCCTTCTGTGAATTTTTGGTATGAACAAAAGTCACACTCTATAGGTACCTATTGCCGAAACGAATTAAATAAAAATAACAACACACTGTGTTTAAAAAGACAAGATTTTCTTGGATTAAGACCGACATACAATCAGCAGATAAACAGTCCGATAATAGTGTTCCAATAAATCGTATAGAATTTATATTATACTATCGTGCTGGATACCTGGTCACGCAGGCATCATGGGGAACGGGGCTGCGGACTCTCTGGCAAGACAGGGAGCGGCGGAGCCCTTCATAGGGACACACCCTACGAGAAGAGGCAAGCTAAGAAACTTCTAGGGTAGGGAACTATAAACTAAAAAGATTCAAAGAATGTATTGGTCTTCTAAACAAAGACAACTTAATAATCCTTACAGATCTCCCAACAGGACACGGTATACTAAGGGAACACCTTAGGAAAATAGGCTTATCACTGAAACCCCAGATCACATTCTGGATTAAACATCTGGGCAAGTACCAGATAACAGATAAGGATATACAAACCATGACCCCGCTCCTCATTCTCAGATTCATAAAAGAAACTGGGCTGGATGAAGTGCTGAAATTAATATTATTGATAAGACTAAGACAGAGCAAAAATCCTCAAACACGGTTCTTAATGGAACTGTAATGCGATGGGGCTCTTGAAAAGGACAGGAACCTTTCCAGGGTATAAAGCAGGGGCACAATAGGCCACAAGGTCGCACTGAACTAAACTAATATTATCGTGGTATACCATTAAGTGAACGATGGGGTTTTTCTTTTTAACAAAGCGTTAGCATTTACAAATGTAATCTTTTAGAATATTCTCCGTTCATGGTTGTTTCTTTCAACTAAGACTGTACCTATGTACAGTACATACTATCTACATAATCATATAGAAACTATGTACGCTCGTAAAAATCTATGTAAACTTTGATCAAAGAATTATTTCCGCCCCAAACTTTCTAACCAAAAATAAATTGTTAACCATTTAACTCTCTGTTTTCCCCATGTAAATGTTCGTAGCTCGAGGTATAAAAACAAATATCTACTCATCGACTCCTTCTTCATCATGCAAATTAGATAACCGTAACGAATTCGAAAATTAACGATCGAATTTGCATTTATTTATCCAAAACCGCATGCCAACCGAAGTCATTTGTTTCGCATTCCCGCCCATAAACCATCCGACACAGAGGAGAGGAGTACCTAAACGTATATGTATGTATATAAACCTAATCCATATCCTCGTTTGCGTCAAACTATCGAAACCCATAATTCACTTAATTCCAAGTGATAACTCATGTTAGAGGATTAAGCAACATCCTCTCCACAGTCACAGTGATGTGCAGTTAGCCGCAAAACCATCACACAACAGTGACGACACAGCGACATTTCCGATCAATCTGGAATCCCAAAACCCATTCGTACAAAGTGTATGTATGTGATTGTATTGAGTTGACGCGATGAATGTGCGCTTCACCCGCCACCATCAGAATCATCGTCGTCGTCGTCATGATGATGTCCTCACCGAACCAATCTATCGTCCTTGCACCAGACACAATATTGAAAGCCCTTCATTGCTCACAATAATGATTGTAATATCTACTTTTCGAGTTCGAGGACTTCCAAAGTAGCACCTGCATCAGGAACATTGCTCCTTGGGCGTGTAGGATGAGTGTGGTTGATCGAACTATACACAACATAGGAAACCGAAGCACCCACCCTGCGCATCCGTTTCATGTCCTTACACACGACAACATGGCAAATAAACAACACAGAGAGATACGAGTATAGCGATAGAGCGTTCTCGACAACCCAAGAGGACCGTGTGAATTGTGTTTGGTTGTGGGCGGGAAACAGCAGTAATATGAGGCGAAGATCCGTTCCACCACTTGTCCCAGGAAAAGCTACAAAGAAAACAAACAAAAAAAAACAAAAAAAAAAAAAAAACATTGTCGGCCAGACAGGCATTGACCTGGCGTGTGATTACGACAAAATAAGAAAATTGTCGGTGTCCTTGGGGTTGGGGGTGCATAAAAAGGGCAAAGTTCTGGAAATTCTCCCACGGGTTTGGGTTGGCAAAAAAGTTTCCTTTAGCTGGAGTTTTAATAGGACGACGACAACGCCGGCGAAGACGATGATGATGAGCATGATGATGAAATCCTTTACTGAAAGAGTGAGAGACTGTGTATACTCTTGTGGAACTTTTCGGCAAAATTTATTGAGGTAGACTGTCGGAGTGCTCAAGGGTTTCATGGGAAATAGCTGTGCTTACTGCGTTCCGTATATGGTCTATGCTCGCATCTGTGTTTGTGGGTGTTTTTGACTTGTATTGGCATTTAGAAATTTCTAGAGTTCGTTGAATTTGTCATAGAGAAAGGGAAAAAGGTTACAGATGATGAATGAGCTCCTAATGGGATGCCATTAACCCGCATGCAATTGAGATTTTATTGTGGCGCACAAGGACCTTGACAGGGTATTTTTTTTTTTAGGATTTCTCTGGATTTTGAATTTGTTACAATGATTTTTTTTTTTAACGAGGATTACCTTGGATCGAAATTTTAGATCATTATGCGTATTCCCAAGGTATGCTTGACTTTAGGGGTTTGCTTCTGAATGGAATATTTATGTAATTCACACGCACTTTGACAAGCCAGGACAATAATAGACCAGAGCAGACTCAGAACTGACTTGGATAAAGTCAATGGAAACATATTTCTGTTGTCTATATAATTCACACTCAGCTTTTTGTTGGAGATATAATTAGTAGACAAATGTGAGAGGCATCCTCTGTAATTGCCAGATAGAACTTCCCGTACAGAAATTGTCTACGGCGAATTCTATAAATATGTGTTCCTCTTGGACATTTGCTACATACCTTGAGCTAAAACAAACCGTTTTTGGTTGCTATTTTCAATTCATATAGTTGTAGGGATGCCAGACGTCCCGCTCAGTGCGAGACTGTCCCGCTTTGAGGCCTTTGTCCCGCAAGTGTCCCGCAATGAAAATTGTCCCGCAAAATGTCCCGCAAGTGTCCCGCAATGAAAATTGTCCCGCAAAATGTCCCGCAATGAAAATTTGTCCCGTAAAATGCCCCGCCTTTCAACTTGTCGCCCTATTATCACTTCATTTTTGTAAATAAATCGTTAGTTTCTACTATTCCTTTTGTAGAATTAATTTTTGTTTATATTTTTATATAAAAATGGCGTAGTCAATACAAAAGACTGGTAAAAAAATATCTTAATATATAATATTAATATAAAATGTTTATTATTATTTATATAAAGATATGTTCCTTCTTGAATTTTACTTTTTAAACATGTACCTTATCGGGAAAATCCGAAAAATAAATACGTTGTGAACACTCGGCGCCACTTGGATAGCACACCTCGTATGTCGGTTTTCTATCGCCCTGGTCCCAAGCATGCTAGAGACTTATTTTTATTTTAAATAATTAATTTAATTGTTGTCATTTGAAGATTTAAAACTAAAGCTTTAAGTATTAACAAAACATTATTAACTAAAAACCGGCTAAATGTGGGGTCCTAATTTTGCGCCACTTGAACACTTAAACAAAAAAACCTTTTAGAGTATTCTGCTTCCTTTTAACTTAAACATTACTTAAATTCAAGGTAAATGGAGTAGGTATTTTAGATTTAAAAATAAAAATTAATTGTGTTTTGAGCCACTTTTCTGCTCCAAAATGCACACCTCCCCGATTTGGAAGGGATGCATATACAAATTGGCGAATAATTTTGCGAAATCGAGCTCTAATTTGATGACTTGGGTTAATTTATATTATATCGAATATTGTTATCCCGATCCTTAGATTTGACGTGTCAACCATCTCCAAATATTTTCGATGATATTCAAATCCGGTGAGTAGGCCGGTTAGCTTAATAGCTCCACATTTTGGTTCTCTATATACGTTTTAACAAACACCGGGTTGTTGGCGCATTATCATGTTTATAAATTCAAGGCAGAGGTCCAAAAAGGTCATGAAAGTATGGAAGGCCTCTTTCATTGCAAGACAACGGATTCATTGTGGTTGACAAACATTTTAATTTGCAGTTGCCATAACATAAAACGAAACGGCCCCCACACCTTCAACTCTGCTAAGCAGCCGGTCCAAATGATTAGTCTCTTTGCGGAGGTTATGGAAATAGTCCGGGGCTTTCAAATTGAATTCTTTTCATCTGAGAAGACCACACAATGCTTCTACTAAGTCCAGGTCACATGTGCGGGACAAAAACGAATGCGTAGCGCTTTTCGAACCTGGGTAAGGGGTGACTTCTTCTTGATTTTTTGTCTTTTTATATGCTTAGCATTCCAAATAACACCTTTTACTTAACCAAATATTACTTATTACAACAAATAAAATGTAAACTAAAATAAAAACGTTTTTTTCACTTCAAATGCAAAAATGTCCCGCCAGCTAATTTTTCAGATCTGGCATCCCTATATATAATATTACTTATTACAACAAATAAAATGTAAACTAAAATAAAAACGTTTTTTTCACTTCAAATGCAAAAATGTCCCGCCAGCTAATTTTTCAGATCTGGCATCCCTATATAGTTGACGACGCTCATTTAAAATGGACGCTTATATGTAATACCGATGAATTCTCTGACCTCAATGAGACATTATTGAGGTTATACCCGACATTTTCGCTATTTATATGTTACCTCAGAGTGAGACAGAGTCTCAGAGATTATTGAGCGACAATATATGGATCCGCTTCTACATCAACCAACAAGTCTCTCCAGTTTGCTCGGTCCTTAGCGAACTGCCTCCAGTTGCGCACTCCAAGCTGGTTGGATGTCGATTACGATTTCGAATGTAAAAACGTAAGTGTGCCTTACAGACAGTGACAACTAATTGATCCCGATTACCTACCAAACCAAAAACTCATTTTCCTGTGTCATACCAGTTCACTGTCACTCGCCTTGTTAATGTCCTACAAAGCTCTTGTTATATTGTTACCATATCCTTAATTTTATTAAAATGCTTCACTCCAAGAAAACAGCGTTCTCTAGACAAAATACTTCTGCTTACCATTTAATTTAAGCTCATCTCTCTATGAAGAAACTATGCAAACCCAAAAGAAGAATCAATAAATCTCTCAACCAATTAAGTCCGTATGTTTAAGGAATGCACCGTTTTCCTTTTGAGGCAAAAAAAAAAACCAAAACAAAATAATATAATAATAATAAATTTTATGCAGAAATAGAAGCCAAAGTCCAACGCCCCTCTCGCGCTAATCGTCCAAAAACCAATTTCACAAAGTGGAAGCGTTCCTGAATGCATATATAGTTCATGCCCCTCTGATCAAAGGTTTTTGCCATAGCGAAAGGGACACGTAGGCTACCTACCACCCAATTGGTCTAGGGATAAAGCTTTATATTATGTCTATGTGTCTACCTATAAGCTCCTTTTCGAACGTACACGGGACATATACACTATAATCGGTTACAGTCTAGCACTTTTCAAGGGGAATTCCATTCAATGATTCACGTAATTCCAATTATTCACTTGGTTCGCTCTTTAAAGGGGGGGTTTATCGCATTCTTCCTATCGTCGTCGTCACAAGGATATTCACTGCGCGTAGATTTACACTTAAAAGCAATATTGAGTACGAGTATACTATATGGCTCTGAGGGAGTTTATTTTTATTGCTAAAGGTTAAAGGAGAACCTAATTTAATTGACTAAAGCTGCGTAAAATTATTTCGAAGGATTTCAAAGCGAGCGGCTTTTTAAAACATTTTGTTGAGTATTTCAGTAATTACTCGATATATACCATTCCCACATAAATACTATAGACATGAATATAATAGCTTTGTAATAGCTTTACAAACATAAATACTTGTTTGAGTACAATTGTTTTTTTACGAGTTGAAAGATCCTTTGAACACCATTTATTTATGTCGTTATCCATTGGTTTCACTTGAGGATAAAATTCTCTCCTCAGAATCAACAGAAGCGAGTGTTTTTTGCGCCAATGGAACGGTTTCAGAAGTGATTCCGGACGCTGCCGGATGCTTCCGGACGCTTCTTTTTGCCCAATGGAAAACGACATTACTGTGCTATACTGCAGAACTTCTTAACGAGTTGAACCTAACTCTTAAAATACTCAACTAACCATGCCTAGAGAGGCCGCAGTGCCAGATCTAATCTAATGCCTAGGTCAAAAATAATGCTGCAAGTCTTTTGTTCGAAGTTTAAGTCGGTAAGAGGAAGACCTCGCCTAAGATAATGCGCACAAGCAGAAATGGGCCTCAGCTAACTGGGGTACAAAATAGCACGACTGGATGCTATTAGATAAGGACCGGTCGAAGTTGAAGATTCAATGGGAAGGACTGTAACTCGCAAGCAAGCTGCACAGTCGTCTATATTGAAAAGCGACGATCTGGAAAGTCAAAAAAGATATCAACTTTATTTAAAAGCATTTATAAGAAGTTTCTGTAAAGCCCGCATGACACTACAGTACGAAAAATTAGAACGAAAATTACCTACAAGTTTGAGTGCGTAAGCGTACACACCAACCTTATTAAATGTAGACATTATCAAAAAAATGCATTGGAAATGTGTTTAAAAACAGTTTTCTTTTTTGACATGTCAACACTATTTGGCATCTGCCTGCCTCCCACTGAAGTTTTTGAAAATAAATTCGTTTGAAAATTTGTGTTGCTTTTCAAAAAATTGCCACCCCTTTTCGTAATACTCACACTTTTTGTCTCTTTTACACGGTCACTTTTAAACATGATTTATAATGTGACTTTTTTGTCATACGGACTTAAGTTTTAGTGGAGATATTTATGTTAGCATGAGTCAAGGTACGCCAAAGTAAAGTCTTTTTTTTAAATTCTCGGTAAATAATGTCCACATTATGGAGATAATTCTCTTACTGTAGGTAGAACGGTTTTTTTTTCTAAGATTAGGTATACCAAAAATCATTTTCCAAAGTATTGACATTAGAAACACCCTGTATACCTAGTTATGATATAGTCAGATGTGAGATCAGACATTAGCACAGCAGTCATCATATAAAGGGTCCGACAAATAACTTTTTTTTTAATCAAACTATTTTCAAATCATAAACATATTTATGATATGAATACATTTTTGGAGTGTACGATTGTCATCACAAATTTTTAAATTTGAGGTGGCCTCGACTCCAGTAATGCGTTTCGCCCCGATGTGGTGGGTGGGCTCATCAGTAGACGACCACCACATCTGATCTAGACGCACTGTTTACTCGATTTTCACCGAGACTAATGATTTTTCAATCAACAAGTGACTGTGAATCATACCTCAAGACGAATCTTTGGTTCAAAGACTATCGCCGAGAGGATTTGTTTTTTGCCCAGGGCCTGGCTTGTCCATTCAATCAAACTATTTTCAAATCATAAACACATTTATGATATGAATACATTTTTGGAGTGTACGATTGTCATCACAAATTTTTAAATTTGAGGTGGCCTCGACTCCAGTAAATGCTATAAAAAAAGATTTTTTTTTGAAAATGCTATAAAAAAAAACTACTGAATATTTTCTCAAATTTCTTTTTTTATTTGAAAGTACAATCCTTCCGGTTAATAATGGAAAATAATTTCATTCAAATGGCTGCCTCGGCTGGCCATGCAGTAGCCTACACGATCGGTCCAATTTTTAAGCACATTATCGATTGTGTGCAGCTGTATTTCACCAATGGCTTCACGAATATTGTCCTTTAAAGCGTCAATTGTCTCTGGCATATCGGCGTAACACTTATCTTTTACGGCACCCCACAATTAATAGTCCAACGGTGTCAAATCGCAGCTCCGCGGTGGCCAAACGACATCAGCTCTGCGGCTGATAATGCGATCTTCAAAACAGGGCGCAAAACATCGAGTGTAGCTAGCTACAGCTGTAGGCTGTGTGGCAAGTAGCGCCGTCCTGTTGAAACCAAATGTTGCCAATATCCTCCTCTTCAATTTTTGTGAGCAAAAATTTGTTCAACATGGCCCGATAACGATCGCCATTGACTGTAACGGCCACTCCTTGCTCATTTTCGAAGAAAAATGGCCCAATTATGCCTCTGGACCAAAATCCGCACCAAACAGTGACTCGTTTTGGGTATATCGGCTTTTCAATGTATGCATGCGGGTTTTCTGTGCCCCAAATACGACAATTTTGCTTGTTTACATACCCGCTGACGGTGCTTCTTTTCTTCCAAAATCCGTACGCAATTTTCGCACACATTCTGCAACATTACCATGATTTTCAAATCAGACATGAGCTAAGTGTTACCATTCGCGAAATAAGCACTAGTTGAAAAAAAAAACGTTAGATGGCGGACCCTTTATATATGTATCTAGTAACGAAACACAATTTTTCAAATAAAATCGCACTTAATTTGAATCTATTCAGCAAACGTGCTGAAATAAAAAAAATAATTAGATTGCCGTATCGGGTGACGTTACCTGACATATTACGTGACTTTTTTTGTTTATTTGTATCTGTTCTTTTTATACGTCTTGTCATGGTTTACGTACATGCTCCGAAACAGAGGCAAGGTTTATTAAAATTTTTTCCTATCGAGACTGACATACACAAACACATACTCGTACCTGTCTGACACCAACCAGACTTAATAATTGACAAATGTATCATTTGACAGTTCCGAGACTATAAATAGATGTTATAATTGTAAAGATTCTACTTTACTTTGTTGAGATAGATGTTCAATAAAACACACCTAATGAACGATGGCTAAACTACAACAGTTGATCTTGATCGAGACTCGCAATGCTAAAAAAAAAGGAGATCGGCGATCCACTCTCGATAAAAGCCGATTATGAATTTTTGTTTGAGAGAATAACATTAGGCCTGTTTTATTGGCAATCTATCTCAGTGAAGTAAAGTAAAGTATAGAATCTTTAACCCGCAATGACAACAACTACACACTGTTTGACACTTTCGAGTACAGTTGTTGTAATTGCGTGCTGAAGATTCTATTTTACTCTACTTCACTGAGATAGGTAGATTGCCAATAAAACAACTCGTAGACACAGTCACTTTGGTAGGAATGATAGCTATTTCGAACTACACCACTAAATCATCATCAGACTCCTTTTAAGTGATTGTTTTTGAATAGGTACGTCAAATTTCTGTGACTCGAACTTCTTTAAGTCGAATTTCTCTATTACTCGAAGTTTTATTAAGAACTCAGCGTATTCAACTTTTTGAACTTTTATAATCCACTTGGGAAGACATTTCTGCTTTCCCCTATCAGGAAATGAACTTGCACTTCGATTTTGTCAATTAACAAAGTGCCACTTGCGCTGAGTTCAAAAGCTGCGCCAAAAGCCGATTATTGTTCGATAATTCGAATATTTGCCCATTGTCCTTTGTCTTTCTTTTGGGTTTTGTTTGGTTTAGCTCTAGTCTAGACTGATCACATGTCCAATTTTTCAATTGACATTGACGAAGGAGTAGCCGACCAATCTAGTTTTAAAAAAAAAACCTTTCTGAATACTCAGTTGACATTTCGAATTGCAAATTAGATCCATTCCAACTTCTCGTTGTTAATTACATAATTGCTTTTCGATTGGGCAGTAGGAAAGGATCACTTTTATTGCTCTAGATCACTTTTCCGAATCTCAATTTCTTTTCAGAGTTGCCAATGCATTAATGCGTTTGGGTTTGACAGATAGTGGAATTTGTTTACGGTTTCGTGAAATTTTTCAATTACATCGCAACACATTGCATTGGGCAGATCTACTTTTACGGAAAAACGTAAACGTCATAAAACTACAGATAAACTGAAAACCTAAAGTTTCGTAAAAAAAAATCGCAAAATTGTTTATTATATTCTTTTACGAAATATCGCGTACGGAAATAGGTTTTGTCATAGTTCGTACGATTTATGTCTGTGTATCGCGTACCTATGGGAACAGACTGAATTTTTTCCGATTTATATGAATGATCTGTCAAATTAAGAAAGTTGTCAGGTTGGTAAGCAAACAAAATTTGTTTTCTAAAAGATATTCATTTTATAAACACCAAATGAATGGAAAGATCGATAGTTAAGAACATTAACATTTATAAATGTTAAGATTTCACTGACATTCGACATATTTTCGCTTTGACAGCTTATTGTATAGCTGGCAGTGGTTTGTAGTTGTACGAGCCCAAACGCAAAATAGTTGGTCTACCGAAGATAAAATAAAAACATGTGCTGATTCTTGAATTCTTTCCAACTAGACCACAATTTTTTGTTGATTATATAAAGATTTATTTATTCTTAATAGATAAAGGTGATAAAAAGAAGGCGACTTCATTGAAATAATGTTATGGAGTGAGCTTATAAAACTAAATAACTTATTGAAGACTTTTTACGACGCAAAATAGTTAGTCTACCAGTCTTTATTTTCATTTTACCACTGTATTACTGCACCTCTGGCATTGATAACAGCTTCTAAGCGCCGTGGCATAGTGTCAACTAATTTTTGACACTCTTCGGAGCCGAAAGTTTCCCAGATATTTGTTATCTTGGCCCTTAATTTTGGAAGTGTCCGAGCTGGTACTTGTCGCAGTTTTTGCTTCATTTTATGCCAAACGGTTCCGATTGGTGAAAGGCCAGGGCTGCTGGAAGGACATTACACTAAAGGAATTCCTTCAGCAGTTAACCACGTCATTGTCGATCTAGCAGTATGGCAAGAAGCACCGTCCTGTTGGGAAATATAGTCTCCTTCACTTGGTTGAAGACGAGTTATTGATGAAAGAAGCTCTTCTTCTAAAATGTCTTGGTACTTGGCAGCATTGACCAGTCCATTGACAAAATGTAAATTGTCCATGCCACGCCCAGACGTGCATCCCCATACCATTAGAGGTGCTGGGAACTTGACTGTTGTTTCAGGCAGTTTTTGTGAAAGGCTTATTTTGAATTTCTTACCACACGTATGCGTTCGTCACCAACGCAGACTTCGAATCTGGACTAATCACTCCAAATAACAGACCGCCATTGACTTAAAGTCCAGTTTTTGCGTTGTTTGGCCCACTCAAGTCGTTTTTTCTTCTGCTTAGGTATCAAAAGTAGTTTTTCTTTTGCCTGTGTTTTTAATGAATTGAGAAGCTTTATGTTTTGTAAAATTCAAAAAACCTTATAAAATTTATATCCCATTTTTTTCATCGTCCGCTGGACAGTTATTGCTGCAGCAGTTTTGCGCCAATTTTCTTTTATTATTTTCTTTAAAACCCAGCAATAACGAGGTATTGCTATCGGTGGACGCGCAGTTTTCTTACTTGTCTCAACATTTTCCAATTTTTTTAATTTTGTAATAATGTTCTGCACTGATGAGCGTTCTGAGCAATTTTATAACTCGACAATCCCGTTTTAAATGCCTTAATTATCGATTCTTTTAGGACTCGTAATAATGCAACACCACTCGCCACGGTGAACATGAAACTGATGCCTACTTGCATAGAAACAGAGATCATTCAACAACAAATAGGGTTTATGGCATTTTTTTCATAACGGTTCACCAAAACACTATTTAAATAGTAATAGACCAAGAATGCATTCAAAAGAGAGTAGACCAACTCTTATGCACCTATCTTTGTTTGAGATAATACACAGAGCGAAAAAAGACTACATAAAATCAATAAGATTGCCTTATTGCACTGATTTACGATGAAATCTTATTAAAAGGAGTAAATAATATGAATTTTCCATAGAGAAATCTTAATGGTTTAATGGAGAAAATCTTATTAATCTTTTTAAGAGTTTTTCATATCATTTTTGCATGCCAAATCATATTAAATGATAAAAATAATATGAAAACCTTATTACTATTTGGATTTAAGAAGTCAAGCTTATTACAAAATTATGTTTATAAACGTTTAAAAGGAAATCTTCTCAAATCTATATGACTTCTCTTTAAAATTTTAAAGAGATATCACATTAATTTTGGGTGGGAGTATTAAATTGTATAATAATTATATGAAAACCTTGTTAATATTCGGTTTTGAGAAGACGAACTTATTAAAAGAGCTTTAAACGGTCTTTAAACGGTAATAAGGAAATATTCTTAAATCAATAAGAATTCCCCTTAGAACTAAAAGTATTGTCATATTTTATAAAAGTGCATATAAACGGTGTATTGCTTTGCCGAACGCATTCGTTTTCAGATTTCATGTCAAAAGCGCGTCTACGTGTCGAGGAGTGTAAGTAATTTATTAAATAAGAAAATATTAACTTTGTATTTGTTTCTTCTTTTAGGATAATTATACTTTTATTATTACTTTTTTTCAGAAATAATTGTTAATTTTGTTTTTATTGTGCATGTAAAATATGAGAAAAAAAAATAATAATAAATAAATAAAATATTTTAAAAAGATAATAAGTTTTCCATATTTTTCCAATCGATTTTACATATTCTTTCAATAAGTTTTTCCTATTGGTGCGAAGAGATTTTCATATACTTTTCAATAAGTTTTCATATTGATTTAAGAAGCCGTCGTATTGATATGGAATAAGATATCTTGTTAAAAGTATGTGGTTTTCTTATAGAATATTCATAAAGATTTCAATAAGATTTTCTCTATTGTTTTGATATGACTTTCTTCTTGGATGAAAACCATAGAGAAATCTTATAGTTTTTCTTCTACTTTATGTGGTGGTTTTCTCTCTGTGTAGAGAAAATCGTAATGGTGGCTTTTTTAAATTTTGTTTCATTTGGCCTAATTTACTAAGAATAATTACTGTATTACATGACACACATTTTTAAATAAATAACTATTTACAACCACAATAAATTTAAGTATGAAAAAAGATTAATCTGTTTATTCAAAAATATACCAACTATTTTGCGTTTGGGTCGTAGTAACTCGTATGTTAAAGAGGTACTTAAAAGTTTCCGCTCACTTATATCTTTTCGTGAACTTGACAAGCTTTAAAAGGAAAGTATCCCAATGGACCTAATATAGAAAACTACGGAAAGTTAATATTTATTTCAACACTTAAAAATTTTTCGAACTCGCAATCGTTGAATATTGTAATCTCTGATATTTGTGTCGCTCAAATAACTATAGAAAAACTTTTTATTTTGTAATTTGTTTATAATTGTGTATCATTTTGTACGTACGTCTTCACCGCAATGCCAGGTAACAATGGTAAGTATTGCAATATGTCATCATTCGATTTCTGCAAGTCCCTATCCAATTTTCAGGTGAAAGAAGACTTGTAAAAGTTGGCAACTACGCAATGACAGGACGTATTCTTGGAAAGGGGCATTTTGCTCGTGTCCAAGAGGCCACTCACATCCATCTGAATGTCAAGGTCAGTGTTAAAAGCTTTTGATTCATCTATCTTGCCCCCTCCCCCCCAAAAATCGCACCAACCTAAAAGCAATTAACCTTATTTTCAAACAGATATTTGCATTAATCCCCAAAGTCCCTCCCCAGTTGAATAGCAATTATAATTGAAGGTCTAAGAGCATAATATAATGGCACCTCTCAAGTGTCAGAATCCAATCGAGACTACAAGGTCACACCCGCCAGAGCCAGAGACCCAGCCATCCAACAATCAAATCGCGAAGCTCTCTTCATCATTGTAGTCGTAGTCGTCGTCGTCGTGGCCACCTTGACTTTTAAAAGTATACTTGCTGCCGCCGCGTTTCTGACGTTGTTCATCATCGCGTTCGCGTCATGCACACTGTGCATTGATTTGCAGATGCCTGTGTGTCTGTCTGTCTAATTTGGATTTGGTTCCACTCCCTCTTTCAGCTCTCGATCAGAATTGACGACGACATGATGTAGCTATACAATCGGCTCGGCTCCGGCCAGCTTAAGCTAATTACCGATTTGTTTCGATCACTGCACAGATAATGGGCAATCTGTATGGCTTATGGCGGTTACCTGGACAACATCGCCCCTCGGATCCATAATTGTCGATAATTGCACAATTGAAATTCGAAAAAAAAATCCCTGAAAACTACAACAAAGCAATTCGCAGCGGTCTCCTCTCGCCCCTCGACTGGGAGATACATTTGTATATAGGTAGATATGGAGGATCAAGAATCAAACACGAATATCAATTACCCGCGATTGATCTTGTTTGATTGAGAGTTAGTCAGACAGACTGTCGGTCTGAGTGAGCCACTTCTCCACGGGTCGTGGGGATTATCTCTGTTGTGATTGATCAATTGCATGTCATTCGGTGAGCGGTGCACTGCTTGCAGGTGGTTTATTTATTCGATTTTGCTCCCAAGTCACCTAATGGTATATGTTTTCTATTTCTTTTGTAATTAGATGCGAGCCAGTCCTTGATTTAAGCAAATTCTAAGAGGGAGTCAGAATCGCGGAAATGTCAAAGCAATTTTACCATATTTGTCGAGTATTAAGATTAGACGAGTCTTGGATCGAATTAACTGAACCGTAACTTGTGATTGCCAAGTTCGTTAGAGTAATTGCAAGAAAGTGGGTATACTATAGAGCTGGGTTGGACACGTTCTTGGAAACGAGTAATTTGGTCTTGACAATGTATTTTTTAAGTCTGCGATTGACAAACATTCTTTGTTATTGGACTATGGACGCATTTTATTAGTTCGTTAATGAATCTTTTTAAATCTGATAGAGGTATCGTTGCTAGATCTTCCAAGCCGTCGAAAAACCGTGCTCCCATACAAGAGTAACGGCGTTCTTGGAAGGCTGGGCAGTGACAAGAAGAGATATTCCACAGATTATATTTCCTCTTCAACTCTGCAACTTCTGCAGAAGTCATTTGTGAAGATACCTATAGTCTTTTGGTCATGTTCCCAATGATGTAGTGTCCGGTTATTATCCCGACGAGCACTCGGATTTGGTTTCTATCAAAAGATGTTAGGATCTTTGACCTTTTAGTGCAAATTGCGAGCCACAAGCTATACGAGTTATAGTACAACCGGGAGGGTTGTTCCATCGTTCCTTAGTTTAATGTGACATTGTCAATGAAGCCCTTAGCTGCGATGAAAGCTGGTAATAATTCTCTGTCAGCTAATAGTATGTCCATTTCAGAGCCGCATCTGGCCAGTTTATCTCCTGCCTCGTTCCCTTCTACACCAACATGTCCACGCAGAAGGTAATTTCCATTGCTGGTAGTGCCCTCGCTAAGACAGTTTGAGTTGCTTTCTTAACCGCATATATCTCTGCCCGGAAAACGCTGCACTGGTCTGCCAGTCGGTTGGTTGGTTGGTTGAAAGTGGCTGTCGGCTAAAAACGCCAACACACTTAGACCAGCATAGGTCCATTGTGATGCCACGATGAAGGATCTAAGATCTCCCTACTAGTTGAACCATTTTGAGCTCTTTATAAAGCGTAAGAGGCTTCTGATGTCTATGCTTGTCAGATCGCCCAAGTCGTTGTAATAGAAGGCTCCTAAGTGAAGCTTCCTTCTGCGGGAGAGAGCTGGGCAGGAACAAAGAAGGTGAGAGATAGTTTCCTCCTCTTCCTCGTCCATGCAGCTTCTACAAAAGTCGTTTGCGAAGAGGCCCAGCCTTGCGGCATGTTTGCCTATCAGGCAGTGTCCAGTAATGACACCTATTGTGGTGCCGATATGCAATCTATTGAGAGAGATCAATTTCTTAGAGCGTTTCAAATCCAGCTTAGGCCAAATTTGTTTTGTCGCTAGACAAGTGGTTAAACTCGTCCACCTAAGATTTGTATTCTCGATAGCCTTCAGCTTCACTTTTTGTTTGCGAGTAGCGATTGGTGTCCCTATGGTGCCTTTATCCGGCAGAATGGGTTGAGTTGTTCCTATTCTAGCGAGTTCATCGGCCTTACAATTCCCTGGAATGTCTCTATGCCCCGGCACCCAAATTAGGTGAATGTTGAACTGTTCGGCCATCTCCGTAAGAGACGATCGGCAGTCGAGGGCTACTAGAGAAGTTATAGAGATCGAATCCAGGGATTTGATGGCTGCTTGGCTGTCCGAAAATATGTAGATATCCTTAACGGATATGACGTTTTTCTTGAGCCAGGATAAGACTTCTTTAATCGCCATAATTTCCGCCTGGAACACGCTACAGTAGTTTGGTAGACGGAAGGAGAGCTTAAGATTAAGACGTTCCGAGAAAACACCCCCACCAACTCCATCATTGGTTTTTGAGCCGTCAGTATAGAAGTGAACTGATTCATCTTCCGGGAAGGCATCTCCATCCCAGGTTGATCTGGATGGGATTGTGACGAGAAAATTCTTGTCAAAGTTTAGAGATGGGGTGGTGTAGTCAGTGTTTTCAGTTGAGATCTCGAATTTTTTCAGAATAGAGGCGTGGCCAAAGTCTTTGCTTGACCACTGTGAGATGGCTTTAAGGCGAATGGCTGCACTCGCTGCCATTTGCTTGCTAAATATGTCAAGGGGTAATATATGAAACAATATGTCTAGTGCCGCAGAGGGTGTTGTGCGCAGTGCACCGCTTATGCACATGCAAGCTGTGCGCTGGACCTTGCTTATGTGGTCGCGGTTTGTGGCCTTCTCCAAGGCTGTCCACCAGACAATTATCCCATAGGTGAGTATCGGTCTTATAACTGAGATATAGAGCCAGTGGGTTACTCGAGGTTGTAAACCCCATTTATTCCCAATAGCTTTTTTACAAGAGAAGAGTGCTACTGTAGCCTTCTTGACTCTTTCTTGGATGTAAGTTTCCAACTAAGCTTCTTATCCAGGATAAGCCCCAAATATTTAGCTTTGTCAGAGAAAGTTAGGTTGATACCATTGAGTGAGGGAGGGTCGACTGTCGGAATTTTATATTTCCTGGTGAAAAGCACCAGATCAGTTTTGTGGGGGTTCACACCTAAACCACAACGACTCGCCCAACTGGCAAGCTTATTTAAAGCATTTTGTAGGAGTTCTTTTAGAGTATTTAAGTGCTTTCCTGAGACGGCTATAGCAACATCGTCTGCATAAGCGATCGCCGTGCATCCTTCACCTTCCAGGATCATCAATAGTTCATTGACCACCAAATTCCAAAGAAGAGGGGATAGAACACCACCTTGCGGAGTGCCTCTACTAACAGATCTTCTTGCGGACACCTCACCCAGCTTTGAGTTGATAATCCGGCCATTGAGCAGTAGATTGATCAGTTCGCCAAGTGAGCTGTCGACATTCAGAGCTGAAAGCGCATCTGCTATCGCTGATGTATTGACATTGTTAAAAGCGCCTTCTATGTCAAGGAAGGCAACCATCGTGTACTCCTTATGGAACAGGGAGTATTCGATATTACGTACTAAAGTGTGTAATGCCGTCTCCACTGATTTACCTTTGCAGTATGCGTGCTGGGCCGCAGACAGTAGTTTTTTATCGATACTGTTGCGTAAGTGGATATCAATCAGTCGTTCTAGTGTTTTAAGAAGGAATGATGATAGACTAATAGGTCTGAAATCTTTAGAATTTGTGTGGGAGCATTTACCTGCTTTGGGTATGAAGACAACTTTAACTTCTCTCCATATCTTTGGGATATAAACTAAATCGAGACAACTTTTGAAGATTGTCTGAAGCATCGGCAAGATTATGTCCGATGATTTCTGCAATTCGGCAGGTATTATGCCGTCAGGTCCCGCGGATTTATATGGTTTGAAGCTATGGATTGCCCAGTTTAGTTTTCTTTGTGTAATTATATTTGAAGGGGTGGTTATTGGTTGCGATGGACTGTTGAAGTTCGAGTTGCTAACCACATGGGAGCTGCCTGGGAAATGTGTATCAAGCAGTAGATTGAGCGAATCTTCGCTGATGACGATAATTGCGCATCTATAAAGACCCCTAGGCTCGTCCAGCTTTGCGACTTTCCAGTTGTGCGTCGGCAGCTCAGGATTGCAAGTTTTTATGATCTCTAGGATCTCGGTGGTATCGGAGGGTTCGGCTGGGATCCAAACGCGAGTTCTTGGTCGGCTTGGGATATCTTCCCTCGCAACAACCTCGAGCTTAGCGCCTGGCCATACCTCCCCTAATTTGCTTATTGCAAGCTTATATAGGTCGTAGGACCTCTGTTCTTCGCAGGCGATCAGCTTGACATGGCCTTGATGCCAGCCGCCATCGCAACATCGGGGAGGAGGACCTGGGTTCTCCTTCATTATCTCCAGAAAGACCGAAGAGAGTTTTGGTGGGATCATCTTCCACCTGTCTGAGGTGATTGATCCGTCCACGTCGCTTTTGTCGATGACCGCCAGCACTAATTTGTCTTTAAGGACTTCGCTATAGGACTTCGATGTGGGGTTGGATGGCCTGGAAGAGGTACTGGTGTTATGTACCTTGGCTCTTTTCGGTTCCGAAACGGACTCCTCCAACGATCGCTGTCGCTTTGACGTGGAGTCGCTGCTAGTCCCAGCTTCTTCGCTGACAATCTTTTTGGCCCATGCTAAACGGGCGTTCATCTTGTCGGTTCTTTTGCACTCCGGTATATTACCAAAGTACTCCAGAAGACGGCAAGCTGTACGACGTTCTTTGTAGCTTTTCTTTGAGGGAGCACGCATTTGCCTTGTTCCCGAAGAGTCCCTGGTGGAAAGTGGGAGGGTAGTATTACCCTTAGGCTCCTCACGGTTACTGGAGGTAGTTGGACCATGTGAATCCACAATCCTCCTACTTCCCAGCGCCTTTGGAGCTGTCCCCAAACAGCTGAATCGCCGTGCTACCGCCCGGTTTTAAAGGAGAACCGGTCTCACTTGTTTTTTGTTGTTTTGTTAATTTTGTTTTATTCGAATTCATAAATAAGTCCCACGAGTAGCGGAGAAAAGAATGTCCGTCTGCGCAGAGATCCGCAATACGCAGATAAGGCTAGCTGATCCGGAGGTCGCCAGGTATCCGGATACTCCGTTAGCGACTGAGCTATGGCCCCCAGCCAGGTTAACCCTCGGCACGGGTCGTATGACACCTTGGTTCGGCCTTGATTTAGGGCCGTTTGCTGATACGGCACACAAGGACTTAAGCTCCACACAAACTCCCATGGATGCCTTACAAAAGCACCCAATGAGAATCTAAGTAGAGCTCAAATCGCTATGAGTCGCATCAGCAGACGACCTTAGGGTTGTCTCCCACCTCATCTAATGGTTCACGCTTTCACATCAGTCGTACGTTGCAACGAATTACAGCGTACGGCTGATATGTAAGTGAGACCCTTGGCTGACACTAACCAGACAAGTTGATTAGCCATTTTCAGGCGGGCGCCCACGAGAAGGACTGAAGTATGAGGATTTTGCCCAAGCCGGTATGAATGGCTCTGAATGGCTGATGTTTAATTCATCTGAGAAAAGACTCCTGCTCCCGTTCCATTCTCCGTCTTTGAGCCATCTGTGAGGATGGGTATACATTTTATGACAGTATACTCGGGGAGAGACAGTCCTTCCTGTTCGGTATACATACTGTAAATTTCTTGTCAAAGTCATACCTCGGTTTCTTGTCTGTGACTGGCATGAGGCCGCTCTGATCAAAGATGTGAAGCATGCGTGAGTGACCGAATGATTCGGGCTTCCAAATTTTGTTCTCTTGTAGTCTGAGAGAACCTTTGGCTGCCACGTTCTTACAGCCTTATTCATTAGATTCATTTAATCTGTTAATTGTCAGTGTCTCAGCTAATTCACGTCAAATGCGAAAATGTCATTTTAATTAAGACTTAAAAATTGCTTATTCATAAAAAAAATTTGCTCGTATACCAGCTAATCAATGAATTAAGGCAATAAGCCTAAAAGTATACCAGCATTTCATATAAAAGTATGCAATTGGTAGAAATATTTGATAAATTCTGACATTTTTCTCTGGAATGTTGTGTGCATGAGATAAGAACGCCATGATGATTTAACCAAATTGTATTACGCAGTTTGGCATGAGATTTTTTCTTTACGGAAATTTGTTATTTAAATTTGGAAAACACTGTTTTTTGTATTACTAATGCACAAATCAATTATATATACGATATTTGGTAATGAAATAATAACATAATAATTATTATATGCCATAATTTGAGGCAATGAACAATTTAATTCAGAGTTAATTTGCTCCTGAATGCCGATGTCGGCATTTAATTTTTTGACACTTGATTAAATGGAAATTAACTTTGAAAAAAGTTTATGAATAAAGTTTTCTGCAATTAAACCAACATTAACCCAAATTCAGATTTAATTAAGTGTTATGAATAAGGCTGTTAGTGTATAGCTCGATGGGTTGTAGGTTCAGCAGCGTTTCTAGACCCAGTTGTGGTGTAGATTTTAGTAAACCCGTTATACCTTTGCATCAATTCTTTGTACCTTGTTCAGATTCTTCTTCCCGAAAGCCTTCGTGCAAGCGTAAAAAGAATTTAGTCCTTTCTTCATTCTTTCCTTTTCAGATTAAGATGAATGCCTCTTAATTTTGCTGGTTCCCATTTTGGTATCCTATATCTTCTGGTGAACAGGATGAGTTGGAGTTCAGTCTTGTTGGGTTAAACCGTTGTTCTCCGTCCACTTTGAAAGCTCTGACATCGCAGATTCCATGATTTCACTAATTGTGGGAATAGTTGGTTTAGAAAGTTTTGTCATTCGAGTGCTATTTGTTTTGTTTACAGTTACATGAAACAAAGATGAAGGTAAAAAAAAATGGAAATGAATCGTGAACATTTTCGTGCAATGATTTTCTATGATTTTCGGCGTGTGCCGATGAACTCGCTTTGACTTTTGGTAATAAAGCACCAGCTCGAGCCATAATGTTTCGCTGGTTTTCCATTTGGCTGTCAAAAGGATTTATTCGCATTAGATATCGTATAATTTGGCAATCGGTCAAAAAGAGTCTTGGGTGTCGATTGGTGCCAAGAAATGATGATAAAATTTCTATAAAGTCTATCGAAGCAAATAGCCGCCTGTTTTTTCGGAATAATTGGACATGTCGCCACCGTGCCATTAGAGCAACATAGAATGGTCAATTCTGAATGCTACACCAGAAGTGTTCAGAAACCGATCGCACAAATCATTCTCCACCACGATAATGCAGGCTCTCAATCATTTTTAAGCATTCAAAACATCAAATTGATGGGTTATCCTTATCCACCGTACGTACAATCCTGATTTGACACCCAATGATTCCTCCTTATTCCCGCAGATCAAACAGAAAATGCGAGGTCAACGTTTTACGACGGCTAAAGAACCAGTTATTGCGTTCAAATCCCATGTTTTGGAGGAACCTCTGTCAGAGCGAAAAAAGTGCTTCGGAATGTTTGGAACTTCCAACAAATTTTTTAATCGGGAAGCAGATTAGCAACGCGGAAAAGAATATCAATTGGCGTGAGAAGAGACGAATGTTATAGAGGTAAAGGTTAGAGGTTCCCTTTTTTCTAAATTCTGTTCTTGGCTAGTTTTTGTTGCATATTTTGACACCTCTTCTTGATGTATTTTTATAGGGTTGTTTTCAACGACTTTCTTGCGGGTTTTAAATACGTTTTTCAGGAGCGTTTTTAATCGCCTTTTGATTTGGGTTTTAACATACATTTTCTGCTACTTCTCAATCTCTTTTTTGCTACTTGTCATGCTTTTTCTTTTGAGGCATTTCTTTTGTTTATTTAGGCTCGTTAAGGTCGATTTTAGACCTTCTTATAGGCATCTTCTTTAACATTCTTTGACAGATTCTCAGAAAAAGATCTGAAGTCTAATTACCAAGAAAAATGTAATTAACACACTTTCTTACTTACTTATCGGGCTCCCGACCCGTGAAGAGTCTCTGCCTGAGACACTACAGCTTCCATCCTCTACGATCCCGAGCACTCTGCTTCCAGTTGTCGAGACCAAGCGCTCTGGTATCCGCGATAGCTTGGTCTTTGAAACGGAGGTTCGGTTTTCCTTGTCTTCTCGAACCTGGGGGCTGGGATTGGAAGATCCTCTTAGCTGGAGCTTTATTGTCCATTTGCTCGATGTAGCCGAGCTAATGTAGTCGACGTGTTTTGGGTTTTTGGACTACATCCACATCTTGGTACAGCTCATAGAGTTCGCGGTTGTATCTTCTCCTCCATTCGGCCTCCTCGCACACAGGACCAAAAATCCGCCGAAGTATTTTTCTTTCGAAGGAGGCCAGTATCGGCTTTCCCTTCTTGCTTATCGTCTAGCACTCGGCGCCATTAAGCAAAACTGGTAGGATAAGGGTTTTGTAAAGCACACATTTCGTCCTTTGAGTTAGGAGTTTTGAACCCAGTTGTTTTGCCAAACCGAAGTAGTAACGGTTTCGTAAGGTAATTCTTCGCCGGATCTCCACTAGCGTGTCATTTGTGGAGTTTATGTTTACTCCGAGGTAGGTGAACTCCTTAACTACGTCGAAGTTGTTGCTATCAATAGTGACGTTTTGTCCTAGGCGGTGGACACATGCTTGTTTGTTTGTTGACTGCATCCTAAATATTCCAGTGCCTATAGGCATAGATTTTAACCTTTATATACCTTCTTTAACCCATTTAGGTAGCTATAAGTTCAAAAAGTGGTTAAGAAGTTATTTCGTTTTCAGTCGCAATCATCAGAAGCATTATTGTTTAACAAAAGTGGACCCTTATTATTCAAACAATCGGAACCATATGGCAGCATCTGGTGTGCCGCACTAATTTACTCCCAGTACGACTTTAATTACAATTTCAAGGCTTCAAACTACTTCATTACACAACTTATCTAAGTGCACACTTCCAATCTAATCTCAATAAGACCCTTATCTTACGTAACCATCGAGTCACCCCACAACCAGTTCAATATTCCGATACATGCCATTCATTGTACAATTAATTGGTATAACATGGTCACTCGGACGAGTATCCCAATCGCGCAAAACCACATCATCTTGTCGTCGTCGTCATCGTTGGTCGCTTCATGTGCACTCCATCGCATCGCAGCGCATCGGTTTTGGCCATTATCGGGACAACAATATTGGCAAACGGAATGGAGGGCCAGGCCAGCTCCTCCAGCCTCCTGCTTCGAGTGTGTATACCACTACCACCACCACTCCTTACCTCGTTCACTCAATGCCAAGTGCCACATGTGAAGTGATCTGCGGCAGAGCAGTTCCTCTATGCTGTGCTGCTCCTATGCTGCAACGGGTTTACGATGCGAAACATTGAATTGTTATTGCGGTCATGTGTGTGTATGTGTGCGCGCAGCTCCAAGTCCACATGGCCCCATGCTGTCGACTGTCGTATTCCTATCGTTTCGTACAGTACCTATTGGTAGCTACATATCATCTCTGTCTCTACTCGCGATACTTAACGCTTCGCAGTTGTATAATTGCGAAACATGAAACGACGACGACGTCGACGACGCCAGTAATAACAACAACATCGGTAAAGGCAATAATGGCGACGACGACGGCGACATACAGTCTGGCGGTACGTGACACATATGTGGGCTATTCGGCGGCCTGGCAACGCTTGGCTGCTGGCAATCGGTGTGCAGTATACGCTGTCTGTGTGTGCGTCTTTGGGGGGATTTGCATCTTTACAGCAGCAGCAGCAGCTGCCCTCGCGAAATTCGATTGAGGTTTCGAGACTCCGCTTGACTGGGCATGAAGGAAACTCGCGCAACCATTTGGGCGGGAGGTGGAGGTGGCGGTGCTTCTGGACGAGTGAAGCACTTATCTTGGACGCTTTCAACGAGCAATACTTTGCACTTAAACCAATGGGGGAGGAGGCGGCTCTGTACTGTATGTACGTTATCACACGTCGTTGTTGGATCCGTCGGCATTTTGCTGATAATAAAGTTCAACGAGATGGATTTTTCTTTTTGCCAACTTTTTTTTTATGCATTTTCCGCTTTTGCAAAGATTTGTAAAGTGGACGACGACGCAGCAACGTGCAAGCGTGTATAGTTTCTGGGGAGAGAGATTATAGAATCCGGGGCATAATGTCAGCTTTTGGTTTACAGGGAACGATGTGCCAGAAAGCAATCAAGTGCACGGCGGCGGCGGTGTTGTTGTGTTGTGTACCTACGTGAGCCATCATCCGTCGGGTTCTGGTTCTGGAGAGAGACGAACGTGCACCGGTACACAGTCACACACCGCAAAGGTGCGATATGCAAAATTCAAGTTCGAGCTTATGCAACAGCGAAGGCGATTATGTTATGTCGGCTGGAGGAAGGTAGGAAATGAATTGCAGTGGGGAATATTTTTTCGGGATAGGTATCTACTGTAGCACGCCTTTTTTTTATTTTTCTGATGACTATATGTGATGATTTTATGTGATGTCTTTTGAAGGATTTCTTGAGATTTTGCTTAGGGCAGTCGTTGAAGAAGGAACAGTCTTAAATTCAGACGATAGCTCTAGATCAGCGATGAAATCAAAGTCATGAGTGGTGTCTTTTTGGATGGATGTTCCGTTTTATTCCTATTGCAATAGGTTTGTTTGGCGTGTGTGCCCTAAGAAGGCGCACTGACAATGAAAACCTGTATTCGAGGTGAGCACTTGGGCGCCCTAATTGAGCACTGAAGATGACCCTAGGTATTTAGTCACGGCAAGAGATTTCAGTGCTGGATTTTGCTGTCATTCGGATCTGTCATTTTGGTGGACTCATATTTTTGTGAAATACTTACCTACTGATTTGTACTACACTACACACTGTTTTACCTACAGTATACAAACATGATTTACAATTATAGTTCTTAAATATTAAAAAACAATATTTGTTCACTTCAATAAGTAAAATATCTGTTTACGAGCAAACGCATTTGTAATAACTTAAAAAAAAAATAATCAAAAAAAAATGTCACATGGGCCTTAAGCCAATAAGCAAACAAAAAAATCTAGTACTAACAAAATCTAGCCGTAATCCATTGCAATTTTTTCTGGTGCCATTTGGCATTCGATGGCTTGGTCGGCTTGGTGGTTCATACTTTTTTTTGTGGTATCCGCCATTCTTTTTTGAGCACTCGACTTAGCAGCAAGCAGCAACAGTTCGGGGGAGAGTACGATAACTACGGCGCCAAAAATTGATAACGGTATTTTGTAGAGGGGTTAAATACAAGCACTTTTTACTATGGGAGGGGGGGGTCTATCTTACTCCGTTTAGGCGGGAGGGGTAATTTAAAGAAAATGATACTTTAAATGAAAAAAAAAAATACATTAAAAAACAATGGCAACACTTATAATAAAAGACTATAACATTTTAGAAAGCCCAGAATCTGTTCTTTCATATTATTTTCAAATCAAGTTATTCCCTTAAATAATTTTTGAAAAAAACAATTTCAAACTTGAAATTTTAGGACAAAAATTGGGGTGAGTAAAATAATTTTGGCGATGAAAACTAATGACGGATTTATGTAGAAGAGTTAAATACAAAAATTTTTTACTATGGGAGGGGGGGTCTATCTCGCTCCGGTTAGGCGGGAATTATAAATAAAATTAAAATAAAATATTAAAAAACAATGGCAACACTTACCACAAAGAACTATAGTATTTTTCAAAGCCAAGAATTCGTTCTAAATTGTCTAAAATGCAAATCAGCAAAATTTTGTCTACCAATGTGAAATTTCTGGCCAGAGATTGTATCTGAAGAATGTTGTTGATATTGGGTAAACTAATATAATTAAAAGAAAGTTTGCATATACTCAGCCTTGCACCCATCCCAAAATCCAACAGTGACCCCAAGCAGGGGGGTTGCAGGGGGGCAGCATGCCCCCCATACGCATTTCAAGGCGCAAGGGTAGCAATTTGTACTCTAAGCGGAGCAACATATAAAAGTAATTTTCAATTTTCTCAAAAATTAGAAGACATAAATCAATCTGGTTTTGAGTGTTCGATTAAGAATTGATTTAGGCAGTAAAAACTACAAACAAATTAAGTATCTATTTGCTCAATATTGAAAAAAATCAGCATAAAACTTTTTTTTTAATTTTTTTTCCTTAAATTTCAAGTTTGAAAGTATTTTTTTCAAAAACTATTAACAGCTATAACTTGATTTAAAAATAATATCAAAGAACAGATTCCTGGCTTACAAAATTCATAAAGTCCTTTATTGTAAGTGTTGCCATTGTTTCTCAATTTATTTTTTTTTTTCATTTTAAGTATTATTTTTTTTAAATTGCCCCTCCCGCCTAAACGAAGCCGGATAGACCCCCCCCCTCCCATAGTAAAAAATGATTGTATTTAACCCCTCTACAAAATACCGTTATCAATTTTTGGCGCCGTAGTTATCGTACTCGTGCCACAGTTCGCGATTTTTAATTATCCATTTTTATTGTAATAAAGTTTAGATTTTTTTACAAGAATTTGATTGTGCGTTTTACGATCTCCCTCTTCACAAGAACAATATCAATATGTCAAATGACCCTTATAAGCAGTAGCCATTTACTATACCAATCTGGATCGAGTATCCCAAAAGTTATACGTTCGAAATTTGAATTTCTTAATCACATCGAGAAGATGGATGCTGAAAATTTGCAGGCTCCAGCAGAGGCATTGGTGAAAGTGTATAAGGATGACATAGAATCTACAGTCTTCGTAATGAGTTATGGTTCAATTCCTATCTTTGATTGACTTATACAAAAAGGACTATGGAAATGAACAATCTACGGAGCTTTTCTACTACCAAATTCTCGAAGAATCAAACTTCAGAGCTAAATTTCCAAACCTTGAAATAGTACTGAGAATGTATTTGGAATTGCACCGGTGAGCGCTCATTTTCAAAAATTAAACTTATAAAAAATATGCTTCGAACTATGATCGGACAAAACCGTCTATCAAAGCTTTCTCTCCTGAACATTGAAAGTGATTTACTCCGGGAACTTAATTTCAACGAAATCATCAACGATATTTCGTCTAAAAGTGCTTGGAAGGTTAAAATTTAATTTCACATAATTCTTTCTTCTTTTGATTTGCTTGGTTTATTGAAAAACAACTGAACAAAATTGTGCATTTTATTTGGGAAATAAGTAGGGCCCAGGGGGCCTCCACTCCTTTATTGCCCTTGGGCCTCTAGGCTCCAGACCTCTAAATCTAGCCCTGGGATAGATTTTCGTGTTCGACATGAAGCGACATTTGAGGGGTTTGGATGTGGTCTTTGGTGTAGATGAAAAGACAAAATGACATCTATGACTTTTCTATCGTTAAGAAAAATTTGATCGTGATCAAGAGTCAAAAGTTAATTTTTATGAGAACAGACTAAGGTAAGCGAATAGGAAAAATACGACGCACGTCTCGATTTTGTGATTGTCTCTCAGATTAGCTTAGACCGTGCGATTTGAAGCCGCTGGACTATTTTTTGTGGGTATATGTGAAGTCTTTCGTCTGTACGGATAAGCCAGCAACTATTGCCACCTTGGGAAGACAACATATCATAACTGTTATTGAGATACCAGTCGATATGTTGAAAAAAGTATGCCAAAATTGAACATTCCGGATGGACTACTTGAAGCGTAGTCGCGGTCAACATTTACACGAAATAATATTCAAAAAGTAAATGGCAAGAATTGATTTATGGAAAATCGACCCTAATACAAATTTTTTGGGCGCTGTGGCTCAGTGGTTTATGATTTGGACTACTGTGAGGCGTCCCAGGCTCGATCCCCGGAAAAACACAAATTAAATCTTAAGGTTTTTTCCACTGCGCCACCTCTCGCGAACGTCTGACAAACATCCGAGAGTATAACTGTCCTGAAAAAGCTTCTCAATTCAGCCGTTCGGACTCGGCATAAAATTGTAGGTCCCTTCTGTTCGTCCCAAAATTTAAAAAACTCAAACAAGCGAATAGTTGTGAGTGAGGCCTAGGGTGTCTACACGCCTGTTGCCCCAACTATTTATTATACAAATTTTACTCAATTTTGCCAATTTTTGTTGTCTTTTTAAACCAAACGATTAAAAAATCACACTTTATTTAGCTTGGCTATATTTAGGTAAGAATTTCGTATGGGAGCTGAAATTAAGTTCGAGCTGTATAACACATAATGACCCAAAATTTGGTTTCTGAAAATGTGTCCCGTAGTTATTTCACGAGGTTATACAAATTGTGGAGAAGTTTTTGTAAGTACAGTTCGAAAAAAATGTTGTTGAAGTCTTTCTATAGGAATCTTGTAGTCTTTTCACCCGGCTTGGCTACAAGGATATTATATTGCAGTTCTCTGCTTTTCCATTCGTACCAATAATTTATTTTCACGTATGAAAAGAGTCCTGCCATAAGAATGTTAGTTAGAAAAAGCAAATTATGTTCCTCTGTGAAAAATCATCACCCTGTCAATATTGCTGTTGATATTAAAATAGATATTAATCTTTTGTACTTACAGAATCTTTTTAAAGCAGCTGAGACAACGATAATTATTATGCACAATCACATATTCAACAAATAATAATATTTTACATTTGAATTGCAGTCCACACATACTCCTTAAGATTATACTTCTACACTTCTTCTTTTTACTTCTGGCTTAAACTCTTTGCCACCCCCGCAAGCAGATGCTTTAACTTTGTTAATCCAAAAAGTCTCCGAAGAAAAATAACCATAAAATTGTTTACAATATGCTTAAGGAGACAAATTGTACACTTTTCATCCTTTTATCCTTCAGATCGTTGGCCCCCCCATCATCTGTTTGTTAATTTCTCTTAATCTGTTGTTAAGTGTTAAATGCAACACCACAATCCTGTCCCAAATGGCTTTTAAGCATTCCCAAGATGTGTACATCTACAATCCACAAAACTTTCCAAAAGAAAGAAGCAATGACAAAAGATGCAGCCACCTTGCACAGAGGGCAAGACAAACTTGGCATTGGCACATCCAAAAATAAATTCCCAGACGATAGAGATATTTTTCCAAACAAGTACACAAAACAATTTGTTTGTTTGCATGTAATCAAGTGTGACTGCTGGACGACACTTAAACTTCGTTCAGACAAGCACCATCACCATCACCATTTTAACGTGTCCTTCCTGGGCTAAGCAATTAATCACATCCACCAGAAGAGCTTAGTCCTCCTCTCTGGTTATGATATGCGATTTTATTTCCCAAAAAGGATACGATAGGTCTTTGTGGCAATTAATTGTGATTTACCACTCAATCGAGTAGACTGGCCTTTGCCCAGTGAATCCTTTCACTTAGTCCTGAATTATCGCACATTTCCTGGTCGAATTCTCTTTCTCATATTTTTTTAAACTACCCACCATCCATATTGGAATGTATTCGTCTCTAAAGTAGTTGAACGTTGAGGTTGAGCCCATAGCTGCAGGACACACCGTATCACGCTGTGGGAATCATCAGGAAACGTTTGTTATTTTTATTGCGTATAGCGGTATCTTGAAGCCGTTGCAATGCCATTCTACGCTATTATGTGGTCGATGGAGCCTTTTATATCGTGCGTCCATGGCAGGGATAATAATTTCGAAGTTTTCTTGGTGAGTTGGCCAAATAAATTTTATTTCCGTCCGGGAATTTCGGTTTTATATTGGCTATGCGTCCCCATCGCGGGGGGTATCCCTTACTATTGGACGAGGACGGTAGACTATATTATTAAGTGCGGCTTATGTGCGGTGGGCTACTTTGTCGATATATAGACTTCTCTACGGTCTATTGCGTTCGATATTGTTACAGGACAAGGATATTGTGTGTTTGATGTATGGATGACTCGTGGGTGGTCTGCGAGTTGGCTTTTAAGCTGATTTCATTTTTGTCGGCTATTATATCGTAATGGAAGGAGAGGATGACGATTTATGCTATACTTCACGGCGGAAGGAGTAAACACACAAATTCGTATGTTTATATGATTATAGAGATACATAATGCCTTAATAGAAAAAAAGGAGCTATATGTACCTACCTACATAAACTGCGTCGTCATGTTTTCTTTCAAATTTCACCGTTTTTTTTTTATCATCATATGTAGTTGGATAGTTTATTACTCTGTTGCTAGAATATGAAAGTAAATTGAACAATGGGTGCGCATCGAACCGTAAGTTTATTAAGGCTGAGAGCTGGCTTGTCTGAGTTTGCATTGGCCTAGAATTCTAGATTGAACACTACCACTAGTTTTTTCAGATGACGTCCAGGACCCCAGGGTTAACCAACAAAACCAGCTGAAACTTTCTTGACTAAGTAACATCTAAGCTAACTAAGCTGATATGAGTATTTTGAAACAAATTTCCTTTAATGGCCAAAGTGAGCACCTCCCTTTGTCATTGAGGTGACAAACAAAATGAGGCTCTAAAAGTGCTTCCATTCGACGCACGAATGTCAGTGCCTAATCCCCAGGCAGGGCCGTAGCCAGGATTTTGTTTCGGGGGGGGGGGGCTTGCTTCCAAATCTTACGAGGAATTCTTTAAATAAAAAACTATACAGGGTGTCCCAGTGAAGCAGTATAATCCTTTAAGGGAAGATTCGTGAAGTGCCGCCGAACAAAAAATTGTATGGCAGAGGGCGGTCTATTTTCACTATATTTCCCGTTATGGCCCTTCAAAGCATGTGAACTCCAATTTGGAGGTGTTACCACTTAAAACGCTATATGTGAACTCTAATTTGGAGGTGTTACCACTTAAAACGCTATAACTTCTAAACTATTAGAGATACAAAAATTGTTTTGTGCATTTTGAAAAAACAATTTAGAAGCGCATACAAGTCTTATGCACTTAGGGTACATATACATATGTGCAGCTACTAAAAAGTTATGACTCCTTAAACTCAACATTTTGAAAATTTGTTGTTACATTTTTTTTATTTAAAATGCTTTTTTCTCAAAATGTTTACTTAATAAATTTTTATTTTTTTATGAAATTTGTATACTTGAGAAATTTTCTAAAAATGATGTCAAGCAACTTTTTTACGTACGATCAACAGAAGTTGTTGTAAAAGCCGTTTTTGTCAAAAAAAAAAATGATCAAACAAAATTAAGTCAGAATAATAAACTAACGTAATTATGAGCAATGGGTAACAGTTAATTGTCGAATATGAAAAAAAAAAAGCTTAACATTGATAAGTTGATCTCCACAAAATGTATTCAAAATGTGATTACGCGGACATAGTGTTTGTAAACGGGTTCTGCCATGGAAACGCTTCGTTGGCAAGATAAGAGTCCAACGCCGATACCCAAATCGTAGTACACCATGTAGCCGGGTACTGATGCGTATCAGCGCCTTGTTGATACCGGGTGAGCTCCTCAAAATAAAAAAAAACGACGTTCAGACGCAGCGGCGGCAGAAATTGAGGGTGGGATTTTGCGTGCTGTGGAAGTTAAGCCTTTAGTCAGGTCCGAGGACTAGCACTAGCTGTGCAATTGGAACTTCAGAACCAGAACCAGGAATCACAGAACTCTCCAGAGTAATAGGTTACACCCTTTCCATTTAGCACCGGTACGCACACTTCCTCAAGAACATTCTGTGGACTGACACAAACAGATAATTCCATTGAATTTCTTAGAGAACGATTGCCGAAGCTCCTTGAAGGTGTTCTTCTTTTTCAGAGAAGAGCGATGTTCTTTCAACAGGGTGGAGCACCTTGTGACAGTAGCAGCGGGGTAACTCCATTCCTTAACCATACTTTTAACGAACGGTGAACTGGTCGATTTGGTCCAATCTTTGGCCACCCAGATCACCTTACCTAAAACCCAAGGGTTTTTTTTCTGGGGTGCTGTGAAAGAAAAAATTGATTTTAGAGAAATATCGAGGATTTTGTCGACCATTTTTGTCTGACAAAAAACAGCGTTTACTAAAAATTCTGTTGATCGTATGTAAAAAAAAGTTGCTTAACATAATTTTTAAAAAAAATTCTCAAGGACAAAAATTTCATAAAAAAAAATAAAACGGGAAATATGGTGCAAATAGACCCCTCTGCCATACAATTTTTTGTTCGGTGGAACTTCAGGAATCTTCCCTTAAAGGATTATACTGCTTAACTGGGACACCCTGTATATTCCAATTCATTGATTTTTATTAGTTTTTAAATCGTATGTACCTAAACGAACATAATAAAATTATTTTATGCAAAGCAGAAGACGCCATGATTTTTTTTTTTGACATGACATGATGGTAGAACGTCTGCGTTGAACATGAATCTGTCCGTAAGATTTTGTACTAACGAATCTATGCAAGGAATCAGTATAGACACTCTAAAATAAGCTTCAGTAGAAGAGGTTTCTGGATTGGAACGCGTTGTTTGTTTCAATGAAGTTCTTGGGACTCTTAATTCAAGTTCAAATAAGTCCTCGGCAAGTTGGGATTCGGATTGAAAAGCCCTCTGAAAAAATCTTCGGCATTTTCTCTGATATTCTTAAGAGAATTCAGAACTTCTTTTGTGCGGTCGATAGCAGAAACGAAATCTAAGGATTTGGTCTGTAGGAAAACTGATAAGGGTAGCGTTAAACTGAATATTTTTTCGCATACAATGAGGCTTACTAGGAATAGGAAATCACTTTTTTGGATCGCTGCCAAAAGTGTTGATGCTTTCGAAGACATCGCCCACGTTCTGCTTATTATTTCTTCAAAGACTTATTGAGATGCTATTGAAGAGCTCTACAAGGGAAATAAGGCACAAAGGCTTAGAAGTCGAGTTTTTCAGCTCTCTGGTGCGTGTTTTTTAATGATATTTTTTTAAAGTTATATTTGCATTTGAATGGTTGCAGGAGTTTTAGTTTTTAATTTTTTTCTTAGCGTTTCGGGGGGGGGGCTTCCCCCCGTCTCCCATCAGAACCCCATGATGTTCCCCTTTTCGTATTTTTTTAATATGATAACCCTAGCTGAACTGCCGTGACCAAATAACGCGGTGCTCTACCGTCCTCGGTTCCATGGCTTCAACTGACCAAAAAATGCTAATACCTTGCAAACCTGACGGTGCCTGCCGCACAGCTGTCGTTCCAAAAGGGGGGGGGGGCTAGTACCATTTTCAAAAAGTCCGAAAGTCCGATCCTTCTGCCGGACCCTGTATAAGCTAAATAATAGCGGACTCAGCTACTTATAGAGCCTTGTATAACTCCTGTTTTTTCTCCTTTAGTGGGATTATTCCACAGGAGTGATTTAGTTTACGTTTTGTGACTGATGCTTACCGGGCAAGCTTTTGCGAAGGCTTAGTTCATGGGTTTAGTAACTTTCTTTATCAATGAATGTGCATTCTATTTGGTTAACTATTAATGCCGTTTTCCATTGGTTTCACTTCAATGGAACAAGGAAACTGCTTCTGGCCGACTACACTCACGTATTGGCGAAAAGTCGAAAATGATTGTATGCCAATGGCTGCTGTCAGTTGGCTTGTATAAAATACATAAATTGCACTTGTGTAGGTTCTTCTTGACTTGAAATCAACAGAAGAGTATTTTTTGCGCCAATGGAACGTTTTCAGAAGTGATTTTCTTGATTCCGGAATGGAAAACGACATAAGTCAAGTTTCTTTTCGGGAATATAGTTATATAGGTACACTGTAATTTGTCTTCTGTATTTTGGGCCACTTGGTATTTAACCCAAGGCAACTAAGCAAAGATATATTCGGCCTTACCAATAATCAACTTTAGTCTGGCAGCTAACACAAAGACTCAACACTTTCCAAAATGCCCATACCAATAAACAAATTTAGTTGCCAGAATATCGTTAGCTGTAGGGTTAAGTGTTAATGTTGAGAAAGTCATGTTTATCTCGGCCATTAGTTAAGAAATCCACCTTAACGTCATTTTCAAGAGGAGTGTTGCCTATACAATCAAAATTAGAGTACCAAAATTGTAATAGGAGTGAATTTAAATACCCTGCATCTGCTCAGCCTGTACAGATCATTTTGTATTAATTAATTAATTTTGGTAAATTGTAACATGATTCCTTATTTTATTGGTTGGGATAAAACGATGCAAATGGTTTTTGAGTCTGTTATACCATTCAAATATATACAAAATAATAGATTATTAAATTTCTAAACACAGTAAAAAACAAAAATCGAATCGAAAAAAACGACATAATTGTATATTTTTCTGTGCAAGTGCAAGGTGTAAGCATGTGCTCTTTTCCTTAGTCGATAAAGGGATAATGTAATATAAACAGGTAGGTAGTATTTCAACAAAATTATAACATTTCTTGCACTCTTTTCTTTTGTACAGCCGAAAAGTATAGACCATTAAATTGGTAGACTATTCAAAGCAATATTATCCCTACATTTCTTATGCCATGTAAAACTCAACCAAATACGCAAAATGCAATGCAATGTCTAAATTGTAACCAATATTCGAATGATTCAAGTTTTATATATCTCAGTTCATACTACTTAAATGCATACTGTTTTATAGCTGTCTAACACCAGTCCCTCCAAATTCTTTGAAAGGAGGTTTTCGTTCGCTGAGAATCATTGGTGAAACATGTTTTGTGTAAAATGGTTGATGTCGCGGCAAATGTAGTTGTAAGAATTGCCGACGACCTTAAGAACATTACGCTTACATTTTAAATAATTTTTCAAAGCTAAGTTTTTTTCGAGTACAAAGAATAGTTTATAGAATGTGATGGCTTATACACTTATATATTATTTCGTGTCACTTTCATTCATATTCGATATTTTATATATCAGTGTGATTTTTTTTGGAAACAACGTTCCATGAAATCGGCAGAAAGTATGTTCACATATTCGTGTGATGTTTCAGTTGTTTTTCTATTCGTTACATTGTAATTGTGATTTGTATACTACAAACAAATTTCATTTTGCTTCATTAGCCTACGAATAATTTAAAAACGATGTTTTTATTATGATGCAATAATCTGAAATGAATTTTATTAGAACAGCATCAATTTTCGAAATTAATACAAAAGTACCTAAATGCATAGGATAACGTATTGTAAATAGTACTGAAAATAGATCCGAATTATATGATATGGCAGTACTAATTTTCGTATGAATTTGACAAACCAGCTAACAATTTGTAGATTTCCTAATTGGGGTATCGGTTTTTGCTTTTAATAAGCGTTTTAAAGCCTTTGGGAGGAATCTGATGGGCGAATTTAATTGTAATTTGTGTATAAATTCGTTTAGAATAATTTATTCGGCATAACAATGATCAGTGGCCTTGTTTTCCGCGAAACCCAATTTGTGTCCTGCTATGACAGAAAATGTAATAGATCCTAATAAAGTTGTCGCACTAGTAAATGTGGAGATCAAATTGTTTATTGGTACCATTTCAATAAAGCTATACATTTTAGGTAAACCTGGCAGCCAACTAGTAAGTAGTCGGAATTAGGGTTTGATTATTAGTAAGGCCGATTGTCTCTTGAACCCTGAAGATAAATTAAAAAAGGTTAAATATGATTATTGGTAAAGCTATATTACTACACTCATGTAAAAAATTGTCACGACGTCAATATGACGTCAGCTTCTATTGTGTCTAAACTAAAGTTGTGTGTAGACAAAACCTGTCGTCAGCATGTCAAAAAATGATACGATTTTTGACATTTGTAATAGTATAGCTTCAGGCCCTTTGACACTTGATCATATCTTTAAAAGAAAAAGAAAAGAATAAAATGAAAGAAAGAGCAAAATACACTTCTTGTAGTATACTAGTATACACATACACAATATACTAACCCACCCATAGTTAATATACCAATTACCTACTATACAATTACATATTATTTATAGCTAAATGGCAAGTTTATGTGCGAATCTATCTATCCTATCTTAATTGCATGATTTTTATCTCATCTTTAAATGCCCAACAGCAATTTATTTATTAACTTCTGGTGAGTAATTCCTCAGCCACATTTCAATCATACCAATTTGCAAAAAAAAAAAAAAAAATACGTATCTACTCTACGCCAGACTAAATTGCCTCCAATTTTCTTTAATTTACCATTTTAAGCTCTAAAACCCATTTTCGATGCGAAATTTATCTCACACAACACAAACAGTTGGACGGCATTGCAAAAAAAAAAAACATCAAATGCGCGCTCCAGGAGGTCGTGAGATCTGAAAATTAAGTCGTGCGCGCATTAAAATCACCACAAAATCACACTTCAAAGCTTCTTCCTGTTATTCCCATTTCGGATTGAGTTTGAGTTTGAGATGCGGCTCATGAACTTGAAATCGCACTCGTAACGTTTGTATCTATTAAGATATGAAATTTGCACTCGTATTTGGACATTTCCAGAGGAGTGTTTTGACATTTAACAAAACAGACATTTTTTTTTATGTGTTTACTTTACATCACATCAATCGTTGTGACAGACTTATTGGTATACCATAGGCTTTTATCGCAGTACAATTAGTCAACCCTTTTGCGGTGGCCTTGATAGCTCAAGCGTGCTAGTGTTTCGGCCATTAACATTATGGTTTACTATGCAAAGAATGATTCCTACGATCCGATGAATCTCCATCATCACAGTCCACCAGCTCCACTCCGTCACCCGCTGTGTCCAAGAGGGAAGAGGTCTTTGTCCCGCCAGCCGCAGCCAGTGTCGCATGACTAAGAGCTGGAGCTTCGCGTCGGCCGGCCGGCCGGTCGGGGTAGCATTGTGTGGCGCATGATTGAGCAGATTCGACGCACTTGCTAAAGCTGAATGCTAAGTTGAATAGAAAAATTGATACAATGGGCAGCAGCCGTTATGGCCCATAATGAATACTCGTACACTATTTGTACTCGTACAATGTACACACCAGCTAAAGTCCATGTTGTGTGTGCTGTTGATAATGATGATAAACACGTCAGAATGTGTGTAATTGATGGATAGACTTCGATCACAGGCGTAGTGAGTAATTGAGCCGTATTAACATCACACCTTGTTCACGATGTGTTTTTATAGCTTACGATGAGGTGCGTGCTAAGGGTGCTTAATCAATGCACTATGTATGCACATGCACATGTGACTTGCTGAGAGCGACAGTTTATTGCACTGCACTATAGGCTATAGTGGCAGCGATTAAAAAAGGGATAATGGGTGGGGTTAGTCATCTCATCAGTGTTTGATCAATGATCTGAATCTGATTGACTAATGAACGGTGCCTGGTAGGGGGGCTGTTCCATGTAAAGAAAATGATCTAATTCCAATTAATAAACGATTAATTTAATTTATACATGGAAACGGAAGTGCTGACCCCAGCCGTCAGCAAGTCGGTAGATGGCTTACACCGTTTTAATGACACTGACACTGTTCCAACTGTTCCAACAACATGTGACAAAAAGTAGCTTAATAGGTTTTATACCAGTTTTTGTTTTAATTAAACATGAAGTTGACTTAGATTTCAATCTGGCAGAAGTGCTTTAAATAAAATCAACATTGTCCTGAAATTACAAGATTGAAGATGGGTTGCGTTACCTACCTATGTGTCTTTGCGTCAGTGACAAACTTATTACTTACTTACTTAAGGTAGCGCTACAGTCCGGGGTGGACCTGGTCCTCAACCAGCAAGCGTCTCCAGCCAGCACGATCTATGGACAGCTTTCTTCTGTTGCGCACGCTAAGTTGGAATTTTCCTCTCAAAACAACCAAGAGTAGGTAACCTCATCCGCTTTTGATAGAGTCCATGTCTCTGCACCATAGAAAAGGACTGAAGGAATGATTAGGGTCTTTTAAAGGGTCACTTTAGTTCTTCGAGAGAGGGCTTTACTACTCATTTGCTTTCTTAGCCCAAAGAAGCAGCGATTGGCAAGAGTTATTCCTTGTTTAATCTCAACGCTGGTGTCATTGCCTGAGTTCATAGCGGTATGCCTAGGTAGACAAGGTCCTTAACCACCTCAAAGTTATATCTGTCTATCTCTATAGTGACATTCTGTCCGAGACGTGTCAGTGTTGGATGTCCTTTTGTCTTGCCCTCATTGAGCGCCACACCCATCTTCGCCGCCTCCGTCTTAATACTAATCTTAATCAGATGTCACTACGAACGCGCTAGTTACATCTGACATCACTCTCCGTTCTGCCGATTTTGTCGATTTCGTCGGCATAGGCAAGTAGATGGACGGACTTTTTAAAGATAGTGCCGTTGGTTTTAGCGGAAAAATCGGAAACAGAATTCAAATTGTAGTCATTCGATTGTAGTGTTTCCAAGCTTTTTATGTAGGTAAGGTTGATAAATCAGCTCAAACGGTCCTAGTGAATAATAGTACATACCATCAGAAACCGATAAACTCTAAGGGACTTTCACCACTATGGGCTAAAAGGCTAAATATTTTTACAAAAGACTTCTGCACAAGCAGCAACTTTGCCACGTCTCTTCATCAGCTTGAGCGATTTGACCAAAACCCCCCTATAAGGATGCATTCGCAAATCTAATGAGTCTGTTACCCGCATGAACTATCCCATTTCATATAAGAGGGATCTCCTAACAAATGTTTGTGTGAAGCTATAGGCCTCATCCTTTATGGATTTGTATAACGCCGACAATTTCTTTTTTTTTCGCAGATGCTAATTTGGCAGAAGTCAAGTTTTTTGACAGAGCTATGTAAAGGACTATAATTATGAAACGATGAACATATAAAAGTGTACATTACAAGAGTGCAACCACTTCGCAGTTACAATTCTAATGACGGCCAATTTGATGATCGCCTTACGATGGCCAATATAAGATTTAATTCGTATCACCTCTCGCGAAAGTCTAACAAACGTTCTAAAGTATAACAGTTTTCAGAAAGCCGCTCGAACTCGTCATAAAATAATATTTCACACAAATAAAAATGGTTGTGAGCAGCCACGCCTACTTTCCTATATAAGCATGTTGCATCAACTATGTGTATTTATTTTACTTTTATATATAGATACCAAACAAATTGGTACATATTTGCTGTCAGTTTGACAGTTTCCGGTATAAATAAAATGGCGACCGCTCAACTAAACGTGTTTATTGATTTCTTTCATTTATTTTAAAAATCCGCAACAGTGGTACAACTATACATCTCCGATTCCCGAATTCCCCTATTCGGGCTTTGCAAATTGACTTTAAGCGCGTTGACCTTTCAAGTTTGAGATACCTACGTCAATACACCCATAATCACTTTCCTATACACATTATCTCTAAAATCATCACCCACCAACAATAAGTAACAATAAGAGACCAAAGTTCTCGTTAAATTCCAAAACGACTTTGTAGCTTCCCATCGTAGAAACACATCAAAACTCCATTGAAGATATCATTTTTTATTATAACCTCAACTGTGTGTGTGTATATGTTTGCGCGCTAAACCCTATCAAATCAAATCCAATAAAATCAAATCACTATCGTAAACCAATCATTAAGTATCCCTAAAAAACATGGTGGCCCCCTTTCATTTCTCAATATGACATCTGACCCACAACGGTTGTCATAATTTTCGCATAAATAGTCTCGCTACTGCGAAAGCATGTTTCCAATTCGAAAATACATTCATACCCGGCCAGAACCGAAAAAACGTGATATGCTTCCAATACCTTGTGCTGCACACCGGTTAATTGCATTCGCACACAGCACGAATTCAATCAAAATGAAACCAGAAAGAAAAAAAAAAGCTCAAAATAAATGGAACACAAAATGCCTCCGACGAATGTCAACTTCTCAACCAACAGTCGCATTTTCGAACACCCAGTGCCGAATAATTTTCGGAATAAAATTTTACAGCCAAACCACGACCACATAGGAGATACGAGTGATCCTTGTGTCCCACTGGTTCACTGAAAATATTATAAAAAACTATTCCAGCGTAGACATTCCATAAATGCATCGAAAAACACGGTTCGGTTGTTATTACCGAACACAGCCCATTGATTCGAATCCGCGATGGTGATGTGTTTATGATGCACTCTCCGCCAGTTCACAGTGGCAGTAGTGGCACTGAATCCACCACGCAAAGAATCAGGGAATTGCTCAAGAATTACCCAGAGAATTCCTATTGTATAGTAGCGGAGGGAGTTGCATTTGCGGCGAAAGGAGGAGGAACGACGACGCCAAATGACGAGAGCTGGATTGATCGGCGTTGCAGTGATCTTGGAGGTCAACTTCGTGACTTGATGAAGCGAGACACTCAATGATCTTGCAAGGCAAATGAACCTCCATGGAACGCTATGAGCCTATTAGAGGAACAGTATAGAAAAAAAAAAAAAACTCCTCTCCAACTCCAGGGGAGATGCGGATGGTCTGCGGAACGACTAGGTATAGTTGGATGGTTAATTTTAGCTCGTGTGCGGAGTTCAATGCGATTATTGGCCTCCCTTGCATGCAGATTGGCCTCGTTAGAGTAGGTATAGCTATACTTTCGGACTTTTAATCTCCTTTCTGAGGAAGACGAACACATCGCACCGAGTGAGCTGGGAGCTGGCCGACAATGATTTGTACAAACTGATTTGCGCGCGTAAATTTCTTCGTATGCAATTCCTAATTGCGCAGGTGAATCAGGCATTCGGGCAACCCACTGTGTCACTTCAAGTTGAATTGAATATACAAATGGGAACGGGAATTTGCATTGAAAGGATTTGTTTAAGAATTGTACACCCGATTTGCATTAATTGTGTGTTGAGTGCGCAACCCTTAATTAGATTTTCAATTAGGATTGGGTGAGCGGGAACGCCATTAGATATAGCGGCGAACAAAGGAGGTTGAAAGCCACAAAACCATGGTCGTTGTGTCAGTGCAATGTATGCAATGACAATCGAATTAGGGCCATGTACCAGTAGGTACAGCAGCGCAGCAATCGAAACTAATCGCTATTCAGAGAGGAGTGCATTATAAAATCCGAAATGCATTAGACGACGAAATGTGTAATGAGCGACACACCGAAGGTGTACGTATGAATAATGTCGGTCAATATCGAATGCCATGCCCATGGCCAAAGGGTGTGCAGGAAGGTGCATTTTGCAATATAATTTGAATTTTATTGAATAAATATCTGGGGCAGGGTAAATGCAAATGTATTCGCCAATCACTTCTATTCGACCCTGGTAGCCCAATAACTTGAATTTGATGGTTTGTTAAGCTGATTCAGTGAATCTGTTCAGTTTCGGTTACATGGAGAAAAGTTTTGTATAATCGCGTATGATGAGCTTAGTCAAGGATCAAGGTTGAAGCGATTCTGTGGTTCATACCAATGTTTCTTTAACCCATACTTACTTTCTTTGGTTGATTTAAAGGACTGCCGGTTAATATTTCCAACAATTCCTTCGACTATGCCCAGCAAATAAGGTGATTCGCATTTCGTTCGCTTCGTGTTCATCTAAGAATCCCAGGTTATGAATGTTGCAGATAGTTAACTTAACATCGAGGCGAATATACCAGTGGAAAAACCTTTGCGAATCGAAAGCCATACGAGAACAAAGTTCGAACATCTAAAGAAGCTTATATGAATGATATACAGGATATACAGGAAGATTAGACAAGCTACCTAAAGAACGATATGAAAATGTACGAGGTTGAAGGGACAAATGTATACGATTTATATACCTACGTCACTCCAATTGTGGTGGCGTGTAAAGTATTTCGGAAGGTTAAGTTGCAACTAATGTGCCACTTGGTTTCACAATAACCACCCCGCTGAAACTGCTTTCCACACCCAGCTGACCCACAAAGCGGCGCTGCATCAGAGAAGGACTAGAGCAGCTAGTGAGTTCTGCGAGCAAAAAAGGAGGGACGAACACCGGCTTTTTTGGAAGAAAAAGAAAGAGCAGGAGATGCGCGCGATTGAGGAAATAGGGAAGTGCTAGTCCAGGAAAAATGTTCGAAGTTTTAAGCAAAAGGTAAAAAGAGCGTGTCACGGAAACAAGCCCTGAACAGAGGCCTGTAGAGACGAACAATAAAATCTTGTGACAAAGTCACAGTCGGTGCTGAGGACATGAAAAAAAACATTTCTGCAGTCTGTTAAACGGGGATGACGACACAAATTCCGCTGTCAGGCAGAATTAACTAATTGCCCTACACAATGAAATCAAAGACTAACCAAAATGGAGTTGAAGTGCTAGACCGGGCGGTTTAATTGCCGAGCTTTTGAAGGCAGCGGCAAACACCAATTCGTCTCCAAAATTTGGTCAGGGGAAAGTATACTTTATGAATGGAAGCTCAACAAGAAAGGAGACCAACCATAGAGGCATCAGTCTTTTCAGCATCGCTTATAAGCGAATGAAAGCATCGTCAACGAGATGATTGGTTCCTATCAGTGTGATTTTAGGCCCGGTCAGTCCACAACCGACCAAATATTCACACTACGGGAGATCCTGGAGAAAACCCAAGAAGTAAAAATCGATAGTCACCGCATCTATTTATCGATTTTAAGGCCGCATATGACAGCATTTTTAGTGACGAGCTAGGGCTAATCTTGTTTTGGCATCCCTGCCAAATTTGTCACATTGTCCAGAATGACGATGGAGAACGCTCGCTGCTCCATAATGGACGGAAACGTGACTTTTTCAACATCATACTTGAGAAAATTATGCGGAATTCGCAAGCTAACACGAATGGCTGACGACATTGACATATTGGTAGAACGCATCAGCGAGCTGTCACTTGTGCGTTTGCGAGTATTAGCACAGAAGCGGCAAAAAGGAGTTTAGTGATGAATGAGGACAAAACAAAATACATGCTGTCAAAAAGAAGGCACATTATACAACATCGATGAATAGGACTGAACGTCACGATAGACAGTTTCCACATTGTGGTGGTTAGGGACTTTCTCTACCTCGGCTTCGCTACACAGAGCGAAAAAAGACTACATAAAATCAATAAGATTGCCTTATTGCACTGATTTACGATGAAATCTTATTAAAAGGAGTAAATAATATGAATTTTCCATAGAGAAATCTTAATGGTTTAATGGAGAAAATCTTATTAATCTTTTTAAGAGTTTTTCATATCATTTTTGCATGCCAAATCATATTAAATGATAAAAATAATATGAAAACCTTATTACTATTTGGATTTAAGAAGTCAAGCTTATTACAAAATTATGTTTATAAACGTTTAAAAGGAAATCTTCTCAAATCTATATGACTTCTCTTTAAAATTTTAAAGAGATATCACATTAATTTTGGGTGGGAGTATTAAATTGTATAATAATTATATGAAAACCTTGTTAATATTCGGGTTTTGAGAAGACGAACTTATTAAAAGAGCTTTAAACGGTCTTTAAACGGTAATAAGGAAATATTCTTAAATCAATAAGAATTCCCCTTAGAACTAAAAGTATTCTCATATTTTATAAAAGTGCATATAAATTGTGTATTGCTTTGCCGAACGCATTCGTTTTCAGATTTCATGTCAAAAGCGCGTCTACGTGTCGAGGAGTGTAAGTAATTTATTAAATAAGAAAATATTAACTTTGTATTTGTTTTCTTCTTTTAGAATAATTATACTTTTATTATTACTTTTTTTCAGAAAGAATTGTTAATTTTGTTTTTATTGTGCATGTAGCATGTAAAATATGAGAAAAAAAAAATAATAATAAATAAATAAAATATTTTAAAAGATAATAAGTTTTCCATATTTTTCCAATCGGTTTTACATATACTTTCAATAAGTTTTTCCTATTGGTGCGAAGAGATTTTCATATACTTTTCAATAAGTTTTCATATTGTTTTAAGAAGACGTCGTATTGATATGGAATAAGATATCTTGTTAAAAGTATGTGGTTTTCTTATAGAATATTCATAAAGATTTCAATAAGATTTTCTCTATTGTTTTGATATGACTTTCTTCTTGGATGAAAACCATAGAGAAATCTTATAGTTTTTCTTCTACTTTATGTGGTGGTTTTCTCTCTGTGATAAACTGTTACAATGATACCATAGCAGAAGTTAAACGAAAAGTTACACTTGCCAACCGCTGTTTCTTTGGCCTAAGAAGGCAACTCTGACTAGTAAGGCCTTGTCAAGAAACACTCTAGGTAAGACCCTCAACATATGGACGTTAATAAAGGCGGATGAAGATCTTCGTTTCGAACGCACAATTTTTGTGAGTGATTTTCGGTCCCGCTTGCGTTGACGCGATTTGGAGGAGGAGATTTAACAGCGAACTCTATATACGACCTCTACAGCGACATCGGCCTGGTTAGAAAAGTGCATATCAGTCGACTAAGATGGCTAGGATATGTAGAGCAAATGGACGACGACGACCGGAAGGGTCTTCGATTCCAACCGGGAGGGACAGCTCAGTAGAGAAAGACCTTGCCTTGTGTGGCGCCCACAAGTGCAAGAGGACCTCAACCAGCTTGGAGTTCGCAACTGGAGGCGGTTGGCCAAAGATCGGGTTAACTGGAGAGCTACTGTGTTGGTTGAGTCCCAAGTCTAGCCCGGACTGTAGCGCCATCTTCATAGACTCGAGTAAGCCTGTACATTGTACCTTAGAAGTCATATCTTATAGCGGTACATATAATGACAAGTGATATACATTTTTTAATACCAGTGCAACAAATTCTCTCAGTGCATGGAACTGCAAGCAAATAACCTCCCACTTAAGGATAGCTTACTTAACCTATATATATGGATATGGCTTTCTGTGTGCATAACATATCGACATCCGCATATATAGGGAACTCGCATCGCACTCGGTCTGCCGATAGACGCAACCAACATCAACCGACAGACTTGACACAACTTAATCGGAAAATATTCATCAAACGAATGTTAACCAAATGTTAACCAAATTGATATGCAAATAAATTTTAATTTGCCAGCTCCCCTGTTGTCGTGCCACCACCCTCCGGGAGACCCTCATCGGCATTAATAATGGTGCTGCTGCACAGCGCCTGACATACGACGCGTGTTCGCCCCGGTATACATTACCATGTTGCTGCTACTGGCCATTGTGTATAGGTATACGAACGAGTATCTCTTGCTTGCATCTATCTAGATGTGCTGCACCTCGAAGTGTGTGCAATAATGCCTACCTCGGCGCAATACTGAATTGACTGCAAACTGTAAACATTTTGCGCAAATCTAGCAAATAAATTCAAATTGAAATTCGAAATCAAGCTCCGGCTCCCTCTGTACTTTGATTCGGATTACGAACCGTATATTGGATCCGACGAACTTTATGATAGATTTGCAATAATTGTGGGTGCACATGTGAGTCACATCGCGGGAGCTGAACTTTGTACGGAAGCTGTGACAGCGACCGAGCTCAGATTTCTCTATCATGGAGCACTCTATATATCGGAAGTGTGCTGATTCAGTAACCATAAAGTGCAAAACAAGTCGAAATCTAAGCCAGGCGGATTGATTTGGACTGTTGGCTTCGTTTTACCGCCCGATTCGAGTTCTGCTCTATGTGCTGTTGTTTGTCGGCTATGCCGATAGCCGATGCCGTATTTGCGCAATTCACGATATCAATTAATTTGTGTGATTTTCTCGGGAAAAAAATTATGTGTGCACTCGGACGTGGTGGCGAACATGGTTCAAAGCAAGAGAGTGTTTAGTGGCCGGCAACCTAATTTCCATTCGCAATCGCAAAGTGGTTAGTGATATTATTTTCGAATCTATATAGTGGGAGCGTATAGCACAAACAGCTCTCGAGCGTGCACGTGTATCGTAGTCGTAGATGGATGTAAGCTACGATGAGCGTAATCGCACCCAGCACATGGAAATGTACAAACATCTACATTCGTATACGATACGAGTACGTGAGATAAAATTTGAATTGAAACGGAGCCATGCTCCAAGGTTCAAATGTGTTCGTTTGGATAGTATTTTTTTATTTGTTTGGCTTTCCAGCTTTTACTTAAAGTGACCCGAATAATATTATAATCGGCTGACGTTTCTTATCTTGGAGCGAATTACTATATTATGATGACTACCGAAGGACAAGGGAGCAACGTGATAAATATATTGACACTTGACAGTTGCGTGAACACTGTTGGATGTAAACTATATGTTGGCGGGCAAAAAGGAAAAGAAGTGAGAATATGTATAGATAAGTGTGTACCTTAACTCTTGTAGTAAAAATTAAAAAGACTGTTAAAATGGCAACGGGGATGAATTCCCTTACAGCGAAAGAAACTTAGTAACAAGTTAGAACGAAATGTGAAAGAGTTTGCATAGGGTTTGTAAAATGGCAAGCCTTATAGAATATAACAAATCATAAATAGGATACAATTTATATCTGTATCTAATGTATTTATTAATAGGTACTTTAAAATGTAACGCTCTGTCACTGTGCGCCACCTATGAGTAAGAAGGGATTGTATCCCAATCACCGAATTCTAGTACAATCATCCGCCATTGTTGTAACTTTGATTTCTGATTAAGGTTCAGAAGAAGGGTGTGGCACAGTGCAAGTTTAAACTCATGTTTAGTTATACTCTCAAGCAAGTTTAAACCTACTTATACCGTGAGTGTATTACAGTGAAATTCGAACGAACGTTTAGTTAAACTTCGGTTTAACTTTTCTCGGGCCTGTACCACAAAACAGCAATTTAAATTTTTAAAAAGTAATTTCTCAACATATAAATTTAACAGGCTGGTCGTTATCTAAAGGTGCCTGTCCATTTGAGAGTACTTTCGTTAGTAAACTCTCGGCTGACTGTCCACTTGAGAGTAATATTTTCGAAATTTTAATATCGAGAGTTCTTTGATAGAACTTTGAGAGTTTTAAACCTGAGAGTACTCTCATAACCGTGTCCACTTGATACTTATTCTGCTAGTTAAAAACACAAACTGATAAAAAACTATTTTCATGAAAATAAACTAATTTTTTAAATTTTCCACTTATTTCGATGAGTTTGTGATATAATTAAAATGTGTTCTTATTTTTATTGCCATATTGTCAGATGTGTTCCCAAAGGAGAAGCAAGTAAAAGAGCGAAATTTGGCACGGAAAAGACAAGTTCTTCCTCTTGGAACTTTGGAAAGAAAAGTTTCAGGAATTAACAGAAATGTCAAAATAAAACACGTGGAAACGGCTTTAGTAATTTATAAATCACTTCGGCCTAATTAAATTGGTGGGAAACTACGGATAGATCGTCGTCGTAAACTCGGTGAAGGGTCTTCTCTAAAACAAAGAGCTTCAAATTGTAGATGCTCATCAGGAGGAATTCAGGGATTTTTAACATTCGGCAACAAGTGAAATAGAATATATAATTCAATCTGTTCGGCCTATTATGTATTTATAAAAAAAGATACCAAATTAAGGGAAGCCATACCACTACGTGAGCGTGTATTGGTAACACAATGAGTTGATTTATTTCCTCCGATATCCAATGTTCTGTCATGTCGACTCTCGACAGCTACTCGCAAAATACGAACCGTGTTGGAATTTTGAGAGCTAATCTCCGATAGTGATCAGAACATGTGTCCACTTGCGAGTGACTTTCAAAAGGCTCGAATCTCGAGAGTAAAAAGTTAACTCTCCGCGAACTACTCTCAAGACTATGTCCACTTGTGAGTTTGCTCTCGAGAGCTGCTCGCAGTATTTTTACTCTCAAATGGACAGGCACCTTCAGATGAGGTCTTCTTTGGTGTCTCCTTCCCTTTGGTATGGCGTCGAAGACCTTACGCGCTGAAGCATCGATATTGATCCGTTCTACATGGCAGCGCTAATGTTGTTTTCCGGATTTACAGCAGTGCCCAGGTATAGACAAATTCACTGACTACCTCGAAGTTATCCTTATCAATTGACACGTTCTGACCAAGTCGGTAGTGGGGTTGGGCTTTTGTTGATGAAAGCATACATATACTTCGTCTTGTCCTCGTTTTTAGTCAGTCCCATTCTGCTTTCTGCTGACTCTATTATAGTGAAAGCACCGGTTACTGAAGGCGATCTCCTTTTTTGTGGACCGGGCAGATGGTAGGTACCGTGATTCCTTACTTCGGGCATACTTTCCTCCGGCCACGTATTGCAGATGAGTTGGTGTATGCTCCTGACCAGGTTATCCCCAGCGTTTTTAAAAAGTTCCGTGCAGCCCATCGGCTTCGTTCGTTTTTAGACGGTATACAAGCATTTTCTAGAAACAGTGTACATAGTACATACAACCCAAGATAAGGAGTTGCACTTGCGAACTAATTGGATGCATAAAAACAACAATGATGCAATGTAGTTTTGTCATAAACCGCGAGGGAGATCGTAAACTCGGTTTAAACTCCCGATTAAGTTTAAACTAGCACTGTAATGTAATACACCTTTTCATGTCGTCGGTTTAAGCTTGATATCTTGTTAAATGGAGTTTATATAATTTGCACTGTAAAACCGGCTACTAGAGTGTCGAAGAAAAAGAATAAGATTGTGGCTGGACAGTGGTATGGCGTTTGCGAATGCGAGTTGATTGTAATTTAAGTTAAAGATAATTTGAAGAAAAAATTTAAAAAAAAGAATGACCGCTAGTCGTCTAGCACATAATATCCCTGATGAAGGAACGCTGGTGCTAGAGATCTAGCGGCAGCGGCATAAAGTGATATTAGAACCAATTTGAGTTCGTATTATTTAATCTTCATGAGAGTCAAAAATGTATTTTGTGCCATCATGCCGCATATTTATTAATATATATTATTTAAATAAACAAATACAATGTATTATTAATTACATAGAAGTTTGAATTCACATTTTACACCAAAATGGAAATATTTGACTTCCGCACTTTCACTTTTATTTTGACAGTTCGTTATTTTTTTCAATCTAGCAATTCATTAATTTTGCGCTAGATTGAAAAATTTCCCAGAAAAGGATATTTCACAAAATATCTCTAGCGCTATTGGTGAAATGTCAGTTTTTATACCCGGTACCACACTGTGGTGAGGGTATATTCACTTTGTCATTCCATTTGTAACGCCCATAAGGAGGCGTTGTAGGTATGACAAACTATATATATTATTGATCAGCATCACTTTCTTAGTCGATCTAGCGATGTCCGTCTGTCTGTCCGTCTGTCTGTCCGTCTGTCTGTCCGTCTGTCCGTCTGTCCGTCTGTCCGCACGCTTACCGCCGTAATTTAAGAGCTATCGACTTGAAATTTGGTATGTAAGCTTTTATCCACCAAACTGAGGCTAAGTTCGAAGATGAGCAAGATCGGATGAAAACTACTACTACCTCCCATACAAAAATATCAGATTTATATAGCTTTTTATGTTAAAAATTAAATTTAAATAGCTACAGTAAAGATAGCAAGTTTAAACTTTGCACATATTGTTTTAATAATAATTAAAAATTTTTGACAAAAAATGAGCTTGGTCGAATACAAATATATAATTTTTTAATACTAAAATATTTTTTTTATTTTACAATAATATAGTACCGGGTATTTGAGCTTCGGCATAGTTGAAGATAATTGTCTTACTGGTTTTTATATGGAGTTAGGAATGCTGCTAGTCATCTAGCGGTCAATGGAACGCGGCCAATGTGTTGTGTACGCGCTAACTCGCATGTCTAGCCTTTTTCATGACTTATATGCAGTGGAAAGTATCAAAGCATCGGCCAGGCCGATGATAACACTTTTATCTACTTGTTTTTTACTCTGTTGTGGCATATAGAACCTTGTTAAGAAAATAGATGGCGAATGAATAATTACGACTACCAAAAGTTGCTGCAAGAATCTCTCCGGAGGCTATCTTGTCAGATCAATATTTACAAGCCTTTATTGACCTTTCTCCTGATGTGTTTTGCTACAATTTCCCACACCTCCTTACATGGCGTTTGCCATCATCACTCGTACTATCTCAAAAAAAATAATTGCACACCGATAGTGAGGTGTCCCACCCATTAACACATCAACTGGTTCACAGTATATCGGAACTAGTTACCTGTCCACATGTTTCTCGTCTCCTCGCCGGGCACGCATACACATGGCATATAATTAGCCACTAAGTGTATACATTATTTAAGGGGAAAGTCAATTAAATGGCCTCCTCTAATCCCAACATGACAATCAATGAATAAATGCATAAATTAGACATTTGCGGCTGCTTAGCGAGCCGTTTGCCCCATCCAGGGGCCTCATGTTTGCATGAGGGCTGCCGCAGCATATCTTGTCGCTTAATGTTTTCCGATTGTGCACTGGGCTTAAGAGAGCAAGTATGTAGGCTATTCAAACGATGGTTTCGGCTTGTTAACCATCGTCATAGCCGCTGTGGTCTCCCTATATGAAGCTGAAGGCTCGCACACTCTACTTGAGTGCCCTCCAGAGAGGTGTGTACAGGTGGTTCGATTCCTAGTTTTCTTATGCACAGCATATGACCCGCATTTGAAGGTGCACTCGTTCGCTGGGCCATTTCTTACCGCTACCATTAGATACGGAGGTGCAGATATGTTATTTGCGATGTCAATTGTGCCACCAGAGTGTCCATGTGTGGCGAAAAATCATTTCCCATGTCCACCAATATATGATCATCTGCTGCTTCTTCGTCGTCGTTGTCGCCGTATTCTTCCATTTTTGTCTAGTTTTCCATTCGTGCAGGGGACATGTTAACGCAATTTGGCCCTGCTCTGTGTGTGTGCCCATCCTCCAAAGATTGCCACTGTCGAAGCGGCGGCAGAGTAGCATCTGCTGCTGCTGGTAGGCCCCTCCGCGCATATTGTTGCAGTTTAATTGGAAAGTTCATATGGAAAAGGTGCACCACCGTGTTTGTTGCAACCCAAAGACCAAAGTGCATTGGCTTGTAGGCCATGTGTGCTGAGGGTTTATGCAAATTACAACTGCCGCAGCCGAAGCTACTATACGGTAGCTTGCCAATTTCTATAAGGCGGGCTATAACTATAAGGTGAAGAGCCACTGTAACCATATTGCACGGTGGATGATTTGCGTGAGAAAATCACATACTATACTGTGTAAGTGTGTAAGCAGATTGGAAAAACGTTTATAGACGATTGTAGATTTCAATAGGTTGTCTTTTCAACATTCCTAAAATTATGGCAAATCGTCATAGGGGTCAAGTATTGATGGATGGATTTAGGTAGGCGTCAAGACACAGCCTTATATACTGCATTGAACAATATGTATCTTTGTATCTATAGGTAGTAATAAGGCGTGCGGTTGTGGTTCAGCTTGCTGTTTATCAGTTCAGACATTCTTTAGTCCTTTCCATAGTATAGCCAGACGGTCTTTTAGTTAGGTCCAGGAAGAGATATTATTATGGATCAAGTTCGACTTGTCTTCTTCACCCAATTGGGGATTGCCCCCGATGATTTAGAGTCCTTGGCGAAAGATCGAAGTTTATAGAGAGTCCACTTTCGCATATTACAACCGCGATTCTTTTTATGGATGATGAAGTAAATTCTATAGAAATTGTTAGTTACATACTTGTGATGGCCATCGACTTTAAATGTGATTAGTTCACAGTAGGTAGTTATAATTGCCTACATTATTTACAAAGAATCTGTAAGAAATTTAACCACAACTCGTATTTGTAGTATAACTCCAATATGACAATAAGAGGGTATTCACTTAATCTGATAAATTTATGCAGCTCGTAAATGTATAAATTTCTGCGGTGCTTTATGTGAACACTCATCGGAAATGTCAATGCATAAATCGCGTAAATCAACTGTATAAATTTGGAATCAAACAAACAATTCATACGACCAGCGTTGTTATATGATCTTAATTATCTTATTTTTTAAGATATTGAGGTAGTCTCCAGAGGAGAAGATATTCACTCAATTTTAATGCATTTTTTAAGATTTGTAGAATTTTAATAAGATTTGTTAAGATATCAGCTTTAAAATAAAAATTTAATTAAAAAAACTCACTTCGAATATATTCTTCATATTCTATTCTCCATATTTTTGGAATTGAAGATACCAATTTTCTCAGATTGCTCATTACGCGTCCAATTCAATTTAGCATAGTCTTAGCGCTCAAAATTGGTTGCCAAACATTAATGGCATTGATTGTAATTTTAGTTTTCAAATTGCACCGATAATCTGTTGAAATCGGCTATTCTGAACGTTTTAAATAATTGTATTTATTTTTAATTCTGCAGAATCCCTTTTATGGTGTAGTGTGAAGTTGAATATTTGTGGAGTACATTTCACAATTCGGTTTCAATATGATTTAAGCAGTTGCAATAAAGCTGCAAACGACTAAACCATTTTACTCAGTACAGTAGAACTTGCAAAGTAAAGAGTTAGCGAGCTTTGCACACTGCACAGCCTCGTGTTATAGAGCAGTGAGAAATAATTGAAAGCAATTTGGAATCTCAGATTGGCTTCTAAAAGTGGTTTCTTTCAAATGTCGCGATAAACAAAATATACACGTGCGAAAGTAATTTTCTTAAGATTTTTTAAATTCACTCTTTAATGGGATTACAGCTCTCCTGAACTCAAAATATTAATACTTCGACTTATCGGTCTAATTGACTTAATGGCTGCTTTACATAATAACTATATTCCCATCAGATTTTTTTTTTCAGATATCGAAATCGGGGAAAGATGTTGATAAAAATCGGTCTGCATTCAAAATAGGATTACCTTCCATGTCTCAAAAACGGTTTTATGATTTTTATGAAATTTTGCATATAAATATTAAATACAGGTACGGTTCCATATGAGTTTTCAAAACTGGTAGATTCAAAAACAGAGCATATCTAAAATACCTTCAAAAACGCTGCACAGGCACACCTAGTTTTTGACTAGGAAATATGATACATTATTCAAAATTTCTTTAGGTATAGGTATAACTGTCATTTAAGATTAAATAAGATATGAAATCGAAAGTTGTAAGATCTAGAAAAAATCTTTATAACAACACTGCATACGACTGTCAAAGTTCGACATTTGTGATTTGCGTAACTTTCCGCAGTTAATTTCCGAGCCTCAATCGTCGCGGAAAATTATGAGGTCTGCGTAAACTATTCTCCATACAAAATCTGACAGTTCATTTGCGAGGTGGTAAATTTCTGCAGTTTATGAGGCTTTTACGCGTTTAAGTGAATACCCCGAATAGAAAACGCGAATATGACGGAAACTCTAAGGTTATGTAGCGCTTTTTGTAGAATAGAACTGCATCATCGACTCGACAGTACAAAATACAAGTGTAACCGAAACTGTTACGGTTTGTAGCGTATTTCTAGATATAAGAACTGCAACTGACAAAAAAAACAAGTGCAACGGAAACTGCAACATTTTGTAGCGCTTTTTACTTGTGATCTATGCGGAATCTTACATTTTAAATTTTCAAAATTCTTCTCATTAGTTTTAGGAAATAGAATATGTATTAGATGTATCCGATTATTACTTTAAAAGTTTCGGTATTGGTTGAACCTCAAATGCCGCCCTGGATATGTGGGTACATTCCGCGGTACCTACTAATAATAATTTTTAGCGTAATAATAATTTTTGGCGTCCAGGCTAACGTTCAATGGCGAATATTTCTATAGAAAATTATCTATTGTCACCGTTAAAATATTTAAGTTGAAGATTAAAAATGATTATTGGTAAGACCATTGAAATTATATGTCGTGACAGCAATCTGATTAGCGGCCCTAAACTTTGATTGAACTTAAGAAGATTTCGTACGATTTTGACAATAGCTTAAGCGTACATAATCACATTGTGATCCACTCTTTAGGGCTAATAAAAAACTTGCCTATAGGTACTTGTCTTACACTTGTTAATTTTCAACAAACCCGCTAGCACTAAAGGCTTGACTAGCCTTGAAGCCATCATTGTCAATTGGATTACATCTCTTTCCCATGGTTCTATGATGGCTCTAGAAGTCTAGACTCTAGACCATGCCAATGCCTCTCTGAAGCTGAAAACCAACTTCGCATTCATATTACCTATGTTTTGTCTACGAGACAGAGGTCGTCGTAGGATGAATTACATACATTAAGGGTATTCATGCAACGTCGTAAGTTTACCATTTGCGTAAAATGGTAAGTTTACGACAAACGTTTCATGAACGCCCCAATTTGCTGTTTGTGGTAAATGGTGGTAAACCAATCAGCTGTTTCACATGGGAGGGAACGAACGAATTGATAAAATGCGAACAAACCACTTTTGATACAATTATAAAGAGAAAATTGCACATTTTGCTATTCCAAGTGTAGGATAATTAGTTAGTCCATCAAATTGTATTAAGAAAACAAGTTTTAAAAGGGTTTAAATAACGAAATTTACAATACCAATATTTTTGCCGCGAACGAAAACTCCCTTTGTTTGGAATTGTAAATTTCGTTATTTAATCTCTTTTAAAACTTGTTTTCTTAATACAATTTGATGGACTATCTAATTATCCTACACTTGGAATAGTAAAATGTGCAATTTCTATTTATAAATGCATGCAAAGTATTTTTTTCTGATTTCGCGCCTTTATTTCAAATGTAAAATGTCACAATAACCTCGTCGTAAGTTTACCATCTCGGTTTTCCACACAAATTCGCGTAGTAAGTTTACCACCTCGTCGTAAATGATTTTCCATACAAATTTTGACAGTTCATTTACCACGTCGTAAACTTACGACGTTTACGACGTTTACGACGAGTTTACGACGTTGCATGAATACCCCTATTGTCTCTCAAATTCCAGAACAGTACGAAAGCCACTTCGTTTCTTTTCACTAAATAGAGCGAAGCCATCCACGGAGTCTAGCAGCAGGCACAAGTTTCTTTGGTATTGTTGATACAATAGAATACATCAAGTTCGCTTAAAAAAGGCTCATGTCCAGCGTTCCCTCCCTTTTGGTTGGGCAGAGTTCTCAACTCGGTGGAAAATAGTACTCAAATGGCTTCCAAGGTAGTACGTCTCACAATGCAACTAAACTAAAGTGTACTTTCCAGTTATACGTTTAAAAGTGGTCAAAATTAGAATTTCTATTAATTTCCGCAATCAGTAATCTATTGACGTATAACACCATGTTTTCGTCTGTCGGTGGAAACATACGAACTTCATATGGATAATCGTATCAACGAAGAATCAAAATCCACAGTTGACGAGGAAGATGAATAATATGACGAAGATGATAGCAATTGCTCCAAAATTAAGTCCATATTTACGTTTTTGTTCAGAATAATTGCTTTTAGGGGGTTTTAGTAATTTCATTTTGAAAACAAATTCAAATATATTGTGAGAGTATGTGTAAATCTCGAAATATATCGAGATCTGCAAATAGTGATCCGGATCAAAAAAAAAGATTGATTTTTTGTCCCAATGGAAAACCACATTAGTTCTAGTGAATACAGAGTCAACTTCGCTTCAAATATAGTTGAAAATCTAAGAAATCCTCATTATTCCTGAAAGTTTTATGTAACGGAGTTTACTCTACTACTCAATGCGTCAGTGCTTGACCATTCTAGCTCCATTAGTAAATTAATAATATTTATTGAGTAAGTTACACATCTTCTTTAAAAAAAGTAGTTACATAATATAACATTAGAATTACGTAGCTTACAGTTTTAATTGCACCATAATGTCCATTGTTCTTATTCGTACTATTATTGTATTATGCACATTTCAACAATTTTTAAAGAAAACAAATCTCTCACTACATAAGGTCAATTTTTATTCTCTTACAAAACGTTTTGTGATTTTGTGTTATAATTGAACACTTTTTAATCTATGAAATTGACAGTTCATACTAAAATTGAATGGGAAAGTAAAAAGGTCCTTATAAGTAGGTAATTAAGTACTCCTCAAGTGTCAGGTTTAGGAAACAAAATTATTATGTATTTCGAAAAAAATAAAAATGAATTATGTTTATATGTTATGAAATAGTAGTACGCGGCGGCTTGAAAGTAGTATCCGTACTCAGTTCATAAAAATGTACTCAAAATGAGCAAATGAGTACAATAGTAGCACGGGAGGGAACGCTGCTCATGTCACGATAAAAAGAATTGGTTGCAGCTTCAGAAAACTGGCTGCATTTGCCTCAAAACACTTTACATGATTTGAGTCAGAGTTGCATCCTCACGCCAAAAGATCAGCTACCTAACTGAAAATAATAACCTTAGTACCTTTTTGACTTATGAGAGACTTTCTTTTGGGCGCCACTTTAGGTCAAAACTTGTTCAATTTTACCGCACCTCTTGCTAACATTCTTTCCTTGAATTTGCAAGCTCTTACCATTCTTATATTCTTAAACTCAAATAGAGTATTCATATTTTACTTATCCAATTAATTACAGGTTGCCGTTAAAGTTCTAACATTTCGTGAGGTTAAGGACGACTACATTATTAAAAATATGCGACGAGAAGCTAAGATTCTTGCAAAGGTTTCCCATCCGAATATAATCTATCTCTTCGAAACCATAACTGTAAGTATCCCACATATCCAGAAATGTATACCCTCCCTAACCACCATCTATATATGTAGACCACAAAACGATACTACATAATCACAGAATTGGTAAACGGTGACGATCTCTGTACGTACATCACGTCGCAACGTGATGGGAAGCTTGATGAAAAACAGACGCGTCCATTAGCCAGACAGATTATCTCTGCCGTAGCCCATTTGCATGAACGTGGCATTGTCCACAGGTAGGATGACCGGAATGAGATGATTTCACAATCGTCCGCTCACTAATCCAAGTTTTTACCACCCCCACCACAGAGATTTGAAAATGGAAAACATTTTGCTGGACGATACGAAAGAAACCATTAAATTGGTCGGTACGTTTATACCTATAACATTCAAATCCTCGTTTGTTTTAATCCAACGCGGTTTTGCTGTTTTCTTTTTTCCTCAGACTTTGGTCTCAGCAACTACCGTCGAGGAGTTGAGCTCCTTCACACCCATTGCGGTTCACCAGAATATGCAGCACCGGAACTTTACATAAGCGGTCGGCAATACGGTGCCGAAGTGGACATCTGGAGCCTGTATGTACACACCTTACGTCCAGGCATACACACAAACCATTATAAAATAGTTGAAGCGTTTGCTGAAAACTGTTCCTGAATTCAGCCAACAAATTATCTTTCATCCTTCTCTACCTTCCCCCCCTTATATAGCGGTGTCATATTCTACGGTATGCTTGTGGGTAGGCTACCATTTCAATCGTGGCACAAGCCCGAACTCACACCGGAAGCGAAACGGAAACAGCTAATCCGAGAGACAAAAATTGGATTAACTCACCGACACCAAAGGAATCTAGTGGACATTTCGTTGTGTAAGTTTCGAGGTGGATGATGATGAAAGGATTGTCGCGTCCCATGCCCTAATGCATCACTGAGGGCAGTAATTTTCCGTTTTTTGGTTACAGTGTTTCGAAATTTGATTGTGAGGATGCTCTGCCCAAGCCCGGAGGACAGGATTACGATGCTAAATCTACAAGCTCATGCCTGGATCTATGGTCGGTTTCATCGTGAGTATCCTCAGGTTGATGTAACTTGGAAACGAATGGTAAGTGTAGAGTTTATTTTTGTAAGTAGGTACATGTGTACAGTTGCCATTAAAACTTTCTGATTTGGTTTTTGGTGTTATTTTGTAGGCTTTAACACGTCTTGCGAAAATGTGCGATATGTCTACGATTGATGTTTGCCGAACAATCGATACGAAGCGATATTCACCGTTGGCGGGAATGTTTAATATTATTACGCTACACGAATTGCAGTGGAGAATTCAAGCGGAGTATGTGCGCAACAATGGCAAGGAAGTTCAGGTAAGGAGAGTCAATAAACCAAATGTGATTGTGTTATAATGGGAGAGACATTTATAAATTGCACTCGTCATAATACTCGCAGCCTTTTAATACAAAGCTTCAATTTTATTTTAGCGAGTTCATAATATTCACAGAAAACGAGCTGAAAAAAGAGTGAAGATGATGAGCAGCATACCATCCTTCTCACTGCATGTCGAGCCCATATGACCCGAGCTTTTTATTGGCACTGCTTTCAAATAAAAGAAATGGGATAATTGGGCGATATTTGGCGTTCCTTTTGTTGGGCGCCACTTCGTTCAATATGAAACCCACGCTAATTCTGGACAGAACCATCTCCCAAAATGGTTGAAAAAGCTGCTTACTAACGCACCTGTGAATAACCCGATTTTCCTATAATATTGTATTCTCTATCTGAAGAACCGTCGGACACAAACAAATTGCCATCTAATTTTTGCGCTTTTGTTGTAGTTTTTCATATAAAGCAAGTGATACACGCTTGCGTCATAAAATTCGATATCTATCGAGCCCTCCGCATCATCAGCATGCATTTGATTCGACATGACTGAAAGGCGATAATCGCCCTTATTCCTGTCATCGTTTGTCGTATACGACTCATGTGCCGCGTCGTTGTAAAAACGATATTCTGATTTTGTTCGAACTTTTTTTAACGATGATTTTTTTATATGCCCACTGTCATTTCAAATCGTTTGTCTCAAAAAAAGTTTTAAAAAACCGACTTAAAAAAGAAATGAAATCCTAATCGTTTACGACAAATGATTAATGTCAACGGGAATAGGGGTGACTAGCTCAGTTCCCAGGCAGCTATTTCATTTCGTTCGAATATTGTTGTTGCTAAATTTTCCTACTTCAGTTTGATAAAAAAAAATAAGTCTCTTCTCTTTTCAGAAATCGAATCCCATCGAAAATGACTCTGGTCCTACTAAGGCGCATATTCCTACGATACCTAAACCAACTCCAATACCGTTCAGACATCAAAATCCAATACAAATGAAAAGGACAAAAACATTCTGTGTCCATCGCACAGATTCAAAGGAAGTGAAGACAAGTCGGCCGCAGAAAACAACCTCCACAGTGCCTAATGCTACAACACCCCGACGATGTTGCACAATGGGCTTCGGAGCAGCCATCAACAGAATGATGAACAAACACAAGAACCCACCGGTTAAGCCCAACCAAGGAAATAAAGTGTTTCCCGAAACAAAATCGAACGGCTTACCAACGCATACCGCTGCTAGAGCTGCAGCAAGAGCTGAGTACATAACCCCTATGTGCTAAAACATTCATCACCATTTATTTTGTTTCTCCTATTTCTAGGTTTGACAAGCGTGCTGGACGAAGATAATAATTTCAAAGACAGTGTTGACGACTTATAATAAATTTAAAAATAACATTTATTCTTTCACAAGGACAACAATTATAACAGTTTAGTTTTTAAAATCAAATTTGGCCAACTTGGCGAATGTGGCAGTTTTACTCGAAGGTGGCGTCTTCGATGAGGGTTCTTCACTGTCCAACTTTCGCTTTGCTGATGCTACTGGCGTCTTACCCCCGCCTAGTGCCTTGAACTGTTGCATTCCTATTTTTGTTACTTCCGATGCTGTTGCGTCAGGGTGTTCCTTTTGGATGCCCGCTTTGTTCTTGGTGAACCAGGAGAAAAAATTCATTCCAGGTGTGATCTGAAAAAGGAAATGACGTGAGTAAATGCATGGAGTAGAGCTTGTTTCTGTATGAACCTGATTTTTGGCAACATTTTCATCTGGCTCCTGGCTATCTTGAATAACTGATAATTGGCTATCTGCCAAGGGTATAGCTGCAGCTTCTATACGTTTTTGCTTTAGTTCGTTGGACTTGGCCTTCTGTTCGTCCGCCTTAGCCTTTTGCTCGAGATGTGCCCTCATTTGGGACTGTTTCAGTTCGTAGTCAATCGATTGCTTTGCAAGGAACTCAACATCGGGTGAAGTGTCCACTGGAGTAGTTGGGAATGATGTGCGTTTAAAGGGATTACGCTTTTTACTGTTGAGTACCATAGTCCTCTGGGGAAAAAATTATTAAAAGCCATTCGAATGGCAGAATTAACAGGTAAACTTACAGGACCAAGTATTGGTGTGGTGGCGGGTGTGGATTTTTTAGCGGCTTGCACCAGAAGAAGGCTAGCATTCAAGGGGCTGTTTTGAATTATACCAAGGGCGTCTGATTCGAATTCGCGAAGTTCCCTTTCTCGTTCTTTATCCTGTGGATTAAAATGCAATGCAAGGAGATTTTTAAATTTTAAATAATCAACTGGTGAGAGTAAAGATGAGTTTAGCTTCTTAGACAAACACCTGAAATTCAGAGCTTGAATTATAACCAACTGGAATTTAGTTAACGTTTGGAACGTTACAGTTGACCATAAAAATAATTCTTATTTATGACCTTGCAAACTAACCTTCTCCTCCAGCTGAGGCATCATCTCACTCAGTTTATCCGCCAAGTGTATTCGGCCCAGTTTACTAGCATATTTCACCGCCAATGGCAGCAGAACTGGTGATGCTATCATTTCTATCAACTCCTTCGCTCGAGCTTCCAATTCGGCACGGCAGGCGATCTAAAAGAAGCCATTAATTCAATTCAAAGGACAACAAAGCCTACTGACAGCAAACAGCTTTATAGCAGTCTCCTTGATATTCTTCTCTGCATTATCCACACTGAAATTTGACGAACGAATTAGTAGCTCCTCAAGTGTGGAACGCTCAGACTCCACATCACAAACAGGTATCTGCATTGGGAGCTCGGTCATCATAGGTCGTGGATTCGTCATCGGGTAGGAACTGGCACGACAGAGGACCGCTTGAATAATTTGCGACTTCTCCGAGACATCAATGACGAAGAAGTTATTCGACACACTCTGGCTCTGCAATGAATCAATTAAAATATTTTGATAGACGGCAACAGATCTAAACGTACATGCTTCATCGTATCACACACTGGATACCAACAATTCGTCTTCATACTGTACATCTGTATGAGGCCCATTGTGTCTGCTATCACCGGTGACCCACAGTCTGAATAGCCAACCCATGTTAGCTTCCTCGCGGTGAGTAGAGGAATGCGAATCTCTTTTGTCCTCACTGTCAATCCGATAGCCTGTAGGAGCAGCGCCGATATATGTTGATCCTCACTTGCTGCGGCATTGTGATAGCAAACCATGAGGCGATCCTGAAACCCAGTCATCGCTAGAACTGGTCCAGGAATAGAGATTACCTCACGCTGCGTACCCATGATGCTAAATATCCTTAAGAAGCGCATATCGGTGCAGACGGCTACGAGTTTGTTTGATGCGGCTAGCGCGACCACACCTTCGCAGTCGGGAAACTCGACCGACCATTCCTTATTTCCCGATGCGGCCAAAGCAATGCAGACCAACTTCGTGGATGAATCTCCCGATAGGGCAAGAACAGTAGAGCTTAGGCTTGCTATTGTATGGTTGTTGTAGTTTTTCATATGAAGCGAGTGATGGACGCTTGCGTCGTGAAACTCGACATCTATCGAGCCCTCCGTATCATCGGCATGGGCTCGAACAATTCCCACGTTGTTCCAAACGAGGTACCTTTCAGATGACAATCGGTGAAACGCTTATCTTTTGGCGATCCCATTGCTTACCTGTGTTCGAGATCACTTGGCGTGGAGCTGGGTTGAAATGGTGCTTGATGCTTGTAGTACTTTCCTGGAGGACGCTCAGGACTAATGGAGCGCCTGCTCTTCGGCCGGGAATCCATAGAGTCCTTTGAGTCTTCATCTGTATTCAAACCGTTTTTCCTCATTGTTTCATTCTTAAGTTTCTCCAACGAAACGCAATTGTCCCCATCTTCATCATCGTTATCGCCGTCCTGAAATTGCACTAAATACGGAGACTATATCATGCGCACAACTGTATTCTTAAAGCTACTTACTTCCATCGAATTCATTGTCTACACTTTCTCCGTCCATTGCGGCATCATCGAGGAAATCATTTACAGCCACCTCTCCCGAGACGATCGTTCCCAACTGACCGGTAGAGTCACAAAACGCCACTTCTGTATTGTTGCTCGGATTCCAGGCAATTGCTGTAATGCCGTGGCACTCGTTGTTGGACGTTTCGCACTTAACCGTCTGTTTCTTTGCAAAACTAAACACCGATAGTTCTCCAATACGTGTTCCAGCAGCAATGTACTGCCCATCAGCGGAGAACTCGCAACAACTATAGTCGCTGGTAATATTCTCATCAGTTAGAGTGAATTGAGTTTCCCAAGTGCTGGTGTTCAGCACAACAACCTCTCTACCCTGCACATAGGCCAGGCAATTGCCAGTTTGTGGCTCGAATGAGGGAGTTCCTATGGAAAACAGAGTTCACCAACACACAATTTCGACTTTTCTGATTTTACTCACCGAAACACTTGGCATCCTCGAAGGTTTTTAACTTCGGAAGTCCAGGAATTGACTTGATTTCTTTCTTTTCAACCAAATTCCAGATTTTCAAGCAACCGTCGCCGGCCACCGAAGCCAGCAAGTCTTTAACACTCAAGTCAATTGCAAGAATAGGTCCCGCATGACCTTCCAAAACGAATTCTCCTTCATTTTTACTCCGCAGAGTTACCTTAACAGTGGTATCTTCCGAACCAGCGGCAATAAACTGAAACAAATGCGTACACTCCCTGACCAACATAGTTTCCAATTTGACTCACCTTCTTATTGACTTTTAAGGATGTCACTGGAGCCGTAAATCGCATTTCTGTACCATCTCGATCGATATCAGGGAAGGTGTAAGCCTGAACAGTGTTTAAGTCAGTCGATGCCAAAAGTCTTTTGTCATAGTGAGCAATGCAAATGACAAACTCTCCCAAGCAATTAGATGATGGATCATCATCGTCGACACCTTTCCATTTGCGAATGTCTCCATCGGATCCACAAGTTATGATGTATCTTTGAGGGGCAGATTTTAAAACTTTGAAATTCCAGACTCCTGCAGACAATGGTCAGAAACTTACTCTCCGTTCTCGGTGTATGTGAGGCTGGTGTGTCCATTTGTGTGGGCATATCGCATCGAACTTCTTTGGAATGCCATGATTCACGTATGTCTCGTTTAATTGTTAAAAGTTTAAATAAATATTTTAAATTGTTTGTCTGCGGTTAAAACATTGTTAAGAAAAGCTATCAAACTAATGGCCAAACGTCAAACTATTCGCGCCAACCGCAATTTGTTTGCAATCTACCCAATTGTGAATTGGTCAGGTGCGATAGAGTTAGTAGGTCACAATAGAAGTTGTACATATTTTTATTATTTTTTCAAAACTTTTTAATTTTATGGGAAAATTATTAGTATTTACCCCTTAAAACTGATATTTGCTAATAAATTGTCCGAAGCCACCACAAGCTGAGTTTTAATCCAGGAAATTATTTATAAAACTCGGTCATTATTTAAACCAAGTAAATCACCAATTGGGTGCAGTGATGTGCTTTGCAGGCAAAATCTAGGGCTCTAAGCACTAGCAATATTTAAAACTTTAATCAAAGTGCCTATTTTATATTACCTACATTGAAAAATTAAAGAATAATCCATCTTTTAAAAATGAGACATACAAGTAATAATGTAGGTGCGACGACCGTTTAGAATTTTATTTATTCATCAATGTAAACACCATTCATATATGATTAAAATAAGTATTCTTTTACAATTCCTTCTTTGCAGTCGAATTTTCTTTCCACCATGTTCCATTTGGAAATCCATAATTGTTAATGGCATCCTGCTTAAATTGAGTACTATATCCCGGCTGTGTAGGTGGCATATAGCATGCGCTCCTAATCTCAACAGGATGAATAAACTGATCATGTTGTTGATCAACATATTCGATCAATCTGCCGGTTTTATTGGCTGATAATGAGACATAGTCCCACATTTGTAGGTGTTGTACCATTTCGCAAAGACCAACGCCACCAGCATGAGGGCAAACTTTTACTAAAAAATCAATGTTTGTATTATAAACAAAAATGCATCCAAGTGTCACTACAAACCATTAAGTTTCTTTGCCATCAAGTAAACCGATAAGATCTCATTAACGCCTCCAATTCTGGCAGAATCAATTTGACAAAATTGCATCGCTCCTGATTGTAAGAATTGTTTGAACATAACGCGATTGGCACACATCTCTCCAGTGGCAACACCAATACCGAGAGGTCTGCAAATAGTGGTAACAAAGCAACGTCTTTAATAATGTGTATTTAAAAATTTTATACCTCACCTAAGAGCTCTGGAAATAGCAGCATGGCCAAGAACATCATCTGGCGAAGTAGGTTCTTCGATCCATAAAGGCTTAAATTCAGCCAATTTAGAAACCCAGTCAATGGCTTCATTCACATCCCATATCTGATTGGCATCGATCATCTTAGATGAGAAAAACATTTAAATTACGAAGCATGAGCTTTTGGTAAACATCTTACGAGTTGATTATCAGGCCCAATGGCGTCGCGAATGAGCTTGCAGCGTTTCACGTCGCTTGCAAAATCTCTGCCAACTTTCAATTTAAAGGCCGTATAACCTTTGTCTAGATATTCCTGACAAAGTCGGGTGATTTTCTCATCACTGTAACCCATCCAACCAACTTGAGTGGTATAAGCTGGATACCCTGTCTCCAATAGGTCCTTAATTCTGTCATCCTTTGTATTGCTGTTTTGCTTTAATAAGCGTATGGCTTCTTCAGGAGTTATTACATCGCTTATGTAGCGAAAGTCTATTGCTGATACGAGGACCTAAAATAACAAATAAAACAGTTAGTTAACAGAGTTAAACTTTATCGGGTAACGAACAATGATCAATGTACCATCAAATTAGAAAATAGTGACAATAGGCATGGTTTTATTTAACTTATATTTCAGCAAAGTAAAGTAAAGTAGAATCTTCACCACGCAATTGCAACAACTGCACTCTGCTTGACACTTTCGAGGCTCTATGTAGTTCTTGTAATTGCGTCGTGAAGAATCTAATTTTAATGTTAATAAGATAGATGTTCAATAAAATACGACTAATGTGAAACAATCAAGAATAACTATTGATAAAACTTAAAGGCTCTATTGTGACCTATAAATAAGCATAACAATTAAAACCTATTACAAGAAAGAACTACAAACAACGTTTTTCGTAAATTTGAAAAAAAATATGCTTAATATAAATAGCTTTTAAAATTTAACATTATGAGAAAAACAAGCAAACATAAATATTAAAATAACTAACGAGTAACTCATATATAACAACCCTGATCCTCTATGTTAGGGCCGACACCTACTACTGTCAACTTTCCCGCTGTTCTGCTGCCAGAAAGAGAACACACAATCGACAACTTTGCAAGAACAACTCTTCGCTCCATCAGAATAATTGAAGAGTTCTTCTCGCTCGTACGTACCGTACATACATTTTTTTTAACGCTCTCTTGGATGTCTGTTGAAATGCTAAGCTAAAACACATCAAAAAATTCAATTATTTGTGATTAGAGAGATAAATAAACGTGTATTCTGTGTAAAATCAAATCTAATTGCCCAGTTATCAAATTTACAACAAATCCCCTACCAATTATCGCACTTCGTAAACGCAGTGTTTTGCTGTCTATGCCAGACATTTGAGAATATTTTTTTGGTTTCTGCATTCTTCTCTGCTATTCTCAATAATTTTTGTGTGTTGTTTCGTGACAAAATAATAAAATACCGAAAAAAAGCAAACGAAAGAAATTGTTAAAAAATATATTCAATTTTGTGCTGTGATCCGCTAGAAAAATTGAAGTCAGCCCGAACGTGACGCAGATTTTAAAAATAGCGCAAAACAAAAATCTGAAATCGTGTTCTCATAAAATTGCCGAGGCTAGAGCTGCTAGAAACGTGAAGAAAAATAAAAAAAAAAGTAAGAGTGTTGTCGCCGACAATTTTACCACCGCCGCCATACGAGCACATTCAACATCTCATCGAGTTGGCGCTTGTACCTATGCATGTTGAGAGGCGACAAAATTCAAGGTGCACGCGTTAAATTTTCATAAACAAACCAAAAAGCGGTACTGCGCAGCGCACATCCCCCATTACCATTGGCAAAGGAATTCCTTTTCCTTTACCGCATTGTTGCTGTGAAAGGTCGAATGACGGTTAGAGTTGCCAGCAAAAAGTATATTATAGAAAAAGTAATTTTCCTTGGACTTTCAAACAAATGCGAAATTATCGTGTACTGCAGCACGGAATTGAATTAATATTTACTATTTTGGTGAGTAATTTAATTTTGTATCTATTTTCGGGTTTAAGTAAAAAGAATAAGCGCAAATTGTGAAATAGGTACAATTTCTCTCAAACTGTGACACAGGGATGTTCTATCGAACATAGGAAACGTCAGTTCAGTACAAAATGTGTCAAAATGAATGGGCGAATAGCCACTTCGAATAGTCTAAACTCCAGTATAATCATTTTCGGACATTATGTCGTACGTTTAAGGCTAAACTACATTCAACACAAAGTAAAGTACTTGCACGTAAATGTTTTTTCCCTTTCCACACCATTTCAAATCTGTATTTTTCTCTCAACTTTTCACAAAGTGTGTTACTTGAAAGTTAGCTATACCTCTAACTTTCAAGTGGCACACTTTTTGAAAGCGCCATAAAAACTACTACATGCACATAAAAAGTTTGCGCTAATTACTGAGATCGCCATTAGAGGCCTCTGATGGGACTAGAATGTCGCATTTTTGTTTCCGGTTTACCATGGAAAAGAACAATTATTGCAGAAAATACCATGGAAAAGACCCATTATTGCAGAAAATACCATGGAAAAGAACCATTATTGCAGAAAATTGCAGTGTTTTAATTTGGCTTACTTTCGTGTCTGAGCAAGCTTTTTAAATAAATTTCTTACCAGAAGGGGGCAACTGCGTTTGTGTGTGAGCTTGCACTTTTTCACTTTTTGGCTTTTTGCCGAATGTAGTTAAGCCTTTAGAATCCAACTTTTATATTTATGTAAATATTTCGTGTCCCGAACATCGGTAAATGTCAGTTCAGTACAAAATCCGTCAAAATGAATGTGCGAATAGCATTGACTTATTATATATGGACTGCTAGTCGACGTCTCGCGTTGGTTCCAACCATTGACTTATTATATATGGACTGCTAGTGAAATGTCAGTTCATACAAATTTTGCCCAGAAAATGACGCCAACATAAACTAGCGCTCTTGGTTCGGAGCGAAAAATAAGTGAAACAAAATGACGAACCATCTTGGATTTCTCCATAGAATGCTAGAGACACCTATTAGGCGTTAGTGGATTTGGCAAGTAAAACGGTTGAAATTCAAATTGTTGCGGCATTGTTAACAATAGATGCCACTTCAAAAAAGTGAATTTCCAAATTATTCCGCTCCGAACCAAGAGGGCTAGTGGTTATGTTGGAACCAAAGCGAAGACGTCTACTAGCAGTCCATATATAATAAGTCAATGGTTCCAACATAACCACTAGCCCTCTTGGTTCGGAGCGGAATAATTTGGAAATTCACACTTTTTTGTAGTGGCATCTATTGTTAACAATGACGCAACAATTTGAATTTCCACAGTTTTACTTGCCAAATCCACTAACGCCCAATAGGTGTCTCTAGCATTCTATGGAGAAATCAAAGATGGTTGTGATCATTGGCTTCGTTTTCCAATGCCATCTACTTTAAACAGTGACGCAACAATTTGAATTTACCTCATAAATTCTCTCACGCCCAATAGGTGCCTCTAGCATTCTATGGAGAAATCCAAGATGGTTCGTCATTTTGTTTCACTTATTTTTCGCTCCGAACCAAGAGCGCTAGTTTATGTTGGCGTCATTTTCTGGGCAAAATTTGTATGAACTGACATTTCACTAGCAGTCCATATATAATAAGTCAATGGCGAATAGATACTCCGAAAATTTTAAGAATGATTAGCCAAAATCCAACAAGGAATTTATCAGCCCTATTATGGCTATCAAATATCAATTAGTTGATAGTTGATAAGATTGGTATTATGATAGTTTGGTATTATGAGTATCAATTGATACATTTTACCTCATTGTGAATACTTATCGAAATTTCATTGAGAATGGGTTCTGTTTTGACGTTTGACGTTTCTGGTTTGTAGTTGGTTTTTGTTGTATGGCTGACTACTAGTTTTGGTTAAATAATATTGTTATTTTTTATAAACAAAAGTTGTTTTTTCCGCAAATCAAAAGAACGAACAACACTGTTGATTGTGCAATGCAAATGCTGAAGTTATTCCCAACGCTCAGTTGATAGTTTCCTCATTGAGTAAATAATTTTAAAATCGCTGCTACTCGTGGTTTGAGTACATTTGGGATGTCTACCGAAGACATATCGCTCTAAAGTCGTTATTTAACAATAAAAACGAGGATATAAATTTTTTAATTTGATGCACCGAATATTTGATACGTATCAACGAGAAATTTGTGGTTGATAGAAAATTTGATGAATATCAACTTTTTTGATAACCGTAATACCAAGTTTATCGATAAAACTATTCACAATAGATCTTTAATCTAATACAATTCACAATTCATCAAAAATGGTGATAGGTTGATAGCCATAATATACCGATTCATTCATTTTGTTGATACGTATCAATTATTATCAAATATCGTGTTGATATTTGATAGCCATAATAGGGCTGTATGTCAAAGCGCCACAAGATTGTTGGATGAAACCGTGTCGGCACTTAAAATGCCTAAGGGACATAACAGCACCCAGCAACTTAAAAGTATTTTATTGACAAATCGTTGTCGCTGTTATCAATCGCAGTGATAACGATGACATAGTCTCTTTTGATCGGTGGCAGTTGGTAAAAAGAAAGTCTATTATCTTAGTATTAAAACGATAACTGATCTAGTTAAGTGGAGTAGGTATTGTAAAAAAAAAAAAACTCTTATAAATGTCTATCTCGTGTTATCAGCCAATTGCATTTTTTTTCTAGCAGTACGTGCAATTCTTTAAATCTCATTTGTCATTTTCTTTCTTACAGACACCATGAGCAATAAGATGGAAGACCTCGACAAGCTGACCGACAGCGAACTGCGGCATCGTTTGCTGCAGTATGGGTTTCAAAATATGCCCGTCACGGAGACGACAAGAAAAATTCTCATCCGAAAGCTACGCAATCACTTGAACACCGAGAAGGCAAAACTTAAACGTCAGACCAATTATGTGACGCGCTACTCCTCTGACGAAGAGTCTGAAGTGACGCCCTCGCCAATTAGAGGACGTTCAACGGTTATGTCGAATTTTCGGGGCGCATCATTATCGTCGCCCAACAAAATGCCACCACCATCATCACCAGTTGTTCTTGGGAGACGCTCCACAGGAAACCCAACAAACTATACCACATCGTACGGAACAAACAAGACGCAAGCCGGTTACACTTCATCGCCGAGCTATACACCGTCACCAAAGCAGAAGAGTTCCCCAAAAATATACGTGCCCCCACCAATATTGGCCTCAGAGAGCGAAGAGGATTCGGACTATCTCAGTTACACCCCAAAGCAGTACAATACCACAACAGCAAACACCTCATACACAAGTCCATATCTAACGTCTTCGAATAATTTTACACTGGATAGGACGCTCAATGATTCGTGGAATTCGTCGTCCGCTTATCATGGGACGTCGCCAACGCAATCTGCCTCATCAGCAAATAACTGCAACGGACAGAATTCACCGAATGACCTTGGCTATGGCGGAGATTTCACAAAGCGATTGCTGAAGCTACGTGTGGATACAATCCGCGATAGCATTCTTCAAAAGCGAAACGTTTGCGGTAACACTACTGCTACAAAACAGCCGCTCAGGCAGATTCACACCACAGTCCCAGCGGTGGACCCATCTGACATTGTCTATCAGCAATCGGAGCGTTCAGACAGCAACAACATATCACCGAGCACAGCATTTGCGCAATTGATTTCGCGCCTGGACGAACAGTACGGCTTTAAGCAGACCTTCATTCCATGCGCTCTGGTCAGTACTCTCTTGTTGTTCTTCTTTCTCGTGGCGTTCTTCTACATGACCATTAGTCCAGACTTGATCAGCACCATCAATGAGAAGAATACGGTGTATGCTGTCTGTGGTCCGCATCTTGCGGATTCGGCCTTAGCGACGGCCGGTTATTCGTGCATTGAGAAGGATCAGCTGCTGGACGCCATTCGCATGTTGCAAAAGCTCGTACCCGAGCTGCAACGACGAGCAGAACAACACTTTTGCAAGGACGCAAGCCAGCCGGCAACAATATCCGCCCGAGATTTTGTCCATCATATGCATAAAATGGGCCTGGCAACCGATTTGCGCAGAACTCTGAAGGATCTGCACAACGCTGAGTATCTGATTGAAAAGAACCCCCAGTGGAAAATCGGCCACGTATCTCCGACGACAAATGAGGCGCTCGCATTTAGTGAGGTAGTGAAACTGCGACCTACCCAAGGCAACTCCTTTGGAATACTGAAACCACGCCTTCCGATCACTTGTACTATCTCGAACAAGATTCAACAGTTCTTTGTGATTATCGGATCCGCCACTCTACTTGCCGCTGTTATACTCACGATTCACATTAGCTACCGCTTCATCCAGAGCCGCAAGAAAACCCACTCTGACGCTATCGAGTATTACACAAACGAAATCATCGCCGAACTCATGCGGAAGGCGATCACCGCCGACCCGTCTCAATCAGCTGTGGTAGTCAACCACCTGCGCGACAAACTAATTCCTCTGCCCAAGCGAAAACAGAAAGCATCCGCTTGGAATGAGGCGATACAAAACCTTGAAACCCACGACAGCCGCATTCAGTTCGATTTGGCGCTGCGCAACGGAGAGGAGTGCAAAACGATGAAATGGATCGCCAATGTTTCCGCCGACATGCTGGCCCGCAGCACTAACGCCCTCAAGCAGTGGCATAGCCCTGCCTTTGATAAATCGAATAAAATCGCAAATCCGCCCACAAATTGCCTGAAAATCCGTCAAATGTTTGAGCCGCCCGAAGCCAACAACCCCAATCTAAAGACGATCATACAAGATGCGATTTTGGAGAAAGTCGGTCCAAAGTGTAAAATCTACGACATCCAGCTGGACAAACAGAGTTGCTGTGTCTATGTGCGCTGTGCCACTGAATATGACGCTGGCATTGTCCACAACGAAATCAACGGTTGGTGGTTCGACAAACGTTTGGTTTCGATCAAGTTTCTGCGATTACAACGCTACCTCAACCGGTTTCCGAAATCTACATCGGGACCGATGTGCCTTCACCCATCTAACTCGAACAACTCGTCAATGACACAGTGTACCAAGGACTTTGTTGGTGTGGTCAACGGGGTAGATGATGACGATGATGAGGACGAGGATGACGAGCTAGACGAGGATGAGAACTGAAGCAAAGTGAGAGAGATTTCATCATAACATCCAGTGACAATGCGCTGGTTACTAGTTAAGCGTTTTACTTAAATTAACCTTTTTTTTTTGGAAGAAGATGTTTTTTTTGTTTGTTTCTCGTTCTTTTAAAAAAACAAATAATAATAATATAGTAGTTGTATATTTTTACGATCTTTCAAGTCTTTTTTTCCATTAAAAAAAATAACAAACGCACACGTTTTCGATGGAAGACAGATGAAAAGACAAAAATATTGGTTTCGAGAAACTACAGTGAGTTATAATTTATAAGTTTGGCTTTATTTTTTAGATTTGATGCAATATACAAGATTAATTGGTGTTATTGTGTATTTAGCTTGTTTTTAAGAAGAGGAAGATACTGTACGGTGACTTTGGTGGAGAATAGCTAAAGGCAAACACAATTTTTCACTGAATATGAAAATCGACAAAATGTTGGCTGAATAGTACGTGTACATGATGTGATTGTTTGAGTAGTACTTCAATATGGTTGCCGCTATTCAGCGTGCTATTTCTATCGCTCTTTCAAAACTTGAAATAAGTCTAACCAAGTTGGGTATGTTTGGTTGACGCATTTATGTAAAAGGCATTTAGTTTTACTAAACAAACGTTCGATGCGAAAATGAAGAAACGACATACAACTATGCAATAAATGTCGCATAAATAAATTTGTTTCTAAAAATGTGTACTTCACCATCACCATGAGATTTGTTTGACAGTTTATATGCATTTGCACGTCCCATCACGAGTTTACTTTTCTTACTTACAACGACTTTCGCTAGTTGGCTAGTCACGGAGGTTGGTCTTCTCCCCCGTTCTATCCAGCAGTTGGCGTACTTGTACTTATCGCTCAGTTGGTGCAAGTTGTAGTCACTTGGTCAATTGAAAGCCGAAATGTCTTCCCAAGTGCATTATATACTGAGAATTGGTCATATTAACTCTTAAGAGAATACCCTTCAAACAGTGCCGCACGCGTTGACATCAACAATCTTCTAACTACGCCGGCGCTTTTAAAAATTGATTTTTTCCGTGCAAAACAAAAGACGACGTCATTCAAACGATTCAACTTTTGCATCGCATAGCTTAATAAACTGTCAAACAAAATCTTCTAATTTGTGATTAAATGTTTGCTATTTTGCAATCGTCGCATTTTTTTAAGTTTATTTGACTTAATGACAATTCATCTAATAAATATCAAGGAATAGCAAATTGAATCTAACTGACACTCAGTACGAGTCCCCAAACGGACATTTTGGAACCTACAAATTGATAAACTTTCATACAATTCATCGCTCGTTGAAAGCAGTTTACCATTGTGCAGTTGTTTATAAACCCAGAGACCATCATCGGAAAAGGTCGTCTAAAACAAACATAAAAGTCAATACTTTAAATCTAGCCTCTCATACGGTATAAAATTTATCGTAAAAGAGCTTATTAAAATCACACAAGTTACACTGACATTACCTTAAGTGGATTTTCCTCTATTTTTGTTTCTAGCTAAAGCCGATGAAATTTATGGTTGACACGTAAAACTTCAATCAAATGTATTTATTAAAATCAAACTTTTCAAATCACTTAAGACTTTTATTTGAATAATATCCTTTTCAAAATTCAGCGGAGAATATTGAAATTATTTAAAAAAATGTTATACCCCTTGCGTAGCTTTAATTTATTTTTTTTTTGTTTTTAAATTAAAAAATGTTTTCTTTTTTATGAATTGTATGTACCTATATGAGATTTGTTCTTTAGTAATTAAATTTTAAATTAATCTGTAGTAGGAACCTAAGGATAAACCTTTGTTAATTTGTAAAAGATTTATTATATGCAAAGCAAAACAAAGAATTCACGGAGAATTGTTTTTATTTCTTATTGTTTATAAATTAATTAAAATGAAATGAAATGCTTTCTCTTTATACATATACCTATATTTTTTTTATGTTTTAGAAAATGTTAAAATCTGTTTTATTCATTGTGATGGTTGGTAGATCTATCACCAATAAAATAACTCATTTAAAACTATCTTCGTGCAGTTGTTTCTTTTTTTCATCTGATTTTCTATTATAATAATAAATAGTTGGCGCAACCGGTTCGTCTAGGTCCATAGGCCTAGCTTCTCACAAAAATTCGTTTGTACGAGTTTTTTTTTTTTTAGGACCTACAATTTTTTATGCCGAGTCCGAACGCCGGAATTGAGAAGCCTTTTCAGGAAAGTTATACTCTCGGATGTTTGTCAGACGTTCGCGAGAGGTGACGCAGTAGAAAAACCATATAATGCAATTTGTGTTTTTCCGGAGATCGAACCTGGGGTCCATCGCACAGTAGTCCATGACACTAAATATAGGAAAAATAAATCAAATGCAAAAGCTACAGAGTGTATATCACCAGCTGATCTCAAATCATATATACATATCGACATTAGTATTAGGCTTTTGTTTATTAAACATTTATCTCTAAAGTGGGCAAATGTTCCTCGTTGTTTCTCTCAGATTTGTATGAAACTGACATTTTAGTAGTAGTCCAACTAACGTCCTGTTCCTTCCAATATCTCGACTGGTGAGAGGAATAAGCACAATCAAAATAGCCTATCTTAATTTGCACATGCAATTTTCTCAGTCTAATCGTCCCTACTATCACGCAATCGTGAAGAATTACTTTGTCTAGTATCTGATAAGAAATCAGTGTATTTAATCTAGTTTAAAGTATCTCCTATCTAATGTAGTTCAATGTATATTTATTAAGCTTGTTGATTTTTGATAACCCGCATAAGCCTATAAAAACAAAAATAAACTACAAGCACATATTTCCATACAAATACAAGCAAAAGCAGCACTCGCCGGTATAAACAAAACATTATCACCTGATAGTAATAACTGGTTAGGGGTTTACTTACTTCTGGTTCCATATCCACTAAAAGTCGCCATACAGGTTTGCCTTCCAACTTGGCCCACAAGTCCCAAAGGCTATTAATAATGGCAGCAACAGCTAAGTGTGTTACACCTTTCTCAGGACCAATCTGAGGGTATACACGATTAAATAATACGTACTTGATTAGATTAAACTAAATAATAGTGTTACCCATCTGAGTTGCGATTCACTGGTCAAGGTTCTCCAAAATGCTCCGAAATTATCGAAAATCTGCCAACAATTGCGGCCAATAACCAAGTGCTTCATTGCATCTACAGCGGCTTTGACCACTTCAGTGCCACGACCTGGCAAAAAAAAAAGGTATGCCATTTCCATTCTCAAATATCACTGCCATCCAACAGCGTCCAATTGAAGAAGGTCAGTAAACTTACCCAAGGTAAACGTGAGTCCATTTCCAAATGATTGATTCTTCAATTGAAGTGTAACGTAGACACAGGAGTAATCTGGATCGGTGTGCTATTGAAGACAAGCTCATATTCTATCAACAAAAACTATAAACAAAATTTATATCCATTACCATTGCATCCGATCCATCGGCGAGAAGAGAAGTAGGCCAACGAATGTCCTCACTCTCAAGGGATACTATTTTAAAGTTATCGTTTTGCATTGTCTGTATTTTGTGCACAAACGTCTGTCCAAGTAAACAACTCAAAACTAATTGAATCTATTATTGTTTGTAATCGGTAGTGAAATGTCAAAATGTATGATCTTATCAGGTTAGGTTGTCTACTGGCGTAGCCGGGAGTGCGATAAGCAACCACACCACACAACAACAAATTTACATTTTAAATTCAATTTAAAAGAGAGGAAGGTGGAGCTTAATGGTGGGACAATGTTGCCAGAGGCTTTTTGAAATTTAAAATCTTTTATGAAGTTTAAAGTATGTATACACGAAAACATAACTTTTATCTCAGTAATACGTTAAAAACTGTTTGATTCGAAAGGACTTATGAAATTCAACAGTTCCGGTTCCGGTAAAACGTATAGAATGTAATATGCGCATCTGTCATGCATTTTGAATATAGATTTTCCCCTATACTTGTGCATACCCATTGATATTATATAAACCAGTACCCGAGTAGCCAATCTATCTTCTAGTAATGATAATGATACAGCAGAATTAAGAATGCATGTTTGGCACTGACCTTAATGAGCATTTTCTTAAGAAATTGTTTCAAGATCAAGATCAATATCAATGACTATGTCATCGTCTTTACTGTCGCACGCAATCATTATAAGCGAGGTTGAGATAAGTCAAAATATTACACAATTGTAGCAAACGTTAATTGTAGATGGTATTCAAAGCAATTTAAGCCCATATCTATGAAACCAGTGGACATTAAATAAGCTCCTTATTAATTACTGTTAAATTCATGAGGTTGCTTAGTGCTAACTTTAGTTCATATAGCACTCTAGTACAATTTCACTCAGTGGTTTTAATCAAAATCAATTCAATCGGTGTATAAGAACGCTTAACTATGTATTCTAAGCTAGGGCGCGCACTAATTGGTGAGCGAGTGGCTGTGGCAGTAAATAGCATAAGAGAGGTGTGGCGATGGAATGGCGGCTAAGTGGCACGAAAGTGATTTAAAGCGCACTGAAGTGGCAAACAACGTATGGTGCCTTATCAGTTCTTAAAATATCTTAAAATATCGTCCTATGTTGAGTTATTGGCTGTCTCGTGCCACGTCGCTCGCCTTCACTCCGCTTTGATGTGCTCGTCTATACATTTTTATTTACATAGGTTTTGGCGATGCCAACTGCCACTTGGTCACCACCCCGCTGCCACACCACTTTAGTGCGCGGCTTGCTTAAGTAGTTGGCGGACGGCTTCTGGTTCCGACATTGCTCAAAGAATTTGTAAAACCAATTGTGTGAAGAATTAATGATGAAATAAATCCATTTAATATAGGTATCCCTGTAGTTTCGGGCAGGCGTCCTCTAGGTAGACCCTGGCGGCTTATTCCCAAATGCGCGGCGGATCGCTTTTCAGCGGATTGGTATTTTTGTATTTCCAAAAGCCATCAAAAGTGATAGCTATTCAGGTGACGGATTGCTGGCGGATTTATTGCCAGCAATCCTCACAATAGCAATCGCTTTTGAATGGATCGAATCGGTTTTGGAAATATAAAAATACCAATCCGCCATGAAAAGCGATCCGCCGCGCATTTGGGAATAAGCCCCCAGGATAAGGTGGTTAGATCAAATTCATAATCTTTCCTCTTCCCGTATGGGGATTGCCCTTGATGATTTGGAGTCGATGGCGGAAGATCGAGAGCTATGGAGGGTCCACTTGAGCAACCTACACCCGCGACCCACTTAATTGATAAGCGGGCCATTGAAAATGTATGTATGTGTATGTATGTATAGGTAGATATTTATATTCTTTACATTTATACACCGAAATCCGATTGTGATGAAAGTTTTTGCAAAATGATAGGGTTCATTCAAAGAGCTATTTCTCGATAGCCATAGAACGACATTCCTTTAAAATTGATTTTTTTTTTGGCCATTTTGTTTTATTTTGAAGCTGATCTAAGACAATGCAGTTAGATTCGGACGAAGGTGCATAGCTTTCGTTTAAATGTCCACCACGGCTCTGTTTAAAGTTGAGAACCCACAACTGACCTCTAACTTTGATAATAATTTTTGTATATTTAATACATTTTAAATGATCTTAATAGTTAAAAAAAAATAGTTTCGCCCAGATATATGGTGATCGGGCTTATTCTTTAGATGTCCACCTTACCTGATCTAGAAGCACATGGGAATGAGACATTCTTTGAAGTATTATTCAATATAAGTTTTAAAATGAAAGTTTGTAGCTACATAATTTTAGAGACTTTATTTTCATTGCTAAAAATGGTAAGCAACTGATTTGAAAAGTGTCGCCAATTGTTCTTAAGTCTTAAAAACTCTTGAACCATTTTTCGGAAGTGGAAGCGTTTCTCTAAAACAATATATGTACTAGGTACTTTTAGGTTAGTTTTAATTTCGAAGTAGTTTAAGTTTTGTCTCTTTGTAGTTTGTATGTAGCTCTGACGTCAACAGAGAGTGCACAAAGAGAACTTGTATACAGCATGTACCCATTAGGACCATTCGCTGCCGTAAAAATGACGCCAGTGCTACATACGTATGTGGCTTGCTACATGCCGTGTACTTACTAGCACCTTAAGAAGTAAAGCCGAACCAACGCAATATTGTACAAGACCTTATCCTGGTACAGAAGCATGGACCTTATCGAAAGCTGATGAGAGAAAGATTTTTCTAGTTATTTTCGGTGCAGTTTGTATTTACTGGCTATAGCAACCTTGGCGGTTCACCTTAGCTCAAAATACAGCGACTAAAATGGTCGGATCACGTGGAGCGTATGGACAACGACGCATTAGTCCGACGAGTGTTTGTGTCCACCCCTGAGGGACAACGGAGCAAAGAAAGACCCCATCTCAGATGCCGCGCACTCTTGGAGACCGACTTCAACCAACTTGGTGTGCGTACTAACTGGAACGAATTGTTGGTTGAGACCGTGGTCCAGCCCGGACTGTGCCATCTAAAGTTTGGTACTCTACTTAAGCCCTCAATCGCACAAATTCTTTCATCAAAAATGATAACTTTCACTCTTTTTCTCTCTTTTTCTAAAGAACAAATCCCATTTTCTAAAAAAACACACGAAACACAGTGTAAAATGGTACCTACATAGTTCCTACTAAAAAAAATAAAACGAACTTTTTTGTATCACGATATTGTTCTATATATATATTTTATATGTGTTTGTATTATTTATTGTATCTACATTATATATTTTCTTTTATACAATTTTTGTTCTTGCAAAATTATATTTTCTTACATTTTTAAAAAATTTACAATTTGTGTGTGGACTTTTTATATATTTTTTTCTTTGTCTTATAAGTTTTATGTAATTTATGTATTCCTTATAGGTATATTTTATAGGAAGAAGTTTTCTCTGTTCTTTTAAATAAATTTCCTCTTTTTTGTATATATATAGCTGCTACTTTTTATGATATATTTTCATGTATAAATAGAATTGATTTATTTTATTTTAGTTAGACTGATATACCGATATGCTAAATCTTACATCATTTTATGTTCTTTTTTTGTTTTTTGAAAAAAATATGCAACTCTAATTGATTTCTGAGACCAGTGTTACATTTATCAATAGATATATTTATTTTTGATGTGAATTAAAAAAAAAACAATTTAGTGATTTTATATAGACTCTGTAAACTTAAACAAATTGCACGTGTTATTTTATTTTGTATAAAAAAAAGATTTTGGTGTTTAAAAACTAGATTCAACATAAATTACACATTCATAACATTCAGTTCACAAAATACGTTCATTGAAATGTTTGTAGATAAATACAGTTTTTTTTACTATACATATTCCCTATTTATTTTTCTGTTGTATTTTTACGAATAAATATTTTCTATAGGATTTTTTTGTCTACTTTAAATGGTCAATGGGTGCTTTTCATTATTACTAATTTATTACAAATGACTGGCTTCATAGTCGGGTATGTTGGTAAGGCCGACATCAGGATTCTTCCAATAGTATTGTGGTGGTCCGCTACTAAAGCAATATTTCATGTTGAGAGGTTCATCATTCTCCACATAGTACATCAGATAGAAATTGCACATTTCATCTTCATTTGTTGCTCTGTGATGATGCGGAATGGCACAAAGGTAAGTCTATGATTTGATAACTTTTTGTGTGTTGTATTTCTTACCCAATTTCAGTATATCGATCTCGATGACTTTCCATTGTGCAACGAGCTGCCAATTGATCACCATAAATAATCGGTTCTGAATTCTCGACTGGATAGAACATCTGCGGAGTTAGAGGATCACGTTTGCCCAACAAAGTCCAGTGATGGGCACCACGATCGTCGGCTCGAACACGGTACCCGGATACGACTTTCCCCAAACTATGTGTATGAGTTCTGTAGGCGATCGGGTGTATGATTTTGTGCTCGCTTATTTCACAGGCAGTTTCCATATGTTCTGTTGCCCTAGGCTTGATCATTCCCGCTGTTCCAAGCAGAAGAACGCCGGCCAATTTGTTCATTCTGTTGAAGAGAGGAACAATTTAAAATTAGGTGTTTGTTTTTGTGAAAGTATTTACTTACGGTTCTGTTGTATAATTAATGAAAACTCCAGAATCATCACTGCTGCCATCTGTTGGAAATTTTAATAGCAATTATTTAAGCCGTTTTACAGAGTGTTTAAGGATCTTCCGATTACAAATTTAAATCAAGTCAATACATTTATCATTCATAATTGCAAGATCTTAGAATGTTGATGTTGATTTATCAAACTTATTTTACCTTTAAACTTGTCAATGTGTGCATAATGCACCTGCAAAACCATATATTTAATGGGTGAGTCACTGCCAACTTTGAAGCCAACCCCATTGGGTAAATTAAGTTTGGGCGCATCCCTAGCCCAGGCGTAAAGTATCTGGAAATACAACAAAAACTCTTCGAATAAATATTTGGTTAGGTAGGAATTTAGAAGGCATTTACTTGTGAATGTGCAGTAACGCCACATGGACTGAAAGTCTCGTCCTCATCTGATCCCTTCTTTGCCATTTCCCCGCAATTCCTGTTTAGAAAATGTTTATTATTTGTTTGTTTAATGGAATAATACTCGAAAATAGCTATAAGACCCGCGAAAAGATATCTCATCACATAATCCGAATTGATACGGCTTTAACACATCATTACCTACTTACTATTCGGCAAAAGTTTCGCCTTAAAATTACCTGGCATCTGATCAAGACAGAATGAGTTAGCCAACCCGTTACATGGAAGAAGCATAATGCATGCTCTTCTACAAAGAATCAATAAAACATTTTAAGCTTACCAAACGGGCTTCGTTGATCCTGGCTCTTCGCAACCATATAACAGCATGTGATGTGCAGTATTCATTGTGGCGTTTGGCTCATAACCAACTAAAATGGGAAAAGTGTCCTATTACAGAAGATTTTTAAATAAAAATAGTGTAACCACATACCGATATAATAACTAGTTGTGTAGTCCACTTTGATTGGTGTACAGAGATACAATTCCGGCTGGAATAAAAAATTAATTATATTTAGCTATTGGCTTTAATAATATGATTGTATAGACAAGACATAGAGTATATCATCAATCTATCCTTAATAAACTTCTAAGATCCCACAAATGCCAAGTGCACAAGTGTACTCTGTGATACTAATATCTATAAAGGCGCCAAATTCGAGTAGGTACACGCACTCCTTAGACCCTTTCGTGTTGCTCGAGATTTGAAGATGCCTTATGAAAATGCTCATAAATGCCTGCAGCCTAAACACTTGGACGTATTGGTATCAAAATTTGTATTTAGAGTTTGTATGCTCACCGCTAGGAGGCTTTTTTTTGTTTATGCTAACGCCAATATTAACGGTACTTCCCAAATATTATTTTACTAAATATTAAACAATTTAGATTTTTTAGAAAACGACTCTAACGATTTGAAACAAAATTGATAGTTGAGTTGATGTAGGCTATTAGGCATTCCTAACATGACTGCATACCCAGTTTTTTGCTAAAAGGTCTAACAACGGTACTTTCAAAAATGCACTGTATAAAAATGCACTTGCCAGCTCTTGTTAATATTCAAATCACCTGTCCTCATCGAACCACAGTTCTACTAGTGTTTCTTGACACTCTTGTCGTGTTCTGTTACAGAAAGATGGAAATTATATTATAATTACCCACTTGTCATCTTTCATCGCGACAATTGTCGAAGTGTTCATGGACATGTCGTTTTGTGTTACATAATTTTTTACAAGTTGTCGAAATTCACTTGTCCGACAACTATTTGTCGCGTTGTGTTACAGGCCCCTGGACTTCGTAGTGTCATCGTGTGGTCTTCTCTGACGAAAAAAATTTATAGCTACTATTTCCATAACCCCCGGAAAGAAATTCATCATTTGGATCGCCTGCATAGTAGAGTTGAAGGTGTGATGGTATGGGGCCGTTTAGTATTATGGCACCTGCAAATTACAATTTTTGTCAACCAAAGAGGCCTCTCCATTCTTTCCTAGCCTTTTTGGACCTCTGCCGTGGATTTATGAACATGATAACGCGCCAATACATACAGCCCGGGTTATAAAATCGATATCTGAACTAACCCAAGCCATCGAATTAGTTTAGAGCTCGATTTCGCTATATTCTTTGGCCAATTTGTATGCTTCCCTTCCAAACCGGATGTGTGAAGTTTTGGGGCAGAAAGGTGGCTCAAAACACTATTCAAACAAGATTTTTAGAAAACTAAAATTCTCTAATTACCTTAAACTTAAGTATTTTTGTGTTAAAATTAACCAGAATTCTCTAAAATGTTATTTTTTTCTGTTAAGTGTTCTATTCAAGTGGCGCAAAATTAGAACACCATATTTTGCAGGTTCTTAGTTAATTTGTTCTTGATACTTAAAGCTTTAAATTTAAATATTCCTTCCGGTCAAATCACTACAATTAAATGAACTTAATTAAAAAAAAAAAAACAAGTCTCTAGCATGCTTGGTTTGGGACCAGTGGGCGATAGAAAACCGACTTACGGGCACGGGGTGTGCTATTCAAGTGGCGCGGAGTGTACTATTAGTGCAACGGAGCTTTCCTACTAGTGCAACTATATTTTCTAGAATCTAGACTAAAATTAAAAGTCAATTAGCACTTCAAGATTAATATAAAAATGTAATAGGTAATAATTATCGTTAGTGAAAATTTTCGTTTGTCGAAGATAGATCGCACACTTAACTGTTTTTGTATCACCAGTTAATGGAAGCATGCAAAAATAATTTAAAATTATTATTATTAATAACCTAATAACCTTCAGCCCCTCAAGCCCCCCCCCTGGCTACGTGCCTGGTGTGTGTGTTGAATACATATTTTTGCATTAACGCATTGCTTTCAAGCTTCTTTATGAAGCTACTTTAATTTCTGAGATGGACAAGTTAACATACAGTGGGTTGCCAAATTAATAGGGACATTAATCCACATTTACCGGTTTTTTTGCGAGTAATCGGAATATTTTGGTCCAAATTTAATTTTAAACTGGTAATAGCAGCTACTTGTCTTTGGGAATGACTCGAATGAGTTAATAAAGTTCTTATTTCCGTTCTTTTTCTTGGAGTGATATCCATTCCTCGACTCATTCTGTTCCGAAAAAATGCCTAAAATCATTAAAAAAAAAGATTTTTTTTTTTTAGAAAAGCTTTGCTTTAAACAAAATAAAGTGCATTACTTACGTTTCAATTAAAAGAAGTTAAAAAAATGTCCCCAATAAATTTTCAAAAAAAAAAACTTTTTTATTTTTGTTCTGCCTTTGATTGCACTTCAAGAATAAAACCGGTTTTTCCCCCGAATAAAACCATTTTGAATATCCGCCGACAGTGAAAAATAACCGTTAAGCACATAGACTGAGAAATAAAAATCACGAGGTACGCTTAGAACCAAAACAAAAGCTCAAAAGAACACTGAAACAATGTCCCTATTAATTTGGCAACCCACTGTATTAACATGTAAAACGTTAAAAAGACAGAAATATTTAAATACTTGTATGTGTAAGAATGTTCATACCTACCTATATGTATTGCGTTCTGAGTAATCTTAAAAAAAAATATGATAGGTACAGCAAAACCTGTTTACCAGCACGTTGCGGAGGTGGCAAGGATACGTTCACGCTTTGGCTATAAATAACTTTGTTTTGATAGCTACGACCTACGAGTAAAACAAACGCCGCCGCAAGCGTTAATTGTCACTGCAGCACATGACTGCACTTAAATCAATATTTTGTTTCCTCGGTTACATCTTACATCAGTTGTTAAAACTATCGCTTTTTTGTGTGTAAACAATAATAATATATAATATGTGTATAATGTATGTAACGTCTACTTGTTAAGTAATTGTACGGCTGGACCTGGAATGCATGACACGCACTATGCAGAACTACACATAGGTATGTGTTCAAATGTTGACTACCTGTCTACAAACTACACTAGTACCTCTCATACAGTGGAAGCATAGATAAATGTAGATACATGTATGAAATGAAGTATACATAATAATCTAGGTAGTAATCGGTTTTACTGTCGACCTAAAATTAGTAGATAACGGTCATCATTATTTCTAAAAATAAAATAGAACATTATAGTTAACTGCAAATATGTACACATAGGTAAAATTACATTTTATCGTCCGGTGTATGCTAAACACAGGTGCTCTAAAAGTCTAAAGTGTAGGTCATTGAACTTTTAATGTAGGTACTTTCTTGAAGTGGTAAAAATAGAACAAAATTATGTTCGAAGTGTGGTGGCCATATCTGAATGGTAATGTTAGGTTATATGGTTATAGCTACCGAGTTGTGAGTTTATCACTGAATTGGATCAGATTTTAGCACCAACTAGAATCATAAATTAGCAAGTTGAAGATAATTCAGGCGAGATAGAGTACGTCATTTACATTGGCCTGTCATCATGGTTGTAGCCATTTTGTTCATTTTAAGTCATTTATAGGTGATAGACAATTATTAGAAATCTGCTACAGGTGTAAGTTCGCTGCTCCACTCTTTTATTTCAATTAGGCGTATAATACCATAATATTTGTCTCGGTTTTCGTAGACAGAGATGTCTTTGAGGAATGCGGTTTTCCATGAGGATACATTTCCGTGAATAAAAAACTTGTGTTTTTCATATAACAACGTTAATAACATTATAGATATGTATATAAATCAAGGTGCAAAGTTGGTACTTCTACCTAACGAAATGTGGTTTAAACCTGTTATGATCATGTTATATAATTCACAATTAATAAGAAGGTAGAACCCAGAACTCCATGCGTCGATTTTATAAGAATGCACTTTCGATACAAACAAGCTAAAATTCAAACTCTCTCATATGCCTTCTAAATAATATCAAGCGCAACAATCTTTTTGCTTTGTCAATATAATGGAGAGAATGGCCGCGTTCGATTGAGTGGTAGATTACTAGCGGCATTTCAAATAGACGTTTAGGCCTACTGTCCACGTACGCACACTTTCGTCATTATGCATCTTGGCGTACGCTTTGCGACTACGGAAATGCTACTCTGCCGCTCCGTGGATAGAGCATTGTTTGTTTATATGCCAGCTGCAAGGAAGCTGCAAGTAAGCTGAAAGCAAGCGTATACAACAAGCCGCAAATGACGAAAGCGTGCGTATGAAGCGCAGCTACGTGGGTAGGCGATTAGGCGGTAGGCCTTAGGCTTTTCACCATGTCAAATATGTGTTTTTATTCAAAATTCTCAAGCCATAAATATCGCGAATATCAACCCAAAATTCTCCTTCAACAAATAAAAGTAAAAAGCACATCTTCAGCGTATACAATTGAGATAACCTAAATGTGGATTTATTTAAGTCAAATCGGCGGTCTCTGCAATTCAAGGGCGAAACATAAGGTCATGAAAACCATACAGTCTTCAAAGGTTTAATCATTCACATATCAGCGTTGCTGATGATCCCTTGTTTCTTCTAAGTCTTGACAGTTCCTTTGAGATAAAACATCCTCTGTTTGTGATGTCAATTCTTTCTTAAAATTTTTGGACACAGTCCTTTTTGCTTAGCGGATTGTGATTTGAGTGATATTGTGGCTATCATAAACTTTGTTTTTCTGTAGCTCATTGAATAATTTTACTGCGCTAGTGCTTGACTATTTACAATAATTGTTACTGGTTTGCCCGAAGGTGATTAATTCATATTGGAAAATTCTGCATTAATTGTGACAGTCGCGTAGGCACTCTTATATAAAGACTCGCACACAACTTCGGCCCCCCCATTTTACTCCATTTTTTCCATCAGTGTAGATTTCGATTTCTTTTAAATACATATCAATATTTTTTTACACACTTAGGTATATCAACGTCACTTTAATGAACACGATATAGCATCTTATTTAAAGGGCCCCTTCAAAACACTTTGAAATCATAAACACTATAGGTAGATACTTCAGTTGCCACTGTCATTTATCTACTCTCTTGAATTCAATGTGTTAGCCATACACCTATATAGCCATATCCTATTCAAGTTGATAACAAAAATATCTTGCTCTTGTGGCATTTTATTATTTAGAATGATTTAATATTGACTCAAATGGTTCAAGTATTTCAGGGCACGTATTGGGTTGGTATGTAAGTGTTTATCCAGCTTGTCTGCTAAAAAAAATACTACAATTCTTTCGATTTATTAATTTTTTCTTATAGAATGAGTAATGAGTTTGGTATAAACATCATCACCAAATCTTCTGAAGCGCAATTTTTTAAACTGGTCTTGTCTCAAGGTTATTTGCAGTCAACTTCTGCAAAACACTACTCGTGTTTACGAATCAAACTATAATTTGCATACACTTGCATTACTAACTTGGTTATTGAATTAATAACCGATATTCTTGGTTGGTAACGTCAGTTTCAGTTACCAGAGTTTGAATATAATTGTACCTGTAAATTAAAAATTTCACTAGCTACATATTGAATTTTTAACTCAACACATATAGAAAACTGTTTGTCTTGCTGATCACGTCTACCTACACCAAATTGTTTTATGTTAAATCGATTTACATTTTTTTAAATAAAATCAACTACATATTAACAAAACTTGTTCGTTGCTCAGACTGTTGGTAATGTTGTCGGTGAAGGTCACAGGTATGTTAATTAAATAAAAATTTGTATGACGTTTTTATTACTTTTCGACCGAATATAAGCTAATTGCTTACGAACTTACCTATAGGGATTCTAAATCCATAACATTAAAATTTTTACCAGAGGTACAAAAAGATACCTATAATAGGTATTGTTGTCGCTTAAAAGGCACCCGTTATTTGATTTTAGGACGGCACCCCAATAACGCCTTTTTTAACATTTTGTTGGTGTGCAAGCACGTTTTCCGAAGAACGGGTCAAGTTAACCGGTTTCCAAAAGTGTGTTTACAAATTTGTATTGAGTTTTTTGCACATACACTAAGATTAAAGATGCGTGGTCTCTCGAGATAACGTATTTTCGCAACTATGAGTACTGTATGGTCGCAATTGTATTTGGCAATAATGCTCCCAAAATATGCCTTATACAGAAAAGGTAACAAAATGTTATTTTTAATATGTCTATGGGATCTGTCAAGGGCGTAAAAAAAATAGTAGAGTGTAGTTTATTCACCAACTTTAGAACCATGACAAAGATTGAAAGATTCCAGATGCAGGTTGTAATTATGGCATTACCAATACGGCAATACCTCGTGCAGATATTACCTTTTTCATTGACAGTTAAGCGGAAATAAAAGCCATCTCACCCGTTAAGTTAAAATCGAAGATTATAAGTCGCTGCCGCGAAGAGCTACCGGGTTCTTGGCGCGCAACACAATGTAAGACTAAGCTAGGTTCTCGGGCACAGAGGTTAATCCCTTGAAATAAACCAGTCCCACGCCACAGTAATTCATCTCCCCTGTAATTTCAGACAGACAATTGGGAACAAAATACTAATGGCGACAAATGAAAGATGAATCAAGCTTGATTTCTGTGACATAAACAGGAAAATGTGGCCTGCTATCGTTCTGTGGTTTGTTAAACAAACAGAAAACTGAGAGAATCCTACAATTGAACAAGAAATCATTGTCTTCGATTATGGGAATTATCACCGGACACAATATGCTGAAATATCACACTAAGAAAATTGTAATCAGTACAGATGACCTGTGCAGAAAATGCGGTGATGAGGAGGTGCTTGAGGGAGGACACCCCACACTTTCTTTGCCACTGCCAAGCGCTCAGCTACATACGAAATAGAATCCTTGGTAGTTACTTTTTCGAGGATTTAGAAGAACAGGTCCATCAATGACCTATTTAAATTTGTAAATAACTCGGTATGATTTACCAATCCGTTGATTTTTAATAGGTCCCCAGTGTGTGCGAATCATAAACCCCTGAGAGCATCACAACGGATCTACATTTAGTGTGGCACGTCCCTATTACAGGTTTCTCCTTGCAAACCCACTAACCTAACTTAACCTATAATGAACTAGTTCGAAGAAATTTGTTGGACTAAAATTTTAAGGCATGTACCTACATATTTTAGATACTTCGTATGGCTCTCTTCTGCTCAACTTTTGCGCACGGTAATGGAACGGAGTTTAACCAAATTTGACCAAAATGTATGTATTATCGTACGGGAACAGAGCCAATTTCACTAAAAATTTTATTGAAAGTTTATGGAAATAGTTTGTAAAATCGATTTAGTTTAGAATAAAAATATGACTAAAAAACTATGAACTATGGTATGGTTAGTCTAACGGTAGCCAAGGCGTTTTTAAAATTTGATGTTCCAAAATATTTGGAGAAAAACGGATACAATTATGGCTTATTGCTTTGTACACAATGTTGTATGTACAACAGTTTAATACTTTGGACAGTTTTTTGATATATTTCTCGGTGACTCCGTGATTAACGCAACTTCTAAACGTATGGTTTCCGGTTTAACCCCCTAAAAAAAGAACACACATTAAACCTGAAGATCTTTACTGTAACACTCACACCTTTCGCGAATGTTTGACAAGCATTGGAGAAATAATCGTCCTAAGATAGAAGCACATATACTATAGTTCTATATATATATCGCGTAAAAAAGAGGAAAACAAAATTAGCATTTTTCAATTCAATGGGACTTAATTTCACTTTCAAAAGTGCAATGAAAAATTACGTTTTGGACCTTTTTCCATAATGGCACATGGCACTTCAACGTCTGTTGTTTGGTAATCGTGTTATATGTAGGTTTGATTTTGTTCTGATGAATTTGGTTGCAAATCGCTTGAAATAGGGGATACAAAAAAGTGATAATTTTTATTTGCACTGGATGCGATATCTATATAACTCTATTATCTGTGATAGAAGCTTATATTTATTCTTCGCAAGTATTAAACTCACACAAACGAATTGCGTCCCGTCTGTTTGTGAAATGGATCTGGGCATATCTGGGATTGAAGATTGGATAAAAACGAATACACGAACATGTATAATATCCCAACAAAAATATTCCTGTAAGGAATGCTGGATGGGTAATTTTTTGTTGTAAACCAGTTTGAGGTAGGATATTATATGCTTATAACTTTGCTGTCCAAAGTCCAATCGAAATGTGTATAGATCAAACCAAAGAAACAAAACAAAAACAAACTCGTTTGCTTTTACTCTTTCTTCATTCATTGTGCCATCCCCATCTATCAGTATCTATAAAATTCTTTCTGAAATGACGCAACAGGTACAGGATAGGGAACTTACTGGTTTGGTTTGGAAGACAGGAAAGGAGATGCAATATTAGAAACAAGTATCAATAGTAACGTGTCGGAATTCAATGGAATCTATATTCGTATAGTATAGGGTCCCATAGAACCTGTTTTAAAAACTATTAATTTTTATTCTTGGAACTTATGGTTGATGTACCTATATAAAAAAAAACGAAATTGAATTATATTTTAACACTGCTGCCCATTAAAAACCAAAAGTCACAGTTTCGTGAGATAGGGTAAACAAATGTGATTATTTGTATTCTTTACAAGTTTAATGTCTTCAAGTCTTTAGTACTCGTGGGCTAGGCTGTGTGATTTTAAGTCCCTATTCAGAAATAAATCTGCTAAGGGATCGTAATCTGCAATAATTATTCCACACAGACTTCTCTTCAAGTCCTTCAACAAAGAAGGAAAAAGAAAGTTACTTGAAGCTACATATAAACAATCTGAAATGCTTGAACTATCATTGGTATTGAAACTAAAAAATCTGCCACAAGTGTTTCTATTGTATTCGCGAAAGCTAACCATAATGTCAACACGTTGTCGATTTGAGGTAACATTTCAAAAGCAGTGACTTTATGGTAAGTATGAGGTTCAACCACCTGCAAAAGGAATAGGTACGTATACGGTATACGTCTTCTCAACACACGTTACCTCTCTACTTATTTTATTCCAACAACTCGAAACACTCGAAGGTCGAAGCCTATTGCATTATAATACATAATTGAATGGCATATAAGGGTGTAGGAATGAGTTTGACGTATCTTAAACTTTCTACATTAACCAGACAACAGATTTGACTCGAATTAAAAGGATATACGAGGTTTTTCTATATAATTATGTACAATGAAAAATTTTCCTCACATACCTATAATCATCATTTTTATAGTCAGTCACCAACTCACAAGAATTCCCTTATCTCATGAATTAGGTGGGTACGTGGCAAATCGTTCATTTCCTTCTTAAAAGGATTATTTTTTGATGATGCCTCTTGGCGTGATTGCTTTGACATTTTCGTTGGTGCAGAAAATATAACAAAAAAGGTCAGACGTATAGAGCCATGGACATTTCAAAAATGTTTTACTTCTTCCACATCTTGCGTCTGAAATATATAAGTATGTAGGTACCTACGCAAACTAAGGCACAAGAATTCCATCGTAATATCCTGCCATATTATACCCACGCAAACACAAGTAGAACCACAAGAGCTCGGTTTTCGGGTTCGCATTTGGGTTCAGAGGTTAACATGGTGAAATATGAAAATAATTGGATGAGATATTTAGTGAAATTATCTATTATCGCCCACCACAACCCAGTGCGAGTGGGACGACGAAGATTTTTATTTCTAAAAATAACCTGGCTTCCTCCAGGCAAACATACACAAGTGGGAGGGAGACTCGCAATAATGTGTAGGTAGGTACCATCATTATTATCATCCTTGCCAACCCACTCAGCTACTCAGTTACCCCCCAACCCAACACTTGGTTTCGCAGGACCCCTGATGGCATTAACCGAGTTGTAAAGCAAGATATGAGAATAATTTAGATACATACATATATATTTTAATGCATATTTTTATATTCTACATACCGTGTTAGGCCTGACATTTGGCATTAGAAACGGAAATCGGCCATGTGTGTATCCGTCTTGGTTGCGATCACGAACTCCGGCCGTGTATCCATCGTCGTCCTCAATGCTGTTGTGGGAGAATTGCAGGCCAAGGGCAGAGGTCGCAATTAGGCAGATAAGGTGTAGCATATGGAACCATCCCATGGTTAGGTCGTAAACTTTTTCTTTTTGGTTCTATTTTTTTTATATAGTACCCAAAATGCTAAAATTGTGTTCACACGAAACTGACGGTATAATCGATTTTTCAATTCAAACAAACAACTGTTGGCACTGACAAGGGAGAGCGGGGGCTATCGCTATATGTTTCACAATTTATTTTATTTTATTTTCCACTTTTCGCAAACTATGACTGACTGACAGTGACTGGGATGGCAATGGTATATGATAACAAAATGTTCGCGTATTGTGTAGAGTCGTATACGGTTTTGTATCTCACGTCATTTTCACAGCAAATGGCTATTTGGTCTGTTTGAATGCTGGTTATGTGGGCATCCCCGCACGTATAAACATTTCTATCTACCCGTTTGATTCGGAGCGCAGGTCTGGGTTTTTCCCTTTTGGTGTTCGTCAGGAATGCGTGGCAACTCTGCAACTCAAATACGGCAACGGCACGTAAGCACGAAACAGTAAAAGAATCACTAAAATGGTAGAGATACAAGATACCATCCAAATATCTAGATAATTAACTAAACCCAGTGGTAGGGAACAGAGAACGCAACTATTAACACTAATACAACTTCTAATGGTTGTTGTTGACTGCTTTAGAGAACACCAAGTCACCAACAAAACAGGAAAACAAGAACAACTCAAACATCGAGAAGTGGTTGATGAATGAGTGCTTCTGCTTTGCTTTGGAGCAGCGTCGACTTGTAGATACTTCTCTTCAATTCGGATGCCAAGTGTTGACTAGTATCGGTGAGCTGGATGGAATTGATGGTAGGTAGCTGAATAGAATACAGTGGATTCGTTTGGGAATTGTTGTTGTAAAAGTGGTTGATCTGTGAACAGCGTTGTTATATGGTCGTAGATATCGTAATTGTGACGATTTTGGAAAGCAAATACGACGCTCCGATTTTTACTTAATTTGGTCTTATTTCTACGATTTGCTGATTTTTTGTTCCGATATTTACGATTTTGGAAGCAGTCAAATACGACGTATAAAATATATATACAATTAAAAATTTCAAAACCCTGCCGTAACTACTTCCTTCCGGATTTTAAAACTACGAACGAACAAATTTAAGACCAAATGTGCAAATCAAGAAAAGTTAGAATTTATTTTCGCATTATTTTTAAATACTTCACACAGGAAAGGCGAACAGAATCATTATTAGGTTTGCACTTAATTTGTTGTAAGTTGTAGTCCTCTGGGAATATGTTTTCAGGAAGCTAGTTACAAAGTTTGCTTGTTTTTTACTTTCCTCGGGATTGTCAGGATTTCAGGTGAAGTGCATTAGTTATCTCATATATCACATATCTCATAATGTGTCGCATGTCAGGAATAACTAAGTGCCTCAATACATACGTCATTCCATTTTAAGCCCTCCGCCTCCAAACGTCAGTGTAGCGAACTTGTCTACTCATAATAAGAACTGCTTCAGGTTATTGATCGTTATGTTGCAAGTTGCTGTAAGTGAAGTTGTTATACTTCTTTTGGCTTTTTTTGCTACATTACACAATTTCATTCGAAAATTCCGCCACTTACTTTAAAGATATGCGCCTTAATTCTATCTTAATTCTATCTATCGTCTGATCACTGAAGAGGACTCTATTCACAGAGTAGCTAGTTATCATTTACGGACTACGGAGACAGTGCGTTACCCTGTATTTTAGAACTACTCATTGCCGCTTCTAAGTCATAGAAAAAACGCAGCCGTGTAGACCCCATTAAACTGTTTACCAAAATAAGTCGGGCTGTATTTTTTAAGTAGCGAAAGCGTGGTGATGGCGCATAGTACTAATAATTTTGTAGTAGAATATAGAATTACTGAATAGTTAAGGTAAGCGTTTAAAATGATTAATATTAGATAAGGCCCACAGTCCTGAAGCTTTTCAATCGCCTACCGTAGTAGTCAAAAATCCCAAATAAACATGCTAGCTGAACATAAACGCCTTGAATGGGGGAAGTGGGATTAACCCAGTTTTGAAATTGGTGGTCATTTGAGTCCAAAAATGCTGATGACTTTTTGGAGTTCGATATCAAAATCATTCCAATTTCTCAATTTTGGGACCTAGTTTGCACATTTAGGGCAAATGTGGTTACACAGTGCCACTATACTGTTAAAATTTGTACTGTTAAAAAAAGTATCTATACTTTAAGAGGTTCGCACCCAACTAATAGAAACTAATTGTTTTTGTGTACTAAAAGCTATGGTTTAAGTGGTCCTCGATGAGGTGCACTTTAAACAAGACCGCGACTCAGGTGGCGCACGAATGTGGAAGGGCACCTTAACCAACTTAGTGTGCGAAACTGGAGACAACTGGCCAAAGATGGTGCTGGCTGGAGACGCTTGTTGGTTGAGGCCCAGGTCCACCCCGGACTGTAGCACTACCTTAAGTAACAAATTCTATTGTGTTGCCACTGAAAATTATAGGTGATTACAATGTCTGCTCCTGGACTTCTGCACCTTCTGCAGAAGTCGTTGAAGGGTAGGTATCAATCGCACAGTGTCCGCTTATGACATTTGTTAAAATGGCACATCTTTCTAAACACCCTAATACGTCCCTACACAAATTTGTACAAAATACGATAATTACGATTTTCACATTCCCAAAAATACGATTCTCAGAAAAAGTTTATAACAACACTGTCTGTGAAGGCAGCAGGTTGTTGTGATTGTGGGCGATTTTTCACCTTGGGCTCTCTTCCGCCAGGAGAGAAGATAAGAGAAACCGCTATTCATAGTATTTATTTACATAACGTAAGAATTACGTTACATTTGTAAGGTTATGTGTACAGTAGCTCAGATAAATAATCGTATAAAGACAAACATTTTTTTGTGTGCAATTGTGAATGGAGAACTATTTGATGTGAAGGGAATGTCAGCCCACCAGTCATTAGTAGATTTGCAAAATATCTGATCCAGTGATGTGAACTTAACGTCAACACATCCAAAACGAAAGTGGTTGTGGTAGGTACTCTTCAGCAGAAAGCAAATCAACCTACAAAATTCGGAAATAATGGCGATTAAAGAAGTCTTATATTGGCTAAAAAAAAAACGTGGTATTCGTTAAAGATATCTGCATATTTTCCGACTGCCAAGCAGTCATCAACTCCTTGGACTCGATCTCTATAAATTCTTAGGGAACTGTAAGGCTGATGAACTCGCCAGAATATAAACAACTCAACCATCCTGCCGAATAAAGGCACCCTAGGCATACCAATCGCTACTTCCAAACAAAAATTGAAGTTATCGAGAGTGCGAATCTTAGGTGGTAGCGACGAAACAAATTTGGCCTAAGCTGGATTTGGGATGCTCTAAGAAACTGATTTCTCTTAACAGATTGCATATCGGCGCCACAATAGGTGTCATTACTGGACACTGCCAGATAGGAAAACATATGCCGCAAGGGTAGGCCTTTTCGCAAACGACTTTTACAGAAGCTGGAAACTAGAAATTACTCCTCACCTTCTTTGTTCGTGGCCAGCTCTCTCCAGAAGAGAAAGCTTCACTTGGGAGCCTTCCATTACAACGACTTGGACCCCTTTTACACGCAGAATTTTTTCACTCATGACTCTTCTTAATTCTCTTTTGGGCACTTATGGTGCATTTATACGTTCAGTGTTTTCACTTTAGTGCCTTGATTGTCAAATTGTCTTTGTTTCCTTTTTTTCTCATTCGTCGCTCGCGGCGCAGACCGCATACAGTTCGAAAATAGAGCAAATGCAGACGTCTATCGCGACTGAGTACGGTTTGAGAATAAAGCAACGCTGAAAATAACGAAAGAGAGCGAAAGAGAATACAAGAATCGGATGGGAATTCGCGGCCCATCAGTGTTCGGCTATCCCCTGCACTTTTCATCCCCTTTACCTACACATTCTCGACACTAAAGTGAAAAAACTCTGCGTGTAAAAGGGGTCTTGGCTGACACAGACATCAGAAGCCTCTTACGCTTTATAAAGAGCTCAAAATGGTTCAACTAGAAGGGAGATCTTATATGATCCGTTTCCATTCGTATAAATCCTTCCATTCGTCCCAAAAAATAAAAACTCACACGAACGAATGGTTGCGAGAAGCTAGGCCTAGGTTGTCTACAACCTGTCGTGCCACCTATCTATTTTTTTTAATCAGAAAGGCCGCATAACGCTCTTTTTATTTGTGAGAAAACACAAGGCAAGACTTGGGGCCTAAAGTGGTACTGAGACCCACTACGGGACAGTTTTGGACATTGTACGATACTGTAGCGGGAGTACAGCTGCAAACTGATGAAATTCATCCGAGGTATCATTTCCGGAAAGGATTGAATGGCAAAGCGATAGAGTAATTAAGCAATGCGAAATTGCAGTCTATACAGACGACTAAAAAAACAACGGAAGGCACTTCACTTGCCATTTATTGCGTAGATCCAAATCTGACAGCGTCTATACGACTACCGGGTACAAGTAGTGCGTATTCCAATCAGAAGTTCTGGCTGTTTTTAAGGCGGCAGAGCTAATGCGGATGAGATCTATACCTATCTGGAAGGGATATCTGCGATAGTCAGGCCGCACTCAAGGCACTGAAATCTACGAACATCAATTCTGAAATAGTCCAGGAACTGTCACACAATGCTCAAGGCATTATGCAGTCAGAACCGACTGAGACTGTGCTGGGTACCAGGACACTGCAGTATAATTGGAAATGAGTAAGCTGACGAGCTTGCGAGAAGAGTCAGACATTTGATAGGTAGAGAGGAGGTATATATTAAAACAACCTTCATCCTTCATGCATCATAAAGGGCGCTATTAGAAATAAAATAACAAACCGGCGGCGGCGGTGAACGGGCCTTACCGGACGGGACACGCAGTATCCAATGCACTTTGGCCTCATATTATTCGATCGTAAAAGATCTAGGGAAATTCACAAACTAGGCAGGGAACAACTCAGGACACTGGTATATTCTCAGGACACTGTCTTCTTTGGAAACATGCCAAGAGACTCAGACTGGTAGACTCGGACACTTGCAGATTGTGTAATGATCTGCATGCCGATGAAGATATAAAAAGTAGAAGGAAATTTCTAGGCAGGAGATAGACCATACCAAATGCAGTGGCAAGTGTTTGAGTGTTTTTCCATATTGTAGTTTACTGCAATTGGTTCCCTTTATAGGGATCGAGATTAGCCCTGATGGTGCTTACTGCCGTATGAGACCTCACATACCTCTTTTAAACCTAACCTACTTAACCTCTAAGCAGCATATCGTCGACTACTTATGTACTAGATTTTATTTCACTCCCTATCCCTATTCCATTAGAAAGTTCCCAAAAGTTAGACCCATGCAAACTAACAGTAGGGAGAAGCTTGTTTCGGGTCCTATGTTTGAAAAAAAAAAAAAAAATAAAAAATCATTATGAAAATATACTACTCGTAGATACCTACCTACTCACTCAAGTGTTATAACTTGAGCCTTTATATTATTTAATGACCATTTCATTCAAATTGATTTTTTTTTATTGCAAAATTCCTATTTACGATGAATGTCCTTCACTGCTCAGGATAACATTAACAACTTCATACGCTACCTGGGTACATTTAAAATACCTACATACAGTCCCAGTTCCAATATCCTTTTGCCTTTGTTATGGCGCAGTTATAGCCTTAGCAACGCGGCATTTGAAGAAAATAATAATTCGCAACAAACAACGATAGTGCAACAGTCCCAAAGAATGTGCATTTTATTTACTAATTTCAATTAGTTTTAAGAGTTTTGTTTATAAATAACTACATAATTAAGAAAAATGCAATTTTGGGAAAATTTATTTCTGGTTTGCGCACTGTTCTATGTGACTTGTTCGACAGTTTCAGCCAGATATGTAGAGGGTCATGTGAAAACACTGGAGGTAAGAGTGGTTTCATTTAAAACTAACTACAAGTTGTAACGTTTGTCCTTTGGTAGGATTGGGTTTTTCTGGCAAGATTTTGTTTCCTATCGGGTAGAGGACGATACGAGTACCAAATTGAGTTTGAACGGAGATTCGGCGAACCACAGTTGCTGTTGTATTATGACGATGAGACCCAGTGGCCAGCTATCTACAAAACTGGAAAAGTGAGTGCCTACATTTAATACATTGATTTATTTCACATTTTGTTCATGGGGGGAAATGAATGAGGCTAACCGGACACACTTTCTCCGTTTATTTGAACTGAAAAGAAATCTGCCGAAATTGTATTCGGGGTCGGGTTCTTGAAAATTCAATTTGTGGAGACTAGAGATGGAAAAAATGGGTAGAACTTGAAACAACACTCGGTTCATAAGGCTAGCCAAGAAACTTCTATAGGTACTAACGCAAAGATATTCGAAGCATGGGTCAGCATGACCATACGAATAGCCTTCGTATCCTAACAGGGGATTCTAAACTTAAGGAGCGCCTTAGTAAACATGGTATATTTGAAGAAGGTCTCTGCAGATTCTTCGATGAAGCCGCAATGAAATCCATAAACATGCTGGGATCCCGTGCGACACTGACTAAGAAAAGACTGACGAAATACCCACATCTCAGCCAATATGAAATCATTGGAGTCTTAAAGGAAACTGGAAATTTTCTTAAATTCAGAAAGAAACGAATTTCCGATTATTCTATCATAGAACTTGAATCCACCTAGACTTTGTCATGGAACTAGATTGTTGCAATTTCAATATTATTTATTTATTTATTTTTTTTTATTTTTTTCAAATGCCATAACATACAAAAAATATTAACAGTAACGGCGAGGGAGATGTCAGATGACGTTTGTATTTAATTTGAAACGATTGCAATTCCCACTGGACTTTGTTTTATTCATTAATAAGTAGTCCAGGGGCCTGTACCACAAAACTACAAGTATTGTACAACAGGCGACAAAAACAGGTTTACAAAAACCATTCTTAATTGTTAAAATTCGCCTGTTGTACAATGCTTGTAGTTTTGTGGTACAGGCCCCAGGTAGGTATGTATGTAGTAGTGGCGATTGAGATAAACCCAAGTGGCACTATGTGTCGTTTTGTTACTACAAACTCATTTGACCTGGTTGTTGTAAGCATGTGGAACGGGGGGGGTTTAGATCCATTCATTCAAAAAGGTTATGAGCTCTTTAATACTACTCTTCGAGACTTGGTCGAGGGATACGAAGAAGGGAGCTCACTGTCTAGTGCCGGACAAGGGAATAGGTAGCGAGTGAGGGTTTCTTTTTCGTTTGCGTCGGTACAACTGCGACAATGTGTATTACGTGGGATGCCTTATCTGACTGCATGGTCCCCTATAGACCAATGACCTGTGGTGATCGCTGTTATTCTGGCTATATCTTTTCGTATTTTAGTCAGGAGGTGGGTTGTTTTTTCCCCGCTATAATTTGGCCAAATCCTTCTGGATACGAAGCAATTTGTTAGCCTTCATCTGAGATTGGCTTTCGATAGGGATTCTGAGGAAATTTTTGCTTTGACTGCTCCTATTGGAATGTGGACAGATTCCGCAAGTGAGCAGTGGAGGATTGAACCTTGCCTGGCCAGCACGTCAGGCTGTTCGTTTCCATAAACGTTGCTATGGCCCGGAACCCAGATCAGCGCCAGCTCCTCTCGCCATTCTAATACTAATTTTGAGGTTATATTGACTGAGGCGATAGCCTTGATCGCAGCTTCACCGTCAATGAATTTGTCTATCTTTTGCTCGTGTGTAGTTTGATTAGGCGGCAGGCTTCACGGATAGCAAGTATTTCCGCCTGAAACACACTGGATGTATCCGGGAGCCTGAAGGATTTGTCGATGCTCAGAGACTCAGAAAATACACCCGCACCTACTCCACAGTTCATTTTTGAACCACGCGTGTAGACTGTTAAATTCGAGTCTCTGTTCACCCGTCCGTCTTGCCAATCTAATCTTTAGGGGAATTCAACTTCAAAGTGTTTTTTAAAAAGTATTCTGGGGGTAATGTAATCCGTTGTGGGTGCGGTACTACCTCTCTTGACAGAGAAAGCAGAATATTGCTATGTCCGTAAGGTCTCGCATACTATAGCACTCAGCTCTCGTGTGCTATGATGTGATATGAAGGTCTAAAGGTAAAAGATGCAGAAGGACCGTGAGGACGTCTGACGGCGTTGACCGCAGAGCGCCTGTGATGACTATGCATGCCGTTCTTTGAACTCTGTTGAGCTTGCTTATGTTATAGGCTTTTCTGAGAGCCGGCCACCAAACTATTGACCCGTGGGGATCTACAGCTGTGTAAGATCTTCTGCTGCAGGCATAAAAAGCTATGCACGCTTTCTTTACCCGCTGTTCAATGTTGAGTTTCCAGTTGAGGTTGGGATCCAGGATAACTCCCAGATACCTAGCACTGGATGATAATGAGAGCGGTTGGACGTTTAGGCGAGGAAGTGTAAAGTCTTAGTGGTGAAAAGCATCAGCTTATGAAACGACAAGGGACGACAATGAAGAACGTAGCGGTTAAGTCCGGTCTTATTAGCAACGCCAAGGACTGCGCGGTGCCCGGAATATGCAAACTATTTAAGTCGGCAGCGATTGAATCAATCGCAGTCCCATAACCGGACTCTATGTTGTATTCAGAGTAGCGCTTGCTGTCGGACTTGGAAAAGATAAACCAGAATCAAAATGGCGGGAGTTTCTGACCATACGTCTTATTAAATGCTCTTAAAGCGACATCTTTCGCCCTCCTATACTCCGCCACCGTGCCGTAGATTAGGATCAGACGTCCTGATCGAAGAACTATTTATACAAAAAATCTAGTAAGTGAACTTAGGACCCTAGACTTATGTCTTCGTAAGGAAAATATAAACCAAGATCTTGTATACGTGCAAGCACCCATATCTTACTATACAGCAAACAAAATATTGTTGCCAACCGGCCAGCAGTTCAGCTTAATAGTCCCTTCCTAAAAATAAAACGTTTACTTTAACTCTCTTTCAGACCTGTGCTCAAAAAATAAGCGTTCTTCATCCCGAGGATTATCAAATCGTGACACTCTCTGCCAAAAGCCCGTACAATATTGCTTCTGGTTGCGCTCTAAGGACATCCAATGCTAACAAGGATACCACACTTAAGTTTGTAACCTCGTAAGCCTGTATCATGATTTATGTTACTCTTAAACTCTCCTCAGGCCGAACATCGAAATCCCAATTGAAAAGCCTGTTGGCGGAGATATAAATTCGTCTTACTTCGATCAGTTTCTAGAAACATCAACGGAGATATATAGCTCTGACGATTTGGAAATCTTTAACATCACTTATTCTACCTTTAATGAAACTGAAACTTTCAACCAAACCCAAGATGTGAACTACATACCTTTGGGTTCAGATGCAGGCCGATTTTACAATAGTATCGAGAATGATACATCATCGAATTTGGATGACGTCGAAGAGCTGTTTGACGAGGAATTTGAACGAAATGGAACAAAGGTAATCAAAAAGTTCAAGTTTTTGAAGCATTTTGAAACAAAAGTTGTGTTTTAGATTCGAATTAAGCGAGGCTTTGGATCGGCTGGTAACAAATTCATAGTGACATGTCACAGCACTGGCGGATTCTTAACTTCTCGAGAGCGTTGGTGGTACATAGCTATCGCCAATTGTGGCAACAAAAATGGGATTGATGTCAAGTACAAGTTTCGGATGACCAACGGTCCACCGGGAGACTTTTGGCATGAACATTTTTCCGCAGATGAGATGTGTAAGAAAAAGGGCCTATTATTGACCTCCTAATCAATGTTTCTATTTATCTTCACAGATATTCCACCGATTTTGTTGGCGGAGGCTCTTACATATGTATTTTTACTCTTAGCCATCACCATCTGTGCGATTGAGCTGAAGAATCGTCACTTATTTCACTGCACCTATCGGCTGTTTGCAATGAGTGCAAGCTTTCAATTTTTCGGTGTATTATTTCTAGGTGTATCGTGGTCAAAGTACGCTATCCATGGAGTCGGTCCATATACTGGAGTTGGGACAGTTTTATTAGCTGCCGCAGAGATAATATTCCTCGTTGTTCTCTTGTTAATGGCGAAGGGTTACACCATCACCAGAGCGCGCATCTCTACCTGTTCCACTGTTAAACTGACAATATTCATCAACACCTACATAGTGTTCTATCTGTCCTTGTTCATCTACAGAGAGGAAGTGTTCGATCCCGGAGAGGTATTAAACTTGTACGAATCGCCGGGGGGTTTGGGCCTTGCCTTACTTCGTTGTGGCTCGTGGGGAGCATTTCTCGTCTCGATCATAAATACGACTCGGAAGTTTCCAGAAAAGTCTGTGTTCTATTACCCGTTTGGCATCCTTGGGTCTATGTGGATTCTCGGTGGACCAGTGCTCACATTCCTGGGAATAGTGTTCTTCGATCCGTGGGTGCGAGAGAGTGTGATGTGTGCAGTTTTTACGATTCTCAGTATATCGGGACATGCTTCATTTCTATGGCTAACCTGGCCATCGAGGGCGAACATTAGCTTTCCCTATCACGTGCGAACTAACCATGTGGGTGTGATGTCCGCAGCAGACGATGGCGCTGACTATCCGCGACATATTTACGAACCGAGTGTCGATGGAAATCCTCAGAGTATTATTATTCCCCTGTCTAGACGGACAGAGGATTTGCTGAACGGAGTATACAGTCAATATTTATGCGAGAGACAGTGCTACAACTCAGGCTCCACACCATTGAGTCACATATCATTCCCAAATGGAATGAACCCAGGCCAAATGATCACCGAAAACAATGTATCCACTCAATCAAATGGCCGTCGAAGGGATCCCCCGGACGAACAACAAGATTCAGGACATCCCTCTATAGAAGACATCCCTAGCAGTTCGAGTAGTAAATCTACTACCGATGAAAAACCGGAACCATCAGCTCCTCCGCGCTCTGATGTCTCAATGGATTCAAAAGATTCATCTGCTGCATCGTCAGCAACGAAACGAAATCCATTTGTTATAAATTCTGCGGCAAAACTGCCAAATAAAATTATTTTGGATCCAATAAATCCGCCCGTACAGACAAATAGATTGGGCGATGTACCCACACATCTATTTGCGGCTCGCAAAAGTTCAAATTAATCAATTAAAGTTTTGAAATGTATTAAATCATAAAAACATGATAAGCATTTAGAAATGCAATAAACGTTTTTATTGACAAACATTTCTTTTTAAATATTGAAAACTTATTTGCTTTTTATATTTTACATGCGCTCCGACGATTACTCACCTCAACATTAGAGTTAATTGATAACACTCTTTCGACGGAAAATCAAAACAACTTACTTTACATTGATGTCTAATTTCATTTTATTTATAAAATAAAGGTATACGTACTCAATTTGACTAAATTTCATAGCAGATAAGAAATAGAAATGAAAAGATGACTAAACTCACACGCCACGACAAAAGAACGCCTTTAAGTATCGCCCAGTAATAATTTCTTTAGCATCCCAAGAGCGTGGGATGCTTTTTTACCTATCAAATGTCGCAGGTAATATCCGTTTCCGCTGTTTGCCAATCCAATCGATGCCAGGAACAGAGTGTAACACAGTAAAGAGAGTGCGTAACGATTTCGGCCAATCCAATCGATAACAACGCTTCGCGCGCTGCTCTCATCGGGAAACTGACGACCATAGAAGAGCAAATATCTCACTCTAACCACATCGTTGTTTGTTATCACCACGTAAGTGTTGGGAATGTCCGTTTTGTGTTTTTCTGTTAAATTTGGCCGATTGGAATTCATTTTCAAAAATCAATTTTATTCAAAACTCTAACTCACCATCTTGTCGGAATTTTACGTGATTTGGATTCTCGACATATTCACATAGAGCGACACATGATAACATAGCACCACAGTTCGAAGCACCCCAGCCAGCACCATACGGGCTGTAATCGATACTTACGGAGAGCTCTGTCGATAGATAAACGCCTTCTCCAAAAAGAGCATTCTGTTAGATGGGATAATGTTATATGAATGAGTGAGGGTGTTTAATTGTTTTATGACAAACCTTGCACATGTGTTGATGTAAGCCGTGATTTATTATCGAGTAGAAACTGTCCAATTTACTGCCATGAAATGCGAATTTACTCGAAAAGTTTTCCTTTTGTTTTTGGAAGATTTCTTCGGACTTTGAATTTTTAGAAGGACACACGGCAAAAATATGACTGGGAAAAGTCAAATCACTTTTTTGTGGAATTTTCGAGATGATGACATCGTACTAAAAAAAAAAGATACAAATAAGATAAAATTGCAAATCGCTGGCGATCTATCTTGCCTTTGGAAAATGCTTGGTTTCATATTTGTCCTCCACCGTATCAAATTATACCAACAAACTACCGACAAAACGTTGAGTATTTTCAAATTCCCCAACAACCCCATGTAGTAAAAACTATCTACTACCAGAATTTTTTTGCATACTAGTTGTCCACTAAAATATTTTCCTGCCAAGGATTTGAAAAAACAGAGAGAATACCGTCAGAACGCCATACGTCACGCCCTTTGAGGGGCCACTGGTGATTTAGACCAATTATTATTATACAGTAAGTCGCAATTTCAATTGCTCATACATTGCATCCAGTTTTTTCTACAGAATTTCTGAGTTTTGTCATGGTTCCACTAACAAACAATCTCACATTGTGGAAGTGTCAAATCGAGACCACTTATGATTTAAATAAACGTCGCAAATAATCTCACATGCTGACGATCGGAATCGAGATGATGGTGGATGGTTGGTTGTGGTTACATTGAATGCAAAATCACGATTGGGATCCCCTTCTTCACTCAAAAGGTATATTTGTTTGATCCACTGACGCTATACAGGAGTCACTTTATTCAACTGGGTTCGTTTGGATCTAGGCGAGTTTACTGAAAGACTGTATTTTGGGTGTATTCATGTCAATTGATGATTACACTCCTGGGACAATTGCTGTTTACATTTGTGACAATTGAATTAACTGACGGACTGTTTCGAATTATTCATTAGAAGTATGTTTGAAAGAAATTTAAGTGCAGTGGTAGCGCGCGAGCTTAGAGCGACTGAAAAGCTAAGCATCTTTATGGGTAGCTATGTAGCTTGCACTTCGTGCTCGCATATGAATATCATTTCAATATCAATGATCGTCCTGTCCTGCTTAATATCTGTCCAATAAACTCTGCATGTTAGTTAGTAGAGTCTAATTTGATTATGAGAAGAAACTTGAGTATATCGGCGAATTACTCACGAGCAGATGACCCAGTTAATTTTGAGTCTGCTAGGTCACTCTGTTATTAAAAGATTATCCTCTAATGAGAATTTAGGGAATTGCCCCTGATGATGCAAGTTCAGCGGCGGAATATAGAAACTTATGGAGGATCCATTTGAGCTTTAACACCTACCACCCTTATAATGGATAGGAGACATTTGAAAGTAATGATGATAGTGATGGTTTTAAATACATATATCAATCTATATTTTTCTAAAAAGTCCCATTAGCCCTGCAACTTTTTGTGACATAATAGGTATTCACCAACTGATTTGCAGACCTTAGATGTGTTGCTATGGTGAAGAAGAAGAGGCCACTTGTTAGCACAGTTCGGGCATTCAATTCTGTGCAGTTAAAAAAATATTATTCCGGAGTAAGTTCACTCACCGATAATCTTTTTGATTTGTTCATGTCGTCAAACAAATGAGGTAACCTAGCCAATGAGGTAATTTTTAATGAGGTGATTTACTTAGCATTTATTTTAACAGAAACAAAACCTAATTTAGCCTGAAAAATCATTGGATGCAACAGGCAAAACGCTATAGAATAGAAGTATAGGCGCGATTAATTGCTCAAAGATTTGTTAAATATGTATTTCGTAAATGTAATATTAATAATTCATCAGAATAAATGTCATATATGAATAGATTTCTTAATACACAAATGTAATTGATTCGACCTTAAAATTCATTCGTAGCAATTAAACAGCTTACGTGTCATTTGAAAAATCAGGTACCCATCTTATGAGGAAGCTGTGGCTACTTAAATTTATATTTGTTAGCAATAATGATTGATCCAAATTACAAGTTTAAAGCAAAATATGCATCACGGCTTCTTTGTTTAACTAGGACACATCTTAGTGCAATCTCCCTTCAGTACATAACCACTGCCAAAAGAAATTTATTACTCACCTCATCGCTGTCGACGCTCCTTAAGAACGGATCACGTACATAGAGTAACACCCAGTAAAGTAAGTCCACTACTTCAGTGTCCAATTCGTCGTAGTTCTCATCGTTTATATTTTTAAGAAGTACTCTCAGTTTAGGTGTCTCATTGATAATAGCCGTCTGTAGGTATATAATATGTAGATATCACACAATGAAAAACAAATCATTATCAGCCAATGACGATGAAACACGATTGAGGTCGTACTTACCAGCGCTTCGATATTGTAACCGCCTTGTTCTGATGCAAATCTTGGAGGAAATGGTTTAAGTTGCGACTCAAAACGATAGCTAAGGGCAGCCGATACGAACAGGGTCCATTTGGCGTCACATGCAATGAGATCTCTGCTCAGTAGGTGTTTTAGACAGTGAATTTTTTCCAAGAAATCCGCTGCTGCGGTGGGAACGCTTTGATTTTGTTGGGGCTCTTCCGTCGTCATTTCCCAATAATATAATTAACTATTTACGAAAGTTTTCTGTAGAACAGACAAAAAAAATAATCACAAAAGTAAAATAACAAAAATCAACTGCCTGGAGCTAGAAATACTACTTCGTTGCTACGTCTACGTTTCCATACGATATTGTGATGTCTTCTAAAATTTAATTGAGTGAGAAATCTGTTTTATACGTTGATTAAAAATTGTACAAATTTATCAATAAAAAGATAAACAACACAACTACTTACCTACGAGAGAAAATAGGCGGAATGCGATTATTTTTCTTTTCTATTATACGATTACAATGAAAGAAGATGGAATCAAAACAAAGCCGAAGGTACGATGACAGTCGCACGCAACGAAGGGTGTTTGGAAAGTGCATTCGATGTGGAAGGTATTTGTTTGAATGTACTAAAATGTGCGTCTTTGTTCGATTTTGTTTTTAACCTGAAGGTACCTACTAGTTTCCACTGTCGATTTGAAATAGACAATTGACGTATTTTTATGCCAATTAAAAAATTGGCAAGTGGAAATAGCGACAAATTGCTTGTCAATGAATTGACAAACAGCGTTTGCCAATAACTAACAAAGAATTTGATTGACAAGTGGAAATACCTGAAATGTGAAACAAAATGACACTTTGTCTATAATTGACAGTGAAAATTAATTGGCATCAAGCTCATAAGTTTGTCAATCAACTGACAAACGATTTTTTGCCAATAATTGACATAAAGTGGAAATGAACTAACGGTGGTGTCGTTCAATGACAAACATGAGAGCTGTCAAACTTTGTCAATCAACCCACCTTAATTCTACTGATGCCCGCAATGTTTCTGCAATGAAGACTGAAGACGATCGAACCTGTACTAGCATTAAGGTTTTCCATTCTTTTGTATTAGTGGTACTCATCAGATATCATAATGCACGATATGATTTCTGTTTCCGATATGCTATTTGACTTGTGTGATCAACTAGTTGATTCTTACACTTGAGCTTGTTCTACTGCGTCTAAAATTTTACGATTTATCGTAGCTCAATTTTTAAGATTGCTGTAAATATAGGCATGTTTTTTTGGCACATCTATCTCAAGTGAAGTAAAGTAAAGTAAAATCTTTAACACGTAATTACAACAACTATATAGAGTCTCGAAAGTGCCAACCAGTGTGTAGTAGGTGTAATTACGTGTAAAAGATTCTACTTTACTCGGTTTCAATAGAAAAAAGTAATAGATTTCTGTGCTTTTTGTAATTTTTGGTTTTTTTCATAATATCTTCTTGGTCAAAACTTTGATTTAGTTAACTCCAATTGAAGAAATGTTTATAAATAATAATGTTGAATAAGGATGTCGATATTTTGAAAACAATTTCTCGAAAACCCAGTAATTAGGTCTGTTTTTTTCCACATCTATCTCAGTGAAGTAAAGTAAAGTAGGATTTTTAACACGCAATTACAACAACTACGAACTGTTTGACACATTCGAGACTCTATATAGTTGTTGTAATTGCGTGTTAAAAATCCTACTTTACTTTACTTCACTGAGATAGATGTGGAAAAAAACAGACCTATTGATTGGTGCGGTGTGAGGTGAGAACCGTACGAGTGTTTTGCGTGCACGCCATGGGCACAAACTCATTTAACAAATCAAACAATTTTTTTCAATTGTCATCTTTCATTCGGTTCTTTTTTACGTCAACGAAGTAGGCAACGTTGTGTGGCTTTTTTCGCGGTGTTTTGTTATTCACCGAAATATTCTAATAAACGTTCAACTATTCTATTTCCAATTACATTATAATTTCTATTGCATTTAATCTTTAACACTTATAATGGCGGATGTATTGGATATCGATAATGCCGAAGAATTCGAAGTCGATGAAGATGGCGATCGTAAGTTGTAAAATTTAACAGAATGCATTTCTATTTCATACAAAAATTGATTTCAGAGGGAATTGTCCGCCTAAAGGAAAAAGCCAAAAAACGCAAGGGACGTGGTTTCGGCAGCGAAAGCAATTCTCGCGAACCAATTCAAAGCTACGAACGAGTTCGTAACGAAGACGATGATGAATTAGAACCCGGCCCACAACGCTCCGTAGAAGGATGGATTCTATTTGTAACCTCAATCCATGAAGAGGCACAGGAAGACGATATTCAAGAGAAATTCTGTGAATATGGCGACATTAAGAATATTCACTTGAATTTGGACAGACGTACTGGTTTCTCAAAGGGCTATGCTCTTGTAGAGTATGAAACACATAAACAAGCACTTGCTGCAAAAGAGGCGCTCAACGCGTCTGATATTATGGGCCAGACAATACAAGTCGATTGGTGCTTTGTAAAGGGACCGAAGCGAACAAAGAAGTCATCTGACCGCAGAAGGAGATAATTCTCACGACTAGATGGGAAATTTTCTTTCTTTGTAACTATATGTTAGTAGCAAATTGAATAGACATTCAATATTTTTTGGTTCGCTACTATATTCATGGTAACCAACAACTCATTCTCATTCTGTAATTTGTGAATTATTTAAACTGAATAAACTCAGTTTCTTAGAAAATAGATGCATTTTTATTACAGCAGGCGCGAGTTGTTCCGTTAAAAGAAAACAAATTCATAACATTGTTCGTGTTATTTATTCAATATCACCCAAATGAACTCTTCTCAAAGGTCAATATAAAAAATCGTGAATAACTTTACAAAAATATTCCGTATTCACATATAATAGTCGCCGAATCCTGGTGGCTGGAACTCATCATTGTTGGGATCGCGACGTACTCCTGGACCCGGACCGAATGGGTCGAATCGTGCCCCTCCACGCTGTGGACCGAGTCGTGGCAGCACACCTAAATTTCCGCCACCTGAACGGCCGAGAGGATCTAAGTCGCCACTTCCAATGCCACCGGGTGGAAATCCAAAAGGGTCATTGCCACTAATATAGAGAAACAGAAATACACAATATATGCGTTGCTGTTTAACGTCTAATACTTCGAAAATAAAATTACATTGGTGTCCTAAAACCAGGAGGTCTATGACCTGGGATCCGCAATGGGTCATACTCAGCAACATATCGTCTATCCCGGCTCGGCTCTTCGGGTGCGGTTTGTGTAGTGACAGCCTTAGTTGTCCCAGCAAAGACCTTGAATAGAATTACAATGACACTGAAACAAACAATCATAAACTTCAGTGTACTACCGGATCTATGAGTTCTTTTCGAATGCGATCCATTCCTTCTGAAGCTGTTGGCATGACGGTTTTTAGTGGACCCTTAAGTGATTTTACCAATTTTTCGGGATCCAAACCAATGTTTGAAACCTCTTTAGTGTCCACATCCTAGAATTAAAAACAATAAAATGGATGAACAACTACTTGTATGAAAACATGCTATTTTTGGGATCAAAAGAGGTTACAACAGTGGTATGGTATTGGCACATCTGCTTTGGTAGTTGGTGGAAAAACACTCACCATTTCGAGGTTGTCCCCATCGAACTTAGTAATTTTGACAGCAGGAAATGCCGAGGCTAAGGCAGCGCCAATAACGAAGAACAAAATAATAACCTTTATGTACATTATGATCCTATACACAGATAGATTCAACGATTAGACCACTACACACGATTTGAATGTTAACCCAATTAGGATTGAGTTGTAACAATTTGATTGAGGATAACTCTTTTATTTCTAAGAATTATCAAAGAGCCAGATGAATATTTGCAACTCCGATTCACCAACGATAGTGATACGATGATGTTTTTTACGCACTTGCAAAATGATTTGTGCAATTCAGAAGAATGACTCAATAGATTGCTAACATTACAATTGAAAAACAACCTCTTTCGATACAGAACGACAAATAAAACATGTGCAACATTCAGCGAGCCGCACGCAGTATGATATGCGACTATGTCATAATCACAAACAAAAATGACTCACTAAGGCATAGTGAAACCACAAAAGTAGTATAATCAGAGCTTAAGAAATTGCATACTAATAAGTGTAAAAAAAAACTTCACCGACTGAAGAAGATACAAAAATAAAGGAAAGTAAAAGAAGATATGAGTTAACTCTCCGTAAACCGTGATGTCAATGAGAATAGCATCTCTTCCTGCCCTACAAATTGTATCCGATATGTTAATAGCACTTACCAACAGATTTATAATGAGCAAATGTTCCGAATTTACAGCAAGGAGAATGTATAACTTTTTGTCGAAAATATATCTCAATGCATATCTCTCCGGTGAGCAGTTCCAGCCGTCAGGTAGTAGTTCCGTACTTTCTTCATCTTCAGAAAATGTTTTCTACAAATTCAATTAAATAACACTAATAAAAATCCATCGCCAATAGAGTGAATTACCTACTTACATCCTCACCAACTCCAAGGCATTGGAACTTTGTTTTGATTAATACGAAATGCGCTAGGGCAATTAGAACGTCTGTTTTCTTGGTTACTTGAGGCTCGATTGTTTTAAACAATAGGTCCCAGCCGAAAGTACTTTCAGATGTCATTTGGTTTTATCTTGAAATGTTTATTGAAAATAATAAATATTAATGAAAAGTAAAATTGTGTCTACTAAAAGTGATATTAAAATTTGACTTCTTTGGTACATCCTTAAATTAGAATTAAACTTTCCCAATACACTGGACTAACTACCTAGATCTAGATAGATTTTGTGTATTAAAAACACCGCGTATTTAAAAAATTACCTTGTATTATCGTAGAAAGAAATAACAACAAACTCGCTCCAGATGATTTTGCGTCTTGTTTAAACTTCAAACCATTCCATTTTATTTTTGATTGTCATCATAAATGAACGTCGCCGTTACGATGAAACTTGCAAATTTCCATTACTCGTGATTTTAGCTAAAATATGCATTGGTTTGTGTTTTTGCTTTCCAAAGAAAATTACATTTCTAGCAGTTCTTTACAGTAGAGGCCGAATATAGCATATTTTTATAAATGAGGGTTTTGTTATTATTTTTCTAACTAAAATACATAATATAAACAAATGTATTATATACATACGGCCATCATGGTATCCGTCACAAACCACATAGAATAGACCGTCGACTCCACCCACATAACGGACTTTGCCTACAAGCTGCTTGCGGGCCCAGGATTTTTCATTTATTGGTGCTGTACAAAATCAAGGGAGCGCCATTAGGTCTGTTTTTTTCCACATCTATCTCAGTGAAGTAAAGTAAAGTAGGATTTTTAACACGCAATTACAACATCTACGAACTGTTTGACACTTTCGAGACTCTATATAGTTGTTGTAATTGCGTGTTAAAAATACTACTTTACTTTACTTCACTGAGATAGATGTGGAAAAAAACAGACCTATTAACGCACGCATTCTTGAAAAATCGTAGGCCCATGGTATAGCATGGAAAATCATTGCCGCCATTAATTTTGACATTTACACGTATTCACAGGCAGGGTAATTTTTTTCCGGGGAGAATCGGGTAGGTGCACGGAAGTCGACGGTCTAGTTCTCTGTGGTTTGTGATAAGCAGTACATAAATATATTAAAGCAGTCAGCTCGGAGCTAGAATTGAGAGTACGGTTTTATTTTTATCAAGAATCTAGTTTAGTAAGGCTGACAGCCAGCGTTCCCACTTCAAATTTACGAAAGCGTAGTGCCGAGATGAAGAAAACGTAGTGTTTCGAGCTAAATCGTAGTGAAATATGAAAAATTATTGCCATCTCCATAATGTTTTAGTTTTAAGCCAAGTATACGACCTAACTGGGGGGTCGATTCTCGTTCTATGATACTGTGAAGTGAAAAGAGTTCTCACAAGTTCGCGCTTAATTCGATTCTCAGTCTATGAAAAAATGAAAACAAATGTCAGATTTTTTTTCATTTTATAATTTTTTTTTATCACAGCCGTTTCATTTGTGAAGAAATGTGAAAAACATAGACAAGGCTCTATGACTCACAATTGAAACGCAAAATAAGCGCGGACAAAGGGATTCAGAAACCCAAAATATCTACATATTTAATCGAATAGTATCTGGAGAATAGCCCCGATTTGGCCAATGAAAGGTATTCTATCGTGAAAAGCTCGAAAATTACAAATTAAATTAAATTATTTATCACTTCACAGTCACAGAACGGAAATCGACCCCTTAAAACCACCATTAATCGCCCTGTTGTGAAAGTGTTAAGACAACTTTTCCAAGGGAAAACATTTTAGAAATCAATATTATTACTATTACTGAAGGAATTTTATACAAGAAATATAATGGATACGAAGTCAAACGGAAAATCGTAGTGTTTCCAAATTTTTCGTAGTGACGTAATGATTTTGTCGAACTAAGGCAAAATCGGAGTGAAACATTAGGATCGTAGTGAAAGTGGGAACGCTGCTGACAGCTCTATATCTTCATGTTTCAGAGTTTCAGATGCGACGGATAAAGTAGGTTTACTTTCTACTTTTCTGTCCTTCGCATCCGTTAAAAGTTAGCAGAGCGTGAGAGGAAGCACTTTCATTGCTGCTGCTGCGAAATGTTACCACATAATTATATACAGCAAAAAATTAGCCGAAAATAAATATTTATCGCAATTGAAAAGCGGTGTAAAACATAAATTTCTCCAACTTCTCGAATTTAATTGAAAATCTGGGTTTTATTTTCTCTTCAACATTCTACCTACCAAATCCAATTCCAAGCTTAACGAAAAACTTACAAAATTAGGTAGACACCCTAGGCCTAGCTTCTCGCTACCATTCGTTTGTGTGAGTTTCTATTTTTGGGATGAATGGAAGGGACCTACCATTTTATGGCGAGTCCGAACGGCTGAATTGATAAGCTTTTTCAGGACAGTCATACTCTCGAATGTTTGTCAGACGTTCGCGAGAGGTGGCGCAGTAGAAAAAAACCTTAAGATGTAATTAGTGTTTTCCGGGGATCCAACCTAACCACTGCGCTGCTGCGCCCACTGCTACTGGAACAGGATAATTTCTTGACAGCTAAAAAATTCGTCAAAAAATTTTAACGAAGATAATTATTTAGTGCAATGTGACACTCGGCCTAGTTAACGACAAACAACTTGGAATGCGCCTTGCATTAATATCGAAAACAAACAAGCCTAAAAAAAATGTAAACAAAAGTTCCAACTCTTCCACTGGAAGTAGCTGTCATCTAAAATCATTCACATTAACCATCAAAAGCGCGTGTTGCACAGAGCACAACGTGTTATTGAGAAGTTTTTTCTTTTTCATTTTAATAAAATATTAAAAAATATTGTTCTGGGGTGTTATAAATAAAACCCAAAAATGGTACGCCACAACAACCAACTGCCGGATAATCTGCCGCAGTTGCAAAATCTAATCAAACGCGATCCGGAATCCTACAAAGAAGAATTCACCCAGCAGTATCGTCATTTCTTGAGCAGTTTGGAGGTCTTCGAGTTAAATCCCAGTGACGAAAATAAAAGTCTAGATGAGTTGGTTATGTTTATTGCGCAGGTATGATAGTATCTAGATTGTTGGTTTATAAAATTCGCTGTAATATCATGTTTCATGTTTTAGGTCGCTCAATGCTATCCAGACGTCTGCCTTCAGTTCCCTCAACATTTGGTGGATTTGTTGAAAAACCACGCCACTACCTTAGATCCAGCTATGCGCAATTGTTTCGTTAAGGCCCTCATTCTATTAAGAAATAAGAATCTAATCCCAGCATTGGATTTATTGGCGCTTTTTTTCGAGTTACTCCGTTGTCCAGACAAGAGTCTCCGTACATTTTTGCAGAATCACATCATCACCGATATCAAAAACATGAATGCCAAGCACAAGGATATGAAGCTAAATTCAGTAAGTAGTAGACACTAAATAACATCAAACATGTATACGACAAATTCTCTCATAGACTCTGCAAAACTTCATGAACTCCATGCTGAAGGACACGAATCCAAAGGCGGCCAAGATGTCTGTCGACATAATGATCGAACTGTACAAGAAGAACATTTGGAACGATACAAAAACAGTGAATGTCATCGCCACCGTTGGATGCTTTTCAAAGATTACTAAGGTTAGTTGGATCTAGAATCGGATTTAGCAGCCATATCATGCTTTCTTTAATAGGTCCAGGTTGCCTCGCTGAAGTTCTTTTTGGGTCACGATGAAGAAGGCAAAGATTCAGATGAATCTGGCAGTGAAAACGAGGTCGACTTAAAGGGTGCAATGATGGCCACGCGTGTAAACAAAAAGACGAAAAAGCGCAAGAAGCAGCTGGAACAAGTCAAGAAACAGGCGGTAAAGGCTTCAAAGAAAAAGAAGAACGCCGAGCCATTCAACTTTTCTGGCATCCACCACATCCACAACCCGCAAGGTTTAGCTGAGGGTCTCTTCAAACAACTGCAGTCGGGCAATGAACGCTTCGAAGTAAAGCTCATGCACCTGGACGTAATCTCGCGTCTGATTGGTATCCATGAGCTGTTCCTGTTCAGTTTTTATCCGTATATTACACGATTCTTGCAGCCACATCAGAGGCAGGTGACAAGAATCCTTCAATTTGCTGCCCAAGCGTCACATGAACTCGTACCAGGGGACGTTGTGGAGCCAATTCTCAAGACAATCGCTAACAACTTTATCACTGAGAGAAATTCGAGTGATGTCATGGCCATCGGACTAAATGCCACACGTGAAATATGCGCCAGGTGTCCGCTGTCAATGGGAGAAGACCTCCTGCGGGACTTGGCCATGTACAAGACTTACAAGGAGAAGTCAGTTATGATGGCTGCTAGGTCTTTGATCATGCTGTACAGAGAGCAGTTGCCAGCCTTGTTGCATAAGAAGGATCGCGGTCGTTTGACAGAGGCTCAAGCCGAGCGCAAAATAAAGGGATACGGAGAGGTGCTAGCGCATGACAGTATTCCCGGTGCAGAGGTTTTGCTTAAAAAGTCCAAAACCATAGATTTGGGTGATGACGATGAGGAGTCTGATTCAAACGACGACAAGTGGGTGGATGTTTCCCAGAGCGAAGGAGAAGCATACTCTGATGACGAGGCGGAAATCGATGATAGTGATGACGACGAAGATGATGATGACGAAGAGGATGATGATGATGAAGAGGATGAAGATGATGACGAGGATGATGAGGATGATGAAGAAGAAGCAAACGACTCGGACAACGATGAAGCAGATGAAACAAAGACAAAAAAAGTCAACATCCCAAAGTCTAAAAAAGAAGTGAAAAAGGAAAAGAAGGAGAAACTACCCAATGACGCAAAACTTCTTAACGAACAAGAGGCTGCGAAGGAACTTGCCCTAACTCGTATCTTCACCGATGAGGACTTTAAACGAATCGACATGGCTAACATTAAGAAATCGGTTACAAACAGCCGCAAGCGCCCCCTTGAAAAAGACAAGTCAGAGTTTGTGAAGCTCGATAGCATCGAGATGATTTACAAGAAGCGCAAACACGACAAAGAAACGCGCCTAGAAACAGTCGCAGAAGGCCGAAAGGATCGAGAAAAGTTCGGCTACAAGGACGGTCGCAAAAATGAGAACTGCTCGAGAACAAACCGAGAAAAGCGCAAGGGAAAGAACTTCATAATGATGCGTCATAAGGCTCGCTCCAAGGTCAAGAAGAGCTTCAAGGACAAACAGAAGGCATTGCGTAATCACCTACTGAAGCAGAAAAAGATGAAGTAAAATTGAAAGTGTGTGTGTAGATAGGTCTTAGGTTTACTGAAAATCTATATCAATAATAAAATTGTAGTTTTTAAGAATTTTTGGGTTCTCTTGTGTTTTGATTTTTAATTTTAATTTTAATTTTTTAATTTTTTGTTCCTTCTTTAAGAGGTTTCGCACATACAGTGAAATCTCTGGACTTCTATGCGTCTACTGGACTGTCCGACAGTAAATTCCACTTCACGGGAAATGATTAGTGATTATGTTGTAGCTCATGATCGACTCCATTAGCTCATGGTCAAGTATGAGTTGTTGTTTCAGCTTCACTCATCATTCGTCAATCCGTCACTGGTTCAAAGTCCGAGGAATTGTGTCATTTCAGTTGGATAGTATTTCTGGGGTTAATGTAGTTCACCTCGCCGGGCAGTTGAAAAGGTTATGTACATCGTGAGGGTCACCGTTGCAGTCAGGACATCTGTTCTCAATGTTGGGGTTTAGTGTCAGGTCTTGGCGAGACATATAGCAATTTTAGTACTATGTGGCACCAGCCCGAGCGGAGTTGGGCCAGAGCGGACCTAGTGGGATTAGTTTCTCTTCGGTGGCAATTGGTGGGGGTCTGCCGATCACCTTGGTTACTGAGGTCTGGTGGAAGTGCTTTATGCACATCAATGGTAGCACCATTTGTTTCGGTATGCAAATTGTCTTCGTTTGACATGAGTTGGCGTCCTGTGATGGTTCCCATGTGGTTATTCGAATCTATTCGTGCGGATTCAATTCAAATCCTCTAAAAGGTATGCAAATCTTATTCCAAATCCACCTAAAACAAAACTGAGGGAATCAGATCACAACGGACTCATCGCAATAAATGAGCGTGTAGGTAAATTTAATGCATCAGTTTTTACCACACCAGGAGAGGTGTATTAAAGTTAGGATGGTTTGGTTGCCTTTTGGCGTCCACAAATAAGTACAAGCTGTAATTGGAGGAGTGTTTTATCTGATAGCTCAACGAGGACAATAATACATTTTGTATTACAATTTGTCTTAAAAACTACAATTTAGTTGGGACGCCTGCTTTTTACAAATCTCAGTTGAAGATTACCAATACAAACGTACACATTTTCAATAAATTACGAATTATTTGGCACTAGTTCCAAAAATGTTTTAATACTTTCAATTGTCAGGTTACTCCATTTCCTTGTTTTGTCTTTCGAAACGGCATTGTAGATGTTCTCCTCGATAGTGTCTTTAACAATGAACCGGTGGACGGTTGTTGGTCTAAAATATGCAAAATGTTCAACTTTTAGTACACAAGTAGAGTAAAACTTTTCTAAACTCACTTTGTTTGTCCAATTCGATGTACACGACCGATTGCTTGAAGCTCCTCACCTGGATTTAGAATTGGTTCAACTAAGAAGACATGTGTTGCCTCAACTAGATTCAGACCTTGCGACCCGTGATGGAGCAACATCAACATACAGGTGATGCCAAGCGATTCATCCTAAGGGTAAAAGAGATTTTTTAGATTTTGCAAGTCGATAAAAAAATCGCCTCCACAAGGAAAATTCTAAGGGCCATTTGCTTATACGACTCATAACGATTGAATACCATATAAATGCACATGTGTTACTTTTTGTTAGACACAAATATTTCCATTAGCTACGAGTCATATCAGCAAACGTTCCGAAGATGTCGCCGCTAAAAACCAAGAAGTAGGAATTACTCAACCTTAAATTGTTGCAGCGTTTGGGGCGCCCACTTCAGGCAGAATGTTATTGCATTTTCCTTTAAAGCATCACCAATAGCTTTAAGTATCGGCTGCCATTGAGAAAATATCAGTATTTTCACCTTCTCGTCGAGTGACCTAAGTTTGAGAATTCTAATGACAATTTCCTGAATTTTCGATGAGTAATCGCCTTTAACTTCAAATTCTTCAGCGCCAGAGGTTAGCTTACGTGTAACATAATAAACGCTAGAAAGATTACAAAATGTTTCGTAAAAACGACTTGTTGAAATGCAGGCTTCTGCTTACCTTTGATACTTTTGTTTGTGTCTACATATCGAACAGTTGAGTGTGGTGGTTTTTTGTAGCTTGGACATTAATTTAAGACACATCAAACACATATGATGGCCACATTCCAACACAACATACTGAAAGCACAGACATTTGGTGTTTATAAATAAGAAAATAACCAACTAAGGAGAATATACCTTATTTTGTTCTTCTGCGCCACAAATGGGACACGGACCGGGATCAGTGGCTTTCTCTAAGTGTCTAAGATATTTAAGGCGAGCATACTTTAGGGCGAATATCTTTTGCGAATCGAAAAAGTTCGTTTGTAGCTCACTTAATAAACTGTCGACCTGTTAGGGAATTTTTGTTTTTCAAATGTTATGCAGAATTGTTTGGGAGGACAAACCTCGTAGAGGGATATCTGATATTTGGTTTTCTCTTCTTCGGATTTAGCTAGTGATATTCTCATCTTACACATGTCCATTTCGTCGTACGCTTTTACTGTGTACTCAATTTCAATCCAAAGCTTCACAAGCTCCTATAGTTAAGGCAAACAAATATTCAATGTATTTATGGATGGTCAGCAGTGTTAAACTAGTACTCACCTTATACTCCGTTTTCATTAAATTAATAGCCTCCAATTGAAGCTCACAGTCTGTAGCAAACATAGAGAGTTCCGGTTTGGACTTTACCGACGAGTATATTGCTGCAAATATTTAAAATGAGCCAAGCCCCTCCGAATGCTATTGGGTAGACAAGACATACCTTTAAGAATTGTTTCTTGAAGTGTTGGATTTCTTGTGCCTTCAGCATTGCTCGTCTTTTCGTCCAGCACCTTATTAAATATCAAACACTCATATTTCTGTAGAATCCGTTGAACTGCGCATAGTTGGCAAAGAGGTTTCTTTTCATTGTTGGACGCTTCTGGTTTCTGTACCTGTAATCGAAAGATTTAGACAATTACAATCGGAACTAGAGGCGCTATGGCACTGCATACATTTCGGAAATTACTCAAATGACAGTCGTAGACACTTCGAATAAATGCCATCATCATTCGCCATCTGCCAACGGGCACGTCATTGCGTGGTTTCACATTCTGTACAAAGAAATCGAATTCGCTGAATTTCTTCGACAGATCGTTGCGAGCGCTAGATATTTTTTCGTACCACAGATTGATGACGAGTAGAATAGCATTTGTCGATCGAAACCTGAAAGTAGGAAGGTCGAACATTTTATCCACGCATTTGGAAATGTAGATAAAAATTACCTCTCATATAGAGTTTGACTGTGCAACGCAAATACATCTTCGTTTATTTTGTAAATTATCTGATAGGAATCCGTTTCGTCAATCGCATCAAGCACTTCTGACCAAAACATAGACGGAGTAGTTGGAATTTTGTCTTTAGAAGCTTTGAGTGCGTCCATTGCTGAAGTGTATCCTTGGTGGGCTATTAGAAGATTTGATGCATAAGGTTCAAGGTATTTCCATTCCAATTTGTTGCACTGTGCTTCGTATTCTTCAAGAATCGCAGAGTCTTTTGATTCGATTATGCGGTAGGCTTGAATCATGTTATGAAGAGCGTGGATTTGCAGTAGACTGTCAATGCTGCAATAACGAGGGAAGGGATTTTAGTAACTGTTATAGTGTGAAATGTTTAGACGGTTTACCTCATGGATTCAGTGTATTCCTTAGCTAGCTTCATCACCAGCTTGTAGTAATTAATTGCTTCGTCGTGTTTCCCTTGCAGAAAGTATAAAGCAGCAATGCCTGAAAATACATAATAACTGTTACTTTTTAAGATGAAAACAGATGAAATTCTGACTGAAAAGAAGAACGAGCTGGAGTGATGGAAAATTGTGAGCAACTTCGATAATATTTAAATGGAACATACCATTGTAGCTGGAAGCCATAGTGCGCAGTTCACTTTTGCACTCCTGTTCATTGCTCGACTTCAAATGGTCCAGCAGTTCGTGAGGTTGCAAGAATTTCTTCACGGTATTCTGTTTCATACAAAGCACAGGTATAGTGCAATCCTGGCGGAGCTTCAACATTGGTTGCAATATCTAAACAAACAAAATTTAAAATGCAATTCTAGTGATTAATGCTTCCCAAAGAAGCTTACATTATTTAAAATTTTCGGCGATATTCCCGTCAGATCAGAGTAACCTTGAATCTTTTCGTAAAATGCTGCCGCACAATCGGCATGCTCGTCCGAGTAGAATAGCTGTTCCACATTGCTCAGGTCCACATAGTGTACCACCTCGGACTGTGGCGGTATGCCAAGCTCGTCCAACACGGATGACTTACAAGTTCGCCACATGATCTTCTGAAGAATATTGATCAAGGGATCACTTTGTCCTTGAATGAATTCTGTTGTCAATTGTTGCCAAACAACATTACACGACACATCATAAAGACCAATGAATTCCAAAAGAGCAGTGAGATCATCTAGCGAACGTTGTATTGGTGTTCCTGTTACTGCCCAACGATGAATTGCTGGGGAAAAGAAGAAAGACATTTTAGTTGTAAGATAAAATGTCGAAAGCTTACCTGGTAGCTGTCGGACAATTTGGGAAGCCTTGGAGTTACTGCTTTCCATTTGTGCCTCATCGAGGCAAACACGCCACCATTCGACTAGAAGTAGCGGCGAATTCACTCGCATCGCTTTGCGTTCTCGACGAAAGCTAATATTCGTCTCGTTGGAGGCAGTGTAATGAATTTCTTTCCTTAGAATGTTGTAGTCGGTTAGTATAATGTCGTAGGTGGCAAGCTCCTTTGGACTACTGTTCTGTTTGTTGGCACCTTGGTAGAGAAGAACTTTTAGTGGTGGGTTAATGTGTTTGTTTATTTCAGAGAGCCACTGCAGTTTGATGGGATGTGGTGAGACAATTACTGTTGCAGCACTGGGAACTATGATACCTTGTAGCTCCCAGCACTTTGGGCAGACGTAGTCTTCTCCATCAGCAGATGAAGATTGTATGTAGGAAAGGACACATCGTTCATGCTGATACAACTCACAGTTGGTGCACTTTATCAGTTGCTTTTTATTAGTCGATCGGCAGACGCACATAAGTTTGACTTGACTACGCATTTTTTTTATTGGCGGCGGTTTTTCCAGTAGAGCACTTGAACCTGAGCTAATAGACTGAGTGATGGGTCTCTCATTCAATAGAATCAGAGCCAATATTTCAACTGTCTTTCCAAGGCCCATCTCATCAGCAAGTATGCCACCTGATGGAATTGGAATGTTTTCGGGCAGCTTATCTTTGATATCGTACTGCATAATATTGACATAACACTGGCAGCCTTCGGTGGAGGTCAGTTTCTTATAAAAATGCTGCATCTCAATCGTTTCTCGTTCACGTTGCAGAAGCCATTGGATAGTTTCTCGTTGATATTTTCTCAGCGTTGGCTGAAGTCGGTCATGCTCCACGACTACTCGGTTTTCTACAATTGGACTTGATTGGTGGGCGATTTTTAGGAGATTATATAGCTTTGTGGTGACATATATCATCATAGACACTTTGTCTTCCTCCGCTTCATCACCATCCGAGCCAAGAGGGCAATTGAATTTAAACTCTGGAAAAACAAGAGAAAGAATCCGTGCACGAGCTTCACGATTATATCGGGTTGGTTCTCGTGTTCCATCGTGATAAATTGTACAGTACTCGGCGTCATCGCATTTATGTCGGACTATGCAAAAATCTTGGTTCCTCGAAATGTCTACCAATAGAAATGTGACGAAAGTGGGGATAATTTGTTGGATTGAGGAATTGTAAATCTAGGAATACCTGCTGCAATTTGATTGAAATCACAATCGATGAGGTACTTAAAGGTGGTGCCTCTATATTGGAATGTTGCGGCTTTTTCAATGTTATCCTCTGTTGATTGTAATATTCCAATTTTGCACAAACATTTAACAACACCAGCCGACATGGTAAACAAATGATCCAAATAGGTGTGTTTGATTTATCAAACAAATATGAGAACATACATGGTCGAGTCTCGAGCAGCTACTTCTCCTCACAGTGAAATTACATAGGTACACCGTAAAAAATTTTCAGGCTGTGTGGTAATTGCGTAAAATAATTATCCTCGGATAATTTTCTGACACTATCGTGGTGGAAAACTAGTTTTCAGTTGTCAAAAAGTTATCCTGTTCCGGGAGCAAGATAATAAATTATCCTATAGGCTAATTTTTTGTTGTTTTCTTTTGCTTGCGTGTTGTTAGACTGTTAAAAAGGAAATAAAACACTTTCAATTAATTAATAGAGTATAATTCGATAAATCTCTGTTTTAAGTTTGGAGTTTGGTGAAGTTCTCTTTCAACACTTGTATAAGTGTCAGAAAAATATCCTAGGATAATTATTTAGTCCAATTGACACACGGCCTAAATTGTCCTAGTGAGAAGTTTGCGTTGCGATTTATGTGAACAATTCTTTGCTTTCATTCCAGTATAATTACTTACTTGTGCTTAGTCCCTATTACCTTTCATTTCAGCTATAGGCGTATTTTTTTGGGAATCTATAGCTAGCTCACTTTTACTTTTACATGCAAAACTGGTATACTCACTTTTTGTTTTGTTATACTCACTTTTGGTTTTACATGCAAAACTGATATACTCACTTTTGGTTTTGTTATACTCACTTCCCAAAAAAATGCGCCTAATGTCGTTTTCGATTGGTCGTCCAGAACCATTCGGAAACAATCCGACTTCTGAAAGCTTTCGATTGGCACTCAACTGACAGTTCTTCTCCTGAAAAGAAGGGATTTGCTTTTGGATTGGAATTCAGAATCGAAACCAGAAGCACTAATACATTCATATACTTAAACGTCAAAATCGTTTAATGACATTTTTGTTGTGTCGCATTTGATAGTTTTGCATCTTAAATCAGATTTTATCGAAAAATAATGTTAAAATGGATATTCTGATGGACTTTTGTAAATTAATTTTATCCTCTTCATCATCTTCCTCGTCATCAAGTCATCAAACTGCGGCTGTAAACTAGTATTGATTGATCTTAAATAGATTGTTTATCCACGTTTGACATTTCACAAATACAACGACACGTACCTAGACTTCTAACTCAAATAAGATCTCTGTTTGCTTGTTCGATTGGCAAATATTGGCATCCCGTATCGGAGAGTAGGTATACAGGTTTTCACACATTTGAAGTACGATTTTGACATTTAAAACCAAGAATGTAAAATTAAGTTCTGCAACTGCAGTGCAAACTTAACTGATTGACAGAGAAGGAGAATTTCATATCCATTTGACAGTTTGTAATTACAGTATTTTGACACGCTTCCACGCAGATCGCTATGTCGTTGCGTAACTTAGCTTACACTTTTCCTTAATTTAGCTGCATATGTTTCCACTTTTGACATTTTCCGTTTACTTCGCATCGCAATAATTAGGTAGGTTCCTACCATACAAATTGTTTCCGTGAAAAAGCGAAAATGCCAACCCATAAACAACCTGTATCTGCATACTTATCCTCGCCACTGGCAAGCATCAAGCCGTTGACCTCATCCTCAGAAAAATGAACAATGCCAAACAATCTCGCACACTCTCACCCGCGCCTCTAACTATCCAATGAAGTGAGACACCTCTTTCAATAGCATAGAGCTGAGAGCGCTCTTCAGCGCGCAGCGCGCATCGTTTGCATTATTTAAATCACATTCACTAACCAAGTGAATAAGTGTTTGCCCCAAGTGTAGATCGAGACTCTGAGCTGGCCATGCAGATGCATCACTCCTAGAGCAGAGTATACTCTATGGACTAGCGCGCATAGATACCTACGTGTAGATATAGGTACACTCATATACACCAAGCCCCGGACATTCTAATTTGTTTATTCATTTTTCTTTAATGCACTTACTACCTGTGATGCAGAGTGAGAAGACGGTGTTAGGTCATTTGATGGGCTAGACTACAAATGCGTATGGAGGAAGCGCTTCGCATTAGATTCTGTGTAATCCCGAAGATGGACGACCACATAACTAGATGCTAACTGGTAATGAGGGACATATTTAACTCTCACTTTAATTGCCAACGATCATCTCTTGGGCACGACAACAACGATGACTATGATGGTGATGGTGATGACGTACGAACTCTATATTTCCATTGCTGAGAATGGGGAGTAAGTACACCTTACCATGAGCAGAGACGTATCAGCCCCAGCAAACCGTGCTCTGTTTTTTCTTTTTGAAAGTGCAATGAATGTGGTACGAGGCTTACACTTAACCCGTTCAAATGAATAGGCAAGCACTTATTGTGATGAGATTTATTTTGGTGGCCATTAGTTCACATGGAAATAAGAGGCAATAAACAAGAAATTAGATGAAAGGAAAGGTGCTTTCGTCTAATCGATTTAGGCATTTAGGAGTTTACTCCGTTCGTTGTTTTAGGCTATTCGCACACATATGAAGCTAGATCGGACTCTTAAGTATTTTTTTTTATGTTTTTTTGGGATGGTACTGCTTTTAAAATATCTATCATCTTAAAACTTAAAAGCCAGATACAAGTGCTGCTTTGCGGCTTTTACAATTTGTCAAGATATTGGGTGAGACCGGGGAGACCTGAAAGAACCTGCCACTGCACTGCACCACTGCATTGGACTTGCCACTGCAGGAACGCCTGTCGAACAGTATTTTAGCGCAAAACAACAGTGAACATAAAGTATTCATTGTGGTGTTCTAAAAACTTGACTTTCTTCGAAAACGTGTTCACGGCGCCTATTTAATGTCGTTTTCGGTTGGTCGTCCAGAACCGTTCGGAAGAACTCTCCGCGATTCTGAATTCAAATCTAGAAGCAAATTTCTCTTCTTTTCAGGAGAAGAACTGCCAGTTGAGTGCCAATCGAACGCTTTCAGAAAGTGGTGATTGTGCCTGCCTTTACTAAGAACTGATCAAGTCCTACAAGACCGCAAATGTTACCAGATGGAACATATTCGATACCTTCAACAGAACGATAACGACCCATCATCAAAATTGCACGTTGAATGCCATTTTCGTACAAATCTTCCTTATTACCGGGGACATAGTTAAGACCAATGTTGATAATAATTTTAACGAAGTGTCTATTGGCACGTTCATTTTGACAGATTTTGTACTGAACTGACGTTTCCTATGTTCGGGACACGGGCACGTAACGTAATTCTATTTTCATTAAAAACTCTTTATAATAATATAACTGTTGGATCCTAAACGTACGGCCTTATGTCCGAAAATGATTATACTGGAGTTTAGAGTCCTTGCCGCGAGCGTAGCGAGCCACATACCCCAACTTGACGCCGTCGTGTTTTATTAGCAACAGCCTAATTTTAATTTATAAATTGACGAAAAAGAAGTTCTAATCTTCAATATAAATAAATCAAGGAAAAACTGAACACTTTAGTAGATGCACTGGGTGCGTACTAACGGGTTAGCACTAAAGGACCCATAGAATCCATCGCGTCCGTTGCGGCAACGTATTCAACTGACACATTGATAGAATACACAGCAGCTTAGGGAAGGGGACCCATAAGCATCGCACATGCCGAATGCGACGGATAAAGTTCGTTTACTTTCTACTTTTCTGTCCGTCGCATCCGTTGACAGTTGGCACAGCGTGAGAGGAAGCTAATTTCATTGGTGGACATTTTTTGAGCCCTTAACGCGTTCGATTTCAATATAGCACTGAGTTCGCACTGACAAGACGATTAAAAGTTAAAGCTCGAGGTGAGCACTAACCACTATAGGGTGCCGGCCGCATTTGAACACTGAGATGACCCGCTAGGTATATTCAGTCAGGGGAAGAGAAGAGATCAGTGCTGGATTTTGCTGTCAATCGTAGCTGTCATTTCGGTGAAATTTGTTATGTTACTGCAAGTATTGGATCTGTATATGTACCACTAGAGCCGTGTCTCATTTGGGCTAAACGATAAAACGAAATTGACATCAAAGAATTTGTGCTAGAGCTAGAGCTCTATAGAAAGGGCCTATGAACTACATATATGACTACGTTTTATTGGTTTAAAACGTATTGGAGAATACAGAACTAATAAATACTTGTCCGTTTGTTTGGTTAATGATTGACTGCTATAGGTACAGGCCCACCCTGTACAAATACAATTTTATTTTTAAAACTGCAATGGCTTTATTAAGAGCAAACATTTTCATTATTTATTTGGACCGAAACTTTGTTCCCAGCCTCATTTTCGAAGAAAAATGGTCCAATGATGCCACCACTCCACAAACTGTCTGTGCGCACAGTACGATGACGGGGACCATGAGCGTTGTCCACTAGAAACCAGTCTCACGAACTTTTTGCACAAACTTGCGTACAGCAGGCGCGGTGGGTGCTTCATTTCGGACAAAACTTCTTTTCAAAAAACGTAGGTCCTGTTTGGTTGGGCTACACAACACTCACTTTGGAAATACTTAAGTTTTCAATATTTCCCAACGTGGTTCAAGCGTAAAACGACTCATTTCGTTCCGCGGAGGTATGATTCTGACTTTCTGTCAAGATTTCGAGCGGGAAACAGCTGTCAGTGTCAAAATAACCTATGTGGAAAACCCATTAATCCAATCACGCCATCTATTAGCCAGCATATCTATGAATGAAGAGTTGGCACTACCTTTTCGGCCGCGGTTGACATTTCTCTCCTTGGTCAGCCATTTTGTTTTGGCATTTACTTTATTCTCGTAGCCAAGGGAAGAGGTGCAAACCGCGGTAAGTATAGTCAAATAATTTCCTTAATCTGTAAAAAATCTTCCTAGAAATAAACCATCCATGTATTTGGAATTTGAGTTTGAGCGTGCGCTTTATTTTCCCAATCGAGAATAACCTATGATTTAGCCATTAGATGGCCCACCCTTTATAGAATCTTGTGTGCCTTAGCCACAAAGTTCCAAAATCGTACAAAATCTTCTTAAGTTCTAGGAAGTACAACTTCAATGTAATCGCACATTAGCTTAAGTTAGATTACACCTGTATAATCGTATTTTAGCTCTCTTTTTAGTCTTTTTAGCCCTAACCAAGTTCGTCATTTTAACAATTTCGGGTAAAAACTCCTTCAAAGCCGTTTAACCGCCAATAAAGTCCCATTCAACTTCGATGAAAATAAGCGACAAAACTATTCCAAGATCCTCGCGCTCGCTGCGGTTTCTTTTGCAACAGTGTTACAAAATCACGGACAAACAGAATAATTTATGCCTACCTTGATCGGTAAACAGTTCACCACAGGAGGTCGGTCAGTGTATGCACGAAGAGACACAGAACCTAGACGCAGCGCTTTTAGTTTATTATTACGGAGCAATTGTGTCCTGTTTGTATAGTATCGTATGTGGGACGGATTCTTTGCGCGTGCTCTCGTGCGATCGTTAACATGGTTTTCGCATGCGCTCTATAAACCTTATCCATTTAGTGCGCTTGCGCCGTGAATTCACTTGCAATGCATTTTGATTGAACTTCTTCTTCGGCTTCATCGGTTTCTAATTAAGAGCTAAATTTATGCGATCCAACTCTGTCTGGTTGGGTTGGTTTCCTTTTTGTTTATTTCGACGTTTAAAATCGAACGACTGGCCAATTTATGGGACAGCAATTTTTATAGATTGAAATGCCAATTGGCAGGAAATCGTAAATTCGTATAAGCGATTTCTTTGGGTCGGATGGTCGTTAAAAATTATTCAAGCCATATGCCGCACTAAATCAAAATTCAATATATCCAAAGTGGAGGAGAGAATGCCCTCCAATCATCACGGCGAATCTTAGTTCCGGGATTCTATTCGCAATTCGTGCCGAACCGCAATGAATACCCTTAAGGAGTGAACCCACTCCACCCCAGCATGGGTAAAATCCATTCACCACACGGCCATCGGCATCAGCATCGTCATCGTCATCGTCATCATCATTATCATCAACAACAACGGGAGCAATGTGGTACCTACCTAAGCCCTTTGCACAACTCGTGATGATCTCCTCTCCACAGCCAATTTACGTTTTCAGATTCGCGGTTCTGCTCTATGCCATCAGTAACAACCAAAAGGAATCCGCACATAGACATGGATCGAATCTAATCATAACAAATTGGGAACGCGGAAATTTCAATTTCATTTCTCTGTTTGTCAGTCCTCTACCAGTGCTCAGTGTCGATCCATCCATCCATCTATTGATCGATCGTATGACTTACCACCGTTCCAAAGGCACACATTTCCGATATATACGGGTATTGTGACTATGACGACCGAAGAGTTCCACGGTAATGGAATTAGAGAAATCACATTGAAATGGTGTCCCCGCACTATAGTCCCCTCGGACGGCAGTACCTATAACATGTCGAACGAATAGGGGGAGCTCTGAAGAATTTAACTACGTTACACAGCCAGCGAGGTTAGGACGCGATGACGATGGAACTGACTAAGTCACCCCATGTTGGATGATGAGCAGAAAAGTATGATGATGGCTTGGACTTATAGATCGATAGATGTTCCGTTTGGCGTAGTAACCGCGGAACAGAGTGCCAATCGTCATGAGGCAATTTAATGCGACGACTGCGATGCGGAGTCACAACCAGGAAATGCTCTGCAAATTTCTATCTCCGAACGATCGGTAATTGTGGACAATTTAATCCCAAATGATTCTCTGCATATATACGATTTGTACAAAGTCATCCCAATTGAACTTGGAATCTAATTGAGGTTAGGTTTTCTTGTGGAATGAAGGGCTTTCCTGCACTGATCCTCAGCAATCATAACGCCGATTTCTTCTTGTTATTAACTTTGGCTTTGGGGCTTATGCCGAAATGTTGATTGCTGGTGAGAGATTGGCCATCAGAGCTGGACTTGTTTTGCCTGCCGTAAAAAATACATTCAGAAATCGCGAGGAAGGTATAAGACACTAAGACGGATGATTATGATTTTTCATCGAGTCTTAGCGAATTGTTTTTTGATGAGGACTCGCAGAAAGAAGTACTACTAGTAGTAGGAATGTAGGATACAACTTCAAATCAGTTGACAGCACTGTTAAGTTTTATTCATTTATGCCATGTTGTCACCAAACTGAAATCGCGAGTTTGTGAGAAACGTTCCCACCGAGTTATGTCGTTTTCGATTGGTAATCCAGAAGCGTCCGGAAAACTCTCCGCGATTCTGAATTCAAATCCAGAAGCAAATTTCTCTTCTTTTCAGTAGAAGAACTGTCAGTTGAGTGCCAATCGAACGCTTTCAGAAGCGTTCGGATTGCTTCCGGACGATTCTGGATTACCAATCGAAAACGACATTAAAGTGGGTTTTGAATGTCATAAGCTGTCAATTTTGAAGTTCCACGAGAGCCTCTTCCTCCGCTTGCGTCCACAATTTCCTTTTCTTGTACTTCTTTGTCATGATCTTTAATAAAAACAAATTATGTACATTTAAAAAATTTATAAATATTTCTCTTGAAAATATTACTTACCTACCCCTTTTTTTGATTCAGAATAAAAATGCAGATTCTTTTCTTCTTTTCGTTTTTATTGTCAGATCGTCACATTTGTTTTGGCGCTATATATTTTGACATCCACAAATGAAAACAAAATAAATCAAAATTCACGCTGAAGGCTTGTTCGATTTGATAACCTCTTACGGAGGGATGAACTCAGAGGCGTTTCAAATATGTTTCGCTGAAACACCAATGTTTCGACACCTCAAAAATGTATGGCGAAACCTCAGAGGTTTGGGAAAATTTTACGAAACCTCGCGGTGTCGTTTGGTGGCAACATGGCATAGGTAAGATTTCGAATCAGGAGCTGAATCACCAAATCAATATGGAGGACCATAATCAAGATTCTCTAAGTCTGATAGTGACTTTGACCGCCTTGCACTCTTCCTGCCACAATAATGAGCCAAATAGAGACGATCTTTTTATGAAAGATAATTTTTGATATTAAAACTTAAAATCGACCTATCTCGCGCGGACATCGCACTTTCATATCCATAAACATGTGGCCAGGTCCTAGCAGAGATTCAAATCCGTGCCATATGCGTTCCCTGTGCAAATTTTCCTACGCGCCAATGCACCATGTAAAGTCTACATGAAGGTGTAATGTGATTTCCTCTAGCACCGCGCATCGTTTTATTGAAACAACTTGCAACGACGAATGCGACTGAAATAAACTCGACGCCAACGACCATCATTGCACAAGGAGCACATGATTGATGGCAAGGTACTTAAGTTAAAAAAGATTGTAAATGGTATTATTTAGTATCTGGCACTTCAATTGATACCCATAGACGCGCAGAAAGCAGATGTAACCAAAGTGGATAGTCCCACTACCAGAATTATCGACTGCGCACGCGCAACCAGAACCATCCCCCGGAATATACAAAAGGGAATACAGATTGCACATCGATAAGCTAAAGTGTACACCACTGGGACACCGGCACTGGATTCGGAGTGTATAGAAAGGACTCTGGAAGATGTGTCGTTGCATCAGCATGGTAATGTTCTATGATGTATCATTGGGTGTACACTGTACACAAGTCGTATTCATATGCGCGCTCTCCAAGCTGGGAAAGATAAGAGCCTCCTATATACCTATTCTTATGGGACAGAATAAAACATAATTCCTTGCACTTAGTTTGAAATCAAGCTCTGATGAGGGGATTTCTTGATTTCTTTGTGGCCATGCCACCTTGAGCATGGAAAAAGTCACAAAAACTATACCTAACCTTCAATGTCATTTCTGTGGTGGAGTAGAAACAAATGATAGCACTTATTGCTGATAGTGGCGGGAATAAATAAGAATCTGGCAAAGCGAAAGACACCAGAGTTCTGCATGGGCTAGGCCGACGATCTTAATGATTCGGTTAGCCTTCGACGAATGTGGTGGATGTAATTTTTCATTGGAACATTTTAAATTGGTTAAATTCATTACGGATCTTGCGGGAAGCCGTTTGTGGTCATTTATATCAATAAGCTGAACAGATATAAATGAAAAGGGCCGTGAAAAAAGGGTTTAACCTTCCGGGTGGACTGTTGCAGAGTTCAAGATGAATCCTCTTGTTCTTTGGGGGTATCATCAAGTGGTCAATAAGATGTAGGTATATCTACGTTAAGTATATAAATGATGGCGGTAGTGTCATAAGATATAATATGTATACAGTCCTACTAGTATTATTTTTCATTAATTGTGAGAATACGTTTGGCATTAAGCTTTTAGTTTGAGATTGTGAATTTAAATCGTGGTATTCTTCAAGCAACAGGTGGGAAAATGTGAGAATATGTGAGAATGCTGTATCTTTTCTCCGGAAAAATTAGACGTTTATCTACATATTCTAATGTCGTTTTCGATTGGTAATCCAGAAGCGTCCGGAAGAACTCTCCGCGATTCTGAATTCAAATCCATAAGCAAATTTCTCTTGTTCTCAGTAGAAGAACTGTCAATTGAGTGCCAATCGAACGGTTTCAGAAGCGTTTGGATTGCTTTCGGACGGTTCTGGATTACCAATCGAAAACGACATAAATTGATATTGCAGAGATTTGACAACGATCTGACAGTAGGCACAAACTAGCCCTATGGAAATTTCTTGAGCAAGTGCAAATGTCATAAATGGTTACAGAATGATTTTAACTATGAAATATGATGAATGACGTGTACTTGTACCTTCTATTTGTGCTCAAAATGGAACATATAGGTAAACGTTTTAGTACAGTTTCATAAGCGACCTGAAGTCCAATATCAAGATTTCTACTTACAGTGAACGTTAAAAGTGAGTCAACAGCAACACCATAATGTCTTTGGAGTTTCGATATATATATTTTTTAAATATCCATAAAGTATTTTATGCTGTCGAAATGAAATATGTTTCGTTGTTGTTATTTTGTTATCAAATTTTTACAAATTATTGTTTTTTTAGACATTGTTAAAAGACATTAGAAAACTTAAAAGATCATCGATGTTCACTCACTTTTGACGCATAACATTATAATGTACATATATTATAATTATTGCTGTAAAAAATTGTTTTAAAAAATTGGTTGCATATTAATAATACAGGATGACAACTGAAAAGAGATTGCCCGCGTTCCATTGATCGCTAGACGTCTAGTAGCAAATAACATCCCTGATCCCTAGCGACAACGGCAAAGTGATTTTTATTATTTTGTGTTGTTTTCTGACACTAAGTATACAAAAAAAATGGAAGTTTGAATTCTTATTTTACTAACCTTATTTCCAATTTGACTTCTACACTTCCACTTTATCTTGTTTTTTATTGTATCTATTGATTTTATGTCGTTTTCCATTGGACAAATAGAAGCGTCCGGAAGGGTCCGGAATCAAGAAAATCACATCTGAAACCGTTCCATTGGGGCAAAAAATACTCTTCTGTTGAGAATAGAATTTCGCTTCTCGATTTCTCAGAATTCAGTCAAGAAGCATTATTACATAAGTGCAATTTATGTATTTTATACAAGCCAACTGACAGCAGCCATACCTACATTATTTTTTGACATTTCACCACACCAATACTTGAGTGGAGTCGACCAGAAGCAGTTTTCTTGTTCCATTGGATTTCGGAATGAGTGAATACCCGAGTGAAACCAATGAAGAACGACATTCGACTTTTGATAGATTTGTTTTGGCAGATCGTTATTTTTTTTTCAATATAGCAGTTAATTTTGGGCTAGATTGAAAATTTTCCTCTAGCGCAAATGCTGAAATGTCAGTTTTTTAAATTCAGTTTGTCATTCCGGTAGTCATCTTGCGGTCAATGAAACGCGGCCTTTAATACAGAATTTAAAAGCTCATAATTTTCAAATTAATGGCATTGTCAAAAGCAATTCAAAAACCAATTAATTCATTTTGACGTTTTAGGGTTAATTTAATTTAAAATCAGAGTGCGGTAATTTGGTAATTCGATCCCTTCTCCATGTAGCTGCCGCTCTCGTTCCGTTTGTGCATATTTCATTCCAAACAGTCCTTTTCCCTGACACTCTCTCGATAACCTTTGTCTTATCGGTCGACATTTGACCCAATGTCTAGCTACAACAAATCTTGAAAAACTTTAACGGTTGGCACACATTTTCCAAAAATCTAAACCCATAACACAGTACTGCCAGGCAGATGTTCCGTGTGACCTTTCAAAGGAACTACGCCAATCCAGCATCGGAAAAACTTGTTACTTTTGCCATTATAGGTATACTTACCACCCAACGGAGTTTGCAAACATTCAGCACCTTTTCACCCCGAATATCACATCATCGACTTAATGTCATCATGGAGTTCCCAACCATCAAATCAACAAAATATTATGATCCCATCTCTGGTAAGAGATGACCGCCAGGTACGCCTTCCAAGACCCCGGCCACCAGTCAATATCAGACAAACGAAATCCGTTTTGTGAAACAACAATGTAAACGTCCAGTGGCACCACCAGCAGCAGCTCCGTCGGACTGACAGCATCACCGATCGACAGGCGGCCGATAGAAAACTCCATCCAAGTCGTGTGTGTTGCACACAAATTGTTAACATTAAAATGATGATATAATAGACGAAGGGAAAGATCATGGCCTGAATTATTTATACATTGCGTGGACCGAGTGTCTGCGTCTCTGCGTTCGTGTGTGTTTGTACTTATATGCAATTACTTACCAATATCAATTATACCGAAATGGTCCCCATAGATATCGATACCAGTAATAAAGAAAACTGGATACACACCGATTCCTATTGCAGATTAACCATCAATCATGGCCAAAAGAAAGAACGACGACGGAGGACACCGCGCTGCCGGCCGCCGCCGCCGCATCATCACCACAAAAATGGAGTGCACGGTGCCGCTGCCGCTGGCCTTAGTACGTCCTATAGACTGCCTTTGGTTTGGCCTTTAAAAATAGCACATACACGCAGCATACAGGAGGACGACGACGCGCGATGTGGCGACGACAACGATGACGATGATTCCATGAGACGACCTCTCTGTCCAGTATAAAAGTGCGCAGCGCCTTAGGGAGACCGCGCAACTACAGCACAATGGCCTATGTGTAGCATGCTAGCGGTTTTAAAGTGCAAAGCTCTATTAACTCCTTTTAGTTGAGAGACTGCGAAAAGGGGGACCTGTGTTTTTTTTCTTGCTTGTTCGCCTCTCCGTGCGTTGATACGTGACGCACGGAAAATGGCGAATTGTCATGCAATTACGACGACAAGTCAAATTAATGATAAGCAATTTTTGTGAAGTCTTAAATAGGTACATTCGATATGTGTGTCCGCACTGTCCATGCGGTGTCCTCCTGAAACTGATGCAGGACAACAGGGTGTTTCGAAAAACGGACGTAATTATAGTCATGTGGACGCGAGCGCTTGACCACATCAGCTACTGTGAAGGTGATGATGGGTTTGCGTTATAAATAAAGGTATCACTGACGCCTGGGCGGCGCGCGGCGTTGCGGTAACTGGTAGGTTTAGGGTCTTGACCGATAGTTTATCTCACACAGAAGGAGTTGACAGTTTAATTCATAATAAATGCGTATAACATCGAGGAGGCGACTGCCTCCAAAGCGGGCGTTTAATTATGACTTTGGGCAAATAAAAGAGCATCCCAGACAGCAAACAATGTTACATCTTGATATCGCTTTAGTAGTGGAAACAATAATGCAAGATGTGAGCCTATTACCAACCATAACCGGTATAGATACCACAGGACAATACTGATGTTCGGGAATAAAATGGATTTCGGGTTTGAAAGGGCCCCAACAGACCTCTAAAGCTTGCAAATAACGCGGAGATAGATAAATAGATAGATATTTATTTTCGTAGCGCTGTATGATTGAAATGGTGATCTTTAAAGCTTACAAAAATACCCACTCCACCAACCTCTACGCTATCCCTCTTACACCATCTGATCCCTGGTCCAAGATCCAAGCATTGCAGGGAAGATAGTTTTGCTTCCTTTTTCTCAACCAGGTAAAATAAATTTTATTTCATAAGTATTTCAATCTGCTATGAAATTATATATTATTGACCTAATGCCACACACATAATGGGACACTGACTTATTGGTATGCAATTATTATTAACATCTCTGGCAAAACTTGGAAGACAATAACATCCAGATGGCGCTTGAATGTAATTCCTATAACACGGATTTCCAATGTGATTAGAAAACCGTATCACAATTTGGTGCCAGTCCTTGTCGAAGGTAAACTGTATTCAATCCACAGGTCCTTCGACTTATAACTTGTGAAATTGTTAGAATTTAAAAGAAAAAAACAAACAAATTCAAACAGAATTCGGTGGTATGATTTCGACTTATCTATTGCTAAAACTTGTATAAGTTTAAAATTAGTTTCAATCAAAAAGTTCGTGTTGTATATTAATTTAAATGTTACCAACCCTTAATATCAACAGCAATTACGGCAACAGCCATAACAAAAGGTAGCAATATTGACATCTTTCCCCTCGACATTTTCAACTAGAATGGCGGCAGTATTTATTTCGCAGCTCATTTTATACTGTGAGTTTACATAATGAATGGAATTAGTATAGATATGTATTACAAAAATGAAACAAACAATATTAATTTGCATTATATTCTCTGTTTTAGTTTCGTTGAAGGACGGTCATAGCATTCTTGTGGTATTACAAGTATTTAAGGTGGCCCATCTAGCGTTCGCCTCTCTTGTGGCCTTTCTCCCTGTTTCAAGCTTGATTGTGCAAGGCGGGATGTTCACAGAGGGATCAGCTTGTTATGAAACAGCTGTCGAACCTTGTCGTGCTAATTCGTCAGCTTTCTCATTGCCTGGAATGCCTTCATGTCCCGGAACGTAGCAGAGCGATACCTTGTGATGTGTACCAAGAGCCTTGACTTCTTCGCGACAGCACTTCACAAGCTTCGATTTTATTTCTGGTGCAGTTATTGTTTTTATTGCTGCCTGATGGCTGTCGATAAAGAGGGTAATACCTCCAGGTGGTATTGCCCTTACCACAGAATCACGGGCTGCTGTTGTCACTGCCAGGACCTCTGCTTGGAAGACGCTGCTATGGTCCACTTTAGATCCGTCTGTAAATACGGCTGTGGTTTGTTAGCTAGGTACGAGCAGTGATGCCAACTGAGGCATAATTATGCCTTTTAGGCATAATTTCGATGCTTGAGGCATTGAGGAATAATTTTGAGAAAAAAGGCATAATTTTTTGAGAAGTTTTTTTTATAATCAATCGGTAAAAATAAATTTTGAATTTAGTAAATCTGGAACTTCGATCAAAGTCGCTTCACTAATTTTCATTTACCACTGTGCGTCATGCTTATTTTCCAATTCTCTACTAGACCTACTCACTAAACCCAAACAAGAAATGTGGTAGTGGTATGGTATACAAATGCATTAGGCCGGCCGCACATTGGATACGAATTTGTATCGTACGTAAACGTATACTGGTCGTACGAATTGAGTTCGAACACCGAATACGATTTTCTCTTTCCCGGTGACTTCGCTTTTGTGCCTGATGAATAATCTGTATCTTGAAGATAATTTTCTTCTAACTCGGAAACTGCAGTGGCCGGAGGCGTCGTCACTATCGTAGAGCCGAGTAGGTGCGCAAAATGAATTTAAAAAGAAATGAATTCAGTGCATTTCATCATATTATGGAAGACTTTCTATATAATGACCCCATACTGTCCGTACCCCGTGTTCCGTACCCCCTTTTGTGTCCGTAAACCAAGTTAATATATTTTTAATGTTTCATTTCAAAGCACGAAAGTGTTTAAGAATTCCAACAAGTTCGGATTGTTTTCGGACGTCGGAACGTACGTGTACGTACGACTAACTCGCATCCAATGTACGGAGCGGGCTCCCATAGTACCTACTTTGAAAGTCGGGATCGTTCGTCCGTTTTCGTACCTGATCGCACGATTCAAATTCTTACGAAAACGCCGACCTTAAGGTTTGTTTTCGTTGCTGGTAAAAAAAAAAATTAAAAAACAGTTAATAATATTTTATTTTTCTGTGCAAGTACCAGATAACAGATAAGGATATATAAACCACGGATCCGCTACTCATTCTCAGATTCATAAAAGAAACTGGATCGCTAAAGACAGAGCAAAAACCCTCAAACACGGTTCTTAATGGAACTATAATGCGATGGGGCTCTAGAAAAGGACATGAACCTTTCCAAGGTATAAGCAGGGGGCACAATAGGCCAGAAGGCCGCAGTGCATTAAACCCTTTCCATTATTATTATTAATTGTTTATTTTAAATATGAGTTCAAGTTCAACTGATCGCGATGAGATTACGGTGCAGGTCCATCGATTAAACACTGTCTTACGTGAAGTTAGTTTTTGTTTTTCCTAAATTTAGTTAGGTACAAATACTACACATATATGTCTTATAATTAAAGTTTAACACATAAATTGAAACTTTCTTGGTTATTTATCTTTTTTACCAAAAAGGCATAATTTTTTTGAAAAAGGCATAATTTTTTTCGGATTGAGGCATAAAAACTTCAATCCGGGTTGGCAACATTGGGTACGAGTCCGTCTCTCCATTCTTCCCTGTTGGGATATGCGCTAGAGAAGGGTCTTGTAAACTCTAAGTAAGGCGTGATGTAGTCCGTGTCAGGTACATCGCCAAAATATTTCTGAAGGATCATCGAATGACCCGTTTCGTTCAACTTACAGTTTACTGATTGGCTGATTCTCATTGCATTAATTGCGGCTGATAATAATTGTATATGACTGTCCAGCAGAAGCAGGTTGAGGATAGCCTCAAGTCCTGCGGTTGGAGTTGTCCTCATCGCACTATAGTGGTGCTGATGCACGCTATTCTTTGAACTTTCGTTATCGTTTTTAGGTAAGTGGCTTTATTGGTAACCAGACGAGACTGCCATAGGTGTACATCAAGTCCTTAATTTTGGGAGATGGTCCCCAGGTTTTCCCGAAGATTCAACTGCAGGAATAAAAGGCTATCGTGGCTTTTTTGATTTGATGATTTGCGCTGTCAGAGATTCTGAGGGGTGTACCGCCAACTGAAGTTGTAACAGAATACAGGATGACAATGGTTGGTCCGCGATAGGGGTTTTACAGCTAATAAAGTGCAGTCCGCATGAGCGCAGGCTTGGCATCTGAACTCATACAGGCATCACATCTCTGCTATAACCCTAAGTCCTAGGATGACGAACGAATCGTTCCTATAGGGTCAACCATCCGTCCAAGTCGCGCCTGGTAGGGAACCACCCCGCAGGGATACATACGTACATATGTGGCTTTACATGCCGTGTACTAGCATCTTAAAGCGAGTTAGTAAAAATTGTAAAAGTGAAGGGTTATCGTGACCGCCCGAATTTAAAACATAAAATTTGGATGAAGTAACAAGTAGTGTGCTCTATTTTTATAGATCTCCTGAAACCATTTATTTGCGTATGTGTCGACAGAAAACAGTTTTAAACTAATAGCCTAGTATGCTGTTCGCGCTTAAATTAAGTTCCCAGATAAAATTCCTCCAAATATAAAATAAAGCGTTTTAGCATTCTTTTCGAACTGCACAAAAATCTCTTTACTGTTTTTTTTTAAGCTTACATTCGCGAATTAATTATGTGACACATTTTAGTGAACTAAATTTTGATAGATCAATAAAAAAGTACTAGATTTCGATACGGGCTAACTAATAATGTGAATATTTAATATAAGATAGTCCGGATTAAATAGTTGTCTACACTCTTATTCTACACAAAAAATTAAGCAGGTATTAAGCAACATGTTAGAGAGAAAACTCGAAATTAGGTTTGCTTAATTTCAGTACAAAATTTCGAACTCGAGATTTTAATCAAATTTGACATTACTCAAGGGAACTCAAAAAAGTGGGTCTCGCAGTTCTGTCCGTCCGGTAGGCCCATCTGTTAACGGCTTTCTTGATAGCTAGAGTAGTTTTCGGCAATGTCAGTGTCAAATGGAAATAAGAAAAATCCAAGTGACAACTAAGAAATTTGTCTAAAAAAACTAAGTTTTCCGTTGCCAAAGTATACGTACTACGAATGAAGTAGAAGAAGACACTTTAGTTGTAATCGTCATTGGATAAGTACATTTTGTAGCTCATACTTCTCAATGTTCAAATTTGTATGCATGAGTTAAGATAAAACCTTTTTGTAATTAAAACCTTTGTTAATGGAGGAGGGATCATTCAGGAAGCCTTGTTACTAAGTTTTTACAGCCACAGTAAAACTTCGATTTTATTGGCGTGTGGCTTAAAAATTCTGAAATTTTATTACATTCTTATTACAAACAATTCATTAGATTTCTATTATAATTATTAAATTACCTTAGTACATTAGGATTATAATTTTAGGTTTAGATTAGTTCAATAAAATAATATTGGTTATGCTAGACCTTTAAATATGGCTTCTTTACATTACAGTAAAAAGAAAAGAGTAAAAACTAAAAGGCCGGAACAGAAAGAGAGAGGACATGTTAGGCTTTTAACACAAGAATGCATATGATCAGTGCACCCACACTTAGATGGCGCTAACAGTCTCTTAGCTCCACCCTGTTATGTCCATCCAAAGGCAATTAACTATAAAGCCTCTGCTCTCCAAACATGCCAAAAGGACACGCCATTGTCTGTCTCTGTAGTGCCCTCAATAAATTACATAATTGATGCCATGAAAATTATCCCCGTTCGATATCACTCGATAATGAATGTTATGACATGAGTCTTCTGTATCACGCACATCGTATTATTTTGATTACTGCCGTGTTTCGATGCAACAGTGCGCCTTAAAATGTTTAATTTAATTCAACAGATAGTTACTTTTGTAACTATGAGATGAATGGTATGTGGCCCTTACCTTACACTCATTAAATTGGCACTATTCCCCTCACTCATGGGAGATCTCTGTCCGTTGCAGAACCTTGCTATTGGCAAAGTTAAAACTCTTAACAATTGATTTGCGGAATTCTCCTTTTGATTTCCCTTTTACACTCTATGTATAGGTACACTTCTTTGCCAGCTAGCGTGACTATAGCGTAAAGAGTCGGGTATGTCTAATACCTAGGTCTACCTTAGGTAGATAAAAAAAGGCGCCTTAAGCGCCGGCCGGCTGTAATTAATAGACAGACCACAACAATCCTGTGTCACGCGCTTTGTGTAATTTATCTCTCATCGATCTGTCAGAGCGTAGCAGCGCAGCTTCTGTCTTTTGAGATAGTACTACTTATGAACATTTCTCTATATATGCCGACGAATCAAGTTACGACGAAGAAGTTACCTTTTTTAGGACATCGGATGTCTGCTCATATCCCCAAGTGTTGTATAGTATCTCATGGATATACCTACCTACGACTACAGTGCACCTTCAAATAAATGTTGAAAAGGTGGAAATCATTACGATATCATCACGTTTCTGACGTTTACTCAATTAATCATCATTACAGCTGGAGGCTTTAATAAAAAGCGTTCAACCATTACTCTTGTGCAGCAACTCTCCTGATCGTCTGTCCGAAAACCAAATCCTACACCATGCCATTACGACCAAAAGCCGTGAGCTGAGTTGGTGGCCACCAAACACAGCACACCAAGCTCTGCACAGAGAGCGGGAAAGATAGATACAAATGGACATGTCAGCCGCCAAGCTAGAAGATGATTCTCTAACGCGAGCGCGTGCGCGCACATAGCGAATTAATATAAAATGCAGAGTGGAACCACCTGCATTGCATTAGACCTCGCCTAACCAAATATACACCACGAAAAGCGCCTTTAGGTCGCAATTTCCATCTGCGCGGTCGGTTTTGGTTTCAACAACTTGCATTGGATGCTATTTCATATAGTTTCAACTCGTGTTGATTCGCGGATGCGAGAGTGCGATAGTGTGTAACACATATACTCGGACACCGCACAAATAGGAGAACACAAAAATCTCCCAGACATAATTTCGAAGTAAAATATTCTTGTCGCCTCTTGATGAATTATGGCGGAAAACAAATTATATAACCGTTCTACACTGGCTGACTCGGACGGATTGCAGTGCAGCAGATACCAAGAAGAAGAAGTACCGTGCCGGCTAATAGAGCATCCCTCCGCTATAAATAAAACCAGGAAGAAATTTCCACTCTGGCTGCTGATGCTGGTTGCAAGGATGAAGACAATTCCTAGATTTTTAGCATAATTGTCTGAATTGTACAGTAGGTGGGAAAAGAAAACAAACGGTTGACATACTTAAATGTTCCATCTTTTGCATTTACGTATTTTGGTAGCTTTTCAAAGATTTTAAGTCCACATAAATAAACTAAACTCTACGTCAACATCATTTACTGCCAAAATCACTTGACTTTTTTTTTAATGGTACATTTTACTAACTTCTGATAGCGCCACAGTTCTCCAGCTTCTCGATGTAAGTATGGTTCGGTACGCCATTTTGATTGAGCTCAAATGGCAGATATGTTAGAAATCGGACAATCCTGACAATGGAAGGAGTAGGTATATACCTACCTACATACCACACAAAATATTGAGCCAAATATTCTTACGGAAAATCTATAGTCAAAAGTAAGTGCATAATGTTCTTCATGTAATTTGGAGACACTTTTAGTTCCAGTTCCAGCTAAAGCGAATCTTTTTCAAGCTGCGATGAAAATTTACAATTTGTATTACATAGATATAATATGAAGAACAAAGTACTCGTAGTACCCCACCACTAAACGTATTCTTTATTTTTCGTATCGGACAAATGTAAATACGAAAAACGATCTAAAGCGAAAAAAAACTTCTTGAAAATGCCCTGTTGAAATGGCGTCGTCGAAAATACGAGTACCTACCATTCATTCAAAAATGCGCCTCGTCGCTAAAGATGATTTTTAGGTCAAAATTAGTGTCCTCTTCCAAACGCTCCGAAGCCGAGTCAGCAAACAAACGGCGTTTGGTCATTAACTCTGAGCGCCTGGATCAGTTGGTTCTTGAAAGGGGCTTAGGTCCAAGTCCTACAAGTCCTGAAATCTGCGAAAGGCCGACTTCGTGTGAATGGCGAGGAATTAACTGCCTCAGGTTCTCCTGTACACTTTCACGAACCGCGGCAATGTTATCGACCGATCTGGCATTCCTTTGACGTATAATACGGGTGTTGGCTGAATTTGTACCGAACCGTTTTTCTCAAATTTGGCCAATAGAAGTTGGAGAGTCGAATTTGAAGGGTCAATGTGTTTGCTGTAACATTTTCACTGACGATCACAAAAGTTTTATCATTTGGACGTGCTGCTCTATCGTGTAACGTGCCATGGTGATTTGGCATCAATGACTGAATAATAAGCAGCCAGCAGATTAGTTCTGAAAGCGTTCGATTGGCACTCAACTGACAGTTCTTCTACTGAAAAGAAGATAAATTTGCTTCTGGATTTGAATTCAGAATCGCGGAGAGTTCTTCCGGGCGGTTCTGGACGACCAACCGAAAACGACATTAGTGTTTTCCTTATAATTCTCCGGAAAATATAGTGCGAACGAGCTATTACTCGTTATTTTCCAAAATTACTTTTTTTTTGTAATTCTTGATCAGAACGTGTAAAGACTTTTATCGATTGGAATGGACCAATTTAAATACTCCTTGCTGGACATACTATTTACATTAGAAGTGAAAGAAACCTCGCGTCTATCTCACTCTAAGCTGGACTTTGATTTATAAATTAATTAGGCAATTAATATTGCTGAATCTAGCTAATCATCAGCACCGCACTTTATACATATACACAGGATATACATAAGTTGATTGATAATGGAGAAGCACATCTTCTGGTACAATCGCTATGATTTTTTTTCACATTTGATGGAAGTTTCCTTTTCCGTATATCCATTATGGGCGAGTTTTGATAAATCGATGTCGGAACTTTGCACAATGCAAATGCAGCCTTCTTATTCTACCACCGGTAAACCAATTATAGAAATGGACTGACTCCTGCGGAATAGCTTACTAAAATTGATGACTGCGTGCGCGTATACGAACCAAACAGCGCTCCATGTGCGGTTTTGATTCTTTGGCGAGGAAATTATATTTGAATGCGATTAGAGAACGATGCGGGAGGAGCTGGAGGATGAGTAGCAGCAACTATTGCAAAGCTCTACTGCCCAAACGACGACGACTGAATGTCGTCCGACTGTTTCTGAAGATTGATGATAATAGTTACGTTATTAGATTTTTCAATGCATTCATTATTCATTCTCGTCGGGTGTATAGAGAGCGAAAATAGAATTTGCTCTGACCAAAGACTGCGATGCGATGCATTCCAAATGGAGGGGGTTGTTGCCTAGCCTGATGGAATACCGCTTGCGTCCATTTGAAAAGGATATAATTTATTACTCAGGTCTGCTGGAGGGTCAACGCACTAATGCGGATGGATATATACGAGTTGGTATGCGGTTTGAGGTATTGAAATATGAGAATTACCTATTATATCTAAAGTAATATGTACAATTTAATGGGACACTGATTTATAGGCCTACACTGATTCGTAGCATCTCTGGGAGACAATAGCTTTCTAGTTGACTGGCATACTGTAAGGAGATCAATTTCTTTATGCCCAGAACAGCTTGGGACGGGAAGTGGCTTAACAATGGCGACTTCTTCGTAGGCTGGGATGATACAACATACCGTTCCCTTTCTGCGTTAAGCACGTATCTACAAAACATTCATTCTTCAGGAATTAAAAAAAAGCTTCCCTTAATCGAACACAATACACATGTCAAAAATCATGTCAATTTTTGACAGGCTGACATCATATTGACCTCCAGGTTAGTCAAACTGTCAAATTATAAATAATAGAAAGATTTTACTGATACATGCGTTTAATTATTCCTGAAGAATAGATGTCTTGTAGATACGTGCTTAACGCAGAAAGGGGACGATACAGTTTACGTCTTCAATATTGGCGAATTTAGCTTCTTGAATTTTCAGCACACTAATAGTCAGCATCTCGCGACAGTCTGAAAAAAACTGACTCAAAAAAGCTTCTTACTTCAGCCGTTCGTATACACACCATAAAAGTGTATAGGTCCCTTTCATTTGTCCTTGATATAAAACTTTCACAAAAGAATGACTATGAGAAGCTATAGGCCAATGGTCGTATATATGAATCTGTAGATCTAACTATTGTTATTGTCGGTGGACCTGGGCCTCAATCAACTCGCCTCTCCCGTTAGCCCGATATTTGGCTAACTGCCTCCAGTTGCGCACCCCAAGTTGGTTGAGGACTCCTTCCAATTGTGCGCGCCAACTAAGGCGAGATCTTCTTCTACTGCGTTGTCCCTACGGGTTGGAATCGAAGACTCTTCGCGCCGGAGCGTTGGCGTCCACTCGGTCTACATGTCCTAGCCATCTTAGTCGACTGATACGTCGATGCAGCTCGTTCGCTGTTAAAACTCATTCTCCAAATCTTCAAAGAAGATCTTCATCTTCGTCTCCTTGGCGTTTCTCGACAAGGCCTTACTAGTCAGTTGCCTTCTTAGCAAGTGTAACTCTTCGTTTGATTTCTGCTGTGGTGTCGTTGTCAGAGTTTATAGCGAACCGAGGTAGACAAAGTCCCTAACCACCTCAAAGTTGAAGCTGTCTATCGGGACGTTCTGAGCGATTCGTCGATGTTGTGTGTCCCTTCTTGAGAGCACGTGCTTTGTTTTGCCCTCATTCACCACTAATCCCATTTTTGCCGCTTCTGTACTAATGCTTGCAAAGGCAACAGTAACAGCTCGCTGTGTTATACCAATTATGTCAATGTCTTTGGCGTATGCAAGTAGTTGCACAGACTTCTGGAAAATTGTACCCCTGGTGTTGGCTTGTGAGTTTCGCACAATTTTCGCACAATAGATGGTGAGAGAATCGATTTGGACTTCTTGGGCTTTTTTCAGGATCTGCCGTAGCGTGAATATTTGGTCGGTTATGGATTTACTGGGCCTAAAATAATATAGTGGGAGGGACCCTGTCATTTCGTTGACGAATGGTTTCAGGCGTTCACACAGTACCTATACTGCAGGTAGGATGCTGGGGAGACTGATGCCTCTACAGTTTAGAGGATCTCCTTTCTTATAAATGACAGAATACGACTACAATATAGATGGCGCTTTAATTCAAATACTATAACGACTCTAAAAACAAAGTAAATGCACCCATTTCACGGAACTTCCTTTAATACAGTCTTTATAGCTAATTAAAAAGGTAACATTCTTTGACAACAATGTCACTACAAACGTACACACACCCTCCCTCAGTCAATTAACTGGTATACCAATATCAGAGCCGCATTCCTGTGACAAACATTCCAATTACGTCGATTCAAAAGAATCTCCACGCTATTAACACCTTCCTAATGCACTCTAGTGAGTCTAGCGGGGAAATTTAACTTCTCTTTCTACTTATACCACTGACACAGCATCAATGTTGCCAGCAAATGAATTAAGATTAAGACAAAACCACCTCGGGGACATTACCAGCACGACGACCATGACGACGACGAGGTGCGAGGATGCATTTCAATCTGGTCCGGGAGAGTTTATGCGCGAGCATCATGCATATTTTTTTCTCGTTTTCGCACCCACAGGCGTCACCTTTACCACTCGTCGTCGTCGTCGTCGTGCATATAACTGCCGTGCTATACCGACCAAATGTATAGAGCGACAAAAACTGGACACCGATTGCAAATGCAGTTGCTTCGCCTTGGACTCTCAAAGTGTGTTACATGGCAAAGGCAGGGCATCATTTCGAATATTATCCTCACTATGGTATATGGAAAAGTTGGAACCAAAAAGTCTGCTAAGTTGGCTGGGCCAATGAACAATGAAGTGCCATATAGATTCATAGAGTTCCCGGTTATCGGTTCAGCTATGTTTGGTCACATCTATACTCTTACTGTATGAGAATCCGCCAGAAGTCACAATTTTTTGTCTGGCTTTTCACCGCAACTACCATCATCGTCAGTTCATCAATTGTTCTGCGGAACTGCTGTAATGGCCGAAACCCAACTGCATCGAGAGTTCAAATGTTGGAATTCCAGAGAAAAGCAAATCCTTGGAGCAGGCGAGCGTTCTTCGCGCTCTATTCAGTGTGATCGTGTTTCGCGCAAAATGATTTCGTTATGGATGGGGACCATGGCGGATCATCGATTTACCCAGGGATGGCTGCATACAGTAAGGGTCGACCTTTGTTGGTTGTTCTTGTAACCTGCGGGCGTTGTTGCTGTTTTTAGTTTTTTTTTTTTTTTGTTTTTGACCAATTCCAAGAGCATGACACTCCTTCTCTGGTCTGGTCGCTTGGTAAGGAGGTGGTGACGATGATTTTCAATTTTATTATCAGGCGAGGAAAGGTTTTGGTGTTTGGTGTTTTTTATTATTATGTATTATTATTTTTTTTTTTTGGTTTGGTGATGTTGGCCCGGGGACAGAAATGGTTATGCCGGGATAGGGTCTAGATGGATGTTAATGGGTTGGACTTTATGACATTGACTAGGGAGGAGTATGCCCTCTACACAGTTGTCGGTTGTGTTGTCTAGCAGCTGGTTTTCTTGGGGATAGGTTATTTATTTGTGTGATTTATTACACATAAGTGTATAGATAAAATGGGCGCATCAAAAGTGGAATTTATTATAGATATATGTATTGAATATGTATGCGGGAAAATATTTTTAAAAAATATACACTAAGGCAAAGTTTTTATTTAACGAATGTTTTTGAAAATAACGAAACTAATGATTTGCATCATTCTCGTCATTATAATTTAGATTTATGTGCTTAAGCTCAGAATTCCAAAACTTGTATGAAAATGTATTGAGAGCCCGTTAAATTTTAAGTTGGAACTAAAAATTCTCATTCAAGGACCATTATTAATTAAACAAAAAAATGCTAGGCGCACTAATAAATTTAAAAATCAACTTCAAAAGGACCCAATACGCTTTTCAAAATATAAATAAAATAATTTATTTCGTGGAGCTATATTTTGAATTTATTAAACTATTGTTTATAATGTTAGTTAACTGATCCCTAACCAACAAGCCAATACAGCAAACTAGCTAGCTCCCTGCAGTTATGCGCTCCATATTCGTTAAGGTCGCTCTTCAATTTTGCATGCCATTTAAGAGGTCGTCCTTTGTTGCTGAGACAAGGACTCGTCGGACTGGTTGTATTTTAAGATCTTTAATCAGTTGTCATTATATACGCGGTGTCCCAGTTAAGCGGTATAATCCTTTAAGCGAAGATTACTGAAGTTCCGCCGAACAAAATGTTGAATGGCAGGGGGTCTATTCTCACCATATTTCCCGTTATAACCCTTCAAAGTAGGTGACCTCTAATTTGGGGGTGTTACCATTTAAAACACAATAACTTCTAAACTATTATAGGTGCAAATTGTGGAGGTTTGTAACCCCATCTCTTGTGAATTGCGCTTCGTCAGTCTATAGAATGTTCTAGAGGAAGGGCCGTCTTCTGCCTGTTTACGCAGTAGCCACTGGCAAAATTTAACCCTTCTTTGAGCATCTCTTGGTAGTAAATCATGTACCGGTGCTTAATGGAAAGGGTATAATCTATTAATTTGTAGAGTTCAGTGAATTCTGGTTCTGGGAAGTTCCAATAGCACAGCTAGTCTGCGGACCTGACTGAAAGCTGAAATTCTACAGCAACATCCTTAACCAACATTCAATATATACAAACTGAACCGAAGTTTGCTCTACAATTCAGAAGATTTAATTAGGGTCATGTTTCATGTTAAACTCATTAATTCTTTGAGAATTTTACTTTACTCCTATCCTTAGACGTGTTAGCCGGAAAAAAACAGCAGAGTAGAAACTTTGGCGGTCATTGTCCCAGTTGAACGGATAATACAGCCTGTTAAATTTGTAGTTATTTTCTTAAGATAGGTAGGTATTTGAGTCTTTGCTTTGTAAATTTGTATTGTTTTTGCCCAAAAAAATAAATTATACACATGCAATGAATCACCTACGTAAAATCACCTTTTATTTGATGCATATTTCTTAAAATTCGGTTTTAAATTAACGCCGTAATCGGTACAAGGGAGCCTATTAATATAACGATAAAAAAAAAAAAATGAAATAAATAGGCGGCGCAACAGGCGGTAGACACCCAAGGCCTAGCTTCTCGCAACCATTCATTTTGTGTGAGTTTCTATTTTTGGAACGAATGGAAGGGACCTACAATTTTATGCCGAGTCCGAACGGCTGAATTGAGAACAGGACAGTCATACTCTCGGATGTTTGTCAGACGTTCGCGAGAGGTGGCGCAGTAGAAAAAACCTTAAGATGTAATTTGTGTTTTTCCGGGGATCGAACCTGGGATCCCTCGCACAGTATTCCAGCACACTAACCACTGCGCTACTGCTGCGCCCACATTTTTATATATATAATAAAACGATATTTCCGTATAATTGACGTAATGGACCCCACTGAACATGTCAATCTGTTTTCACTTTTTCAGTAATTCAACGACTCTACAAACAAGAATTTGTATTAATCGTATTAATCGTATAATTTAATTTTTTTACGATCGTAATAATTTTTACAGGCGAAAATATTTTTATTCTGTATGTGGAATGTAGGTATACCTCGTAGGTTTCCGGTTTGTCGAAGAGCTGAAGCTGTGATAATAGGCATGTTTTATTGAAACCTCGCCAGCCAGCCGTTCATTTGGACAGTTGCCAGCAAGATGAAGCCAGCCGAATGACTTGGTAGAAATATATGATAAATTTTGACATTTTTCTCTTGAATGGTGTGTGCATGAGATCAGAACGCCATATGATTTAAGCAAATTGTACGGAAATTCTAAACGACTTGTTGCTTTCAGCATGTGAAATGTGCCTCAACCAGCAACTACTGGCAATTACTGGCAACCACTTCCTTGGGAGGTTTCATAAAAACGCAACTAATATTTTGTTCGACCATTTTGTCAAATCACTCTGTCTGGCAGAGCCAATGTGGTCGATGTGTTTTTCCTTACTGCATACATTCCTAATAACCCGTTCTAAGGAGCTCAGGATAAGGGCTCTTCAAAGAATGCAATTTTGTCGTCCGGAACATTCAAAATTGAACGTGTTATTTCAGATGCACCAGAACGATGTTGAAGATAACGCACTTCCCTTGCTTTTTAGTATTTATTTAAAAATTCGTATAAAAAATCCACACCACTGTTCTACATAAGGTGATATAAAATATAAAAAAAATATATATATAAAAATTCGTGGCGTTTGAAGTCTGCGCCATATTATGTTGGTCGAATACATCAGTGACAAGCATTGGTATACCACAGTGATATGGGTATACAGTGGCCAAGGTGATCTCGAGCAAAGCCTGGAATACAATAACATATAGGTACGGGCCTAGGCGGGACACATCTTATTCCTTTGCAAGGTCGGTTGCAAATAGCATATATATTTGGATAAATTGGATTTTCGTTCCTCTTGCATATTGGAGGCCGTACAGAATCAGCCTCTTCATCCGCTTAAACGAAAATGAGAAAAAGAAGTTAGCACTATCGTTTATCTATTAATGGAAATTAGATTTATTTTTTAAAACGAAAATTCAGCATTCTATACAGCCAAACTTTAAACTTAAACTCACCCATAGCACCGGCAATTAAAAAAATACTGACAATCAAAAGTAGCTTATTCATGCTTCTTCTAGGCACTCAAGACTCTGAATTAACTTTTTGCATCTCATCCTATCGAATTTATACTCTGAATTCGGCAGCTGAGTGCATTAAACTCTTATTTTTTTAAGATTAATTTTGTAACACACTCGCATTACGCGATGTATTTTTATCACACCTTAAGCTCTTAGATAAACTGAATCCATTTACCCTACTAGTTCCAAGCAAATATTGCCGCCTTAAATATTTGATTGTGAAGCAATTAATCTGTATGAATTTTTGAAGTTAAAAAAAACTTTTATGTTTGAGTTGGAAAAGGAAACTATGGGCTTACTAGCTCCAAAATAGTATTTTACCATCGTTTCCTTATTTTAAGTAAGCCAAAACATAACTCCGTAGAAGGTGTAGTTTTAAGAGGAATCGCAGTTAAAAATATCGCTTTTTTTTGTTTAAAAATTAAATTTAACAACAACCTTTTAATATTTCCGTCTGAAAAAATTACTGCCTTTTCGCAACACTAAAAAGAATATTTTGTCCAGGTTTCAGCTTCATAGACATTTTTCTGTCAAAGAAAAGAATTAAAAACCGAAAAACCGATTTTCCTCCATTTTTTTCGAACAATTTTAAGGTTAAGATAAAAATGGGTAATACGAAAGTTGTAGATCCTTTTATTCCCTACAACTTTTACCTTCAACTTTTTTTGATAGAATGCACATGCACAGTTTAGCCAGAAATCGCGAAAACCCATTGTTAACCCCTATAAATGCACCCCATTGCACTCCGGATGGTTGGTTCGATTTTTTGTCCTGTTTTACGAGAGCTTGTTCTACAATATTCCGCTGTCAGAGTGCTGTAACGAATTTTTTTGTTGTTCGAATCCTATTTCTGCTGGACTAATAAAAAAAATTCAAAAAATAAACCGCACATGACAGTTGTCACTTGCAAATTTTGACAGAAACTGCAAGGGAAGGACACATACACATGCAGTGAAGTTGTAAATGCTTTGTTCGAATTTTCGAACTTACTTTAGAAAAGTAAGATGTTATTCATACCGATTTAAAGCAATGCTAAGTGCTTTTACTTTGTTACAACCTTTTACTCAAAGCAAATGCTAGTTTTTATTCATACGACCCAATGAACCCCACTGAACATGCCAAAATTTTTTTAGTAATTCAACTCTACAAACAAGAACATGCAGTAATCGCATAATTTTGTTTTTACATCTCAAAGTTTAAATTTATTTATGTTACTTGTTTCGTAAATGTTAATTCTTTTACAATCGTAATAATTTTTATAGCCGAAAATATTTGTTCGGTAGGTTTCCTGTTTGACGATGAGCTTAAGCTGTGATAAAATGTATCTCATTATGTAATTAATCTTCAGAAGACGAGTTCGATGCACTCGACAGCCAAAACATTGTTTTGAATTCACAATGCTCGAGCATTTGTTTACCCATATCACAGTTCAATTGTCTGCCATTGATAATATTTGACCATCGTAAGTAAGTGTAAACTATTAAATGGGCTATTTTATATAGATTGATAAATGATAAAAAATAATAACAAAATTAAGCACAAATGAGTTTTGGGTATGACCATGGAAAAGCCATGCAACTAATATTGCACAATTTACATCAGAGATTGGTTATTTGCTACCTTACTACTGAAAATCTATACTTTGTCATTTATTTAATTATATAAAAATTAATTTTATATATGTTTGTCCTTTTATATCTCGAGTTTGGCAACGCCGAATTTTATGATTCATTTTTTGCTGGAAAGGTATTCTTTTGTAGCAGGTTTATATGTATACGGTCTTTGTATGTGCATTGGTTCATGAGTTATAGGGGCGTGGCACGGCCCATACAAAAAAACATTCAAAATCTTATATCTCGAAAACCACCGAATCAATTGAGTTCAAATTTACAGATAATTTTAGATATTGGCCCAGGAGTATTCCTGTGAGCAGTGTTGCCACTAAAAAAAGTGAATCCGGTCAAATCTGACCGAATTACCGGATTTTTATTTTCTAAATCCGGTCAAAAATTCCAGTCAAAAGTTAAAATGAGAATTTTTGACCTGAAACCCGGTCAAAAAGAGAAATACCTATACCTACGCCAAGAAGGAGTCACCGGAGACCCTATAAAGTATATATATTCTGAATCAGGATCGCATTCTGAATCGATTGAGCTATGTCCATTGTCCGTCTGTCCGGCTGTCTGTTGAAAACACGCTAGCGTCCAAACGAATCGACCAGGCGAATGAAATTTTGTGAGAGGACTTTTTACCGTCGTCAGGTTGGTATTGAAAATGGGCTATGTCGGTCAAGTAGTTCTGGTACCTGCCATACAAAACCACTATTAGACTCATGCGTTGATAGAGAGTGAGGTCGTCAAAAACGGGCGTCCGCGTCAGATATGACCGGAATCCGGTCAGAATGGCATCACTGCCTGTGAGGCAAATTCGACGCTAGTACAAATTTATATGTGTTTAAAAAAAATTAATATTTGGAGGAATAAACCTCATGACATATTTTTAAGCAAAAGTTTATGTTTTTCTGAACCTCCGTGATATATCTATCGCTCTGGAATTGTAAAAATAGCTTGGTTGTTGAAATTGAAAGAGAACTTTTCGATCTTGGAGGCTGGGACATGCAGTTGTATTTCCGTCCATATTTTTCCTTACTGCACATTCCTAATAACTCGTTCTAAGGAGCTCAAATCCCGCGCCATGAAGTAGAAGTGGCTGGCTGGATAAGGGTTATTCAGAAAATACAATTTGTCCTCCGGAACATTCAAAATTGAAGCTGTTTTTTCACCAAAGAAGCAGGTTTCCAATTTTCCATTGGGTTGACGAAGTAGCTGGACAGATGTCAACAGTGACTTTCGGGTTGATAGATGCATCAGTACGATATTGAAGATAACGCACTACCTTTGCTTTTTAGTATTTATTTAAAAATTCGTATAAAAAATCCACACCACTGTTCTACATAAGGTGATATTATATAAAAAAAAAATATGTAAAAAAATCGGCGGCGTTTGAAGGCTGCGCCATATTATGTTGGTCGAATACATCAGTGACAAGCATTGGTATACCACAGTGATATGGGTATACAGTGGCCAAGGTGATCTCGAGCAAAGCCTGGAATACAATAACATATAGGTACGGGCCTAGGCGGGACACATCTTATTCCTGTGCAAGGTCGGTTGCAAATAGCATATATATTTGGATAAATAGGATTTTCGTTCCTCTTGCATATTGGAGGCCGTACAGAATCAGCCTCTTCATCCGCTTAAACGAAAATGAGAAAAAAAAGTTAGCACTATCGTTTATCTATTAATGGAAATTAGATTTATTTAAAAAAAACGAAAATTCAGCATTCTATTCAGCCAAACTTTAAACTTAAACTCACCCATAGCACCGGCAATTAAAAAAATACTGACAATCAGAAGTAGCTTATTCATGTTTCTTCTTGGCACTCAAGACTCTGAATTAACTTTTTGCATCTCATTCTATCGAATTTATACTCAGAATTCGGCAGCTGAGTGCATTAAACTCTTATTTTTTTAAGATTAATTTTGTAACACACTCGCATTACGCGATGTATTTTTATCACACCTTAAGCTCTTAGATAAACTGAATCCATTTACCCTACTAGTTCCAAGCAAATATTGTCGCCTTAAATATTTGATTGTGAAGCAATTAATCTGTATGAATTTTTGAAGTTAAAAAAAAACTTTTATGTTTGAGTTGGAAAAGGAAAAGCTTTACTAGCTCGAAAATAGTATTTTAGCATCGTTTCCTTATTTTTTGAAACCAATTAGAATTTTCGGACCGTTGATTTTGTGCTGACTGCCGTATTTACTTTTCCCCAACACAAAACATGTTATAAAAAAAAACCAAAAAATCTGTCAGAATTTAGCTTGAGAAAATGTGCCGAGCCATTAAAGGGCGCGCTAAATTGTGACAGATACATGCATTTTTTGGCATCGGGCGCGGCGTAAAAGTAAATGTACACTCCCGTCACACTATTATGAAAGTCCTTTTTGTTTGTCTACTATTTTAAATCATCGCCAGTAAAATATCAATTCATTTTACATTCAAGTTTCTTTCATAAATAAAACACTATATAGACATTTTAATTTTTAAACAAAAAAAATTTTCACATTTTATTGGAATAACTACCAAATTTTTTTTTATAATTTGTTTACATTTACAAATCTACTTAAATTTTGTTTATTCATCAATCATGGACATCATGATGTATTGACATAAAACATTTGTTGGTTCACACTATATATTTTGTTATATATATAATAATAAACTATTTATCCTAAAAAAAAAAAAAAATTAAATACGCAAAAGAAAGGAAACCTCAAAAACATGTATGTGACTTCAAAAAGTAAATAAAAAAAAATATTGAAATTAAAAAAAATATATGCAACTAAAGCTAAATATGTTTAAAAGGCAGTATATTATGAATACAAAATGTTTTCAGATATTTATATAAATGTTTCATTTTTTTGTTTGAAAAAATTATATTGAGTATATATTTCTAAAGAGAAATCATGTTTTTTTTCTTTTTTATTTAACCATAAAATTAAAATCACAATAAAATAGACTTGAAAACTTAATTAATTCTTATAAACAAAAACAAATGTAAATTAAACATATATACTCAAAGGGGTGTTCATCATTCGGGGTTTATTTTTTCTTCTTTTGTATTTTGATTAATATTAATATTTTATTTTAACTTAAAACCTTTGATGTTTTAAATTTATGACGAATATTTTATGGAATATTTCAAAGCAAAAATGAGTAGGCATTTTTAATTAATGCAACAACGATGTCTAAATGATGGAACATAAAATGCACAGAAAGCTGATGATGATGATGATGAGTGATGACAATATCTGTCAAATGAACAAATTCAAGCCCAAGTCGAACTATTTGAAAACGACCCAAAATTTATACACGTAAAAGATACAGAACGGAAGTGTAGATATTTTTACATTTCTCTCTTTCTAAAAAGAGTCTAAATGATATTAGACTCTATTTGAAGAAAATTTCGTTACATTAGTAGTAATAATTCGCTTAAAAATAAGATTTTCTTTTATTCATAAAATTTCTTTCGATTTTGTTCCAAGAAAATCATATAGTTAGCAAAAGTCGAATAGAAAGTTTAAAAAAATATTTTTTTTTTAATTTTTAAAATTAAATTTAACCCTGAATGCTATTATATGGCTACGAAAGATCAATGATATATTTATTTTTTTATTTTTACTAAGCTTTCCTACGAAAATTTGGTATAGTGTCCGAGGGGGTGCGGGATACAGTCTGGAGGGCGGTTGGTTGGTTGGAGGGTTTTAAGTTTTCACGAATTTGTTGTCAGCTAGGTGGTGATGATGAAGAGATTTCCTTTTGCGCCAATTACCCTCAGAAGCAGCGCTAACAACACAATAGGCATCTCTCTAGAGGACTATGATGGGATGGCCTATATTTTAATTGGGAATACTGATGTCGGTGAGAGTGCGCTGCCACAAATTGATGGAGGGTTATGCTGGTGGGACATTCGAGTGCACTTATTGGGTATTGTCGGCTGGGTGCACCTAAATAATGGTGGTATCTGGTGAATTGTGCGCGGGGGAAATTGTACTTCGTGTCGTGGTTTTCCTTTCTTGTAGAGATTGTGCCGGATGATGATTTTATTTTTATTTTTCATGTTGTCGTTGTAGTTGTCTGTCGTGTTCATAGCGATGAAAGAGGAAGCTGTAAATATACAAGAAGAAACGAAATGACTTAATTAAAACTATCTAATGGATATATGTGTAGGTGGAATAAAAGGGAATTATATTTGTAAGATTTTTTTTTTTGGAAATAACCTCAATTAGGCGACAGAATAGGATGCCAATTAGCTGACGAAGTGTGTGCAAGTATTCAAATTTAATTAGCTTCCTTGTGGACGTTAAGCGGAGCAACTGTTTTTTTTTGTTTCTTATTCACCGAGATGCAGTATATTCATAGAGTCGCTGTTAATTTGCTGAAGTAAATATTTCTGAGCGTATATTTAGTTATTCAAAATGTGCAGTATTGTATTGCAGATTTAAAAAATATTACACTGCCTTCAATGCAGGCTTAAAATATGGTAATGACCAACAAACATGTATAATTATCAACCACATGGAGCAAGGTTAGGTTAGGTTAGGTTATACGGGTTGGTGAAGCTGAGTAGCCTCTTCTTCACCACACTCAGGTCCTCGTGGACCCATTGTGATACCCTTCGATGGGGTTAGCCGCGTTGTAATGGCTATATTTCATCCTCTCCTTGGTTATTCGACCTTGTCCAGCCACCCCGCTATCCTCAGAAACCTGTAAAGAAACCACATGGAGCAAACAAAGTGGATTGGAAGTTGAGACGGATGCACATCTCTAGGCATACCCTGAATGGCTGTCAAAGACCAAGAAAATGACAGCCAACCTTAGATAAAACCGCATGGCTTTTTCTCTTTTCCTGTGACAGCAAGCCGATATCGTTGTAGTAAAGTTAAGGACCAGTTTCAAAGGTTCCGGATAGCTAGACACATAACGCTATCCAGCAGATAGAAGCTGCTGATATTTTTTCTGTTTTATCGTCAAAGTCTTTGATAAACTAACTTGCGGAAAAATGTATCAGCCACTTAGTTTTTTTTTCATTTGTTTTGTCATGGTTTGTTTCGTGTTTTCTAATATTTTGTGTTGTTTTCTTTTAGGAAAGCCAAAAGAAAAAATACCTTTGATAAATTATCCAAAGAAAAAATTGAAGCAGCAAAAATCCAAAGAAGAATATACTTGCACTCTGAACAATTATGATTGCAACCTGGAAGGACAAAGCAATAAACGTGCCTAAGGTGCCAGAGTCACAAACCACACCGAACACACAATTTGCTTAACACGTCCCGATAACGGAAAATTATTTGAATTATTTCAAAGTTACCACCGAATAACGGTAAATGTTATTAAGTGCCAGTGTATGCGTGACCAAATTTGCCCACCATTTACTTTAACATGGCACACATACTTAACCACTTAATAACTTTTTGAAACTGGCTCTATGAAACTCTCATTTTTGGCCGAAGCTGGCGGTCTAGTTCTTACTGGTTTGTGGCCAGAGTGTAAGGTGATCTCAATCAACTTGGAGTTGGCTCAATATAGGGGTCAGTTAGCCAAAAGCTAACATATTCAGTCTACATATTCAAAATACGCGGCTTTCTATCACTACAAGGTCCCTATACTATACATATATCACTAATTCCACATCAAGTCCCAATTCAACTGACAATGACAAGCTTGATTGATTCCACAACAATAACTTGTGTCTATTTTTGATGTCAATACACTCGATAAAATCAATTACATTCGAAAGCCCTTCCCATCCTCCAGATGTTTACTGCAGAAAGCAGAACTTGCAGATCGACTTTCATATGAGAACAAAAAGAGAGAGAAAAAAACCAATTTCAAGGATCTGCTCTTAAGTAATTTAATCAACCAGCACCAGCAGCAGCAGAACCAAAAGGTTGACCACCTTGAGAAGATAACGCAACACAGAACCACGCAATTACCCGAAATTACATAACGATAGCTGCGCAACAATCGAGCGCACGTTCATTTTTAACCAGTGTTGACAATAATCTTGTGCACTGGTTAAAGGAAGATCGCTGCTGTCCCTCAATCCTTTGAATCAGTAACCAGTTCCATTCTCCGAGAAGCGTTTGCTATTTTTCATCAAGAACAGCATAAATCTCGTCCGGCAGGTTTGGTTTTCTTTTATTTTTTTATGGATTTTTTTTATTTTTGCGTCGTGTTTAACTCCTTTAAAGAGTGGATCGACTGTCCTAGGTTGAGGTTTGTACGTAGGTGCAAACACCACCGCTATATACACACAGAACAACTATAATATTCCTTCGATGTTACCTGTTGTTGGTTGATGATGATGATGATGGGGCCATGGCCAAGAAGCAGCGAATCTCTTTTGGTTTATGCAATGAGTGTACGCTAGGAGGGAACACTATATATATCTACAACAACAGCTACAATAAGGGTTCAATACCTGGCGCAGAGTTCACTCACTCAGTGTATGAGTATGGTTGTGGTTGTACGAGTATGCTGCGTTGGTCGTTTATCCATTTTTGCCCCCAAACAGCAGGGCAAATTCAATTTATCTCGAATTTTAGTTGTTGCGCACACTCTCTCGACGCTGCTACCTACTCCCATTTCCAACACTGCATCTCTTCTCCGATGACCGGCTTCGTGTTCATTAGGAGAAAGAAACACTGACATGAGCTAAAAATAGCTTCTACGGGAAATAGCACAACAAATGGCGCATACCTAAAGGAATATGTATTGCAAAAGTCGGGTCACAACATACAACACGACTAACGACAAGGAGGATCCATCAGATACTCTCTGTACTGGTACTCACCTTAAGAATTATTTCCATTTATCCTACAGATACAATGTCGCCTGTTGGCGATGATCGAAGTGATGAATGTATAATTTCTTTTTGGACTTCTCTTTGGATGGCCTCAAGTCCCAAACTAAATTCGATAGACTGCGCGGTCGCGACAGGCGTCTGGTCTTCTTCTCGGGTAATTTGGAATCGCCCGATGTTCGGCCGCCACTGCGAGACGAATCTAAGGTACCTTCACGAGCACCACCCGTACTTGCACTTTTTGATAATAGCTGATTGTTGTTGTTGTTATTGGTGTTGTTGCATTTGACGACATCCTGTTGTTGTTGTTGCTGTATTGGTTGGGGTCCTTTGGGAGTTGTTGAGATCGGAGTTGTGGAATTACTGTCTGGAGTTAGTTGTAAACTGCTAAGACTTTTATATCTGAAAGGAAAAGGAATGTCAATTAGTCTTAGATATAGGTAGGGAAGGGAGTTTTTCTTCTAAGCATGTATGTGTGGTATATCTACAATGAATTTACAATTTTAGAAGCCAACTTAGCCAAGCTTTGAACAGAAACAAGATTTAGGGAAAAAGGTGAGACTTAACTTGAAGAAACTAGTAGGTCCACATAAACCGAGGTTAATGAATAGTCTTTCCGACAAAATGGTTTACCAATTTCGCATAGCAATTCGTCACTTGGTAAAGTTGATTTTGAGATTTTAGCGAAGCTTATAAAGAACTCTAAAAGTTGATCGAACGGAATTTCTAGTTTCGAAATAGTTTTTGAAATATTAGAGTTTAAAAATTCCAATAAATTTTTATTCAGATTTTGTTTCACTCTTATTTGGTGAAATCACCTAAGAAGCCGTAAACTGAGTCACGCAAGCACGACTTGTTTTGAAAGGTCTAAGTTGTACTTTAGATACATAAAATCGTCATGAAAGAAAACTCAAAATTTAACTTACAAGTCATAGCGATACTAACCTTATATGAAACAGCGGACTCTGCGGCTCCAGACCGCAGTCCTTTCCATTAATGGCAGCGTTAATTGGTGAATTACCGTTTACTAAATTTGGTGAATTACTTAAAACCTTAGAATGATGACTACTGCTCGACGAGTTATTCTTCACATAGAGCTTTGGTAGTGTTGGCCGTTGTCGCTTCTCTGGCAGTTTCTTACCAGGAATTGTCTCAATTGGCGGTGGCACGGGCTTGATGTCCTCCTGAATATGGCTGTGGTTGTAGTGGGCTTGCAAATGTATTATTTGCGGTTGCGGATGTTGTTGCTGTTGTTGTTGTTGTGACTGATTGTGATTGTTGTTGTTGTTATTGTTGCTGTTATTACTACTGCTACTGTTGTGGTTATGCTGTTGCTGGTGCTGCTGCGATGAATGATGATGGTGATGGTGATTATTGATATTGCTCGAATGATGATTATGATGATGATGATTACTGCTACTATGATGACTACTGTTGTGTTTATTCGACTCTAGACTGCTATAATTGTTGTTGTTGTTGTTGTTATTAGTGCTAATGTTGTTGTTATTGTGGCTATTGCTCGTGCTGCTAACACGTATCAGACTGCAGTAATTGCCACTGTCAGTTGTTGCCTGTGACTTCAGTGTGGGTGACTCACATATCGGCTCGAATCGTGTCAAACCCTTCGACAGAGGTGTTAATCCGCGTACATAATCGTAGATGTGATCGATTTCGTTGTATTCATCGGCGATCTGTGTTGTCGATTGAATCTGTTGTTTGCTGTACGAGTCCAGACTGGCACTCTTTCGCAGGACATAGCCATTCTCAAGAACACCCGCCGATGATGCTGTCAGTACCATTGGCAGCTTGTTTCGACTGCTAAACTTTGAGTCTTTCTTTTCCTTCTCGGATAGCTTCATGTCAACAATTTGGAGGCGATCACGCGCATCCGACAACAATCGCTGGGCTTTGTCCAGAAATCGGGAGTACTCGATGAAATGTTCCAGCTGCTCCATGTTCTTTGAACGCTGTAGCTTGATTTTTGCATTCAGCGGTACTGGCACTAAGTCGGTATCCTTCTGCAGGGGCAGTGCGAATACCCGATCGATTTCCACACAGCCTAGCAGACGAAGCTCCGGCACAAAGGGTTGCTTCAAACCTTTTGGGGCGCTACCATGGACTAATCTGTAAAAGAAAACATTCGTTACAACGTGAAATAAAAACCTGAACCGCCCACAAGTACTTACCTAACAATAACTGGCATACGTTTGAGTAATAAATTTTTCACCGAATGCACACCACTGATGCTATCCTCCTTGGCGATGGGTGAAAACTTTGCTTTGGTTTCGAGTGGCAAATTGACAATCTCATCCTTGATCGTTCGACACTGCAGATACTTGCCGTTGTCATTCATTGTGGTCAGCAGCTCACCAGCATGGATGGTCTTGTTCATTTGGGTGCAGCGGAATGTTTCGCGCACAAGAACACGCAGATTCCGTCGTTTCGACAACTCCATCACCGAATCAATGCATCGTGTCGAACGACCATCCTCGCTGAGTAACTCAAAGTAGCCCGGATACGTTTCGGGTATTAGCACCTTAGCGCCGACATTTGTTGGCTTGCGGCCCTCCTTGATTTTGATCGGTTGAGCGAGGATTTGATACTTTTTGCCAGCGCTAAGGAATAGAGCCGTACTCTGCAAGGAGGGATTCGATAAAGTCGGAACGCCCAAATTCTGGTGCTGACCCTTGACAATCTTAGCTACGGCGGGCAGCTGCTGCCTGGAAAAGTCGCGCAGGTAAACTGGTATTGTATCCCCGAAACGGGACGCAGCCAATATTATTTGGCCATCGGTAGCGGCCATCGCTTCTTTCTGAAATAATGATAACACCTTGATTCGCGCGAAGTTAACATTAATCAAGTGTGTTTTTCATTGAGTGATAGTTGGCGGTAGCGGCGGTGTCGATGGTGGTGCTGGGGTGCTGACCGATGCAGATGGGGAATAGTGGAGAGGTGAATGTTGGTCGTTGGTGGTGTTGGCGGGATGCGAGGATGCGGCCAATTGGGGAGAAGTTCTTGTCGTTGCGGCGTTTACTTGCATTCGGTAGAGTTGGGGTAAAATCTGAAAGCATAGAGAGAAGAAATAGGTTAGAAAGCGATACAGAAAAAAAAAATCAAACTCGACTGTAAAAAGTTTAACCAAACATGTACCGGAGGGTTAATGATCCCTTTTTTTGGTCTCATTCAGACAAGTCTCTATATTAAATCGCCCTCAAATGAATCATCTTGAACCACTATGAGTGGCTCTTCCTGTAAGAAATTATTTGCAAAATAAGAACACGGAAAGGCTTTAAATTAACTCAACCCATGTATACAGCCTTTCCCCGATGAAATTGAAATTTTAAATGATTTTTAATTACACGTTCTAGCAAACGCACTCTTACAGGTTTAAAGAGTGTCCGGTCCGTCAGTCATAAATCTTGTTTTTCCCAACTACTGGTTGGTTGTAAATTTTCCGATTTTTTAATATATTCCTGGCAAAAGTTATTGCTATAGCAGAATGTTGCAAATAGCAAAAAAAAGGAAAAAGGATGTCTATGCTTCACATCTTCTCGGATATATAGAATTCAGGATGAGCTCGAGACTAATTTCCATTTTTATGAACTTTTCTTTGCCACAACAGCACCATACGATTGTAGCTCCTCGTTTCTTGATGCAATCGTAGAGTGGACGCATTTTTATTAAATTTATAGAGCCACACATAAAAAAACAAAGTCACAGTGGTAGGGCTGCTTTTTTTTTTGTATTCCAATTTCTTGGTCCTCGTCGACTACAAAGGAATCTCTATGATCCACAATCTTGAAGGAGTGTTTTTTTTTTGTTGCTCTGTTTGTGTCTTTTATCTGATGATGACAATGATGTGGCTTTTCATATGAGACGATTGGTTATCTCAATCAAAAGAAGACGACTAAAAACAAAAACATGATGTAAGTAGGAAACGGGAGAACACAAAAAGAGCAAAAAGTGGAGAATTCCCATTTGGACGACAGAAACAAGACGACGCGACGACGAAGAAGAAGAGGAATCCTTTTTTATTGTTATTATTATTCTGCATTTGTAATTCTCTAGGGATGGATAGATATAGTAGCAACTGTGGCGGAAATTATGGAAAATAAAATCAGATTTGATCAGATCTCTTGAGGAGGACGTTTTTTGTGATGCGCAAGACCAAAAAAAAATCAAACTTTTGCTTTAAAAAGTGACACATACAGTCGGCATTCGGCAAACTGCGTCAGTAGGTGTCTATGAAGCTATCTATCTGCATATTATTTTGTCATACAAAGACGAACTATTTTGCGGAATTGATATGTAAATTGCTATAGAGCAACTGTTACAAATATATGCCATCGCAGCTGAAAAAGCACCACTTTAAAAGGGATTTTCAACTTTGAAAACAGAAATTTAACGTTTCATTGTTAGGTACTTTAGTACAACACTGTCGGCGATTGGGAGTTTCGGCCTTAACCTTCCATTCTACTCACCCAGATCTAAAATTGCTGCCCCTTATATATCTGATAAAGCACCCGGAACTTATAAATCCACAAAGGTAACGAAACGTTACATTTTCGTTACATCTTCCACTTTAACTATTTCACCTAGTAGTCTGATGTGAGTGTGGTTCAGTTGTTAGTCCATTGGGACTACTGACCGAAAGGTTTAAGGTGTTAAGACAAAAAAAAAAAACATATACTTAGGACCCCTTGTTCTTGTCGACGCGACGCACGTCTGCAAAACATCGAAGAGTTTAGCTGCCAGGAGATAATTTTCAATGTAGCTGTTTGGATGAGACATAAAATCGTATATCACTTCCATTCGTCCCTAAAAAAACTCACAGGAAGAAAGTATTAAGAAATGCTAGGCCTAGGGAAAGGGTCCTATATTTCATCGATTTTAAGCATTTATAGAGACGAGCTATAAAGAGCAATGTCTAATTTTGGCATCCCTGCCAAACTCGTCCGTTTGTGCAGGATTACAATGGAGAATACACGCTGCTCTATCAAGGTTGGTAAAGAACTCACCGATACCTTCGATGTCAAAAAAGAATTTAGACAAGGCGATGCGCTGTCATGTGACTTCTTCAACATCTTTCTTGAAAGAATAATTCGAAACTCAAACACTAACACCAGAGTCCGTCCATCTACTCACCTATGCCGACGACATCCACTTAATCGGCAGAACGCAGCGTGATGTCACTGGCGCGTTCGTGAGTATTGACACGGATGCGATGACGGCAAGACAGAGTATATGCTGTCAACAAGAAAGGACACCCAATACCGACGTCTTGGACAGAATGTCAATATAGACAGATATAACTTTGAGGTGGTTAAGGACTTTGTCTACCTAGGCTCCGCAATGGACTCAGGCAATGACACCAGCCAGCGCTGAGATTAAACGAAGAATAACTCTTGCCAATCGCTGCTTCTCTGGGCTAAGAAAGCAACTGAAGTAGCAAAGCCCTCTCTCGAACAACTAAAGTGACCATTTATAAGACCCCAATCATTTCAGTCCTTCTCTATTGTGCAGAGGCATGGACTCTATCAAAAGCGGATGAGTTGTTTTGAGATGAAAATTCATCGAGTAATTTTCGGTAGACGGTGAATGGAGGAGGAGATATACAGCGAGGAACTGCACGGGCTGTACTAAGACCTGTCTCTTTTTTTTTTGACTGACCTATATCAATATCTCCAGCGAATTACGGAGTTGCCGTGAGTCTTCAATATTATAGTCCTATATCCGTCATAATATTTGTAAGACCTTCTTCAAAATACGTACATAATGGCTTCTTAAGCATAGGTAATGCTTCACTAAGCAACCGGAAGTCAATAAACTGGAATCCTAATCCATTCGCAAAGAAAATCCCTATACAAAGTCACAACATATCAAACTCGCACCGGGTAAAAGGATACTCAAGTATCGATGTTTATCTTCTCTTCGTCTTTGCCTGCATAAGAAATCTGAAAGGATGATTAATGAATGACGTATTCATAAGAATTCCTTAAGAGCCAAAGACTTCATTCAATGCCACTTAGTTTAGAAAGGAAACGCAAAAAAAAAAAACATTTCATGTTTGCTTGGAAGAACCTCCATGAATTTGGTTAGTTGAATACATCTATACACATACACTCACAATCACAACAAGAAAAAAAAAGACAAACTTTATCAAAGGAAAAGTATACCTGGCAAAGGGAGAATCCTCAATGACCTTTTGACATCCTAGCTGAAGTTGAAGTTGTTCGTCTTTTGAAATCCCCACACCATGTCTTTCACAGAACCTTCTACGTCTTGTGATGAGTAGTTCATTCTTTGGGGTATAGAATTTATATAGAAATTCCAATTCAAAGTCTATCCGCAACTAGGTACCTACGGCACCTAGCTAGCGCATCTTTTCCTGTTTGCCGATGCCCATTTGGTTATTGTATCCTCTCTCGCTTATACTGTCTGGCAGAAGGACTTAAGGGCATTCTTTGTGCCGAGTGACGTATGGCTGGGGTTAATTAAAATTCGTTGAACCTATCATTTGTTAGATGACTTCACGTGGCGGTGGAGAAGATTATGATAAATCGAAACGACATACACTTGGTATTCCATTGATGTCAATTTATTCATGGTCATCGCATATACCTACACATGGCTAATTTGAATAATAACCGATATTTTATACATTTACTCGTTTGTACTCCACCCGAATGAAACTGACATTCCTCGCAAATGACACTTAAATAAAATGGAAAGCGAATCTCCCTCCATATGTGAATTGAGGCGTCAACAAGTCGTCGACGGATTTTTTATAAATACCAATGAAATCGAAATTTTTATTAAAGACTGCAGATCTCAAAGGCTCATTCAATATGCGTGAATACACAAACTGTCAACTTATTATGCGCGACGCTATATAATGCGCCTCTGTGTAAATGTAAAGAAACATTCCTCGAGCGATTTTACCACTTAATAGGATGATTAAATTCCATCTTCATGTTTCATGTGAATATCTACATGGATATGGATATTCTATAGATAATATTTTCGTTGACAACGTGACGTGGTGTTAATCTGACAGTTTCACATGAATTAAATGACAAATTGATGCGACATTGAAATTTTGCATTTGATATAGAAGTGTCACGATCGGTCGTTCAAAAGGGATTTTTTTTTTGAATGAATTCAAACCGCACAGGAATTTTGTAGTTTGAGTCAGTTATCAGAAGTTTAAAATGGCGGTGAACGATTTAAAAAAAAATACTATACCTAAGTAGATTGGAATATCGTCACTAGAAAAATGTAGACGGTACTTTAAAATTTGTATAATTTGAATAAGGGAAATATAATGCAAGATAAAGCCGCTAAGTGTGCATTACGCCGGCTTTTGAGAGCTGCTGACATCGAAAAAATAATATAGGTATTTAAATCGTTAGCTCAACAGGTCCATATATACGTAGGACCATAGGCAATGGAATGGAAGAGATTTCCATTTTTTCGCCAGTTCCAAGCGGTTTTCTAGGAAAAATAGCAGGACTAAAACATTAAGGATTAATTGGAATTTTTCTTGGGGGTTGAACCGGAACCTCGCACAGTAGTCCAATCAACTGACATTAAAATGGTTGTAAAATTGTGTTTGGGTGTAGGGAAAGTAGGACAATTTAAGCAATAATGCATAAATGGAGACCCCCGTTAAGTCACATATGGCAGTCTGGTGGCAAGCCGTGGGCAAGGCCCAAGGCGACCAATCTTAGGTCAAGGACAAAAATACAAAGACTAGCATGTATACCATACCTACGCTGGACTGGAGGCAATCTGACTCCTCTAGACCTATACATGGAGGAATATGCTACCAAAAGTGCCTTAAGGATTAGCCAAACTAGTACTTGGTACCCGTGTAATTTTGGTCACGGACAGATTATAGGGAAATACATTGGGAACGTTGTTATTTCTGACTATATGATTCCACATCTAAACTTTGATAGACCATTCTCCTGCTCGTTTTCGACTAGAGATGAATGGAGCACAAATAAACCCACGAAAAGGAAATCGATATCTATCTACACAGATGGATCGAGGATGGACTGTGGAAGCGGTGCCGGTATATTCTCGGAGGAATTAAATATACACTGCTCAATCAGGCTTCCAGCAGTGTCTTCCAAGCAGAGGTTCTGGCAATCGCGGAAGCTGCCCGTAAGGTGTCACTATTGGCAATACCAAGTAATGATATTAACATTTTCATTGACAGCCAGGCGTCTATTAAACCAGTTTCTGCTATTGAAATCAAATCAAAGTTAGTTCATCGCTGCCGCGAAGAGCACCAGGGGTCCCTGGACACAGTGACAAAGCCGGCAATTAGAGGGCCGATGAACTGGCGAGAAATGGGTCTCCAATGGATCATGATCGAGCACTGCACTCGATCAAGCTACCACTCTGTAATATTAGAGAGCGAGTGGAAAATAAAATTCGCATGAAAACCAACAACAGGTGGAAGGGACTAACTACCTGTGAAGTATCACGGAAGTTTTGGCCAAAATACGACAGTAACCGGACCATCAAACTTCTACAGTTCGACAGGTCATCGCTGTCTAAATTGGTAGGGGCTTTAACGGGTCAAAAATTCCTAAGAAACTACACAATGAAACTAAATCTCAAAAATTACGATATGTGTAGAGACGAAGAGGTTCATGAGGACACACCTCAATTCCTCTGTCACAGCCCGAGTCTCTGTCACTTGAGGAACCGAACCCTTGGAAGTCATTACTTCCATGACCTACAATAACTTTCTGATGTCTCACTTTCTGATTTTTACAGGTTTTTGAGGACATCAGGATGGCTGGACGGCGTCGAGTAATCGCTAGATAAAGGGACATGACGCTAACCATCCCAACATCACCGGTTAACCCCCATTTAAAAGGGCATCACAATGTGTCCTCAAGGACCTAAGTGTGGCACAGCACGATATACCCTGCTCTGTCAACCCGTAAACATAACCTAACATAAGTCGAAAAGAAAGCAAGTTCAATACTCAGCACGCGCTCTTGGCAAAAGGGATACCCACTAAAAGAATATACGTACCATTCGATAACACTTGCTTGAATTCTGTTAACGAAAGTTATACATTCATCGGGGATGTTTATTGATAAATCAAATATGACAGCTGGTTATACAATATACAATAAATGTTGACTGTCATTCATTGGAATGCCTCATGCGATAATATTTGCACAGTACAATTACCTCCAATTCAGCTTTGAACTTGAGGTCTATAACTCTATAACAGGTCAAAGAACTAATGTTTCGAAATATTAATGAATAGATTACCCACCTATTCAAAGGATGTCATTAACTCATGCTGAGGCTGAATGGATACAAAACTGCCTTCATCAGAAATCAGACTATAAATTGGGTGACAGAAAATTTAAATGTCAAGTCAGAATCAGGAAAGACTACAAGAAACATGTACAAGTCCATTTTCGTTGTGAGCATTATAATTATAGCTGGTGTTGTTGGTAAATAGATTGACGTTTATATTATTAAGACCTTTTTTTGCATTTATATTGATTTGAATAAACCAATTTTAGCCGAGCATATCACTGTCAGGCCTATAATCTGTGGCAACAACGAAATTTACCTCCAAAAAGGACAAGCGCCTAACTGCGATGCTGAATGTAAGGATCTTGGAACAAAATGCTTAAAAGTTCATATACAGCCACCATATGGATGTTACTGCCTTCCAAATCATGCCAGAGATAAAAATGGTAACTGTGTATTAATCTCAGATTGTCAGATTGTGTGCTATCTATGTGACCCAAAGAAATGTTGTCACAAATAGGCAATACATTATATTTTCGTACTAAATATTGTAAAAATTATGAAAAGTAATTTTTAAAATTGTACATATGTCATTTGAAAATACATTTATTCTGTTTTTTTATTGTGCTTTTACCAGCTTAAGAAATAAAATATTTAATCTGTCAATAATATCTTTAACGTTTTAAATTTGAATGTTTAGTCTCTGTTTCTAACGCCGACAACTGTCAAATTGTATTGATTATCGACTTGAAACAATATCATTTACTTTTGTAGTAAAAATTAAAAACTGTCAAAATGGCAGTGGAGGGGATGAATTCTTTCACAGTAAGAGAAACACTTACGAAAACGTAAGGGGACGTTTTTGTAGTAGGTAATTTCTGAAAAAATGACAGATGCATTTTGTTTTTCCATAAATTACAGTATGCGTTGTGACCTTTATGTTTTTCGACAAATTTCAAATCGGCCGTCTATTGTGAAGTGACTGACAGCTTTTTTAATTCTTACCTACTCCAAGAAATTTTATGTATAGAAAGTTGCAAGATTATCAGTGGAGGCCTGGATGCTTAATTAATATATATTTTAGGAATTTTTCGAGTTAAAAAACGGCATTGAGTAAAAATTTTTAAAAATTCGAAAATTTTAAGTAAAGGAAAATACTTAATGCTTTCTACAAATCTGCTATATAGAAATTGAAAGCTGAAATTCAACAAATAAAGAGTTTGCCTCAATAAAAGTCAACATTTCTCAATATTCAGTCAGTCGCAGTTTGAGAAAGACTGATACTCAGATCACCAACCCGTAATCGTCGTTCCTTTAATTTTTGTCCAAGTCCACCATTTTGATTTGTCTCTTAATTCCCATGTGTGTGGAACGGCTGACTAACCATTTTATTTTAACAAATTATTTAGTGGAATGTAATTTTTGACGTCTCGAAGAGCTGTGAAAAATAATTTTCATGTTGACTCAGAATTAATCAAACTAATTTTTGACAAATGCGCCACCTCTCGCGAACGTCTGACAAACATCCGAGAGTATAACTGTCCCGAAAAAGGGATCATGACGTAATCTCGAATGACAAAAATTTCGAAGGCTAAAAATCTCGAAACGTTTTTTTTTTTTTAATCTCGAATGCAAAAATTTCGAATGTACAAAAGTCTCGAAAGACTATATCTCGAAAATAAAAAGTATATTCGAGATTTCTTTTTTGCACCCACCCTTGGAAATGGGGTAAACCCAAGCAGAGGGGTTGCAAATTTTTTTTTCGAGATTTTTGTATTTCGAGATATTTGATTTCCAGATTTTTTTTTCGAGATATCGTGGTAGACCCCCGAAAAAGCTTCTCATATGACTGTTCGGACTCATAAAATTGTACATCATTCACCTACGTCACTTAGCTCTGTCACAGCATGATAAAGCGATCATAATATGATGGATATTGGGACACAATGACCCATCAATCACCGCACGAATGACAAGGGAATGACGATCTGATGAATCAGTTTTTGTGTCATCAGCACTGGCATGTCAAAAATTGAGACATGTGTAAACGCAGCTTAAACATAAAACTAAAACACAAACTAAATTATAGTTATAACTAGCTTCTTAGGATCCTATATGGACCTGTTGTGCGCCAACTATGTTATGAATATGATAGTTTACGCAATTTCATTAAGATGAGACTCTGATTAAAATTTTGATGATGGAGTAAAAAGTCCACAATACTTTCCACTTTTAGCAAGAATCATTTTACAAAACACTTTCCACTATACCAGTAGGAATTTAAACCTCATGTTGAAAACTCTTTAGTATATCTTACACTCAATATCGAGGCCAATGAGTTTGTGTGCTTGTGCATCCTCATCTTCATATACATAGTATGCAAATATACCCTACTATTCCTGCTGCTGCATCCTGCTGTACTTTAAATCCTGTACATCGGCTCGTCGTCAACGCAAATTGCATCCGTCAAAAGAGGGCTTTTTTATTGCGCCATAAACAACACCTCATGAGATGAATACCCCGAGATATACTTTCAGCAAAGAAGAAAAAAAATCTATATACCTTTAAGGATTTTATGTTGGCAACTTTTTAAAGTATACGCGTATCTTTCTATCAGAAAAGTAAGACGGCGATTCCATCCACATTTTGCATGTTCTCGACCAGTGCAATAGGCAGGTTGTTACCCTGGGCTATGAATACAAAAAAGGATTCTCTGCATGCATCTATGCTGATTCCAATTGTCCCTTACTGTATATATATTTCACTTTTTTTTTCCACTGCAACATTTGTGTCCAACGTTAGCGGTCATCAACAGTAACAACCAATAGGCTGGCGCATCTATAAAATGATAAAAAATGATCTAATCGATGTGAGGAGGGAGGGACATACAAATCCGCACAACCTAGTCATGGGATGCGTAGACATGAATATGGTTGTTAGTGCCCCTGGCCATGGGATGGTAATAAACTCGACATCCTTTCTGCGTGCCCGCAATTGAGAATCTCTGTCTGTGTGATGTCACGTCATATGCGGGATCCCAAATGGGAAAGAATTCACTTAGCCGCACAGATGAAAACTATAAAACTGCCTTGCAGAGCGGGATCGCTTTCGTCAATTAAAGAAACGCAATCGTAAAAGTTTACCATTTGCAGCAATTAAAGTGTCAGTATGAGTGGGATTGCGATGGGAAAACCAAGGAGAAGTCACATTGACTTTGGACATTTGAAAGGCTTTATAGGAAAATTGTATTCTGCGCAGACAGCTATGACGCTTGCGCCATAGGGGAGCAAATCATTTAATGGGCATTAGAGCGGTTGAAATCGTCTTCAGAATGACACTGATGATAGTGAAAACGAAAAGTTCTAAAATGAAATAAAATCTTTTGTAGATGTCTGAGAAATGATTTATGGAGTGGAATTGTTTGCGGATAGTTTGTTGGGTGGTGCGGTATATATGGGCGCACATCCGTAGGAAGATAATATTTTAGTAGTTAAAAGAGACTCTGTGTGCGGGAAGTTTCACAACCGTGAACTCTATGAGCTGTACTCAGTACTGTACCAAAATGTGAGTGCGGTTTAAAACGCGTCGACTACATACGCTCGCATAAGAGGCTTATACGCAGGCATGCAACAAGGCTTGGTGTATTCTCAAACAATTTTTGTAGAAGTTGTTTGGACGAGGAGGAAGAGACCATTCTCCACTTTCTCTGTACACTATACTTGTCCGGCTTTTCCTAAAAAAAAATGAAGCTAAAGTTGGAAGCCTTCAACTACAATGATTTAAACGATCTAACAAACTTAGACATTCGAAGTCTCCTACGCCCTATTAGAGGCTTCTTTCTTGATTCATGTGTTGGCCTGTGGTCGACAAGCACTTCAACCTAATCTAACCTATGACTAGGATGACAAAGAATGCAGAAGGCTTCAATGTCTCTTCACGAGTCGGTGGTGGTACGTACGTTAAATATCTAAGTTAAAAAGACATTAATGTAAAAATTGCGTTCAAAAGAACGGAATTTCATTTACGATTCCTTCGGATTATTTTTTTCTAAAAGAAATCGAAAATTTTTTTTTTTTTATTTTGAAAATTTCTTGTTTTTTCTGTTTTCCACTTTGCGATATGTAGAAGTTTGATAAATCCGAAAATATTTATATCATTAGGGGGAAAGAAGAACAAAGAACAATCTCATCGGTTCAAAAGTCGAAGTTCTTCTAATATGCAAACTTGAGATTTTTTTGTTAAATTGAAAGTATGACTAAAGAATTTTTTTCTCAACAGAAATGAATCATTTGTTTGTATTAATAACCTCGTAAAATCACTGTACAGAAGCTTTATTTCTGTACATTCTAAATACGCCAAAAACAGCTCAAAGTAGTGATAGATATCAAAATTTCAGCACACCTACCTTTTTGTTGGTACCATGGCGGGAAAAAAATTAAGACCTTGAAAGAAGGATTTTCCTTTGCACCCTCAACTGTCATTTTCGTTCTATTTTATCAATATTGCTAAAAGACATCATTGTTACTATGGATTTTCCGAAAAGAAACGTCAATTGTTTGTATAATTTTGTCTCGAAAAATATATTGATGGGGGTGACAAAAGTATGCCCAAAAATTCTTTTCAAATAATCATCTAAAATGTGCCCTAATATTCCAACCCTTACGAATGTCTGACAGACATTTGGGAGTACTACAACTAGTTCTTAATTCAGTCGTTCGGATACGGCACAATATTGTCGATGGCTTTCACTTAGTACCAAAAATAAAATACAAGAATGATTGCTTGATTCCGGGAGGCCTATAATTGAGCTGTTGCTCCAAATAGTTCTTGGCGACAACATCGGCTACTAAACTTGTGAATTTATCATTTCACAATCTTACGAATGGCATACATTATACGTAAGTAGTTTCACCACATTTCAAAATATTAGTAGCCCACGCACTAAAAACCGTTAAAACTCTTACCTCCAATCCACTTTGTATTCACCGCAGTTAAAGAATGCCAAACAAAATATTTGTATATCACCAAACGATACTGTCACAGAAATTCTTTTCAAAAATGCTCACTTTATTGACATACACTGTTTGATGACTTTTTTTTATTTTTTTTTTGGTTAACACTTAACAAATAATGCACCTGTCAAAGCTGTGCTTTTTCTAAGATCCTGTCTCTGTCTCTATCTCTCTCTTATTCAATTTGCACTAATCACCTTGCGCGATATAAAATTGGCACATCCAATCGAAAGTGTTCTTTACCGACTACTAAAACGCTTAATGAAGTAATTCTTCGCGTTACAACCGCCAACACCATCTCATCATACCAGAGAGGACCAGCACAGACGTTCAGAGGTAGACCAAGACCAAACGATCGACCGGTTCAGTTGGTTAAAAGTTTGGATTTTCTTACGAACCAAGACAAAACAAAAGCTGTGGATTGGAAACCACCATCCCACAGTAGTAGTTGTTGTTGTTGTTGGCCATTTTCTGTGTTAACCATTAAAGCCAAAGTTGAATCATCCGCATACTTGACAGGTAGACACACTGATATGACAATGATTAGTCCGAGTTTGTGTGTTGCTTTGTGATGAATGGACAATGAGCAGTGTTTTGCTTTTTTTTTCTTTTTTCATCATAAATAGAAATTTGAATTTATTGACGGGTACATGGAACGTCACTTCATCGACCATGTCGCTCTCATTAAACAGCTCATCTGCCATCGTGCTGTCAATCATGACGGAGCACGGCACGGGTATCTTTATAGATACGAATATCTTCTGTATATTGTTTGACGTTGTTACCAATGTCTCACTGAGGTGTCAATTAGCCGTGTGCGTATTTATTATTTGACAAGCAGAAAACCGTCTGTCAAGTCGCTTAAGTGATTCATTGACATTTGATGCACGTTGGTGCGGAGCGGCTGTGTATATAATAAAGCGGTTTTACGACTTTTCAAATTTACGCGTTAATTGACGACAGATTAAATTTGGATTAAGTGTTAGAGCTGTTAAATCTCAAATGTTTACCGGCAGCAAATAATAGGAAATAAAAATAAAATTTTATTTGACATCGCGAGAGATAGGCGCCGCCGTCGCCGCTCTGTACATATATGAATGGGTTTTATTTGAATAAGCATTTTTGGTTTTGTTTGTTGACAATGCCAGTAGATACTTTGTTAGGGGTTATTTGAATTGTTCAGTGTTCACAAGTAGATATAGGAGTACTTTAGACTTTTATGATATGTGTGGTTATGAAATATTTATCTACCAACTGGTTGAATCGAATATAGGGTTCCAAAGAAAGCCACTCTGCTATAGAGTATAGACCAAGCATGCTTTTCTGACTGAAATAATTTTCTGAACTGATTCTGATACGTGGACTTTATATGTACATCTTTCTTTATGGAAGTCAACTCAAAAAACGTTTAGGGTTTAGGCGTACTTATTTTATAGAACAGTTAAGTGGCCTGTGCTCCGAAATGCGTTTCGCCCCGATGATTGTGGGTGGGCTCATCAATAAACGAACCACCACATCTGCCTAGACGCACTTGTTTACACGCATGTTTATCGGGGCTATATGAAATTACAAAGTGACTGTGAAAATTAACCTATTATACCACGGCATAGGGGTCTTTCCTTTCGTCAAACGTACTTACGTCAGAATATGTAGTTCACAATAGGGAGTGTCAAATTAACTTGTACCTTTTTTCATCTTCTTTACGCAGAGCATATCCACTTGCATAAAGATTAGAACTTATGACCAGGGGCGTAGCGAGGGTTCGAGTCTTGGGTAGGTGGCTTTCATTGAATTGACGACTTATTTCAGGAACTTGCCGACTGTATAAAAATCATGAAAATCGGGCCAGCGGCTATCGAGTTATGTCTAACATCATCGAATTTCACCCCATAGAAGATGTTTTTAGTATGGGAGGTCTCACGGCCCTTTGTCCAATTTTGACCAATTTTTACAGGAAATATCCCGGGCCAATACCTAAGATCACCTGTAAATTTGAGCTCAATCGATTCGGTGGTCTTTGGGATATACGATTTTGATTGTTTTTGTTTGTATGGGAGGCGCCATACAGGAACACCCCTGGGCCAGTACCTAAAGAACCAATCACATGAGAGCGACCAACTATCTACGAACGAACGAATATTCGCAAGTTTTGACAGTCCGTTCACATGAAAACTTTTCTAGGTCGCAGCAGTTGTATTAAGAAAACAAGTTCATAAACAGTTTAAATAACGAAATTTCACCCTTGCCGAAAAACACCATTGCCGCAAATTGTCAAAGTTCGCAATCCACATCAATAAGCCGAGTTCCACAAATTAGCGAATAATAATATTCCTTCAAATGTAACCTCAAATTAGAAATGCCGCCAGTTCTTTTTAAAATCGAATCTAAACAAGCTAAATTTCAAGGATTTCAGTGGCAAATTCACCGATGCCGACCGTCATTTTTAAAATCGAATCGAAACTAGCTAAATTTTAAGGAGTTCATGTGAAACCTTTGAAAATGCCGAATTGTAGGCATTAAAACCTATACCCTGCTTATGACTGGCAGTTGAAGTTTTTGTACTTTATATTTGCATTCGAGGTTAAACAAACACATTTTTGAGGTGTCGAAACCTCGGGGTTTCAGCGAAATCCATTTGAAAGCCCTCTGAGTTCATCCGTCCGTGAGAGGTTATCAAATCGAAAAAGCATACAGCGTGAACTTTGGTTTATTTTGTGTTCATTTGTGGATGTCAAAATATTAAGCGCCAAAACAAATGTGACAATCTGACAATACAAACGAAAAGAAGAAAAGAATCGGCATTTTTAATCTGAATCAAAAAAAGGGGTAGGGGTATATTTCAAGAGAAATATTTATAATTTTTTTAAGTCGGCTCTCACATTGAGGCAACAATCAATAAGCAACTGGCAATAGGAAACACGCAAAATTATCGCTCACAATTATTTTACATTGAATTAAATTAGAGGTCTCACATCAAAGCTACTAAATATCGTTCGAACGAAAAATGTTGCTGAATGCTTATTGGCAGTTTCTATAGCAACTGTAGTTGCTTATTGCTTGTTGCCTCAATCTGAGAGTCGCCTAAATGTAATTTTGTTTTTATTAAAGATCATTTATGTCATGTTTATTTATAAAAGAAAATTGTGGATGCAAGCGGAGGAATAGCTCTCGTGGGACTTCGAAATTGACAACTTATGACTTTCAAAACCCACTTTAACTCGGTGGGAACGTTTCACAAGGTTTCGGTAAAAGTTCATCGAAAACTCGCGATTTCAGTTTCGTGGGAACATGGCATTAGAGCACCAGTCAGCAGAACCCCTTGATAGAAAAAATACAATTGACAAGAGGTGACATACCGACAATTCAAGTTTGCGTTCAGGTAAATTTGAGTCCAGACAATTCAAGTGGACTTACGAACGATGACAAGATTCTTGAATGCGGCCAATCAATTTTCAGTTCTGTTTGTTTGTACTCAATGATGTGCTGAGTTGCAGATGACGGCGATACGTGATTTATAAATATCGAAAATGTATGGTAAATCTCATGATTTATATGAAGATTTACCTAAGTCCTGCACTTGTTCCCAAATCTCGTCAGCGCAAACAGGATACATATTAACCATGAGTTGCCTTGGCAGATGGTTGTACCGACAACCATTTATGTATAGTATACTATTTGCATGAAGAATCACTTTCTATTTGCCAGCTGTTCAAGAAAAAATCATTATAATACGTGGTTATAAATATAAGAAATTTGTTTCCATTCAAAATACATCCTGCAACTTTCATACGCAGTTCATAAACAACATCCTCCATATCTCCCGCAAAAAATCACAATAATTTGAAATTCAAAACCGTACCCCAATCTACGTGATCGCTGGCTGTGACCTCCTTTCTTTCGCGCATCCTTCCTTATCCTTAAATTTTAATCATTTCCATTGAAAATCAAAAGCCCGTTATTTGTATTTCATAACCCACACAAAAAGACCGCCCAAATCAGCCCACTCAAACTAAACACGTTTATGGCTGTGACCAAAGCCAAAAAGTTCATACGAGTTCAAATGCTGCTTCTCGTCAAAGAATCATTATGTGCCAAGAGAATGTTAAATTTCCAAAAAAAAACCGTCATTATTAACGTCATGCACACTAATGTCAGTCCCTGGGGAAATAATTACCAACAGGTTACCCTTATGCAACAATCAAAATGCATTCGTTCTTTGAAATTGAACAAAAAAGATCGTTAATCATTGGAATTTATTTTCGTAAAAAAGGAACTGTTACTCGGATTTAAAAGGAACGGAAGCGTTAAAAATTTATACACACCAAAATCGGTGTGATTTTTGTTTATAACGTAATTTGGGATGAGTGTGCGATAATTTTGTTATTGTTTTTTTTTTTTTTTTTTATTAGCCTTTCATTGGAAACTGAAACAGAAATTATAGCTTTAAGAATTTTTATTTAAGTATATAATTGATTTTGATTGCAGGACTGTGAATTTGAGGAAAGGAGGAGTGCTGCCATCTGTTGAGGGGTTGGGTAGTTGATATTTTAGTGGTGAATAGTAATATTGATAAGTGTGGTGCATTATGCACATAAGGTCTGATTTAAGGAAAATATTTTCCAGTGGAGTGGAGAACAAGAAAGTAGAAACTTCAGTATGAAAGTACCAGAACCAATCAGAACTACAGTTGACACTACTTGCCAAATCGGCGCTATGCTTATCCCTAGTAGGACTGATTTGGGAGCAATAATCAATTCTGAACACTAGTTTATTTTGACACCTTTGGGGAGCATGAAATGACCCATATTTTGATTATTTTATGATATAATATTTGGTAATTGTGTTATAAACTCAAGCAGACACCAAATATACCGCAGTTTATGTCATTTATTCACAAAAATGCTTGCATACTTTCAGAGTGCGTCAGAAGAATTGACTCGGGATAGATGTTTAATGAAACAAACCTTATAGGCATTGACATACTTATACATATACTTACATGGACTGCTAGCCCTAGCAGCCAATTTTTCGTTGAAGCAAACATATGCACTAGCTCCTTTCGTGCACGGTGGAGAGAAGCGGAAACTTTAAAATGTAATCGAGCAATTCGAGCGATTTTGTTTGTTGATTATGCCATCTGTTGTAGAAAGTTCGAAATAATTTGAATAAATCGGTATTTTTCGCAGTTGCAATGTTTCTACCTACAATGTTTTCGCAATGCCGCGCAGAAAATTTGCTTCATTTTTCCTCGCAGGTTTGTATGAAACTGACATTTTACTATAGCAGCCCATGTATAATAAGTGTATGTCAATGGCTGCATTCAAGAATCTAGTCATCGTAAGTCGACTTGTATTTTCTGGACTCAAATTTACCTGAACGCGAAAACTAACTTAAATTGTCGGTATGTCACTTATTGACAATTGTTTTTTTTTTCTCCTGGGTTCTGAGTTTCTAATTGGTGCTCTACACGTCAGGACAATCGAAATGTCAAACTGCGTTCTCCCATGCTCTCCGATGACCCAATAGAAATGTTAAAACTGAGTTCGCCGGACAGTTGTAAGTCGAGAAATTCTTGGCTTGATTTGTCGGTGTTGCCGACATAAACGTCAACTGAGAAAATTGTTCACGTCATCAGTTCGGCCCAATGAAAACTCAGCAACATGAAGTTAGAGAGCTGACTTACTAACTACTACTACTATTGAAAATTCAATGCGATAGTCAGAGTTATAAAGCGCCATCTGTTGATGTAATAGGCTTAAGTAGTTGAAGGCTCTGTAGGTAGTTTCTGGTCTGTATGGATGTAAAAGTTCAACTACTTTCAAGGGGAACGTGTATTATTATTATAATATTTCCTTGGTTACTTTTTAGATGCCTTTGCCTTCTTAGCCCGAAGAAACAGCGATAGCCAAGAGCATGGCCAACAGTGATTAACTCTGGGCCGTTGTCAATTAGCGAAAATTACACGCTATCACTTAACTTCTTTAACATAATTTTTGAAGCAATTGTGATTGTGAATCGGGCAAAATGTTACTATACAGATATACCTAACTTCGACGTAGTCACACTACCTTGGCTCGCAAAAATACCTTTACCATCTGCCCTTGCAAAATTCGATTCTCACACAGTGTTTGTGCGTGTGTGTGTCTGATGTGATGTGAGATGTGACATGTGATCCCCTTTCTGACAACTTAGAATTCCCATCATGTTTCTCACTCGCTGACCTTGAAATTCATGCAACAACACATGGGATCTTTCCTCGAAATCCGATCGTAATAAATTAGAAAAGGTCTCCTTTCGGTGGTCAACTCTTTTTGCCTTTATTTTTTTTTCTCTGTCGTTTTTTCAGAATCCTCCATTTAAGATGTGCAGATAAACCAAAAGACCGCTTTTAGGCAGTCAGCGGATCTGATCATCAAGCAAACATTTTTCGGTACCATCAATCAATTTGTGACAGACGGATACCTCTGGCGTGTGTTGAAATTTGTCGTATAGGGCTCACAAGCTTTTTTTTTTTATTGGTTCTCAGCCTTGTATAGCAAGGATTTCGAATGTTTCGTTTAAATGTAGATAGGAAAACAAGCATGTGGAGGGGTTATGCGTTACGATACCTTGGGTATAATAAATTAGTGAGGGGCATTCGGTCTTGCGTTAATTTGTATCTTGTGCGTACTAATTGTCAACCATGTGACAGGATGCAATCAAAATGATTCATTTGTGAAACTAAAAGTTAATACAAATCAAAGTTGTAACTTTTTTGTCACATTTTTGTCAATTGGTTTTGTTTTCAGCGGTCTTTCAAAATTCAAGATCCAAAGTTCCCTTCGCCTGAATTTCATTTCTATATTCATCCTAACACTTTGTAACCGCAAATCATCAGCGTTCACACGGTCTCACGGAGAGGTTCGTCAATCTTTCCGGGCGACTTAACATCTTTCAAAGTGATGTTAGATACATAAGGACGTCCGTCAGTCGGCTTCATAAAATGAAATGAAATAAAATGCCTTCCACAAGAGATTACCCCCGTCCAACCATTCAAAGTCCAGCTCGCTGCGCACTATTGAACATCACCATTGACTTGCCCCATATAAAAAAAATTAATTCTATCCAAACAATAAAATCTAATTTATGTCATAAATGTCTGTACGTGCCCGACTGCAATTCCTATTCAAAACTGATTCCATTTCCATGCAAACGTGCTCCAGCATTCCCAGTCAGCATTAGATTGTGTCAAAGGAAATATGAAATTTCCCTTTTATCCCATCAGGAGCAGCGGCTGCTCAAGGCAAACATTCCTCATGGTCTTCGTCTTTGGTTGGTTTTCTTCGGTGCCGGCCGGTTGCCTTTGTGGCATCCTCTCTGCCCCAGCTTTGTTTATGACCAATGAAAAGGAAAAGCAACTTTTAATCAGATTTTTTCCGCTCCACTGTCTGTGCCATGTTCTTATCCTTTATCCCCACCGCAGTCATGGGCTATTGGTCTGTTTAAATGTTCACATGCTGTCCCGCAGTCGACATGTACCTGCAAAATCGTTTTCAATTGACAAAAAGGAATTATACAAGAGTATCCGTTTCGTATTGCCGTACTAGTGGTCGTATCGCATCTATCGATTGGATTAAATGCTGAATCAAGCAGAATACTCGTGCACTTGAAACAAGCGTGTCGTTGACGACAAAGAAAGGGACAAGCAACGACAGACCGGGCTTAGTAGGTAGGTAGGTGGAATAGGAGTCTCATTTTAATGGTCGCGCTTCCACCCCCTTTTTGCAATCGATGTCATCGTTTGGGCCTCACTGGGTTTCATGTTGCGATTGCGAATTTTAAGAGCTACACACGACTACACCTACTATAAACCTGATGCGGTTGTGTGCACTAAATTGCATGGAATATACTTAGTCTCGATTGGGATTTGATTTTTCCATAGATCGGGGTCAATTGTTTTGGGGGAAGGTTTGACGCTGCACAATGCACTCGATGAAAAGTGAATTCCATTATAAACATTTGTGTATCTAGACTGCCGCACGCTGGCCGGCAGTTGTATAGAGTATAGAGTGCGGAGAAAGTGCTTTTATTTTTGTGCTCCTCCAGTTTCGTTGCTTCTCAATGAGCTTCGCTGGGCTGGCATATCTTCTAGTTGGTTGGTTTATTAAGACCAAACGAATTGAGTTTATGAGTCCAAGACCATTCGTGCAATAAATGTTGGGACGAAGATGGTATATACCGACTGCCTGTTTGGATGCAATAAAAAGGGAAAATTGTGTCTCATGGTGGTTGGGTTTTGGTATCTTAAGTACGTGCTTAATGATGGTTGCGAATTTTTTTCTTGCTCTAGAGAGTCGGTTAAAAAAATTAAAATTGAGAGTGGATTTGTGGGAGTTGCAACGGCCTAAGTGGCAATTAAATTTTGGTTAAGATTTCCTGGAAGAACATTGAACCGTAACCTGATAGTACTAGTTAAGTGTGAAAGTGCAAAAATAATTGAGAGTATTATTATGTACCTTCTACCTACCTAACTATAGGTGTTATAGAGGTTTTTAATTATCTTTACGCCACTTTCTATACTTATGGAGGTAATTAATATTGAATGATAGTCTTCAGGTGATTTTTATGGTCCATGAATGACTCTGATAGAGCTCATGGAAAAAAATACAATCACTGAGGGTGAGTTTTTGTAATAAAGCTGTCAGTACCAGCTATGCAAAGCATGGTTGAATAGATACTATAGCCTCTCGTATGCTCATTCGTATTTTACTTGTCGTACCAATGGAAGATATATACAACAAATTTGACTTACTTTGAGTAGGGTATGGCAACCTCGCCAATGTAGCCTTTGATTCCCGGCGATGTTTCTCAATTTTACTCTGAAGATGTGCATTTTATTTGTTACTGCGCAGCACTTTGCAGCAACATGATTTTGAGTCGGTGGCGAAAGATTTCGAGCTATGGAGGGTCCAATTGAGCATCAAAAACGCAACCCTTACAATGGGAGACGGGGCATTTTAAAAATTATGGCGATGAAGATGAACTTATTGACATTTTTTGCAATTTCACGAATGCTTTCATTGTTTTTATTGAAATCACTAATCTAGGTATAGCTTTTGATATAGGGGAGACTGGGACCCATTTGAACATTGCTAATAAAACAATATTTAAAAAAATATTTCAAAGTATAAACCAAAATTTAAACTTGGTAATACCGTTTTCTTTAGTCGTCATCGTCAACGACTTTCGGATATATTTCAGTCATCGCCTGGAAGTAGCCGCATGAGGAGGTTTTTATGCTTAAATTGCATATTTTAATTTTTCTAATTTTTTTAAGAGTGTGCAAATTTTATTGTGAGCTTTTATTTTTGTGTAAAGTATATTTTTAAGGCACAACTTCATTTGAAACCGAATAAAGGTACGATTTTTGACAAATGTGAAAAATATAAGTATATACCTATTTACGCACATTTTTCTGTCGCTTAACCTATTGGGGCAGGTTTGAACAAAACAGTCGGGGCACATTTGAACAAGGAGTCTGTAAGTGGCATTGAACTAAAAGCTAAGCTAACACGACCAATTAACGACCCGGGAATATCGAGAACAGCTGCGATGATGATTTTTTCCTTTAATTTTTCAAAATTTCTGTTCGATTAATAAAATAACTCATTTTTGTTTTTATAAAGTTTCTTCAGTCATTTGTAAAATATTTCAGTAATTTTCAAAATTTCAGTTTCTTTTTGTTAAGTCGTTTTTGTTTGTTTAATAAAAAAATGAAGTTAATTTATTTTATTAAAAAAATACAAACCTTGTTACTACAAGCTTTATTTTTATTATTTAATACTACTTATTAGCTGCTAAAAGTTATTATAAATACTGCGTTCAAAAGTGTCCCAGCCTAGTTCAAAACTGCCCCGGACACCTTTGAACATAAGGACCTACTTCGTTTTTAAATAAAAATAAATTATACGCCTTTACTAAATTTTCGTAATTATTTGTCCAAATCAAAAGTCTTTTTCAAGTCTTAAAGTGAGAATACTTTACAGTCCAATAATTTAAACACATAAGCCGTATTAATAATAAATCTCAAACCATTCTCTAACTCACTTGTTAGGTAACTGGTAGTTAAAAATTTAACTCACTGACTAAATTTTCTTATTTATAAAGAAATATAAGCCATGCATTAACTACTTGACGTGTTTCCTATTATCGTAGGTTTGTGATGGCAACGCTTCTCCTAATTGTATTGAAAACTGACAGGAATGCGTCCTTCTTTTCTGCTGCCATCTTCTTCTTCTTATGCAATCGGAATTTTCTTACTCTTACTAATGCAATTATATTTTAATATTTCCTTTTGAAAATCTATATTTATTTTTGAATGTTTTTTTTTCGTCTATCATATTCAAATTATTCAAAAAGGGTGAGCCATTTTGCTGCACAATTTTTGCAAATTTATGCAATTATTTATCACCCTTTTACCACATTCATATCAATCTAACGAAATTAAACCCGAAACACCATTTGTCATTTTGCGCGGGAAACATGTTTTGCAAACTAACAAATCGCTGACACACCTACCACCGTGAGTTAGTTATGTAAAAGTTACGAAAGCTTAGTTATCTTCTAAAAATGTTTATAAATAGAAATTTGGGTTTAACCAGTGGGTTAGTCATTAGTTAAGGATAACACGAAGTTCCGCAGCTATTATTAATACGCCTGATAGGATTTTATGACACTTCAAAGCAAAAAGTGTTCAAATGTGCCCCAGTCTCCCCTAGGTATAGTGGTGGTACTTTCCGGTCCGGTCCGTTGCGGTTGGGACCTAACACGGAAATCTTATTTGTGTCCGCTTTAGGGAGGCAATTTTAATATTTTTATCCACGTCCTTTTAAAGGGAGTGCCACTCCATGGGAGTAAGTTGAGACATAGTGTGTGCTACTCGACACAAACATGTTAGAGAAAAATCCCGAAAAATGTAGGTACACCTGAATGAGTAACATTGTTTATGATTTACGAAACCTATACAACTTATTAAATGATCACACGAATCTAGTTGCGCATATTGCGACCGTACAAAGGACGTACTCAAGACAAAGATCGCATCGTCAGAATCATTCAAGTTCAAGGTACGTAAGATACAACTTTATGGCTTATAACCACTTCTAAGAACTTCACAAACAAAAAATTCTTAATTTGCTTAATTATTAAAAACAAAAAAAAAAATCTTCACACTCCAATTCGGTTAATTGCTGTAAATGAGTCATTTTTACAAAAAGAAATATTTTCGAACTTTTCAAGTGTTTGCGGTTATATGCGGTACTAATTGGCGATGCTCCTTATACAGGCGAACAACGAACATGAATAATCGTTACAAAAATAAACAGATCCGATCAACAATAAATCCCATCACATCTGTCAATCGATCCATCAATAGATACGCACCATAGTCTTCGACTTGTAATCATGTTGTCCGCTTTGGTATTTTCATCTGTTGGCCTTGAACTTGGTCTTACACTCTTACAGCCACGATCGGATGATGACGTGGTGGCGGTTTTTCTATTTTTTTTTTTATAATTATTCGGTGAAGCAAATTTGGACAAAAGACACGTACATCACCCAACAGAGTTCGGCTGTCTTGGAATTCATTTCAAATTCTATGCAAACATTGGTCGTGTCGTTCATTAAACTGCCGCCAAATGTTCGACCAACGCTTTGGTGTGATGGCATGCAAAAGAGGTTTGGCACTCTATAGCCAGCAATGCGTGCGCCGGCCGCCGTCATCATCTTTAGCTGCTCACTAACATGGCCTATTGTTGAACTTGTATATGCATCTGCGCTGCCGTAGATACTAACTCTAGCTCACTTCAGCCTATTGTGTGGCGATCGTTATTTTAACCAACCGAGTATGCAAAGTGGCATTGTCGTCATCCTTTCCCCCATTGTATGGGCACACTGCGCAAATGGAATACTGATGGGAATGGGATGCAACCGCAGGAAGAATTGTTTATGTGGTCATCTTTGGTTGACAGTGCAGCTACTCCTTTTGGGATGCAAATATGTATATATATGAGCAGATGACTGAAACTGAATCGAATCCCTATTTGCGTAGACGTAGACCGCTGCTCATTGTGTGTTATAGTTTAGTCGGTATCTAGGATAAGAATCATCCTCTTTGGCTATACGAAATGGGCTTAAGGGTTTTGCGGGCGCAGTTTTTGCGAATTTATGCGGACATAAACGGAACGAGATTGTTTCTATTGGTATAAGGCCAGCGGGACAGATGACACTACTGCATTTATACTGTGACATCGGCACTTTTTAACTAACCGAAATGTCCAAAAGTGAGTTGGTCAGTTGGAGGATATATATGCCTAATACAGATGGAGACAGAAGGATTTTGCTGAATTTAATTGAATGGAAATAATTGAGGGACTTGAATATTTTATATTGGAAGTGATATTGTATCTTTAGATACAATTTTGTTTTATTTTGAAAACCTTAGAAGCTGCCTTCAAACTTGGGGAAGTTTTTATTTTGGCGTCTCATTGGCGAGATCCCATGCGGCACCAACGTCTTCACTGCATGACCTGCTACAAACATTTTTTTTTTGGTTTCGATTGATTTACGTCTTAGATACAGCCTATAAAGCAATCACGGGGCGATTTTTAGATCTATAGTGGTGGGTTTTAGAAGGGATTCCAAATTTTGGAGCATTTAGACTCGACTTTCGGCCTGTTGTACCACCCAACAGATAAACTTTTCTTGATGGTCAGTGGCTTCATTCCTTGGTAAGACGCTTAATGGTCAACGAAATTCGGCGAATACAATCATATTTTTGTCATTGGGGGTATTATAACTCCGCCTCGTATAATGTTACACAATCACTGATCCTTGCGGAACTCGACCAGATCTGTGATATTTTTCAACTGAACTTCAATATCGGTGTCGTATAGGGATACTAATTTGATTTGGTATCCTGGTGCTAACATTTTTTTGATGGACCGTATTATAACGTGGTACCAGTTTGTAGCGCTGAAGATATTTATGACGTCGATTACCAATGCTGCTTTCTTTACCGCGTCTTATGGCTATTGAGTGAGTTTTTTTAGAAACACATGATAATTCTCTCAGTTTAAAAGTTTAAAAATCTCCACGCATTAAAAGTGTTTGTTTAACGTATTTTGCATGCAAACTCTTAAAATTAGATTTTATGAAGGTCTTCCTCTACTGTCCCTCCGGGTTGGAATCGAAGACTCTTCGGGCCGGAGCGTTGGTGTCCATTCGTCCTAGATGTCCTAGCCATCTTAGTCGACTGATACGCACTTTTCTGACCAGGTCGATGTCGCTCGTAGAGTTCGCTGTTAAATCTCCTCCTCCAAAGCCCGTCAACGTAAACGACCAAGGAGATCTTCATCCGCCTTTGCTAGTGTCCATGCTTCTGCATCATAGAGCAAGACTGAGATGACGAGGGTTTTATATAGAGCCTCCTTAGTGCTCTCTACAAGGCCTTACTTAGCCCAAAGAAACATCGGTTGGCAAGTGTAAATCTTCGTTTGATCACTGCTATGGTGTGATTGTCAGAGCTTAAAGCGGAACGAAGTCCCTAACCACCTCAAAGTTGTTGCTGTCTATCGTAACGTTCTGTCCGATATTACCATGAACTGAAATTTCAGCTTTTGTGTTTTTTGAATAGGGCGACTATCATCAACCTGGCAATGTCCAGTCCAGTGTCGTGGATGAATTCATTATTCAAGTCCTGGTGGCAGATAACCTTACGTGAGCTACTCTGATGGCATATTTGGAGCTTAGGCCAGTGACTAAGACTATAGTAAGGATGCTGACAAATAAATAAATGCCGGCAGATAAAAACTTTATAGGTCAACATTCCCCATGAATTTGTTCTTTCATCCAGTATAGAATTAGTTGCCTTAGCTACAAAAAGGCTAAAGCAAAACAAGGTTGCCATTTCTGGCTAACTTGCGAAGCTCTTTAAATAAAGAGGTGATATTTTGGTGGACTGAATCGCATGCCTTAGTACTGAACTGTCTGCTACATATGCACATCCACAAAAATTGCGATCATTAAGTGTACCTTAAAATATTAAGAGTACGGCATTTGTCAACACGGAATGCGGGCTTTATTGACCAACATCGGTCGCCCAAAGCGAGTCATAATAGAGGCTTTCACTTTGAGTGAGGTTCTTAAAGTTTACAAGGACATGACTAAATTCATGCTTTCAATAAAGAAACAACTGTCGACAGAACACCACTACTGACTTTAGGGTATTTAATTGGTTCATCCACCTTGGAGTGCAGAACTATTGACACCCTAGAAAGGATCCGGCGAAGAATTAAGGAAACCCTCAATGCTACTTCGGTTTAGCAGAACAGATGTGTTCAATGTAGAACACATATTGCGCCAGATATCTCCTTTTTGGCGCCGAGTGCTGGATGATAATCAGGAAGAGTGAGCTGAGTTCTCCACGAATTTCTGGTCTATCTGTGAGGAGGACGGAAGGAATGGACAATAATACTTCAGTCAAGATGATCTTCTAAATCCTGCTCCCGGTTATAGGACGACAAAGAACACCGAATCTGGGTTTCATAAGGAATATTATTGTGGTCATTAATTCGCATTCACAATAGTCACTTTCTAATCTCTAGGTTACGGATTGTTATATCTGACAGAAAGGACAATATGGTACACTAGGTGACTTTTTCCTTTGGGCACAACTCATTTATAGAACTAAAGTACGAATTGAACGCGTCTTAAAGTCAAGACATTGACTTCTGCAATGTCGCCGGATTCAAAATAATTATCAGAAATTCATATACAAACACATGTGAGTCATACATTTAACACTTACACACTCCACATCTGCAAATTAACTTTCTTCATGGCCGACTGTAAACATACCTGAAAATAAAAAAAAGACCACAAAATTGTTAATTAAAAATTATTCGTTGGTATCTAATAAGTTTTTTTTATTATAATAAGCAGAATAATAAAATTTGACCACTCATGCAGAAACCCTAAAGTATTTGCAAAAAATGTTCCTTATTACAAAAATGCCATTGAACTTGTTCATAAAAAATAATATTAAAATTAATTAAACGATATATGTATAAAGCGCTTCATTTTATTATATGTGCATATATCTGACAGCTGATATGGTATTCAGCGACAAATACATAGGCAGAACTACGAGTATATGGAATACAGGAATTTTTTTTTTAATAATTATTTCCATCGGCATTTTCATATGCAAATGTAGCAATTTAATTACTATATATGCAAGGCATAAAATAAATATTTGTCCCGTCAAAATATGCACATCACGAGCATTACGGCGACATGTGCTGTTCTGCATACTAAGCTCTTTCTAATGATAGGTTAGGCGATTATTTATTATCTACTGCTTAGCATAATCGACTGTGTATCTAGAACAGATGGACTTTGAGATGTCAAAATGTGTGCAAGTGAATTGGGTCGTTTTGAAGGATGGAACCTTGATTTTCCCAAAGGTAACCGTCAACTTGTACGAGTACTCGCTTAAGCCAGATAAATTGAGGAAACTGTTATTCGTCCAGCGCATATACTATATAGGGGGAAGCAAACTACTTGCGGTTGGGTTGGAAAAACATTTCATTAAGTCATTTTGCTTACAAGTTTAATGCTAGCACGCGAAACTAATTTATTGTAATTATGTTGTACGAAAGTTAAATTGCACAGTGGTAACTCAACCAGCAGTGGTAGCGGAAAACTCCGAAGAAACAATCTACGACGACGACGACAAAACTGCCTACCTGCAGGGTGAATGGCTCCAAGACCACTGTACTGAGTATCTACTGACATTCTGCAAACTGCAATATCCGCAGTGCAGTATCTGTAAACTATCCAAAGTGTCCTATACTCCTACCTCCCCCTGCGTGTGTATATTTGTGTAATGCATACGAAATGAAGGTCTAATGCAATTTTAAAATTCATTACCAATGTCGCTGTGGTGTATAGTAGTAGTACACGCTCGGCTTCGCCCTCACTCCGACCGCGAGATTCTCAAGTGCAATGCACTTTTGGCGAAGATACACTGCTGTATACACACCGAGAGCAGATTACGTGCACTATACGAGTACACCCGTTCTAATGTCCAACGGGTGGCGACGGCGGACCTAAGACAGTGAGTAAGTATCTTGTACTCGGCCTGGTATCGAATGGATATACCTTCGGTAAAAGTTCATCGCACACATAATAAGCCACCAGCAGGCAGTGGCCCCGCACTGATACGGATACGGATTACGGAGTCGTATGGAGTAACAATGATATCATCTACTCTACTCCTACCATTGGTATTCTATATGGTCGAGAGCTATACCAGAGTTCGAATTCAATTTGCTATACCGGGAAGACAATACCTGTGCTCCACTTCCACTGCGCACAAAAAAAAGGAGGAAGATTCGCCCATTCCCATCGGTGTAGCTATATATGGGATACATTCGATCGAGCACTACTGGTGCAAATGCAAGTAGCAACATTGTTGGCTGGGCTTATTGTGGTTATTTCAATAATTTCCCATAATCACACTTAATGGAGTTGGCCTTTGGAGGACGTGAAGGAGGCGAAATCCCCGCTGGCATTTCAAAGTGATTGTCAGTTCCGTATGTGACGAGTTGGGCGAGATCTCCCTGTGGTACCGGTTCTTTATGAACGTTGTAAAATGCTGATGTGAACATCACTCTTGGGAAAATCCAACTGACAACTGAGCACTGATTATGCGAGTCAGTTTGGGCCTACAATATCGACAACTTCATCTATTTAGAATGTAGATATAGATATACCCATGTATAGTAAGCTGGGAAATGTAAACCGTGTGTACCTATTTATATTTATGGTCAGCAATATCGCCAGTTTTCTATCCAACTCTTTTGTTTTGAGTGAATCCGATGACACGTGACTTTTGGTTCGTTGAAGAGTATTTTTAGAGAGTGGAAACAGCTGTTCTATATCGAGTTGAACTACCTACGGCTGATCTACCGAAGAGCTTTTAGTTTTTTACAACGTTACATCAAATCAGTTCTCTTTACTTTTGTAGCCGCTGAAGGACTTCGGATGGGCAATTATATCGACCGTGAAATTGACGTATCGCAACGGAAAATTTGGCAAATTGAACAAGTCTTCAAATAATAAGTTTTCACAATAATTTGCAAGCGTTGTTTTGAAGCAAGACTAAATGCCAAATCATACAGAGTACAAATTATTTATCAGCTGTCAAACTGACTGACTAAAAACAGGCCTATCGATGTATTAGTTCGGAAGAAAATCCGAAACGAAAGTCAAATCTCTTCGGAACTCAAATAGCGTTCGAGATGTCCGTTTCGGAACAAAATAATTGAAGTATATAAACGCGTTCATTTGACATACCTATCCATAATTGGAAAATATTCCGCAGCAATTGGTTGTCGGAAAACTTCGGAAGAAATTTGCATTATAGCTGTCAAAAGTTAGGCATAACGCGGTATATCGAATGGAATTTCTCCGATATCGTACAAATCGGAGAAAATTCCTTTCCGAACGGATACCTCTATAGGGCTGAGTGTTGTCAATTTAAAAACCAAACCTCTAAAAAACATACCCTTTACTATCAAACTACTTTCAATCATAAACATATTTATGAATTGAATAACGTTGGAGTGTACGATTGTCATCACAATTTGTGTTGGCCTCGACTCCAGTAATGCGTTTCGCCCCGATGTGGTAGACGACCACCACATCTGTTCTAGACGCACTGTTTGCTCGATTTTCACCGAGACTATACTGATTTTTCAATCAACAAGTGACTGTGAATCATACCTATGGCTGACCATTTTCCCTTTACGTATTCCGCTTAAAACCGAAGGAGTGATGGCAAGTGGTAACTCTTAAATCGAAAGAAAATCTTTTGACAAATTAATACAGACGTTTGCGAGAAGATAGCGTAAATAGTTTTGATAAATAAGGGAACTGAAATACGGCTTTCAAAAATTGTTTTACTTATTTAAGTGGCAGCACTTAACATTATGAAACGTCAACTTGTATGAAATTTCATTGTGGCTGTCAGTCGCTTTTTTAGGGTTACCGTTGTATGATTAAAAATAAGAGAAATCATTTAATTAAGGCCGTTTCGCAATTGCTAAAATAAATGTTCTTGTCTTTCGTCAAAGCAAGTATACTAAAAGAAGACTTAATGTCGCGTTCAACAACATTACTCGATATGTTTATGCCCTAAAACTGTTTGATCATGTTTCTGCTTACGCCAAGAATATTCTTGGATGTTCATTAGACCAGTACCTGCAATTTTGTACTGTTAAATACCTCCACAGGATTATAATCACCAAACAGCCTCCATACTTGTTCAATAAGCAAATTTTTGCACAGTCTAGTCGGTCTTTAACATTAGTTCTCCCGCGGTATTATTATACCTACTTGCACAGAGCGTCAATTTTTCGTTCATGCCATTCGCATTTGGAATGCACTTCCTCTCATCATAAGAAGATCTTGTTATGCGAATTCTTTTGACCACACTCTCTTCAGGCATATGGCAGGTATTTAAAAAAAAAATTAAAATTTAATAAAATAGTTTAATTGATCTCAAAATATGTAGTAAGATTACCCTAAATGTAAACAAATTGGTTTTTAATAGTTGTTTCTCCTCAAATTGAATTGTTATCACTTCACATGTAAATTCTTCAAATTATTGTTTTTCTCTCATTGTATCTTCATTTATAACTTAAAGATTAAATTAGTCTATTGTAAATGATGTTGATAATTAATTAATAAATAACGAAATAACGAAATTTGCTGGTGAGTATGAGTCAACCAACTAGTACTATAGAGTATAAGCAAGGCTTAATTAAGAGTAAAGCCATTTGGATGTTTTATAAACGTTACTTTAAAATGTTGGATATATATTCTAGGGAAAAGTTAAATAGTTATACAATTAACAGACTATAGTTTGTATACTACTCTACTACCAAATAATATGTCGGCAATTTAGCCTATAAATATGCAACGCCATCTTTCATTCTATTGAGTAGATCAGGCGTTTTTGCGACGCCCTTATAAAAGCACAAATATGTGAATAAAAGCTGATCTTACTGAAGATTCACTAAAGGCTTTTTCAATAGGGACGGGTCGACGTTGAAATATCGTCGTCCCATATTTCTGACAATTTTGCTTGTTCACATACGCGCATTCATCTAAAAATGCGCCTCGATTTGATTTGATTTTTCGGGCAAAATTGAGGTCCTCCTCCAACGCTCCGAAGCCAAGTCAGCGAACAAACGGCTTTGTCTATGTTATTAACTTTGAGCTCGATCAGTTCGGTCAAGTTCCGATGCAAAATTAGCCAAGTTAGAATCTGCGAAATGCCGATTTCTTATGCACGACGAGGAATTGTCAGCTTTGGGTTCTCCTGTAGACTCTCAAGGACCGCGGCAATGCTCTCGACGAATCTGACTAGCAACGACCCGTACCCCTTATTTAATTTTGATTCCCAGCCACGAAGCAAGTCTGACTGGAAATGCGGAAAACACAAATCGCTTCGCTACACCAGTTAGGGAATCCCTGGTGTAGATATTTATAAATCAACAATAATTCGGCGTTTTGTTAATTTTTACTGTTTGTGACATGCGAAAAATCATCTACGGAAATTCACCTTTCATTTGGTCCATATTTCATAAAATTTGTTTATGAAGTAACGCCGGAGGTAGTACATAAAAAAAAATGCATCGCCTATTAATATTTACAATTAGTTGGTGACATAACCAATACTGTAGTATCGATGAGATGTTTTTATCAATACGAATAACAGCTGTCAAAGATCTAGTCATCAAATCGACTGGAATTAGCTGGAATTATCTGGATTCAAAACCTGAACGTAAAAACTAGATTATTCGGTAATAGGCGTATTTTTTTGAGAATCTATAGCTAGCTAACTTTTACTTTTACATGCAAAACTGGTATACTCACTTTTGGTTTGGTTATAGACACTTCGTTTTACATGCAAAACTGTTATACTCACTTTTGGTTTTGTTATACTCACTTCCCAAAAAAATAGGCCTAATGTCACAATGACATGTGAATGTCAGTCACACAATCGAAAAGTCAACTTATAGTCAACTTTCAGTCGAGAAATTCTTGACCAGGTTTGTCAGCTTCCCCACATAAACGTCAACTGAGAAAACTGTTCACGTGATCAATCGAGGGCAATAAAAACTCAAAAACGTCAAGTCAGACTTACTAAATTAGAGTTCTCATTGTAAACGGCATACCTACTAGACAAAATTTACTTCCGTGAAATGACATTTCTGTGATGATAGAGCATTTTCATGTCAACATCCTATTCACTTGATGTCGAGTAACATCTAACTTGAATTCAACTACAACTGCAGCAAGTTAGCTAATTGCTTTAACTTCAAACCTTTGGTATTCCCACTTTTGGGAAAACCCTAAAACCACATTAAAGCGAGCTTCATTCAAATTCTCATTTCGATTACAAATTGTACTTGCATAACCAACAAAATAAGCCATCAACTGCAATTAAGTCTAGGTACGTACAGTTTCATACTAAATGCGAAACCAAAAGTTGTATAACACCGTTGACTGCCCATCAAATTCACCTTTAAAACCAATTTTACCCATCAATTATGTTGCTTTAACATCCGCTAAATACCTGCTCATCATGTAACATCTCGTTTGTATGAAGCTAGCAATTAATTGAATAATAGTTACCAACCATCAGAAGTTAAAAAGCGCGCACTAATACTTCTTTCATAGTTGAACTATAGCCTAATCGATCAAACAATAAACAATACTTTGCGAAGAATCCGAATCTGTAATTGAAATTGAAACTGAGATGAGCATGAGACCTATACCTATGTATACAATACATGTAATAGAAGCGGGCCACCTTTCCTAATCATAACAGCCTGTTAAATTGTTGGCAGCAGACGTCCGCTTACGTTTAAATCATTTATTTTCCAATTCCGTGTTTTTTTTATCTATTTAAACGCGACGCCCAGGAGCGATTTCTGATTGCAACAATTGTTCAAAGGTGGGCCATTACGACAGCGTCTTGCTGTAATAGCTATAGCTGCCTCTTTAGTCTAGGCACGCGAGGAACAGTCAATTTTCCCTTTCAATTAAACCAACAATACGTTAATCCACCTGAAAACAAGAAAGGGCTGCCACTGTTGAAGAACAATCAAACATTTCACTAAATGCTTTCACTTTTATACCATGAAGCTGGATGAGGTTCATTTTGAGGATGAAGTTTGTAAATGTTGTCTGATTGCAACGTTAATAACTTTCATTTCGATTCGAATAATGTATGGCAGTATTGATTGTGCTATGAATGTGATTGTTATCATTGGGAAGAATTGAGGACGTTTTTTAACACTTCCCTCGGTATCCTGTGGTGTTAATTATAATGCATATTAAAATAGGTACTGTTTGTGTCAGAAATAACAATTATCACTGGCTGCGTTCAGGAATCTAGTCATCGTAAGTCGACTTGAATGTCTGGACTCAAATTTACCTGATCGCGAAAACTAAGTTGAATTGTCGGTATATGTCACTTCTTATTGACAATTTTATTTTTTCTCCTGGGTTCTGAGTTTTTGATTGGTGATCTTTGTACGTCGTCGTCAGGGCAATGGAAATGTCAAACTGCGCTCTCCATGCTCTCCGATAATAGAAATGTCAAAACTGAGTTCTCCGGAGACATGGTGGGTGGTGGCACAAATAGATGTCAATTTAGTAGTTAGTCGAGAAATTCTTGACTTGATTTATCGGTGTTGCGGACATAAACGTCAACTGAGAAAACTGTCCACGTGACCAGTTCGGCCCAATTAAAACTCAGCAACATGAAGTTAGAGAGCTGACAGAATTACTAAATTAGATTCTTGAACGCCCTGACTATCATTGTTGATAAAACTTGATTATATAGATGTTACAGTAATGAAATAAGTTTCCGTCATAGAGAATCGGAATCGATTTAATTTATAGAACTTAAATTCGCTTTTGTGGGCGCAGTAGCGCAGTGGTTAGTGTGCTGGACTACTGTGCGAGGGATCCCAGGTTCGATCCCCGGAAAAACACAAATTACATCTTAAGGTTTTTTCTACTGCGCCACCTCTCGCGAACGTCTGACAAACATCCGAGAGTATGACTGTCCTGAAAAAGCTTCTCAATTCAGCCGTTCGGACTCGGCATAAAATTGTAGGTCCCTTCCATTCGTTCCAAAAATAGAAACTCACACAAAACGAATGGTTGCGAGAAGCTAGGCCTTGGGCACAAACCAGAGAGAGAGAGAACCAGTTCTTACTGGTTTGTGGCCTTGGGTGTCTACCGCCTGTCGCGCCGCCTATTTATTTATTTTTTTTTTTAAATTCGCTTTACCAAGTTTGAGATGCCCTACTCTCCAAGTTGACAGCTCTTTAGGTACTTAGAAGAGACCCAATTTCGCTACAAAATATTGCGTCAGCAAAAGTCTTTATGCGATAGCAAGGCGTTAGATATTATATTCCGAGCACTTATTTTTGTCTCGTTTGACCCATCTGTCAAAAAAAGCAAGCTTTTCGAAATTGAGGGTCAAAACTTTCCACCATCATGACACTTTATGCGCCCATCCTATTCCTATACATTTATTGAAAAGGATTACAATTGTTCGCTATTATTACCATTTATGTGCACTTTGGTCAAAAGTCAACTTGTCAAAAATTCAAATTTGAAAATAAACATTTTCATTCTAAAAAAGAAAAATAAGCCCAATAATAAATCAAGAGAAATTAACGAGCAACTGGATCAACTTATACCCTAAAGAATCGTTGCCAAAAAAAAAACTGACAAGTATAAATAAATTTTCAGACTTCCCTCTATTCCAGGCAAGCTTGGAACTTTTGAAGCAAGTTAAAAGACGAGAGAAAAAATAGTTGGCCCAAAAGGTCCGTATAGGCAGACATCCTAGGTCTAGCTATACACAATTTTAAGCCGAGACCAAACGGCTGAATTGAAAAGACGTCAGATCCGATGTGAAAATTGAATAATTCACTATTAAAAAAAAACTGGTATGCGGATCAAACAAATTCAGTAGTTGAATATACGAAAAATAATGTTGGACACCGGTCTACGAGTGACTGCGAAAACTCTTAGGGCGTGTGCCAATTGGGATAATTAATTATCTATATTCGGATAGTTTACTGACACTATCATGGTGAAAAACGAGTTTTCAGCTGTAAAAAAAAAGATATTCTGCTCCGGGAGCCAGATAATAAATTTTGACTGGAATTTGCTAAAATGTTGAAGAGGAAATAAGACACTGAATTTGAACTGGTTAAAATGCTGAAAATAGAGAAATGCTTGTTTTAAGTTTGGAGTTTGGAGAACTTCTATTTTCAACGCTCACTATTATTGTCAGAAAATTGTTATTCACACTCACGCAACTGTCATAATTAAAATGTTTAGGTTATTTAACAACTCCATTTGACATTAAATGGAGTAAAGCGAGAAAGGAACTACTTTTCTGTCTTAAATTGGGAAACGCCCTCTGGCTATTAATGTAGAAAAATGTGTACGATAGTTGATAGTATAAATTGATTTGACAAAAGAGACGAATGCGAATGTAGAAACGAAATATTTTCAGCTTTATTTTGACAACAATGTACAGGATGGCCAAAAATTAATGACCCAATTATATTTCGCCGAAAAGTCTACACAGTTATTTCAAGGAGTATCTTTGCTTCTGGTTGGCTTAGGATAAAAAAAAGTCATGGAAAATTCGTTCTTTTTTTTTGTTCTGTTTGCAAAAGAGAAACATAAATACCTATACCTATTCAGCTAGCTCAGTTGTCGTCGAGAGTTATATAGAAACGTACTAACAATATATACATGAATTTACCTAATCACGTTTGAAGACTAAAGGAGTTACAGGGACTTTCAAAAGTTAGGTATACATTTTCAAAGCCCGTCTTTTTTCAATCTGCGAATGAATCGTTTTTTTTTTTCTTTTTGTGTTTTGCTTAAGAAGAAAATCTCACAAAGATTTTTTAATCATCACCCACTCATCTGTCCAACTCTCCAACTCTGGCAAAACTATACACAATTGTAATACCAGCTATGCTGTATTAAGGTCACAAACCGACAATAAACAAAAAACAGATCGTCTTCAACTGAAAACGAAAATAGCCTTACATAAGACAGGGAGTAGGTACCTACCTTACCTACCAATCTTTTTAAATCGTTATCGTAATATTGATGGCGGCTGGTGGTGGTTTGTACATATTGTGGGTGCCATCATCATCATCATCGAAAGTAAAGAGTTTAATTATAATCAGATTAGTGTTTTTTTTTGTTGGCTTGAGATTTACTTTGTATGATCTGACATTAGAAATGAACCAAACTAGGAGAAGACTACGAGTATATGAGTGATGAACGAAGATTAGGTAGTATTTGGCAACATCTGATATGGAACGAATTTTTCAAAATCAGATCGTGTAAAGCTTGAAAAACTGCTTAGGTCATTGATTTTAACAATTAACTGATGAGGAGGGTGAGATACTTTTATTCCGCAAAATTCCGTCTATAGCTACTTTTGAGCGAGTCATTTCGAGGAGCTTGTGTGTGTTGTAAAGAAATATGATTGAATGGCGATTTTTCGTTGTTGATTTTTCAGCACAAACAAAAATTGATTGCTTCATTTTGAATTGAATAAATTGGATTTTGGGTCTTAGTAGATACTTGTATAGTTTTTGGGATTCAATTGCAGACCTCGTTCATTGTAAGCCAATTTTGTTTATTCGGTAAGATTGTAGCAGTTTGAAGGGGATTTATGGAAACTTTGAAAGTTGGTAAATATGGATGTATAGTAGTATAGTATGGATGCTGCCTGTTGGAAGCATTTTTTAAAATTGGACAAAAAACAAAGAAGATAAAGTTTTCAAATTTGGAACAATGATACGTGCATTGTCCTGATTGACAAGAACAATAATGTAAGGAATACAATGGTAGGTGGGTACAGCTGTAGTAAATGATATAAAAGAGCAAGGATTATAGAAAGGTCAGAGAAAATACTATGATTCAACTTAAGCGGGATGCTGGCCACGAAAACATTTTTTGATATTGCTGGCTTAGGAAAGTCGACCTTCAGTATAGATACGACTTAAAATAAGTCACTAGCTATACCCTCCCGTCTTTGCCCGTGCTCCTAGGAATTGTATTGGTCAAATGTGTTCTTTTTTATCAGGAGAATGCCTGGGTAGACCTAAGATGAAATGGTTAGATCAAGTTCATAATCTCTCCTCTACCCATATGGGGATTGCCCTTGATGATTTGGAGTCGATGGCGGAGGATCGAGAGCTATGGAGGGTCCACTCGAGCAACCTACACCCGCGACCCACTTAATGGACAAGTGGACATCGTATGCACATCGTATGCTTCTTCTTATTTCTAAGAGACAAGAACAAATATAAGTATATTTAAGAATGACTGTTCCAAAGGACGTTACTATAAGCGACATATCTTAAAACCATCTCACAGTCTTAAGAAACATTTAAAAAAAGTTTCATTGAAATCTGTTCAGTAGTTTTCGCGCTTTGAGGTAACAGAGAAACAATCTATATATATATATAAAAATGGTGGCAAAAATGTATAGTAATTCATCAATTGAGAATGCCTGGACCGATTTGGCTCAAATTTCTTTTCGGTTGTTTGTAATTGAAGTGCGCTAAACACATTTTTTACTGAGCACGATTTTTTGTAATAAAATTAAATAATTTACAATCGTTATTCTGGCGTAAGTCTATCCATCAAAAAAATCAAGCTGAAAAACCAAACAGTAAAAAATCACCCTTTATAAAGAAGATAGGGAATAGATTGCCATTTCCAAATAGTCTGCTGGGATAAAAAGTCTTCCACCTGCTACTATTCTTGACAAGTCCATTCAATTTTGCGAAATACATATTTCAGATAGAAATTACTGTCAACTCTTTGAAAATGACCACACATCCCACAAGTATTTTCTGTCATTATTATGACAGGTTTTAAATGGTTGCTGTCGTAGGTGATGGCGGTCTTCGGTCCCGCTGAATATAACTTCAGAGTCTGAGTTTCTATGTGGAAATGATGATCGTATATACAAAAGGCTTCTTACAAAAAGAAAGACCGCTGCAGTTAGACGAGACTGACTTTATTACCCTGACAAGGGTTTAATGCATGTACCAGTTTAATGACGATCGATGACGTGTTTTTGACACTGATTGACAGCAGAAATGAAGTTCATAACGTAGAAAAAAACTTGGCTTATTTGCTTAATATTTTCTAACCACAATTATGCAGTTATACGTGTGCGGTCACTTATATTCTTTATGACGTCTAAAACAAAAATCGATTTGACAGTCAATATTATAGGCGAAAAATACACCAATCAAGTTGTTAAATCTACCTCTATCTGCACTCGATAATTGGCCTAAAATCACATATATTCGTATTCGTCTAAAACCAACTATGTACTTCCCTATTGGCTGCAGGTGGTTACAAAACCGCTGACTTGGGAAAACATGCCCAACATGTGATTAGGAAACTCATCAACACGTAGAGAATTTAATTAGGCCCAACTATAACTATGCTGAGCTGACAAGCCCCAGAGAAGAACCTATTCTAACCCACTCTCTCACACACACAGATCCCAATCAGTGCAACGTATATCCAAGTATCACATTCCCCGAATAACTATTACACTGTTAACTGGTACTACTACTGCTGCTCCTTTCTGATCCACAACGTGAGATAACGTCAACCGCATCCAGCTGACCTCTGGTGGCAGTTAGACGTCGTCGTCGTCGTTGCTCATATACCTGATGACGGAGACATAACAACTTTCTTCCCAACCACGTTATACTACAACAACAGTTGGCTGTCATCTTCATCATCTAATCACATGCTGGTCATCTAACACTGTAACATGCCAACTATATATACGTCTAACAGTAGAGGTAGCACGTTTCAATTATGAATCCATAAAAGTAATTATCCGCTACCATGTAACTGTGCGCGCGGTGGATATACACGATCGCGCAGATGCGAAGAAGAAAAATACGTTCTAACTTTATCGCCAGTACGTGCTGGAAGTTGTATGGGATGTGGCGTAGCCATTTTTCTAACCGTTTCCAGAAAAGATTCAAATTAATTTATGCAAAAATTCAATTAGAGGAATTTTCTTCCCAGTGATGCACTCCGCTTCTATTTTCTGTTTGAAGGTTTCATTGAACCCTGGTGTGGACGGGGGTTCGATGCCACCATCACCACCACCACCACCACCACCACCCACTCCTTGTGTCTTCCTTGTTTGACGCCCGCATAAAAATAAATGGAATGGCAGTAACCCGACAGTTTCCATTCAATTGTCTTGTGTGTGGATTTTCCTTTCGCTTTTCCCTGTTCCTCGTGTTCTTTTGAATGTTGTGTTCCGATCCGATCCGATCCGACTATGGCTGCTTCTATTCTAAAAGGTAAATAACCGCGAAATGATTCTCTCGATCGCGCGCGGTAACAAGGCACGCAGCAGACAAAACAAAGCAAAAAGAATGGTCTTCCTGTTCCGATGTGTTCGCGTAGATAGGGCCTACCAATAGATAGGTAGACCGAAGACCTCTACTGTCTACCTATTGCTGCGACTTGCTTATTCGACTTGGACTTGGACTTGACGTTGAAATTGAGAGTGGCAGTGAGTGGTTCCGCCGAGGAAGGGAAATCGTGGATAATTTGTTGCACTCCTACACGAATTTTGTGTACGGACATTAGGCATTAAAACCAAAAAAAAAAAAAAAAAAAAGGAAAGCAACCAACACTTGGATTTGTTGAAGATAGGCAAGAAGAATGTATATCTATAGAGTTGGTGGTGGTGCTCTGAGATGGAATTGCGCGCCTTGACCTGACATTGACTTGTGGTTCTATTGATAAATCTGCAATAGTCCAGCCAGCCAGCGCAGCGGTGGGAGAAGCGATTTTTTATGCGATTAAAACGCAGAATCTGGAATCTTTTCAAGGGTTCTAGGAAGTGAAACAAGACAAGTCGTTTATTACACACCCGCAGACAGACAACAACTATCAGAGAGCTCAATGGAGTGATCGCGACCGTATTGCCAGCAATTGGTCAAGTCGGTTGAGGTGGTATAGAATACAACTAATTTTCGGTGTTGGGAATTTTCTCTTATAGACTAATCTGTTTGTGCCGAAGTTTGTTTCTTCCCAGAAGAACGCGACAAACTTTAATTCCACACTTTATTGTTATTGCACCTAGATATACATGGTTTGGACTATACCTTAAACACGAATTGTGTTTATTTTATTTACTAGTAGTAGCCACCCCATCGGTCACTTGGCCATTTAACTTTTTAAGCCTATAAGTGCGAGTAATGAGCTGGAAGAAATAGCAACCCTCGAATGCTCTGTCGAAAATGATTGCAGAAGTCTGAAATGAGGCCCTCAGATGGAGGACGTGCGTCGGAGGAATTCACTAAATTAAATCAACGGTGTCGCCAATGGTCAGGATAGCAGATAACTTACTTCAGCTATACCTACTATAGCATGAAAAATTGTGACATTTTTTGAGGTGACTGCGGCACTGAAGAGGGACTGGCGGATTTGTTAGAAGCGGCTGACTTGGGCAATCAATTTTCAGCTCATTTTTAAATGATCAAGTCGACGATCGCTTTCATCAGCCATGGGCGCTCGCATCCCCACAAAGGAAAAGGTGGATGCTACACAAAGATTGTTTCTACGAGGTTCTCGACCAAACATAGTGCAACTCGACCTTTGTGATTTTAGAGCTACATTAGGTAAAGAGGACATCTTTGATAGTACCTAAGTACAATCACAAAGCAGGGTCTAAATGACTCCATGTCTGGAAACGGGCTTGATTTTGCTCTATAGCGGCTATACGGTCTTCACCTCAATATGGAAAAACGAACGGCTGTCACCAGATCATCAAACCGCCATACAAATTTATCATGTAGCGATCGATGTAAGGCAATTCTGTATATATTTTAGATGTCCGAACTTTCCGAGCTGCCAATATAGCCTCTGAGTTTTACCTTGTTGTAACCAAGGTACAATTGCGGATATCTCAGACGCCACAACCTGGTATGAAGATATATCACGTTGAACGACTGTAATTGATGAAAGTCCACCGGCGAAGACCAGTTGCATCAATGCCAAGAATCTATCAGATACGCCGCGATTGCGGTGCTGACTTACACGCTGACCCCTGAAAAACCTTTCTTTGATAAAGAGTTTTGGCAATAAGATGTATCAGCGAAATAACTTCCGGCTCTGTAGAGGATCATCTCAAGCGTACAAGATCCTCTCGCTCATATTGGATGAATGGCTTAAAACCTTCTTCGATGACTAGACAGTTCTCTATCAGTGCGGTTTTAGGCCTGGAAAGACCACTATCGATCAAATCTTCAAACTTTTAGACTTATCGTGGATGAAAAATCCAAGAAATACATAAAAATCCGATTCACCATCTTTCCATCGATACCAAAGACGCCAATGATAGCATCTATCTAGAGGTGAGCTATGTAGAACCATGCGTATAGCTTTGGCATCCCTGTCAAACTTGCCCCTCTGATGTGTTTGATAACGATGGAGAGAGCTCTCTGCTGAACCATGTTCAGTAAAGAGGTAACCGATTCCTTTTATGTCTAAAAAGGGTATAGACAACGTGGCGAAACGGTCAAGCCATAATACACGAGGTACGATTTTTCAAAGGTCTTCACAAAAATTTGTACTGACGGCATACAGATGCACAAACTGCTTAACTGGGTTAAGCGGTTAACGAAGTGAAATCAAAGTATTTATGGTGCCAACAAGAGGGGACACCCAACATCGACAAATAGGACAAAACGTCAAAAAACATAGACGACACAACAGCTATTGAGGTAGTTTTGAAATTTCAACTCACAAATTACACCTCGAGGTATAACCATCCCAAAAAAGCTTTTCAAAGCAGTAAACTATTTCTACGTTATCGACCTTGCCTACCTCGGATCAGACTTAAAAACAACCTATCATAAAAAAATCAAACGAAGAAGCCAATCACTCTTTCTTTGGGCTGACAAATCAACTGTAAAGTAAAGCCCTCCCTCAAATAAGAAGGCTGTATAAGACCTTAAAAATCCCAATCTAGCTAAATAATTTTGAAGCATCTACTCTTCTAAAAACCATTGAGAATATCCTTGGTTGTTACAAAAGAAGATATTCGGTCCCGGTTAGGTTAGGTTGCAGGGTTTTGAAGAAGACGGGGAACAATAGGTAAGTACAATTTGTATACAGCGACATCGACACAAAAATTGCGCATTTGGCGTTCGAAATGGCTAGAACGTGGAGAACGAATTTGCGTCAACGCAGTAGAGGAGAGGAAGACCTCATGCCTTATGTCGACCTCAATAAACTTGAAGTGTTCATCTGAAGGCACTTGTCTAAAGGCTTTTTAGTTAATGCCCCCCTTTCTTCCCTTCTGAACTATAGCGCCTCTTTAGTATAAGACAATAAGTAAACGGCCCAATTACGGAATAAATTTGAGTAAATTATCAACCAAACCTAGAACAATGACTTAAAATAGCTGATGCGTTAATTTATCGCCCGTTTAAAGCGTTGTTCCTACCTATCGTATCGCCAACACCTTATGGTATATTTAAAAGGAAAGGACGCTGAAGCCCAGCCCATTATTTTGTATCCCCTTGCTAAACTATTACTCCGTGAGGACTATTCCTAATTACATACGTATTCAATAGAACCATTTATTTGAATTAAAATGTTCATAAAAATCCTCACTTATCCCATCTATAGTTGCTTTGCGTGCTACGCAGCCGTTTAAGCCATTTCAGTCATTTTCGCCCATTTTCATAAAAAAATAAACCAGCCTTACACTTACATGTTCAAATAACATGCAAATAGCCCTCTTCTATCCCGACCATCTTGACAGGTATTAAGTGTTAAATTTGCATGCAAATTCGCCACTCTCCGTGGAAATTCTTTTACGATATGTAAGTCAGTCATATAGCAGGCGTCTAAACTTCGCATGCGATTTGTTCTTAGCGCTCATTACACTTGATTTGTGCGGTAATAACCGCGAGGATAGTATTTTTAGAACGTATAGCCATAGTCTTTTGCCACGGATCCACCATCACACATCTTGTGGGTCAAAAAGGAAAAGGGCACTTAAAAAAAACAAAGAAGAAGCAGAAAATTGATATTGCCTCATTACTACCGCCAGGCAGAGTCTAGCTCAGTCAAGCTCAGTTCATCATGCCTGCTAATTTAATTTTAGACATTTCTACCTGTTGATGGGCCGATATTAGCCATCATTACTACAACAGCTGGTGTGTTGTTAGATTACACCTTTGTGGCGCCATATTAAGCAAACATAACTGTCAGCAGGTGTGCATGTGAGGGTACATGCATTGGCTTGGCATTTTCCACGGCAAGGTATAGCCTGCAGTTAGTACTCTTAACGGATCACTTCACTAAGCCTTTAAAGGTGAAAAAAGAAACAATAATGGCTGGCATTTAGCAACATCAAATGAACTGGAAAAATACACCACCTGAATGGAAATGATTAAATACTGCAGTCACAGTTAAATCGATCAACAAAGAGCAGTTAAGCATGGACTAGTTATTAGAATGAAGATGCAACCACCGATCGATCTGTTTCTGTATGCTGTAGAACGTATTCTTGTGAGTGATCAATTTTGCTTTTCAATTAAGATGACGAAAGGAGTGAGGTTGGGTTGAAATTATCTTGCCGTTCGGAGAGATACCTACGAATGAGGTGTGATTGAGATGGAAAAAGCGTATACTTAACGACATAAGTTTTAATGGGCCACATTAGGCCTCGAGGTTGTAATTGTCTTCATAGGGGTTAACCGTTTAAAGAACTTAATAAAGTAGTTTAGATGTTTATCCCACAAGGAATAGGCATCCCAAGACTAAGAGCAACACACGTTTGTAAGGAAATTGCTATAAAGAATTCAAAATGGCTCCAAGAGTAGCAGAAATAACCGACTCTGCTCGTGGTATTACAATGGATATAACTTCTTCTAAGTGAATTACTCCAAATGTAACGGATAATTGCCACTTAATCTATCCTAATCTCACGTTTCTATTATAAAGGGTGGGCCAAATACAAGTTTCTTTTTAAAAATGCAATAAAATTAACAATATTAAATCTTTTCTATGTATTATGGCTTTAATGGTAAGAGCAAACATTCGCATTAATTATGGAACACAAAGTCGTTCAAGCGACTGCCCCGACTGGCTTTGCAGTAGCGCAGTCTGTCACTACAATTTTTCAAGACCTTGTTGATGGTTTCGGGCTGTAGCTCGCGGATTGCTTGGATGATATTGGCCTTAAGTGCTTGAATCGTTGCCGGATTGTTGGCATAACTTCGGTCCTTCCCCACAAAAAAAAAATTCCAAAGGGGTCAAATCGCAGCTCCGAGGTGGCCAATTGACATCGCCAAGACCAAGACGGCTGATAATACGATTTGGGAATTTGGTGAGAAAAAGATCGATTGTGGCATGGGCTGTGTGGCATGGCGCGTCATCCTGCATGAACCAGAGGTCGTCTAAGTCCATGTCTTCAATTTGAGTAAAAAAAGTCGGTTAACATGGCTCTGTAACGTCCGCAAGCTGGTGGCCCAAACTGTGAAGCGATAACGAGGCGGAGGCGTATGGTCGTGCGCCTTCAATTGCTGAGTCAATTGGACCTTGTAAGGGAATAGTCCTCGAATTTTGTGCAGAATTCTCCTCAGGCTAGTGCGTGAAATGTTGAGCTGTTGAGATCGATGGCGAGTTGAAGTTCGTGAACTGAGTCTCACACTCCGGCTACAGTAGCCACATTCTCGTCAGTGCGCACCGTAGGACGACGGGGACAATGAGTGTTGTCCACTTGCATAGCAGTCTCGCGAAGTTTTTGCACAAACTTGCGTACAGCAGGCGCTGGGAGTACTTTATTTCGACCAAAACTTCTTTTCAAAAAACTCACTGTTTGGGGTTTTTAGTTTTCAATGTTTCCCAACGTTGTTCAAGCGTAGCGACTCATTTCGTTCTGCGGAGGCATGATACTGACTTTCTGTCAAGATTTCGAGCGGGAAACAGTTGTCAGTGTCAAAATAAACTATATAATTTAAAAAGAAACCATTAGATGGCCCACCTTTTATTGGTAATCTTTACCCAGAGCCTTATTCAATTTATCCATTAGGGAGCTTCTGCATCTATCTAGGAATACAATTCGCAAAAAAATTAACCACATTTTATGGCAATTCCTTGGGGTACCTGAATAAATTTGAAAGTAGAAGGTACCATTCAATTTTTAACTTCACGCAACTTTTCCAGACGTTTCCTCGTATTTCAGCATCACCTCCAATCAATCTCGTCATGGATGTTTCTTAAACGGGACGATTTGTTGACCCACGATTAGTCTGAGAGAAGTTCACGATGCCGACACTTTTGAATGATAATTTGACTCGATTTAAATTAAATTATCATTGTATGAGAGTAATCTAGCTTAAGCCAAGGTGCAATTACGTTCGATTTAAATATCGTGACCATAATAGAAATAGTAGGAAATTAATTAATTTCTACGTTTGACAGAATAGTACTTAAGTGGATTATCGTACACTAGCTTAAGCCGACATAATCCTATAATGATTGACACTTTCTTCTGTGGACGATTTTTACCTTATCCACATCTTTGAAATTGTCTCATGTCCAAATTTCAGTTAGAATGCCAATGGCCCAATAAAATAGTTAAGGAAAATGATTATAGAGTCTGAGTCCACTTAATCTTGTACCTAGGTCAAACCTTTTCTATTTGCCTCGTCGGCTTTTTCTTACTTTCCGAACTAAAGTTCAACAGCAATAGGATTTCGCTGCCTTAAGCTAGTGCCAGGTAGAGACTAAAATCATTAACAATTTTAAATAGACATACACCGATTTCAATGTCATTGTACATTGGCTTAAGTCAGATTACTTTAGAGCAATATTTTGCCTTCTTTTAGGTTAGATGACCAAGGAGCTGATTGGTGGCGGTTTTTACTTTTTAATCGGGGTGGGTTTCCATTATGAACACTTAGCTATATTTTTTCTGGCTTAAAATGGCTTAAAAAACATAATTTAATATTTTTTCTTGAGGAAATTAATTTTTTTATTTTTTTAATTTTAATAATATTTTTTGTTTAACCAAACAACTCATTCCAGTTACACAGCTGAATAAGTCTATACTAAAAACTGTCAGATTGGCGCCTGCAAGAAAGTCAGGTGTATTTAAAATATGGAGTGGGTGGCTCGCTTCGCTCGCTATCAGGATTTTAACCCTTTTTCTCGCAGGGTTTAGCCGCTCACGCGATTTCTTCGATCCGTTAAGGGTATTTCAAAACCTGTCTGGCAGGCGCCTGAACCTACAGTTTAATTATATTTACTCTGGGGTATTTAGCAGTACCTAGGTCTAATATTTTCAGTCAATAAAAATAGATGCACTTTTCTGTGAAAATTGAAAACTTTAAAAGTAAAAAAAAAAAAAAAATGGAAAACAAAGTTTCCGCAGAAAAACTATTTTACAGTATAACTTAGCATAAGTATATTTAAAAAAATAAATTTGCTTAGTGTTCATAATGGAAACCTGGGCCAATTAATCTCTAAATATTTAAATAATTATTTTTAGTAATTTACAAAAAAAAAAATTATTTTTTACAATGAAAATGTATAATGTTTTATTTAAACTACATAAATTTAAAAGAAATATAAATTTAATTTAACTATTAATATAAAGAGTTAGCAGCTTTTATTTGTTCTAAATATTATTTTAATTGAGTCAGAGTAGAAAAGTACCGTCTATTTTTGTAGAAGGCTAGGATTCCCATCATCTCGTCCGATAGTGTTTAGGGCTGTGCCAAAGGTTTGACTTTCAATAAATTTTACACAATATCGTATCAATGGTATGAGTGTCTTTCGGTTTGTTGGTGGACATTGCTCGAGATTGGTCGTTGATCTGATTACCTGATGGTCGTACTTGGTATCACGTCATACAGACGAGATTGAAAATATTTGGTAGCTATTTCTTTGATGACCTAAAAGATCTGAACAACTCAGACATTTGTCTGGGTGGTTCTAAAAACGAATAGCGGAATTTAAGCAATCTTTTTTAGAATCTTAGTTCCCTAGGTACTCAAAATGAGCTGAATATAGACCCAATTTGTTGGTGTAAGTCAGCCATGACGAACTTTACTGCCAATAAGAAGATCTTGCATCAAAAGAGAAGGCCTACGCATTATTCCTTAATCCGGAGGTTTTGTAAGAAAGTCGAGCAACTGTCTGCTTGTTTTAAGACTGCAATGCACCATCAGCGAAAGATAACTAGATTTTTCTGAGAAACAGATAATTGATTTTAAGAACAGAACTCGCAATTTCTGTCAATGAAGATCCAATTCTACTAGCCAATTTAGAAGAGGTTGGCTAAGCTATACAAAAAACCTCCGAGTCTGATGGATACCAGCGAAGCTCTTCAAATACCGCAATCATCAGCCAATCATCAGCCATATTGGTACTGGTGAAAGAAACGATGATCGAGGATTGGACTCCATAAGACGTATCTACAAAAAATGTGATTCTTTTTGTCCCAGTAGCTATCTAGTCATATCCCTGGCCACCAAGTGTAAATTCGACTTAGACTTACCCCAAATTTTGGCTGGCATAAGCAACCGATTAATACTCGCTGTCGCCCTCTTTGTAAAAATGTAGGCACTTCTAGGTCGATTTTAAATAACAAAAGATTAACTAACTGAATGCAAATTAGCTAAGAATTTCCAATACGGATGATAGGAAAGATAAACCCGTATAGGTAGATACTCTGGTAATTATCTAATTAGTATGTGAGTGACTAAGCCAAATCATAATTATTAAGCTTTAATGACTTGTTCATCTTTTCAACTCAAAAATCATCTGAGCAACAATAAGAAACCAGTAATTTGCCAGAAATCACACACTTGCATGATGTGGCGCTAGTGACCTTCCCAATAATGACAATAATGAGAAGCTGATACTCCAATCAGCTGATAAAATGTGCCGTGTGCCATGTGTCGGCTCGAGTATCTATACATTTTCGTGCCCGCATACACGCGAATACTATCAAAATCAATTTAATTACATAGCGACGATTAAAATTATTTTAAAACATCAATCAAAGATAAGGTACTCGATACACCGCCCCCATATTAATATGTGTTTTGTCATTGAAAGTTCATCATAACAATAAATCGTGTGTACTCTATGGTTATAACTATACAGCCTTGCTAGTCGGACACAGGATGCCTTGACATTGTCGACCATCATCGGCTGATTGATTGAATCACGTTTAGGTTAAACGCATCTTAATGTTACGCAACCGCCATCATTAATGATGATGTTGATGATGAATCGAAATTGCTGCTATGATTTGGTTTTAATTGAATGATGGTCGTATACCGAGGGGATAGTGGTTTTATTTTTGTGTATCTTTCGCATTTATGGCTGACATAATAATTTGTAGTATTTTGTGGCGAATAAGATGTTGGGTCGAGGTTCAAAAATGTCTATAGAAGATCCAGGGGGTAAATTCGGATTAAAAAATGAGGCGCGATTGAAGTCAAATTTGCGGTCAAGTGCAAGTGGATGGTTGTGGATAGTTTTTTTCGTTTTGGACATCTCCGAAGTATTTTATTTTTGTCCCACTCCTATCCATACATCCTAGGTATCCCTCTTATGTCATCCTATTTCCCCCTGGGCTGGATAAATGTGCTATACGACCTCTGCGAGTATCAACACAGTTTTAAAAATAGCTCAGGCACTAACAAAGTAACATGGCGACTTCTGGATCAACCAGCTTTGTCTGCGAATCTCTGCACAGATGGACATTGGACATCTCTTCCTTCTCCGGTCGGTGGCTATTCTCCGGTGCTCGTGGGTTAACAAAATTGGAAGTATTGCATCTGAGCTTGCTTCCAGTACTAGTGCTCCTGCAACGATCTAAGAACTCTGCCACCAATCCTGGACCTAGCTTCGTGAAGAGCGCTCAACGCAACAACCCACGGCTGTATGCTGTAATGCGTGGAGCTCGCAGCATGCAAGCCTTTCTATAAGGTAATATAGAGACTTTTGGAGCGTTTAAAGGACGTTCGCCAAGATCAGCTCTTTGTAAAGAGAAAGATTTCAATGTCCAGTGCAATGAAAGTTGTTATGGGCAGACCCAAGAGACTGTCATTATAAGGCACACAAAACGCAAGTACTTGTATTTCTGAATCTATCCGGAGCGATACAAAAGTTAAAGAAGCCTAGGACTGACACCCGTCCACGTATATGAACAAAGTATAGGAAAAAGCTGTTTAGTTAGCTAAAGAGTTAAACCTTATTGACCACCCAGACCTAATGGCAGCTCTGTTGTCTGAACTTTCCGAACTATAGACATGATCTTCGCGGGTTTAGACCACCTTTTCAACGCAGATTCGAAACCGAGAAGCATATGCGGTTAACCTATCAAGACGGCCTTCCAGTGGCATATGGAACAGTGTGCACTCGCGAAAGCTAGATTTCTCGGAACCAACCTCAACGTCTTAACACCAATTAATGGGGAAAGACCCAAATATTTTTCAGACGAAGCTCATCGCCATTTAAGAATGCCAAACCATATTTCCAACTTTTATATTTAAGGCGTTCACATCTTAATATTAACGGACAGTCAATCAGCTCAGCTTCAACTGACTCCAAATCAGTCTTGGGCTGCTAAAAACCTTAAAAATATTCAACTCTAAGAGCGTAATAAATAATTTTGGTGGATTCCTGGCCTATGGCGTCTTTTATGGTTACGAAAAGACCAATGAAGTGGCCAGAAAAAGCTCAAGATTCCCCCTTTACAGAACCTGAACTCTTGGACCCATAAATAAATTCAGCTCTAAAAAGCTTTCAAAACAATAAGTACGTCTGACGTTAGGAGAACATCGCAGGCAGATCCAACAAGCCAGTCAGCACTTAAGAGACGAAGCTAAGAAATCCCAGAATTTAAGCAGGTATGATATTAGAAACTACTCACAAAACCTCACAAAATGCTAGTCGATTCTTTAGAGTACCGAGTGTTGACTGTATCTTGAAGAAGGCGAAAGAGTTAAACCGTAAACATACTTTTACTATGTGAATGTCGAACTCTTTGCGGGAATATGAGGAACAACAGAAAACCAATAAAACACACGCGAGCTCACAATCAGAAAGTCGCCAATGTGGTAATATCTATTGGATTTCTGATGGTATATCGTGGGCTTAAACTCCATCTGAACATATGGACGCCCTGCTTTGAATGCGGAATCTTTATCAGTCTTCTGATTTCTGAGTAAAACGCCAGGAGAACGCGCGTCTATTTCAATTCAGGGCAAAAACCTTTTAGGGAATATTGACCAGAACACTTTTATAAAGCCTTTATGACTGATAAATATACTATAAAACTGATAAGTACAAAACCTGCAGGGGTTTAAAAATACATATCTTCAAATCCGCACTTAAAGCAGATACGCAACGAGGGCGACACAAAGTTACTGTCATACTCATGAGGGATACATATCTGTAACCGCACCACACTACTCGACCTGCATTAATTATAGTCCCTTTCTTTGCACACATCACTTGGACTGGCTTTGTTACATTATGAACAAAGAAACAAATCTGTTGCAAAGTTCCTGGAAAACTTGCAATGCAAGCCTTAATTTCATATTCCTTGCACAAGTCACAACAAAACCAGTGCAGACTTCAGACGCTTGTTGCTTTTATTTTTTTCGCAAAGAAACGCACAAAGCCACAATTTATGCACTCCCTATGGGTCTTAAGTCTTATAGTCTCTCACAGGCAACCTAAAAGATAATAAAACAACGTGTGGGCAGACCCTTCCTTGTGTGTGCTAAAATGAAGATGAATTTCGAAATCACATTCAAAGAGTTATTACCCGCATGCACCCACTTCTGACTCACTTACCCAGTTGTGCGGCATATACCCAACTGTTGTTCATGCAGATAATGACAAAGAGACACTGTCTTACTGACAAAGGGCAGAAGTTAGCTTTAACTTATTCCTGTCTACAGTTTATTGTGCAATTTATACCATAATCCATTTATCCAGAGCCAGAGTATATGATACGCCCTAATTTTGAGAAAAGACAAAAAAAAAAGTGTGCACCACCTTCTTGCGTGCACCTACGGTACATAAATTATAGCAAATCAGTTCTTTGATTGACAAGACAGCTATGATATGACTGCACCCTTGTGCTTGTAGATGGTTTATACTATTCGATTGAAACTGTAGATTTTCAAAGTGATTTATTACTTTTGATTGAAGAGCTGAGTGAATGATTGATTCCGGGGGAGGCTTTACGCCCATAATGCGTTTTTTTTTTAAACGAGGAATGAAGAAATTAGGTGGCTACCTCGTACTATGGGTTTAAGTGGAATCTTTGAGAGCATACTATGCTGTGAATGGTATCCGATTCAGATGATCTATTGCTAATAAATTATAAGGCCATTGCGCTCCGCTATTTTCTTAATATTACAGTGGTAGATAGGGTACAATAAAGACATCGATCTGTCAAAATTCGAGAAATGTAGTTATTGGTCACTATCTGTTGATGTTTCATAGATTGTATGTAAGATTGTAAGGGTTTGGAAATTGAAATCCAAATCCGTTTTTGAACCAGTAATGCGAATTGGCACAGCCTGCAAAAATAAAAGTCGGCGTTATTCTGTTCGGGCCACCGATATTGCTTATTAATCTTAGAAGAGCAATATGTAATAGTTTTTGACGGTTTTTTGAATGCCTATGGTAAACGAGCGTCAATAGGTGATTCAAAAAATATGTGAGGAGAGAAGAGACACCATTTTCGTGTGTATGTTTAAAGGTGAGACATCTAATACTTCATCACCCCCAAATCTAAATTTATTATCGTTTCTACAACTTCACTATACTCACTATAAGAGCGATGTAGTTGTATAATTGTCGGGTTGCAAGCTATTGCTAGCCGGCGACGAACGGTTGCAACCGTTGGTCGACAGAACATAGACAGACTATAGTGTTTTTTTTTTTATTTTCAAAAAACATTTTTTTTTTATTTTTTACTCAGATCTGGATTTTTTTTTATTGTAAATTTTGTTAAATTGTCTTATAAATGAAAGTTTTGTGTACAAAGCTCAATATGGTCGAACTATTCACAGTTCTAAAAGCATCTTTGCCTGTCTGTCTCTCTAAACCTCTGAACCAATATTAATGTAATTTGGCAAAGAGATAGTCTGGGACTGGGACCTTAACAAGGACATATAGGCGATTTTGTATTGCTACTGCAGTGTAGAAAGGGTTTTGTCAATTTTAGTCAAGGTTTTTTCTTTGGGGGAATCAAATTTCAAACGAAAATTAACAACAGAACTATTTATTCCCTTTTCACGGAAAATGGGTATCTAAATCTGAAGCATTTTAAGTCCCACGAAATGATAAATTTCCCAAGACTTACCAACACTGCAGAGGAGACCTATATCTGGAAGGGATATAGCCATTTACGTCGATAGTCAGGACGCACTCAAGGAATTGGAGTCTCGTAGATAGACATCAATTCTGAAATAGTCATTGATTCTGAATAGTATTAGGAATAAAATAACAAAGGCTGCCGACTGGTCAGTCCTTACCAGACATGCAGTATCTATACAAGGCACTTTGGCCTCAATTAGATTGTAGCGAAATTCTCAAACTGCGCAGGGCAACTCAGGATACTGGTCGGTTTGCAGGGAGATTGGGTGTTTTTTTAGGGGAAGTGTTTTAAATTTTCTCCAATATAGTTGATGGGCCCTAGTACCATATGAGATCGCTCTCTAATACCTACCCCTCTTTAACTTAAACTAACCTACGAACTAAGTACCTTACTGCTTCCGTAATACACCGGTAAACAACCTTTCAATGCTTTGCCCCTCATACTGTCTTAACCTGATCGCCCTGTGAATGCTTTTTTATAACAGCGCTCACGAATTTCGAAGAAATTATTTACTTTATTTTTTTCAATTCAATACTCAAACGTCAAAAATGCACTCATTTTTAACATAAAGCTCTCTTTTAGCTACTATAGCCCCGTTAAAACTTCTCAGATTTTAAATTTTGAATTAAGAATCGACAAATATATGGAAGGAGTCTTTCATCATACTAGTGTATAGAAGACATAGGCCCCTATTGTGAGTGTCGATAGTTGATCGTTGAGCGACAATTGTCGATCGATCGAAAACTGTAAGCGATTTATATTTGTCGATTTGACAGTCGCTTTTAGGCGATTACAAATGTCTGGTCGATGCTTTCTCTTGGAAGTGAAAACATTTTGTGCGTACGAATAGCTAAAATCAATCGACGCAATCGACAATTGTCGTGACGATCGCTGATCGACAATCACAATAAGGGCCATAGATAGTAAAAATTGGAACATTTCTTGTTGCGCTGCTCGAAAATAAAATATTGACTCTGAAAGGTGATGCCTTGCTGAAATCCAGAGTTTTTGCCGTAACTAGTTTTTGAAGCCTATTTTTGAAGTAAAAATATGCTATCCACATTTGTGTAAAAGTTACAGCTCCTCTCACTTAATTTCTTGTCTTCACGTACCTAATCGTGACGTAATCAAAAATGACTTTGACGTCTTCAATAATGCGATGTCAAATTTGAGGAGCATTTTAAAGATATGTATATGCAGTAATTATGAATTTTATAAATCCCCAAGAAATATTTCTATTTATTTTATATATTTTATAAGAATGAACATTGGTAGCCCGAGTTACCAATTTAGTTACCAATTTCACAAAAAAGTCGCTCTATAAGTAGTCTCAAATGTTGGCCAACCATGTAGCTACTAAGGGATATATTTTTTTAAAACAAAAAATGCAGTAGGTAGTTTGGTTTGATTTAAATAAAAAAAAAATAAATAAATAGGTGGCGCAACAGGCGGTAGATACCCTAGGCCTAGCTTCTCGCAACCATTCGTTTGTGTGAGTTTTTTTTTTATTTTTGGGACGAATGGAAGGGACCTACAATTTTATGCCGATTCCGAACGGCTGAATTGAGAAGCTTTTTCAGGACAGTTACAACAATTGAAGCAAAGTGAAATCACTGGGGAAGGAAGTCTGACTTTCTCTCCATCTCTCAACTCCATAGTCCATATACATTTCACAGACTATCTCCCTCAATCTCTTTCGTAAGTCGGCTCTCACATTGAGGCAACAAGCAATAAGCAACTATAGTTGCTATAGCAACTGCCAATAAGCAATCAGCAACATTTTTCGTTCGAACGATATTTAGTAGCTTTGATGTGAGACCTCTAATTTAATTCAATGTAAAATTATTGTGAGCGATAATTTTGCGTGTTTCCTATTGCCAGTTGCTTATTGATTGACTCCTCCGACTAAGACTCCTTAGCGATTTGAAACGGGCTGTATACCAGTCACTACCAGAACCAAGTTTCCCCCGCTGCCGCTAGTCCCCAAGTGTGTTATACAGAAATTCACACTGCTTTTGATACCTATGTACTTATTTTGGCGCATTCAGGGAAAAAGTTCTCATTGTTGCGGAAGTAAAGTCCACATTGTAAAGGGTGCTTTTAAGAGTCTTGGTTTTTAAACTGACAAGGACAACCCTGTTTCTACAGATTGAAAGGTGATCTGTGGTTAGTACGTTTTGCCATTTTACGAGGAATAGAATGTCACTCGGCGCGCCACACCATCAATTTATTGCGGGAAACATTTCCTGAGCGCATAATTTCGCGAAATAGACATGTGAAGTGAACTGGCCTCTGCGATCCTGTGATCTCACACTTTTAGATTACTTTCAGTGGGGGGTAAGTAACGTCATAAGTCTATGCCGATAAACGAGAGACGTTGGATGATTTGGAAGTCAACATTCGCCGTATACGGCCCCAGTTGCTCGATAAAGTTGTCGAAAATTGGACTTCACGATTGCGCTTCATTCGAACTAGCCGTGGCGCGCATATGCCTGAAATCATTTTTAAACAGCAAAATTATCTATTAAATAAAGCTAATATCATAGACATTAACATTAGCTTCAAGAGTTTTATTTTATATTGAATTTGAATACCTATAAAAACAACACACTTTAATTAACCACTTTATTCTCACTATTTATCTCTAAAGGATATTAGTGTAAGTGATTTTCACAGTTTTGTCATATACTTGGAGTTTGGAGAATATTTAAAAATATCAGAGTAGGAATACATTAAATTAATTTGCAACAATAATAGCTCCCAGAAGAATAAGAAAGTGATATCACATGTCCTAGTTGGTATTTTTAACCTACAAATTCAACACCAATAAAACACCTTAATTCGCTTTGGCGTTTTTATGCGAATTTTACGGCTTTATCAAGCATAGGTACACATATACACATACATACTCTTACTCTACTCAGTAATAAATTACAGGAATTGCGTGATGATTAGTGTTCAGTTCATTACCTGGAAGTAGAAATAAAAAGAAAGGACATTAAACGGAATTCGTTGTTTACGACATTACAAATATTATTGACCAAAAATCCATTAATTATAAAAATAAAATCCAAAATATGTACGTGCTAAAATGATTGTGACCCACTTTCGCTGGTATATACAAAAACAAATGCCACAAGGAATATAATCCTCCTCCAGCTATATACCTACCAATAACCAAGTCAAGTTCGTTGTGTTGCAATTTTATGGAACCCAGAAACATTCAAAAAACTGATCTCCCTCAAGCCACAACCCCATGGCACATATGCGCGAGAGCGCGACACGTATTCAATGATATTTATGTATTAATTTTCAATTTAACGCTTGCTTGCAATTATCACCACTTAAGCTGCGGTGGTTGCTGGCATGCCGCCATACAGTAATGATAATGACCATGACTGTGATGTCATTCCGCTTGGGACTGACAAAAACAAGGTGATCGTTGATCGTTAATCCGTGATCTCTTCGGCGTTAGAAGAAAGAAAAAAAAATTGCACTCCAGTCAAGTTGACACTTTCAGATTCAGGCTGTCAGTGACTTTCTTTTATTCGGTATTTAGCAACACAATAGACACACTATCTCCATCGCGCAATCTCCCTTCTCGAATGACTAACCAGTTAAACTTGCTCCTTTGGTGAAACTAATATACACACAGAATCCCAATCTGGCCAGGGGTCCAGCAACACCGCTGAGACCGCATTTTGCGCGGTTGACACAATTTCTGGAGTCGACTTGTCGTGTGTGTCGCTGGCAAATTTTCGTTGACCATTTGATTTGAACCATGGTCCATGGATCAAAGGAGATACCAAAGTTTTTTGTTTCGATTATTGCAGGAGTTGGGCGCAAACTTCATGTTGTCCTTGATTACATTTTACATGCTTCGTGGACCCAGTTATTTGGCCAATTAATCATAAATTAAAAATATTCAATCGCTAGACGCCGAAAAGTTGGGTGTGTACGTGCGGCGACAAAAAGTTTGCCGGTGGGCGGTCAAATTTTACGTGATGCTGTTTGAAAGCAGACACGCGCTGTGTTGTGTTGTGAGATATGGATTTGTTCGTCCATTCCCATCTGTCATGATGGTGGAGTGGTAGGTACTTGAAGGTGAAACATAATGACAACAGATGTTGTTTGAAAGCTCAACATTTCGTTGCTGAATTGAATTTGATACGCTTGCAGATTGAATCTATGCAATAAAATATTATGTAGATGAAATCCGAGGCGAAGTGACGACATTGACGAGAAGTATTGTAAACGAAACGATGCTGTCGATGATAAAAGCCATTTGTATATGGGTATACTCAATACTGTCAAAATAGAAGAGTGAAACAATTGTCAATTCGAATAATCGGGAATGGATTTAGACGGCATTCAAGATCATATTGGATCAGATCAGCATACATGTCGTTGTATGGGCATAGAAAAGTCAAACCATCCATGGCCATGTAATATTTATCTATAGCCTATGCAATGAGATAATTGATCTACGAAGGCTAACCCATCAATGGTCAGTTTCCACATTTGTAGGTTTTTTTTTCGGATAGAAATCTTGAGAATGTATACCTACAATTTTGTATTATGAAATGTCAATCGCCGCACTAAATTAAATGGTAGGTAGCGCGGAATCCGTTTAAGTTTTTGGTAAACTCTTTTGATTCAAGAGAATAATCCTCTAGACGATATCGATACCGACTGAGATGAATACTGCTCTAAAACATTCAACGTTAGCACTCATTTGCCTTAGTTTTGGAGGTAAATCGCTTCGACCATATTGCCCTGGTTACGTATAATCAGGCTGGAGTCAAACGAAAGTAAGTGCTGAGAGGACATGGTGTTGGCAAATTAAAGGGCTTTCAATTAAAATGTACAGGACTTTTGGGAATCAAAATAGCACGACCATTATATTTATAAGATTAGATAGCCGAGGTACCGATCATCAATATATTTCAAGACTTTAAATAGCCACAGGCAGCAGGTACAGGTTCGTGGGTACAACTTAAGTTAAAGGCGACATGAATGTTAAATAGAAACGAGCGAAAGTTTTACAAGCCTATGAAAATACTGGGGTGGGGTGTATCAAAATTAAAAAAAAATCTAAATCCATGAAGTTTTTAGTGCAGAAAATCCAGTAACCGTTTTATTCGAAAGCAATGCCAACTACAAGAGGTTGAAAATCATAATCAAGTGGCCCTCGATTTTCGGACAACTATATACTATATAGTGGGCCTCAAAAGTGAGTAAACACCAATGATGTTTTAATTTTTCTTTGGAGATGGGAAACTATTTTTTTTAAATATCTATAAAGTATTTTATCCTGTCGAGATTAAAAGATTATTTGCTTGTCAAACGTTTTACAGATTGTTGGTTTTTTAGACCTGTTTCCAGACCCTAAAGAAAACTCAAAAGAGCATCGGTGTTTGACTTTTGACGCTCACTGTACAATGTACATAGATTATGGACAAATCAGTAGGACTTAAGAAACTTTTGCATCTTTTTAGGAATCCAAGGCATCTGGAACCACTTTTATAGCAGCTTCTACAATTTGCTGTTCCAAAGCTTTGACAAGTTCTTCCTATTACTCAATTTCAGTTTCCTTCATTTTGAGTTTGACAACGTTAGTATCCCGTTTCAGAGACAAAAGACAGCACTGTGTATTTGATGCCTTCAATTGAACTCGCCTTATTTTCATCCCAAACAAAGTTGAGTTCTGTTGACATTCGTGTGCGTGTCAACTCGACTGCTTAGAGCCCATCGCGAGGAGTCGGCAAAACATATGAAATGTCAAAAGTGCTGTCATCTGCAAAAAAATGGATCGGATTTCGACTCGAAGAAAGTAGGTCATTCGTAAAAATTAGAAAAATTGTCGGAAAGAGGAATGTTAAACATGTTTTGCATTTTATTTGCCAAATATACAAAACTAGCTTTTATCCGCGGCTCCACTCCCTACACACCTGATAGGATGACAAGAATGTTTCCCATAAAAACTGAGTCCCCCCCTTTTCCCGTCGCTAATAACTCAGGGTCCAAGCAAAATTTCCAAAATCAGATAAACCTATTTTCCTTCCTTCTTATATATAGTATTAGAAACCGAGTTTAAAATCGATTGGATGAAAAATATGAATTTTTCTATAAAAATGTTTACCCCCTTTTACCCCTTTTGGAGTTTAAATTTCCTCAAATCGCGTCTAAGTGCTTACTTTTGATAATTTGTTTCAAAATATCAGCTTCCTAGCTCTTACCGTTTGGATTGGGCGATGATCATCAATCGCTAATGTTACAAATTTTACAAACTTTGACTACCATGACTGTCGAAGAATGGCATTTAGAATCTTTTTTTTTTGGATGGGAGTCTCCACGCCCCTTTCTCCAATTTTTACCAGTCTTCACAATAACACTCCTGGGTCAATATCTAAAATTTGAACTCAATCGAATCGGTGGTTTTCGAGATATAAGATTGTGAATGTTTCTTTTTGAATGGAAGGTGCCACGCCCCTATAACTCATCAACCAATACACATCCAAAGACCGTATACATATATAAACCATGGTATTAACGTCACCTTTCATGGGAAGTTTCCAGAATCAAAATAGGTCCACGCATTACAGAGAACATTAATTACAAACACAATATGACTTATTTTTATATATATGGAATATTAAAAATCGTGTGCTGACAGTTATTTAAATAAATAATTTCTTTGACTCCCACAACCTGGGACGAAATAAGAAAGTTTTGCTTGCTTGGGCCAACTCAAGCAGATAGATACGAGCTAGCTATTTTCTACATTTTAAATATGTACTTTTTCTTCATTTTACTTAACAAAATCAGTTTTATTTAAGAAAAAAGATCTTGATTTAAGAAAATAATAATTTTTGTAAGTACATGTTAGAAAATCTTGGCGGCACTTATCTCATAAAAAAAAATTGTTTCTTAAAGTAAGAACAGCTTTCTACTTCTTCTTAACTTTTCTCATTATTAGATGATTAATAAATTTAAGAAATTTTGAGGTTTTTATACATATATGACATGTTTTATTTTATGGGTTTTGAAATTATTCGCCATCTCTGTATAATTTTACATTAAGGAACACAATTTAGTAAAATTTCTTAGATGCTTTCACTTTTCGGTCATCTTATTAGGTCTGTTCCAGTTGTTGTCTCAACCAAACTACGTAGGGTTGACTTAACCTACAAAAGTTTTGATCAACCATATACGGATTAGCATATTTTTCAAGCAACTTACTTACCCCATATCGACTGTGCACTCTTTAAAATCCATTTAATTGATGTCTAAACCTATATCACTGCCATTATCCTTTCCAAATTTAAAATTGTAGTTCTTTCACATATCTCATCACATTCTCGGCCGAAACTTTCACTGTCACTTTCACAACATAACCAATTCGTTAACACTTCTTTTCCCGACGAGACCAAAACAAGCACTAAACTTGTCTGCTCACAAACGGTAAATATCCTGTCGTTAACATTAAAAAAGGACACAAAAACCTTTTAGCTTAATCACATATTAATTTCTTTTCCTGTTCATTCCTTTATTTTGACAGGTAACACGATGTAGATAAAAAAAATTCACTGTCCCAACCCAACTCACCACACTAAGTTCGGTTGATTGGAGGACAGGCACAGGACACTTTCGTCTAAAACCAGCGGGTGTCGCGTAGGACCCCCTTCGATGCAGTAGCTGACATCTATTGTGGCAATGAAATACACTAGATAAAGTGGCCCTTGGTGGAAATAAACTTAAAAAAGCAACTGTACCCTGCCCCTCACCATGTCCAAATTCGCTTTTTAATTGCATACAAAGCGTGCGGCGCGGCGTCACCGTCACTGCCACCACCCTTGAACGTGTAACGAACCGACGCGACGCGACGCCTTAACTGGGATTGGGTTTGGGTTTGGGATGTGTGACTGGCAACTGAAATTCCCTTGGCAGGCAGTATTATTTTCAAGGGGAAACAATTAGAGAGAGAGCGAGAGTGAAAATACCACATCAGGGAGACACAACACAACAAGACATGACGACATTTCCTTTTTTGTTTTTTTTTTTTTAATTTAATTAAATCCTTGCACGCACAAAGGATACACTACAACACCACACAGCACAAGAGTAAACAAACAAGAAATTGGCAAAACACAAAACGAGCGCGCCACCTCGACATGGCCAAGGACGACACACATGACATCCTCTTCCTCTCCGTATAGTTGCCGGATTTAAGCGTCTTTCAATGTCAAGTGTGTATAGGCGCAGTTTAAATTCAACGCTAATTGGATTTATAGTGCAATAGAATTTCAATTGGAGCTCGCGAGTCCTTCTGACCAAAACGGCCACAGCTGCCACACTGTCGAACCAAATTTAGACAGATTTGGAAAATTTTAATTGGCAACCGGTGTATGCATGAAATTCGTGACTTGTCTCTATTTGGACATCACACGCAGCAGGACTAGTGTACAGGTATAGTTCGGTCGGGCCGACACTGATTTCCAAATGGATTTCCTTTCGGCTCCAAAAGGGAAACGTGAAAGAACGCCGCCACCGCCGGTCGGCCGTCCATCTCTGGGCCTGGCACATCCTGTGTGCGGGGCCGGGAACTCCGAGTCCGAGCTCCGACCTCCCTCCAACAACCACATACATACATCAATAAAGTCATATTTATAGCAGGTAATACCAACATTGGTAGACATTAATCCTGTATATTACCATTTTTATATCACTCTCGTCTCGATTACTCTCGGCACTTGTAAAAACAATATGCGCATAAATTTCTGTATAGAGCCGAAGGGAGACCTGGACGAGTGGACGTGTTGTGCGGAAGGAAACTCCAAGCTGGCAGGACAGGATATGAATACAAATACGAGATGTGTGCATAGCAAGTGGTGAAACAGCAACAACAACGAACAAAAAAATTTAAACACAGAAATGACACAACTGAAATGGAAACCTGAACAAGTCGTGAGAGACCATCTGCGTCGGTCGACAAGATGCGGTTATGTTGCTTGTTGTGCCTTGTTAAACTCTGGGAGTGCCATTGCCATAGCTATTGGTGGGCTAGAAAAGATACAGCTCCCTGTCCCTATATAAGCGGATGAAGGAGAAAAGAAAAAGACCAAAGACCAAAGACAACTTGGCATGATCGTTGACAGGATTCAAGAATCCAATGGAAGTTATGAGGATCGTGTTCGAATTAACATCAGGTAAATAAATATCCATGAGGTCTTGTGGTGGCTGGTTTTGGTTCTCCTGCGTATATCTGCGGTCCCTGCTGCTGGCTATGAATTTGATATTTTCTCGAGAGCAGGTGGTGGTGCGAGAGATTATTATTATTCTCTAGAGACGTCATTGTGTGGTTGAATGTTGAGGGTTCTTAGCACGGATATCTCAAGATGATGGGGGGCTCTATATTAGGGATGCTATAGTCGATAGTAAGGCTTCCTTAAAGATCTTGTGTTGGTGTGGCTTTAGGGATATTGTATTTTCTTTTGTTTAAGTGCCGGTTGACTGTGAAGTGATTATAAAGTGTTTTGATCTAGAGTAAGTCGTAATTAAGGAGCCTTCTGTAACCGACTGGGGATGTATCGGTTTCTTGATGTTTAGTATCAGTTTTTTTTAGGGTGTTGCAAATCATGAAGTCCTAAGATTCAAATAGAATACCGTGCAATTGTAAAAACTCTACAAGGGCTTGAAGCTCGAAGGGCTGCTTTTAAAAGTAGCGTGCATATTTTCGGATTTATCTTGAGTAGCTTCGTGGTCTTCTTAGCAAATGTTGGGCAGTTTACACTTGAATTATACTTCTGCTGACATCTGGGGAGCAAATGCAAATACGTTAAAAATGTATCTAAATTGAAGCAAGCAGTTTGTTCATTTATCTGGGTGAACACAGAATCCGTCGTATTCGGAATTTTGCTACGAACCCCGAAAGAACTGTCACAGAATCCGGATAGTTCTTTCGTGATAGTTCCTACGAATTTAATTCGTAGCAAAAATTTCCACTACAACGGATTCTGTGATACATAGTTCTTTCGGGGTTCGTAGCGAAATTCCGAATACGACGGATTCTGTGATCACCCGGAATATGTTTTACATTTCATCGGAGAATGCCAGTTTCTTGTGGCCGAAAAGGCTCATCCCTTAAGTATGACACATTTGGGTTCAGAGTCACAAACTAGTCACGTCTGGCCTATGAATCTTTATCAAGAACTGACCTGAAATAATTGTTTGGCATTAAATAGTTGACAGAGTCCAAAGTACAAACACTTATATTTTATGCAAACAAGTTGCTAGAAAATGGAAGAAGAAACAGCCAACGCCCATCTTTTGGGGGCGTGTTTTTTTTTACTATTAAACACATGGATGATGGTTAGGATCCGGATGATCGGATTGGGAGAAAACCTTTCTACATATCGTCTAAACGAGGAACAGGGAAATATTTACTTGGTTCCAGCTTTCAGTCAATTTTCTAAATTGTTTCGACAACTCTGTTCAACATTTTCGCAATTGCTTCCTTACGTCGCAGTCTCGCAGCGATGTCTACGAAGAATAGAGATATGGCAAGCTATGTTTTGGAGACAGTTCTCATGTGTTGTAGTAGACATCTTCAAGACTTTCAGAGGCTAGGTATACCTGCCGTCAAAACTTCGCCATGAGCAATATTCTGTATTTCTGGGGCAAGCTTCCTTAGGATGTATTAAAAGTTAATCAAAGGACTTATTTTGTCTTTAGGAGGAGTTATGTACTTGTACTCTTCTTCTTACTTGTCTTCTTTCTGTTGTTTCTTTTATCTCCTGACTGTCTTTCAACTCACGTCTATTGCCTTTCGTCTTCTGTCTTCTAATTTTCTGTCTTCAATTTTGTGTCGAAGGGACACCCAACATCGTAGAATCAGTCAAAATTTCGCGATCGACAGCTATAGCTTTGGTATAAGACCTTGATCATTCCAGTTCTGCTGAAGCTTAGACTTTATCTACATCGGATGAAGATATCTTCGGTCGCTTCGAAAGAAAGATTCTTCGCTTTGGAGAAGTAGATTCAACGACGAACTGTACAGCGAAATCGACCTGGTCAAAAAACTGCGAGTAAGTCGTTTAAGATGGCTAGAACATGTAGACCGGATGAAACAAATGCTCCGCTCCGGCCCGTAGAGGAAGACCTTGCCTTAAGTGGGGCGCGCAAATCGAAGGTGAATTCAACCGATAAGTTTTGCGTAACTGGAGGTAGTTAGCTAAGGACCGGGCTAACTGGACAGGCTTGTCAGTTGAGGCCTTCACCCCGAACTGTAGAGCCGCCTATAAGTAAGTAAGTCAGTCTTTCTATCGTCTGTCTATCTGTCTTTCTGTGTTTCTGTCTTTTGTCTTTCTGTCTTCTCTCTTTCTGCCTGCTATCTTTCTGTGTCTCTGTCTTCTGTCTTTTTGTCTTCTGTCTTTCTGTGTCTCTGTTCTTTTTTTTTTTTTGCCATTTATCTTTCTGTGTTTTTGTCGCCTGTCTATGTCTATTTATCTTGCCTTACTGTCTTGCGTTTTCTGTTCTTCTGCCATTAATCATCACCATCAGTCTTCATAATAATCATTATCAGTCTTTAGCCTAACCTAACCTTAAGCCTTCTAGATCAGTCGTCTAACATCTACCTACTGTATTGAGTTTTAACGTTTCTTTGATTCCATAAGAAGTTTTAGCAATAGAGCTGCCATCTACCGGACAATAGGGAAGCCTTCCAAGTTCCTAATGGGAATTGTTTTGTATAACAAATGCTTAAATACCGTCCACCTAACTAACACTCATATTCGGTAAAGAATGTGTCTATAAAAAAAAAAAACTACCGCCTAAAAGGATCAGCACTATATCAGCTACTAGAAGCCTTTCAAAAGTATATCCATAACACGCAGGTGTCATTGCACTAGCCACAAAACCAATGCATGTTTTCCAGGCCCCACATGCTGAAAATTCAAACCCTATAAACCATAAATTTAGACAACAACTCACAACTCGCTTCAAACTATGTCACAAGCTCAGGTACATTTTTAAACCTACGGGAACATGCAATTGCTGACATTTTTTTTTTTCTTATTTTGTAGACAAAAAGTAAAACCACTCCACGCCTCCTCTCGGGTTTTGTTATCCCAACATCGCGCATGGAATTCAGTAAAAGAATATGTACAAATATTCAGCATCAAAAGTGTTACAAGTGGGACTTCTATAAGAACCGGATTCAAAAATGAAACCTACTCACACGCATCCCACACACAAACACACATTATATACCTCGCAGTTAATTTTAGACTTCTTTTGACAAGTCAGACAAAAACGGTCCACGAAACCAGTCAACCTTTCGATTTCGCCAGCAGTTACATGTCATGTGTACCAATTCAATTGTCCGTGTCCCGCATTTGACAAATTAGCCTGGCCGCACATCCATCCATCCATATGTCCGTTGGCTGACAAATTAACGTCAAGTACCCCACTGACCCAAAGAATGCGAAAGGAAATCTGGTTTTTGAGGTCGACCAAGTCAGAACCATCCGAATTTTCATCTTGTGTGTGTGTGTACCTATGTAATTTGTTTGCAATTTCATTTGACGTCTTCATCTCTGTCCAAAAATGCCGAAATGTAATTTGGCCAATTTCTTTCTGTGTTAATTTTATTTTTTGCGTACTTCCTGCAATTGTGGTTTAACCCAAATTTCGGTTTTATTCTGAGGGCGGGGTTGGACCGCAAATAATAGTGTTAATCAATTTTATCAGCGAATGTTATTATTGCAGTTAAATTAATAGGAGTACTTGGTCTGGTAATGGTGGCAATTAATTGTACGCACCGATTGACCTTAAACACCTAATGGGCGGTGGCAAATGCCACAGAACTTATTAACTTAAATTGTGGCGAGGCGACTGCCGGGAGTGAATTTGATTTTGTCGAACATGATGATGTAAGCCGCCTGGTGGAATTGGTTGTGCGGCAATCACTTCCTTGATAAATAATGACTTTCACTGCACATTTAATATGCTGGCTTAAGTAAACTACGAGTATTCACATGTTACATGGGTGTATAAGCGGTATATACAGAAAAACCGCAGGATGTACATTTTGTGGTGTGTCGTAGTGTAACATAATATTTTGTATACTAAAAGGTAATTTAACCGTGAATAAAATGTTGCAGATCCGGAATTCAGTTTTGTTAATATTTTCATACAAATTTTTTTACTACGACTTTTAAAGTCGGACACTTGATATACCTATACCGACAAAATCTGTGAAAGTTGTTGTCACTTAGCAGTCTACTGTTCGAAATTATTTTTTTAAAGCTACTATAGTTCAAGGTAACATGGTAGCTCATACAATTAAGAATCGGGAGAGGTCATGAGAAAAGATGAGACGTCTTCCTATGGAAATTTAATTTTGGCGCCAGTATGTGTTTCTTCACTCTTACTTGCTGTAAAATGTTGTGGCGTCTGAGTTCTTTTTAAACATTGAAGCGAAGTTGGCTACACTTCGCTAGATTGGTACACTTCGACTTGGATGAGATCTCGCCCAGAGCTCGCCCGATTGACACTCACCTCCTTCGGATACTTCTCCGAGAAAACGAGTGTGAAATGTGAATTACAGAAGGAATGATAATAATGAAAAAAATAAAGAATACTTAAGGTGGGAACACAAATGCTGAATGGTGTGTACAGGCACATGGTGAAACATGTAAAGTGTGAAAAAGAGGAAAGTCCATGTCCTCATTTCATAAACATTGACAGGATACAAAAATAATGGAAAAGGCAATAAATGCCGAAATAACCAACTCTAGAAGGCAGAAGGCCACCGATTAATAAGCGACAGGCAATACGGATTTCGGAGCCATGGTTCCACTGGAGACCTGTTAAGCTATACGTAACACATTTATGGACGCATGTAATTGAACAAACGAGTCTGGCATAGAGCCCTATTAGGCAAAAGGCAAGTTAGCCTCTCATGGATTACCACAACAACTCTGCGGATGGATGCAAAATTTTCTTTTGGGAAGATCGATCCAAGTTGTTGTTGATGGTGTATCATCTAATTCGGTTGATATAAATGCAGGAGTGACCCAAAGATCTATTCTTTCTCCAACTCTATTTCTTCTCCACATCAACGATTTACTTGGATCGACAAATAATAATATCTACAGATTTGCTGATGACAGCACCCTTATATCCTCCATCTCGAATAGTGGGCCTGTGAATGCGGCTACATCACACAGTCAGAGATGTGAACAAATTAGTTCTTTAAATGATGATCTGGACGAAATCTTGAAGTGGGGAAAAGACAACTTGGTTGTATTTAATGCTAAAAAGACTCAGCTCACAACATTTTCTAGGAAAAATGCATCAACAGTTCCTCAGATAAATATGGATGACCAACCAATCCATCCCAAGGACTCAATGCACCTTCTAGGAGTCACAGTCTATTCAGGAATCACATGGCAGGGCCACATATCCTATATCGCAAGATCGGCGTCCGCTCAGTTGAGCTACCTACTTATAGCAAAGAGGTACTTTATCTCCAAGCAACTTCTCCTGCTCTACAAAGCACAGGTTAGACCAGGCCTGGAATACTGTTCCCATATATGCAGCTCGGGCCCAAAACATTCACTTAACCTATACTTGACAGCAGAGACGAGCAGTTCGACTGATTGGAGACCCTACACTCACATCGAATCTACAACCGTTGGTGCACAGAAGACAAGTCGCTGACCTATGCTTGTTCTATAGGTATCTACTTCCATGGTAGATGTTCCGAGGAACTCAAAGACATTATCCCTCGAAATGCAACTTTTGGGCGCCCCACAAGACAGGCTGCTAATGCTCATGACCATACAGTACACTTAACAACCACGAGGACATCAACTTTCCAAAACTCCTTCTGTTACAGGACAAGCAAACTTTGGAACTCGCTTCTCACTCGCTTTTCAGTAATTTAAGTGCAGAACTAACATAGCTACATCTGCAAGCATCTCGGGGCGCTATTGAAGCGTTATAGGTTCGCTTTTCCCGAGAGAAGTATTAAAAAAAAAATCCAAATATTTTTCGCACTTGTCTGAGTCTGAGAAATGTTCATTTAATAAAATATTGACAGGTGACATAATGGTCAGTTAAATAGAACTCGCCTGTCAGAATTGTCAATTACCTACATTATGTACCTACTGACAAAATTATAAAATGCATGCTTTTCTCAAAAAAATTGTCAGTACAAACTTGTCCAAAAATTCATGACAATTCTGCGACAATTGTTTTATGAAACCAAAACTCAACAATTGTTGGTTATATTCTGACAATTCTACAAAATGGTCTAATTATTTATGAAACATAAATTTGACAATTAGATCCAGTTGTCAGTTTGTTTGTCAAATTGTCACCTGTCAATTGTCGCAATTGAGAAGTTTTATGAAATAGGGCCATTTAACTGCATCACTTCATTTTCCAATAATGCAATTGAAACCATTTATGCGTCAAGTGATCCCATTCCAATTCATTCCAAAGATAGTCAGTTAGCATTTCCTGACCAGAAAATCTTACAAAGCAATTATACTATGAGAGTATCAGATGAATCAGCCAATGAAGGATTGAGAAAGGAACCCCAAACATAGTACATTTGTCTACGTCTAATAATATTTTCTAAATAACTTCGGGTTGCCGACTTGACCTGAATGCGACCATTTAGCTCACTTATGAAAGCTTTAGAGTCAAAACCGAATCTATCCCTGTCCTGGAAATGAGTTTGCGAAGAAATCAACGATAGTTTTGGAATATTTTTAGGATATTTAATGAGTGAAACAATTTTTAACTAGATTTTTATTCCCCTGTGGCTAAGTGGCCTTAAAGATCAGATATAAACTGTGAATCTAACTCAATACGCCTGACTCACTTGACGAGCTACACTAATATACTATCACACCTCTGAGTAAATGGGACTTTCCTGCTCGATGAGCCCTTGCCCACTTTAGAGGGTACCAAAATGGTGGTGGGTTTAGCTCTTGGATCAAAGCTATATCTAAAGGGTGTCCCATAACGCAAAATTTTGCGCCATTTAATAGTGCAGAGGAAACAAAATAACAAAGTGACAGCTGACAGTTCGGGGTTAGTAAAAATGGAGCGCTATAAGAAAAAAACAACGCATTTTCATTGTAGAGCAATATTTTAATAATAATGAAGGTTTGTCAGCTATACTCCGCAATTTTAGAACAAAATATGGCCGTCATAGTGATTTCGCGAGAGTATTGCTGACAGTCCAGGAACATCAATTCGGCACCGTAGTCATGAATTGGGCCTTTCGAGAAGCTCTCTACAGCGAATTCTCACGAAAGTATTGAAACTTCATGCTTCCTTACAAAGTTCAAATGGCTCACGAACTGAAGACCATGCAGCGCGAAAAGAGTTCGTTGAATGGATTTTGGAATAACAACAAGTGGATGCTGATTTTTCGAACAAAATCATCTTCAGTGATGAAGCTCATTTTCATCTTGATGGCTTCGTTAATCGTCAAAATTGTCGCATTTAGGGTTCAGAAAACCCACGAGTAATTGTTGAGAAACAAATGCATCCACAACGCGTGACTGTTGGTGCTGATTTTCGGCTGGAGCGCTGGAGGCATATTAGCGGTCCATTCTTCTTCGAAAATTCGGCTGGTCAGGCAGTAACAATTAATGGAGTTCGTTTACCGTGACATGTAACCCAGTTTTTAGTGCCTAAATTATAAGATATGGATGTGACCAACAAGTGGTTTCAACAAGACGGTGCTGCATACATACACCATACGGACAGAGAAACAATTCAATTACAGCATGAGTAATTTCCTAATTGTGTATAATCGGCCGTTTTTGGGATCAGAATTGGCCATCCAGATCTTGTGTTTTAACGCCATTGGGGGTTTTGGGTCTTTGGGGTTTTTTGAAGTCAAAGGTCTATGCAAACAAGCCCACGACCACCAACGCCTTGAAAGAGGAAATCGGGAGGTGTGTTTATGAACACATTTATGCGAAACGGTCATAGAAAATTTAAATAAAAATGTACGTACTTGCCAGCAAAGCCGTGGCGGCCATTTATCCGATGTGCTATTCCATACATAACCCCAATCTGTATATGCAGGTATGCTCTATGAATCAATAAAATATTTATGCTTTCTAATTAAAAATCTGTATTTTCTAACAAAATTAAATTTTGCGTGAATTAAATGACACCCTTTATATGATAGGGATACAGTCTCAAGCCGAAACTGCTTATAGAGATGCCCAATCTCTAAGTTCGACGTTGAATAAGCAAATTTGAGACAATGCTCTCTTTGAATAAACTTGCTGGTTAGCCCCCAAACTTCCAATTCTTATTTTTTCTGGACGTAAGTAAGTAAGTAAGTGGAGGTACCGCAAATTTTAGTATGTGTACGAAAAGTTAAAGAATGGGAAGCGAGGAACAATAACGATTCTTGCAAAAATTTCAAAGTTCGGTTGGTAAAATTCGACAATAATTTGTCAGCAGAAATTGTCAGGGAGATTTCCAGGGCAAAGCTAACTGGGCTTTCTGTTGACAAATTATTGTTGAATTTTACCAACCGAACTTTGAAATTTTTGATTATTTGCAGTCTTTATAGAAGAGAGTATTATATCAAATGGCATCTGGCATGTAGCAAACCGCAGCTAACTTTGAGTACCTACATATATCTGAGAAGTTTCATTGCAAAAATGGTGCGTATCAATTGAAAATTGCAAAGAAAATTGTTCCTTTCTTTGGCAAAGGTTCAGTATTGTACTTTAAGATTGAAAAGGGATTCCACAAGATGCATTCTAACACAATTCGATTACTAAATTTCATACGAAATGAATCAATAAACGTTTAGAGAGAAAATGGTAGATTTTGCATCTAAAACAATTAGTGTTGTTGTGAACGGTGGTTTTCAACTCAAAGCTGGGTGTGGTGTCCGCAAGAAGATCTGTCAGTAGAGGCACTCCGCAAGGTGGTGTTCTATCCCCTCTTCTTTGGAATTTGGTGGTCAATGAACTACTGATGATCCTGGAAGGTGAAGGATGCACGGCGATCGCTTATGCAGATGATGTTGCTATAGCCGTTTTAGGAAAGCACTTAAATACTCTAAAAGAACTCCTACAAAATACTTTAAATAAGCTAGCCAGTTGGGTGAGTCGTTGTGGTTTAGGTGTGAACCCCCACAAAACTGATCTGGTGCTTTTCACCAGGAAATATAAAATTCCGACAGTCGATCCTCCCTCACTCAATGGTATCAACCTAATTTTCTCTGACAAAGCTAAATATTTGGGGCTTATCCTGGATAGGACGCTTAGTTGGAAACTTAACATCCAAGAAAGAGTCAAGAAGGCTACAGTTAGCACTCTTCTCTTGTAAAAAAGCTATTGGGAATAAATGGGGTTTACAACCTCGAGTAACCCACTGGCTCTATATCTCAGTTATAAGACCGATACTAACCTATGGGATAATTGTCTGGTGGACAGCCTTGGAGAAGGCCACAAACCGCGACCATATAAGCAAGGTCCAGCGCACAGCTTGCATGTGCATAAGCGGTGCACTACGCACAACACCCTCTGTGGCACTAGACATATTGTTTCATATATTACCCCTTGACATATTTAGCAAGCAAATGGCAGCGAGTGCAGCCATTCGCCTTAAAGCCATCTCACAGTGGTCAAGCAAAGACTTTGGCCACGCCTCTATTCTGAAAAAATTCGAGATCTCAACCGAAAACACTGACTACACCACCCCATCTCTAAACTTTGACAAGAATTTTCTCGTCACAATGCCATCCAGAGCAACCTGGGATGGAGATGCCTTCCCGGAAGATGAATCAGTTCACTTCTATACTGACGGCTCAAAAACCAATGATGGAGTTGGTGGGGGTGTTTTCTCGGAACGTCTTAATCTTAAGCTCTCCTTCCGTCTACCAAATTACTGTAGCGTGTTCCTGGCGGAAATTATGGCGATTAAAGAAGTCTTATCCTGGCTTCTAAGCTAAGTTTGTTGGCGTTTTTAGCTGACAGCCACTTTCAACCAACCAACCAACGGTGGTTTTAAGATCAATCAATAGCCTGAAAATATGATTCCGCGTACCGCTAACGAACTCAACGGAAACTCACCGAATGTTGAAAGTAAAACTTATCTAAAAAACGATTCTCAACTTTCCTTATCGCTTTAAACCCCCGGCTTTGGATTGTTATTTACTGCTGTGCATGCAGTTTTCCCGGCGTATATCTGAGGAACTTTTCATATAGATTAAGGTTCAACTACATTTAGTTAAGTAAAGACAAATTCAAAAGAAACACCATTTCTGGATCGCTTGACATAATATATAACATATCGCTTGCCATTAGTTAATTTACAGATTTAGTTCGTCTTCCTCTTTTCGATATGTCTACCCACGGCCGTCTTGCGCAGAGACCACCCTCCGACACAAGCAATACTTATACCAATAAATCTGCAACTCCTTTACGAAACTTCATCGCTTTCAATCTAAAGTAGGCTTTATTGAGGAAGCCAGACTATTCATTGTCAGCTAAAGCCTCACTCAACCCTCATATATCCTCTTGACACCCAAAAACATGCACAAAAAAAACTTCAACGGATAAGAAAGGAGACACAAAGTCGGCGGCAATCTATTGTTGCAATTCGGTTATGCAATTTTATGCGTGGAGGTGTTTTTCATACCGCAACACTAGACTTATAGATACATTATGTAGATACAGTCGTCTGATCCGTATGTTGTAACAGAGATCGAAAAGGTTACTGGCGCACATAATGCACACGGATCACACTGAACACTGAACCGCAGCATTATATGCGATTTTTATCTGAAGCTTATGCAAAACCAACTCGATTGCGCCAACCCAGTTGATAATATCTTGAATCTCCTGTTAAGACTGCATTGTGCAGCTCATATTTTGGGGGGTGCTGATTTTATATAGAACGTCATTTATTTAATGTGAGACTTCCGCCCCTAAACAACTGTAAATGGAACGTGCTACTCACAACGTCACCCATAAATAGCACCATTAGCACAGCGGAAGCGCGGACACTGTCCATTTTTTTTATTTTGGAAGTAGAATTTGTATCTTTGTCCTCACGCACCAACAACGAGAGACAAAGTAATAAATTTACTTCCACACGGTAGAACAGAGTCAAAACACCTGGGAAATTGGGTTGGTTTGGCTGCTGCCTACTGTTTGTGACCAATATCGTAATGGCCGTAGACCTTTGACGCCGGGCGTCCATATAGTTCGTCCACCTGGGCCATTGTGCCCAATAGATTACCCAACATACGTGACGTGCCGTACATGTACGCAAGTCGCACACATTCTTTTTCTGTTCGGGAACAAATAGGGGTTTCTTTGTTGTGAATTAGTAATCAGCGAGAGAATAGATAGTTTTTTTTTATGCTAGTATCTATAGTGCGACGGCAGATTTGTCGGCTGACATTATAGTATTGATTTCTTCAATTGAAATTTTAAAAAATGGTTGGCTTTTGGGGGAGCAGTGTATCTAACTAGCTACTGTGGGAATTGAATGAAATTTAATGGGAAGTCAGGGTGCTCAATCGAGCGGAAATTATGACGAGAAAATGTTGGTAGTCTGTGTAGTTTGTTTCAATTATTAGATTCGTGATGGAAGGATACTTTTTAAGGTGAAAATTATGCAAGCATCTTTTTATTGGATGTAGGTATTAGAGTCTATAACGAAAGCCAATACGATACATTCAGACCATTATATAAGCTCTAATGAAGCGTAAGAGACTTTTATGTCTGAATTTTTTAAATCCTTAATAAAGATATAGAGAGAAAGCTTCCCAGTATCGGATGGAGTTTTTGTAGGTACTTGTCAGAAAGGCAAGTGGAAAATAGTTTTCTTCTCTCCCTCGTCTCGACTGTATATATTCTGCATAAATCGTTTGAATATACAAAACCTTGTTGGGTGCTTGATAAGACATTAAGGCAGTATCGTGAGAGATCAAGCTCTAGGAGCGTTTTAGATGCAGCTTTTTGGCCCTGTTTGCTTCGTTACTAAGGTTCATCTAAGGCTTGTGCTTTCGATAGAATCTAGCTTTGTGGTGGGTTCACATGTATAGATACATAGTGATTGAAGGTACCTGAGGCAAATTTATCTGGTATAAGTACATATAATGGATTATTTGGCGAGTTTGTCAGCAGTGATGATCGTGAGATAAGCGACAGTCTGGGAGTTTTAAAAGACGGATTACAAGGACTTGATTGCCGATTGGCTATAGAAAAGATACAGACATCCTTAGCGGATATCAAATTATTAAAAAATTAACTCATCAACGAACCACTACTTACATCTGTTTACCGATAAAATCGTGATTTCTATCAGCCAAAATAAAACTTCGTTTATCGCCATTATTTTCGTCTAGAGAATAAGCTACATCGATTGGTATGATGGAAGGAGATACTATGACATTTAGTCTGCGGAGATGACATCACCAGGACTATCTACGCTTTCCATAGTTGTTGATCGATGAAATGTGTGCTCTACTAAACCCGTATCCTGCCAGTTCTACTTTATGGCGCCGAATGCTGGACGATAAGCAAGAAGGAAGAGCTAATACAGGGCTCCTTCAAAAGAAAAATACTTCGGCGATTTTTTGGTCCTGTGTGCGAGGATGACGAATGAAGGAGAAGATACAACCGCGAAGTCTATGAGCTGTACCAAGATGTGGATGTAGTCTAAAAAGCCAAGACACGTACTACATTGGCTCGGCCACATCGAGCGAATAGACAATAATGCACTAGCTAAGAGGATCTTCGAATCCCAGCTTCCAGGATCGAGAAGACAAGGAAGACCGAACTTCCGCTTCAAAGACAAAGCCATCGCGGATGCCAGAGCGCTTGGTCCTGGACAACTGGAAGCAGCGTGCCCGGGATCGTAGAGGATGGAAGGCTGCAGTGTCACCTTCACGGGTCGAAAGCCTGATAAGTAAGTAAGTATATTATGATGACGGGAATCTTCGACGGTACGTGATTTACCATATATGCAGAGCCCTTTCCAACCTCAACCTCAACATTAAGTTGGATGATATCCAAAGACATTTTTATACTTAGTTCGGCCGGTATTATGACGTCGGACAGATTTTCGTGGTTTGAAACTATGGAGAGCGCGAGCAATTTCTATAGTTGCACATTCAAAGTCGATTCAAAACTCCTCTTCAACTATTGCCACATAAGCCGAGTTCTTCTAGATTAGATTCGATGATTGTTTTTGAAAGGTTCGAGTTCTGAAGCCCACCAGTACGATTTTTTCTTACCGCGCTTGGTAGAATAAAGAACAAAGGCCGAAGACAGAGCTTTATTGAAAGGGAAATGTTAGATTCTTAAAATTACCGACAATGGAGCTTATTGGTGTTACAGAAGGGGCTTGAAAGTTCTCGATTTGATTTCTAAAAAAAGTTGAAGCTTAAGGCTGAATTGGATGTATATAAGTATATGGAGCCCGTGAAGGAGCTCAGTATCAATTAAAGTAGGTATAGTAATCTGACTGATATAGAGTGTCGGAGACAAGAGAAACCTTGTAAAAATATCTGCTTTGCAAGCCCATCAGTAAAATGCCCTTTGGGGATGTAATTCCGATGGACAACATGGAGTACCTAGACAAAACCTTACAGTGGTGGCTCGTAGCCAAGCAATGTTTGTGACAAGAGATCGAATCGCATTATCTGTGAGCTGAATTCGTATTTATTTCGTAAGTGAAACCTGTCTTAATTCTGTGAACGTGTAGCCCCCGTTCATGGATTGGTTGATTTGCATATGGACTGCGGCCCATATGTGAAGTCAGGAACGTAATTAAACGTTTCCCACAAGACAGAGTTTCGTATCCACGCTTTGGTATATGATGGTCTCTAGTTTTTACGAGTAGACTAATATAATTTCTCAATACTGCCTGTCGACTCGTATACCTAGCGAGCGCTTACGCGAAATCGTAGTCGGCGCTATATAAAAAAAAGGCGGGTAGAAACACTAGGCCTATAGCTTTTCGCAACCATTCGTTTTGTGTGAGTTTCTAGTCGGCGCTATATATACACTTGATAGATGATTGGTGTTTCCGGAATATGAGTTTTCGGTAAATCCTCTTAAGGCTGAGGTTGTTATATCTTCACGAGAAGTTCAGATCAACCAGCATTAATCAGATAACTTCAAAATGCTTTCAGAGTTTTCTTCTATTAATAAAATGAGTATAATTGAAGCAATAACTTTATATAGGACCGTAGGTCCAGCTTTTCTAGAGCTATTCTTTTGAGGTTTTTTTTATAGAATGAGGTAGGTATAGATAAATTGCAAAGGTCTTGTAAACTTTTACTCAAGAAATACATTTTTATATCCAAAGTTCTTATAGGGATACTGAACCTTAATGCCTCTTTCACAATCCATGAATACGAATGTTGGTTGTGTTTGTAAAAAAAAAACCATCCTCGTCATCATACCATTGAGGTATTTATATTATGCGGAACCGTTGCAGAAGTGCATTTAGCTTCAAAAGACAGTTGTATCTCGAAATGCCGCATACCTCTTTCCTACATCCCAAAGCTATCCCCGAATACCACTACCACATCACAATTATTTGTCGTGTCGAACCTTTTTTAACCGCTATAAATTTTTGAGGAAATCCCTCATGGTAATCCCATCATTCGGTTACGGTACCACTCTACCTTAAAGGGAATAAAAGGAATATGCACTTTTGCCTCAATTCCCAACCCAAGTCAATTCAATTCATTCACCGATACCACGACACTACTTCCTTCAATCGGCTTGTTCCACTGTCCTACCCAGACCCACTGCTTAGTACTGGCAATTTTCTCTGTGTCATCAGATGTATCGGGCGGTTCTCACACATAGATTCTCAGATCCCGGTTTGAATAAATTTCCATTAAAATATAAATATATATTCATTCTTGTTAGAGGACACTTGTTATTTTCAAACGGTTCTTCAGTGTTTTGTTGCGGACACATAACTCCGCACACTGAGAACCACGGAAGTACCCACACAACAGATCAATATGGCACCCATAAGTATAAACAACAACAAAAACAATTCGAACACACGAAGAATAATAATAAATGTTCCGCAGAACCAAAGCAACATAGAGTGACACCAAACTAGGAACAGCCATATACACCGCAATGGTTTGACACCATAAAAGCGACAAGAGTCCTCTGCCCATTTGTGGTGCAAAGACAACCACAACACAAAAACAAACACACACAGCTCGAATAGTCGTATATCAAAAATCCCCATGGGGAGACAAGTAATTTTTCATAAAAATGGTTGTAAATTCTAATCTAACCATAAATAGATAAACAATTCCCTTCGAGTTATAGATACTTCGTCTATGCATGCCTGCGGCGGTGGCGGTCTGCCCAGCCTATACAATTCCAAGGTGGAGTTGAGCGTTGAGGACTCTGTCATACATATATGCGAACGGATGATTCTCTTATGCAACATGTGGCATGGCATGACTGTGCCCAAATAGAGAGTACTAAGCCAGTGAACGGTTTTTTGATCGCCCTTTGCTCGTTTTTTTTTGTTTTGTTTTAGACATTCGTGACAGAGAAATGGAATTGCACATTTCCGCTGAATAAATAATCCGTCACCCAGAATGGATCGCATGCTGCATATATGTATGTATAGTCGAAGGGTATACACTACCCATCCTTCGTATACGTGGGATATCGTTGCTTTGAGTTTTTTGATCTATTAGCATAGGAAAATGGAGAACAAGGGTAAATGCTGATGATGATGATGATGACGATGTAGATGATACTGTTCCGAGAGAATAGATTTTCCGTTGACATTTGTGTCAATGAGTGAAAGGTCACTCTGGTGGATGATATCGCACGAAGTCACTCTTCACAAAGGCATCCACTTTTACCATATGTATATTGACCTTAATAAGGGAGAATCATGCTTACTTAGCTGATAATTAGAATGGCAATCGAACAAAGTAGCAGAAGGCACTTGTAATGATGTTTATCCTTGTAAGGGGAGATGGTTTGAATTTTTTTTTCTTCTAAAGATTCGTGGATTCCTTTTATTTTGAAGTAGGTTTTGTCCATCCACGGTCGCGATGCATCTATTTTTATCGGAGAGGTGGACTAATAAATATAATTGATTTGTTTTTGTACTAGATTTTATTTGAGACCCCACGTTGGGCGCCAATTCTGTAAACTACTATTTCTGGCAACTCTATTGGGACGAAGTGAACCGATGTTCTACTGTCCACCCTGTTCATAAAGTGTTCTAATTATCAGTAATGGCTAACAATAAAATCGTTGTCGCCTTTATTTGTCTTCGGAAATAGGGGGCCACAACATTTTTAAGCCTCTTTTATCTAATGGTGCCGATTTTTAGCCTCAAAATCAAGTCCATAGGACTACCCACTATGTTCGGTTTAACACGGATAAGTAGGCGGCGCCATAAGTTCATAGGACTCTACTAGGCATAGCTAATCAAAATGGAATGAAGGAATGGAAGGGACCTATAATATTAATCCGAATTCGGACGCCTGAATGGAGAAGCTTTCTTGGGACAATTATACTTCAGGGTGTTTGTCAGACGTTCGGGAGAAGTGGACGCAGTGAAGAAAACCTAGAGGTGCATTAGGTGCATTCACTTAACCTACTTGACAGCATACATAGACGAGCAGTTCGACTTATTGGAGACTCTACACTCACACCAAATCTACAACCGTTGGTGCACAGAAGACAAGTCGCTGACCTATGCTTGTTCTATAGGTACTTCCATGGTAGATGTTCTGAGGATCTCAAAGACATTATCCCTCGAAATGCAACTTTTGGGCTCCCCACAAGACAGGCAGCTAATGCTCATGACCATACAGTACACTTGACAACCGCGAGGACATCCATTTTTCAAAATTCCTTCTGTTACAGGACAAGCAAACTTTGGAACTCGCTTCCTGGGGATATATTTCCAGAAGGCTACAATTTGCAGCAATTTAAGTGCAGAACTAACATACATCTGCAAGCAATTCGGGGGCGCTGTTGAGGCGTTATAGATTCGCCTTTCCGGGAAGAAGTATTAAAAAAAAAACTGGGGGTTGAACGGGGCACCTCTCGCACAGTGGTACAGCACACTAACCGCTGAAATAGCTGACCAGTCTAAAGAAAATCTACTGGAATCAGTTGTTGAGTCGAGGCTTATATTTTTGTAATATGTTGATGTGGAGTACATACCTAAATACTATACTTCTGAGGTGGCTAGGTTGTATGGATGAGTTTTTGAGTCCATCGCCTGAGGAACAACGAAGCAGATGAAGACCCGTGCAGGATTGAAGAGCGACCTCAACCAAATTTGGTGTGCGTATAGCTGGAGCAACTGGCTATAGGGACCGAGCTGATGGCTGGAGAGGCTTGTCGGTTGAGGCCGTGGTCCACCCGGACTATAAGCGTCAGCTAAAGATAAGAAAAGTAAGTAGTTAGTCAGCAGCAAATTGTTTTCTAAGGGGTGTCTCCATTATGCAGGTTATATCGAAGGAAGACCAATATATACAGCCATAGATGCTTTTAAGTTACTCCGACGTCTCCCTTGTTATCAGCACCTTCTGTGGCACGTCTGTATAAAGAGCGATCTTCATGGTAACACGATGACCAGAAACTGTGCGCCGGCCGTGTCCGAGCTCTTTGTAACCTGGTTAGGCGTTTCAGAGTTGCTGGCTTAATCTCAGGAGGTAAGTTGCATCCAAAGTTTGGATCGCCAATTTGTGTCAAGCCATATAAAAGTGCGACTTTCAAGAAAAATCATACCAGCAATTCGACTTTTGTGCAATAAGAGCAAGCAGCTCGATTAGGGAGAGGCATGGCATATACTATACTATACTCCCATTGGAGGTTAGATTTGTGAGAAGAGGTTTTCATAGACGTTTCGGACCTACGTTATGGGTTTGCCAACATTTGGAATTATAAAGGAGTTCATTTGACGAGTGGACTAATCGTGATGTCGATGACATAATTCTGCTGAATGTAGAGATAAGCAAATCAATTATGCCCAGTGCCCAGTTATTCAAAAGTATTCTGCAGCTTTTCTTCTGCACCTCAGTAGGAAGGACTATTTTTAGAAGACTAAGGGCCAGTTTCAAGACTATAGCTGATAAAGTCTCGGATGGCCTATCTGAAACTTATATTTCAGATAAACTTCAACGTTTGGTTTCACAGGTTTCGGATAGTGACATCTTACAGCCTCGGATAGCAAAAACAAAATATTTATATGGAGTGGCTGGAAAAAATATAGTTTCTGAGCATTATTTCGTTGACGTGCGTAGACAGCGTAGAGGAGTTTGATAAAAATTACAACCATATTACACGTCCCCGTAGGAACAGAGTACTTCAAATTATTTTGAGAATCCCTCGACGCTGAAGATTTTTGAATTTTCACTACATATTTTCTTTAGCTTGCCTTTATCCAATCTAAGCCATGCCATAACAGGATCCAGGTATGCCTTTTGTCTCCTCTACTTTTCATTACTTATATGGACCGGTGGTTACAGCGCAGTCTATCCGAAACCTTTTAAACTGGCACTAAGCATAAGGCAATTTGTAAATCCTGCAAAGAAAGCAACGTTACATTTCCTCCTTCTTTCTAGGTGGTGGATCTATGGAGGCTGATGTGGAGCATGTTAATTTCATAGACCCTCATCAAGTTCTTTTAACAGTCTCTTCGACAAACAAAGAAACAAGAGTTAAAGACAAATATCTTTCTGGTGGCACATTGGCCCAATAGTTCTGTCTGCTCTAGTTGGATAAGAGAAACCTTCCTTCCCCTTCCGATGCTAATAGCTGTCGCTAAAAACTCCCAGCTTAGAGAGGCTCAGAAAAATTTCCAGAAATAATTATCACATCCACTCAAAGTTCTATCTAACTAAAGTGGGTGTTGATGCCTTGTTCCTTGTTGACCAATAGCATTGCCACCTTCACGCCTTGAATTATAAAATCTTCATCCAAAACTTAGAACTAATTGCCAGTCTTTGGTTTTAGTACTACTAAACTCCAGCCCACGAAAACAGAAAGAGTAATTATCACACCCAACTTGGACCAACTTTGCGTGAGTATAATATAACTCTATACAATTCTAACGGTATCGGTTATTATTTAAAAGTTCATTAACACGAAGTGTAACACACGATCGCATGGTGTAAATTGATTTCGATTTTTCTCAATCCAAGTCTGCTCAAAAAACACTTATAAACCATTAATGTAGGTACACGATCAAAACAAAAAACAAAACTTTGACAGCTATTGTCATGTCAAAAATTGATTGCTCACGAACCGAACCAGCAGTCGTTCAGTGTCAGTCTCAGTGTCCACTGGCGATTTGTTCCACTTTCGTGGGTCTCCATCTCCAGTTTCGTCTCGACGAGGATGGGCTTTTTCTCACCCACATTGGCGCACAGCACATTAACAGTCAACCCTCCCTCTGAGGCTCTGACAGTTTGACCGATTTGAATTGAATGAATTTAGAGCTCTTAATTTGCAATTCATCTTCCACTTCCCAACACACACACACACACACACACTGTGTGACCGACGACCGAACTGTGTTTGTCCATCTGTCAGTTGTCGATAGCTTACAGATCGATAAGAATATAATAAAAAAAAAATACTGCGATCCGACCTCGAACCGGAATGGTTATCCAAGGGGAATGAAAAGTAAATTCGATTTGAAATGCGAGGAAAAAAAAAATTGGGTCATTCAATGCAGACGAGTGTTCCTCGCCATGGCACATGTGTTCGTTCTCAAACGATTCGAATCGAAGAAGTAACTTAAAATGCGCGATCCGGTTTAACAGCCTACATTGATCGCGTATCTAAATCGCAATCATTATCGCTACGAACGAAAATTTATCTGGAATTGTGTTATATATACATTTATATTAAGTTTATGGCAATAAGACCGTGTTTGGGATGCGATGCAGCCTGCGGTTAAATCGACCACTTGGCAGATGGAATGTTCGCGTTCTTTTAATGAAGTCCTCTGCGTTCTTGAGAACTTGTCCAAAAACCACGGTTAGAAGATGAATCGCATGATGAGGCGGCTGTTATAGGGAAGCATTACTGCTCAAGTGGGGGAATTTTAAATGTGGGCTTGGTTACGGTTAGATATAGATTATTGGCGTTTAAATTCGATAGGTATATGAGCCGCAAGGAGAAGCTGGAAGTTGTAAGAAGTCACTACTTTGAGACGAAAATGCGATATTGGTGCGGGGCTCTGTCGTATGGGCCAACATAAGACCGATCACATTCGAATAACCACTGAACTGATTTTAGTGCGATACAGAACATGACGTTTAGGGCTACTTCATACTTCAAAAATGGAAATGGCGATAGGGAAATCATAATTCAAAGCGCACAATATGATCCCTTTTGAGAGAAACGAGAGCTCTGACTGACAATATTCTTAAAATCGCGCATTTTAAGAATTTCTGACAAGAAGGTCCCTAAGCCTTATTTCTTACAACCATTCTCTTTTGTATCAATTTTTTTTGTTTGGAATGAATGGAAGAGATCTGAAATTTTGGCGTTAGGTCTTATCACCCAAAACCATAAAGCACAAATTGAAAAATGTCAAAACCTCAAGAAATCCTATTTTCTTAACAACCTAGGAAAAAATAACCTAAGAATCCTAACAGGTCTAATTACTGGCCAGGCCATGGCCTTATGAAAAAAACATCTTCACCGAATTGGAGTCTCAGCTGACCCCACATGTAGACTATGTCTGGAGAGCGACGAAACCTCTCTTGACGTTCTCACGGAATGTCCGGTCGTTAGTTTAGCAAATTTTGCTGAATTACCCCCAGAGAAGATACTTGTCTTCTTCCGAAAGACCGAAAGTCCCAGATTCAGTTCTTCTGAAAAGACCCCGGCGCCAACTTCCTCCAGTGTCGACCGATATTTCATGGGTTAAGCCTTTTGCGAAGTTCATTTTCGTAGGCAGGTAATCTAATCGGTAGTAATAATAAACGCTGGCGTGTCCAGTCGGCTCCAGTGTTTCCCTTACCTTAGTCTAATTGCCACGTTTGTGGCGTATTCTTTACTGACGATGTCTATTACCGCATCCAACCGCCACTAAGTGCAGTCGCACTTTCTTTCGTCTCCAACTTAAACCCGATTTCCGCCGCCTAAGCAGTATCCGATTATATATTGGTCCATTTGTTGCTGTTTTTTTTTTTTTGCTGACGCGTTCTATCACTTACTGTCAGGTTAATCGGTCTTATAACCGCAGTATAAAGCCTTTATTAGCATTATATTGGGTTGAAAGCCCCATCTAGAGCCGATAGCCATTTTACAGGAGTATAGAGCGACTACACTAGGCCTTTCCCTAGTTTGGCAATATTTTCTCTCCATAAAAGCTTCCTGTCCAGCCTCACCCCAAATATTTAGCGATGCTAATGAACTCGAGTAAAGTTTCTTGAGCTTTGGGGGAGAGACAACGGGTAGCTTAACCTTCCTGGTGATTAAGACAAACTCCCTTTTGGTCGGGTTGACGCTAAGACCACAACTATCGGTCGAGGATGACCTAGCAGTTGCTATACCATCCATCAAGGACCCATTCGTGAAGATTTCTCCCTCACATCTGAACAGCTCAATCTTCTCCAGTATATTTAGCTCAGTTTTATAATCTGTGGATTCCAGAGCCTCTTTCATGTATAGCAACTTCTTCCTCCACTCTCTCCATCTCTGCCCCTATATATTTAAAATTAAAACCATTTAATGGGTGGTTTTGGTTTTGGTTTCATTTCCACTTTCCATCGCGATATGGTAATAAAAATACAATAAACCGACTTCAATGACGTGCACTCGTTTCTCGCTCTAAAAAAAATTAAACCGTAACAATTCTTCGATTCGATTTGGCATTGAGATCAGCTCAAAATTGATCAGGTTAATATGTGGTATCTAAATCTAAATGTCACAACTAGTTTCACTGTATGTATAGAACTGTCACTTTCATGTACGAGACAATGACCAATCTTTGCATCACTATCGGCGCCGCCAAAAATAATAATCCTCAGGTTAAACCGGATTAAAGTTTTGCAATAATTTTAATTGATCGCTAATTTAATTGTTTTCTTGCGACTTTTTTTTCCATTTTGATTGCGACGATAGATTTTGCTGCTGCCGGTTAGGGCAAAGACCCGGAACTATTTTTCATCTGGTTATTTATAGAATTATCGATATAATTGGATTTGTATAATTCATCTTATGTGAAACGATAAATAAAAAGTATCTATATAGAGAGGAAAAGATTCTATTGGCGGGCGGTTGAGAGAAGTCACTATAAATCATCGAAATCCCATTCCTATACTTCCTTATTGATGCGGTGGGACAAATAAATTGACAACGAGGGAGCAATCGTGGGTATTTCTGGGAACGTGAACAGTTAACTTCGTGCTCCACACCATATTTTAGAACAAAAAAATAAGGAAAATAAAAGAATAACTGTTCTTGAATGCACGAATATCGGCAACAGAGATACTCTTGTACATGGGGATGATGTGTGATATGTCATGTAGGCACTTCTGGTTCGTAAAAGTGTTGCACGAACCTAAAGTTCAAATATTTGAACCACAAAGTATAATAATGTAACAAAGAAAGGAGGTAAGTATGATACCAACGAAATCTTGTAACTTGGCATGGCGCTGGGCATATGGATGAAAAATGTAGTTTGGAGCAAGAAAAATGTGTCGATAGCGGGTATGGAATATATGTCATCGAAATTGAATTGTTTTTTGGAAATGTCTATGTAAAATGCTAAAATGTACTTGACAAACAAAGTCGGTTCTATGTTGATGGCGATTGTGGCCAAGTTATGTCGGCTACAAAATGCATATTGAACCCAAGTTGTATACCCAATCTACTAAATATACACAAATTATTGATCTGAATTGATTCCTAGGAACAACTTTTATCGATTAGCTACAAAATATTTAATTTTCAGACTTGTTAATAGATTTAAATGGAAATACTGCAAAATTGTCTCAGAAAAATTACCTCACGTGCCAAATATTACGTTACAAGCATATCCATAGCCATACCTGCAAAAAAAGATAAAATCAATAAATTAGCACTGTATAATAAATAAGATAGTTTACTATATGTATTTCTAAATGCCATAAGTAGCTTTGAATAAAATTTCGAAAGTATTCAAAACTACCAACTAATAACGGCGAGGTCATTGCAGAATCACATCCAAGCCATATAACCGACTTATCTAAGCTCTTTAGAATAAATTACAACTGAAAAGACATTAATGCCAGCAAGTTCTGCAAATTTGTTTTTCCATTTACCACCAACATCTATGCCAAAACCATTTATCTTAGTCGTAACTTGTAAATTACCTTCTTACAAGGAAGAACTATTAACACAGCATAACCATCTAGGCACACTTCATCGACTTACCGCATGGTGTTAAATCAGAGACTGATAGTAAAAAGAAAAAAAATATCTACTTAACTACCAACTCATTTGCTAGATAATTATATTACCAATTAAAATGGTTCGCCTTGATTTATGACTTCAATTTCAATTGCATGCCAACACATACCGAAACAACACATGTTGAAGAGATATTGCAAACAAATCTCTTTGCCACTTGATACAGATTGAGATTGACTTGGATTGCTCTCAAGGCTGTACGATAAATTTGAAAGTAACAAAAAAATTCAGTAATAAAAAAAAAACTTAAGAAATAGAAATGCAGTTTAATTGTGCATAGTCTATCAATTTATTAGAGAATTGCAATGAAAATAAATTTGACTTTGAAATTTAGAGTTGACTAAACCAGTTCGTCGGTCAACTCTTTTGTTTTGATTTTTTTTTGTTATATATACTAATTCTGCAAATTAAGTTGTTGGGTAATATCCGCATTAGCTAATTAAGATGAGTTTAATTTATAGATTTTCAACCAAAGAATGACGTTTGTCTTCGAATTTAATTAGCGTACAATGTTTGGAGTCTCCACTAATGCAAACTATTAAATTCACGAATGATGATATAATTTGATTAAATTTTTCACCGATGGATGATGGTAAATTGTGGAAATATCTAATACTAGCGGACCCGGAAAACATTGTTTTGCCTGCTCGTACCTGCTCGCCTCCTTGTCCGTCAATTGTTCTGATGTGGCCGTTTTATTTAACCGATGGGTTTGGACTGATTCTGTACTCCGTGTGCTTCGGCCGATATTTCCTCAGACGTGTGCCCACGAATTATATTGTCTAGACATATTTTATCCCATTTTTTCAATCAGTTCGGTAGGTTTCTAGATAGAAGATATTTTTGATTGTTATCGTAAGGGAGGTGCCACACCCTTTTGTCCAATTTTCACCAAATATGAATCTAAACCATCCTTGGACCCACTCAAAAACACATACAAAATTTCATTAAAATCGATCAACCCGTTTAGGAGGACTTTGGTTACAAACACGTACAAAAGAATTATATATATAAAGATTAAACGTTGAAGCTAATCAAAATGTGCAGTACAGAGATCCCCGTCTGTATAGAGTAGACAAATAATGAGTGTAGACCTAAATGGTAAAGGGTGTTCTTCTGATGAGATTAAAATTGTCCAATGGGGCCAAATGGGATATTTTCACCGCCGATATCGATGACAACTTTTTCTTTGTTTTCAGTAAATATACAAAATTTTTATTTTGAAAAATTCAAAATTTTAGATAGTTGAATCGAAAGTGTTGGTTCATAAGCCAAAGACTTAGAGCGGTTAGTCCAATTTATGGTGAACGTAATAAACGTAGTTGAATCCGTGGGATAAATTTTTACCATGGCCGACATTGTCCCATGATGTCGGCTAAAGAGAAAAGGAAGAGTGCACACCGGAGAAAATATATAGGCGTTGTAAGTTGTAACCAGTAACCGACGCACGTCTCAGACAGATTGTCAATATAGACAGATAAAACTTGGAAGTGGTTAAGGACTTTGTCTACCTAGGCTCCGCTATGAACCTAGACACTGACTCCAGCGCTGAGATTAAACGAAGAATAACTTTTAACAATCGCTGTTTCTTTGGACTAAGAAAGCAACTGCTAAGCCGTCTCTCGAACAACTAAAGTGACCCTTTATAAGACCCTAATCATCCCAGTCCTACTCTATATGGTGCAGAGGCATGGACTCTATCAAAAGCGAGCCAGAAGAGTGAAGGTCCAACGACTAAGGTATGTAGAGCGAATGGACGCAAATGCCCCGGCTGGAAAGACCTTCGACCGCCGGAAAGACCTTCGAATCCACACCCGAGGAAGACTGCGACTCAGGTGGCGCACGTAAGTGAAAGGGGACCTTAACCAACTTAGCGTGCGAAACTGGAGACAAAGATTGTGCTGGCTGGCGAGACGCTTGTTGGTGCAGGTCCACCCGGGACTGTAGCGCCACCTTAAGTAAGTGGCCAGTAAATGAAACTATGGGACATTACCCAAACTGGTCGGTTTTTTTGAAGAACTCAGGAGGTAGCCATTTGTCCGATTGCAGATTTTGGTTTATATGCTGCTGAAAATGCAGATCTGACAATACTATTGGCTTTTGATGCAGGTATGAGACCACGTTCTATACACCCGTACCCGAATCTTGGGTAGAAGTTGGAGACCAAACCCCAGGATGTACGGCAATTCAAGCCTGGTGGCGAGCTGCAGACAAAATACAGAGGCTAGCATGTATAGGGACAACCAGCAACCTATGAGAACAACGCCAACAACCGGGATGGAAGCAATCCTTAACATGCTACTGCTAGATATGTAAACGCACGAGTAGGCCGCCTACCTACCGACTTGAACAAAAACCTGAAAGGGCATATTCAGATTCCAAAGTACCCCTTCATTCTCTTGAACTTTTTTTAAGTAGAGATGGATTGGAAGCCATTGAATCAACAAAAGACAATAAGACCTCTGTCCATAAAAATAACTATAAAAATACACAACTTGATCAGACTCCCTGACTATACAGCAGGGTCTTTCTAGCGGAAGTCTTGACAGTGTAAAAGGCAGCCAATTATAAGGTATCAATGATGGCAATACCACGAAATGATATTACCATTTTTATTGATGGTCAGTTGGCTGTTAAAACTATTTTCGCTAAATAAATCAAGTCAAAGCCACAAACCATCCTGGGTCTACCTAGAGGACGCCTAGCTTCCGTGTGTTTAACATGACCAAACCACGAGTACCATTGGTTGATTGGTTGAAAGTGGCTGCCAGCTGGGAAACGCTACCACACTTAGACCAGCATAGGTCCATTGTGATACCACAAAAAAGGATCATATAAGATCACCCCAACCCCACTAGTTGAAAGCGTAGGCTTCTGATGTCTGTGTTTGTCAATAAGAGATCAATTTCTTAGAGTGTTTCAAATCCAGCTTAGGCCAAATTTGTTTTTTTCGCTAGACAAGTGGTGCCACTTGTCCACCTAAGATTTGTACTCTCGATAGCATTGAGCTTCAATTTTTGATTGCAACTAGCGATTGGTATCCTTAGGGTGCCTTTATCCGGCAGAATGGGTTGAGTTGTTCCTATTCTAGCGAGTTCATCGGCCTTACAATTCTTTGGAATGTCTCTATGCCCCGGCACCCAAATTAGGTAAATGTTGAACTGTTCGGCCATATCCGTAAGAGACGATTGGCAGTCGAGGGCTACTAAAGAAGTTATAGAGATCGAATCCAAGGATTTATGATGGCTGCTTGGCTCTCCGAAAGTATACGATAGACGTTTTTCTTGAGCCAAGATAGGACTCCTTTAATCCGCTTTATTTCCGCTTGGAACACGCTACAGTAATTTGGTAGACGGAAGGAGAGCTTAAGATTAAGACTTTCGGAGAAAACACACCCACCAAGTCCGGCTTTGGTTTTTGAGCCGTCAGCGTAGAAGTTAACTGATTCATCTTCTGTGAAAGTATCCTCATCCCATTTAAAAAAAAAAACACAAAAATGAAAAGAACCACTAGTCCGTCAAAACCTTTTTAACAACAAAAAAATTTTGCATTGCGGTTGTCATCCTCTCTGTTTTATTCAATGATTCATATACTTGTGCTTGTACTCTTCTCTAAATTGGCGCAAGTGGTATGAGTCAAAAAACCAAAAAATCTACGTCACCCTCATTCGAGTATTTGTGTTCAGCAGGGCTTCATATAAATTTAATGGTTAGGATGCCGATGTTTTGCGAGATGTGGTCAGGCATTTGGTATGGCAGTCCAATATATTTTATACTGATTTGTCCACCGGATAAGTTGCGTCTACAGCTGCCCAGCTGCCTTTTAGAAACAACTAGCTGACCCGGCAAACGTTGTTCTGCCTAAAATAGTTACATATTTTAAATATTTTAAGATCTAGTTTGATATTTACGCCCTGCCCAATTTTGACCAATCTTCACAGCAACACTCCTGGGGCAAAACCTAGGACTGTCCGTAAGTTTCAACTCAATCGATTCGGTGGTTTTCGAGATAAAAGATTTTTAATGTTTTTTTCGTATGGGCGGTGCCACGCCCTTTGTCCAATTTTGACCAATCTCCAGAGGAGCACTCCTGGGCCAATAACAAAGATTATCTGTAAATTTGAGCTCAATCAATTTGGCAGTTTTCGAGATATGAGATTTTCAATGTTTTTTTGTATGGGCAGTGCCACGCCCTTTGTCCAATTTTGACCAATCTCCAAAGGAGCACTTCTGGGCCAATACCTAAGATTATTTGTAAATTTGAGCTTAATCGATTTGGCAGTTTTCGAGATATACGATTTTGAGTGTTTTTTTTGTATGGGAGGTGCCACGCCCCTTTGTCCAATTTTGACCAATCTCCTTCAGTGCACTCCTGGGCTAATACCTAAGATTATCTGTAAATGGGCTCAATAGAATCGGTGGTTTTCACGTTATACGTATCCGAACACATTTTAGAACTCATTTTTATATATATAGATTAATTTCAGCAATACGTTCTCAAGCCACCAATGACATTCATTTCCTCCATACCACATCATAGAATTAGTTGTAAAAAAAAACATATCAGTCCAGTAGACATTATAGTAACACTGATTGACTTAAACTCATTCGTAACGTTGAATCTCCAAAGTGGCACAGTCACACAAAGGTTGTCTTTTTCTATGATCTGCGATCATTACTTATTCATTTATTCATTCATTCATCTATCATAATAGCCCATCTGAAGTTCGTTCACCCACACAAAAACACAGAAAAAAAAAGAAAGAACCAAAATAAAAACAAAGCCACCATCGCATTGCTCCCTCATCGCGCTGACGAAAGACGAACCTACCAAACCCATCAGTTGAACCGTTGGTGTCATGTTCCACATTCGAATGTTATCAATCAACACTGCGCATGAGAAATCTTTTGACCCAACAGACCACGATTGGAATTACCATAAATTCATTAGGCAATTCGATGAGAAATGCGAGAACCTTTCGGCGGTCAAATCTAGGCACCCAACCTAGTCCGGTAATTAATCGATTCTTGGGGAGACTGTATCTGGTCATATATCGCTGCTCGTCCATTTCCGCTGGAATAGGTTAAACTCTTCAAAAATAATTTTTAATTAGTTCGATGATTTGTCCCACTTTGAAAACTGATTGGCAATCGTTCATTGCCACAGCAGCTCCCGATCGTCAGTTCAATTTTCCAACTTCGAATTGGAGCCAATAAATTTTGCTAATAAAATTCTTAAGTGTCATGTTCCGTGTCAGTCACACCCAACTGATTGGCGGATTCCACTGACCAGTTGTTGCCTTTTACCAATATTTTTCTTTTCTCTATCTGCTCTAGATTTGGCCAAACCACCTGAAGTATTATGAATTGCACCAAATGCTGCACGATCAATCTGTCTGGCTGTCTATACTGGAGCGGTAGTTGTGTATATATACGAAAATGTGATCCCAGTCCCACTTGGTCCGGATTCAGTGAATTATTTTCGAAAATTAATGAATCAATCCGAGAGAAAAAAAAAATCTCTTTTTGGTTACCCGATTCGGATATATTGGTCTATGGAACGTGCTATAAAACCTGCAGCGCCAGCCAGTAGATTATTTAACGATAGAGACAAGTCTAACGGCGAAAACCTGCATACAGTTCACAATCTTGTTGGTGATTTTTACTTTTTTGTTAAATGATATGTATTAAACGAGTGATTAGCGGTAGTGTTGCATTTGTGGTTGTTTTTTTTTTCTGTTTTTCTCGGACATAATTTGCAGAATAAAACGAGCAAAATAAACAAAAGAGTTGAACAGCGAACTGGTCTTGGATCGTGGTGGCAACCTTGAAAATGAGTTATCATGACGGTGGATTTCGAAGAAGTTTCAGACCACATTTTGGTGCTAATCAAATTGAATACATATTTGTGGAGTTTTGTGCAAAATTATGTAAACATTCAAAAATAGTGTTGTTAATAATGAAATAAATGCATATTCAAGGTTTACGTTTACGATTGTGAATTGTTTTATTAGATTAGCGTTCATTTTGAAAGAGAAAACATAATGAGAGGGTTCAATAAATAATCGCGTTGCTTCATTTCAGCTGATATGGCACTGAAGAGGCTTTTTCCATGTAAGAGAAGGAGATAGGCTTCTTCCATGAGGAAGGAAGGGCGTTGTATCTTTCTTACCTTAGACATGGTTGAAAATCAGTAAAATCTTTTTGTGGGGTCCGTTTCTCTAAGCGAGATCTCAGGTTGAATCCCCAAAAAGACACAAGCCGTAATGTTTTTTGACTACGTCACCTCTAGCGTCTGACAATGATGCGAGAGTCCTGAGAAAGCTTCACAATTCTGCAGTTCTGGTGGACCTGTGCGTCAACCAACACGCTTCCCCAGTTAACACGATCTTTGGCTAACCGCCTCCAGTTGCGCACTTCAAGTTGGTTGAGGTTTCCTTCCACTTGTGCGAGGTGTTGAAATCGAAGACTCTTTGCGCCGTAGCGTTGGTGTCCATTCGCTCTACATGTTCTAGCCATCTTAGTCGACTGATACGTACTTTTTTTACCACGTCGATGACGTTGTACAGCTAGTAGAATTCGCTGTTAAATCTTCTCCTCCAAAGCCCTTCAACGCAAACGGGACCGAAAATCACTCAAAGAATTTTGCATTCGAAGCGACCACGGAGATCTTCATCCCCCTGCAGCAGTTCGGATTCGGCGTAAAAATTGTAGGACCCTTCCGTTTCCTCTTAGGCAGAGTTTTCTAAGGGTTCCTTCAAACTTCCTACCCCAATTCTCCACGCTAGTTCTAGAATCTGTTTTAGCATATCCGGTATTCTGGTTCATTATTTGATAAATCGTTTGTACCACTTAATAATCTTACTCATCTGGCTGACAAGTGCTGAGCGCATTGGTTCAGTATATTTGCAGCCATCTCCAGTTATTTTGCGGGCGCAGTCCACTAGAAGACCCATCTTAAAGTGATACCTGAAATAACCATGTCCCGTGATCATTTTTGCGTCATTTGTAGTTCCTGCTAATAACATTTTTAACGCCATTTCGGTTTGCCTTCTTCTGACCACCTTTTTTGGTGTTCATCCTAATTTTTGATCTTTACCCTTCCAAGCAAATTTAATGGGTCGGGCGGGATCTCGTTCCGCAAGAATGTCTGCCTTTTTTTTTGCTCTAAAACCTGCTCATATTTTTTTAGATAAGTCAATATCAGCTCATTCTGAGCCGCACATTTTATAGGCACTTGCACTGCAACACAAGAGATATGTTGGTCTTGATCTGATTTTATAACCGCTTGATTGTCCAGCCATGTAGGAATATTTTTCCCATTTTTCTACTGATACGCTTAAAAGTAATCTACTATATTCAGCAGAGCTTTCATTTTGGTTTGGCAGATTGTTTCTAAGATGGCTAGACTTATGGCCGTTTGCTGATACAAATCATAAGACATTAAGGTCCACATAAATTCTTATGTGACAGTTTATGAATTCCAATAAGTAGTCCACAAGCATTTAAGTCGAACTTAGATCGTTATGAGTCGTATCAGCAAAGTATGAAGTTTTTAGATGTGATAGCAGGACCGAGGTAGGAAGTTCGATGTCAAAAGACATTCTGATCACTCACCATTCAAAAATTCCTTTATCCGTTTCTGCCTCAATGGCAGCACTCCGTTTTCCATACAATATGTTATGCGATTAATAGGACATACTTCTAGAAGATCTTGGCTAAAGTATTGGCTTGTGAGTTCCGCATAATCCTTTTAAGTAGCGTATTACAGAAGTCATATGAAAGGTTTTATGTAGCTCACCTCTATAAATACTGTCATTTGCGGCCCTTATATCGATGAAAAGACAAATTATCCAGGGGCTTAGCGAGGGTTCGAGCCTTGGACGGTGACTTTCATTGAAATGCCGACTTATTTAAGGAACTTGCCGACTGTATAGAAATCATGAAATGAAAATCTGCCCAGCGGTTATCGAGTTATATCTATCGTGATCGAATTCCACCCCATAGAAGATGTTTTTTGTATGTGACGTCCCATGCGACGTCCCTTTGCCCAATTTTGACCAATTTTCACAGGAAATATCCCGGGGCAATTCCTATAAGATCACCTGTACATTTGAGCTCAATCGATTCGGTGGTCTTCGAGATGTAAGATTTTGATTGTTTTTGTTTGTATGGGAAGCGGAACAACCCTGAGCCAATACCTAAAGGACCATTCACATAAGAGCGACCAACTATCTACGAACGAACGAATATTCGCAAGTTTTGACAGTCCATTCACATGAACACTTTTCTATACTCTGTCCCATTTATATTTTCAGTACAGGCCTTATGGGAAGCTCTTTTTTCTACCAAAGGTGCCAGTAGATACTTTTACGGCACTCAATCACAAGAATTGCCACTGAAATAAAAACCAAGCCACTGACTTACCAAGGAATTGTTGTTGTCATTTACGTAAAACCCACCATGACCAGTCTGTTTATGAAGAAAATTTCCTCAAAGGCGCATACACCCCACCATGACCAGTCTGCCTCGCATGTGCTGGCAGAATGAGGATGAAGATGAGGGTGATCTTCTCGTGTGCGGTGCGGTTGCTATTTTATCACAAAAAATAAACATGTGTGGTGTTGGTGTGTGTTTTAAGCACCTCAGAAGAGTGTTACCATATTCATTTGCAAAAATATCATTACGGGTTTTTCTATGGATTGTGTCAAAGAACTTTCGTGTTTTGTTGCTTTTTAAAGCTTTTGAGAGCAAATAAATGAATTTGATTATGTGGGATGTTGCCATACAGTTTTTAGGTACTCCTTTAATTATTTTGTAATTCTGATGGATCTGTTAATATGCAGTTAAACCATTTTTTCGATTTTGTCTTTTAGCAGAAATGGAACACTGTTTAATTTGTTTACTTTATTATTTTGTATCATCGGCTCAATCAGGGAATTTTTTGTATGTTTAGTAATACAGTGAAATCCGGATATAACGACGGTGAAGGGACCGGGCTCAAATGGTCGCTATAGCCGAATGTCGCTATAACCGAAGGTCAGACAAATTTAATAAAAAAATACTTATTCTTTAGTAGTACATGTGTAACTACACATGCTGTATTCATAGTTTTATTATATTCAGTCAGAAGTAAATAGAAAAACCTGTAATAATAAGAGATGCAACACGGGTTTGCATCTAATTAATTTCCTTGAAAAAATCTGTAATATTTCGCTGCTTAAGGTTCCTTTTTTCAGCAAAAACTTTTTCTAGCCGCTTCTCAGTTCTTATAAGCCACGAAACTTCCATCTCGTTTTCCCCTTCACCAAATAGAGCAAATCGTTTTAAGACTGTAATAGCACCCAAAGCATCTGTGACTGTTGGAATTCGTTCTTCTAATTCCGGATCGTCAGACTCCTCCTCATCAGATAAGACCTCATGAATGTTTATTGCTGAAGCTGAAGATGTAGCTACGCTTTCAACAATCTCTTCATCTGTAGGGTCGACGGAGGTCAAAACATGGTTATCTACATCAATGTAAGACTCCCAGTTAGTGTAGTTTTCCTCGTTCGCCCAAATTTTAACGAGTTGTGCCAATGGCAAACTATCCAGTCCATCATCGGTATCCTCAACATGTGCATCAGGTAAAGGTGAAGAGTTACAGAACCCTGCATGTGCGAAACATTTTCTTATAGTCTCTGGGGTTACTCTTTCCCATGCCGTTGTTATCATTTCTACTGCGTCCAAAAGACTAACGCGAAATTCTGAGGAGTTATTCTCTAGATGATTTATCATTTTCAGTACCAATATTTTTCGATAATTCAACTTAAGACACTTTATAATTCCCTGGTCGATGGGTTGAAGAATGGACGTTTTATTCGGTGGTAAAAATGCCAATTTAATGTTAGTCAAATTGTCAATATGTGGATGGGCAGGACAGTTATCAACAAACAAGAGAATTTTTTTATTTTCGCGCTTTAACTCAGAGTTCCATTTTCTCAAAGTCTTTTCAAAAACTGCAGAAGTCATCCACGCTTTTTTATTGGCTTCATAATCAACCGGTAAGCATTTAATATTCTTAAAGCATCGAGGTTTCTTTGACTTACCGATGATAAGTAGCTTCCGCTTCACTCCATCCATGCTTGCAGCAACTAACACTGTGATCCGTTCTTTAGACAACTTACCACCCACACATTTTTCGCCCTTTAGCTTTAATGTTCTTTCAGGTGTTAGTTTATAGAACAACCCAGTTTCATCCGCATTATAAATTTCAGAATTTGTGTATCCATCTCTCAATGTCGGAAAAACGTTTTTTAACCATTCACTGCAGTCACTTTGAGAAACACTTGCTGCTTCACCGCAAATTTTCCCGACCACGATGTTATGACGTTGCCGAAATCGAAAGATCCAACTTTCAGAACATTTGAAATCTTTTTTCCCCAGCAGGATGCCAAATTGATTAGCCTTTTCTTGTAGAATGCGACTGCTCAAGGGGATATTTTTACTTCGTTGAGATTTAAACCATATGAGTAGCGAGTGTTCAATGTCTTCATGCTCGGATTTTCGATTCCTTTTTATTTTTAAAGAATTCGACTCAAAAACTTGTTGTATTTTTTCTCGATTTTTCCAAATCGTAGAAAGAGAGGAATGCGACATATTGAATTCTTTGCATAAGTCTGCATTAGATTCCCCATTCTGCAGTCGCCAAATTATTGCCGATTTTTCTACAACAGTCAATGTGCGTCTAACAGACGGTGGTGCCATAATGCAGTCAATTTCTCCAGAACGATAGAAAACTAGAGAAAAATAAATCCATCAATAAAAGAACGATTGAGCACCTGAATGTCACCTACATAATAAGGTAAATATCGAGGTAAATATGCAGCTAAATGTTCTGCGATTCGAATCAACTTATTACACAGCTTAAAGTATTGAAAATAGTCTTTGCTTCAATTGTATGTTTGCACCAACTGAAGAAAAAACAAAGAAGGAGAAAAAGCAAAATAAATCAACTGTAATTTTTTGCATAGGCAACTAGATGTTTTTTTTTTTATTTCGTCGCTATTAGGCATCTGTAGGAAAAAATCGAATTCTAGCAAAAAACAGACGCTATTTAAGCAAACGAAACCGACGGTAGTTTTTTTGCACAGGCAACTAGATGATTTTTTTTTATTTCGTCGCTATATCCGGAGGAAAATATTCAAATTGTTGTAAAAAGCGGACGCTATATACGGAATCGCCGTTATATCCGAGGTCGCTATATCAGGATGAATTTGTATGGAAAATATGGTGTAAAATCAAGGGACTCAGAATTTGCGTCGTTATATCCGCATGGTCGTTATAACCGAGGTCGCTATAGGCGAATTTCACTGTATTATTATTGTTGCTTCAAAAAATGTGTAAAAAAAATCGAAAACTGATAAGGAGGAGGAGGAGGATATTAATATACAGTCCACCAGCTGTCGAAACAATGAGGTTTCTTGTCGAGTTGAATTTATTACCCAAGTTCACAGGTACCCGGTAATTTCGGGTAATGGGTATCCTAAATTCAGAAGTACTACTTGGAATTGATAGATTTAATTTAATTTAGATTTAGTTTAATTTTTTTTAGATTTAGTTTAGATCTACATGTTTCTGTTCATGAAATATTAATAAACAGCTGGTAACCCTACCGATATTTGTGAGAGAATTATGCCAATTTATAGTGCTCACTATGGCAACCATGTGAGAGCTTTATAATTGAGACAGCTTATTGAAATCCATAAAAGTAAGGGTGAAAGGCAAATACCCTATCTTCCCTGTACTGAAAATATAAATGGGACAGAGTATAGGTGGCGGCAGTTCGCGAATTTCAGCCATCAGCTGAAAACAAGTTTATAGACAGTTTAAATAACGAAATTTCGTTTTCCAAACTTTTTGCCGCAAACGAAAACACTTTTGCCGCGAATTGTCAAAGTTTGCAATCCACATCAATAAGCCAAGTTCCGCACAAACAGCGAATAACATCTTCCTTCGAATTTAACCCCAAGTTAGAAATGCCGCCTATAAAATCGAATCGAAACTCGCTAAATTTTAAGGATTTCAGTGGGCAAATTCACCAATTCCGACCGTCCTTTTTAAAAACGAATCGAAACTTTGCTATAGATATAATTTGCGAGTTGATCTACTGAAACTGCTGCTGCTAAAGTGAAAGCAGATAGATAAATACGTTTACCTAACACATCCTCGATTTATAGTAGATGCCAAGAGACTGGCGCTCAGCAATATCACTAGATTCCCCTCGGTTTTTGCGACAATCACTTAATCCATTTCACCTGTGGTCATTTGACTTCCTTCATTGCTATGTAAATTGACAAAATACCCACTCAGAAAACCCTAATCAATTGTTAGTATGCGAGAAACCCGTAATTAATATACAATCCATCTTCGAAAAATCCCATGCAAACAGAACTGGCACCTAAGCTGTCCCCTGCGGCAACCCATCATCTCCATTTGTTTATCTGTTATCTAGGAATTTCTCTTCTTTCGTCGTCACTCTAATGATCTTATCTTTTAAATTAATTTCCACTTACTATTCCTTTTTGCATAGTTTGCATGAAAATAAGAGTTCATCTGCACAAGAGAGGCAAACGTCAACAAAGCTCTGAGGAATCGTGGAATTGAAGTGTGTACGCGTACTCGTTTCTTTTGTTATACTATTATGCAATGAATTCAGTCAATTTGTAGATGAGACCATGCAGAAACTTTAGAAACAGAAATATTCTAACTGTCACTTCAGAAAACCCAACAAGCCGTGCCTTAGATGCGATCATGATGATGAACAGTCATTTCATTGTGTTAAGTTTGTTTTTTTTTTCTGTTCTTCACACAGACAATTATATTGTATTTGTATTTGTATCTAGAAGATTTATACAGTACTTTTGCTCTCATGGGTTATTCTGCAAAAGTTTTGTAGATGTGCAGAGCAGTTCTTATTTTTTTTTGCTATGTCGCACTCGAAAGAAAGATTTTCTTCGCTAGCCAACCATGATGATGGCTCCACACAGTCCTCAGTCCACACAGTGCGGGAGATGGTGGTGATGGTGGGCTGCGCTAACTATATTCAGATACTTTACTTCAATTACAGAGTTTTTCTCTAAGTGATGTCTGGGAATTTTACAAATTATATATCAAACGATCGCATAGGCTGGTGTATAAGCTTCGTATTCTTCTTTTCCATGTTTATGTGTGCGGTAGAGTTCTGTTCTGTTCTGATGGGCATTATCCATTTGCTTTAGGGGGGATGCATAATTTGCATAAACGCTTGTGGATGGGAAATTACTGAAAGTCAATTCATTAGACGCCTTCTTGGCCATAAGGAATGATGGCTGAAAAGAATCGTGAAAACGTTCTTCCTCGTCGTATAGTCAAGTCGCTTAATTTCAATTACGTACTAGAGGCTGTTTGCCGTTAGATAGTGTATATAGAGAGCATCAAGAAAATGTGTGTGTGTTAGTGATAATTTGTTGAGGAGTAGATACGTTGCAGCACATCGGTCATCGAATTTCGAAGTCTTGTCTCTGACATGATGGGAACTTAACCGAGATCGGCTTGGCTAAATGAAGACATACTCTTGCAATTGTACTTATCAATTGGTTAGCGAAAACTTGTTATTTCCGCAAGACTAATGAATGACTTTGCGCGATGGGAAAAAGTATAACTCGCACAAATTTTAATGCGGGGTGCTCTGAAAGTGACTGCGTGAAAACAGGAAATGCTTTAAAGTCAGATGATGATGGAAGAGACTGAAGCTAGTTGTTGTTTGACAAAAGAAGGTGATTTGTCATTTTGGAAAAGAAGGTGCATGCGAACGATGCACTCATACTTATGCATTATATTTGCAAGGTGGCGTAAAAATTGTTAAAACCCGATGTTCTTATTGCTTGTAATTTTCTGGTGCTGCTTTTGGATTATGCATATTTGATGTCTTAAATTTGTTTCCATGAAGTCGAGAAAATATTATCGGCTATAAGTACCCGCCACCAGAATTGATGACATTTTCTATCAATCTTGCTAGAACTTCCGGCGATAGGTCCTCACATTCTTCGGATATTCTCTTTGAGGGCTTCAAGAGTCTGCCAGCTAGACCTGGCAGCATCTCGTGTTGTCCCATACTCTTCTAGGCGAGTGGCCCAACGTCGTAGGTGTTTGCCCAGTTGGTCTTGGTATCGGACGATCTGGAAATATGCGCCGAAATTCACGCTTCGCCATTACCAACACCGATGAATTATTCCGTTGAAAAATCTCGGTTGAATTTCACCAACTCCGTCCCGCGCCATCTGATGGTTTCATTTTAATTCATATGTTTTTTGACACTGACACTGACACATTCTGTCACTGTAAAAAAAATCCCATCACTGCTGATGTCAATGCTACTCGCCCATACGAACAATTCTGTGCAGTCTATTGTGATGGATGACAGATGACAATGAGGAAGAAAGCGCAATTAAGTGAAGACGTGTGCGCATGCGCACATCGGCACATTCATTCATAATGACATTCTGTTTTCTTTGCTCTTAATTACCAAGAATCTGCTCTTCATTTCTTTATCCATCATTGTGACTGTCATTGTCATTGTCACATTAATTTACATGTATATAATTTTTTTTTTTTTTATTTCTTTTTTTCAAAAGAAAATAACTCGACGCAGGTGTTAATTACTCACTCACAGTACGTACGCAGATCGTTGTAGTCTTTATGAATAGAAAAACATTTTTCGTTTACCTTTCTTTGTGCGAAAATGATGAACGCTCGCCCTCTAACTCTACGAGGGGCTGGTGCTTTTCTTTGGAATCCCAGCACCGCACTCTATACGTATAATGACGTCTAATTAAGTTTAATTAAGTTGATAAGTGTTGCCGGCGCGCGATGAGCTTAGATGTCTTCTATAAGGTAGTGGTGGTGGTGAATGGATTTAAATGATCTTTAGATGTAATCACAACGGTATCATACCATGGGTGGTCATGGTCAGTCATAAATAAAAAGATGGGATGCGGTCACCCCTGTTTTTTGTGTGAATACACCATGGAGCTCTGGAAGTGATTTATTGTGGGTTCAGGTGACAGTTGTTCCTGTTTTATTTCCCTGCATTGTACATCAGTTTGAGTGTTGTAATGGAGGGGGGATTCGATTCTTGGAAAAGATTATGCGACTTGTTTCTGGGACTCTAATAACAATAAATTTAAATGGAAATCTATTTTACCCGATTTTATGTTTATAAAGTTTACGAGCTATTGATATAGAGAAACGGGAAGTGGACTTTACATCTATGAGGGCCGTGGTAAACGAAATGGATTATACCTTTTTTAGGGTGTGAGTTTTAGTCAAGAAGTTTGCGTGGAATATTTTTTGTTACTTTTAAAATTATGGTTATTTAGAAAAAGGTATAGAAAATTGTAACATTTTAAACTGCCCCTTAAATATTGACGTTAACAGAAATGTTGACCAACAGGCTAACTAGAGATGGCGGGATCTTGACACCTGTAACCATGCAAAACAGACCTGGCCACGGATATGTCGGCGCAGGACAAAGATCCTGTTAAATGTCAGTAGATCACACATCGGAACTCTTGTCGGAGTACTAACAGGCCGTTGTGTACTAACTAGGAAGACATGCCGCAAGTCTTGGAGTCACTGCTAATGACTTTTGTCGAGGTTGCATAAATGAGGAGGAGAAGGAAACACCCTTCTACCTACTATGTAACTCTAGGAGAATACTATTTCAGGGAGCTTGGGGATATTGCCGAAACGGATATCAGCAAAATACGGAAATTTCTCTAAAATTCAAAATGGTTCCAAAGCGGAAATAACCGACTCTGCTTGTAGTATCACAATGGACCTTATTTGGTCTAACTGAATTACTCCGTATGTAACGGATAATTGCCATCTAAAATAACCTAAAACCTATATGGGAAATAAGTAGATTAGAATCGGATCGGCAGGCGTTGTATAACCAGCGGTTTGTAAAAGCTCAATTGATTCAGATATTGAGATCCATCAAGCAATAGATCCGCTCCAAGCACGATCAGGTTGGATACATGTGTGTTTCAAATAAAAGAGAACCCAATCCAACACTGATGTTATTCATTTGGAGCCCCTGGTGTTGCAGATACATATACAAGATAGGACTTCAAAAAAATTCAATTGGTTCGGAAATTTGAGTACATTCAACTATATCCTTTACAAAATATGGGCAGCATTTTAAGCTTGTGTACAAAAGTTCGACTCCATTGCATGTTCAGCAAAATTTTGCACACGTTTTTGATTTTGGTTACAAGCTCCATATAGAATGAGAAAAGTAGTATAGAAGAGGTTTGTGCAGTGACTAAGGGAACAAAGAATCTAAGGGCAGCTTAAAATTTACTATCACGATCATCCACGGCCTGAGTTGACCACTTTATAAAATGTGTTTCTTATGAATATGAAACTCTTTCCAGTAGGGATACGAACAAAATAGTCAGTCGATAGAGGTGAAACTTCATAAAGCTCGATAAATTATTAAAATGAGGATTATCACTCTAGTTCCGTCCGTTTCCTGTCGCTCTTTCGCCTCATCGCTGTTCGGAATTACTGCCCAATAAGCCATAAGAAGTTTCACTTCAATCCTGTCGCTTTTTCGTTTCGTCAGAGTTCGAAATCACTGATGCTCAAACATTTTTTATTTAATTTGTAAGCTGTATAATTCACAAACATTTGTTTTGACGGGTTAACTAATTGAACTGTTGTCAATAACGATTGGAAGGGATCTAAAATTGTATCCCTCCTCAGTAAAATTATATAGGTACTCTCGGATGTTTGTCGGACCTTTGCGAGAGGTGACGTAGTGAAAAAAAAAACCTTGAGACCTAAGACTCGCTCAGTAGTTTAGCACACTAACCACCATGGCGATTTTAAAACAAAAGGCTTTAAAATTTCTATTTTCATGTCGATGTGTTTGCAACAAATATATTTATTTTGACTCACCTTATATTTTTCAAAATTGTTAGCACTCCAAATGTTCGGCTGCAACCTGAAAGAAGAAAAAAAAAAAGAAAAGTGTTACTACCAGTCTTCCAATTTTAAGTGTAAAAAGAGGAAGGTCAAGGAAACTTCAAAGCGGCACCTATCTCTAAAAAAAACAATAGCCCAGTCTTAAGCACAATAAATTGCACTCCCATTTTTTTGAGTCAGTATAGTCCTTCCGCTGATCATAAATAACATGCACAAGGACTTTCTCATTTGCAAACACTTCTATTGTTTTTTTTTTTTTTTTTTTTTTGAATAAGAATTCAACCAAAGAACGATAAAATGTCATGACAATTTCCCAGAATCCCATATTTAGAACGAAAAATTGTACTTTACGTGCACCTAAGAAGAACCACTTACCACACGGGTAAATCCCTCACCACAGACTCCCAATATCATCTTATAAATGACTTTGGGCACTACACTACCCGACACTCGACGGATAGATGGAAAAACAGAAATCACAATTTTGTGTATCGAATGTGCAGCTGATTTGCAGCTGTAAAGAGAGGTACGAAAAAAAAAAAAAAAACACACCAAACAAAAACCACTCCACTAAGCCACGAAGGAATGTAACACCTGAGAGCCAACAGCGAAAAAGCCAGTCAAACACACAGATACAAATATTTGCACAAACCATAAAATGCAAATGTGAGATACACCGCACATACTGGATAGCAGTTCTAGAATTTCTTTTGTGGTTATTTGCCAAAGCAACTGCGCGCTCCTCCGCAGTGTCTGCTCGGGGTATACAATACGATGATCTCGTAGTCAGCCCCCTATACCTATAACTTTGCAGATCGATAACCCCTTGGAGGCCCTCAAAGGCTGAGAGCGAAAAATAAAAAAAAAGTTAAATAAACTCGGCTAACAAAACCCATATCTCTATGTACTGACACCAGGACCGGCACCTAGAGCGCCCGCTCTCGTATACACCTAACAAAGTGTCTTAGCCATGGCCAAGAGTGAAAATCAGTAGCCAACGAGTGCCAGTGCATATATTTATTGATGGCCCTCCTTCATGCAATCGCACCACGGCGACGCGATCGACAGTGGTACTGTGGTCGCTCATCGTATGGGTACTTATACCTGCATGCCCGAAGGGACGGAAATGTCCTTTATAGACGATTTAGCATGCATGCCAATGAGCTAGCGGCGGCTGGTCGCGTATCTCTCATAGATGAGTGTGAGCTGCAAACCAAATAGGTGGCCATTAACATACGAATATGGTGTAAATGAAAGGAATTTGTGGACACACGAGACATGAGCTGAGCAGCAAAAAATAACCAACCACTTGGCCAAGTTGGAAGTCGCAAAGAAATGGCATAAAGCAATTACTACTATAACACAGCAGCAGTACGGCCTGTGAGAGTGAAGGAGATTCAAGAAGTTCATGTTGCAACATAAATAAGTTGCATTAAGTTGATCAAATATTGACACTCCTGCTGCTGCGAGGACTATAGCGATGGTGAATTTAAATAGAGTTCGTCTGTCGTTGTCGTGAACGTCATTGTCATCGTGGTCGTCGTCTTCGTTGAGCATGACAGGTGGTTTTAATGCCTTTTAAGTGGGGCTCTTGATGAGTGCCGGAATGTCAAACGAAAGTCTTTAATTGCAGACTCATACAAGATCTGATGATGTGTTTGTTAAGTGGTTAGAATCTATACACAAATAACATTTGATTGATTGAACTCTGATGTTTGATAAGACCTTAGTAATTGGACAAGAATTTGATGAAAGCGAAACACACAGGTCAAACGAGGACAAAGATTAATGAAGAGTCAGCGCAACGATTCTCATGACATACATAAAACGTTTGAATTTAGAAATTGAAAACGTGATAAATTTGATTAATGTCTTCAATCGAACAGTTCGCTTGAGGGTAAACAAAAAAAAAATAGCACATGAAATGAAAATGGAAATCGAAAACAAAAGAGTTGACGTGCGAACTGATTTTCACACAAAAGTGATGAAGAAAAAAAGGCGTTTGTGCTCCGAAAATGTTCTAAATAGCTTCTGGGTTGAACACAATCGATTTTGTCCAAGAATTTTTAAAAATTGATTAATAGCTCTGTTTATGAATTTCTATGAATTATTTTAATTTTAAAAAAGATTAAACTGATGAAGTTCAATACCAAACGCTGTTTAAGGAAACAGATGGCCAAATGCCAAAAATGATCTGGGGTGAAATTTACCAAAATCCCCATTATCTCTGAAACTCAGTTGATTAAGCACGATTTGGGCTCCCACTAAGCAACTTTCTGGGACTTTGTTTGGGAGCCAATGAAAATGACATCTAAAGGCTTACAGAGACTCTAAAAGGAGCCCAGTAGGGCCCGCTCTCATACATCACACTTACTTGTAAATGCTCCAAAACACTTTGAAAATGGTATCGTTGAAGCCGACAAAGAGTGCACTGCATCCTATTTGGAGACCACTTAGGTTAGGAGGGCAGTTTGCACTATACGAAATTTTCACACAAAAAACTTGAAGGGCTGTATAGAGTGCCATAAGAGATGGTCCATTCTATATCCTTTTCATCCCTTCAGCTTTTGATGAAGTCATTTGTATAGATGACCAACCTTTTCAGAGCCGAATTTGACCAGCTTAGTGAATGTTGTCTCGTTCCGTTCCAGATCTATCTGAACTCTGATGGTTTATTCCTATCAGTACCGGAAGGCCCTCACTTACAAGTTTAAAGTTTACTATTGAACTTGATAGTTTTAAGTGCTGCTCGACTGTTCCCGCAAAATGTGATTTCCATTCCAAATAACTCAAATATTCGCAACAAGAGTGCAGCCTCACATAGGTCAGATGAGGCCCATTGTGATACAACAGGATTCAATGATCTTACAACTACCCGTTGAACCAGCAGGAGCTGAGAATGAAGCATTGGAGGCAACTTATGCTTGCATTAACGAGTTCGTCGAGATTGTCGAAGAAGTATTCTCTGAGATATACCCGTAGCTTTCTACGAGCTGAGAGAGCTTCCTCATCCTCGTCCATGCAGCTTCTACAGAATTCGTTGGGAGGGAGGCCCAACCTGAGAGCGTGCCTGCCAATACTGCGGAGTCCCGTAATGACATCTACTAATGTGCTTATATTGGATCTTTTTATAGTGCTACAAGATTGAGATCCATCAGGATGGGCCAGAGATCTGTTTCGTTATGATTCACGTGCGGTACAGTTTGACTACCTTGGATTAATGGCGCTTATCGCATTTTGTTTAATTAAAAGTTTACAGGGAGGTTTTGGACTTAAAGATGTCAGAGTCCAAGGATTTAATAGCGGCTTGACTATCAGTAAAAAATTACGATATCCTTTGCGGATATTACATTATACCGTACCTACGACAGGGCCCCCTTGATCGCCATGATTTCCGCCTGGTACACGATACAGTGATTGCGGGAAGACGGAATGAGACTGGACTTACTTTTGAAAGGATTCCTGATTCTCTTCGTAGGTATGTGAAGATGGATATATTTTTTTTAACAGTATCTACTGGCGGGGAGCCAATCTTGTCTGTCATGTCTACAGGCTTTAAATTGCCTGCCAAAGGCATACCTTAGTTTCTCATAAATAGTAAGTGCCATAAGTATGATATGTGAAGCAAATGGGAGTGACGTAAAAGAACCAGGGCTGTCTGATTTTATTCCCTTTTAAGCCTGAGAGCATCTTTGACCGCAAGGCATTTAATGAATTAATTTCGATGGGTTGTAGTTTGACTAAAGTTTCTAGGCCTAGTTGTGCTGTGAATTTGAGTGATTTCTACCTTGAGGTAGCATTTTGTGTTAACAGTCTCCCAGAAAACATCAGAACTATAGGTTAGAATAGGCCTTACAACTGCGATATATACAATTAGTGCACTCTATGCTCGGTTGCAAGCCCACTTCTTTCCGAAAGGCTTCCTTACAGCCGTTAAAAGCATTCCAGATCTTTATTTAGTAGGTAGTTCTGATTCCAGTTTAATTTGGATTTGATCAAAACACTTGGCTTCGAATAAGAGGTTGAGATTGAATGTCTCTTTGGGTGGGTCGCATTTTGGCGTCTTATTTTTTTCCAGTAAACAAAATGAGTTCGGCCCCTCCCGCTGACTTGTAGAGTTGGAAGGATCTGAGAGGGACAATACTATTCTTTCTTTGCTAGTACTTACCAATCGGAGTTGGATAGCGCTTACACGTTGCATAACAAAATGGTGTGCCCTTTGTAGGTGCCCGCTGTTGGCGCCCGCTTTAATTCCTTACCAATATCGTTGCCTTATTACAATAGACATTCAGAAAGGGTTTCTAAATTGTCCGTGTTTAACATGAATACAAACATTAAAAAGACTGAGAGCACCACGAACTGAAACGCTCCTAAACTCTCCCTCTTTCTAAACTATAAAACGTTACAAAATGCATCTACTGGGTTGTAATATTGAATTTCCTGAACGTGATATTTTTCCTCCCATTAAAATGTAAATTCATCTTCATTTGCTTACATCAATAAACCAGGATAACATTCAGTCGAATGAGTAATAAACTTTATTTTAATGGTCAAAAGTATGAGCGCATTAAAAATGAAGTAGAAATTCACAAGTGTGTGTGCACGGTGTATCTGCTTACATATAAATGTACCTGACACATTTAATCAATTCCCAGCGCATTTAACTGTTAAGTGCTCTTCAAACCAAACCGACTGACCGCTGGCTGAGCAGACCATCAATACTACCGCTTATACCATCCAAATAAGCGGCTAGAGGTACCCCCACCTTGTACTTGTATACCTTGCCGAACGACGACGACGGGGTGGATACGAATACGACAACGCGACGTATACGTAATATCAGAGCGAGCATGTGAGTCATTTTAGATACTTTTTTTTTTTAGTTTTATTAAGTGTTCGATGTTGTTGTTAACTTTTTCTCGCCAAGTTGTATAGTATAAAAACTCGTTAAACGAGACACCGTTAGTTTGCGAAATGACATTGACCATAAAAATGGACGTGCGATCAAATCAAGTACTATATACAGTATCTCAACAATTTTGGGGATACAAAAAGAGAACATATCTCTAGAATTCCGTTGAAATGTCTTTATCTTGGTATTTGTTGGATCTTGGATGTTAATTAGCCAGATACACCACAAAGACCTTGTACTGGCGGCAATCATTGACCTCTGCGTAATTAATGCATCTCTAGTTTGAGATAAGAATATTGCGCGACTGATTTCGAAGCGGATACATATTGAATGATCGATTCCTTTATTGATGTAAACAGAGCGCGGCGATCGATGTTGTGCGGTTTAGCAATTTGTTGACAACTGTTGTGTGAGTTGACTATGGAATGATGTACGTAAATGGAATCTTGGCCATGGTAATGAAATGAGACTCGTTGAGGAATGTTTTCCTATAACAATGTAATATGCTCCGAAATGGAATAGGAATGTTATAAAGGTTCCGAATCATTTTAACAAGCAAATGTTATACACAACTGAGAACCACTCAAATTTACTTTCACACCCTGTTATCCGTTACAAATACCTTGTCTATCCTCACGCATAAACTCAACCCAATTGACAAACAAACAATCAAAACAAATGCATTTCCAATGAATAAATAAATTCACAACACACATGGTTATGGTTACTTTACGTGTACATGTAAAAAAAAAAAAAAAAAACATACTCGACCCATGTCGACTGTATTTACACCCACAATATTTTTCTGCATTCTTCAAGTTGAGTGTATAGATTTTATTTACAAGTCAATGACGCATAGATACAATTTTTCTCACTATGTGTTTGTTTGTGTGTTTTTTTTTCTAACCCACCTCCGTTATCGTTGGCTTCAATTGACAACAATGGGTCCGCATGCTGAAAGAGTATGCCAAGAGCCAGACAAAGGAACATATCACATTCGGTGGTAGGTACTACAATTAAATTGCGCTTATCCGCCACTCGAAACCACCATTCAGACTGAGATAGATATCTGGCAGTGGCAGAGCACGAGCCTCAATATGACTCTCGTATGGTAGAACTTGCGAAAAAAAATAGCAAAAAACGGGGTAAAAAAAAAACACACTCGACTCCAAGTCCCGAGATAGTTAGTTAGATGGACGGATTTATTTCAGATGAAACGCCTCTGCCACCGATCCGCATCGGTAGCTATTAAAAAAAAAAAAAAATTGAAGCAAAATGCAAATTTGTATTCGACACAAAAATGTTGTTTGTGGGTAGTCTTTTAGATAGAGTGCTAGTTAGTATGAACAAAATGCTAATTGATCAATGGGTATGGTATTTACTATACTAGCTTGCAATTTGTCCTAGATCAACCAGAGAACAAAACTGTTGATTGGACGGCTTTTTGGCCAACGACGAATTCAATGTTTTCGATTTTAGTTGCATAATGATCTCTTCAAATGATGGCCTGTAATGAATTAAGCACGAGTAGGTAATCTATCGGTTGAACTTAGTTTCTATTTTGATTGGGAAACCATCGACCATTAAGCTCATTAATCAAAACATAACAATTTTTAATTTCTAGAATACCTGGTCACCACTTACTACGAAAAAAAGAACTTAGTTTTCAGTAACATTCATATGGACTGTTCATAGAATGATCCTCTTTAAAAGCCCAGTTCGCACTTCAACTCTTTTGTTTTCATGGGACTTTTTCCATGAATTTTCCAAAAAGTTGGTATGTAAAGGGGGAGAAAGAGTCCTTCCAGCTGGAGGTCTATTGTTATTTGGTCAGTATTTAAAAATATCCGAAGCAACTAGAAGCAACGAAGCAATAGCTTCTAGTTTCTAATCCATTGAAGAAAAGACGCATCAATCCCAAAAGCTCGCATTTGCAACAAAATGACTTGAAGCTAAATTCTGTCCAATGCCTCAGATATATAGACTGCAAAATCGTTCGCGTTTCACCGAAATTATGATGAGTAGACGCGTGTTTCCACAAATACTGCCGATCGTTGACTGTTTTCAAGCTAATTCAAGCTGAAGATGTAACACCGTTCTCACAGCCTACTAAGATATGGACGTACAACTTCTATGGAAAAGTATTCTACGTTCAGGGATATACTTCACAAATACAGTTTTCCACATACTCAGATAGAGTAAAGACGTATTGGACAGATAGAGATTCTGGATAAATGGTCTTGCCAGCGTGGAAGAGATCATCTTCATGAAGTGACTGTACGAGTGCGAAGATTACCATCGATTGAGAATTAGCAACTGAAATGGCATCGTTCGGTACTCATAATTACTTTTATTGTCCACCTTCAATGTTAGCTCATAATGGCTAAATTATTAATGTAAAGTTAGATAAACAAGGCCTACCATCACAAAGAGATTGCACTGTGCACGCTGGGAACGACCGATGATATCAATACGTGCATTTCCAGTCACGCAGAACATCTGAATCAGTTTTGCCGGGACTCCGAATTCGGCCATCGCCATCATATAGATCTCCTGACGATATATGCTATCATACACGGCTTTTAAGTCGATAAATATATGGTGAGTTTCGACTTGAAATTCGTTGGTCTTTTTCAGGATTTGTCTCAGTGTGAAAATGTTGTCTATAATCGATCTGCCGCACTGGTTCGTGCCGATTATTGTGGTTCAGAACGGTTTATGACGTTCACACCGTAGTACGTTAGATAGGATCTTGTATGCGACATTAAAGCATAGGATCGCTCTTTTTGTATATGGGGCATATGGAGCTGATAGTGTAGTCATCGGGAATGTTTTGTTCCATCCATACTTGGTTGATGAATCGGTGCATGCTCCCTACCAAAACATCACCACCGTATTTAAAGAGCTCCGCTGGTAAAGCATCAGAGCCTGCGGCCTTGTTGTTCTTAAGCTTTTTTTATAGCTAGGCCAACTTTCACTAGGTGGTGGAACTAGTTCTTCATTGAGTGGACGTCGATTCTCCTCTTGCCCTATCACTCTCTCTGGATATGATACAGTTCAATAGCCTCCTCCATCTGAGCTTGGCCTTCGAAAGGAATTCTAAGGAAATTTTTGATTTGACTGCTCCGATCGAAAGGTGAACCATTTCTGCAAGTGAATAGTGAAAGGCTTAAAATTTCCTGGTCAGTTCGTCAACTTGTTCGTTTTCATAAACGTTGCTATGACCTGGAACCCAAATCAGGGTAACCTTGAAGTAAGTGAGTTTTTGAGGAAAGCCAGCTCCTTTCGACATTCTAATACTAATTTTGAGGTTATAATAATGACTGAAGCGATAGCATTAATGTCAGCTTGACTGTCCATGAATTGAATATGTCTGTTGAGGCTGGTATACGAGTTGTTTTTAAAACGACTTTTTGAGCCTGTTTGCGTAATTTTTGTAATGTGAAGGTCCAAAGGTAAAAGATACACTAAGTAACATGGGAAACTCGAGAAAGTTTCGTGCTGTCTACTTATATTTTGCTGCAGAAAGAAAAAAACTTAAGAACACTATCTAACTTTCCCAAGTCTGCGATTTTAACAAGAATGGTACTTTGAATAAACCACTTAATTCGACTATATTCTGGACCTTTAGTATATGTACCATCAGATGGATCTATTTGCACAATCGATTTGGCATCAATCGGCGATTTGGTTAAGCCCCCCGCCCCTTTATATAGGTATAGATGCTACATATACCTTTTCAATCTCATTTTGGTCTTTAAAAAAATTAACGAAAATCGTGTTGCCTCGATCTATGAACCCAAAAAATGTAATCAAAGTCCTTTTACTGAAATGTTAAAATTTGTTGGTCGTATACCATCAGTTCCTTACTCCATTTTTTTCCAAACCATTTCAATTCAAATATACTAAAGTACAGATTACCACGATTGGCCAGTGACTGATGGTATTTAAAAACTCCCATAGAACGACATATTGCAAAATGTATATTACTGGTCGATATTATTTCATGCACCCAACAAGACCATGTGCCACTTCTTATACACTTGTGTAACCTGCTCAACTTGACACCTATGTAATCGTTCATCAGTAATCTGCGCGTCCTCACATTCGGTGTAATAAAATTTCGATTTATCGAAATTGAGAGGCTTAAAGTGTTACGCAACATCAATCGTTGATCGTAAAAATCGTAACATGATGTACGAGTATTTTTGTTAAATTTTTATTACAGATACCATTTAGGAAGCTTTTCGGTTTTAGTATATGCCGTCAAAATACGCTTTCACATCGTAATGTAATTTTAAATGTGTTAACGCGCATTACTATATCTGTTACCACCCTAAGTGGAAGAAATCTATGAGCGGAGATGATTCAATAATCTAGTACTTTTTATTTCCTCCGCTCAAGTATAAATGCCACCAACTTCAGGTGAAGCTTTCTCTTTCTTTTTGTGAACACTGAACAGCGACCAACGACAACGTTTAATAAAGAAAAGTTATCTTTTTGCGTCCAGCCATTTTGGTTTTATTTAAAGTTAATCGACTGCACCTGCACTAGAATCGACGACCGATTCAAGAAGAAAACAAAATGCTTGCTAGAATGACACGGGAAGTACCTATTGGGTTTAGTCTTTTTAATTTCAACAAGTTTCGGACATTTGTTGGTCTTTCCAGTCTATCAACTTCGCTACTGCCGTTGCATTAAGTCAGACACCTCTTTGTACAGCCTTTATCTGCGTATAAGGAGTGCCGCTGATGATTTAGAGTCGGTGGCAAAGATCGGGAGTTAAGGAAGTTTCGTTGTTACTAAATATGGCTTTTAAGAGCTCCTGGGCTAGAAGGAGAGTCTGGCTTGTCTCATCATCCTGTCATATTTGAGCTGAATCACTGTTTGCATCTGTACATCGTATTTTGGGGATAGTCAAGATGTCATTCGACAAAAAGTCATAATCGCTTGCAAACACATCCAAACTTAAGCCGCACAAAATTTGTTAGTCTTCATTAAGTCGATATGATCCCATCTCTAACGGACCTGCCTTATAACTTAACGCCACCTCATTCAACTTACATAACCAATGATTTAATTAAGTTCGTCAAAAGTCAACAACAGTGCAATCTGCTCATTCATTTGACGTTTATTTAAAGTTCCCATTCAATTAGAGGAGTCGTATACAAAACTGCCGACATTCATTGTTTATTCAGTCTTTTGTTTATTTGTCGAATCCAATCTTACGCAATCCAGCAAATATTTGACACAGGAATGCCGTGTATCTCCGTTTTGTTTAGCAAATTTTTTATTTATTTGCATTTCTTTTGTTTAACATAGATACGTGTATGTGAATGTGACCCACATTTGAATGCAAATTTTGGCATGTAGAATTTTCGATCAGAAAACCCACAAAAAAAAAAATTAAACGGGAACATCATAAAGAACTGGTACAAATAAATAAACGGACAGTCACCTCTTTAAGCCGACTTTTCATAGTGATTTGCGCAGTTCGCCGCGCTGACCACAGCTCATTGAAAAAATGCGGCCCATACGAGTATATGTAAATTTATACAGCGCAGATACATACATCACTCAAAAATATTACCCTTCAATGTGTCATATTACAGGTAGATAGGTACTGCACTACAAGTCCTTTGTTACTTATAGCCTATATGGTGCACCATGCACAAGACAAAGAAGCCTAATCGAACAAGCACTATGAATAAATCAATGTAAGATACTCGTACTGATCATGTGGAAATACTTGAGTTGATTTTTTTTTTGTTGGTAACATTCCTCAGCTGTCGCTTGTAACACGTGTTTGGTCTTCCGCACAAATTGCGCCACCCACCCGCTGTTGTTGTCTATCGAACAACGACAACAAAAAAATGACATCAAATAGCCAACCTCTGATCAATCTGCACTTATTCACCTATGTAATGTATCTAATGCAATATTGAATGCATCAGGTTTGCTGCGGGCTGGACCAAAGAGAGAAAATGAGATCTATTCTCTGGTAGATCGTAAATACATTACACCTTCGCTCACCTCTGATGGCAGTAGGACCGGCTTAACAACAAACGCGCGCGACATGGTTTGGTGCGCTTGTGCCGCAAGCGTATCTATAGTTGTATCCAAGCGTATATGGCACTGTCCACCAGTTTAACTGAACTCTGTATTTCTATGGGTATTCTAACGTTATTTGATTTTTATTTATTTTTTTCTAATAAAAATACCGGTAACTATCGCGTGCTGTCTGTTGAACTATTTGTGCAGACAAAGAATGGTGTATACCTACCGCCAACACTCCTTATGAACAATAAAAGGAGGGATACTTTTATCATGGTAACGTTCATTTAATAATAATTAGTCACTGATTACACTGGTAGAAATATATATAAATCAATTTAACAAGTTTTATGGCCAAAGATGTGGGAAGCCTAAACTGGAAACTAACGTTTTAAGCCAGAACTTTAAAGCTATCAAAACGGAAACGAATCAATGGCGTTGATAGAGAAAAGATTTGGTTGTTCCACGAAGTCTGTTTTTGGCACTATATTAGTTTCTAAGAAGACCGGACCGGAGTGGATGCAAAACTTACTCAAAGCAAAAAACTGACTCAGATTTGCCGGACAAGTAGAGCCAACCCATTTTTGATGTGCACACAATTTAGAGAACTGCACTATCAAAACAATTGCAGTTTTTGAAAAAAGTTCTTTGGAGGGACGAATCCAAAATTAATTTATTTGGATCCGATGGAAACCTGTATGTAAGCCGTTCTCTAAACACATGCTTGCTTAGAGTTTAGAATGCACGGTGCATTCTCTTGGTTCGGTATTGGTCCATTATTTCGTATAAGGGTCGACTCTGGATCAGCACGCTTATGAAAGTATATTAGTGGAAAACCTTTATTTTTTCATACTAGGCAAACCACAATTCATCTTTCTCTAGGTTTGGGATAAACTCCATATGGACCTAAAAACCAACGCCGATGGAGTGGCCGTTTGGAAGGACTAATTCTTGCGGACTCCTGCTGGAGAGAAACTTATCAGGAAGCTAGTAAACTGCAACATTAAGTGAACGGGATGGACAACACCTAGCTAAGCTTGCTGACACTGTTTTAAGATTTTCGAGTTATAAGATTTTGAATGTTTTTTTTAACGAATTTTGACCAAATAAAGCCTATTATACTCCCAATGTTAAGGCCTATACCTTTTCCAAAAAGACCATACCGCAATCGGGTTAGTAGTTCTTACGTGATAATGGAAGAAAGAACAAGTCTACAATTTTATTATATATAGAGATTAATTTATTTTAAAGTTAATATTTATTAGGTGTGTTTTTTTTTGGCTAGTCTATATAGGATTAGAAAAATAATTTCATATATTCGTTAGCCCGGATAATTATCGAGGCTTATTCCTTAGCCCCGATAAAAACTGCGCGACCAAACTATCATTGCTTTGAATGTCATCGAAAAATGCTATCGATTCTGTCATAAATGACATCTGACATCACAGAATTCATTTAAAAAAAAAAACAAAGCATTTGGCAAAAATATGCCTAGAAATTACCAAATTTGTTATTTTTCCGTGCATTTTCTATGTTTATAAATTTGTTTGAATCGCGAATATACTTAGTATTTTTGGATTAGTTTTTCTTGTGATTTTTCAGAATTTTTTTCCTTTTCTGATGTTTTTTTTTGTGAGTGACATTTTACGAATTTCTGTGATAGGCTTTTTTCAAGCTTTTATGAAGAAAGAGCTAAGACCCGATAATCGTTGTTGTAAAGCTATATAGAATAGCCAAAAAAACACACCTATTAAAGTTGCGTACTTATTTCTGGGTTGTAGTGGGCTTAGGTCAAAATAAAACAGTTTATTTCGTTCAATACGTTTTGTCAATATCTATGGACATCATTATTCAAATATAGATCCACTGTTTCACCCGATGTTGTCCATAGTTATGGACGAAACCTAGGGAACAAAATAAATAGTTTCATTTTGATCTAAAAAAAAAAAACCCAACTATGGTGATCAATTGATCATATTTTTAGATATGAAACCCGTGACAAAAAGAAATATGAAAATTATAGCAACAAACAGAAAAAAAAACAAAACTGTTTTGTTAGATTATTCCATAAATTATTATTTATTGAAAGGAAAATATAATCTACAAACTTAATTCATGAAGGAGTCATGTTGTGACATAAAAACAACACAATAGGCACAAAACATGTTGCACACATGTCTAAGACAAATGCTCCGCACCCAGTGAAATCCAACTTGAAAACTGTCCTTCAGTCACTTCTCGATTTTTTAAATGGAGACGTGTCCTTCAAAAGTATTTCTCCTAAAATTAGGTTTCCATATTAAATTGTAAATATTTACAGAAAAAAAGAAGAAAATACCCTTTCATGGTCACCGTAACTATAGCCCAACAATTTATAGATAAACAAAAAGATCGCTTTTTGTCGAAAACTCAGTTTTCAATGCGCAGTGAATAGGGTATAAGAGTGAATAGCTGGTCGGTTGCGAATTTTTTTTTTCACAAAATTTATCATTTTAGTTTTGAAAAGCAATTATTGTCGAACTTGATATTTCTATCAGAGGATTTTCTAAACAACGACATAATGCCCATTTAAATCTTCAACACTTCACAGTTGTTGAATTGCTTGTCATAAGTGCCACATGCGGCTTAACACCAGTGAAGTCTCTTTCCATTTCAAAGCCTGTCTAGTCTACTACATATTTCTAATCAAATAATCATTATCCATCGTTCATCCTAGAGCAACATAAGAGCCACTCGAAGTCTTTAAGACTACTCAATTGAATAATTGTGAATTTGCTAAAACAAAAGTCTCATCCAATTCACATACAAGGAAGTGGATTAGATACTCTATTCATACCTCCTCTTGCTGATTATTCGCAATCCAATTGCCATTCCAACTGCGTAGGTTACATCGAATAAAACGATTATTTTCTCCTATCAAAAGTAATCGATGATCATACGAAAGATCTCCCCCCAGAGAAAGCAATCTATACCACCAGTAGCGACACCCGGAGCAAACATAGGTAACAGTAGGTGTTTATTATTCCACCAACGAGCACATAGGGCTGTTGTTATTGCCATCGCGTATGCTCGTATGCACTATCCGAATATCTACTGGGACTGAATCCGTCATGCTTTCCAACGTGAACAAAGCCTATCGCTGCCAAAAAATCACGACGCAATTCAATTCATTCACATCATTCACTGTCCATTATGTATCTCACATCCGATGGAGAGTGAGTACCGCTATGTAAACTAATTGCGTTCAATTATGAAAGACCGTTTTTCGCGGTTTGGTCAACAAGCGGCGGAAAAAAAAAAGATTTGTAAACAAATAAAAATCTGCAAAAAAAATACCTAAACCTAAAATTGAAAGTTGCAAAGAATTCATTTTGTCGAGTTCCGGCAACGTTGTCCGTCCGGAACTGGGGTAGGTACACTTATCGAGTTATATCATGTTTGGGCGTCTGCGGTTCGAATTTAGATACATTTTCCACTTTCCTTGCGCATCGGTTTAGATAGTGTCGGTCGGTGCGGAAAATGCACACGTTGTGGAATTTTATTTTGCGTTGTTTTGTTTTGGTTTCCATCAGCGGAAATATGCAAATGCCGGGAGTTTCGTTTGCACAAGTTTCCAAGTGGTCAGTTACGGTTTATTCGAATCTATTGACGTAATTGAGGTTGAAGTGCACGTTTGCTTTCAGAATTTGATTGTGATTTCTGATGCTCAGAAAAGCAGAATAAAATGTAGGCTGTTCCAGAAGGGGTTACCTACCTGAATGAAGCTCTATAGCAGAGAGTTACAACCTTTTTTTGGTCGCGGAGCACTTTTCAGGAGAGAAGTTCCTTGCGGAGCACTTGGTTGTCCGTATGTCATTTTTTGCAGTTATGGGGAAACACAATGTAAATATTTTCCGATTTTTTTACGAAAACTTGTCGATGCTGTATGAAACTAGCTATAAATTTTTCTGTCGTCTAGACTTAGTCTAGTCTAGTCTTAGTCTAGTAACTAAACTTACTTCGCTCGTATTAACATACATACAAATAAAATTAATTAAGTTACTTCGTAATCGTTGATTTATGGTTGAAAGCATAAAAAAAACATCATTTAGTTGTGACAGGCCGTTAAATATTGAATTTATTTAACATTCTCCCCACAATCCGGCTCGAAGGACCATGTATAATTTTGAGGTACTTACATTTGAGTTTTATTTCTACTCAACAAGAAAAGAATTAAAACGCACCGATTTGGTATAACTGCTTCAATATATTGAGGTTAATTTTCCGCCAAAAGTTCTGCTTACATAATTGATATTTGTATAGATAATTAGCAAAAAATGACAATGACAGAATAAATACAATGCTCAGTCCATTGAGTTTTGGTAAAGCACGAAAGCGGACTGATTCAACCACCCATTTCTGCCACGCAACCAGTCTCCCTACTTAATAATGGACTGTCAGAGGCAATAGGCAATTGGCAGACTGCTACAGTCACCTTCCCTTCTTACATGAAGACAAACTGTCAAAAGGAGGTGCTAACCAATTAAGTTGACAGCTTCAGTCACCGCATTAGGACCTCTTAACGAGGTAAATGTTCGCATTTACAGTTCCCGAACCTGAAAATGTCCGGCACATAGTTTTTTCTGGCCACTTCCTCCCCTCTTGTGGTATCACATTGGACCTAAAAATATGGTCCCTTTTGGACAGCCATGCACCTTACCGAACCTAACCTAAGGTAAAATGATGATAAAAATAATCATAAGTATACAGCGGAATACCTTTCACCGTGGGCGTTGGCCTTCGTCAAAGGCGTGTTTCCCAAACTGACTGTCTGTAAGTGTAACAACGTAGATGTGATAAAGAACTTTTTGAATTAAAAGACTTAACCCTATACTAAGTTCAACACTCCTGACTCGAAGAACGGAATATAAACTCCGATGAACCCTTATTCAGCCACATCTGCTATATGGCGATGGGTGCTGGTATGATAAGTGAAAAGGTTGAGCTGATACTCGGTTCCTTTGGAGGAATAAATTCTTCGATGGAGTTTTCGTCCTGTGTGCGAGGTGGAGAAGATACAGCCACGAGCTATCCAGAACTGTAAATATAGGCCAAAAAGCCAAAGCAGATAAACTGAATTGGCTCTTTAAGCGAATGGATTAGTGGTCCAGCCAAGAAGATCTTCAAATCCAAGTCCGAGACAACAAGAAGGATTAATCGTCCATTTCATAGACCAAGCCATTGCGGTAGCCAGAGCTGTTGGTTTGGGTAACAGGAAGAAATCCGACCCGGAACGTTCAAGATTGCATTATTTCAGGCAGATACTCTTCCTGATGGGAAGCACTTTAGGTAAGAAAGATGCATACTAAAAATAAGCTCTTCCCTGATGATTAGGTTATTCTTGGGTGCTTCAAGATTGAGTTTCATCAACGCAACACTCCAAAGGTTTGTATGGTGGTCTGTTTTGAAGCTGATGTAAAGGTACCCGTGAATAAATCTAACGGCGATTGCCGTCTTTAGAGCGTTTAGGGGTAATTAGGGGTATTGTTCAAGAGCGATTGAGGCAACAAAGCTCAGTTTTCATTTAGAATTGGCCAAATTGGGTCGATTTGGAGGTATCAAGGACATTCTATTTTTAGGAGAACCGAACTTGGTATGTCAAAGCAAAGTTACCAGTCTTTAATTCGTTATTTGTTCAAACTCTTACCTACAACCATGCGATTATGAACTGACTGAAAGAATAAGATTTCAAACACGCAAGCTGCTAGAGGGATAGTTTGAGGAAGACCAAAATACTACGTGAGGTAAAGGAAGATCGTTGCTTCAATGGCGTCCGTCGTCACGTTAAATCTATAGGTACCTACTTTCAACCATGCTTCCCTTCTAAGACGTACCATGGAATTTGTGTCATCAGGTAGCCTTTTCACGCCTGAATTGACCATTCATAAGCACAGCATAGTCTTGTTTAGAGATATGGCCGAATTTGCGGGAGGGAAAATCTTACAAGAAAGAATAGACAGTTTTAAAAACACACAATTTTTGGTAGTACATATCTACAATTTTAAGATTAACTCCAAAGTAGCTGATATGGTACCACAGCATTGCTACAAGAAAGCAACAATAACACATATCTACATAAATAACATCCAAACGTATGTATCTACGGCTCTGAGATGAACGCGTTTGTAACTATATACAAAGTAAACAACGAACTGCAGAGAACTATCCTAAAAAAAGCAACACCCTTTCTAAGCCATTGTCGCTGTCAAAACTCGCATTGTCTTGTGTCGCACTCAAAATTCATCGATTCTAATCAATTTCCACGACAATTTCTAATGAAATCTGAATAATTTCCACCCAAACACAAAACACGCGCATAAATTAACATTCAAGCCCGATGCCCTGCCCATTAATTTCCACCCGTGAACTCTCACTTAAGTATGGGGGAAAAGAAAGCCGCTCGGACGACCATCAATCTTGGTATAATCAATAAAATCTTTTGTCTTTTTGGACATCAGATGCTTGCAAACGCACCACCCCCACCCCATCGCACCAAAAGAAGCGACCGTAACTAACTTCTTCTTGACTTGGGACAAAATCTCGAAAGATTCAAGTTACAGCGGGCTACATCTCATTTTTGCGACCCAATTTTAGCCGACACGGCACCCAAGCATTCAAGCCGTTTCCATCCAAGTCATCGCTATCTCGCTCAGCTGTTTGTTATGTTTTCCACATGCTCAGCTCTGACGAACAAACGATTAAATGCAACATTGTGCTACCGCAAGACCGCACTAATCGGGCATACAATACGAGCGGTCCTTGGGTGTGTGTGTGTGTTGCTGATTATTTGTTTCACCATAGATACACGTAGATTGTTGTTTAGGACGACTGCGACTGCCATCATGTGGTCCACATTCGAGGTGAGAATCGCGGCGCACCGGCCGGTCCTATATAGACCGAGTTATGATATATCTAACGTGGGCTACGGTAAATAAGTCACTAAATCGGGCTCACGTCCAAGAGATTTGTGCAGCTCGCTGGCTCTTCGTGTTGCATGCAATCGAAATTGAATAGCAGCAGCAGGAGCAGCGGATTGTTGGAATCTCCATCTTCTTCCGGTGCGGTGAGCTTATGTATACAAATGTCGCTCTCATGCGCTAGCGCTAGAGACGTAACACACAGACACTGACACGGTATCGCCACGTATCCATAGTGGACTGCAACTGAATAGTAGACGGGTATCTAAGTGGCATGTTGCCAGTCATTGCAAGTCGGCTACTGTCGTCGTCTTCGTCGTGGTGCAGCAGTGAGATTATGCCTGAGCGTCGTCTCCGTCGTCGTCGTCCAACTTCGACTTCGTCTATGGCAGCTGAACTCGTGTAATTACAAGTTAAACTAACGGTTAAGTAATTAGATTCCATTTGTAATGGAGTATATAGATGCTGCGGCTGGCTGCTGCTCTTTACAGATTTGTTTTTCCATTTTTTTTTCTTTGCTTGGTAATGCCGTGTCGTTGCAGCAGCATACTGTGACTCTAGTTGTTGTTGTTGCTAGATTTATTGGATGCAGCTCGTTTGGGTGGCGTTTTATTCGTTTGGGGGCCAATTTGCATATTTGCATTTGAAACCGCAGGATGAATTAGGTAGACCAGGGGCTTTACCGCACCGATTCCCTTCCCTTCCCTTCCCCCAGGGACGATGATCTTTGACTGCGCGGTTTGACATATTGTCAGTGGGTCATGGGGGCTGCATGTTGCGGATTTCAATGAAATTTATGTTAATGCCCGTACTTTGGGTATAGATATACGAAGTTGACTAAGCGATAAGGATGCCTGCGGTTTGCGCAGATGCCTGGCATTTGAACTGAAGATGCAGTAAATACATCATTCACTGACAGATTGATGTTTAATGGGGAAGCATTTTGACTGTGTATGCACAGAAGAGACCAAATGGCGAATGCCAACCATATAATAGTTGCCATGACTTACTTGCGACGGTTTTAGGAATATATTCACAAGTGGTTGGAGGTATTTTTTTTTATGGGACTGGAGGTCAGGCGATGCAGAATGTTGTGTTGGCAAATAGCACTATATAGGTCTTTGTGGGTGATGCTCTATAGAGATTGAAACATTGTAGCATTAAGCATTAAGAGGCATAAGAGAGAGTCGGTATATGATATATAAAATGCGGCCATGATGAGTTAAGCTGGAATACCCCGCCAGCCAGCAGATTTTCTGTTGGCCTATATTCAGCAGAATGGTTCTTTGCGTATAAGTTCATATAGAAGCACACTCACTGCATTTCTTATTGAAACAATATGGCCGTGCAATTTTTGGGGTCACAATATATTGCCTCCCTTTCAACTTTGGGACGAATGGAAGGGACCTGTACAATTTTATGCCGAGTCAGAACGGCTGAATTGAGAAGCTTTTTCAGGACAGACATACCTCTGGATGTTTGCCAGAGGTTCGCAAGAGGTGGCGCAGTGGAAAAAACCTTAAGACTTTATTTGTGATTTTCCGGGGATCGAACCTGGGACCGCCCGCACAGCAGTCCAGCACAATAACCAGTAGGTAACCGCGCCCCATGATTTTTTATGTCGGACTTGGAATATCTCTAAGAATGAGAAAATTGACAGAAAAGAGCAATTCAAGTTAACAGCGTTAGCAATAGCTACATTCGAGAGCTCTGAGCAAGATTTTTCTTCAGCGTCCTTTAGTCCTTATAAGTGTTCACAACCAAGAAAAAGTTTCGCCTGTGCAGAATTCATATACAAACAGAATAACTAATTTTCCGTTGGAGTTTTTCCATTGGTACTAATGTTTCCATAATAATCAAATGTACCCTATATCCCTCTCCATAACACAACCTAACAATGTGCTTAATTTCACGACGATTAGTCTAGACATTAAGGTGTGCAAGAAGGACAAACAAACAAATTTGCTTCCTCGTCATCACCATCATTATACTAATACGCCAAATTTTTGTTTGTCGTACCGATTACGGCGCTTTTTCAAACCCGGGTTTTATGAAATACGGACCAAACGAAAGGTGAATATCCCTAGTTGATCTTACGCATGTATCTGAGATCATTCAAAAAAGAATAATCTCGAAAATAATCTCGTGTAAATGTTATCCCTAACTAGCCCTTGGACGGTCCATACTGTGGGTAAAATTTCACATACCCCCACAAAAAATAATCCACCAGAGTCAGATCACATGATCTTGAAGGCTATTATTCACAGGTCCATTTCTTTAGGTGATGTTTTCTTAAAAGTCTTCTCTTAACTGGATGTGGCAGGTGGCACTGATTTTGGAAATAAATTTTCACAATTTGTTAACGTTGTTCAGACGTGAGTCTATTCAAGATGAAATAACAATTAATATAATAAACAGAAATGTCCAATAGACTGGACATGACATTTATCATGTGTGTTATGCCCCAGAATCCATGTTAAAAAAAGGTACCACATATTGGATCACTCTCTACAAACAAATGACGACTTTGACTTCATATAAAAATCTTATTTCATAAAGACAGGTATTTATTTTTAATATTTTTTGGGACTATAGCTCACCCAAGCACCGGGCTACAGATGGCACTGGCTGGTGAAATTACGTTAAAACCTTCATTCAATTCAAATATCAAAGATCTACCTTTTAAAACTGCAAGGTCGATATCTCTAACTATAGACCATTAGCTAAACTCTCTTGTCTCTTACATACTTAAGCTCTTTTAGAGCATTGTTTACGATACTATATTCTTTCATTGTAAATCGATTCTCTTCTTGAAGCAGCCGGTTTTTCGCCCCGGCGAAGCAAGACTTTGAAGCAAGATTTTTAAGCTTACTAAAAATCTCAAAAGAAAATTTTTTGGTCTTGTGAAAATGAGCTCAAAATAAGATTTTTGTATTTGGAATAAGATTTTACTTTCGTCAACGAATAGGCTTGAGATGACACTGATATTCATGATTTTAGCTGTTTTTTTCCTGAGTGTATGCAAATATATTGCACTACTGACTCCTTCACACTACAAGCGGACCTGAACCACTTCTACACTTGGTGTCAGCAAAATCGTTTAGACCTTAACGTGAAATAATGTCAAGCTATTACGTTCTCTCGCAAATGTCATCTATTACCTGAAAGATCTTATTACTTTACAACGAGCTTGTCTCAGCTGTTTCCTCAATTCGCGATCTGGACATTATCTGCGACGCCTAACTTAACTTCCGCTCCCACACTGACAACGCTATTAGCAGAGCTAACTCAACACATTTATTAAACGTTGGTCGAAGGAGTTTTCTAAACACTACGTCACTAAATCCCTTTATATGACGTTTTTTTTACCTCCCTATGAGAATCACTTAAAGCTACTTAATTTACATACATACAAGCTCTTAGGACTCATCGGGATATCGCTGATATAGTTTTTGTTCATCAGTTTTTATCTGGAAACATAGATTCCCCTTATCTACTTCATCAGATCTCTTTGAATGCAAATCCTCATTACTTAAGATCAGTAAACCTAGAATGCTCTGAAAGGTGCAGGGAAATAAGTCCCCGGGAACTAAGTCCACTGAGGGACTCAGTTTCCACCTAGTGGAAAATAAAACCACTTTCGTGAAGTGGACTTAGTTCCCGGGGACTTATTTCCCTGCACCGCTCTGCAAAGCAAACATGCTTCTGCAATAGTGAGGGACTTTAACCCGATCTAAAAAAACTCCCGAGGGGACTGACTTTCGTCATCCCGAATTGGATTGCACCTAGTCGTTCGACTAATCGGCAATTTATTTTTGATTCATTTTAAAAATTTGAGAGGATAAATCCGTCGTTTGTCGGATTTCTATACTTTTTTGATTGAAAATATTGCCTACTTTCTTGATCTTAGCTAACTCCTATAGATCAAGGGGTTTTACCCGCCTTAATCTCCTGATTACATTGTCAGTATTTAAAAGTTCAGTTATTTCTAAGTTAACATGGTTAAGAAGTCTACTTCTGTGCCTTTGGGCAACTTTTTTAACTTCTTCCTCAACCATTTCAATGTTTAGCAAACATGTTTCCCAATATATTTGACTTAAACTGCACAATATTAGCTCTGAAACATGCTCTTCATAACTACCTCAATCCTTGACTACCCATTTTCCTTTCCCAACCATAAAACTGTTAATTCATATTCAGCACTATGAGCACTGTATATGCGTTCTTGTTCTTTAATGCTACTCTTCGAGACTTCCTCAAGGGAGTCCAAGAATGGCTTAAACGTGCTGTCAAGCCTTTAGACACATTTTGGACAACGTCTTTTTAATACTACTGCAACTTTCGAAGCCGATATAAGTGGGAATTTAAAAGGGGCTCTCCTTTTACGATTTCATGAGAGTAATAAATCTATACATATAATAAAACTGTAGGAATTTTCTTTGTCTCTTAAAAACTCGAAAAGTACTGAACAGATTTTGATGAAACTTTTTTTAAATGTTTCTTAAGACCGTGAGACTGCTATAGGCTATGTCGTTCATAGCCATGTCTTTTGGAACAGTTTGTAAGGTACATAGCGCTTGGTAGAAAGAATGAAACTTTTATAAAGTTTGTGTTATCATTTAAAACGTAATCTTAAATGGACCAAATATTAGTTTGTTTTTTGTTTTGTTAATGGCGAGCGACGTAAGGCGAGCACGGGTAAGCTAGACTACCCTAAAAGCCAATATGCGATTAAATTACATCGGAAATGCTCGTCGTGATCATAAGTCGCTCGTTTCAAGAGTTCGGCAATTTTTTTTAAAACCCGGATATGTCAGCTATTTATGTATGGGAAGGGGGCCCACCATCTGCAACTTTCTAATACATACTCCTTTGTATAGTCTCCTAAGGAAGGGCTCGTAATAAAGGTCAACTATTTATGGTGCCTTCTATAATACACTCACATGTGGCTGACCACTCATGAGACTGAGACATAAAACCACATACATACCTTCATAATTATTGCAACTTTTTTATGAATGTCCAAATTATTATTTAACTCACCTGAAACGAACAAAAAATAAAAATTTATACAACATCACATAAAGTGCAAGAATAAACTTAAAAAATATATATATTAGCTAACACAGTAATACTTGAGCACGACCTTACAATAAAGCTTAAGCGATCTTTAACATGAACCAATATAAGCCTGCTCACATAAGATACAGCAAACATAAGAAGACCGCGTGCCATACATACTCGAGAAAGGTCAAAAAGGTTGTTTTTTTTTTTACTGTTCATCTTATAAAATGTAAATTACTACCCAAAACGATGTGAAAGATGAACACATCGACCGCATCCGTGTGGACCACTCTCTCGAAAGGTTAAGCCAATGCACTCGACAATTCACTGACATTAACCATAAGCTAATTGGATTTAAACCGCGAGCGGGACTGTGTATATGACGTGACACACACGACACACAAGTATCGTGTTCAAAGAACAATTTAATCTGCACGCGGGGGTAGGTATATGTGTGATAGTGGTATGCCGCGCGTTGGCCGTATCAAAGAATTCTACTTGACCGGTGTAAGAATTTACGTGGGCTGCGAAAAATAACTCATACAAAGCTTCATACTCCTGGTGACCCACATTGGTTGGAAATCAGTCCACAAACAAGACGAAGATACATGAACACTGGTAAGTTAGGTAGCCTTCTTAAATAATATTATAAGCCGCTCACAAGTCTGAACGCCGCTAATAAGCTGTAAATGTTTGTGGGGTGCTTTAGGCATTTATGACTAATTTGAAGGCCGACCAGAGAAAAGAAATTGTAACAGAGAAAAGAAATTGTAACAGAAAGTGTCGGTCTTTTACACAAACAGAAGCAAAAGATACTTTTTTGCGTATTATTTGCCATTCCAGTTAGAGTAGGTGCGTTCCGTTCTTGTAGCCTTTAGATACACCGCAAAGGTTCTCTCTAGAGTGAGTATTCGAAACCAATTAGATGTGATTTCAGATTTCACAGTAAAAAGAAATAACACCTTACCGAGCGACCGACCGACAGTTAAACAGGTTAAACATTTCTGAAGAGAGTACTCGTACTTTTGTATCTTTTGTTAGATAACGCAACATTCGCTTTGATTTTTTGACCCAAATATCTTACTTAAGTACGAAGTAAACATACATCTTTACTCAAACACAGATTCGATAACACATTACGTACCGAATGTGAAAGAAGACCCGCCAAACAAGAGGAGAGCCTCTAAACTCTAAACGGGGAAGCTAGGTAATTAATAATATAATTCACCTCGTTATTTTGCGACCGAGTACTCGAGTATTATTGGCGTTTGCTTTTTGCCTTCTCCTCTGGCTCTGACGGTCGGGAACGCAAACACAACTCACAAGACGACACAAAAGTATCTCTGATGAGAGGTGAAATGCAATCTGTATCGGGACAGCGGATTGCAATTTGAGTAAAATGAAACTTTATTTTTTGTATTCGCATATAATGTCTATTTGTTAGCAAAGAGGTAGCTATAGCTCGTGTGTACTCGTACTCGTACTCGTACTCATACTCGTATCTATGAATAGAACTCAATGGTCTTGAAGATGTTCTACTTCACAGATTGATGAAGATGATGATGATAGAAAGCCTCCGCATGCGGATAACCTATTCGGTTAACCTGAGAGATTTTTCTGCTGACATATTGAAAACTTGAATTATGAGATAATCGGAACGTTTATTGAAGGAAAGCAAACGATCGTTGTGAAGTTCATATATGTGAGTTTGTGTATGTGAGGATGTGGCAGATGTGGAGTGCGGAGTCCAGTGATTTGCTATGGATAACCTGATTCCCATGGGAAAATAGTTATCGATATCAGAAACGTTTTGGTTAGTCAATGTATATAGTTAGTTGGTTGTGGGTTAATGGAGTTTGTTTTCAAGCACAAAGTGGAGCAGTCCTTCCTGCGTTTTAAATTGGATGATGTTGGATTTTCTCCGTATTTTGCGTCAGATTGAAATATAGATAGGTAGATAGATGGGAGCAGCGGCAAGGATCAGCTTGAGAATTGGCACAGGGGTAAAACGAGAGAAATTTTTTATTTTGCCGGAAAGGCGAGTAGTTCATGTCATTTTAAAAGTTGATTTTATGCATTTCCGGTATATAAAGAAAATCCCCATGGGACTCACGTTGGGCGCCATCAGTGACGGCTTGGTCAGATTTCTCAAAATCAGCTAACTCTCGGAAATTGGCAGCGAATGTGAATATAGATTGTACAGGGTTGGCCACCTAGTGGTTTCTTTTTAAATCATATGCTATTTTGTCATTGACAGCTGTTTCCCCCTCGAAATCTTGACAGAAAGTCAGTATCATACCTCCTCGGAACGAAATGAGTCGCTTTACGCATGAACAACTTTTATTGAAAACTTATTTCCAAAGTGAGTGCTGTGTAGCCCAAACAGTGCGTTTTTTGAAAAGAAGTTTCTGACGAGGCGCATTTTCATCTCGGCGGCTACGTTAACAAACAAAATTGCCGCAATTGCCGGCTCGGAAAACCCGCACGTTATTTCTGAGAATATTTCAGTCAACGGGTGGGCATTACAGAGCCATGTTAACCTACTTTTTTTTTTACTGAAATTGAAGACATGGATTGGGACGACCTCTGGTTCATGCAGGATGTCGCGCCATGCCACAATCGATCTTTTGCGCAACAAATTCCCAAATCGTGTTATCAGCCGTCTCTTGGCGATGTCAACTGGCCGCCTCGGAGCTGCGATTTAAACCCTTCGGGCCTTTTTTTGTGGGGAACCGTGAAGGACCGATTCTATGCTAACAATCCGGAAACGATTCAACCAATATCATCCAAACAATCCGTGATCTACAGCCCGAAACCATCAACAAGGTCTTGGAAAAATGGAGTGACAGAATGCGCTATTGCGAAGCTATTGATTTGGATGTTACCGAGTCTTTCATAAAGTGCTTAAAATTAGCTCGCAATTTAATGAATAATTTTGTTTGAAAAATCGTGCCCCCCATTGGTAGGGTCATCATTAAAAGTCACAGAAATTGAGTCGAAATATTATGTAGTTGTTACTAAACTATAACAAGTTCTAAGTTCGGAAAAGTTGTATGTATGTTGTATTTTTAAGTTGTCCCCCTTTTGGGGGTCATATAAGTCTTAAAGCACCTGTGTAATTTATATTTGCTTTTCACTGAAGTCTTAAAAAGCTAACTCTTCTTGATCTCATTCGGGTGCTATAGCGTTTTCAAAAGAGATTACAAAATAACCACCGGGCCTGATCAAACAAAATTTACCTTTTTTGGCCCCTTTTCAGGAGTCATTAAAAAAAAATTGAGAAGTCGTATATGTTACTGATATATTTTTACGCCAAGTTTCAAGTACGTATAGTGTTTTTTTAATGCTTATGTAATTGGAAGGATACACACTCAAAGCTTAAATTCATAAAACGAACTGCCTTCAAGCTGTTTTGATGTTTTCGATTTCAAAGGAACTAAAAGCGAACGATTGGTTGTAGATTTTCATTTATTTTTCGGGGTTTTGTTTCACATTAACAAGTTCTTGTGAGAAATTAAAGTCGAATTCCATATTGCAATCGGCTTTGTCCAACAATACTTGTATGATTACTGATCATGAGCCCCCAAATTGTTAATTAAATATTAAATTAATTAAATTAATTAACAATAATATGGTGACTTGTTCCTAGAGTTCATTTTGTCATTAAAATGATTTTAATTCTATCCTCATCGAACCGGAATTAGGTCATCTAATGAACCCCGAAATTTTGTGTAGGCCGTGGGGTTGTAAAACCTCTGAATAGTTTGTTTGCAAAATGATTCCGGTCTATATAAAACGGTGCATCTTCTCATGCAGGCAATATTGTTTCTAAATTAATCGAACCAGGCGGTTGAACCCCCAAATCTGTGTAAAAGAATTACATCAATGTACAATAATAATGATGACGTTTGGTTAGGAATATGTGCGTTTTCGCAGGAGGTCGTTTTCGTATCGAGTCTTGTCGAGACAGAATAAGATCCCCTGGTTGAACCCCCAAATTGAGTGTGGAACCATTTTGAACTCAGAAAATTTCAGTAAATCAAATAAATATCGACTGGGTACGAAGAAGTGCGTTTTCTCATTAATAGTTTTATTTTTATTCTCATAGATCCAGAATTAGTCCAGAGCTCACTCGGTTGAGCCTCCAAGTTCTTAGGTGTTGCATTATATTGCAATATGTATTATTATGACGACAATTCGCTTATAAATGAGTGATTTTTTTTTCATTAAGACAATTTTCATTCTATTCTCATTAAAAACGAATGCGGTCAGCCGGTTGAACCTCCAATTCGGTTGAAAAACTTTACTTTAATGTTCTGTTTCTCTGATTGATTAAATAAGGTCAACTGGTTGAACCTCCAAATTGGGTGTGCGACTATTTTAAATTAAGTAAATATTTCCATCAAAATTCAAACGAATAAAATGCCTTTTCTTACTACCCTACAAAGCACTGTAGAATCACAATAAATCGCCTTTGAATCGCATGCCTCGTCAGGTCTTTTTAAATAAATTGCATGAACACACTGTGATTACTCTTCAAGAAATCACCAACAAGGAGCAGAAAAAAAAAACTACCAAAACGAGTTCAATTTACCAGAATACAGCAACAGCTCACCGGCTTCCCAAAGAATCAAGTCTCCACAGGGATCTGGACCATATCCTCCCAAAAGAAAGAATGGCTAAAATATATAACAAAGTCAGTATTTTTTTTCGCTTTTCGTCTTCTTCAACAACGTCTCCCTTGCAAGGGAAAAAGCAAAGAAAAAAACCCACCAAAAACGCAGCAGTCATCAAAAGCCCCTAAGGGGGTAGTTATACTTCGTATAACTGAATGACTCTTTCTTATGGCATGGAATTGCATTTTCAGTTGAAGCGGGACTTCTTCGCCCTGCCGCGCCCGAGGGCTTTTGTGAGCGATTTTGCTGCTCTTGTGAGCCTCTTGCTCTTCACAACATTTCAACAAATTGAAAAATCCTTCAAGAGTCAGTAAGCCTGCTCCGCCACCCCTACGCCCTATACCTCTCTGCAAGCGCCTCTTTGATTATAATTATTTATTTCAGATTTTGAAACCAAGACCACAGTATACAGCATACAGAGTCAACAAATGAATGGGTGGTACCCCCATCATGGGAATTTGTAATTACATCCTTAGGGATCCTGTGTGATTTCGTTTTTGCTGAAATTCCACAAACAAGATGCCCGCCATCCCCTTTTCTATATGAAATATAAATTGAAATGAATTCGAATTGGAATTGGAATCGTTTGCGGTGCACACAAAAATGTGGTTTCCTTGGCTTTTTTTATCTAAATAGTTTTCCGCAGGAAACAAAAAAAAAAAAGATGAAAAATCTCATTAAAGGGACTCGAACGTTGGCAGTCAAGTTGTTGCAATGGTGAATTGTGCAAACTTCTATTAATAAATGGCGCTGATGATACCTCAAGGTCTCTTTGGGGTCTAAAAATAGCACCAGAGACATATATTTAGCTGAACATTGTCGGCTGGATGCCGGAGACGGGCGTTGCTGCGCTGTTGTCTTTGACCACCTTTTGCTTCGAAGATATAGTGGTGCTGATGATGACTACGATGAGGATGAGGATGAGAAATCGCTTACGACTGCTCGTGTGTGTCTGTTTGCGTTGGTTTATTTGTTTTGTTGTTCATTTGCTGGCTTTAATGGTGAACTCTGTCAAATTATGCGTTGGCTAGACATGTCTAGTGGGTTTCTAGTATCTGATAACTACCTCCTGAAGTGCCAGTAAATTATATATGTATACATTTTTTTTTTTTCAACTGATGTCTGTTTTGTTAAATGTTAAGCGATTATCTGGGTGGAATTATCTGTCATTCCGGGCAGATGGTAATAATTTATTACAATTTAAAATTTATTGCTATTTATTTACCTAATGTGATGTTGATGATCGATGCATCTCATTGATGGCTATGTTCAGTGTCAATATTCTTACATCACAATGTATGGCAATTTGATGAAAGTGATTTTAAGGGTCAACACACAATTGAATTTTGTCGAACTTAAGCTAGTGTCAAAAATGTATCTCCCCTACTGGATAGTTCCCATAACTTTACATAATGTTCAGAGCGGTCTTTGCTTTTCAAATCGTGGTTATACAGATGTCAACTTTGAAGATGAGTCTTCCTGTTCCTGTGCTTACCACAAACAATAAGTTAGTGCTGTCTGCAGCAATAAGGTAGGTACAACGGCTGGCATATTTCGGCTCTTCTGGAGCCATGCGTACCTGTCCCATGGCGACTAACACATCTCGACAATTATATCAAAAAAGTGGTAATACGCAGCTCAGCAAGTTTGATACCAGCGAAAGAGTTAAATATTAGCTAATATACAGAACTAATGGCACTACTTTCGGAACTTTCTATACTTGACATGAACTGTCCGTACACAGATAACAAAATTCTCCACGGATATCACAGAGAAGCATGGCTAACCTAACTGGCAAATCGGCCTAAAGTGGTACATAGATGGTTTCAAAATGGAATATAGTGTGTGTAAGCAGGTATTCGTTTATATAGTTAAGATGAAGAGGGAAGAGGACTTAGCTGACTGCCTTGTGGTACACCAGAGGTTGTCAGAAAAGGGGCGAATAGGACGGAGCTGAAGCGAACACTATAAAATATTAAACGGTTTTCCTAATAAGAGGATAACCATTTCAGCGATATCTATATCTATACATATAATAAAACTGTAGGACTTTTCTTTGTCAGCTAAAAACTCGAAAACTACTGGACAGATTTCGATGAAACTTTTTTTAAAATGTTCCTTTAGACTGTGAGACTGCTATAGGCTATGTCGTTTATAGCCACGTCCTTAGGAACAGTTTTTAGCCAAAATGTATTTTCTGAAGTGAAAATATATACAAACACATATACCTGGCTACAAATGGATGTTTATACTTTTGCGATCGTCAAACAAAAACAATACGTATACTACACATTCGAAGAGGGTTGATTTGTTTTCGCAGTGAGTGCTATGGTCAGTTGTATATGTAATGTAGGTATGTATAATTGTATATTATGATCGTATGTCCGATGCATGCAAGATAGTGATGGGGTGCGTCGTGCGTGCTGCAGTATGGCATGGGGTATATAATATTAATAATCTTCATAAGAGAAGAGATGTATAATACAAAAACAGGTTTCATTTCAGAATTTCAATCGATATGTAGTATGTATGGTAACAGTATAGGGTTGGGGTAGGACTAGGTATAGTTGTTTGGATTCTATAGGAAGAGGGAAATAAAGGAAAGGAAAGGAAATGCAGTATTATAAACAAGTAGCAAGATCATGGAGAGGGAGGGCGATGCAGAGGGTGCACATTATATATCCAATTCATTACATCCATTATCGATATCGCCACGCCAAAATTGGACAAACGGGGGTGACGCCTCCCATACAAAAAACATCTTCTATTATTTTCATTATTCTTTTTTTGCTTTTTTTTCGTATTGCTGATGTACGTACTCCCCGGATAATAGCACATGCGGATGGGTATGAAATAATAGTGCTTATAGCCGGGTTTTCAATTAAATTCCTATTAAGCGGGGACCTATGTTATAGCTCATAAATGTGTTTATATTTAATTAAACAACATTTTATTTTTCTTTGAATCATTAATTTTTCAGTAGTTTTCTTAAAATTATCCTTTAATTCATCCAGAGATTTTATACTTAGGCCCTGTGTCAGTTGGCCTAAATAATTATCCTGGGGTAATTTTCTGGCGCTATCGTGCGTAGTGGGAAACGTTTCAGCTGCCAAAAAATAATTAATAGTTTGAAATTCGATAAATACCTATCTGAACTTTTGCTGAACTTTTCTTTTCAACACTTTCATAAGTGTCAGAAAATTTGCCGACGTTTATTATTTAGCGCATGGGCGCAGTAGCGCAGTGGTTAGTGTGCTGGACTACTGTGCGAGGGATCCCAGGTTCGATCCCCGGAAAAACACAAACCGAGAGTATGACTGTCCTGAAAAAGCTTCTCAATTCAGCCGTTCGGGCTCCGCATACAATATTGTAGGTCCCTTCCATTTCGTCCCAAAAATAGAAACTCGCACAAAACGAATGGTTGCAAGAAGCTAGGCCTAGGGTGTCTACCTGCCTGTTGCCCTATTTATTTATTTATTTTTAATTATTTAGCGCAAATGACATCAGCGTAGCATAAGCTTTGTGTGCATCTTTTCTTGAAGGAATTTTAACCACATTCTCGGGTATCTTCACCACCGGTTACTAAAAATTCTTCTAACTTCACGCCAGCAAACAATTTGTGGCAATATGCATTGTCAACAAACAAAATTATTTGCCTATTCAGTCCACTTTCGTCCGCATTAAAAATATCCTTTTCAGAAAATATGTTTAATAATATGTATCGAAAAAATATTTTCGGTCCATTGCTGAAACATCAGCATCATTTCTTTCACCGTGAATTTTCTTGAAACTAATGTTTGCCAACTCGAAAGCCAGCCATTACTTGGTTCAAAATCAGTGCATCCCGAGATTATCTTCCTTTGTGACATTTTATTTTATTTAAAAAAAAATCTAATGTGCTTATGAAAGGATAAAATACCAGGTAAAATAAAATGTTTGTTCAGATTTTTATTTGATAATAAGAGGGGTTTGCTTAAAACCGGGTTGCTATAAAGCGGGTACAATTGCATAGAATGGCGCAGTCCCAACACTGAATAATTTGTTGCTATAAAAAGGTTTTTGCTATTAAGAGGGTTGCTTTTATCCGTGGAGTACTGTATTTCAGGTTTAGGCAGAAAAAAAATTCCAGAAAATATGCAGATTTATTCTCATTTTTCGAAAGAACATTATTGTCTAAGACCTAAGCAATACAATTCCTGTGCACGGGTAAAGCTGGGCGGGTACAGCTAGTCTTATCTAAAGCTTTACTAAAATCGGTTGCAATAACATCAATTTGTTCACCACTTTCTAATGTCGATAGTGCAGAGGACACGAATCCGACGAGTTTATTGGTAGTTGATCTATCTTTAAGAAAGCCATGTTGGCTTTTGAATCGAGTACCATTATTAGCGATTGGGGTGAATATAGAAGGACGCAGTCATTTTAGAGAAAGTTTCAAACAATTTTCAAAAATACCGTTGTTAAAGTTTTTAGCAAAAACTGGGTATGCAATCATGTTAAGCATGCTTAACATTAGAGCAGTTTTGTTAAAAATCTAAATTGTTTAATATTTCGCAAAATTTTTATATGGAAAGTACCGTTAATATTAGGGCTAGCACAAACAAAAAAAAAAAAACGCCTCCTAGCGGTAAGCTCACAAACTCTAAATACGAAGTTTGAAATAAATCCGTCCAAGTGTTTAGGCTGCTGACCTAAAATTGATTTAAATAACGAGTTCCAAATTTTGTAGATACGAAAACAAATTCTTTCTCTTACTACATATACGAGAAAGTTAAAAATAGTCCTTTCTGCAACATTGTACTGAAAAAACTCGCCTGCGGAATCTTCTAGACAATAAATTATACCCAATAATGGTACAACTCTTTGGTCACCCCTTTGAAAACTGCTACAAAACCGTCGACAAAAATGCCAAAAGATGAACTAGTTCTGCCAACGACATCATAGTGCGGAGAATAAAACTCACCAGCCTATTTACCATGAGACGAGAGCTCATTAGGAAGACTCCACAAATTTAAGCTGCTGTTATCGATAATTTATCGATGGTTTATGTGTTAAAATAAATTCACATAATCATACCACAGAGACCAACTCGTTCAATGGTAGATGCTTACGTTTTTCAAAAGAGATGATCTGAATCCAACCTTCGTCTTGTTACTGCCTGACCAGCCGCATTTTCGAAGAAGAATGGTCCGATAATGCCTCCAGCCCTAAAACCGCCCCAAACAGTCACGCGTTGTGAATGCATTTGTTTCTCAACAATTACTCGTGGGTTTTCTGAACCCCAAATGCGACAATATTGACGATTAACGAAGCCATCAAGATGAAAATGAGCTTCATCACTGAAGATGATTTTGTTCGAAAATTGCAGACTGTAGCTAACAAAGCTTCATTATTTTTAAAATATTGCTCAACAATGAAAATGCGTTGTTCTTTCGTATAACGCTCCATTTTTACTAACCCCGAACTATCAGCTGTCACATTGTTATCTTTTTTTTCCGTTGGAATCACTGTACCTACTATTAAATGGCGCAAAATTCAAATTTTGCCTGAATTATTAGACACCCTTTACTTACCCATGAAACGTATAATAGTAAAAGTTAAATAAATTATTTTCGGATTTATTTTCGATTGACGAAACTCATGATTTATTTGCGAATATCATCTATCGCGTGGGTGCGCTCCTGCTCATAAGCCAAATTGTCTTCTTCGTAAACAACAAATCGAATATAGGGAAAGCGAACTTGTTGATTGAAGGCGTTAACGTCTATGCCATATCGTAAACAACAAATCGAATATAGGGAAAGCGAACTTGTTGATTGAAGGCGTTAACGTCTATGCCATAGATATAACATTTCAACCCCCACAATTGTAGGGTTTAACACACCTAACCAAATAAGCCCATCAGCACTGACTATACCTTTCACCTCTATAAATATGCTTCACCCAGAGCCAGTCTCAGTCATAGTATCTGAACACCCACCCTCCAAGAGGTGTTTATTTAATCGATGCTAGATAAAAGTTCCACTCCCAGAACCATTTAGGTCATACCTACAAACACCCAACCTTAAGTGTTCTAATTGAACAATCATCGTGTGCGCGTACCAGATTGTTGTATATGCTGAACGAGAGGTAAGGCCTGTGAATCGAAATTATTATTAAATACTTGGAAAGAATTTCGCGTGAAGTTACTCACTGAATTATAAAGAAAACGGAAAGACAAAAAAAATAAGAAATTTCCATGCAAATTGTTTGGTCGTGCACTAATAAGCGGCGGCAACATTTTCGGTAGCATGCGAGAAAAAGTTATGCGCCACCGAAATTGGTTTCACACATTAATCTATTTCAAATGTAGGTATACTTTCGGTATAGGGTTCTCGAATGTAATTTGCACGAAGAGCGTGAAATACTGTGTAGATTATCCGATTGCATATAGGAGACGACTATAATGCTGTATAAAAGGTACTCGTACTCGTATATGTGGATGACAAGAATGCGACCTTAAAACCAGTCCAAAACTCACAAAGCCTTATTCGCCCCATAACACTATCTCTATATCCCTGTTGCATTAAATCAAACCATTCGCCTGGGATGTCATAAACTTTTTGCTGGCCTTGTAGCCTCTTCCATAAAAGCCATTGTTTGTTCGCCAGCATCATCCCATCCATAAACATTTTTTTACAAAGCGCGCAACCACCAAAAACTCAAAAGTAAGTACCTATACTTGGCGTATATATAAAGTTCTATTTCATTTCATCTTCCCATGGCGGCTGTTGCTGCTGTGCAGCACTGTCTGCATGTAACCCTGCATCGAAGACTTGAATTATTCCGCAACACAGCGCATACACAGATACTTGTACTTGTACTTTGCATTATCCAAAATCATTTCACATAAAATTATGAATGCCATAGATACAGAGATACACACATGTGTGTACTCCAAAGTGCAAACCGCACAGACAATGCACTCTTTACATGAGCAGCGTTCTGTTTTTTTTTTCCACCAACTGTATGAATATGTATGCTCTCTACCGAGAAGAACAGAAAATGATAAACAGAACAATTTTTAGTTAAACTTTCAAAGGATGTCCCTCCATTCCATAGGATAGTGCTTTTGAGAAGCGCATTCCTTTGTGAAAAGTACTCGTGTTAATGACACATTAAATTTAAGCCCGACCATCACCCGAGTACCCTCATTTATGACAATAGATACCGTGTATCTATGCACTATCTAATGCATGTGCACACTTTTGTAGATGATGATTCCATTTCCATAAGCAAACGTATAAAGCTGACGGACAAGCAATGCAAACGCTCAAAGGCGTTAGATGCGCCAGAGAGTGAAATAACTCCTGTGCAGTAAGGCAGAAATGAAATGCGCTGGAAATGGTAGTGATGTGTAATGTAAGTCGAGTTGTAGAGGCCTTGACTTGAGAGTTTCACGTTCAAAAAGATTCATCGTCATCGTTGTCGTTTAGTACATACATATGTTGGTGCTTCAGTCAGCTTAGTGGGGTATGGCTATTAGAGCGATATAAAGTTTTAAAGACGACATTGACTATGCACTAAATTATAGGATTATAGTTAAGCTAGTATAGTTAGTTACATTCAACATAAGTCACAAACTTAGTACCTTTAGACCTGAGTTGCTACTTTTGGAGGTTTGGCGTTTTAAAGATACTCTGAAGAGTCCAAATTTTTCACGTCATTCGAAATGTTCAGCCAAAGAACACGACTGAGTCGCATAAAACTTGCTGTTAATTTGGTTGTTATTTTTTTCAGTTTTGCTAAGAAAGTAGCTAAAAGCTCAGAAGCGATACACGATGAAATAATGGTTACTTAAAATAACGGCAGGATCTTTATATATCTATATAATTCTTCTGTCTGTGTTTGTTACCGTACTCCTCCTAAACAGCTGGACCGATTTTAATGGAACTTTGCGTGTGTGTTTGAATGGGTCTTGGGATGGTTCATATTCACAATTGGCGGTGCGATGCGATTCCACAAAAGTTCAAATAGTAACCAGTCAACAATAAATAAAAAAATTAAAAAGCAAAAAGTTCATGAATAAAATTTCAAATAGAAAACACTCAGCAAAAAATATCATGAATAAAATTTCAAACAATAAACACTCAACAAAAAAAAAAAAACTAGAAAGCAAGAAGCTCATAAATTTCTCGACACCCACCGGAGGGAGCTAAAGGTGTAAAATTGTAGACATTGATGTGCATTGTCCAAACAAACAACTGCGCGAAGTGTGGGCGGGATTCCTGGGTACACGTCTAAGGAAATAAAGGTCGAAGCACACGGAGTACAGAATCAGTCCGGACATATCAGTTAAATAAAACGGCCGCAGAACAATTGACGGACAATGAAAATGTACCTACGAGCAGGCAAAACAACGTTTGGCGGGTCCGCTAGTGTAAAATGTTTATAAAATGTTTATAGTGACCATTTCAAGATGGATGACAATTCGGGATTTTTGGTCTTTACAAGTTTCTCTTGTATAAAATGCCATATAGATAAAATTACCATTTTTTGCTTTCGTTGAAAAAGAGAGTGAATAAAATTGGTCCAATGATTGAACACTATGCTACTCCAGTTTGATTCCTAAGGAAGTTACACAAATTGCCATTTTTTTAGTCCCCTTTTGAGATGAACTGATAAAGTCAATTTTCCTTGCGTTCGGGATTGGCTTAAGCCAGAGTCTGAGCCTGGTTTGGGATGTAGTCGAATTTTCACGGATGGATCCAAAACTAAACAACATTAGTCTTTACTACTCGTTAGGCAAGCATGCCTTTGTTTTTCAAGCGGAGATCTATGCTATCCTAATGGTTGCCGAATATATTGATAGGAATAGGTGGCGGAGGTCGGAGTATCTGCGTCTGTAGCGACAGTCAGGCTTGGCTTAAAGTTTTTCTCAACCCTGCGTTACCCGTTCCAAAATAGTTCGGGAATGCAAGAACTCTTTGAACTCGGTCGCAAGGCTGAACTCTCTGAATTTTGTCTCGGTCCCAAGTCACACTAGGACTGTTTGAAATAAGATATCTGATGAGATTGCTAAGCATAATAAAACTATTGTAAACAGAAACGCAACAATTCGATTTTCAACCGTTTTACTTGGCAAATTCACACACGCCCAATAGGTGTCTCTATCATTCTATGGAGAAATCCAAGATGGTTGTCATTTTGTTTCACTTATTGTGAGATTGTACGAAAATGACATTTTACTAGCATAGTCCATATGCAATATTTCAATGACTCGTATCTCATCTATGATGCAAGATTGCAAGGTATAGGTAAGTAAATGAGTGCTCTTATTGGAACATCACGTAGACCATTAATTTAATAAATTTTGTACATTGTGGGAACCGTCCATTAGAGGTAGAAATCCTCTTTTAAGTCATCTAGATCTACATAAATGGCACAAGGTCTATTAATAGCTCTTTTGTGTCCAGATTTTCCAGTGAGTCCTCGAGCCAGGATTAACTGATGAGATGAAGACAGTTTATTTATCACAATCACTTAGATTTGAGTATGAAATTCAGGAGTTGTTTAATTCTAAGATCCAGGTTCTCCAGATCATCATAATATGTTCATCAAAGAAGTAGTTGTTAAGAATCTTCTCAGTTTTGTTTAAGGGTTCTGCAATCGCAAAGTAGGTGACGAACAGATTCTATTTCTTCGCATTCCATACAGCTTTCTGCAATAATCGTTATGCAGGATGCCCATCAGCACAGTGTCCAATAATTACCCCGTTAGTATGCAAATGTTTTTGGAACTCAGTCCGATCATGAATTTAGATCTCTGGTCATATTTACTTTGTGAATGGGTGTATTGAGCCTGATCCAGCGTAGGTTGGTTCTACTTAAAGATTCAATGTGGAACCTTTTTGCAAGCGTACTCAGGGGAGTTCTATTTTAGGGTGAAGGGCGAGAGCATTTTTTCACAAATTTCTTGCAAGCACGTCCGCCTTTTCATTTCCCGGAATCTCCACGCGTATTTCTTGCATTGTGTTTAACTGCCCTAGACTTCGACACAACCGACATCATTTTATGGCCGTTTGGCTGTTAGAGTATGGTGATGTTTTCAGCGTCTCTTCAAATCCTTCGCAACTTGCGTTAAAGCATCTATATCTGCCTGAAAAGCCACTGCAGTCACCGTCGATTCTAAATAACTCTCGCAAATCCAGAGTTTCACTGATGCGCCCATCTTGGAGCCGCATTCTCTCCTCTGTATAATTTACTTTGATCTCCCATATTCGCTTCCGTTGGAATTTTTAGTAGTGAATCTCCTTTCCTTAAACCCATAAATACAAAACTGATTACTGCCAACCATAAGATAAGTCTCTAACCAAAATGATAACCTACATACGTCAAAGCTCTAGATTTGAATTTTACAGCCAGTATACCTGGCGGTCAATAAAACACCATATACCGTCAACTTTCTAATTTCAATTAAATTAAGCTGGATTCACATGCATTCCGTTCATATGGTATAAGATTCTTATCGCAAATTGTCTACCATAAGTGGCCAAAAAAAAAAGTGAAATTTCTCCCTCCCCTCCCGAGACCATAGATGCCACTCGACAAGAACAAGAACCTCATCTGGATTTGAAAAACTAGATCTGGTTGTGGTGTTGCTTTCGCTGTTCATTTTCATAAGGCACCTCTTATACGAGTGGCACTCTGCCAATGCTTATGAAGCGCATTTTTATGCCGAGGAGAGCGCCCCTTCTTACAGCGACCTTGTTACTAATAACCTCATTTTCACACTCACTGCAGAGGCAGCATTTTTATAATGCTCGATGAATTCCCTAGAATTTTTTCATTTATTTTTAATTTGTGACTCGATGTGTGCTTTGTTGCCCATGCACTATGACGAACGGATACAAATTAACAACATCAACAGAACATTAAACATAAAATGATGTTCGAGGCGAAATTTCTCTGAATCTCGACAAAATGTAGATCTTTAAACCTATGGAGCTATTTATGAGTTAGATTAAGAACCAGAAATGGTTCCACTTGGCAGAGTTGAAGTGTCTGGCTGACAGTATGGCATTTTCTTTCCCTTTTCACAAATTTGAGCCAGATAATTATATGCAGATTAGTATAGAGTTTTCTTGGAAATTTGGCGTCTTCTTTAAGTGAATTTATTTTTGGTTAATTACTATTTAGCCAGAGTTGTGTTGGTCCTCCTATTTTCTTTATAATTTCCGCTTCTTTGACAAGCTTGAAATAGACATGGAGTTGAAATGGTGTGATAATTAATTGTTGGAACTAAGTGATGGTGTGTTTGTGTGGGGAGTTTTTTTATTCGTAAAAGCCTCATAAATTGCGTCAACGGCAGAAATCTACCAAACTGTCAGATTTTGTATGGAGAATAGTTTATGCAGACAGATTTAAGCTCGGACATCAACCGCGAAAAGTTACATAAGCCTACAGAAATGTCAACCGTTGAGATAATGACAGGCAGTTGTGTTCATAGACCAATGATTTAATGTAGCCCCATAAAAAAGATTCTAGAGGCCTTAAATCACACAACTCGGCGGCCAATAGACGGGTCCGTTTCTCGAGATAACACGTTCATAACTGAGAGAAAGAAGTAAAGCCATCTCTCATAGAACCAAGGAGACATTTTATAAGACAGCATACAGAAGCATGGACTCTGTCAAAGACGGATGAAAACTTCCTGGGATGTTTTGATAGAAAGAATCTTCGGACGATATTCGGTCCAGTTTGTGTCGATGGAATGTGGAGGAGCAGATTTAACGACGAGCTTTATGGGCTATACAGCGATGTTGACCTGGTCAAAAAGCTGAAGATACAACGGATGAGATGGCTGATGCACGTGGACATCAATGCACCAGCCCGAAGAATCTTAGAGTCCACCCCTGAGGGACAACGTAGCAGAGGAAGACCCAACCTTAGACGGCGGACACCATTGGAGGGCGATCTAAACCAACTTGGTGTGAGTAAGTGGAGGTAGCTAGCTAGGGACGGAGCTGGCTGGAGGGGCTTGAGGCCATGGTCCACCCCGGATTGTAAGCGCCCCAAAAGTAAATAAGTATTTCTAACAATTAAGGTGTCAAATCAAAGATACGTTCTTGGAGCATTAATGGCGTTATGTGTGTTTTAAGTTGTTTCAGTTTCAAGAAACCACCCGTAAAAAGCCGATTATTGTCGATGACAAATTTACAAACGACACTAAAATGACTCGACTCAAAAAAACGATAACTTTCATTTAATATAAACGCCACGTAGAATAAAAATTAATATTAATATAGAATTAGTCAAAAACGAACTGCGAAAATGACCCTGCAATGACATCTACACTGCTTCGGATTCGAGAGCTACGAAGGGTCCACTTGAGCAACCTACACCCGCAACTCACTTAATGGATACGTGGGCCATCGAAAATGAATGATTAATGAATGCTTCTTAAAGGTTTGCGAAGAGGAAGATAAAAACGGAATTTGTTACATGAAGCAAGTTTTCGCATTCGCATAATTTTTTTCGTTTTTTTAAATGCGAAAGTGATTTTCGTTTCGTTTTTTTTTTTACAGAATCATCTCACCCCTGAAAGGTATCAAAAAAAAAAAATTAACTTATTAAGGCGGTAGGTATATCAGAAATGTTGAGTAATTGCATTGTGAATAAATTAATTCTTTATTTTTGGCTTTAAAAAACTGGGAAACAAAAACACTTGCTTTTCTCCCATTATTGACTTTTTTCAAAAATATGAAATAGGCTGGTGCAAATATTTTAAAAGTAAAACGAACAAAAAGGAGGCCCGAAAAGTCATCGATTCTAACTCTGAGCGGTGGTTTGTATGTAGAAGTGTAATTTGAATATATAGGGTCACAATCATAATGGGTAAGGGACAACCTCTTTCCTCTACAAGCATCACAATGGGTCAGTCAGTATTGACCTGAGTGTGGCACCGGCACGGTGAAATCTCCGGCAGCCCACAAACCTAACCTGACATAACCCTGAGCGGGTTATCGCTTCAGGACTAAAGTGGCGTGCACAAATTGAAAAAAGACTTCTGTTCAGCTATAATTACCTACCTACTTATGAATGTTATTAATGTTAAAAATTATGAGTATATTTGTTTAATGTAACATGTAAACGCCGTCAAATTGTTAAATGCACATTACTATCAATCATGTCAAATTTATCGAAATGTTATTAGTAAACTGTCATATTTTGTTTTTATATATAAGAAGAGAGCTTAACTAAAAGGCAATTCAATTCGCAAACTGTGTTCGCAACGACAGCTAACCTCGAAAACATTAAAATTTTATAACGAAATACAAAAATCGAGTTTTATTCAAAAAAAAGGTTTCTAAGTTCGATTATTTTTAACTCTACACGTAACAACTTCAAAAGACAGTTGTTGGCTAAAAACCGGTCTAACGGCAGAGGGTGGTTAGTTGAGAAAGGCCCTAGGTTCATAGTAGTTAGTTGTTAGTAATTACGTCTTCTTTTTGAAGATTAGTTTCTGTGCTGAGTTTTCTGTCTCTAGAAAACAAATTTTGAATGGCACAACCTAGAGTACAGGTATCGCGAGAAAGCTTCCTCAAAACCTCATAAGATGGGATAAAGCCCTTGCCCTAGGTTTCCATTCATTTGAAAACAAAAATCAGAATCAAAGAAAAAATGCAAGAATCTGAACTTAGCTTCCGTTTGCACGCGACGGATTGTTTTTTTTTTTATATAAAAACGCATCATGAAACTTTCATACCTTACGATGGTAGGTACCTACTTCTTGGAAAGGATCCCTCAACTAAAAAGTGAATCTCAAAAAGCCGCAGTTGATTTATAGGCACTTATGTTTTCCCTTTCGTATATAAAGAATCGTGAAAGTCGTTCAAACCATTGCATGTTGTGGGCAAAGATGTGCCACTTCACGCAACGAATTCCAAAAGGGGCCACCTTCTTCTTAGCATTTCATTCAAACATGACATCCTAAGAGCTGAGCTCAGCATGTTATGCAGACCATACCCTCTATACACTATACACTTCTGTGTCTGGTCCTTATCCTAATGGATCGGCCATATGTTGTATGCTTAGCGCATGCGTGCACCCCAGACACGGGATCCCATTGTCGGAGATCGCCTTCTCTCATGGTAATGCAGTTTTTTTTTTTATTACAAAATGTTGCTCTTTTCCCTTGTTGCGGTTTTTGCAATTCATACACTTCTGCCAGACATAATTATGCAGAATAGCGAGGATTATTACAAGCAAAGTACTTGTAATGGATAAGAGGTGCAAAAGGAGAAACAAAAGTCTCTAACTTTCAAGTCAGCAGCAATCACACATATGGCCACTACACCGACGATGGTGATGGTGGTGGGGTTGTCGCGCTAGGGTTCTTCTCTGACTTCGTATAGCTGCAAAGATTCTATAGATATGCACATGCACACGCATGAAGGTATACCTAGTACTACCTGAGTTTTTCATGAGCAGCATAATTATTATGAGCATTGACAGCTGATGTCGTCTTGTCCAAGGTTATATGCCGGGGCTTATGTTGGAAATGATGTGCGTTGGCCCGTTCCTATATATAGTATCTAGTTTAGTTTTTTTTTTGCAGTCTTCGTTTGGCTCTAGATATAAGTTGGACTTAAGGTGCATACAGCATACACATAGAACGACTCTGGTGTGCTGGAATATTAAATTACACCGAGGGGGGAGGGGACCTAACCTAATAGAGTGACCAGGTCCGGTGTGCGTGTATGAGTAGTGAGCGCCTGGCAATATTGAGTTTCCATTATCATCAAGTTTTTTGTAAATTATAGGAGTGAATAAAAACCGCTGCATTATGTATTTTTAAATGTGGGTAGATTATACTAACCTAAGCAATTGGTATACATGCGGTGAACCTATTCTATAGCTGTGTGAATAATTTACGATTTCGAGTTAAAGTTGTTTAAATTTTTGTTTGTGGAACTTAATTGCGGATGGTGGGCGAGAAATTGGAACAAGCAACAAGTTTTTCGTAGGTCAGTGTGGTGACTAGATCGCTTTTTTTTGGCATGTCAAGATATAAGAACTTAAATTGCATTTCTAGCTAATATACTGAACATATAGGGGTAGGCAAGTCTTCAAAACACCTACCCCACCGAAGTACATTTTAAAGAAATGTAGGTACAAGTGATTTGTATAACTTCTCCTAAAGTCGTTGGTCCATTATTGTTGTTTTTCCGTTTGCAGATGAAATCGTTAGCCGGGGAATAAAAGACAAATTTTTCCTTTCTCTTCTCGAAGGGCTTTAATTTCCTAGAAATATTCATTTTCTTATATACATTTTTCTTTAATTTAACTTACTTTAATGCTTCGGTTTCTTTAATTTAATTCACTATTACAATTACTTTTTTATTATATTAATTAATTTTCAATTTTAAAATTCAATTTCTTACAATTAACCATGAGGTATGCGTATGACACAAGAAAAAGAAAGATGGCTAAGAAAAAGGCAAAAAATGGCGGAAGAAAAGCTTCACTATGAACTGGTCGCAGTGGTGCCAAATTGATGGGCTACATTGTGGTCTTGCCAGCATCGGCAATAATTATTGAGAATTATTTTTAACCTTCACCTTTAATTTTTGTATGGAAAATGTCGCCATTAAAATGTCGCTCGTAAAATTTAAACTAATCAATAAAAATGACAGTGATTATGTTTGCCTGTCGCGGGATGCTTGTGACAATGGCGTAAAATTATAGTCGGATAAAGTACCCACACTTTAAAATTATTAGTGTTTGGTTAATTATAGTCAACATAAAATCCAGTTTATCGTTGTCAAAGTAAATTTTATCTCTTAGTATACGGACTCAATAATCTGTCATCTGTCATTTTGAAGGCAAAATAAAAATGTTTTTTTTTTTTTTTTTTTTTAGATTTTATTTTAAAGAATTTTAAGACGAAATTTAACGAAATGTTTTCCAAGAATTAAGTTTCCTTTATCAGGTGTAGAATACAACGAGACAAAACAACTGATTTTTGAAATAGGACAATTTGTTGCAAGGCTACAATTTCTTCGTCTACAAATAAATAGTATTTTTCAGAAAAAAAAATTGGAAACGTCGGCAAAAATCGAAAAAACGTCTGAAATTTAATAGAAATCGTCTGAAACAATTTTTAAAACAAATAGTAATCGTCTGAAAAAATATAAAAATCGTCTGAAAAATTAAAAACTTGTCTGAAAATATAAAAAAAATGAGTAAAAGGGAATATTCATAGAGACAAAAATAATGCTGACTATTTATTCAGATTTTCAGACGAAATTTCAAGTTTTTCAGACGAATGTTTAAAAAAAGCTGACAAAAACTAGCATCAACAAATTAGAAGATGAAAATAATTTCTTTTCAGACTAAAATGTTTTAACCCTTGTTGCAATGGGATTCCATAAAACTGTGTTTGGTTCGAGCTGACAATTTTTGTGCCTTTTTTGACGAATGTATGTATAAGCAAGGAGCGCATTGAAACGGTGATCAAGTAGCGTGGCAGTGACGTGGTGACAAAGTGGCAGGTGGCATAGGAGTGGTGAACAGTTGATGTGAAGATGGAAGGGCGACAGAGAGGTATGAAAATGATTTAACGATCACTGAAGTGACAAAAAACGCACGGTGCCACCGATTCTATAGTTTTAAAATGTCGTCCTATGTTCAATTCTTTATCGTCTCGCATGTTTTTAGTACCAAAATCCAACAACGACACCAGCCTCTACAATATGTTATGCTTCTACAAGGGATATAAAAAAAAAAAAAAAACAGCCGCTTGCCATTCGAAAATCAAACTTGTTCAAGATAAGTGGATAAGTGAATGGTGGCATCACGCCAGCTGAAAAATGACACGTGTCGCCCCCAAAAGTACAAAATACCAAGCCAAGTATCAATGTTCACCAACGGTTCAAAGACAGAATGATCGTAGGATCGGGTGTCTTCTTAATGGAACTAAATATCTCCAAATCGTACCGCCTTCCAAATTCTTCCGGTGTCTTTCAGAGACACTTCAGTAGTAGCAAATGTGCTAGCTAGGCGCGGCTTAAATCTTGACAGCTTAGTAAAATCGAAAATGTTTTACCACTACCACTTGTTCCATATACCGAACTCTGGGAGAACTCATTTAACAGGAGTGATTATAAAGTTTTGTTTTCTTACCGGTCAGTCGCCATCATTTGTTAGAACAGGGAGGAGTTTGCTTCTTCCGTTGAGGCCTACTTTTCGAAAAGATGTTCTGTGATCGCCTTTCGAAGTCACTTCAAATGTTGTCCCGTTGGACTCTGTCCCGGACCGGAAATCAATTGTTACAAGGGTCACTACGTTCAGATAAACCATGAGTGAAACAAGACGAAAAACTGAAGTCCCTTGGCCCATCAGATTACCTGAGAATATTGAGACACTGAGAGCTTCAGTCTGCCCTTGGACTTTCCGATAGTTTAGTGAAGGGAATTCTTGATGAATTTTACTTAGGGAACACTTTTTACCAATCCGTAGGTGTGGGAGTCATAAAACCCTGTGGCATTACACCGGATCTACATTGATCTAAGTGTGTGACATACAGGATTCTCCTGTTTTGCAAACCCACTAACCTAACCTAACCTATAACCTAGGGGACATTTGGCTCCAACACTATGGAGCAACGACTGATTTTCGGTCCCGTTTGAGTTGACGGGCTTTAGAGGAGGAGATTGAACAGCGAACTCTACTAGTTGTACAAGACATGTAGAGCGAATGGACACCAACGCTCCGGCCCGAAGAGTCTTCGATTTCAACCCGGAGGAACAACGCAGTAGAGGAAGACCTCGCCTTAAGTGGCGCGCAAAAGTGGAAGCGAACCTCAAACAACTTGGAGTGCGTAACTGGAGGCGGTTTACTAAAGATCGGCCCAACTGGAGGGGCGTGTTGGTTGAGGGCCAGGTCCACCGCCCGGACTGTAGTGCCATCAATGGAATCTACTATGGAGCAACGTCTTACACTTTAAGGGCATCAAAGGCCGTTTTGAGGAAAAACTTCCTGGGGCGCCTCATCCCAATATAGAGGGCGATTTGTTGTGGCCAAATTGGCGGAGCGGGTATGTTGGCAATTTCTGCCCCAATGTTGGCCTCTAGGTCTTGTAGGGTCCTTGGAAGGTTGACATAAACGCGGTATTTCAAAAAAATCGCTAGTGGCCAACCTGCTTCGCCGATGTTGATCTCCCAAGGACCCTATACAAGACCTAGAGGCCAACAAAGCTTTGCAACCAAGTTTAGTCCTCCTAATAGCAGAGAGCTGTCTCAAAATTGATCCAGACTGACCAATTCTATACAATGAAAACTCAGCATTGCTTAAAAAACTCACTATAAGATTATTTTTTTAAAAGTCTAACATTCAAAAATGGACATCCTCCAATAAATTCCCCAACTTCACACTATGTGTCTTCGCACATCATTATGGCAATCAATTTGAGTCTATAAATGGCCGAAAGTAAAACTTTCCATCAGCGATTACTTCACACATCAACCAAAGTCTACCAAATTCAGTTTAAATTTTAAAGAGTGAAAACGACCATTAGGAGGACTCTAGACTCAATAATCGATATTTAACAATAAATCTTTGTTAAGAAAAAATGCGAGTTGATATTCTGTATCCGTGTGTAGTAAGCTTGAAGCAATTTACTTTTTTGACAGCGAAACGAAAATTATGAAATATGACTAAATCGCATTTACATAGACTAGGCAGCACCACCACCACCATCATCATCACCATGGCCAGAAAGGTTTTAAAATCCGTTTTTGTTTTTATAATTTTCTTTGCGAACATAATTAGAAGGAAAAGAGCAAAAGTTTAAAAGTTATTAACCATCAGCCGCCGCCGCTAGCACTTGGTAAGACCAATGATCTTCAACCATGGAATGTACAAGTACTCGTACGAAAATGCGTTCCTCTGCTGGTGGTAATATTTAGAATCCAACAACATCAAAATTAGAGTACAATGTCTGAAGAAGACTAAGAAGGATACAATAAACTTTGCTTAATTGAGCATGTTGTTGTTGGCAGATGAGGGGAATATTAAGATATTTATTATGGCATAAGCAGCAGCAACAAAGAAGACATGGGTTGAAGAATAAAAATAACAATTTTGACTCTTCAAAGCTGATTATAATTTTTTTTTTCTTGTTAAAGAGATGAGCACAGTGAGTGAACTTTTAAGTACACGAGAAGCTTAATGAGCGCTAAGATTTCATTTGACTTGAGAAAAATTTTAAATTGATGTAGTGATGTATACGTCATTCGAAAAATATAATACTTGTACCTATGACAGACATTTGATCTTTGAGTGGATTAAATTCTTGAAGTGTGTTATTAGGATGGAAGAAGAAAGATGATCGGATAGGGTTGCCAGCTTTTCCACTAGAACAATCCAATAGGCAAGCCCAATGTCATCTATGAAAGACAAAAACTGGAGGTCAACTCATCTAGGGATATTTTTTCCAGAAATATAACTTAAAACCAAAATTGAAGGCGAATGACAGTTGAGTTGGGCTGCAGGAAATAAGGCGCCAAAGGAGAAAATGAAATAAGGCCCAAATTAGGGGTAAAAACCAACCCCAATTTTCATTAGGAAATAAGGCCCCAAATTTTATTAAAAATCGTTGTTTTTGTATCCTGTATAATTTTTTGGGACGTTATTTCATTTTTTTTGTTTGGGTTTATTTCATTGGGGCCTTATTTCGCACAGACGACGCACGTTGAGTTGGCCCTGAAGATCAGTTGCATCGTAGATGAGTTGTGTTGGTATGATAGCCATGGATGAGTTGTACGAGGTGAAAAGTTCTACCATCAATCGAGTAGTGTAATAATTGATTTCGGTCAAAGTTTTATAATGGCCGCGTTCAATACGCTTTTGCATAGCTAGTCAAAAGCCTCTGATTCGTCGATTTGACTACAAATCTAGGCAAATTTTGTGTTTTAGGCAAGATTTTCTGCCTAATTCTACGATAAACTGTCGCCTAAATATTTAGGAGCGTAAGCACATTGAACTGGGCCTACATATATGTTCTATGGATTCGACAAGTTTGACACTCAATGGGAGATATTTGGGGACAACTTTCATTTTTTAAGCGGTTGGTTTTTTAAATGAAAAAAAAAAAAAAAAACAAGGAAAATTTGCAAAATTGAGTGCATTTTTTATTACGGTCGATAAATTAGTTCTTGCCATTTATTATAATTGCCATTTGAATATTATTTCGTGTAAATATTGACCGCGACTACGCTTCAAGTGGTCTATACGAAATGTCAAATTTTTGTATACTTTTTCCAACATATCGACTGGTATCTCACCAATAACACGAGTTATGTTGTCTTCCAAGGCGGCAATAGTAGCTGGTTTATCCGTATAGACCAGAGACTTTACATATCCCCACAAAAAATAGTCAAGCTGCGTCAAATCGTACGATCTAGGGGGCCAATTCACAGGTCCAAAACGTGAGATGAATTGCTCACCATATTCGCCTCGCAATATGTCCATGGATTCGCGACACATTTTTTAACTGAGCACGATTTTTGGTAATAAAATTCAATAATTTGCAAACGTTGTTCGGGCGTAAGCATATTTATGGCGAAATGGCAATGCTAACTGACTGATCATTTTTACTTTGACACTTGTCACGAATCACGCGTGAACTGTCAAAAAAATCAGGCTAAAAAACCAAACAGCAAAAAAATCACACTTTATATCGGTTGGTTTTGAATTTCTTTGAATTTGTTGGACGTTACTACTTACAACTAGAAATTTGGGAAACAAAACAGTCGTATTCGAGGCCATAATGTCTAATATTGTCCAAAATAATTTGTGGTAAAAGTCCATTTGAAAGTGGAGCCCCATCAACTAGGGGCAGTTGCCATTAGTGGCAAGATGGAGTTGAATTAGGATGGGCTTGGATGGGACTGTAAAATAAGCTTACAAACGTGTTAATTCCACATTTTTTGGAAGGCTCAAGTAGCAAGCTTACGAAAGTTCAGTATGTTCATACACACATACTAAACGGTTCTCCAATAGGGACGGGTAGATTTTGACAGTTCATGGCGGCCACGTTGTTTCATGTGTTTTTAGTATTTCTGTTGCTTTTTTGTTGCTTTTTAGACACTTTATGACAAATCACCTCACCATGTCAAGCGTTGAGAAAATTTATTATCAAAATGGGTTTTTCTCTTAGTCGACACAGTAGCTAGGTCTTCGAAAACATCGCTGCTGTCCGTGATAGTGTGCAGGAGGCCCCGAGGCAGTAAACTCGCTACTGAGCTCTAGAACTCGAGCTTTCGCAAAAATTGATACGAACGACATGTGGTTCAAACAAATGATGCCACAATGGACATTCTGCACGAGCGATTTGAGGACTGATCATCTCACACATCAAAGGCAAAGTGAACCACCGAGATCGTGCGAATTAACCCTTTTAGACTTCTTCTTGTAGGATTTCCTTTAAATTGCAACAAGGCGCAACAAAGTCCAAAGGCAATATAACCCGTGCCGTCGTCGCTCAAACTATCGAAAATTGGACCTCTCGGATGCGCGCCATAAAGCGAAGCTACGGCTGCCATTTGAACGGCTTCATATTATTCCACGCAAATTCCCATTTTTCATAGCGTGAAAGTTGAAGCCTTCGATTGCATGTAGTTTGCTATACATTTGATATAAGTTGAGACCGTCTTGCAAGTAGTGTGATTTGAGTCAACTTTCAGACTATCCAAATAAATTAGCCGTTCTCGTGTTTTTAAAATTACAGTGAAAATACAATCAAATGCTGTCAAGTCGTATAATTTAGCCGGAATGTTCTTTTTTTTTTATTGTAAGACTTATTCTGGGAAAACGAACAGTTCCTTGAGGTACTTGGTGCATATAGGTGCATATAAGTTGTGGGCGCAATTTCTCAGTTGTCAATGAGATAGCCTACTAAGCGAAGGGTCTCCGGTTCAGTGTCGATCCCCACGGAAAAACAACAAATTACACCATTCTTTCCACTGTGTCACTTCTAGCGAAAGTCTGGCAAACATCCGGGACTATAACTGTTCTGAAAAAGGTTCCCAATTTAGCCATTTGAACTCCGCAAAAATTGTAGGTCCCTCCGTTTGCCCTAAAAATAAATACTCAATACAAACGAATAGATTAGAGAAGCTAGGCATAAGGGGCTTCCCAAAAAATACTTCTTCCGAATGGATTTCGTATCCCAATTTGAGCTGTTGCCATCAATTAGTCGCGTCCCATATCAGTGATCAGTTGATTGATGGTAATTCCCGAAATTACGTTTTCCTAAAAAATATTAAGGACAACAAACAAATTTTGTAGTTCCCGGATAAATTTAAGTTAAAGCTATCAGGGAATGTACTCACATACCTACTTCGTTCAGGTCTAATATTTTCAAAATGCTTGCTGATTTGTCATTAAAATATCTATACAGTCATCGTTTTTAAGGCTAACAGTGATAAAAGCTTGCCAATAAAACCTTTATTTATAGTGATAGTTCATTCCATACCCTTGACTCTGAGAATCTACATGTATATTTTTAGAACTGCATGAGGCATTCGCGTTCTCCATGCGATTACCTTCAAAATTTAATTGCCACCTTAAACCTTACAATTATGATCAATCATTATATATAGCCTGATGTCATCATTACACCATCAATAATTAGGAATTCATGAAATCCCGTCAAAGGAATAAACAATACTTGTCAAATATCACATTCAACTCTTATGCCCAGGTGTCCATGTCCACTTCGTCATCATCATCATCATCATAGTAGTTGATTGCGCGGAATCATAGTTCATTGTGACTGAAGAAATAACATTTCTGTTCCGTCATCACAATGGCATAACTACGAGTACTACTAAAAATAACAATAGAACCCACTTCGGTTATTTTCATATACCATATGAGTGAGTACCCGTAGCAGTAATCGCATGCATACCGTACCGGTACATAAGACAACACTGTCAATTAAAATGCTCGCTAGCGTAGTAAATTGACGATTAACAGCTTACCAACTGACACATAATTACGCCCAGACGACAGACAGACAGACAGAACGACAGACAAATGCACAGCAATCAAAATTGGTCGTGAAAATTTGCAATTTATTCGTGGTTATAAATAAATCATTTTCTAATCGATTTTCTCAGTCCTATAGTCAATTAAAAGAAAAACCAACCCGCAAACCCCCTCTTGCAACTTCCACGCACGCATCTCATTAGAAGACCAGACCGGTGCTGTTGCTGTTACCTTCAAAAGGTACCGCGCCGCGCATAGGCAACTCAAACTCCAAGGATTCGAATTCGAATTTGGATTCAAAGAAAATCAATTAAAAGGCGAGATAGTGAATTAAAGTTTTTTTATGCGTCTCTCTATAGCATAAGGGAATCATTCGCCTCTAATGAGACATCCGTGTGTCACGACTGAGAAAGGTTTCGCCGATTAAAAGGTTGAATACATTCAGTACTATAAATAAAATTGCAATAAAATTGTAAGTGGATACATTTGGCTTCTTTGTTTTATCTTCAGTTTTATAATGGCTAATGGTGACATCTCGGATACCTATGAAATGTCACTTGACGAGGGTAATTTAATTTGGTTTCCAATTTGACAACAAACTTGTGAGTGTTTGAAAGTGAAATTGTTGCAAGGGTTCGATTACAATGTAGTCGCCTTACATTTGATGGACGTTTTTGATAAGTTAAGGCAGGTTTCTTGTCTTATCAATTAAAAAAATAATAATTTAATGAGCTGGATTACATGCGAAACTTGTACTAGTTAAGGAGGGTTGGGAATAGGTAAGGTAGGTATGCTTCTTGGTATAAATAATGTTGACGAATTTCTTAAATTGTCATTCATCAGCCGAAATAAAATGCTAGGTATATATCTCAAGATAAGTTTAAAAATGGTATTGAATTGATAACAGTAAACAAAAATGTTCGAAAACTTTTCGCAACAATCATAGGTATCTACCTATAAATTCTACAAGCGGGCCCGGCAAACGTTGTTTTGCCTGCTCCTACATTTTCATTGTCCGTTAATTGCTCTATTGCCGTTTTATTATTTAAAATTTTATGTATAATTATACCCTCCACAGGAAGGTATATTCACTTTGTCATTACATTTGTAACGCCAAGAAGGATTCACCGGAGACCCTATAAAGTATATATATTCTGAATCAGGATCACATTCTGAATCGATTTAGCCATGTCCGTCTGTCTATCTGTCTGTCTGTTGAAAACACGATAGCGTCCAAACGAATTGACCTAGGTATATGAAATTTTGTAGGAGGACTTCTTTTTATCGTCGTCAGGTTGGTATTGAAAATGGGCTATGTCGGTCAAGTAGTTCTGGTACCTCCCATACAAAACCACTCTTAAACCCATGTGTCTCTCTATCTATTGAAATCACGATAGAGTCCAAACGAATCGACTAAGGCGACTGAAATTTTGTGAGAGATTTTAATTTTACGGTTGTCAGGTTTGTAATAAAAATGGTCCATGTCGGTAAAGTAGTTCCGTTACTTTCCATACAAAGTCAATATTCGACCAATTTATCTCTCTAGCTGTTGGAAACACCATAGCGTCCAAACGAACCGACTTAAATGAATAAAATTTTGTGGGAGGACTTCTTTTTACCGTTATCAGGTTGGTATTAAAAATTGTCTATGTCGGTCAAGTAGTTCTGGTACCTCCCATACAAAAACAATATTAGACACAGGCGTGTACCTGTACAGTACATACAGTGGAGGGTATCAAAGCATCGGCCAGACCGATGATAACACTTTTACTTGTTTTTTTTTAGTGTTTATTATTTGAAATTTTATTCATGTTTATACCCGGTACCACACTGTGGTGAGGGTATATTCACTTTGTCATTCCATTTGTAACGCCCATAAGGAGGCGTTGTAGGTATGACAAACTACATATATTATTGATCAGCATCACTTTCTTAGTCGATCTAGCGATGTCCGTCTGTCTGTCCGTCTGTCCGTCTGTCCGTCTGTCCGCACGATTACGGCCGTAATTTAAGAGCTATCGACTTGAAATTTGGTATGTAAGCTTTTATCCACCAAACTGAGGCTAAGTTCGAAGATGAGCAAGATCGGATGAAAACTACTACTACCTCCCATACAAAAATATCAGATTTATATAGCTTTTTATGTTAAAAATTAAATTTAAATAGCTACAGTAAAGATAGCAAGTTTAAACTTTGCACATATTGTTTTAATAATATTTTAAAATTTTTGACAAAAAATGAGCTTGGTCGAATAATAAGTACCCATACCTCCCATACAAATATATAATTTTTTAATACTAAAATATTTTTTTTATTTTACAATAATATAGTACCGGGTATTTGAGCTTCGGCATAGTCGAAGATAATTGTCTTACTGGTTTTTTTTTTTTTTTAGTGTATATTATTTGAAATTTTATTCATGAGCTTATTTTTGCTTTTTAAATTTGTTTTATTATTTAAAATTTTGTGGAATCGGATCGCAGCGCCACCTACCGGGTCCAATTCTGAATCTAAACCATCTTTAGATCCATTCAAACACACACACAAAATTTCATTAAAATCGGTCCTGCCGTTTAGGAGGAGTTTGGTTACAAACACGTACAGAATTATATATATAAAGATAAAACACTTCCGCATCCTGAATCGAGATGACATATTTCCGTTTCGCTTTGTAATTTCCTTTCCATTATTAGAGCCAATGGAGCACTTTACCAAATGCTATATTAAGTTCACGTACGCCAAACGAGCAAAGTGCTATGGTAAAAAAAAATGTAATTAACTACATTTCCTACTTCAACGTAAGTTTATTAAATCTTCTTCTACTCATTGACATATTTACTTGCTTTTTTCGATAAGACCCCGATAGTGTGACTGAAAGACTGTGTGTTCCGCATACATTAATTAAAATTGTTTCAAACTTAAAACGTGATGTTTTTCTAACAGAAGTATCTGCAGACGGATGTCGCTTATCTTAATGAATTTTTGGCACTACATCTACGTGATCATTTGCAAGAAATACTTCCGAGAACAACTCTTATCAAAAGATGTGAGTTTGTGCCGTCAAAATATTGTATCTCATTTAGGTATCTATCGGCATTAATTCCCCCTCGACTATACCTATGTTCTATAAGTAGGTAAATATTTCCGCAAAGATAATTGTGGACGTTCTTTTTTTACCAAGTTTTATCGAGATAGATATTCATTATAAATGATATGACCCGTAGATATTTATATATGCAAATCAACACACAAAATGCTAAATTACTGCGTATTTGAATGTAATGTTTGTTTACTTTTCAAATAGTAGCTAGCTATCTCGTACAAAAAAAACTGAGTATTGAATTATAGCACTTATGATAATATTGTAGCTATGATACGTATGCGGATATCCCGAGGAAATACTGTGAGGAGATTCAACGTTGAACGGCTACAAACGCAACAAACCGCCAAAGCTGTTGTCGAACGCGTATCTCTCAACTTGTCGAGAAGTCCTGTACATCTCTAGCATCAAGTGCTGAAGATCAGTGGCATCGATGCCAAGAAGACATCAGAAACGCCGTAACTGATGTGCTAGGCTTCACCCGAAAACCACCACGAATCCCTTGGTTTGCTGAAAAGTGCCGGCAAACAAATGCAGCAAAGCAACTCGCCTACAAAGCGGCGCTGCAGAAAAGGACGAGCAGCTCGTGAGCTCTACGAACAAAAGAGGAGGGAAGAACACAGGCTTCTCCGGAAGAAAAAGAAAGAGCATGAGAAGCCCGCGATCGAGAAAATAGAAAGAACAATGTTTGGAAGTTTTAGCAAAAAATAAAAAGAACGTGCCATGGGAACAAGACCCGAACAGAGACCTGTAGAGACAAACAAGGAAATCTGGTAGTAGAGTCACAGTCGGTTCTGAGGACATGGAAAAACCATTTCTGCAGACTGTTAAACGGCAAAGACGACACAAATTCCGCTGTCATGACGATGTCAGCCAAGACTACCGTTCACCTGACTAAAATGAAGTGAGGATAGCAATATTCAAGTTCAAATCCAAAAAAGCTGCTGGACCGAACGGTTAAACTGCCGAGCTTTTCAAGGCAGCGGGAGATGACTTGGTACAGAGCATACACCAACTGGTCTCCAAGGTTTAGTCAGAGGAAAGTATGCCTGATGAATGGAGCCTCAGCATTATTTGCCAGATCTATAAAAAAGGAGACGCTCTAAACACCGCCAACTGTAGAGGCATCAGTGTCCTTAGCATCGTTTTACAAGGTCCTGTCTGCCGTACTGTGTGAACGCCTGTAAGTCCACAACCGACCAAATATTCACACTACGGCAGATCCTGGAGAAAACTTAGGAGTCCAAATCGATACTCACCACCTATTTATTGACTTTAAGACCGCATATGACAGCCTTACAGAGCCATGTCTAGCTTTGGCATCCTTGCCAAACTTGTCAAATTGTGCAGAATGACGATGGAGAACGATCGCTGCTCCGTAAAGGTGGGAAACAATCCGAGACTTTTGATGTCACAAAAGGATTTAGACCAGGTGATGCGTCATGTGAATTTTTCAATATCATTCCAACACCCAGGGGCTCAGAACTGGAGTCCTTCGAGTCCAACCCGAAGGGACAACTCAGTAGAGGAAGACCTCGCTTTAGGTTGCGCGTGCAAGTGGAAGGGGTGTGCGCAACTGGAGGCAGTTAGCGAAAGGTCGCGCTAACTGGAGAGGCGTACTGATTGAGGCTTAGGTCTATCCTGGACTGTAGGGCTACCTAAGTCCTAAGTAAGCAATTAAGTATTTATGATATGTAAACTTGCCTGTGCCTAAGAATATAGTGCTTAAGACGGTTATCATCTGCATGTTTGTCAGAGGTATAATTTGTCGTTTGCCGGTGGTTGAACTTGGCACTTCTCAGTAGAAGTACAGAAAATTTACACTACGGCGCGGCAGTCGGTGGACACCCAAGGCCTAGCTTCTCGGCTCGCAACCATTCGTTTTGTGTGAGTTTCTATTTTTGGAACCAATGGAAGGGACCTACAATTTTATGCTGAGTCCGAACGGCTGAATTGAGAAGCTTTTTCAGGACAGTCATACTCTCGGATGTTTGTCAGACGTTCGCGAGATAATAATTATAAAAAAATTCCAGCAGCTTACAAATTATGTGCTTTATTATTGAAATTTTTTGAATGGGTTATTTTTCATCCCCAAATACCATTACGGGAACCTTAACTGATGGACTTCCTTAGACTCCAAAAAGAACTGCATGGTTACAAGTTTTCTATTTGGTGGAACAAACGCCAGTGCATCCAATCGAAAGCTTCCAGTCACTTTATTCACATCGATAATAAGGTCCTTTATGCCCAAAACACATGTGCAGAAATTCTGAATGCTTCACTGCATGCAGTACTGCAGATGAAACAGATGTGCAGAATTCAATTTGCAGCGTTTGTTGTCAATGCGGGGAAAAATACATGAGTGAAACACAGACGACAAATAATTCCCGTCTCTCTTTTCCTCGTATGCATCAGTAGCTGAATTTAAAAATTCGATGCTGCCAAGTCTATTTAATTTAATTCACTGCGTGGCTATGCAGTGGATTTAGAAATAGAGACATGTTGCAGTGCTGCGGTGGCTGCAGAATTTACATTTGTTTCACCACATAAGAACATGTGTATTCTAATCCTGCTGCGCAGTGATTTCTGCACGTGTGTTTTGGGCATTATGTACATATACGAATCCCTATACAAACAATCAGTTGTCTCATTGATGAGTATCCCCTTTAACTTTGCGTAAGAAATACTTACAATATAAGGACACGTGTGATTCAAATTAGTATATGGTAAGTATATCGTGCTGAGGATACGAAAATACTTGCTCTTGACGCGGTTTTTCGCAAAAAAATCACAAAATCACAAAAATCACTCTGTTATATTGGACAAGAAAGGTCTATAGTTGTTAGACGGTGTCTTCTTAAAAATTTGAAAATTTACCTATAGAAATAAACATTGTGCATTAGTGGACAATAATTTCGAATTTTGAAATAAAACTTCTTACAAGGACATTATTGACTTGTCGAATGATATTCGCACTCATGTTTATCACAGTTTTGAACCTAGTCAAAGCCTTTGCTGAAGATTTTAGATTCTCCAACGTCGTTGGATCATGTAAAATGCAACCGGGTTTTTCAAAATTTATGACTATCTCACACTGGAAGAGGGATATAATTTTTAATTTATTATGAAAAATATACAATACTGAATGTAGAAAATGTTCTTACTTTAGTAGATATATCACTGTACAGTGTACAGAGCACATTTAGGGTGACGATAATAAGTCCAATGGTGGTCGTCATGGTTCTATTTGGTGACTGAGCCAAATTAACCTGAACGTAAAATTTGCTTTTAATTTGCAATCTCTATTTGAGATATCAAAAATTAAAAAGAATTTTATTTAAACAAATGTTATCTGTAGAAGGGATCAGTTAAATGATTTTAGTTAGCTATGACTGCGTTTATATCTTTTTTTAATATTAAACAAATTAATTTATAAGATTACTAGTTGGACCTGGCACAATTCCGTTGCCGTCTGGTGGCCGTAATAGTTGGCCACCAGACGGTAAGACACTCCCAATGCCACCTATCGTAAAATGCGAATAAATTGATTTTTCGGAATTTTCTTTCTACATAAACCTAAAATACAACAATACGAACAAAACAAAAATAAATCATGAAAATCGGCGCAGCTGTTCTCGAGTTCTAACGTCATAGAGTTTCACCCCATAGAAGATGTCTTTTTTTTTTTTTTGTATGGAAGGTGCCACGCCCCTTTGTCCAATTTTAACTAATTTTCACAGCAACTATCCCGGACCAATACCTAAGATTGCATGAAAATTTGAGATCAATCGGTTCAGTCCTTTTCGAGATATAAAATGTTTAATGTTTTTTTTTTTTTTTTTTGTATGGGCAGTGTCACGCCCCTTTGTCCATTTTTGGCCAAACAAAGCCTATCACAATTATCTATCCCATAGCTTTCGATTAGTATAAGAGTTTTTCAAATCGGTTTATTTTTATGCAATATTGGGATGAGCTGTGTTCATAGTTGCCATGCGCTCACAATATTTTAAAATCTTAAAACCCCATATTTGGTAATTTAAAAAACAAAATACCCAACTCTTTACTTAAATATATTTTTTTTGTACTTCTTAAAAGTAGAAATTAAAAGTTTAAAAATCCGCAAATAAAACAAATTTCACCTTTATAAGCATTTTCAAAATTAAATTTTAAATTTGTTAATTTGAATACATTAGCACATTCGCTGCCAAGCAAATTTTGCCAATGTTTCCACAACGGCCGTGTCATTCATAAGTGAATGTCGGGACATTAGCAAGATAAGGCCATGTCATTTAATAACGCACGACACTATGAACAAACTGAATAGGGATTAAGGAGCCTGGCCTCTGGTGATCACAACTGTGTACTTAGTTTAAAAAAATCTGGAAAAATATTTTTTTTGCAAAAAAAACTGTCATACACATATAAATATTGTGGCCCCCACCGAAACGTGAATGTCATTCATTTTTGAATGACGTGGCAGTGAATGTGTTTTAAACAAACGTGCTATTAATGCATCAAGTCATTTACAAGAGAATAATTTGAAAAAGCTTATAAAAAAATTATGTCAGTTCTATTTTTAAAGAAAACAACAACGCTTTAACTGATGTAAATTTTTAGTATTGTTCACTAAGGTTTTAGACTCAAACTTAGTACGCTGCTCGAACTAAATTTTAACTGTCATTCAAAATTCTCTCCAATATTTAGCTGAGCCAAATTTAAGCGAATCCATTTAGCCGAGTAGTAAGTTGCATCAGTTAAAAAAATCAAAATTTCATTTCAGACTGTATACTTCATTAAATGTATCTGTCAAAATTTAGCGCACATTTTCTTAAGCTAAATTTTGACAGATAGTTTAGCTTTTTTTTTCTGTTGTGTTTTTGTGTTACGGAAAAATAAATAAGGATGAGTTTTTGCAATGAATACCTACATATCGACGAGGAATACCTTCGAAGTGAAGCATTTGAGATCAAAGACAAGGAAAAAAGAAAGCGCAACGAAAATAAAACATTTTTCGTGTCGATGAATTTTTGAAGTAAATATTATTTTCAACGAACATCTGTTTTCTGTGACACATAATATCCACAAAGTACTCCAAGTCAAAATGTAGCTAGGATTTTAGCAAATGTTTGGAAAGAAAAATTGGAGAGCCGCTAAAATTTTGTTTCGCGTACTTGGCGTGAGTTTAGGCGGATGAACAAATAAATAGAAATATGTAAAGGTAAACAAATTTTTAAGTGAGACGATCTTATTTTAATCAGATGTTGTACCTAAAACTAAAAAGAGGTCCCTTAAAGATTCGAAAAATATTTGCTTCACTACACTGCTTTTGAAACACCTTCACATTTTTTCGTGTACACTGTAGAACTCACACTTGCCCTAGAGCTAGACCCAGTTAAAACATTCCTAAATGTTGTGCTTTATTTTAAAAACTATTATAAATGCGTTTTTAATTGTTTGGTCACTTGAAAGTTGAAAAAAATCAACATAAATCCTTCGTTGCAACTAATAAGACCTTCACAACAATCTTCGATTAGTAACCTCCTTAAACTCCACAAAGAACTGCATGGTTACCAAATTTCTGGTTTTTTCAATAGCCAACACGTCCAGCCGATAATTTCCACTCATCCAAAACCATTTCAATGAATTAATGTCGATAGTTAGATTCCTTATGTACACAAATCCCTGTAAGTAATAAATTATGTCTATTGATTTTGATTCTCTCCTTAATGTTTACACACAAACACTTACGATATAAGGACATGTATGATTCAAATTAGTATAGTTCATATACACTGAAGTGATGATGCGCATATATTTGCTGTTTACACGATTCTTTGAGAAGTAATCACAATAATTCTCCGTTACATTGAACAAAAAGGGTCTGTAGATGTTAGACGATGACTTTTTAAAAAATTGCATATTTATCTATTATACAGAAATACATGAATTGAAGGAAATTTTAATTTTAAACAACTTCTTACAAAAACATTATTAACTTGTCGAATGATAGTCGCACTTAGGTTTATCATGGTCATCGACCTATTGACAGCCTTTGCTGAACACTTAAGATTCTCCAGTGTAGTTGGATCGTGTAGGATGCAACCGGCTTTTTCAAAATTCAGTACTATATCACCCTGGAAAAGGGACACGGCTTAGAATTTATTTAAAAAAAAAAACAATCCTATCCTTACTTTGCTATAAATTATAACAGTACAAAGAACGATAATAGGCCAAATATTGATCGTCATGGTTCCGATTGGTAACTGAATTCAAATCGGAAATATTGTTTTTAACTTCGAATGAAATCACGCATCCATTTGGCAGCCGAAATTAAAACAATTTCGTCTAATATTATCAGCAAAAGGGATCAGTTGTTCAACTTTCCTAAGGCCAGTCGCACACTGGCTATACGATTGGATAAAGAGTTTCTATCTTTTACATGGAATTTTATTATACTTTATTATTTTATACTCTTGAGTGGCACTCTTCGCTATCTTAGAGGTTTTATCTACCAACATTTGGTTTTTCTTTTCGCTCCTTTGTTTTCGACTGAACTTAGAAGTCTAAATGGCCGTAGCAACGTCTGCATCTTAATATAGTTTCCGACTGATATATTGCAGCGTTCTATTTCTACTATCACAAAAAAACTAGAGTCGACTTTGACACATGCCAGGCTTGAAGGTTCCTATTTTAAAAAACGAAAAATACCTACTATCGAGACCAACAGAAAAATATTACACACTCTTTCAATTAAAAGTTAAAACTGAAAATAGTTATTTATAGAGTTACCAGATTAAAAAAATACGGAAAGGGGGAGTTTTCGTGAGTTTTCTAGGGGGACAAGTGTTCATTTTTTTTTTAATACTAAGGTTTATACTTTTCGTGTTTTTTAACGTCGCACCAACTGCCATAGATTATTTTAAAACTTGAATTGCAAATTAAACACGCCGCATATTCAGGACCTTCTTTGCTTTTTTTAACCTCTCACTCGAAACTGTTTTACCAACACTGATTATATGAACATTTCCTTTTTTTTATTTGTTTTTTCTTTGAGTTCATCAATTTTTCTTTAAAAAGTAAATTTTGGTTTGAATACAAAAACTGACAAAGAGACAGATAACAGTACAAAATAAAAACTTACAGGAGAACAATCTTATAAAAAATATTAAAAGAAAGTATGTATTTTGAAAGCTTTCAATTGAATGTTTTCTTTTATTGGCTTTTGACTTAATAAGGGGGGCAATGGTTTGTGTTAGGGGGGACAAACAACATTTTGGTATGAAAAATGGGGGCGTATGGTAACCCTAGCTATTTGTTTATTTTTAAATCCGCTTCACTACACCTTTAACATAATATTACACATTTGTTCAAATAAGTGAATACTATATTCACCCCTATTCCCGTTGACGTTTGTCGTAAACGACTCGTATTTCACTTCGTTTTTTAGTCGCTGTTTGCAATTTTTTGAGAATTGAAATTATGGTGAACACATAGAGAAAAAAATAAAATTGTTAACAAAAGTAAAAAAAAAAATCTGAACTTCCTTTTACAACGACACGAAACATCAGTCGTATACGACAAGCGCCAACGGTAATAGGGTTGATTAAGTTGCTCAAACGACAGCACCAATCCAGTCAATAGTTTCCAATTATCCAAAGCCATTTATATCGATAGTAAGGACCTTTATGTCTACGAATCCCAATGAAACGTTGAATCGCGAAATACAAATCCTTATACAAAAACATTGTTTAATATGTAATGGTCGTCGTTCGACGTATTAACAGCTTTTGCTGAATGGTTTTAACTGAAGAAATGATGTATGATCGGATTTTGAAGTTTACATAATTTCGTTATAATGAGTCGTTTTATCAGTAAAAGGCGTCAGTTGCTCTTCAATTGTATAAACATTTACAGATACATAATCTAAAGCTGTATAGGGGGACTTTGGATTGCAGGTAACTGATATAACTATACGATCAATATGTGTTATGGTGTTCAGCGGCCTTAGCTATTAACAAACAAATTGACACAAAAACAGTCAACCATGTGAATCAGTTTAATAGTAAAAATTACATTTTCCAATAGTACAGATAGCCCAAAGTTGTTCTATTTAGGTTGAAATAATAGCTGTGATTTACTACCCCAATGTTTATCTGATGGCTGAAAATTGAGCCTTATAAATGAAAATATAATTATTTACTCATGTATGAAATAAAGTCACCAACGAGATAGCATCTTTTGGCTGGCGAGTAACTATGGAGCATTTTATAATATTTATAGAGAATTTTATACTTGTGACATGTAGTACACACTTGTTGTTTTGTGGTACGGGCCATGGAGATAAAGTGCCCAAAAGTAGGTATTGGATAGTTCACAAGATGGTCAAAGAATAGTTCACTAGAAGAGGGAGAGTCGGTGGTCAACGGTGACTATTTCTAATAAGGTCAGCTCCATATTGGTCCCCCTCAACTCTAGGATGTGCAATATGGAATCCGTGCAAATGGGTAGGTAGGAGTTATCTGCAGAATAGAACTACAATCTCAACAAACTCGGAGTGCCCGCATCTTATGTTGTATTGAATGTATATTTGAGAATAGGCAGTGAAATCAGAAAAAAAAAATACATTTGGTTAAAAACTGTTCCACAGGACAAAGGCTTTGAAGGACATAGCCTAAAACCATCACACAGTCTTAAGAAACATTTAAAAAAAAGTTTCATTAAAATCTGTCCAGTAGTTTCGCGCTTTGAGGTAACAGAGAAAGTTTCAACAGTTTTTATACATACACTGAGCCTCAAAAGTGAGTGAACATGGACGATCTTCTGAGTTTTCATTAGGGTCTAAAAAAAACCAACAGTCTGTAAAAAGTTTGATAAAATAACAATAACAGAATTTATTTCCAGTTGAGTTTTCAAACTCCAAAGACGAATGAAACCCGCAGTGGTGTTCAAGAACTTTTGATGCTTTTGATACATACACTCCGCGCCACTTGAATAGCACACCCCCTAAGGTCGGTTTTCTATCGCCCACTGCTCCCAAACCAAGCATGCTTGAGACTTAATTTTTTTTTTTAAATTAAAGTTCATTTAATTGTTGTGATTTGACCAGAAGGAAGATTTAGAACTAAACCTTTAAGTGTTAACAAAAAATTATTAACTATGAACTGGCAAAATGTGGGGCCCTAATTTTGCGCCACTTAAATAGCACACTTAAACGAAAAAAACATTTTAAAGAATTCTGCTTCTTTTTAACACAAACATTACTTAAATTTAAGGTAATTGGAGCGTTTTAGATTTAAAAAAAATTGTTCAATTGTGTTTTGAGCCCCTTTCTGCTCCAAAATTCACACATCCGGTTTGGAGGGGATGCATTTACAAATTGGCCAAATAATTTAGCGAAATCGAGCTCCAAGCTAATTCGATGGCTTGGACTAGTTTAGATACAGTCAAATATTGTTGTCCCGATCCATAAACTTGACGTGTCAACCATTGCCAAACATTTTCGAAGATATTCAAATCCGGTGGGTAGACCGGTCAGCTTAATAGCTCCACAATTTGGCTCTATAAATACGTTTTAACAACCCGGGCTGTATGTATTGGCGCTTTATCATGTTGTTAGATCCACGGCAGATGTCCAAAAAGGTTATGAAAATTATGTTAAAGCCATAACAGTAAGACAACGCATTCATTGTGGTTAACAAAAATTGTAATTTTCGGGTGCCATAATACGAAACGGCCCCCACACCATCACACCTTCAAATCTGCTATTCAGCCGGTCCAAATGGTGAGTTTCTTTGCGGAGGTTATAGAAATAGTAGCTATAGCCATCGGGGCCTTCCAAATTAATTTTTTTTCGTCGGAAAAGACCTCACGGTGCCACTACGAAGTCAAGGCCACAAAAACTAAGGCGTTGCGCTTTTCCAACCGGGTTAAGGGGCGTCTTCTTCTTGATTTTTAGTCTTTTTATATCCTTGGCATTGGAAATAATACGACGAATAGTTGTGAGACTTGCTTTGATACCACATTTTTTCCTGATTTTTGGAAAAGAGTCGTGAGAATTTGACGCTTTTCCTAATATAAGTCGCCTTTCCGCAGTTGTAAGCACACTATGTATGCAGCCTTTCACATTTTTATCCATAATTAGACGCATTACTTAAAAATATGGATATAACGTGTCGGCTCCTCTCGATTTTCTTACCTAAATTGGCAATAAATAGGCGAGCGTCCTTTAAGCTTTGATTTGTCCTTTTTCCGCCTCGGTTAAGGCTTTTTCTCCACCCATTTTATTTTTTTTGTAAATTCAATAGTCCAAAATAACAAAAAAATTCGATCAAAGAAAAATACGAGTCCACGTTTAAAAGATAACGGTCAAACTAAATGCATGTTCTATTCAAGTGGCGCAAAATTAATGCCCCACATTTTGACGGTTTGTAGTTAATAATTTTTTGTTAGTACTTAAAGCTTTAGCTTTAAATCTTCCTTTTGGTCAAATCACACCAATTAAATTAACTTTAATTTAAAAAAAAAATTAAGTCTCTAGCATGCTTGGTTTGGGAGCAGTGGGGGATAGAAAACCGACCTTAGGGGGTGTGCTATTCAAGTGGCGCGGAGTGTAGTATAAAGATTTTTCGAAAATTCTTATTTATGGACCGATTTGGATCAAATTCACACCATATATTATATAATATCTACTAGCGGGCCCGGCAAACGTTGTTTTGCCTGCTCGTACAATCTCATTGTCCGTCAATTGTTCTGCGGCCTAATTTTATTTATGATTTTCTTTTTTTAGTGTTTATTATTTGAAATGTTATTCATAAGCTTATTCTTGCTTTTTAAATTTTTTTTATTGTTGAGTGTCTATTATTTGAAATTTTGTGGAATCGGATCGCAGCGCCACCTACCGGGTCCAAGTGTGAATCTAAACTATCCTTAAACCCATTCAAACATACACACAAAAATTTCATTAAAATCGGTCCAGCCGTTTAGGAGGAGTTCGGTTACAAACTGGGAAGGAGAAATTTATGAAAAATTAATCGATATTTTGTTGGTGACGCCATAACTTGAAAACTGCTGGACAGATTTGACTATTTTTTTCCAAATTTTTTGGCAATAGTTTAAGGAAGGTTTTACAGAGAAAAACATTAGAAAGGGGCGTGGTGCCTTTCGTAGAAAAAAAATTCAAATTCTTAAATCTAGAAAGGCACTGAACCGATTGAGATTAAATTTTCAGATTCGTTTCTCCCTGGAGTTTTCCTGTGAACATTGCTCAAAATTGGACGAGGGCCGTGGCGGATTCCATACAAAAAAAAACATTGCAAACGCTATTCTTCCCCAGTCATCTGAAGCCAAAGTTTGTAATGGTATGCATTGTCCTGATAGACAAGAATATATCTATAGGCCATAAAATCCCTGGTCACGAGTAAGGCCAAGCGGTTACAGCAAGTATTCAATAAATATTTTCGAAATTTCGAGAACTGTCAGCTTCCAAAACTCCCTGATCTTTTTTCGCACCTGGCAAGCCTGTCTAAAAACCGCACAAAGTACCTGCAGACGTGGTGGTCATCTAGTGACGAGCCCACCCACCAACTTTTGGCAGATGAAGTGATTAAATTTATACATTTTTGACAATCCCAATTTTTTTAAGTGCCTTGTTAGATAACTTACAATTCTTTGAAACACAAATAAGTCACCTATATAAGTTATAAGCTCTTTGTTTAACCAAACTTCTATATTTGCTCTATTTCAATATACAACGTATACAAACAAAAAAAACACATCAACTTCACTCTTCACATAAAAAATAATATTACTTCCTCTGCAGTATGAAAGCCAAGAACATTTTATTCGTACCTATTCTTACAACTTGTCTACATCTAAGGCAGATCATCTTTTAATTCAATCTTTTGTTCCACTTTTAATTATATGGACACACCATAACTAAAAGCAGAACAATTTCGCAAGTGCTTCCCATCTCCATCATCTTCGCAAATAATATAAACTAGGTACTTAAATGTGATTGTTCTTCTAACCTACTTTTGCAGAGTTTATTTTTGAGGACAGTTTTCACTTTTTCTTATAAAATTAATTGTAAAATTTCTTATAGGGAAAATTGTTTACACCAACTATAAAGACTTTCTCTTGTTCATATGTGTATAGTCACATGCGATCCATAAATGGAGACATTCTTTAAAAAAAAAAAAAAATCCAATCACAAAAACATTAATTAGCAAGAAAACCGAAATTTTATTTTTGACTGTGGGGTGGCAGCAATAGCGACGACGACGACGACCCCTTATATGGCATGTTAATCAATTAGAACGGTTAAGTCATTCTCGACATATCAAAATACGAGTTAGAAAAATCAGTTTTGCAATAAATTTGCATATATAATGAAAATAAAAATAAAAAGAACACGAGTTTATAAAAATAGACTGTGCGCGCATACAGAAACATGTTTTGTGTCAAAAGATACAATCACACCTTCAGGTGGTGTATTAACCTTTTCCATTGCTGCTGGCCAAAGCATTATAAGCTAAGAAATTCTAAATAAATTAAGACCTTACGTATCGCGTCATACACGAGGTGAATAATTTTTTATTACCGACTTTTGTTTCTATAGTCTAATAAGATTTTGGTGATATGCTAATTTTTAGGCAGTCATTTTTTTATTGTCTGCTGTAATAATGCCACAAATGCATGAGTATGGAATTCATCTAAATGAGGTAACGAGACAAATGGTTTTTAGTACGCGTCTTAATTAATAACAATTAGCAATACGTTACAAATTTGGTTCCAATATTAGTCAAACTTTTAACTATGGGTGTATAGCGGATGCTTCATAGACCTACACATCTATAAAAACTGACGAAGAGCTTAGAACTAATTTAAGATGGCGCCATAACATACCTGAAATGAGAACAAAAAAAAAAAAAAATAATTAGTGATGGGTAGAGGTACGTTTTTCGTAAACAAAAACTAACTTAATTATGCAAAATTTAGAACACAGATATGTAATTTATTCTTTAACAAAAGAGAGACGTATTTTAAGATCGGTGTTTAAAAGTTACACAAGAATTTATCACAATTTACAATTTAGAAGAAGCTTGAGAGCTGGAAAAGTGATTTAATTTTAAAATCTGGTTCTGGTAAGTGCCAGAATGTGACGAGGGATAATTGAACTCAGACCCGGTCGATCGCTGACCTTCACATGAAAGGTTGCGGAAACGGAACTGGGACAACCAAAAGTTCTGATAGAAAGATCGTGTTTATGATTGTGTAAGGGAGACCTGTGGCCAATGAAAACGATCGGACGACATCGTTTCGACAATAGCAGTCTCTGTCTATTGCCATGCCACAGATACATTAATAGAGACAGGTTTAGCGAAAACGATATCGTTTGATCGTTTTCATTTTACGTGATCACTCGATGTTTTTTGGCTGTACATTTTTGTATGAATGAAAAACGTTGGTTCTGCTTTTGGATTATGTTTATTTGTTGTCTTAAATTTGTTCCAGAAAATTTTATCGACTAAGTGGCCGCCCGCCAGACTTGATGATCATTCGGGCCCAATTTATGGCATTTTCCAACATAATTCCTCGCATTTTTGACGGATACTCTTTAAAAACAAACGAAACAAGGAGAAAGCTCTCGTCAGCATACAGGCTATGAGCAATACGATTAATAAGGGGATTTCGAACCATCTCGGATGAAACAGCCAGCGTTATATCGGGAATGATGCCGATCGACATTTTTTCCAGCGAGATGCAAAGGATCTACCTTATAGGCAACTAAGCGGCAAGAGGTCTCTAAAATAAGAGTCAAAGTAGAAGAGAAGGAAACATCGAAGGCACTATGGCAAGCCAGGTGGGATACAAGGCAGATGAAACCACAAACTGATCCCCACCATCGAGGTCTGGACAAAAAGAACAAACGGGGACTGCAACTACCGCCTTACGCAGTTCTTATCGGTCGGTGCACGGCGGGTATCGGAAATACCTTCACAGATTTGGTCACGATAGCTCGACTTTCTGTTCCGAATGCCCAGACGAAGAAGAAGATACGGAGCACGCAATGTTTCATTGTATTCGCTTTGCAGGGGGAAGAGCGAACTTACCAAACCTCCAAAGTCTAATAAGCCATATGTTGAGGTCAGAAGATGACTGGCTGGAGGTATCTCTCTTTTATAATGGGTGTACACGAAGAATTAAGGAGACTTTAAAGACTTAGAAGAGCCGAAATGGCGGACCTAGAGGATTTAGCGTGAGTTGCTAACCAGCCCCGCGAAGTAATACCTAACGGCAGTCCCGCGGGAAGGAAATTGGGTGTGGATTAGTACGTTCAGGCGCACTTCATTATTCGGAAGAATTAGTACATCCATTGGCGCAACCAAAAAAAAAAAAAGGGCTTCTGAGGCTTGTTGACATACACTCATGACTTCAACAAACCCCTTAAAATAAATCTGGAACGTTTAAATCAAGCGACCTTGCCGGCCAGTGATCTTGACGGAAATGCAGCCCTCCGAATTTCGGTTGTCAACAGCTAACTCAGCTCTTCTCCTCAGTAGCAGTCTATGTCTTTTGGACTGGTTATCATTTAAGGGTGTTTTTGACGCGTTTTTAGAGGCGTTTTGTGACAAGTTTTTTTTTGCGTTTATTGACACGTTATGTGAGACATTTTTTGACGCATCTTTTGAAGCGTTTTTGAAGCATTTTTACGGTTTTTTTTTGGCGTTTTTGGATGCGTTTTCTTGGACGTTTTTGGCGTGTTTTTAGAGCCATTTTTAAGGGATTTTTTGCTCATTTTTTAGGTGTTTTGTGGCGCGTATTGAGAGGTCCTTTTGGACATTACGCATCTTTTGAAGCCTTTTTTGAAGCGTTTTTGAGTTTTTTTTTACCCATTTTTTGAGGCGTTCTTTGGGGTGTTTTAGAGGTGTTTTTTTGAGGCGTTTAAATATTGATGCATTTTTAGGCGGGTTTTTACAGGTTTCCGACGCATTTTTTTGTTATCATTCGACGCCTAATAAATTAATTTTCATTTAGCTATGCGTTCATGACTATGGGCGAAAACTTAATTTTTTTAAATGCAAAATATTGCATTTTTAGAAAAAAAGGAGCCTATAAAAGTTATAAGAACTCTTTTTCTCAGCGCTGAGTCTACTTCGGGTTCAGCGTAGTCAACAAATTTCGCATCAGTTGCCTAAGTTGCCTATGACATTTAAAGCGAATATGGAAAGTAGCGCTCCGGCACGAGGGATATTTGACTCCAATGCAGACCTTGTCTTAGGACCAATGGGACCTCAACCTTTCTTTAAGTGTCTAAAAACTTGTTGGTTCTTTTTTTAAAACAGAATTTGCTTAAATGCGCATTTCATTGCTTTCAATCTTTCGCCACGGACCCTCAATCATAAAAGGCACACTTTTTCCATTTTCTGTTCTTGAAGTTGGTTTATCATTGTAACCAACCTGGACCTCAATTATCAAATTACGCATAACGTAACTCGTAAACGAGTAAATCTGTTTGAAATTTTCGCATAGTAAAAAATCGGTATTCTCAAAGCTGTACGGAGTTTTTTTTCCACATCTGCGAAAATTATATTCACCTCTCGCATTAGATGGAATTTTACGTCAAAATGTACCTACCTACTTGTTGTGCAAAGAATGCCATGAAATTAAAAGTTCAATTCAACAAACTATTTGGATTAGACGAGCATCGGTTCTTGATATCCTGTGGATATCCTACGTGTAAGGGAATTTCTACATTTAAGCCGCCTTCATCTTCTTCACCACCATCAGTTGACTAAGTCTTTGTCCACTTCATTACACAGTTCGTGAAGCTCCATCTCCTTTCCATTACATAAACTTGCACAAATTTTACTCCCATTTTGATTGCTTTCCCTTCCTAATGAATTGGGACAAACAAAAAAAAAAAACAAAAAACCCCAAAAGCCCCACAAAAAGTGCGCAACAAGTAACAAAAATTATAATCCTCTTACAATGGATCGTAGAAAATTGTTTCCTTCTCCCAAATCACTTAATGGCATGTCCCCCGATTTCATTGCGATTGAGTCACATTTAAACCGATTAGCCCCAAAGTCGGCTCCTTAGATACTTTCAAGCAATCAATATTCCAATCCATGTCACAGCGTACTCCACGATTCCACCATCCCAATAGAGCACTGAGCGTGAGCCTGAGCACTCCCCTCCTGGACACAATAATAAATACGCAACTTAATTTCCTATTTCCCCTCCTGCCGCATGTCAAAGGCCATAGAAAACCAATTAAGCGGTGAACAATAGGTATACCTATACCCGCCACTGCACACAGTCCACACAATATCCAAAAAGCCGCCAAAAAAAAAAAAAAAAAAAAACACCAAGCGCCCAAGCCGCTATCGGCTCAGACTCTTCGGCTATTAAAAGTCTCTTACGCAATCCTTTTTGGTTGGAGTGAAGTGAAACTCGATGGTGGCAGTCTCTGTTGACACAATATAAAGCACCCCAGGCGCGGTCTAATAAAATGAAATCGATTTCGACCACCTACACGATGGCAATAGAGAAAAGCCTAAACTTTCTGAAGATGCAGATTCAAAAATCTTGCAGCTGAAAAAGTGGCGTATAGTGGTCGTTCGTTGGGGGCACTCGTTCAGCATGTGAGTGGAATTGATCATCGCGAGCACATTTTCTGGAGCAACGTACATAAAATATAAAAATGATCTCGATTGGAGGTTATGGCGAAGAGCTCTTACGTAGACGTTTGCTGTTTGGTTTTTTTTTGCCATCGACGTAGGCGGTGGCAGTCTTCATTATTTGAAGTCGTATGCAACCGGTCCATGAGTAAGTGGACTCGGCCAGTATATTAACCGCTTTTGGCAGCAGCAGAAAATTTAAAAACAACTACGATGATGTGGATAGATAAAGAGGATTTCGATACTTGTTACAGTGGATATGGTCTCAAGTCTGCAAGCGCGGAAATTGAAGAGTGAGCGTGATGAGGAACGATATGTCAGAGGTTAGTTGTGGGTCAATGGGGCAGTTAGGTACTGTCTTGCCAATTGCCAATTGGCTTTGTCGCTCAGAAGGAAGTCATTCCGAAAATTAACTTTCCGTTCATTTTATGTGAGGGCAGTAAAATTGTATTGCGAACTGGATTGGATAGATGGCCTTTGCAAGATGGGTTTTGGGGCATAAGTTTGAATTAAGTTTGGCAAATACTTTTAGGTATATGTATAGTTTGGATACCTACTTTTACCGGGTTTATAATTGCATATTTTTTATTGCATTGATCTTTATGCTGAATCCTTTCAAAGGTCGTTGTATCACATTTGGAGGTATTGTATCTATTACGATGTAAAGGGCTTGGAATATAGTCTCCATAGTGACATATACCTATACTGAGAGGTGACAAAAAGAGAGAGAGATGGACCCCCGTAGCGTTCTGTAGTCGCACAGACTTTTGGAAAATTGTGCCCTTGGTGTTGGCTTGCGAATTTCGCACAATTTTCTCAATTATGACATGACATCGCAACACCTTGTCTAAATATCAAACCGAATACGAAGGACACAGTTCAGCTTAAACGGCCAGACTTAGAACCTTCAAACTTTGTATGGTATTTTGCTGAACTGTCAAGTTGCTCACTATGAATGGATTTTAAAATATTCATCCTCTAAGCAAGCCAAAGGGTGTAAAAAAAAGGTGAACACTTTTTTTTCCTCAATTTACTTTATTCAACTTGCCATTGTATTCTTAAATCTAAATCAAGAAAGCTTGAAAGGGTTTCTAGGCAATACATTACCGAGTATTTTGAGCTATTATTCATCTTTCTGCTCCGTCCAGAGCGTGAGCTACATTCAATTTAAAACAAATTTTATTTGATAAAATGCGAAAAGTTTAAAATTCGAATGATTCCAATCGATGTTCCGCTTTGGGGTTTTGTGCGCTCATCGAAAGATACAATATTTGTTTATCTTTTGGTTCGTATATTGGCGCACGGGCACGGGCACGGATAGCACGTCTTAAGGTCTACGAGTTGCGGCCGGTGGCAGATGGAGCTGTGAGCATGCAGAATGTAGTTGAATTTTGGGGCCAGTCTGGGGATGGATTTATAAAGATTGATCTAACTTAGGGTGGGCTTTTGACAAAAATGTATTTTCTTTTTAATTATTAATTCTCTCGGGAAATGGAACGTATAAGATTCACCAATTCTACGGAGTCAACTAGCGGGCCCGGCAAACGTTGTTTTGGCTGCGGTCGTTTTTTTATTTGAAATTTTATTCATGTTTTTTGAGTGTATATTATTTTAAATTCTATTCATGAGCTTATTCTGGCTTTTTAAATTTTTTTTATTGTTGAGTGTTTATTATTTGAAAATTTTTGGAATCAGATCGCAGCGTCACCTACCGGGTCCAAGTGTGAATCTAAACCATCCTTAGACCCATTCAAACACACACACAAAGTTTCATTAAAATCGATCCAGCCGTTTAGGAGGAGTTCGGTTACAAACACGTACAGAAGAATTATATAAAGATTATAAGCAACTAAAATAAATTAGATAAACTTGATTTTTTAAGGAGGCAATTTTGGTGTTACTTCAACAAAATACTTGAGGCTTACGTAAATACTCGTCATAAATAAGGGTCGATCAGCTTGTCCCCTATAAAATAACTTGCTGTCCACTTCTTGCCATACAAACTGTATGTACACTCCTTTACAGAAAGAGTCTTATGACGAAGCCGAGTCATTCAGATTTCAGACCCCTGAATAGAAGTCCCATGTACCTCACCTACCATTGAGAGGCAAAATCCCAAGCTCCATTTTTCTGTCCCAACTATAGATACCACCTAAGCTTGAGCCAAATGAAACAAAATCTGTCAATCGACAACTTAAAACTCGCAATCCTCTGCTACTTCTCAGAAGCTGTGACACTCCCTCTCATCTTGTTGCACACATCTCTGTCGTGTTGACTTTTAATGAACGGTTCTCATTTCATGCTACAGCATACTTCTTCTTAGCATAGTTCGATCACCTTTAATTGCGTAATTATGTTCGAAATCCTCACCGATAATGCAGAGTTGTGCGCACGACTTTGCCTTCGAAATTTTACTTTGTATTTGTATATCTTTCGTGTCAATGCATTGACGTTTTCGATGTTGATGTCGGTTAACATGAACATTTTCGATTTTAATTTCATAATCGACAATCGTGAGTAGAAGCATCTTCTGACAGTGGAGTCGTTTAGATAAATCCTTTACTCTCGAGTCTATATTCATTTCCACCATCATTTTGTGTGGAGGCAAATTTTCCACAACATTGTGTTCAGAAAATTTAAGGTTTCAATGCATCACGTAGTTTCAACTCCCACGGGATGTGTATCTTTTATTTCTAGAATTTTTGATCACCCAACCGTGATTCCATCAAAAGGCACGTATCCATTGGATACAATATAAATGTGTAAAAAAATAGAAGAAGAACCGGGTAACATCTTTATGCACAATAGATTAAGTGCCCCATCAACAGTTGGTGGGATGAATACAAAAAAAAAAAAAGGCGACTTGGTCTATAATTTTGGTAATAAAATTAAAGTTTTGTCATTTCCCTTTTGAGGGTCGTCTTCCAATGTTTTTGTTGTCACCGTGGTAATTATGCTAATGCAGATTGAGTGGGAACCTTTATGGGAGGTAGGTTAGGTTTAGGCAGACGAAAATGCGTGCATCGGTTGTTGACAGTTGAATGTCAAGGCGAATCCAAACATACGGGTACAATGTGTGAACTTGTTGCCATTAACTTCAAATGATGATGTGTAGGAAGTTCAAAATTATGATATTAAAAAAGGGGAATCGGCAGATGGGAATATTTTCTCAGCTTGTCGTTGCATATGAGGGCAGGTGTTCAAAGCATTTGGCGCTAAGTGTTTGCATCGGCTCTGCGAAATATAAGGCCCCAACAAATTATACAGGAAACAATAACAACGATTTTTAATAAAATTTGGGGTGTTATTTTCTTTTTTGGGGCCTTATTTCCTAATGAAAATTGGGGTCTTATTTCATTATGAAATAAGACCCCAAAACAAGAAATGAAATAACACCCCAAACGAAAAACGAAAACGCTTGGGTTTACTGTCAGATTTGCGGCCTTATTTCATTATTTTTGGGCCTTATTTCATATTTGAAATTGGGGTATTATTTCATTATGAAATAACACCCCAAATTTGGGGCCTTATTTCATTTTCGCTTTTGGAGCCTAATTTCATTGAGGCCTTATTTCCTGCAGCCGTTTGTATCGATCTGATCAGTAGGGACAAGGACTGTGACAATAGTGGATGTCCTCGGAAAAGGAATAATTGGGAAGAAATATTGAAACATTTCGTTAGGCTTTTAATATTGTTTTTATTATACCATTCACTACCTAAACAGTTCATGGTCCACAACTCTTTATAAAGTCTCACTAAGTACAGACATGACGAGTTGAACATTCAGATTTGCACAAGATTTGAACGCATCTAAAAAAGTTCGGACTCGCCTAGGCGGTCAAATAGAGAGCCCCTAGTTCCCTCTCTGGATGCAGCTGAGAAGGAATACTTTTACACTACAGACAAAACAAACCTCCCTCTCTCAAGAATGCTCGCGCCGCTAAATTCAAGTCCAAAAGACTAGTGCGGCTGAAGCGTTCCCGTCTCTTCCTTCCAGAGATGCCACCTCTGATGTGCTAATTTACATCACGCGACTACGTATAGATAAAACCTATGTTTCGATGAAGACTCCCGGTAAGCACATGCTACCAAACAACATACACATCTCCCAAGGCTGGACGAAGGACGAAAAATCAGAGATAAGCTGTTCAAGATACCTTTGCTCAGAAAATACTTGAAGCGCACGATGAAGCCGATGATGCATTCCCACGAATCACATTTAAAAGTTGTACCAAATGGTAAAAGGAACATATCAAGGCTACAAAGTCGAAGTCCGTAAGGAGGGACAAGTCACAGTCAGTACTGAATATGATAATCCACTTGCCTCTAAACACTCAGCATTGACAATGACAAGAATTCCGTCAACCTGGGGCCTGTACCACAAAACTACAAGTATTGTACAACAGGCGAATTTTAACAATTAAAAACTGGTTTTGTACCAGAAAACCATTGTTAATTAAAAACTGGTTTTGTACCAGAAAACCATTGTTAATTGTTAAAATTCGCCTGTTGTACAATACTTGTAGTTTTGTGGTACAGGCCCCAGGTTGACGGAATTCTTGTCATTGTCAATGCTGAGTGTTTAGAGGCAAGTACCAGAAAACCATTGTTAATTGTTAAAATTCGCCTGTTGTACAATACTTGTAGTTTTGTGGTACAGGCCCCTGACCAACATTAAGTGGGGGATACGGAACTGATGGCCTGGCCCTTGAGTTTTTGAAGCTATATAAACGAGGTATGAAGGTAAGAGATCCTTTGATCTGCACAAGGTATAGAGCCATAAGTGCCCTCAAAATCGGACTAGATTAAGTTTTTGTCCGTAATAATCTGTTAACGCCATAAGTCGATATCAGGGGTCAAATCCCCAAGTCTTGGAACGAGAATAAGTGGATCTTATATCAGAAACAAAAAATAACGAAAAATTGCTCGTTCATAGAAGACGCAATTCGGCCGTAAGTGCAATTTTAGCCCGAAAAGTCATTGATTGACCATATACTTAATAATGTCAAGGCGACATTAACCAGTAACCACCTATACATTGATTTTAAGTTTGCCTTTGTAGGCTTATATTTATAATGACAAGTTATACAGAGGTCGATAAGAACACAATCGAACGTTCCTAACTAGGGTAACACGCAGGGGCGTAGCGAGGGGTCGAGCCGTGAGGGAGTTACTTTTATTGAAATGCCGACTTATTTAGGAACTTGCTGACTGTATGGTTGGTTGAAAGTGGCTGTCGGCTAAAAACGCCAACACACTTAGACCAGCATAGGTCCATTGTGATGCCACGATGAAGGATCTAAGATCTCCCTACTAGTTGAACCATTTTGAGCTCTTTATAAAGCGTAAGAGGCTTCTGATGTCTATGCTTGTCAGATCGCCCAAGTCGTTGTAATAGAAGGCTCCTAAGTGAAGCTTCCTTCTGCGGGAGAGAGCTGGGCAGGAACAAAGAAGGTGAGAGATAGTTTCCTCCTCTTCCTCGTCCATGCAGCTTCTACAAAAGTCGTTTGCGAAGAGGCCCAGCCTTGCGGCATGTTTGCCTATCAGGCAGTGTCCAGTAATGACACCTATTGTGGTGCCGATATGCAATCTATTGAGAGAGATCAATTTCTTAGAGCGTTTCAAATCCAGCTTAGGCCAAATTTGTTTTGTCGCTAGACAAGTGGTTAAACTCGTCCACCTAAGATTTGTATTCTCGATAGCCTTCAGCTTCACTTTTTGTTTGCGAGTAGCGATTGGTGTCCCTATGGTGCCTTTATCCGGCAGAATGGGTTGAGTTGTTCCTATTCTAGCGAGTTCATCGGCCTTACAATTCCCTGGAATGTCTCTATGCCCCGGCACCCAAATTAGGTGAATGTTGAACTGTTCGGCCATCTCCGTAAGAGACGATCGGCAGTCGAGGGCTACTAGAGAAGTTATAGAGATCGAATCCAAGGATTTGATGGCTGCTTGGCTGTCCGAAAATATGTAGATATCCTTAACGGATATGACGTTTTTCTTGAGCCAGGATAAGACTTCTTTAATCGCCATAATTTCCGCCTGGAACACGCTACAGTAGTTTGGTAGACGGAAGGAGAGCTTAAGATTAAGACGTTCCGAGAAAACACCCCCACCAACTCCATCATTGGTTTTAGAGCCGTCAGTATAGAAGTGAACTGATTCATCTTCCGGGAAGGCATCTCCATCTCAGGTTGATCTGGATGGGATTGTGACGAGAAAATTCTTGTCAAAGTTTAGAGATGGGGTGGTGTAGTCAGTGTTTTCAGTTGAGATCTCGAATTTTTTCAGAATAGAGGCGTGGCCAAAGTCTTTGCTTGACCACTGTGAGATGGCTTTAAGGCGAATGGCTGCTCTCGCTGCCATTTGCTTGCTAAATATGTCAAGGGGTAATATATGAAACAATATGTCTAGTGCCGCAGAGGGTGTTGTGCGCAGTGCACCGCTTATGCACATGCAAGCTGTGCGCTGGACCTTGCTTATGTGGTCGCGGTTTGTGGCCTTCTCCAAGGCTGTCCACCAGACAATTATCCCATAGGTGAGTATCGGTCTTATAACTGAGATATAGAGCCAGTGGGTTACTCGAGGTTGTAAACCCCATTTATTCCCAATAGCTTTTTTACAAGAGAAGAGTGCTACTGTAGCCTTCTTGACTCTTTCTTGGATGTTAAGTTTCCAACTAAGCTTCTTATCCAGGATAAGCCCCAAATATTTAGCTTTGTCAGTGCTGACTGTATAGAATTCATGAAAATCGGCCCAGCAGCGGTTATCGAGTTTTAACGTCATCGAATTTGACCCCATAGAAGATGTTTTTTCTATGGAAGGTGCCACGCCCCTTTGTCCAAATTCGACCAATTTTCATAAGAATTATCTCAATACACAAGATTGCCTAAAAGTTGGAGATCAATCAGTTCAGAGGTTTTCGAGATATAAGATTTTGAATGTTTTTTTTTTTTATTGTCCAATTTTGATAAATTTTTACAGGAACTATCCCCGGCCAACACCTAAGATTGCCTAACGATGCCGACCGTCCTTTTTAAAATCGAATCGAAACTCGCTAAATTTTAAGGATTTCAGTCGGCAAATTCACCGATGCCGACCGTCCTTTTTAAAATCGAAAGTCGGAGAAGGAACATAAACAAATATAAATTAGCATTTCCGAAAGGTTGAACCTTGGAAACTGCTCACAAGTTTGAAAACCTAATGAAAATTCAAACTCACTTCTTATGTTTTATTTAACATAATTTTTGAAAATTACTCGTTTTTGCCGTTTTTTTTTTAGTTGCTCAAGTTCATAGGTAAATGTAAATTCCTTGATTTGCTGACTCTTGAAAAGGGGGTTCCTGGGTTCTGCGGTAAACTCCAGCATTTAAAAAGAACTCTGATATCAGGTGAAGATCTATAATCTACTTGACAATCTGTGTTTCTTTGGGCTTAAAATGTAATTGAGTAGCAAAGCCCTTTTTCGAATAACTAAGAAGACGCTGTAAATGTTTATCAGAAAGACCATCATCCTCTAAAATCCCGCTAAAACCAATGATCCCCTACATAAGCGCATGAAAACGCATTCAGTTGTTTTGAGTTTGAAATTAAATAAATTACAGGCGCTTATAGAAAGAAACTAACTTCCTTAAATCGAATTACATATTTCCAGGTTCAGTCCACCACCACGAACTAGAAGTAGAACCTTTTTTTTTTTTTTTTTTTTGAAAAAAAGGTACAGTCTGGCACGAAATTGTTTTTACAAATTTCTTGACAAGCTCATTTTTGCGTATTTTTTATTACTTTCATAATGTAGTATTTTTTGTTACTGTTCGTTGGTAGATATATTAATAAAAAGGAATTTATTAAAAAAAATTAAGTAAAACATCAAAGAAGCTCTTTTGTTTTATAAAGAAACTGTCTAAATTACCAGTTGTTTTTCCTTTGTAAAAACAATTCCTTGACAAACTGTATATCCTTCTGCATCCTGTTCACGAAATTAATCCTACAATTATACAACTTCAGTTCACAAAACCCAGCCATCGTGAACCAATTACCATTAAAATGTCATCGGCCTTTGCTTCTGTCTATTCGCCAGACCAAAGAGCAGTATCTGCGACTGACGAATAAGCCGTGCGAAATACATTTAAAAAAAAAAATTAATTACATGCGCTGCTGATGATGATGATGCCACCATAACCAAGTAGATGCCAAAATACAAGTTTAAGGTCATGAAAACAGACCATCTTTCGTTTTCGCACACCAGATATCTTGTATAGCTCTCGGTTACCTTTCCAAGGCCGCCAAACAGATAGTAATCAACACCTGGAGTCAGTTCTACATACATACACTCGCTATACAACGCATATGGAAGACCGAGTGATAATGGCACACAAAAGATAGTTAAGTTAAGTAATGATGCAGCTGAGATCGGTAGCAGTGCATAGTAGTAGGTGTAAGAAACGAATGCCATTAATAGGGTTTCCTATTTCCTGCCCTTTGATCAGGTGTGCAATGTGCATTCATCCATAATAGGTTGGCAATGAGAATATCTCACACGAAGTGAAAAATTCACACATAACCAATTGTTTTCGTTAAAGCTGTATACGGTGGATAGGTTGGCGGAAAAATTACAATCATAATTGGTAATGGCGATGTAACATTGCAAAATAAATTAAATTAATATTCACATGAACACTAGTGCATAGAGACTGGAGAATTTATAAACATAGCACTGTGAGTAGGTATGTGACTTAGTCCGATCACGTTGTATCCGTACACATGACTTGATTGATTAGAGCCCCTCTGGGTCGCCTAAATCAGCCCTTCGAACACTTTCCGATAGTCTTAAAACTTGGACAATATTATTTGAATTTTCGTGGGTATTTTTATGTCAAACAAAAATTCATCCGCTTTCAAGGCAGCATTTGATGCGGTAGACCGACGAATGCTCTTTGACAAGCTCTACAATGGCCGATTGTTACTCACATTTGAAAAAGTGTTCTTAAACATTAATCAGCTATATAAAATAGAGCTCAAATCACGAGTAGTTCGAAACTTTGTAAAATTTAAAGCTGTGTACTTTTAAGATGGTTAAGGACTTCTAGGCTCCGCTATGAACTCAGACAATAACACCAGCGCAGAGATTAAACGAAGAATAACTCTTGCAAATGTTTCTTTCAGCTAAGAAAGCAACTGAGTAGCAAAGCCCTCTATCGAATAACTAAAGTGACCCTTTAAGATCCTAATCCTAATCATCCTAGTCCTTCTCTATGGTTACTCTTGGTTGTTTTGAGAGGAGAATTCTTCGAGTTATTTTCGGTCCCGTCTGCATAGACGGTGAATGGATGAGGAGATACAACGACGAACTGTACGGTCTGTACTCGCCAGAAGAGTGAAGGTCCAACGACTGAGGTGGCTGGGTCATGTAGAGCGAATGGACGCGAATGCTCCGGCCCGAAAGATCTTCGAATTCACTGCCGAGGGACGGCGCAGTAGAGGAAGACCGCGACTCAGGTGACGCAAGCAAGTGTAATCAAGTGGAAGTGGACCTTAACCAACTTTGCGTGCGAAACTGGAGGCAGCTGGCCAAAGATGGTGCTGGCTGAAGACGCTTTTTGGTTGAGTCCCAGGTTCACCCCGGACTGTAGCGCCACCTTAAGTGAGTAAGTAAGTAAGTGTACTTTAAGGAAAATGTTATAAGAGTTACTATTGCGCAGTCCCATTTGGTCCCGTTCCATAAGTACATAGAACTGTGGGTATATTATAGAACCAATAGAAACTGTGCCCACTGAGTGCAAGTGGAATACAATTCGGAAATATTAAATCTAAGGTGCTGCTATTTTTAGCAGTATTACATTTTTACAAAGTATTCGAAGCGGTGGCAAGAATACATTAAGATATATTCGCCTCAAGCCCTTGGGATACCAACGATATTAAACTGTCGAAACGCTATTACAACACTTTGTTTAATGATGCCTCAGTCTTCCAAAAATTACCCAAATTACATGATCGATCATCATCGTAACGGAATTATAACCACCGTTTGTGAAATCACTTAAGACACGTGTGGACTATCGAGTTAAAGTTGTCGACAAGAAAGAAGAAAAGTTGCCAAAGAAGTTGGCACAATATGACATCAATAGCAAAAGCTTATTATAGTATAGGAAATATAAAGGCAAGTGAACTATTGCGGCCATACGACTTCTAGTTAATAAAAGGCGGAAGAAGCTTAGAAGTTCCTTCGGTCACACACATTGAGTACTATAGATACCGTCCCATAAGGCCAAGCGAAATAAGGCCAAAATCGAGGTAATTTCTAATAAATGAAAAATTGTAGGTCTAGATAGATAAAATTTAAATAAAACTATCAAGAAAGCATCAAGCTAATTTTTTAAAACTTTATTGTATGTATGTATGTATTAGAGACATTAGCACAGGCCTCGACCCTCATTGAAGCTAAGCTCTGGGCCTCCGGGTATCGTAGAATAGCGCCAATACAAATGGACAAACTAAACCCGTAAATAAGCTGATTGAATAATTACAGAGACGTAAATATTCAAGGTTCTTACATATTACCGTTTGAACTGAGTTTTGGAACTTTCTCCTGAGGGATCTTATCAAAGTAACGCTGGACCTTTGACGATGTTATTACCTGGTGGCACCCAGGTGTAACCCAATTGTCGTGGATCTGATTCCCATTGTGTTGGCGAAATACTCTTGAAGCCGAGGCGTTCGCGAACGGATGTGACGATGTTACACATTTTCGGTTACGTTTCTAAACTTAAAATAAACATGTCTAACTAAATTACCTTTTCTGTAGCTTCGTACAGATATTTGATAAAAATGCACTCTTCTTGAATCTGTAATTTTATAATGGTTACATCTTGATTGTTCACCAACAGTTCGAACTTTGCACTGTTCTGCCAACTTGGCTCTTCTCTAATTCGTCCTAATTTTGTGACTATCTTCAGTATACTAAAGGGGCTCGCAAATATTAATAACTTTTTAGTATTTATTAAATTGATTTGATGATTTTCTTTTTGTTTAATTTTTTTCTTATTTTTTTTTTTTTTATTTTTGATTTTATAAACTTCTTTATTTTGCAAAGCCTACTAGTCTCCGTTAATTTTTTAAAACTTAATTTTAAATTTCTCAGGATGGGTTAATGGATTGTATATACTTAACAGGTAAGCAAAATCAGTATCCGTGGAAACTGGAAAGTGACATAAATCCAAATTGGCCAATTGTTCGCCTATCAAAGTGTCTTTTTCACTTTGAGACCCATATTCCTCTATCGGTACAAAAGAAAGCCCCTTTTCACAATCGACCAAGTTCCTTGTTTCACTTATCGTCCCCTTTCTGCGTTAAGCACGTATCTACAAAACATCTATTCTTCAGGAATAATTAAACGCATGTATCAGTAAAATCTTTCTATTATTTATAATTTGACAGTTTGACTAACCTGGAGGTCAATATGATGTCAGCCTGTCAAAAATTGACATGATTTTTGACATGTGTATTGTGTTCGATTAAGGGAAGCTATTCTTTTTTTTAATTCCTGACGAATGAATGTTTTGTAGATACGTGCTTAACGCAGAAAGGGAACGTTATGCAGCTCGTACATATCAGACAAGTCAGCGCAAAGTGCGTACTATGCGCAGGCTTACACGCGAGTTCGATAAACCAACGCAACTCTCCAATGTCGGCCATTTATTTTGAACAAAACTGTCATCATCGTCATCACATTTCGAATGACGAGAACGACCTTCAACACATATAGGATTCGATTAGCCACACAATTTATATTTACCAACAAAGGACAATTATTTTTACACATTATAACCCTCAAGCTTATAGTTATAACATAGCATAGCCAATTTCAATTAACCGGCATTTCGACTGTCCATCAGGGGTATTTATAAAAATAGTCTTGAATTTGTATAGTGCGATTGTTTAGAAAGAGTCACGATGATGGCAGCCTTCACGGCTAACACCAAGTGATCAATTCAAATCCACTATATTCAGCGAGGCCCGACAGAAAATCAAAATTGACGCCTTCACCTAAATTGTGTATTTTTTTCTTTAGCTCTCTCTCTCTCTCTCTTTCTCCCTCTTGTACATGGACAAAAAAATAAACAGACAATTAACAATTTACATTCATAAAATGATTAAATCATTATTTACGGAGTTAATTAATCATTGAAGTCTTAATAATGTTTAATTTGAGTTGTGTTGTTTTTTGCGCGCACAATTTTCCGGTGCACATGACTTATGGAAATTTACATTTTCTATATGAATTTCTTGAATTATTCTATTCTTCAGAGAGAAGTACACACGCAAAAGTTAACGGAACACTTTGACACCCACTATAAAGTGTTTTTTTTTTTATCAAAACAATGAAATGATTTTTGGAACCTGAATTCGGTCGGCTTAAGAGTCATTCTCTATATCGGTGTCTCTCATTTCCTGAAGATTAATCGAAGTCGGCTTACTGCGAGTTCTTAATGTCTATGGCCTGTATCACCGGATTTTGACAGTGGGCTTGGTTCATTTCCAGGGGTGGGTGACTGTTGTAGACGCGTGCAAATATTAAAATATTCAAAGACTTGTCATTGTTGGGAGGCTCTTCAGTTAAGATTTCAACAAGTCTTTCACTGAGCGATCCGTAGGCGAGATGGAATTAACCAAATGGAAGTATAGAAAATATGATCAGTTCGGTATTTGTATTAGTTATATTCGGATAAATGGGGAAAGGGGGATAATGGGAAACATATCAATGACCTTGTTGACCTAAATACACTGGATCTTCCTTTCATACATTTGCCATATCAGTTGTAATGAAAAAATAAATTACGTAGGTACTAAGTCATACTAGCTAGGTAGACATGTAGAGACATCTATTGTTGAGACAATTAATGTCAAAATTTATCGCTCAAAGCAAAGCGAAATAAGCTCAATTCCATTATTCTTAAGATCTGATCTGAATCAGATGATGAATATGAAATACAATTGGCCATTTTATATGTTATAAAAGCTGCCGCAAAAGTTTCACAAATACCATACTATACTTGATGTCAATTCGTCATGCATATCCTACCCTTAATATTTGACCTTTTCACACTGTACTGACCCCATGTCGATATTGCAGTAAAGCTAGTCGAGTTCTCTGATAAATTTATTTGTGCAAAGTCGGTCAACACAAACGGGACCATAAATTACTCGCAGACATTTGTGTTTAAAACGACCAACAAGGCTTCTAGGCCTTAAGATGTGTTCTTAGAGTCTCCTTAGTATTTATTGACAAGTCCTTATATTTTACAACTAAGTTTACTGCATTTAGTCTAAACTAATAGCGATTAGCAAGTGACACTTTTCGTTGGTTCCTGATGATGTTGTTGTCAAAGTAGGTATAGACATATAGCGGAGCCGGGGTAGACAAAGTGTCTAGCTTAGCTACTTCAAAGTTATAACTGTCTATTATGACATTCTGTTTGATTCGTCGATGCTCTAAGTTTTACTTTCATTCAGAATCAAAACTTTCTTAGTCGCTTCTGTCGAAATATTTGCAAACTTACCAGTAACAGGTCGCTGTTCCATGAGGAGAGTGGCAGCCACCTTACTTATCAGTGTATGCAGGTACGAGTATGTAAAGGGTGTTTATTTAGAGGTTTGGTTTTTAAACTGTCACTATTTCTACAGATTGTCAATTTGACAGTTTAAAGTTGATTTGTGGTTAGTTTGTTTTGTCATTTTACCATGAATAGATCAACGCAAACTTATTTTGAAAACCATTTTTCGGCTCGCCAAACTTATCGTGCGCTACGTCTATTTTACGGTCGACATAATCGTCTATTTGATCAAGTTATTCGGAACACGATGAATAGTTTTCGCACCACGTAGTGGATAATACGCTCCCCCAAAGACGACAAACAGTGCGAACAGAAGTTATTGCCGTTGTGAAACGCAGTGTTGAGGAGAATCCGAATGATTCGATTCGCCATCGTCCCGTCCAGCAGCAATTGGAGCTATGCCCATAGCCCATCCACTTTGTGGAAGATTTTAAGATCCAGCTTGGCTTCCACGATCCTGTGATCTCACACCTTTTCACACTGAAAGTTTAAACCAAAGTTCAACTGAACCTGAACGTAAGTTTAAATTTGAAGTTCAACTCGTCCGGTTTCACAAAATCTATATATATAAAAGAAAGTGTCCGAAGTGCGATGTAATCTCATAACTCGAGATTGGCCGAACCGATTTTGATGATTTATACTTTGTTGGAAAGGTATTTTCTCAGTACGGGTTTTAGAAAAAAGAAAAATTGGACAAAGGGGCGTGGCACCTCCCATACAAAAAAAAAACATTCAAAATCTTATATCTCAAAAGCCACTGAATCGATTGAGTTCAAATTTACATACAATCTTAGGTATCGGCCCAGGAGTATTCCTGTGAAGATTGGTCAAAATTGGACAAAGGGGCGTGGCACCTCCCATACAAAAAAACATTCAAAATCGTATATCTACAAAACCGCCGAACCGATTGAGCTCAAATTTACAGACAATCTTAGGTATTGGCCCAGGAGTGCTTCTCTGAAGATTGGTCAACATTAGAGAAAGGGGCGTGGCACCTCCCATACAAAAAAGATCTTCTATGGGGTGAAAATCGATGACAATAATAAAATTCCAGAAAATCGATTTATTCTCATTTTTCGCATTTTACGATTGAACATTATTATCTAAGACCTAAGCAATACAACTTATGTGCACGGGCAAAGCCGGGCGGGTACAGTTATATTACATTACCTATATAAAAACGTTGGTGCGTATGTAGGTAAGTCCGATAATGGCCGCTGAACAACTGAAGCTATCCGCCTTCATACCTATTAAAAGAAATAATTGAACAACAATATCAAAATAAATCTTGAAATATTTAAAATAACTATTTTAGGCAGAACAACGTTAGCCGGGTCAGCTATTATAATCTAAACTTCAGTTCAACTAAATTTAATGAATAGAATTTAATAGTATTTTACAGTACTTAGCTTTTATACGACTTTTCTAAAATCGTTCCTTGTCTTTTCTTTCAAAGAAACGCAAAACAACGTCAAATATTTGTGTTTTTGTCAATTGGCCGACCTGAGGCTTAATATACTGTAGTTTAACTTAAACTATAGAATGAACTCTGTTCAAGGTTTAAATGAAACTCGAATTAATTGTTGAATTAAAGTTTAATCTAAAAGTGTAGTTTAAACTCCCACTGTGAATCTGGGGGTTAGATTACTTTCTTTGGGGGTATGTGAGGTCACTAGTCAATGCCTATAAACCAGAGACGTTGGTCGATTTGGAGGTCAACATTCGCCCCAGTTGCTCGATAAAGTTGTCGAAAATTGGACTTCACGATTGCTTCATTCGAACTAGCCGTGGCGTGAATATGCACGAAATCATTTTTAAACAGTAATGGCATAAAATATCTATTAAATAAAATTAATATCATAGACATTAACATAAGCTTAAAGTGTTATTTCATATTGAATTTGTATAGGTACCTCTAAAAAAAAAATCACCCTACCTTGATATAGTTTCATGAAATTAAGGAAAATTGCCCTTCTGGTGTTAGTGTTATTTTCTCAAATATTATGTTGTATAACAAGTCGCATGATAGCCTATCATCCTCCGTCTTAATTCTTTTTTGACATCGGAGGCCTCTATTTTTATACCCGGTACCACACTGTGGTGAGGGTATATTCACTTTGTCATTCCATTTGTAACGCACATAAGGAGGCGTTGTAGGTGTGACAAACTATATATATTATTGATCAGCATCACTTTCTTAGCCGATCTAGCGATGTCCGTCTGTCTGTCCGTCTGTCTGTCTGTCTGTCTGTCTGTCCGCACGATTACGGCCGTAATTTAAGAGCTATCGACTTGAAATTTGGTACGTAAGCTTTTATCCACCAAACTGAGGCTAAGTTCGAAGATGAGCAAGATCGGATGAAAATTACTACTACCTCCCATACAAAAATATCGGATTTATATAGCTTTTGATGTTAAAAATTAAATTTAAATAGCTACAGTAAAGATAGCCAGTTTAAACTTTGCACATATTGTTTTAATAATATTTAAAATTTTTTGACAAAAAATGAGCTTGGTCGAATAAAAACTACCCATACCTCCCATACAAATATAAATTTTTTAATACTAAAATATTTTTTTATTTTTACAATATTATAGTACCGGGTATTTGAGCTTCGGCATAGTCGAAGATATTGTCTTACTGGTTTTATTTAAGATAAGGTGTCTCGACTTTCATCGTCTAGTTTGAATAGTTCCCTCTTACAAGACTGCAGAATTTGGGTGGTCTTCGGCGTTTAAAAGTCCGCAAAAATGGTAGATTATATTCTATAGGTATAATGGTCTATTCTGCCTTAATAAGTTCTTTTTAACTTTGCTCCTGAAGTAGTACCTAGCCTTTCTCATGATTTTTTCTTTTACTTTCAAAGATGATAGTGTTCTATCTTTCTATCCTCCTCGCAGAGACTACTGGGACTTTCATTTCAGTAAATGCCAAGCCATAACTATTTCTCAAGAATGCCTTCCCCTGCCGTATACTATTTATCTAACAAACCTATCGTCTTGGTACCCTCAGAACGTGATGTGTGTATAAACAATATCCTATTGGCTCGTAACTTTAATCTGCACCCTACAAAGATCGGTGTAGACTGATTAATTGACTAACCTTTAAAAAAAACTTTGCCAAAGTGTAACCTCTTATATATGCACTTTTCATGTATAAACAGAAAAAAAAAAAAATTATAGACTCTGCAGATACATATTTTTATAGCAAACATAAAAATTCCCTACTCAATTAGCCGTATAATAAATGAATGTATACTCACTTCATATACCATTTTAAGAACCAATATTCAGAAATTAAGTATCTGCACCGCACTTGAAATATTCATAAATATGCTGATTGATAAAATATTGATGTAGTGGCATTAAGTCATTTAGCAAATTAGTTAAACAAAAAATATAAACACCTGGCAATCACAAATCATATTCAATCTCATCATCATTTTTGTTTTTTTTATTAAAATCTTTTCAGAAAATATGTGCTGTTCTTTTTTTTTATTTATCTCTCATAATTAATTAAATTCTATATAGCTTTGAGAATATTCACAAATATTTACGCACTTAAATTGCTTATGGAATACTCCCATCATTGGTCAGAGATAATAGATACCTGGCAATGACAATGATCCCATATATAATTATTAAGGCGCGCTGCTGTGGTGATTCGATTCCCTAGGCTACTTCAAAATGATGGTGAGCTTTTGAACATGTCAAATGGTCATGATGGACAGATTTATTTTCATGCCAAAGGGAACAAACTAATTACGTAGATTTTTATAAGGAGCAGACTTGAATCGAAAAATAAAAACAAAGAATAAAATCATCTTTATAACCAATTACTCAATCACATGTTCATTAAACGGTTAAAGACCTTGATATGTTTAAATTTCAATTTATCATCAAGTATCTTTGGGGTTTTATTATAAGAAATCTGTACATAAAGTCGATCACAGTAAAATTAAGACAAAAAAAATAGAAAAATGTTTTTATCTTTACAGCTTCAGGCCTCAATATTTCACTTCCTTACTAAACAGAAAGAAAAAAAAACAACCAAGCATGTGCTTCACACCTGAGCGAATGTGCGCGAGATACTTTTAATTGACTGCAATTGCTGCCTTGGTAGCTGGAAGCACTTAAAAGTCAACTCAGCTGTGAAATATGAACGCGAATTATATTGGCGGCATCAAAACGTTGGTTCGTGCGCTCGGACCAGACCAGACACTAATTGTGCAGATATTTCTCTTACTGTTTCTAAATTCAAATGCAGTATAGGTAATTGTTTCTATGGCTCGGTGCAGAGAAGTAGGTGGTATTGTATCTATGAGTGTGGTAGGTATGCACTTTATGGATATTTGTAATGAGATAAAGTGCGATAATTTTAATATCTTTATTTCGAAATTGCTTTTGACTTTTTGTAACAATAACAAGGGCGTGGCAGAGTGTATGTCTTGTAGCCTTATTGAAATTTGAAAAGTGTTTTTTTTTTTGTAGATCAAGGTATATAATTTTCTGGACATTAAATCAATTTAATTGCGAAGAAAGCTAGCTCGAAGAGTTCAATTCGGTAGCAGTGAGAGCCTGAGAGGTAGTATGAGATGGCATCTGGCATCATATTTCTATGCATCTAATGCTTCCCATGACTGCTTTAAGTAGGTACTCCAAAAAATTGATGTAATGACATATCAGTTTTACACAGTAGTCAATTGAAAATATATGGCGTGTTTGGCGGGAAAGTCCGGATTTATGTTTTAAACTGCGAATAGCTCAAAAAGTTGAAAATGTTGTGGGAGGGAGGGTTGTGCGTTGTGCCACTTGAATAACCGAACCGAGAGTGCGGATGTGTAAGAACACAGAGAGACAAAAGAGCCTCAAATTGTATATGGATTAAACTGGAATGAATTCAGGGTTTAGTTGGCTCTTAGTTGGGCATGAGAGACCAGATAAAAGATTCGAAAATCTCCATTACAGGAAAAACGCTCGACACAAGGCACTCCTCCAGTATTCTAGATGTCCGAACTCTCCGAGCAGCCAACATAGACTCGGATCACTACCTTGTTGTAGCCAAGGTACGTATGCGGATATCCCAGACACCACAACAACGAGGAAATACTGTGAGGAGATTTAACGTTGAACGGCTACAAACGCAACAAACCGCCAAAACTTTTGCCGATCTCGTCTCCCTCAACCTCTCAAGAAGTCCTGTGCAGCTAGCATCAAGTGCTGAAGACCAGTGGCATCGATGCCAAGAAGCCATCAGAAAAGCCGCAACTGATGTGGTAGGTTTCACCCGACCACCACCGCGAAACCCTTGGTTTGATGAAGAGTGCCAGCAAGCACATGCAACAAAGCAACTCGCCTACAAAGCGGCGCTGTAGAGAAGGACGAGAGCAGCTCGTGTCGTGAGCTCTACGAGCAAAAAAGGAGGGAAGAACACCGGCTTCTCCGGAGGAAAAAGAAAGAGCATGACCATTACCAAAAGGTACAAAGAACGTGTCACGGGAACAAGACCCGAACAGAGACCTGTAGAGACGAACAAGGAAAGCTTGTAGTAGAGTCACAGTCGGTACTGAGGACATGGAAAAACCATTTCTACAGACTGTTAAACGGCGAGGACGACACAAATTCCGCTGTCAGGCAGAATGAACCATTCAACCTGGGCGATGAAAGCCAAGACTTCCGTCCACCTGACCAAAATGAGGTAAGAATAGAAATATTAAAGCTGAAGACCAACAAAGCTGCAGGACCGGACGGTTTATCGGCCGAGCTTTTTAAGGAAGCGGGAGATGACTTGGTATAGAGACCATACACCAACTCATTTCTAAAATCTGGTCAGAGGAAATTATGCCTGATGAATGGAGCCTCAGCATTGTTTGCCCGATCCATAAGAAAGGAGACCCTCTAAACTGCGCCAACTATAGATGCATCAGTCTCCTTAACATCGCTTACAAGATCCTGTCTGCCGTACTGTGTGAACGCTTGCAACCATTCGTTCACAAACTGATTGGACCCTATCAGTGCGGTTTTAGGCCAGGATAGTCTACCATCGTCCAAATATTCACACTACGGCAGATGAAGTGCAAATTGATACTCACCATCTATTTAAGGCCGCATATGACAGCATTTATAGAGATGAGCTATACAGAGCCATATCTAGTTTTGGCATCCCTGCCAAACTTGTCAGATTGTGCAGAATGACGATGGAGATCGCTCGCTGTTCCGTAAAGGTCGGAAACAATCTCACCGAGACCTTTGATGTCAAAAAAGGATTTAGACAAGGTGATGCGCTGTCATGTGACTTCTTCAACATCATTCTTGAGAAAATTGAGCGAAACTCGCAAGGCAACACCAGGGGCACAATTTTCCAAAAGTGTCTGCAACTATTTGCATACGCTGACGACATCGAGTGGTGAATGAGGGCAAAACAGAATATATGCTGTCAACAAGGAGGGACACACAACATCGACGAATCGGGCAGAACGTCACGATTTGCCTTAACGGGGAAAAAGACCGAAGGTAACCGAAACAGTCTAGCTCCCCGCCTATTGCTTCTGACTTGACGGAATGTTCAAAGTTTCAAGATGAAGTGGACTGATGTAGTTAGCTCCTCCATGTGGCAGCTAGTCTTCTGGGAAGGCGAAGGGGTTACCAAAGCAGACTTAACCCCGTTAATAGCCTCTGACAGTCTATAGTTTGACGTCGTCACCCTAATCTTCGGGAAAAGACGGAGGGTAACCAAAACAGTCTACTTTTCGAGTCGATTTCGTCAAACTACAAATTTCATGCAGCAGCGCAATACAAAATCAATAGAAAAATACGTACGTAAAGGGAATTGGAGATAGGTGACGATAAAAAGAAGGGCTTTGACATTTAGAAACATTTAGATGAAGGTCATTGTTATATTACACCATATAGAAAGACGTTTAAGGTCTTCTTGTAGGAGAATACAATCTTGAACTGAACGTATTGGTCGGAAGATCTTCAAAACGTCATAAGACACTGGGAACTCAAAAACAAGACAGGAATGTCATTAATAAACAAAAGGAAGAGCAGAGGGCCCAGATGACTACCTTGAGGTACTCCAGAGGTAACATAAATTGGTGACGAGAGCATTTCGTGTATGCGAACATACTGGATACGATCCGTTAAGTAGGAATGAATCCACTTTATGATATTGGAGTGAAATCCTAAGGTAGTCAGTTTGGAAATTAATGTTCTATGGTTAACGAGATCAAATGCCTTAGCAAAGTCTGTATAAATTACATGACATTGCATTGGATCTGCCTGTAACGAATCCATGCTGAGACGGAGAAATAAATCTTCTTAAGAGAGGTGTAAGTTTGTCACAAACTAGTTTTACAAACAACTTAGGGAAAGAAGAAATTTTACAAATTAGACAATAGTTGGTAATATCATGCCTCGATTCAGATTTATATATGGGAGTTAAAAACGATATCTTCCAATCTTTCAAAAAAATTCCAGACTGTAGAGATAAATTAAATACTAAACACAAAAGTACAGAAAACGCGGAGGAGGCGAGGAGCACTTTTGAAGTAAAATTGGCGGGATGCCATCCATATACCCGGATTTTTTTCTAGTTTTAACGAAGAAAGACCTATTTGAACTTCAGTGATTGAACACTCTAAGTTGCCGATATCTACAAAATCACAGGACATGGCTTGCTGGAAATATTGAACTGACTTGAAATAAATGCTATTTCTAAGATATAGCCTGTCAGTAAAGTGACTTTAATTATTAAGTCTTTAAGACGAACATTGACAAAACCTTTCGTCTCTAAAAGCCTCCAGCTAGTACTAAAGCTTCGTCAAAGTCTCTACCATTTCCGACAAATATGGCAAATTTTGCAAATGGTTGAAATTAAATCATCTTGAATAATTAGCCTATTCTGATCGTTAAAAACTCGAAAATGACGTCGGTTGTTCCAGTGGCGTAACTATATATTTGCGCCCTCGAAAAATATACTGATTTTGCGAGGTTCGGATACCAAATTTTTTTGTTTAGTTACTTGTTAGAATTAAAAATATATTAACTTAAGGCAAACAAAATAAATATAGGCTTGATTGAAGCCGCTTCAATTTGATTATTTCGGCCCAAAATTCTGTGGCATTTATGTCACATCAACTTCTACTATACTTAACAATCTCTGATTTGAGTTTAAGGCCCCTATTGTGAGTGTCGAAAAATTTATCGTTGAGCGACGACTGTCGATCCTCGATTATACATTTCAGTATTGTGATTGTCGATTGCGATTGATATTTGTCGATTTGACAGTCGATTACAAATGTCTGGTCGCCGCTTTCTCTTGGAAGTTAAAAAATGTTGTGCGTATACGAATAGCTAAAAGCAATCGACGCATTCGACAATTGTCGTGACGATCGCTGATCGACAAACACAATAAGAGCCTAAGTTCCAAAGATTTTTTTATGAGATAGAATAAACTTGTGACAATTCGCACCAGGGGTGTTTTCCTTCGCGTGCGTTAATGGCGCTCCTTTGATTTTGTACAGCTCCAATACATGGGAAATCTTGGGCCCGCAGGCAGCTTGTAGGCAAAGTCCGTTATGTGGGAGGAGTCGACGGTCTATTCTATGTGGTTTGTGATGATGACTATGAATGAAAATGTACAGGTTATTTTGTCTAATGTGGTTTTCCATTGGGACAAAAAATCAATCTTTTTTTTATCTAGATCACTTTTCATAATCCATTGGGCAAAAAAAATATTTTTTTTTTTTTATCCGGATCACTTTTTTCAGATTTCGATATTTTTCGAGATTTACACATTCACTAATACGCTAATACCAATCTACTTTGCACATCTGTTTCACGTCATTCAGAATTTTTTTCCAAAACAAATTTACGAAAAGCCTTCTGAAAAGCAATGATTCAGAGCAAAAACGTAAATAATGGACATGGACTTAATTTTGGAGCAATTGCATACCCAAAATTAATTTGTTTCAAGCATACTTACATAATGTAAGAACCAAATTCTTAAAACAATCGCGAAACAGGTTTGAAGATTTTTAAGCTAAAAAGAAGATTTTTTGGTCTTGAAGAAACGAGCTCAAAATAAGATTTTTGTACTTGGAATACAATTTTCCGAGTTTACCATACTTTCGTCAACGAATATACTTTTAATGACACTATGATCTTCCTGATTTTTGCTCGTTTTTTTCTGAGTGTACATTTACAAAATCAGATCAATCTGCTTTCATATTCCATTTGCCACGAAAAATCTAAGATCTGAAATAAAAATCTGATGTGCCCAATGGAAAATCACATAAGAAATGGGATATTGAAAATTATGAAATATAAATAAGCAGTAAAATGCAATAACATTAAAAATATTCTAATTTTTTACTTTTGCCGTATGCGGTATGCCTGTAATTGAAGTTGGGGAAAAAAAGACTAACATTTAGGTACTAGATATTTCCAATAGATATCATTGGGTATTGTGTGTCTGATTGTGATTGGGCGTACATCCATAGATTCATGAGAGGTAGGGAAATACTTTTTTATATGCAATTTCGGTTTCTCGACTAACGCTAAATGGATTGCATTTTAAATCAAAGTTCATATTCACGACACCTGCAACCTTTTTATAGGTAATATTTTTATTAGTAAACTTATCTCGTTTGAGTTTGTAATGTTGCGAGACTTACGAATGTAACAGTTTAAAGATCTTTCAACCCGAATTACCTAAAAGTTGGTTCTGGTCATTTTTGCGCCCTCCTGGCCCTACGCCCTGTGCCTGGGCACCGCTGGCACCGCCCTATTTACGGCACTGGGTCGTTCAGACAATGTTCGTCATAGTTTAGGGTTTCAAGGACTAAACCTTAGATAGTCTCCCATAATTATGGTACATTATGATGTGGCAGTTTGAAAAAACAACTAACACTATGTACCGTTTTGTTACCACAACTCATTTTTAATCATACTTATTAAACAAATAAATCCAAAACCGTCAACTGTTTAGAAAACAATCAATAAACAGCAAAAATCCAATTTAAGCGAGTCAATTCTATCTACACATTTGCAATTATTATTTATACACAAATGACGACATATTATTAAAAATGACCTCGAGAAAGCCAAAAGGAAGTCTTAAATAAGTAGGCAATTAAAATGAATCTCTTATATGCAAAAAGTGTAAATACAAGCGAATTGCTAATATTGTTTACAGTTGGCTAAGCGTATTGTTATCGGACCAAAAATGGAACCTCTAACGGGGTTCCAAAACGTCGTTATTTTGGACTTGAAATACATATAAACATTAAGCACCCATAACAAGGAAAGAGAGAGAAAAAAACACTAGAATTTAGAACAGAACACCATAATTCGAACCAATACGTCACACACTCCCGCATTCCATAACGGCTACAAGTATGTAAATTTAAGTGTCACACAAAGCCCCCCTCTCTATACATGGACTTCCTACACCGGTTTCGTTTAAACAAAAATAAATATTAATTATAATGTTGTCACATCGACAGGCATATGTATCTGCGACAACTTCATTCACTTTCATCAACAACAAGCCCTTAGGTAAATATTTTCCATACACAAACAATGAACAGACGAAAGCAAAAAAAAAATACATTAAATAAACAAAAACATTCATCGAAATTTGCAAATTTGAAATTCACAATTTCCAACCTACCTTTCAGATACTCTTGCAGAGGCTGGTCAGGCGAATTCATCTACTGATCCACTGAGCTGAGCACGCTGGCTGTTGTTTGGCTTATTTGCAGTCTTTAACGGCGAAATCGACAAACGTTACAAAATTAGGTGACCGAATTTTATCAATCTCTTCTTTCGGTTTGGGGGGCTTTCCGTTAATCCTTTCTTCACCGATACTTTTTGTATCTTTTATTCACTGCTTGATTTATTTGGGATTTTTTTTTCTGATTTTTCTTGCTTGCAACTCACTTAAGTGCTAATTTATCTCCCACTTCATACGTTATTCGAGACGACGCGAATCAACGGTGAAACGGTGAAACAGAAAAGACACACAATGCATATGAAATTTTCAAAAAAAAAAAAATAAATTTTTATTTAACATTTATTCTTTCGCCACGGACAAACGGATACGAGAAGAAAAAGCAGCAAATTTCTTTCTCCTTGGCAGACACAACTAACTTAACTAGTCGACTCTTGATCAATTAATTTATTTTTCTTTCGTTTTGTTTAATTTTTTTACTTATTTTTTAACCGGTTTACTTATGTTTTTCGCGCACAGTAGGATTTTGAGAAACAGAAAAAAAAAACAATATACTAAACACAAATAATTTGTTTTATTTTTTGTTTGAATACAAATACAATATAACTAATCACTTGCATACATAGTATGGTAATTGGATACCGTTGAGAATTCTTTTGTATTTCAGATTTTAGCTCCCGCTATTTGTATTCAGATTCTTTGCAAAACTATCTAGCATTCAAGAACTCGAAGATGAAATCTGGTAGCGTATGATATGCTCTGAAACAGAACCGCTCTCTCTATCCAACGTAACGCGTACACATCCGACGAATGGAAAAGCTCGACTGAGTTAGGCCCCAATCGGCTGGCACAACTAGTAGTGTAATGCAACAAATGTCTTCAGCGAGCGCAGCGCAGTGTTGGATTTTTTACCAGTTGCCTTGCAGAGCAGTAGTATAGAGTAGAGATACAAAAGTATCTATTGTATATAGCGATGGGGGCAACTTTGACTAACGGCAGTGTGTTAAATGGATAGCAGTGGAGAGTTTTTGTTTTATTTGGCGTTCTTCTCACAAATACTTCGAATTGGAATAGATGGAGAGAGAGAGAGAGAGTGAGTGAACGAATGATACAACATACAAGGGAAACAAAAAAAAAACACAAAACAAACTCTTGGTCTTGCTGTGATGGCTCGGTAATCGACTATCATCATCAGCATCATCATCATCAGCTTCAGCATCGCCATCATCATTAAGAGTGCACGTAGCGTTGTTGTCTTTTAATGGTAAGGTGACCAACAACACCGGTTTTGATGACGATGGACTATGGTAGCCGTAGCATACGGGCCCATGGTATTGTGGAACAAGAACCAGCGCAAGCAGCCAGCAATAGAATTCTCCAAGAGCGGAAGACGTGTTTTTTTTTTTTTTTTTTTTCGCTAGTACTTGTTAGTAGTGAATAAAAACAACCGATTGAGTGTTGCTGCGGTACTAAGAAAGTACGTATAGCAATTGACAATAATTGTATTGACAGCATCCCGACATAACGAGAATTAGTGCTGTTGCTGATTTTCTGCAAATTATACGGGACCCAGTTAAATTTGAAATTAATTGCGTATACGCCTCCGCATATACAATTTGGTTATATGGCTAAAATTGCGAGTCTCCTTGTTAGCGACATCTAAGCGTGGGTTTCCTGAACTAATACCTGCATGTGTTAAGAGCCTAACAAGTCCGAAGATAATTCGTAGGCATGTGGTGCTTTCTCTTGCTGCTCCAGTTTCTCTCAAATTTGTATACCCTCGACAGGAAGGTATATTCACTTTGTCATTACATTTGCAACGCCAAGAAGGATTCACCGGAGACCCTATATAGTATATATATTCTGAATCAGGATCACATTCTGAATCGATTTAGCCATGCCTGTCTGTCTCTCTGTCTCTCTGTCTTTTGAAATCACGATAGTGTCCAAACGAATAGACTTAGGCGACTGAAATTTTGTGAGATGTATTATTTTTACAGTCGTTAGGTTGGTATTTAAAATGGGCTATGTCGGTCAAGTAGTTCTGTTACCTGTTACCTCCCATACAAAGCCAATATTCGACCTATGTATCTCTCTGTCTGTTGAAAACACGATAGCGTCCACACGAATTAAGTGAATGAAATTTTGTGAGAGGATTTGTTTTTATCGTTGTCAGGTTAGTATTAAAAATGTTCTATGTCGGTCAAGTAGTTCTGGTACCTCCCATACAAAGCCAATATTAGACACATGCGTGTACCTGTACAGTACATCAGTAGGTACATACATAGCGGAGAGTATCAAAGACATCTTTAATCTTTAAATCATAAAAAAATCTTGAAATAAAAATGATTAGGTTGTATAGGGTGTGAGCTTACCACAGTGAGCTAGGCACCACATTGGGCCCATCGCCATCCCTGGGAAACTTTCACAGTCAAAACCTAAACCAATTCGCCCAAGCAATTAATTTCCCTACAGAACTAAAATTTTTTTCAATTTTGTTTGTGAGCTCAACCTCCTCCAAATTGTCGAAGAAGTGCCTTCCAAGGGGTTTCCTCCTGTACCAAGCAATAGCTTGAAATTCAGAGAGAAGATGAGTGATATCCTCTTAGTCTTCGCAATACCTGCACGTTTCGTTAAACCTAATCTCCTAGCGTGCTTCCTTAGAAGACAGTGTCCGGAGAGTATCCATGTTGTCACTCGTAGCTTTAATTCCCTGAGTTTTAATAGTTCTACAGTTTTTTTGTTCGACCTACCTTAGGCCACAAGGCTTTTGAGTGTTGAAACCCTGTGGCCTTCTATATAAGACCATCGTCTGCCCTATTTCTAGTTTCCTCGATTGATTCTCTTGGTCATGGCTATTGGAGGTCTTATGCCTTCAAAAGTAAAGGTAAGTGAAAAAAGGGACGTGGCCATATAAAAAAACCTTCAAAATCGTATATCTCGAAAATAACCGAACCAATTGAGCTCCAATTTTCAGACAATGTGATTCGTTTCCGTAAAATTGTTGTGAATTGACAACATCGAAGGAAGAATTCATCAGCAAAGTTTTCCCGAACATCGGTCGTGGGTAAATTTTAAAAAAAACTGAATATTTGCGTTAGCATTCAAACACTATAAAAGAACCCACAGGAAACATTTTTAATATTTTACATACTTACTTAGATGGCGCTACAGTCCCGGATAGACCTGGCCCTCAAACAACACGCATCTCCGGTTAGCACGATTTTTGGCTAACCGCCTCCAGTTGCGCACTCCAAGTTCATTGAGTGCGTCTTTATCTTCCGTGGGGGCGTGAGCGCATATCAGGCTGATGTTGGCGAATTTAGCCTTGATGCCTTTAGTTGTAGGGCGTTCACTAACGTGTTGAAAGCTCAAGATTTCTTGCCTAAGTCAGCCGCTTACAACGAATCCGCAGATGTCACAGTTTTTCATCCTTCTTTAGCCGGGCCCATCCCAACGCACCTCCTGGATGGCGGTGATATCTGCATTGTAGCAGTCTAGGGCCTCCGCTAATTGTTCGGCTGCACACGGACTGTTCAGGGTTCGAACATTCCACGGGCAGATCCAAAAGCCATTGTCCTTTTTTCGTTTTGCAGGGTCGTCAACAGTAAATCCATCCGTATCCGAGGCTTTTGGTTGCTTCGTAATCATTATTTTTTTCCGTGGTTGGGTAGTTAACCCAACGCACAACGCCCAACCTGGAGGACCAGATGCTAAAATTGTGCCTAGGACAGCGGGTCGGATACTCCGTTGTCAGTAACCCACTTCGGGGCCCATAAAGAGTTCATCCGCCACCATCGTTGTTTCAGCACCCTAACTAGTGCTGAAAAATCCTTACAGACCTTTGCTCCAAATATGTCAGAGTAGCTCAATTAAGGTATCTGCTATCTCGACTGTTGACAACACCGTTGATTCAATCATGTGGATTCATCCGCTGTATTGTATGTCCTCTTTCTGAGGGACTCATGTAAGACCTCTGAGACTCGTTCAGTCAGTCATCCAGACCAGTACCCGGTGGTTACCACTGGGAGGTAAAATAAGCACAATTTGATATGTATGAATAGTTACAACACCTGAGAACCGCCAGGTTGATGCCAAATAAGCGCCTGCCCGATTCATACACACCCAACCACCACGCGCATTAGCAAACAGTTTATTCTTTATTTTTGGGACGAATGGAAAGGATCTACAATTTTATGCAGAGTCCGAACGGCTGAATTGAGAAGCTCTTTCAGGATAGTTACACTCTCGGATGTTTGTCAGACGTTCGGGAGAGGTGGCTCGTCTTGAGTTAAGCTAATTTTTTCGTCTTAATTAGAGAAACTGGTTATAAACAAAAATAACTTACGATCGCGATCGGTATAACTTAAGAGAATAGTATCTCGAATTAAACTTCAACCCGAGGAAAGCAACCACTTGAAAATAATACTTTAAGAGTAGGACCATTGACCAGAGTTTTATAACTGAAGTGAATTGTTGTATACTGTCCACTGTCCAACAGTGTAAATCCAGCTACGACAACTCTGGTCATATAGTACCAAATATTTACACATTTATGTCGAAGTACCTACTCCTTTCTTATAAAATGTTTCCTTCGTTCAACCGCGTTCAACCCACCTCTATGGCAACTCTTAACAAGGCAAGAAGTCTCCACTTTTCCATTTAAAGTTGGTGGGCGAATGTTTGTATTTCGATTTCAATCAACAGCAAAGCCACTAAATCGACTTGGCCAGCATAAAGTCTTTTACTCCAACATCCGTTCCGTCCTCCAACTCCATCTCCATTGCCAGCCAAGTACTCCAGTTCTCCAGTAGGATTTATTTATTGTTTTTTTCTACCTCTCTTTATATTCCTCTTTCATTACATTTATTCCGCTCTATGTCTCTCTTTTAGTTAAATGCACTTGTATGAGTGTTAAATCCAGTTGAATTGGATACCGCCAACCATCGAAGGTATTGGGGGTGTTTGGGTATTTAAAAAGCCGGTTTTGCCACAACAGGAGGAAACAATAACAAAAAAGGTTAAACAAGAAGCAACCAACAGAAAAAAAGGCTAGAAAAACTTTTTGTTAGAGTTAGACGAATGAAAGAGTATAAATGAAGAACAGACAAAAAAGAGAAAATGAACAAAAAATTACACGGGCGAACAACATTGCAGCGCTGCTGCGGCGAGTGTGTGGGACGATGGTAGTTAGAAACGAATGAAAGCAGGACGTAGGACGAGCAAGAACTAAACACACTACTGTAGTTAGTAGATATGATGGTGGTGGAGCTGTTGCAGTTCCTGCAATCTACATGATGAAGTTGAAGACAACAAACAAAACAATGCGAGTTTGATGAACTGCAGTATTGCTGTTAGAAATGTTAGCAGACGGTAGCCCTAGACCCCAGTATAACAGTTGGAAATGAGCAGATTTGTTTGATTCGAACAAGTATGAAATAAAGTGGAGAGAACCATTACCATTCGCCGTAGCCGTAGGTACTGATACGGTGTGCATGTGATAGCTCTAATTCAAATAATAAACAAATTTGTTTGCGAATAGGATAGCAAGGATACCTAATTATAGGGATAGAACGTTATGGGCTAGAAATAAAAATAGGTGCTCTGCCTATATATACCCATGTGTGTACAACGATGTCAATTTTTTTTATTTGGTAAAGGCAAAAAGCCTACACGTAGTTCCACAAAATAAGAATTGGACGTATAAGGGGCGTATTTTGGCAAAATGAAAAGAAACGCGCAATTGTAAGTACTACTAACTAAAGGACCTGAGTGGGGTGAATAAGAGGCTACTCAGCTTCACCAACCCGTATAACCTAACCTAACCTAAGTAAAGGGTCCGCCATCTAACGTTTTTTTTTTTTTCAACTAGTGCTTATTTCGCGAATGGTAACACTTAGCTCATGTCTGATTTGACAGATAATTAGTTGTATCCTTCCGCTGAACGAATATGGTTGTGTATACGCTTGAACAACTCTGGGAAATATTGCGACATTACTTAGAAAATCATGGTAATGTTGCAGAATGTGTGCGAAAATTGCGTACGGATTTTGGAAGAAGAGAAGAACCGTCAGCTCCGTATGTTTGTTATCTTGTGAAAAAATTGAAAGAAACTGGCATCCTCATCGATAAACCAAAGCGTGAAAAGCCAAAAACAGTGCGTACCCAAAACGAGTCACTGTTTGGTGCGGATTTTGGTCCAGAGGCATAATTGGGCCATTTTTCTTCGAAAATGAGCAAGGAGTGGCCGTTACAGTCAATGGTGATCGCTATCGGGCCATGTTGAACGAATTTTTGTTCACAAAAATTGAAGAGGAGGATATTGGCAACATTTGGTTTCAACAGGACGGCGCTACGTGCCACACAGCCGAAGCTACACTCGATGTTTTGTGCCCTGTTTTTGAAGATCGCATTATCAGCCGAAGAGCTGATGTCGTTTGGCCACCGCGGAGCTGCGATTTGACACCGTTGGATATTATTTGTGGGGTGCCGTAAAAGATAAGTGTTACGCCGACATGCCAGAGACAATTGACGCTTTAAAGGACAATATTTGTGAAGCCATTGGTGAAATACAGCTGCACACAATCGATAATGTGCTTAAAAATTGGACCGATCGTGTAGGCAACTGCATGGCCAGCCGAGGCAGCCATTTGAATGAAATTATTTTCCATTATTAACCGGAAGGATTGTACTTTCAAATAAAAAAAGAAATTTGAGAAAATATTCAGTAGTTTTTTTTTATAGCATTTTCAAAAAAAGAAAAGTTATTTGGCGGACCCTTTACTAACTAAATAAGTAACATTAGAATTAATACGTTAATTACACCAAATAAATGTTAGACATTAGGTATCACATTAAAAATGCACTTGTCAGCTTTTGACAATATTCAAATCACCTGTTCTCATTGAACCACAGTTCTACAAGTGTTTCTTGACACTTGTCGTGTTCTGTTACAGAAAGAGGGAAATCATATAATTTCCCACTTGTCATCTTTCATCGCGACAATTGTTGAAGTGTTCACGGACTTGTCGTTTTGTGTTAAATTCAATTGTCCTACAACTACTTGTCGCGTTGTGTTACAGGCCCCGTTGTGTTATAACGATAACCTTAAAAATTACATAGATCGGTTGAAGAATCATTCTTCCCAATTATTGTTTCTTAAAAGGCACGCCCTAAGAGCTAAGATGGTAAGCCCTCTTCTTTCAACGAAGAAGGGGATCTTTTTTTTGTACAAGATCCTTAGTCATCCCGGTTCTAATGTGACAAGTATGAGCTCTTCCGACAGTGAATGAAAAATTGAAAACCTCTTGGAATGTTTTTTCTTGGAAAGATATTCGGTCTAGTTTTTATTGATGGAGCGTTGAGGAGCATTTTTCGGGAAGATTTTGAGTTCGTTTTTTAGAGCGTTTTTAGAGTTGATCTTAGGGCGTGTTTTCATGGGGTTCTTTAAGGCGTATTTAGGCGGTTTTCACTTTATTTTCCGACCCATTTTTTAAGCCGTTTTCGATGTGTTTTTGAGGTGCTTTTAAGGGGGTTTTAGGGCCAGTATTTTTGGGTGTTTTTTTTATATTTTTAAGCTTCCGTTCCCATAGGGATAAAACGGTCTATCTCAAGAACTAATTGACGCAGAATGCTGAAATTTGCACACAATATCAGGAATAACCTCTAGTTAGATGACACATACCAATGTTAGCGATACATTGGGTGGTATGCATAAAAAAAAGTATTTACTTCAAGTAAAAGGTTTAAGTAAATACTGAAATGTAGAAGTGGAAGTAGTAGTAGAATTTGAAGTAGAAGCTCCGATTTTCAGTATTTACTTGGTTTCATTTGCTGAAAAAGAAAGTTTTTACTTGATTGCAAATACTTTAAGTAAATACTGAATTTATTCAAGTAAAAAGGTACTTAGAATTCGCCGGATATCATAGTAAATACTTATATTTTTTAGTAGATTCTATGAAATCTTCAAATTGGTCGATAGCAACTTGAAAAATTTCCAGTATTTACTGCTGAAAAATAAGCACATACTAGTTTTTCTGCATTCCAAAAAAATGTTTACTACAAAAATGCATGCGAAGAGAAGTAAATGCTTTTACTTGAAGTAAATATGCACCTAATCTTAGTGTTTACTTCATTTTATGCATGCCAAAAATAGTATTTACTTAGAAAATCATCAGTAAAAGCATTTACTGTCTTTTATGCATACCACCCATTGACTGGTAGCAAAGAAATTAAGCGTGTAACTAGTCAGCCACGTCATGAGTAATGAGATCTAAATGTAGGTACCTACGCTTAAGAAGGCTCAATGTTTAAATTCACTGGTCAATTTTTCGAATTATTAAATTAAATTATAAACGAAAAAAACTTGCCAAGTAAATCTACCAATTTTTTAACATTGAACCTTCTTAAGCTAAGATGAAGATCTTGGCGTACATTAAGATCTCATTACTCATTACGTGGCTGACTATAGTTACACACTTTTTTTTGCTATATAAAAGAACTGGCTGTTTTTTTTTACATTTATGTTTTTGGTGTGATTTCACTACTTTTTGTAAAGTTTTTTTTTATTAGATTTCACAAACAACATTATAAAAATATTTCACAAACAACATTGAAACATCTTCGCTTTATAATATGTCAACAGACACTAACTCCCATCACTTTCTTTCTTATAAATTATTCATTAAAATTATATTCAGGAGGTAGATTAACTTCTATTCATATTTTAAGTAAGCAGATTCCACGCCCTTAAGCAGTGGCGTAACTATACAATCTGAGGCCCGTGGCAAATTCTTTGGATGGGGCCCTCCCAGTATAAATCGTAACGTTGTAATTTAATTTTAATAAACCACTTAAGTAGTTAACCAACACTATCTATTAATAATATTGTATGCATTTTAGTTAAATATCTAATGAATTTTATTTTCAAGAGCATAGGTTTATACATACATATTTATAATGAAATAACAGTTTAATTTTTCAATAGAATAGCCAAGTTACGTAGCCTGTCTTGTCCCATATACTTTCTTAAATAGGTTTTTATTAATTTTAGTTTTAAAAATGATCGTTCAGCACTAGATATAGTCATAGGAATTGTAACAAATAACATAAACACAGTACATACTTCAAGAAAGCTGCATGACATAAAATTATTCTTTATTAATAAATCATCAAGTTCTCTAATACACGAAGACTTTTCTATTTCGTCTCTGAAAATGGACCGAAAACTGAGAATTTACCTGGCAAGTGATTAAGATATGTCGTTTTTATATACACTCCGCGCCACTTGAATAGCACACCCCCTAAGGTCGGTTTTTTATGGCCCACTGGTCCCAAACCAAGCATGCTAGAGACTTAATTTTTGTTTTTAAATTAAATTTCAATTAATTGTTGTGATTTGACCAGAAGGAAGATTTAAAACTAAAGCTTTAAGTATGTATTAACAAAAAATGTAACTAAAAACCGGCAAAACGTAGACTCATATTATTCTTTGATAGATTTTTTTTTGTTAAAAAATGTGTGGAGAAAAAGCTTAACCGAGGCGGAAAAAGGACTAATCAAAGCTTAAAGGACGCTCGCCTATTTATTGCCAATTTAGCTAAGAAAATCGAGAGGAGTCGACACGTTATATGCATATTTTTAAGTAATGAGTCTAACTATGGATATAAACGTGAAAGGCCGCATGCATAGTGTGCTTACAACTGCGGAAAGGCGACTTATATTAGGAAAAGCGTCAAATTCTCACGACTCTTTTCCAAAAATCAGAAAAAAATGTGGTATTAACGCAAGTTTCACAACTATGCCTCGTATTATTTCGAATGCCAAGGATATAAAAAGACTAAAAATCAAGAAAAAGACACCCCTTAACCCGGTTCGAAAAGCGCAACGCCTTCGATTTTGTGGCCTGGACTTCGTAGTAGCACCGTGTGGTCTTTTCCGACGAACAAAAATTAATTTGGAAGACCCCGATGGCTATAGCTAGGTACTATTTCCATAACCTCCGCAAAGAAACTCATCATTTGGACCGGCTGCATAGCAGAGTTTAAGTTGAAGGTGTGATGGTGTGGGGGCCGTTTCGTATTATGGCAGCCGAAAATTACAATTTTTGTTAACCACCATGAATGCGTTGTCTTACTGATAAGGCTTTAACATATTTTCATAAACTTTTTTGACATCTGCCATTGATCTAACAACATGATAAAGCGCCAACACATACAGCCCGGGTTGTTAAAACGTATTTATAGAGCCAAAATGCGGAGCTATTAATGCTGACCGGACTACTCACCGGATTTGAATATCATCGAAAATGTTTGGCAATGGTTGATACGTCAAGTTTGTGGATCGGGACAACATTATTCGACTGTATCTAAACTAGTCCAAACCATCGAATTAGCTTGGAGCTCGATTTCGGTAAATTATTTGGCCAATGTGTATGCATCCCTTACAAATCGGAGAGGTGTGAATTTTGGAGCAGAAGGTGGCTCAAAACGCAATTGAAAATTTTTTTTTTAATTTAAAATACTCCAATTACCTTTTGGAAAACAATTGGAAACAATTTCATTCATTGGAAGGAAACGCGATTTCAGTTGATTAATAATGATTAATAATACTAGATAAAATATGTTCACTTTGAACAAATCTTGGAGACGCTCATCTTCACAAAGTTCGTCAAAATGGCGTTTTACCTTCCTCTGACGAGTTTTAGAAAATTCAGGGTTGATGGACCATTTTTCTGCTACACTATTTGCTTCCATTTTTAAATTTACAAATTCATGTCTATACCTATCCAATTCTTCTAGACACATTTTCAAACGTTTTAAGGCATTTGCAAGATCGATGGCTATAGACTGAAGTGCTTTAGAGCTTATAATTTTTTTTGAAAAAATTTTAGGTTATTTCTGAGCTCGCGGCCTCTTGGGCCGGGGCCCTCTCGGGTCGGGGGCCCGTGGCATTTTGCCAGCCCTGCCACCCTATAGTTACGCCACTGCCCTTAAGTAATATTATTATATTAATATTTCTCGTTCATACAATGCAGGTCCCTACCAAATTTCAACATTCTACGGTAATCATAAGTGGCCCAAATAAATAATAACCGATTTTCCAAAGTGGGCGGGTACCACGCCTCCTGAATGGAGAATATAATATCTTAAATTGTTTTTTCTTTCTGTACACCGCGAGTCATACCGCTCTACCAAATTTCAATATTCTACGTTAATCGGAAGTGGCCCACATAAACAGAATCCGATTTTCAAAAGTAAGCGTATTACCAGACCACGCCGCGCCGCGATGATCATCATCTAAGCGAGTGAGTCAGTTACGGTTTTTGTGATTTTTGAAGTGCTGTATGTTGAAAACCACTATTGCTACAGAGATGGAATTTGGTAAGGTGGACCTTTGAGCTTGGTAAATGCTACAAGTTTTAAGTTTTTAGATTAATTGGTTCCGCAGTTAGAGGGGGGTCGAAACAGCCTGAGTTTGTTCTTGTAAAAAGGGAACTTGGCTGGGTCACTACCGTGCCCTTTGATATGCTCAAAGGTCTAACTTCAGCGTCATCTACAATTGAGAATTTATATTTACTGTATACAGAATACGTGTACTAAGCAAACACTTCGATTAAAATGTAACTACATATTTCACTTAACTCAATTCACTATCAAACTCCATTAAGTGATTGTTGGAACAGTTCATTTCCGACAGTCAATTTTGAATTTATTCAAACAAATTACAACATCTGTTACCATTTTCATATTCCCTATCAATTCTGAATGACAAGAAGTATATGAAGCGGCAAACAACAAGACTGAATTTAGTGATTCGGGTGCCTGACTACCGCAGTCTCCTCAGCACTTTGAGAAATATAACTTCACATCGATCTTACTCATCAGTTCTGATTCTGATCGATCGAATCGTGAATGGAGGCTTTTGCAAAAGACATGGCCAAATTAACTTGAATTTCTAATCGGTTTCGTAATAATGCATCCGGTCATAAGACAAATTTGAAACAGAAGCTCTTAAGAGGATTTATTCCTTCCTTTGCCTATTACATTGGAACTTGATTTTGCTTGTGATTGTATATAACTTTCTAATCGTTCATGGAAACGCATTGACAGAACCCCAAGGTGGACCAAGAGTGGACCACTAACGGCATTAAGAAATGAGAATCATATTTTAATGACAAACATTTTGTAACCATTTACCATACCCTCAATGATCTTAATAATAGGCGTGTTTTTTTTTTTTTGCAATCCTATATAAGGAGTGTTTTTTTTTTGCCCCGATAGGCCAGCGACAGAAAAATGTGCTTAAATAATTATATTTTTCATATTTGTCAAAAATCCATACATAACATAACTTTATACGGTTTCAAATGAAGTTGTGCCTTAAAGATTTTTAAACAAAAGGAAAAACCCACCATAAAATGTTTACACTCTTAAGGACCATTCACATGAAAGCGACAAATTACCTAAGAATATTCGCAAGTTTTGATAGTCCTTTCACATGAACACTTCTCTAGTTCGTAACGGTTCGGGAATTTCAGCCATCAGTTTCTACCCGCAATATTCGCTCGAGCGAATATTTCATTCGCTAGTTTGTGGAACGCAAATTAAATGATGTGGATTGCGAACAAACTTTGACAATTCGCGCCAAGGGTGTTTTCGTTCGCGGGAAAAAGTTGGGAATTCGAAATTGCGTTGCGTTAAATGTTTATAAACTTGTTTTTAACACATTTTGATGGGATAATTAATTATCCACCAATTGGAATAATAAAATGTGCAATTTTCTGTTTATAAATGTTCCTAAAAAGTGGTTTGTTTGCATTTCATCAATTCGTTCGTTCGCTCCCATGTGAATGATCGATCCTTTACAAATAGAAAAATTAAAATATGCAATTTAAGCATAAAAACCGCCTCACCGGCTGCTTCCAGGCGAAAGGATATCCGAAAGTCGTTGACGACTAAAGAAGACGGTATTTCCAAGTTTAAATTTTGGTTAACATGTAGATACTTTTAAATACATATTTTTTTAAATGTTGTCTTATTAGCAATGTCCAAATCAGCCCCATGTCCAAAGGTGCCCCAGTCTCCCCTATTAATTTTGGTTGTCAAATTAGTCAAATGACACAATCGATAGCAGTTTCGATAACATTTAAAGCAATCGCACAGTTTTTATCTGGGCTTAAGGCATAAGCCCCGACGATTATCCGGGCTAACGAATCCTATATAGGATTGCGTTTGGAAAATTTGCTAAGCCCATACATACATCAACATAGCTAATATTCCCAACATTCCTCTATAGACAAGAGCTAATGGTTTGCGTGAGTAGTCAGCAAAGGTATCCAACTCTCACGACGGCCTCAGCGTATTTTTTCCAAACGAAAGCCATGTCAAATCAGGTAACAGACTTTAAGGTTTATCGGAATAAAGAGGGATTTTTAAACGAAACCAATTGAATCCCCTTTCGACAAAAAATTCCATTCCAAGCAATCAATGGTTCAATATTTCCCCGATATATTTATGACAGCATTGCACCACTGCAACTCCAATACTCTCTCAGAAAAAACAATTTTTTTCACTTTACTACGATCTTTAAAATTCTAATGCCAAAAACATAATCTCGTGGCATTGAAGCCGCACTGGGTATATATGACACGTCAATAAACGTTAACCCCATTGCAGCGAAAAATGTCAACCATCCACATAGTGGTGATCTATTGATCGCGCCAACACTACTTCTGCGATTGTAAACACCATTATTCCCAAAAACACTTCATAAGTCAATTTGGCTTCTATTACGGGGAAGATCTGTTCGTAGCCATGGATCATGGTATAGTTCGTTACAACCTCCTCCATGGTAATCACGACTTTTGAGTTTTATATCTTTCTTGCGGGTTCACCGAAGAATCGAACCTTTAGCCGTTTTCATTTGACATTTGAAAATTTGGGAAAATCAACAGAAAATCTGTCGATGAGTTCGACGTCTCTGATGTTGGTGTCGTCGTTATGCCGTTGCAAGTTAGTGTGATGATGACACGACTTCTCTGAATGCTAGAGTGCAAAACTTTACAATGGCGAGTATATAACTGACGATCCTTTTCTTGTTTTAGTGCGCGCCATCGATTTGTACACGAGTACCTATATGCAAATGTCTAAAGATGCTTTGTCTCCCGCAAGCCCATAAACAAATGGAGTGGCGGCAAGATGATCCTACTGATCAGATATATTTAACTAATGTTTGCCTGTGGGCCTTTTATTTTTATACGTGACGATTTTTCATTTTCTTTGGGGATCCATCAAAGTGTCGGGTAAAAGTGAAGAAGAGCTAGATGGCGGTATATACGAGAAAAGTGAATTTGATGAGAGTTATGCGTTGAGGATCAAAGGTTGTATTTCACTTTTGGTTTTAATTAATTGTTTGGCAATTAATTTCAGTTTAACAGATGGCTTGGTAAATGGATCCAACAAAAATAGATGAGCGGATAATAGGAGGAGTACATTACATAATAATAAGCTTTCTATTTCAGATCTTAAGGCAGGATAAACAATAGTTTGTGTTCATTTCCTGTATATTTTGACTTGAGATTGTTCTTACAATGTTGGCCAGTTTTGACAGTAACGTATTTCTTAGTCGAATTCGCTTTTTAATATTAAATTCGTTATAGGTCGCATTCAAGATGGAGTTTTCTTCAATTATTTCTGTATGTTTGTTGCGGTTGAAAAGTTGATGCAATTGAATGGACTTTTGACGTGATTATTATAAAGCAATGAACGCAATACCGCTTTTAAATACGCTTTATGGCCTAATAACGGTCGTCCACTACGCATTTTATGACCGTGTACTCTCGTACGACCTCGGCTGAGTCGAAACAAGGGAGCGGTCCGACCTGGTTATTCAGGAGATAGTCGTTTACGATCTCGGATAGCTTGTTTTCTATAGCACCCCATGTGTCGCTTACTGATGTCTTGCCGCCTGTAGTTAGCTCATCTACAAGTGCGATTTGCAGGTCGTCTCTGATAACCTCGCTGACAGTTCGTGTCGGTTGATGCGCTGATGATGTTGGGCGGGTGGCAGACAGCCTGGCAACTTTACTCCTTTGAGAGTCGGTCTTGACTGCCTCTTGAGAGCGGTTACGCTTTGTGGCTTACGCCTTCCGCGCTTGTGGTTGTGGTTGAGGTTGCGGCAGTGCTTCTTTACGGTAGTCGATGAACTCATCAACGATCCGCTGATATTTTTCTTTATCAACCAGGTCCCGCGGAGAAGACGTAGCGGCCTCCTCATTCTTAGTAATTTTACCCAGAATGAAGATGACTCTCTTGTACGCGCTTTTTCTGCAGTTGCTAGCCTTTGTGGCTATTTGCATTTAGGCACTAGTACGAGTGTCCTGCGTGATAGGTGTGGAGGATGTTTTGGGAGTTCTGCTTGAGTGGAACTCCCCTCATAGCCTTCGCTTCCCACTGCTGTCTCCTGGCTGGAGGCAAATAAATTATCTTCGGATGACGTTGATAGTGTCGTTTTTTCTTTTTTGGTATTGTTATTTTTTTTTGTTTTGGATTTTGGTCCCACGAGTAGAACGGAAAAACGGTCGATCCCGATAGAGCCGTTTTATCGGGACAAAGCTAAGATACGACAGACTTCGCCTGTGCGTCTGAAGGAGCTCATTAGGGACTGGTTCAGTCAGGTGGGGGTAAGTCTTGAATTCTTTGGCACGGTTTCGTGCATATGAATGCGCTCGCACCACCACTGAAATCAGGTACCCCTATCCTATGGTCAAAGAATATTTTCAAAGAATTGACCTATTGAAAAGTTTAGAATCCATTGAAATGACCCCTTGAGGAGATCGCACAAGACTACTGTGGAGGTTATTACCAGCCGGCACCCACGGGGAGGGTTTGGATGAGGATTTTTGCCAGCCGGATCAAACGCGTTTGTTGCATAGAATTGAAATCATACATTGCAGTTAAATATTTTGTATTCGAAATTGATGATCATCTACATCTATACATATAAAAACTGTAGGAATTTTCTTTGTCTCTTAAAAACGCGAAAACTACTGGACAGATTTCGATGAAACTTTTTTTTAAATGTTTCTTAAGACTGTGAGACTGCTATAGGCTAGTTCGTTTTTAGCCACGTCCTTTGGAACAGTTTTTAGCCAAAGTGTATTCTGTACACGAGTAAACCCGGCGGGTACAGCTAGTCTACAATAGAGAATGGTTATCAGAATGTTCAGTGTGCACTCGCGGTGCACATTGTTCCTAATTTTCAGGATTCAAACTATTTTATTTTACAAATGCAAAAGGAATTCTGTCTGTTTGTCTATCTGTCAAACTGTATGTAACCTTTTCACGATTAAACCTCTGAACCAATCGTAATATTATTTGACAAAGGAATGGTCTGGGACCCGAAGAAGAATATAGGCTACTCGCGAAATGTCGGCGGAATTGGAAACGAGACGTGGCGCGTTCCGTAAATACTAAAATACTACATATACATATATTGAAATGTATGGAAGGTTTAGTTGTGGTAAATGGGCGTGTGTTGTCTGTTAGAAAATATTGGCGGGATTGGAAGAAGAGGCGACATTGAGTGCCTCACGTATTCTGGTGCATTCGGGTGCTCCTTATACGAATAAACACCGAATTAAAAACTAAGAATTTAGCTCTGACACCAAGTTCAGTCCTCCTATATTAACAGAATGACCAAGCTGTGTCAAAATTGACCCAGACTGACCAAAAACTCAGCATTGATCCATTCACAAATGGCTATAGAAACCAATCGTAAACATTCGTAAACAGGTGAGCCATACTGCCAAGCCTTCTCGTGTACAATTCTGAGAGTTAATAACTACTTCTGCCGGGTAGAAAACCGCACTGATCATCTTCTAATCGTGACCCGTATAATTCTTCAAAGCCCGGATCAGATGAATGAAATAAAACAAAATATGTAGTTCCTTGGAAGTTACATTTTTTAATTTTTAAACAGCTGCTGAAATGTTCAACAATTAATATTACTAAAGTATCGCAAAGACGCAAAGTTTTTTCATAGTCTACGTAGATATACAAACGGTGACATCTTTACGTGGAGGTAGGAACTAACTATTTTGAAAATTGATCCAGTCAAAGTGAATTTGTTCCAAAACTTGATTCAGATCAGTCCATGAGAACAATGAAATACGGATATCCTTATAACTTAGTAAATATATGTCAAAGAAAGTCAAAACTACACTACAAAAACTCTTGAAAAATATGAACAGAAATTGGGTCAGAAAACACTTAAAATATTCATTAATAGCGCTGCAAGCAAGAAAGCGGTCCAAAACAAGACCCAAGGCTCTATTACCGCATATGGCGTCAAAGAACGTTAAAAAAAATTCTAAGTTAACGCGACAATAATTATTTTAGAAGATTTATTAAGCGGCTGCGATGACGACCAAGATCCGACACCTACTGACAAGAAGTGGAACCAATTAGCCATCTACTGGCAAGAAAAAAAAACCCGCCAATCGCATCAAAATGACAAAAAATTAACAAAGCTGAATATAGCAGAATGCTGCCCTAAACGGAAGAGAATTCCAGAGTTTACTTGACAATAAGAACTAGATCGCTGACATTTCTTGAAAAATTATTGTATTCTCGTATTCTTGCCATCCCGTGTACCAAACAGCATTCTAAAATTTTCCATTATTGTCACATGCCCAGCATAGCTTAATTGCATAGCTTGATCCTATTCCAGTTGGTGATCGTAACACCCTCGAATGGAATATTTCAACTCGATTATTTACACACAGCAAACTTCACTCGTCAAGCTGTCAAAAATGTTGACAAATGTCGCACCCCTGCAATCTAAACAAAAACATTCCTTACTGAACCACTTTTTGAATTGATTCGCCGCCAATTACGAAAACAATTCATTTCAATGAAGTAATCCCAACCGTACCATAACCTCTATTCGAGACATAAATCTCTTCAACAGCCCCCGGAGAATTCCCTGACCCAAACTTCCAGTTCTCAAATAGATTGGCTGTGGCTCCCCAATCTAAGGCGGCAGCCTGCGAAACCTCACTGCAATTGACCGATTACATCATACAGCAACTGCATCGTTTATCTACCAGAGCTCTCCACAGAATTATTTTATTTAATAAGCTCCCACTACTCGGAACTTTTTTTTTTTTTAAGATATTTCTGAGGTTTCCATCTCGCGATGTCGATGCCACCACACTGCGGCCTAGCCTGGCAGTAGAATCTCGCATGAGTTAGCTTCCAATTCGAATTTCAGGTTCACTGAGCAGCACAGTACCATATACCAGCGCATAGAGGACCTGAAAATTGGCACACAGTAAATTTTCATTCGCTGCGCTGATTGAATAAATTGGCCCCAAAGGTGATGACCCAAACACAACGGACCATGCCTTACTGCTATGCGGAATTCGGATGAATCCGGCAGATACCTTCATTCGGGGACTCCTTTCTGGCACACGCATACGAGGAGCAGCCCGCAAATGGCTAACAAGATCGCACGCTGACCGTGTGGTTTGGTGCTATGACCTCGCTCCGAGGTATCCGCATCAGAATCCCATCAGTGCCAGGGATCATCTCCAAAGTGGATTTGGACGACGACGACGCGACGCGCCGATTATGACGAAGATGACGAAGACCGTTGTTGGTCATGCGTACAAGATAAATAGGCAAAAAATGGGGAAACAATTTCTGTTTAATCAGCGTCCAAGTAGGAAGGAATCACCGCGCCGCAGCGAGGAGCGGGCAACGACGACTCTAACTAGACAAGAATGGCATATAGTATAGCGCGTTTGTATATACAGAGGCTGCTCCGAGGAGTCAGTGTGTGGTGGCTCTTATCCACATGACCATGGCGGGAACAATTCAATTGTCCAATCACACAGGCTGTGCCTTTGGTATCTGTTTGAAATGTTGAATCAATTTTGTTAATTTGGAAAACGTGACGGAATGTTACAGTGATTTTGTTGCGCGCAAATAAATGCTTTATGGGTTTTGAATGGATGGATGGAGCGGGTGTGCATGTGCATATGCCTTTTTTTTCAAAATTGTCCACCGCGAGTTCGTATATAGACAATGAACCGATGGATGGGAAATTGCATTTGATTGCTTTTAATTTCAAAGCACCTAGGATGTATTCCGTTTGTGACTGATGGCGGTAAGCCCAAGCCCAATGCAGCGGTGATATTTGCGTCATTAGTCATGGAGGTCGATGCAATTTGTTATGTTACACATGACTTTGTTGGTTAATGGCTGAAGGTTTTGCAGCGCGAAGGTCAATTCTGTGGAAAGGTCGCTGTGATAGCACTTTCAAGGGAAATAATTTGACAGACATCAAAGACAACAACGACTACGGCAATGTCTGATGTGTAAGGATACTGCTCCTCCAACTTTTGTACAGTATGAATTGATAATCACGCTTACGCTTCTTGGTTCTTTTCATTGATCATTCTTTTCTTACGATGCAAGTTCATTATCCTACGACATAGTAGGCGAACGTCATTGGTTTGATGTTGAAGACATCACGGCTTACACAACGTACCACAAGACAAAATAGAAGAGTTAGCAATATACAACCTTGTGAAACACCAGATTAACACATCGATCATAGCTTACCGCTGCAACGGTGTCCCACAAGGCAAGGTTGTAAAGGTAGTCCCATATAATTCACTCAAAATGTAATTTTGATAGAAAATACAGATTTTTAATTAGTAAGATTACATTTTTTATTGATTCATAGAGTATAGGTACAGATTGGGGTTATGTATAGAATAGCACATCGGATAAATGGCCGCCACAGTTTTACCGTACTCTTTTATTGAAATTTTCTATAACCGTTTCATATAAATGTGTCTGAATTGCATTAATAAACCTCCCAATTTCCTCTTTCAAGGCGTTGGTGGTCGTGGGCTTGTTTGTATAGACCTTTGACTTCAAAAAATCCAAAGGAAAAAAGTTCAATGGCATTAAATCCCAAGATCTAGATGGCCAATTCTGATCGCAAAAACGGCCGATTACACGATTAGGAAATAACTCATGCAGTAATTGAGTTGTTTCTCTCGATGTATGGCATGTGGCACCGTCTTGTTGAAACCACATGTTGGTCACATCCATATCTTGTAATTTAGGCACTAAAAACTGGGTTATCATGTCACGGTAAACTAACACCATTAATTATTACTGCCTAACCAGATACATTTGGACCGATAATGCCTCCAGCCGAAAATCTGCACCAAACAGTCACGCGTTGTGGATGCAATTGTTTCTCAACAATTACTTGTGGGTTTTCTGAACCCCAAATGCGACAATTTTGACGATTAACGAAGAGGCATCGGGAGAGCTCCTACATTTAGATACCGGCCAAATATGTAGTCTATACAGATTAACATTTTAAGCACAAAAAATCATAAGACTCGATTCTTAATCTCAAGTTAACACTTTGGCCCACCGATTGAGAGAGGGCGCCAAGCTGATGGGGACTCATAATACCATACAAGTTCGCTTGGTCAGGGTTGAAGTCAGAGAAGCTACACCTACAAGTACAACAGCACTAAAAGAACAAATGAACTAGCTAGAAAAGGTAGTCATCTCACGTTGTCCCTCTAGATTAGGGTTAAATATTCACAGGGCTATTTTATTAAAAAATTATTTGGCTATGTATACATTGCACGGCTCTTTTTTGTAAATTCTCTATTAAACGCCTTCGACACAAACGGGATTGGAAATCACAGGTACAACTTTCTCCTAAAAGCATCAGATTAGTTTTCATCCTTGACAGTATCCACCTCCATGCATCTATGCCAAACATGAACTGCATAAACGGCACAACAAATTCGAACAACCTCTTCCCTTAAAAATAGCTTCGACAACTACCCAGAAGACAGACACATACACTGCCGCTCAACTGAATAGGTTCAACATTTTTAAAAAAGTAAAACGACAATATCTCTTTAACCAACTTGCCGATTTTAATGAAATCAATTTTTTTATATAGAATAATCAAATGTTAATGAAACACGAAAGTTTGCGGTCTCTAAAACACGTTGTTTTGATATAAAACGAGCGAATGCTGCCTATTGCACCGAACAGGGAAAAGAGAAACGATATTGAAATATGCAATAGAAGCTATACAATAATTTTATTGTTATATAAACGAATATAGTTTGTAACTTAGCCTTTGGTTACGAGATGTGGTGTCTGCTGCGATCGAAATCCAAGTGACCGAGAACACGCACGATCCATTGGTCGATGCACCAAGTTACTCTCGCCCACCCACAAGCCTTGCACAAGTAATACATTTGTTTGTGTAATTTTAGACGAGTTAGACATTAGCATGAGGATGAGAGTAACAATTACATTGAGTTTAAGAGATTTTAAGAGAACATTATAACAATTTGAAATATACATAGATCAAAGTGATTGATAACACTGAAGGCAAGTCAAGTCGAAGAAGTGAATAACCAAAATAATATAACATCTAATAACAACAAATGAATTAAGATTAAAGCTACAAATTAACAAATAGAACGAATATTATAATAATCAGATAGCAAATTGAAAACAAGTGTAAATAATTAACGAACGAAATGAATAAATGAAATAATGTAAGATATGTTGATTGTTGATTCTGTTGACTGATGGTCTTAGTCTCAAACACACGTATTTATATTTGTATGATTATTTTTCCAAAAACATATCAAAAAATTCCCATTTATTTTGGCTCAACTGAATAGGTTCAAAAACTTAAAATTAAAAAAAAATTTATTCACTGTTTTAGTTCTTTTTAACATTTAACTACATATTTAAGTATAATTTAGTATGTAGGACTACCTCCTTTGTTCAATATAACTGCATAGATACGATTTGGAAAATACTTATACTATTTTTCAATAATTTCAAGCGAAATTGTTGACCCGGCTTTTTTAATGGCGACAATTAGGCTTGCAGGATCATCAAATTGTCTCCTGCTTTCATATCCTTTTTTGGACAATAGTCCCCAACTGTTCTCATTGATAGTTATTGCCGTGGTCGTTTATCCACTGTTTAACGACCCTACCAGTAGGTATGAATGGGGCCGTTGTCCATGGAATGCGTTCAAAAATATTCGAAAAATTTGGAAATTTCTAGTACAGTTTTCTAGTACAGTTTTGTATACATTCGCGTTCATTTGCGATGTAACAAACTGCAGCTCACAAGACCCATAATACGATATGTGCGGAACACCGTAATGGCCCCTTCACAGGTGTGGTGGCTACCTAAAACACATTCATCCTTTCGCAGGTCGTGAATGTAATAGATATAGCCACCCGGTCCATCCAGGTTGAAGTTATTTTCATAGGAAAACACGACATACAGTCTGCCACCCTTGTTCCACGTCATATGCTCTCGAGCAAACTGAAGTCGTGCAGCTTTGCGCACATCATTGAGTTGCGTTTTTTTTTTTTACTTTCAGTCTCTTCAAATGCTTGGAACTCCGAATAAGAATAAGAACTCCGCATTCTTTCCTGATTCTAGCAGCAGAACGTTGGAAATTTGAAGTAGTTCTGATGATAAGTCTTCTGGCTGCTGGTGTTCTCGCATATTGAGCCCTCCTTTCATATTGTTATATATTGTAATTCATTCCGAATAAAGTTACAAACTACATTTTGGCTTCCCAATCTTTTAAGCGATTTGCCGCTGCTTTAAACCAAATTCGAAATATCCCTTTATTTGGCCTTTTTCAAAGTCGTTCAATTGCTTTCCTCGACCAGTTTTAGAAAAAAACAACAGTAATTACTTTCAATTTAAAAAAGAAAAATAATTGACGTCGTTACATAATCATTGTCGATCACAAACTAAAGTCATTGCCATTGAACCTATTCTGATGAGCCAAAATAAATGGGAATTTTTTGATATGTTTTTCCAAAAATAATAATAAATATATATATACGTGTATTAGAAACCGCAAACTTTCGTGTTTCATTAACAATTGATTATTCTATATAAAAAAAAAATTAATTTCATTAAAATCGGAAAGTTGGTTAAAGAGATATTGTCGTTTTACTTTTTTTTAAATGTTGAACCTATTCAGTTGAGCGGCAGTGTACTGTACTGTATAGTCTAGTTTCTAAAGTAAAAAAAAAAACATGTGTAGGTAATCATTGATCAAGAATCTATTCATCGTAAGTCGACTTGAATTGTCTGGATTCAAATTTACCTGAACGCGAAAACTAACTTGAATTGCCGGTATGTTACTTATTGACAATTGTATTTTTTTTTTCTCCTGGGTTCTGAGTTTCTGATTGGTGCTCTACAATCTACACGTCAGGCGCCAGCGCCAGGGCAATCAATCGAAATATCAAACTGCGCTCTCCCATGCTCCCCGATGCTCTCCTATGCACCAATAGAAATGTCAAAACTGAGTTCGCCAGACACATGTTGGCATAAATGGATGTCAACTTATGTCGTTTTCGATTGGTAATCCAGAAGCGTCCGGAAGAACTCTCCGCGATTCTGAATTCAAATCCAGAAGCAAATTTCTCTTCTTTTCAGTAGAAGAACTGTCAGTTGAGTGCCAATCGAACGCTTTCAGAAGCGTTCGGATTGCTTCCGGACGATTCTGGATTACCAATCGAAAACGACATTAGTAGTTGAGAAATTCTTGACTTAATTTGTCGGTGTTGCGGGCATAAACGTCAACTGAGAAAACTGTTCACGTGACCAGTTCGGCCCAATGAAAACTCAGCAACATAAAGTTAGAGAACTGTCAGACTTACTAAACAAGATTCTTGAACTCCTTCATTTAAACAACGAAAAATACAAAAATAGCATACCTACATATCCTTGTCACTTTGACAGCTTAATGAGTATCAGTCTACGATTTTGAAACCCTATCAGAAACATTATAGCTGTCATCTCATCCGACGATTTACCTGAATATCTGAACTGATGACAAATTATTATACTTATATTGAACTTATAATGTATTAAGTTCTACCACTAAATAGGGACAAGTCTTAAAAAACAAGGGTGTCTAAGGCGAGTAAGATGCAGGCGCATAAATCGGGAATATACTAAAGATTTTCTGGTGACCTCTAGAGCACGTATCACCATATGAGTGGCAGTAGATCGGTAACTGTTCCGTAGCAGTGAACTCGACAATCCAAGGCGAAAGAAAAGAATGCCGACTGAGAAGTACATATCTACATCGTGTATAAGACAATTGGCCTTAGGATACACGAGGAGAACAGGATATTGTGTAGGTATTTTCGCATCACTCTAATTTCCTGGAGATCCAGTCTGAATAGAATGGCATGCAGCTATAGTTGCTAAACAATACTAGTTGGAGTTTCAATCTCATTACACGCATTTTAACTAAGCCAATCAGCCTTACATCATTTAAAACAAATTGACTTGTCTTGCTATCCGTTTGCATATAGCAATAGAAAACCCTCTGACTTCCTTCGGAAATGGAGTTAGCGCCACCATCGAGGAAATACGCAATTACTTCCATTATTGTTACAACATATCTAAATACAAAAGTATCAGTACATCAGTACTCAGTATGAGCAAGCGAAATGAACCGTTAAACTGATATTTTACAATTTACAGTACCCCTAAAATACATTGTTAGGCACACAAACAAGCTAATGGTAGAACATGACCAGGTAACTCATGGGAAAACCAATGAGACCCTCCACCCTATTCCAAAGAGACAACGGCAACGACGATGACACAGGCCAATTGGCAATCAACTATCCCAAGCACATGTACAATAAAGAGTCCCATAGTACATTTATATATGTACGTATCCAAAGCAATTGGCATGGGATTCTATTGCGTCTCCTATACTGATACTGAACTGATACTCCTTGTGGTCGTTTTTGCGGCTCGTCCGAGTTGCGTAGTTACCCGTACTCGCATGTAATAATTATCTACCCGCAATGAGTTCCACCACACAAGAGTGTGGCGACCATGTTTTCTGCTGCCCATTTGCTGGCTACATTTGTAGTCAAAGAACGCCAACAACGACGACAACGACATGCAAATCGATTTGCATTTCCGTTTTTTTTTTTCTCTGTATACTGCAAAAGTATCTTTTATTTGTCTCTCTTTGTCGTTAGTTTGTTTTACTTTGCAAAAGAAAATAAATAAAAAGCCAGAAATTGCTAAAGTCTAAATACCGGAAGTCTAACATGCTAAAGACCCTTAGAATGGAAACATTTGCTTGTAACGAGCAAATGATGGAATTTCTATTTGCCCATAGGAAAGAGTTGCAGTTGTAGACACTCTTTTTGCCCGCCGTCGCAGTCGTCGGCGAAATGAAGGTGTCTGGAAAGTTTACCAACTTCAAAGGTATTTGGTGAAACTTCAAGTGGCAGCAAGGTGCTAATAACAGTTTGTTTTGAGGTTGGTATTTTATTTCCGCAAAAAGGAAATCAAAAGAAACTTTACTTTGAAAACTGTTTAGGGGATGTGTCACAACTTTGACGTTTAAATAATGACACAATAAGTTCACAAACTCCGAGTTGAAAATAAAATTGTAGATGGTCAGAAAATGTACGGTGACCAGTGAGAAGCTGTTCAGTTTGGAGGCTTTCTTGCGGGGATGCCCGATCACTGACACATCGATTTAGTGACCTGTCATTCTTAGGTCTTCTTGACCGGAACACATACTTTTATGAGTGCATCTTCCTAGGGGAGGTTTTTTTCTACTGCGCCACCTCTCGCGAACGTCTGACAAACATCCGAGAGTATAACTGTCATGAAAAAGCTTCTCAATTCAGCCGTTCGGACTCGGCATAAAATTGTAGGTCCCTTCCATTCGTCCCAAAAATAGAAACTCACACAAACGAATGGTTGCGAGAAGCTAGGCCTAGGGTGTCTACCGCCTGTTGCGCCACCTATTTATTTATTTATTTATCTTCCTAGGGGTTCTACAATTTTTTTTTTTTTTTTTTTTTTTTGTAGGGTTAGGAAACACTTCACTAGAGCACTCATACGCAACTGGTCCGTTCATTGTAGGTACTACGAGGATGCAAATCCAGTATTACCCATTTTAATGGAATTTCTTCGACTTTCGGAGAACGCCGAGAATGCACTTCAGAGATGAGGAGCTTCACATCATCAGCGCTAAAAAAATCTGCCACCTGATCCCAGCAAAGGCAGGACAATAACAAAGGAAATGATCCGAAGTATCGTCGCCCTCTCCACAAGCGTCGCAGGCAGTGATATCACTTAAGCCTACCACACTAAGATGCTTAGCAAAAGCGGGCCACTTCGCCAATAAGTTTTCGGCACTCATTTCTACTGAGAGGAGGAAATCTGCAGACTTCTTACTGACTTTCGGGAGCATGCGTTTAGTCTGCCCGCTTCCTGCAGAGCCTTGCCATACACAATTGTGTTCGTTTGAGACCCAATCGTCAATGGAAGCCCTGACCGAGCAGCGAGCACGCAGGAAGACCCAGCACGGGTTCTGCTCCCGAGAAATTCAAAACAAGAGTCAAGGAGTTCAGCCTCGCGACCGAGTTTAAAGAGTTCTTGCATTCCCGAACTATTTTGAAACGGATTACAGGGTTGAGCAAGGCCTTAAGCGAAGCTTGGCTGTCACTACAGACGCAGATACTCCTATTCAGGACTCACCCGAAAAGTGGAATAGGCCTGAATGTCTGGCAAGGTTCAGAAAATACCAAAAAAGTTTCTATCGTCGTCTATCAACTTGTTGCCCCGAACCCATAAATCGAGTTATAAAAATGCCAGCTTATGTGACATGGCCTAATGCACTACCATTACCAATATCTGTAGTTCAGCAACTACCGGTCATGATGTAACAAAACGCCATAGCCTTATCAAAACTCCCATTCCCATCCGAGGCTCTTCACTGCTGCGCATACTTATGCAATCGGCAATTCGCCACAATTTGCTCTGTGAACGCGATGATTTAACCAATTACTCCTGCAGGCCTTGTGACAGTGAACGGACGGCGACGTGTTTCCGTATTTCATGTTTCCTTCAACATCCACTTCGTCGGCCAATTGACTCTCGTTTCCATTGCACACTGCATCTTCGTCGCGATAACGCGAGTTGAAGAACCCCACCTCAATGTGTAATCCGTCTTGAACCAAACAGACAACTAGCCATCCGCACCACCACCATCGCCACCACCAACAACTCGCGATTGTTCCACCAGCACTTAACATGCACGAAGCAATTCTTCAGTTCGCTCTGCGAGCACGCTTTCATTCCGTTCGCATCGGTGCGGCTGCGGCAGCAATGGATAGATCGAAAAGTGGTCTTCGGCGGTTCAGTGAACTTTTTTGGCCACCATCGCGTTGGTCTGGTCGCATGATGCATCTGCGCTGAGCGCATCTGATCGCTACAGCTCACTTACGCACCACACTTCTAGGCAGTATAGGCATTCGCATATGGAGTATACCAACGGTATATTCAAAGACCCGCCCGTGCCGCTGCCGCATGCGGCGGCGTCGACGACGACGTCGACTCGAGCAGACAAATCACCTGTCCCGGACAATTCTGTGTGTGCGATCAATTGCGCGGCGGGAAGGGGTGGCCTAGGCCTTCTCGCTATATCGTCGATGGTGCGCGCTGACTGAGTGTTAGATGGCTAATTTGTATGATGGTCGCACGTTGTCGGTTATTAATTGCGCTCGCTTTATATGAATATCGCACATCCGCCCACAGATTTTCTGGGAACTTCATGTGCCCGGCCCGGGCATTATGCAACGGACATTGACGTCGAGGCTCCCATGCAGGCGACAGTGGGCTGGGACACGTTCTCCATGGAACGTTAGTGTTGATTGTCGAAATGCTTTGATGTTTCCAACGTTAATGGTGCTCGGGCCAGCTCCTTTGATGGGTGAGAATTTGGTGTTGTTTTGAAAGATTCTTTTCGGGATTCGGCACGTAGTTTCATATACAGCGAAAGAAGCGTGGTATACCGCTGTTGAGTAACGACAAAAGAACGCATTTCACATTACACACAATTGAGGACAGCGACCCAAAAATGTTGGAGGTCGCTATGAGCCTTTTGGAAATGACAGTTATTTTAGAACTTTAAAGAGCAAAACAAATTGAAGTGTTTGTTCGATTTGGGTGGTCGTCCACTAATTAGCGGAGGAGGAGAGTTGAGTTCAATGTAGGTACATATTTAATTGGGGTTCTAAAAAATTGTGTGCAGTTGTAATGGAAAATCAAACGTCACATCGAAACTATCGATCGATGAATCAAGGAAAATATAATATTTTGGGTATTCATGTTGATAAATTTTTTTGAACAACAACTTGTCTGCAAAAAACATTTTTGTTTTGTCGAATTATAGCCTTGTATTTTGAATTCTGACAGTTTCCTAATATAATCTGTAAGAGGCAGCATTGTTTTCCACCTGTTAGAAAGTGAACCTTCGCTATCAATTGACCAAATGCGTCAATTGAGCACCAGGATAAGGATGACAAATCATATTTTGTTGTGTCTTACAAAGTTTTGTCGATCTCTTAAAATGTTGACAAAAATGACAGCCAAGTGGGTCTTTTTGAAAATTGGCAAGTGGAAAAAGCGAATAATTGCTTTTCAACGAATTGACAAATAGCGCTTGTCAATAACTGACAACGAATTCACAGGACAAGTGGAAATAGCAGAATTCTTAAACAAGTATCACTTTGTCTTTAATTGACAGTGAAAATTAATTGGCATCATGTTTGTCAATGAATAGACACATTTTGATATACCTACAGGGTAAGCCAATTTTTTTTACAGGTCCGGTCCCACCCCTTTCGCAAGAATGGGTAATTTTTTATGAATGATGGTTTCACCTTTTGCAAAATAAATTTAAAGTCAGTTCTATTCATTTCATACGCATTTACCATTTTGCGTATTTCAATTTCAACTCTGATTCGACCAACAAAAAACAAGATTCATTCGATTTTAACAAAGAAAATGTTATTTATTTTATGTGCATTATGTACCTTTAGATGTATTTGTTGATGTGTGATACAATTCACAATTGAAAAAGAGATGACAATTTCAAATTAGCAGCGCTAGTGGAAGTAGCTTTTAGTTAATTGACAAACACTATTGTCCACGATTCATTGTCAAAGAACTGACAAACGATTTTTTGCCAATAAATTTACTTATCTATAGGAGTGGAAATGAACTGACAGTATATCGTATTCAATGATATAAACGAGAGCTGTCCAACTTTGTCAATCAAAGGACATTGTGGAGACCCACCTTAAGGACTATTCACATGAGAGCGACCAACTACCTACGAACGAATGAAATCAAATCGCATGTTTTGACAGTCCGTTCACATGAACGCTTTTCTTTATCGCGGCAGTTCGCGAATTTCAGTCATCAGTTTCTACCAGAAATTTCTCATTTGAGGTTAAGTGCGAATGTTTTATTCACTAGGTTGTGGAACGCGAATTAAATGATGTGGATTGCGAATAAACTTTGACAATTCGCGTCAAGGGTGTTTTCGTTCGCGGCAAAAAGTTTGGAATTCGAAATTTCGTTATTTAAACTATTTATAAACTTGTTTTCTTAATACATTTTGATGGGATAATTAATTATCCTCCTTGGAGTAATAAAATGTGCAATTTTCTGTTTATAAATGCATAAAAAGTGGTTTGTTCGCATTTCAGCAATTCGTTCGTTCGGTCCCATGAAGATGGTCCTTTACAGCCACCAAGTCAAAAGAACAGAAACTGAAACAGAACAGAAAGCTCCTCGTTCTGTATAGTAAATTATTTTTCTGTATACGTTGCTTGATCAGCTACACAAAACTTGAACCGATCCAAAAATTCATGGCTGCCATAATATATAGCACGATGCAGAATAAATACAAATTCAAATTCAAACAGAAACAACATGGCTCCAACGTTATATTGTCATTTCTGTCACTGGCAGCAACAGAAATAATCAATTTAGACTTGTTTAGAATTCAGCGAGCTGAAACTGACACGATTCCAAATATGTATAGGAACAGAAGCTGCAAAAATGGCATCAGTAGTGAACGAGCGTAAAACCAATTATAATGATGCCAACAAGAAGGGGCACAAAAAATCGACGAATCGTTCGGAACGTCATAACTGACATAAGACAATTCTATATAACTTTGAGGTAGTAAGCGCGACTTTCTGAAATGACATAGATTTTCTACTTGACGGGTCACATCAGAAATGAAGCGAAGAATTACGTTTCCCAATCGCTGTTCTTTTGGCCTAAGAAGCAAACTGAGTACAAAGGTCTTGTCAAAAAACACTAATGCCTGGTTTTACTGTCTCCACTTAAGGATCGATTCTCCCTTAAATTCCATTCAATTGTCGATGTCATTTATACTGCCATATATTGACTGTAAAACGTAACCCATTACTAGCCACGAATGCACCCTACTCGTATCTTTGACAGGTGGCAAACTATTCAGCTGTCAACGATTTCACCAATTCATAAATCTATTTTTTTCACTTTACAAGTTCAATTGAACAAAATACTTCTGTTTCGTTTAAGATAGGGGTCATTTTTTGTCGGTCATTCATGCAAAACAAACCTTTTTATAAGGGTGGCTAAATTGTTGTAACATTTGTGACGTGTATTGTGAAACGATTGTCAAACTTAAAATATACATGGGTGACACTTAAATTTAAGTTACAACTCTGCACTGCGAAACGGAGCATAAGGAAATTTTATATAAGAATTTCCCAGTTCTATATCATATTGCGCAGAAGCATGGACATTGGCAAAGGCGGATGAAGATGACCTCTTTGTCGTTTTAAAGCCAAAATACTTTGAGTGGCTTTCGGTCCCGTTTGCATTAACGTAATTTTGAGAAGGAGAACTCTAGCGAACTCTACCAACTGTGGTCAGAATGGTGTGAACCAGTCATAGAGGATGGATAGAGCATGTAGAGCGATCGAAAGAGTCTTCGACTCCAACCCAGAGGGGACCTCAACCAAGAGCATATCTTTAACGAATATATTCTAATCCTCAATTGATTGCAAATGCACTGGTGGACTAAATGAAGCCAGTATATGCAGTTTTATCAAATGAAGAAGCTATCGAATGAATCACTGAATTAAGACGAACAAATTGCTAATTTCCACCAACGTTCCACAGCAGGAATTAATGTTCAGTTTCCGTCTGTGTAAAATATTTTCTCTTCACGACTTTATTCTGAGATGCTTACCTCATTCGAATAAGTAGGTAAACGTAAAGGCAGGTAACTTGATCTTTATTTCAATAACCTTCTTAATAGATCTATATTTGTTCGCAGTCCCCATGTGGTTGCCAATTTTATTAATTAAATTGCGATTTCGATCCGCCCCTATATGCATATGCATAGCATATGTACATGTACCCGCTGCGAATCGCTTAGAGTAATATTCTTTTGCACTCGGCATTGGTCATAAATTCATAGACGATGATGACAGAAACAACCGCGCTTTGCCAAAAAAGGATCCACCAGCATTTCGTGCCAGAACCTAAAATGCAATCATCGCACGAATAGGCAGGTATACGGGAGGGAGGAATACGAATGCGAATTTAAAAGCAAAAAACAATCTCAAATGTATATAATCGAACCTTTTGCGGTCTTCGGTTGATGATGCCGCTCGGAAGTCCTCCGCGACTAACGCAATTTACGGTTATTGCGATTCGCCATTTGTGTCCCGCATATATGTATACGTTCCTGTATAATGAAAGCCACATGGATTACAATTGTAAAGTCTTTAAGTCGATTGATAACGATGCCATTGTAGCCGTCACCCGCAGATGCCGCACCGCCACCACAGACCGGCGGCGCGCGGCGAGGCGATCATGTTCACGATCACTTGTGATATTTGCTTTAGCTAAATGAATCGCTTATTACTGTTACATGGATGTGGATGTGCGATCCTCTGCGCTTACGTGAGTAGGGGGAAGCAATTTGCCTGTGATTTCGATTAAATTTCCTTTTAACGGTTCTCTCGCCTTCTGCACGCCCATGATCGTACATTACCTTCTCTGGTCATGATCGGTCGATCACTTGTATAGTACAACTACTAGTTGGCTTAATATTCATTGTTTTACCAGCAATTTGAACGGTTTCACCATGATGATTGCAAACGGGATAGGATTTCGTGCACCGCCGCCGCCGCATGTTTACATGCGCGATTGAGGGAAGCCTACCGCAATCGATAGATGGAGCACTTGCATCCTGCGTGTGCTCGTCCAACATTATTACGTTTATGTCGAAAGGTGTTTCTGCATACTCTCTGCGGGTTGATAGAGCCATATAAATCGCTTATCGAAAGGGGTAACCAAATTTGCCTATACCCACCACCTCTTGAGTGGCAAACTGGTTACTAATGCTGCAAGTCACTTGCACTCACGGTGTACGACTATACGAGTTTTATGGCCCTAGGAAAGCTATTAATAAACCAATAAAGGCACAGATTAATCTTAATGGATTTCGATCCAAAAACGGATGCTTCCATGTTGATGTTGCTGCTGCTGCATGAGAGTGTTTACATAATATTCGTGGTGAATCTGGAAATAGCTATGAAGATCAATTTGGTTTGAAGGAATCAATTCGTTGTCGTGGCCATTTATCACATATACAGTCGGTCTGACAAGAGTAGTGTCAGTGGTGTACTGAGGTTTGTAGCCTTAAAAAGCCGATTGATATGACAGAATTAAGTCCGGATGCATAATTTCTATGATACGATGTTTATTGAACACTGTTAATGCCCGGTATATTGTATGGATGAAGAAGAGGAGAAAACTATTCCTCACCTTCCTGCCCAGCTCCCCCTGTAATAGGAAGCTTCACTTGGGAGCCTTCCATTACAACGATTTAGATGATCTAATAAAAACATCAGACATCAAAAGCCTCTTGCTCTTTAGAAAAAGTTGAAAATTGTTCAAAGAGGAGGGGGAGATAAATCAAAATGAACCTATGCTGGTTTGGTCTAAGTGTGTTGGCGTTACCTAGCTGGCAGCCACTTTTAACCAAACCAATTCCTGGTACTACAAGGTCATCCAATTTTGTTTTTGAATTACTTTTTTACTAAATAAAAAAAAAATATTTTGAGAGATTGAAATCTTTTTTTTTTACCTTTACAATTTTTTCCGTTAAGTGGAAAAGATGATATCCGTCAAGAGGCTGCCGCCAGTGTTGATTTGTGCCCATTTTATCACATTTTCCATGACTTTCAGCAAGATTTCCGGTGATAACTGTTCGCAGTCCTGTCGAATATTCTCCTTAAGGTCTGCGATTGTCTGAGGCTTGTTGGCATAAACTGCGACTTCCAGTAGCCCTAAAGGAAGAAGTCTGGGATGGTTAAATCGGGTAAATCTTGCTGGCCAAGCCAAATCGCCAAAGCGGGAGATTACGCGACCAGGAAAGGCTTCCTTTACAATATCCATTGTGGCTTGTGCTGTGTGTGCGGTTGCACCGTCTTATTGAATCCACACCACATGTATACCAAGCCCCGCTCATCCAATTCCGGCAGTAAGAAGTCGTTTATCATGGTCCTGTAGCTTTGGCCGGTAACAGTGAACGTATTGCCGTATTTGCGTCCTCAAAAAAATACGGCGCATCACATTACAGTGGCTTTGACGAGTGGATGGCTCTTCGTGCATAACGCGCGGATTGTCAGTACCCCAGAGACGAAGATTTTACTTATTGACGTAACCGCTAAAGTGAAAATGCGCCTCGTCGCTTATGATGATTTTCGACACAAAATCGTTCTCTTCGTTGTTGAGATTGAGTATGGCTTGACAGTAATTCACACGCGACTGACGATCAGTCAGTAGGCATTAACTGATGCACTGTTTGCACTTTGCACGGGAACATGTGTAAGTCTTTCACTAAAATTCGCTGTAAGGTCCGCCTGGTGATGCCCAAAGCCCAATTACGTGGCCCGTCGTCTGGTTGATCTTTCTTCGTTCTCTGATGCGACATCGGCAGCCACAGCCGCGATATTCTCGGCTGAACGACCAGTGGCCTTTTTCACCAACATACAAATTTGTATTTACAAGTATTTTTTCACAAAATCTGTAGAAAAATTACGAATTTGCTTTAAAAATAATTGTGGTGAAACAGAATTTGTCTCTTTTTCCAACAAAATTGTCAAAAATTACTTGTAAATACAAATTTTGTATGTTGGTAAAATAGGCCACAGTCCGGTGGCGGCCACACCCTGCAAGGTCTCCTGTGGTTTGATACGAGTAGCTAAGCGGCGGAATATTTGCCAAGTTGGCGCGACAAGATTAGGAAATCGACGCCGACGTCGAAATTCAAGCTGCACTAACACCACCGATCGATTATTATTATTGGTCAAAAAAATCGACACAATTATTTCAAGATCTTCTGCAGCTGTCTAGTTCACAAATGTCAAATATGATTGACGTACGACGCCATTTGCAAAAATTATAGAGTGATTACATTGCACATTGGATGAGAAGACATATCTTCAAAAAAGAAACGTAAAAGAGACGTATTTGCAAAAATTATAGAGTGATTACATTGTACATTGGATGAGAAGACGTATCTTCAAAAAAGAAAATAGCCTTCATAAGGTGAGTTAAAAATCGTCGTTGAACCGTTTTCTGCAACTTTGACCCGTTACCACGTTTTATTGTAGCTACCTACTTCCCTCTCAGAGCCAAGCTCGACATTGAACCATTTTCTGTAATCTTACAGAATATTATTCGAACACGAAAAAACCGCGCGCAACGATAAAAAGAAATTGAACAAAGTGGCGCGACAACTGACAAGAGACAAATTCCCAGCGAATGCGTTCAGCGCACAAAAATATTAACGCGATCTGAAAACACTGTCAAACTCGATTCTTCGCGAAGATTCGCGTCTAAATTTGGGGTTTTTTAAAGTCTGGCAATTCTCGGATTTGATTTATTCCCTAAAAATCTCTCAGTAAAAAAATTTTCCAAAATGTTTTACAACCGTCTGAACTTTCAATATTGTCTGACAATATTGTCAGAAACGTCATTCTCAACTCAATGTCAGACAGTTATCTGACAATTAAATTGTAAGGTTTCTGACAAACATCTAAATCTGAACAACACACAATTACAGGTGGAACATCAGTTGGGTGGGGGTATCCATTACAGTCTCTTGCAAGTTGCAACTGCAACCACTTTTCGTTAACTGTAACGCAATTCTGGTTCCATTCATGTGTTTACTATTTCAAACAATAAGTCGGAAGGTGCAAATCATTGATATATGGACTTAGTTATGGACTTGCTAGTAGACGTCTTCGCGTTGGTTCCAACATAACCACTAGCTCTCTTGGTTCGGAGCGGAATAATTTGGAAATTCACACTTTTTAAAGTGACATCTATTGTTAACAATGGCGCAACAATTTGAATTTCAACCGTTTTACTTGGCAAATTCACTAAAGCCCAATAGGTGTCGCTAGCATTCTATGGAGAAATCCAAGATGGTTTGTCATTTTGTTTCAATTATTTTGGACTCCGAACCAAGAGCGCTAGTTTATGTTGGCGTCATTTTCTGGGCAAAATTTGTATGAACTGACATTTCACTAGCAGTCCATATATAATATGTCAATGGTGCAAATGATGACTAAACATTGGAGAACTATCAAATTCAAGACAACAACCCTTTTAATGAGAGTTTTGACCGTGGCTTATGACATCAAAATCTGGCGCGTTATCTTCATATCCAAATTACTTAGAGAAAGTGTTAACGAGCAAACCCATTTAAATCTGACCATTTTGAGACAATTTTCCGCGGCTTTACCATACTTCAGTAGCGCGACGATTTTGCCCCTAATACCCCTTAACAATCGCAAAAACCACTCCACGTATGAGTATTACATACTCGTATGTTACAATTACTGTCCTCGGCGTCGTCGCTTCGTTGGCCGCATCTTATTTTCCAACTCTAATGGGTATTTAATCGCTTTAAAATGACTCCGGAGGGCTCTTCAACACCGCCCACTGTAATTTTTCGTGGTGACATGTCAACGAATTGTAGGTCAGCATTTTACTGTCATACTGTCACACTGAACGCACTAATTTCTATTAAATTTCCAACCAGCCAAGTTAGTGTGTTAATGTGTCAAAAAAATCGCTAACACATACTAGGGTGTCTGGCTGCCATTTGAGCCATTTTTAGGTCAAAAACGTGACCAACGCCAACCGATGTATATAGCTCTATTCGACTGAGCCCCGTGTGGCGTGACAGTGATGTGCAACTTCCTAAAATGGTGGCAATTACTTTTTGGCAAAAGTGTAATTATATCCAACTAACGGTCGTTCTTTGTGCGTATATATGTGGCAGATACTATACTCTCCCATGGACGAGGGAATTATCTCGTTGTTAGATACTCGTACGCTATTCGTTTCTTTTGCGCGTTCGTTCAATCGGGATTGATTGACAGGTAGCACACCCGGAAGATGGGGGAATAGCATTTGAAGTGTTTTGTTAAGTCATCGTATAGAAAAACACCACGTCCGACAAATACGTTATTTCATCGCTATAGACAGAAGGATGAGTGGCTGTGGCGATGATGATGATGCATCAACATCACCATCTTTGACCTGCTTGCTGGCTACTTTTTCCCTTCATACCTAAACAACTACTGTGACCTTGTTGGGCAGCAAGGAGGCAAAAACATTGATAATCACTAATTAGGTGTCTGTTTGTGGTGATTACACACAAAACAAGTCGTGATTAGATTTTCTTGGAGCCCCCTCCCCTTTATCCGAGCTGTCAATCTTCGCTATAGAGATGCGTTTTGTTGAGGTGTCATCGCACGACCGAGACGGATAATTTTGCTGATCCATGGGCTGAGATACGTACAATAATTTGTTATTACAGCACGTACCGCACCACCTTCAAGGTGGGGTAACCTTGAGAGAATTTGCGCCTAATTTTGTACGGCCAATTATTTCATAACTCACCATCATATCTCAGGAACACAGTGGGCGAGGTTGCTCTTTTATGTTGATATAGGAATACGACGATGGCAATAAAATGTATCTTTTACGAGTCAAAATATTTTCGTTTGACTATATAGATGCCGAGTACAGATGTCTGGTGATGCGGAAGACTGAGACTGCAGGGGCCAAGGTCAGCATTATTATTATGACTGATGATGTGAGCCAGTGTTCTGGAGGTAAGAAGATCAATGCTACAAGCAGAGGTAATGTTAAAAAAAAAAAAATTGTAATTACCCGCAAAGATAACAACCACAACATACACTTTGGAGTGATTACATAGGAAAAGCACGTGTGTATAGCTTTGAAGGGGAACGCTAATTGAATTTGATTTATGTGTTTAATTGTGTCTTACGACGTTCTTCTGTGGTGTTCTTTTGAAGGGGCGTGTGTGCAGCGTTCACATTTATCATTACTAGAAATTATGTGCTTCCGGATTAGCTGCTAAGGATTACCCATGGAAACTAATGACTTTGGCGTCTTGGGTATCTGCCATATGTGAAGTATAAATTAACGCATAACGTGATATTGTCAGAACAAGTTGCTGGGTGGATGGCATCTTTAGCTTGACATATATTTTGCATCTAGTGGAATGTTTCGATTGCAGCATCGGTTTACTATACTCCGACCAAAGGAACATCGACTACTTGAAGAGTGTGCTTGAGACACAGTAACCATCCATCCTTTTCAACCGCGAGCAGATAGTTCGATTGGCGAGTATTAGGTATTATCCGTTTAATCGTTTTTTTTAGCGGCATAGTGATGGGAGATTTACATCTAACCAAATAGACCTTTTCGCTATATCAGTTCCTTTTCGGAAGTGAGTTCATGTACTTTCTTCAATCCCATATAGCTATGCGGCGAAACTACATCGTATCTCAGCAGAGATCCGACTGTGCACTGATAATATTCGAAAATATTACGTCAACACCAAATTGGGCAGGTATAACGTCTGGGATACGCATCTAATACGTCAACAATTAACAAAGGCAATGAAAATAACCCAGAAAACCAAGCCATTCGCATATCGTTCGCTTCGTGTTCCCCGGAAGAAGATTTCGTTCGCCAGCGAGTTCATTAGAGAATTATAAGCGATACGCATATTGACGTGTCGCTGCGAATGCCTCTGAAAAATCGCCTGCGATTCCCTAGATACTGGACGTACTTGGACCTACCATGTTGAGGAGAAGGTCCGGAAGGCAAAAAACTACTACATCAGTGCAAGTGCAAGCAAACGTGTATGTGGACAGAGGTGGGTACTCTCTCCTAGGTCACTGGATGTATATGATGATTTCTAGACCCATTATCACCTACGCCTCGGTTGTATGGTGGGGAAAGCCTCCCAAAAAACTGTTAGGGAGCACCTGGATAGGGTCCAACGTACAACACCAGCATGCGCAATGGAAGTGATCCTAGGGATCTTACCGCTAGACTTATTTATTAAGAAAACAGCTGCCCTAACGTTAGGGTATTTCGAGATGTGAAATGGCAAAATCGTGGTACCATCTATGGACACAGGAGGATCCTAGAACTTATCAAAAACGAGATTAGAGAACTGAACATGCCTATGGATGAGAGAACAAAGCTTCGTATTATGGAAAGGAATCACAAAACTCGCATTGAGAATGGATTACTTCCAGAAAAGAGGAATGGTGAAATAGTGATGGATCCATGATTGATCCTAGAACTTATCAAAAACGAGATTAGAGAACTGAACATGCCTATGGATGAGAGAACAAAGCTGCGTATTATGGAAAGGAGTCACAAAACTCGCATTGAGAATGGATTACTTCCAGAAAAGAGGAATGGTGAAATAGTGATGGATCCATGATTGATGGAGGAGCCTGTATCTTTTCAGAAGAGCTGGAAGTACCTAGTCACATTAACCTTGGGAAATAAACTTCAGTATACCGGGCTTAGATGTTAGATGATTGCTTTGCTACATGTCTTGCTTGAGAATCAGGTGGAAGGAAGAAATATCCTTATAGCACTGGACAATCAAGCGGTGATCAGATGCATGGAACAGACAAACATCACAACATCATTGGCACTGGTATGTGCATTCAAGCTCGATAAGTGTTCATCTAAAAATGAAGAAGATCGACGCCAACGAAAAGACGAACTCCCTTGCAAAACATGGGTAAACTGAAAAGTTACTGGGACCAGAACCATTCTATTGAATTGGTAGAATAGCTGATTCACAAATGGATCACGGCAGAACATCTGAGAAGGTGGTCAACCGTGGAACAATGTAGACAGGCTAAAATGGGAATAAGGTGGCCGACCTGCTCCACTCAAGAAGGGTTCGAGGTGAGTCGAGGAACATTGATACGGGTGGTGGCGTTGACTACAGGGCGTGGTAATTTCGGGTATCAATTAAGGTAGATGGGACTTAAAGAGGATGATACTTGTAAACTATACCTGGAGGAATCTGAGACATCGGCACATATACTGGGTCAACGTCCGGCTTTTGATGGTAGAAAAATGATGATATTGCGACAACATTGGGTCGGGAGCCATTGGATGAAACAGATCTCACAAAAACAGATGATAGTGACTTATAACAATGTACACTGTACAGTACGTCTTGTGTGACCTCGTTATTTCTGAAGGTTCTGCCTTGTTGGCAATACCCTCCATCTTGGGTATTCACACATCAAAGGTACGGTATTCTGGAGCTCTATTCGAGGAGGTCCTACAAAATATCTTTGGTGTGATCGTAGCTATTTCTTCTCCGAGGTGGCGCTGCCATATGATGGACAGTTTGTCTGTGTCTCTTTTTTATTCTTCTCTGTTCGATATTCACATGAAAGAAATCTACTGATCTACTTACTACGCCATTACTCCAATCACAATTTTCCATCGAAATAGACGACAACCACTTGCATAATTGGATGCTGGAGGTCAATTCACTTGGCTATGTTGTGCTGCATCCTGACTGTGTATGTATGGTGGATGCGGCAGCGTAAATAGCGGCAATTTATTTATTGTTCGCCTTGCTATTATATACTTCTTCTTCGATTATCCTACGATCAATGCATTTCCTGTTCTATGCGGGAACAGTCAACGATCTACAATTGCGCGCAGATCAATCAAACGATAACAATGCGAGCAAGACAAACAGAGACGATCACTAGCTGATGGCTGGCTGGTGTTGTGCACCAAGAAGAAGAAGTCCCGTGCAGTTGTAATATGCAAATACGAATAATTTCGATTGATTGTTCTTTGGATTGGTTTATGTGAATTTGTTTGTGCCGATGAAACCGTTGCAGGTTTTTGTTCTTCCTCAATCTTTTTTTTTTTAATCTTCAGCGTGTTTTAGAAGCTGTTGTTTTAGTTAAACATTTTTCAATTTCGCAGATTTGAATTGACTACCTTCTGTCACTTGTTGGATAAGAAAAGAAACAGCTGTCAAAATAACAGATCAATTATAATGAAGTTATGAATATAGTATAGCAAACGTCGTAGTATTTCATTTGAAATTAGAAAGAGGAGGAAAGCGCTCTTCTGTTTTTCTTTAACCTGTCAGTCACCTCTCTCTTTACATTTTCGGAGTGAGGGCGGAAAAGAGAAGCTCATCTACTGTATCAGCAATCTCAATGAGCGGATTCAAGAATTTTAGTCATCGTAAAGTCGACTTGAATTGTCTGGACCTGAACGCAAAAGCAACTAAACTTGAATTTTCGGTATGTCACTTCTAGAGAATTGTATTTTTTTTTCTCCTAGGTTCTGAGTTTCTGATTGGGGCAATCGAAATGTCAAGCTGCGCTTTTCCTTGTTCTCCCATGGCCCAATAGAAATGTAATAAAAACTATGTAAGTTCTCCAGACACATGTTGTCACAAATCGACGTCAACTTATGTCGTTTTCGGTTGGTCGTCCAGAACCGTCCGGAAGAACTCTCCGCGATTCTGAATTCAAATCCAGAAGCAAATTTCTCTTCATTCCAGGAGAAGAACTGTCAGTTGAGTGCCAATCGAACGCTTTCAGAAGAAACTTCAAGTTTTCATGAGAAAACTGTACACGAGGCTAGTCTAGTCCAATGAAAACTCAGCGACATGTAGATAGTGAGCTGCGTCAGATTTACTAAGCTAGATTCTTGAACGTCCTCAATATCGCAGCCGAATCTATCATCGGCAATCGTCGCGACGCACGTCAAAAATTTTACATAAAATACGTATCGCCTGGGATTCTCAGATAAACTCGCCGGCGATCGAAATATTCTTCCGGGAACTCGGAGCGAACGAAATTCACATTATACTGGAAACTGATCAAGTAAGCTTTTTGCAAGATTTTGAGATGTTTAACTAAAGATCGGACTGTATTTCTCCTTCTTATGAGGATATTTCTAGAGGCGTAGATAAGTCAATAATAAATACATCAGTCAATTGTTTCGCCCTTGGAAATTGTGTCAATTCTTCTACTGAAGATTGGTGGCACCTATGACAACCAAACCATGCTCATCTTCACTTAGGTAAGTGAACTATTAAAACAATTCCCATCGGACATTAAGTAAATGACAACTGGTAGCTCTAGTCCCACCGAAAGCATATATGTCGACAGTATAAGGAGTGTCATAGAACTATCCAATTCCCATAGAACATCCGCGCGTGTAAATTGTTCACAAAGTCCTACAGCCATTATAAATTGCAAACAATCTTGTAAACAAAGTAAACAAATTTACAAACACAATTCAGGTATCAATTTCCTCGCCAAGCAATATAAATCATTTGGCAGCCGAAACGATCTGCAAAGACATCCAATATACCTACACACACGTGCCTCTAGAAACAGAGAGCCTCACCTTATTTCGTGCGTGAATGATTGAACAAAAACGACAACAGAAATCTCACGCCAGCTTCCCCATGATTTGAATTTTGACACTCCTTTACGATGCCGTTATAGATATTAGATAATAATGTCAAGCCAAAAGGAAGACAGCCAACCGCATTCGAAGGAGAGATGCCTCATGTCTTCCTCGATAGCATTTCGGGTAAAACACGAATAAAAGAGTACAAACAACTCTTTAGCACGTTCCTATATCACAGCCGCACTCCACTTTTGGCACCTGGGCTTCTTTCACGGAGAAATTGAAGAAATCGCAAAGATTAAGGCTGCTCCATCGATGATACGACATTTTATTGCCAAATTAAGGTGTAAGCCGAATGCAGCAAAAAAGGCATTTAATAGAAATGTACGAAGGCGGATACCCTCTCTTGTGTCAGATTGTTTGTCATGCTTCCCTGTTGTGCATTTTGGTGCTGGAGTAGCCAAATCACGAAGGCAAAGGCACCTATACAATGGAATACAATGGAGAAAGCGCTGCTGTTGCTGCACCTCCTCACTCTGATGCGCGGCAAGCCCAAATATATATATATATATTTTTGTACCTTTTTTCATCATCAGTCATCAGAAATGGAAGGATGTGCCATCTGATACAACAGTCAATATGTATACCCACTTCAGGGAGATTAAATCATTCGAAGGGAAAATTTGTCGTTTGTCAGATACACTGAAATGAACGAAGAATCGCTGGAGGCTATGTGATAGTTTCGGAGGGAAAAGGTCGGCCATTATCGCAAATGATTTCAATTAATCTTTAGATGGCCCTTTTTTCGGTAAATCGCGTGTAGGAACGTACTTAAATGCGCTTGAGGAAGTGAAAGTGTTTATACCTATTAACAACTAAGATGACATTTTGACAAATCACATAGAAATATTTTGGGGCGCGAGAAAGTGAGATGATACCAAGTTTAGGTAACTGCATCTAGACTTAAATGAGGAAATGTACTTTGCTACTAAAGTAGCATCATCTTGGCAAGATGAATAGCTTAAGGTGCCAAGTGACAAACAACAGAAATACAGGAACAGAAACAGAATCAAGAACAAAATTTAGAGACAGAAAATTGTTGTCTGGCGCCAGAAACAGAACGAGTCATTGATTGTTTCCACGACAGAAATGACAATTTATCGTGAGACATGATTTTTATTTGAATTTAGTCTGCATCTGTCATCTGGCTATACCTGCTTTAGGTACCTAATTTACGTTGCGAATTCGATTAGGTACTAGACGAAATAAATGTTTTTCGTAATAGTGTTTGACAGAATAGACGGAAGCCATGTTTTTCAAGATCTGATTGAGTTTTGTGTAGCTAAACGAGCAACGTAAATAGAAATAGAAATTACTACAGATCGAACGAAAGAGCTTTCTGTTCTGTTTCAATGTCTGTGCCTGTTTCTGATCTTTGTGCCTTAACTTAAGCTTTCGCCACCACTGACAGGAGTAAAGACAGAACTATAAGGGAGGTGTTGAGCTCACTATACACTTGATATAGGACAACTGAAATGAAATTGTGTGCAAGGCTTAATCAAGGGCGTTCAAGAATCTAGCTTAGTAAGTCTTACAGCTCTCCAACTTCATGTTGCTGAGTTTTCATTGGGCGAAACTGGTCACGTGAACAGTTTTCTCAGTTGACATTTGTCCGCAACACCGACAATTCAAGTCAAGAATTTCTCGACTTACTACTAATGTCGTTTTCGATTGGTAATCCAGAACCGTCCGGAAGCAATCCGAACGCTTCTGGAGGCGTTCGATTGGCACTCAACTGACAGTTCTTCTACTGAAAAGAAGAGATATTTGCTTCTGGATTTGAATTCAGAATCGCGGAGAGTTCTTCCGGACGGTTCTGGTCGACCAACCGAAAACGACATAATTTGACACATGTGCAAACATGTGTCCGGAGAACTCAGTTTTGACATTTGTATTGAGTCATCGGAGAGGATCGGAGAACATGGCAGTTAGTAGCAGCTTGACATTTCGATTGCCTTGACGTGTAGAGCATTAATCAGAAGCTCAGAACCCTGGAGAAGAAAATAAAATTGTCAATAAGTGACATACCAACAATTCAAGTTAGTTTTCTCTTTCAGGTAAATTTGAGTCCAGACAATTCAAGTCGAAATACTTAAATACATTTACATATACGTATATATGTAGTATATCTCAAGTCTCAACTTAAGCTTAAATTTTTTGTGAAACGAAATTTCAACTCGACTCGACAAAATAAAGCACAGCTCTTTAGTACATATCACAAGTGACATTGTTTTGTCTATTAGTAGTGCCATCTCTTGTAAGTTGTCAGTAGTAGTTGTCATCATTCGTTGTACGTCAGATTCACTTGTAATCGATCAACAAGAACAAGACAATAAATTCGACTGATTCCTCATTTCCTTTTATCGATAACAATGGAAATTCACAAACTCAGTAGAAAATCGCTGATCCCCTCTGAACCCCTCTTTTGGCCATGCATTGCATCGGTACTTTGTTTTATTGCATTTAGACAAATTGAACCGTTATTACCCCCACATATTGGCCTAGTGTTGTTGCGCGTCCTCCATAAACGAGAAACCTTATAACCTACAAAACTCTGCACAGCTGTAGCTAGAAAATAATTAAACTTTTTGCACATCTGTCTATCCGAGTGGCATTGTGCATCGCAGTGACTACCACGTATATAGGAGTTGGGAGTTTGATTTCCATCAGCGCGCGCAGATTGGGAAAATTGGTACCGCTTTCGTCCCTGCTCCGACGATTTATGAGTGAAACCATTCTTCGCGTTTCGGGGATGGGTACGACTCTGTGACTGGTTGTCTTTGGATCTGGGCAAAAGATCTTCCCCATTTTGAGTTTGATGATGGGACTCGATCGCTGATGAGGAGTTTGCCAGAGATTGCGTGGGAAACGAAAGCCCCGGGGATTTTCCTCCACATTTTAAGCAATTTTTTTTCCTTTTTTCTGTTCAGAGGTTTTCCCTCGAACACTTGATGATGAAGCCAGCTTCAACATAGCGGCGCTGACAAATGAGTCAATAAATATGGCATCAGTTAAATTGTCGACTTCAATATTATACGGCGCGGATCTTCGTGGATTTGCATTGATTGGATTGCGATGCACAACTAGGGTGCTATAGGTAGACTCTTGTGGTTGGGGGAATTACCTGGCAATTTATGACCCACTGCCGGTTTGTATTTGAATTTGAGTTTAGCTTAAAGTGCGAATAGATTATGTTTGGGCACACCTTTAAGCGGAGGCAGTTAAAAAGGTCAATATAGTTGCTTTCGAATGGATATGTACTGCTGTGTACTTGAACTGACTTGGACATTTATAATTCTTATCGTCAGGACTTCGATGAAAATCGGTTCAAAAATTATGAAAAACTATTAAATGCCCAGATAAGACTGGGGATTAGTTGGATGACCTGACCATCGAATATATGGCCCGAAAAGCCATGCCTGATGACACGGTTACGTAATTAACGTAACGTAATGATATTTTCATTAAAAACTGTTTATAAAGATAAAAGTTGGGTCCTAAACGTACAGCATTATGTCCGAAAATGATATACCGGAGCTAAGCCCATGCCGCGAGCGAAGCGAGCCACATACCCCTACTTAAAGCAATATAAACTTTGACATTTCGTTACGTAGTCGTGTCGCTAACAACGGCCGAATAGCAAAAGCCTCTCATTTAATCGCATGGTCCTACGTTCGGTTACGTTTCATTGAATTTTGTAACGTAGCAGTATGTTGCAGCACTGAGTTGGTTTTATTATCACTTTGTTGAGTTTCGTTTTGGCCCTAGTTATAGCTATCATTGAAATGCATCATTGAAAATTTTGTTTTCCGATTTTAAGACGAATAATCAAACAATATTGGGTTTAGTTGGTATCAAGATAAAGCTAATCAGTTGTGGAATTTTTTTACGAAAGAAATTACTTAATTCTGATTAAAACTTTTCTTTAAATCCAATTTTATTATTTCACTGATCGAAATCGATTTCAATGAACAGCTGATACTCGTTTCTCTAATTTGGAACCCAATCGTTTCACTGATGTGTTCGATTCTCATTCTATTCTCAGCTGTCAGTTTTGCTTTCAATGATCAACTCTAACCTCAAAACCTAGACTTGTTTGTTGAAAAGTCACTGACAGGTACTTCCACTGACAGGAATTTTTCAATGATTGCTATAACCGACTTGTCAAAAATATGAAACCACCATTCCACTGATTTGTTCCAATGATGCATTTCAATGATAGCTATAACTAGGGCCTTTGTCTGTAGTGTTCCATTGGCCTCGTTCCTTCGTTGAATTTTTTTTAGAAATTTGTTCCGCTTCATCGATTCATTTTTCATTACGTTGCGCTAATTTTTGACTTGATATTCTGCTGTGTTTGTAGCTTTTGGTTGAATCTTTCCTATTTTTATTGTGTTCTGTTTGTTATAGCGTTGTGTTGCGCATTTTAACGTTTTGCTACGTGTCGTGATATTTTGTTGCGTTTTGTCGCGTTTTCACCCTGTTGCATTTTTTGTTTTCTTATCTTGATGTTTTGTTACATTTGAGACATTATTTGTCAATATGTTCGTTGTAACGTAAATCTAAGTACGAAGCTCGAGCGAAACTAAATTTCAGCTATCCTCCAATTTTTTTTTCTCCAAATCCAAACATAAGCTTAAACCCTACTTAAATTTTGATCTGGAGTACGTTTCGAACATAAGTGTCACAAAAATTAACAGTTCGTTGAAAATAACTTCCTTCAAAAATTCATCGACTCGAAAAATGTTTTATTTTTGTTGCGCTTTCTTATTTCCTTGTCTGCTATTCTTTGATCTCAAACTCTTCATTTTCAAGTTATTCCTCATCGAAAAAAACAACAAGAACTGCCAAAATATAACTAGAGAAAATGTGGCGAACCATTAATGGGCGCGCTAAACTTTTACAGATTATATGAAGTACAGTCTGAAATGAAAATTTGATTTCGTAGCTGAAGCAGTGTACCTCTCGGCTAAATGGATGGATATTTTACTCAGCTAAATTTTGGAGAGAATTTTGTATGGGATCTAAAATATAGCTCAATCGGCGTACAACGTTTTACGTTACAGCTTTTAGCGTTTCTCTTTTTATGTATCGTGATTCGTGATATTTTGTTGCGTTTCATCTCTTTGCTTGTTTTCTGGTCTTGCTTGTTCCATTTCTAGCATTTAATTGAGTGTTGCAGCTTTTTTTTAAAGAGTTTAATTTAATTGTCGCGCGTTTCGCTTGCTTTGACATTTTGTTGCTTTTCATCGTCATTTTTTAATAGATTTTGGGTGTTGCTATTCGGCAGTCGCGTCGCTCGGGACACGACTACGTAACGAAAAGTCAAAGTTTATATTGCGCCAAGTTAGGGTATGTGGCTAGTTTGGCTTTATTTTCGGACATTATGCTGTACTTTGAGAACCCAACTTTTATCTTTACAGTTTTTAATGAAAATATGATTAAAATTACTTATTCGTGTCCCGGACATCGGTAAACGTCAGTCAGTACAAAATCAACGGCCGAATAGACACTTCGATAAATTTTCAATAGTTGCTGGGTAATTATGTTAGCATTAGAAAAACGCCTCACAGTCCAGACCTGTTTCATTTCTTTTTCTGGTTCCTCATAGAACACCCTGATTTGTAACTATGTATGCAAGTCCGATACTAGCTATAGATGTCCATCATTCTAATTGGCTTATTAGATCTAACCCCACTCAGGAACAACAAATATACAAATGATACCTCTCTTTGTAATTGCTCATGGAGCTGCTCCGCCCTGCCCTGCCCTGCCCTCGTCCTAACGAATACGTTTTGCGCAACCCAAATCATACTCGTAACAAAGTGATTATCTGCTAACGACAAACAAGATAGAATCACCATCTCATCCCTGCATATGCAAACTATGACAAGACACAGAGATGTTCATTGTAGCAATCACACGAACCCGATACAATAAGCAGCAGTAGGTATACTGTATACGCCCAACCAAACAACCCTGTGGCCTGGCGCTGTCTTCCCCTTCTCATCGCTGCGCTTCATCCAAAACGTACACAAATTATGAAATTGCTTATGTGTAATCTAGTTGCATTAAGTAACGTCCAAAGATATTTACTTGGATACACGCTCTAACTAACGCTGATTACGCCAATCCGAACGTCATTAATTTGTCTTCATTTCGTACTGTGTGCGCGCCTGCTGCCTAGTTGTGTGCCTGATTCCTGAAAATTGAAAGCAATTGATCACGTTTTCTGGTGTTTTCTTTATTTTTTTGTTCGTTTTGAATCCATTAATGTGACTCGAGCTCGAGCTGCAGGGTGCATTCCATGGGTATACCCAGACCAGACCCGCACTGAGGGTAATCAGTATTTTTTATGGAATTACCCTCTTTGTGGGCAAATCACGCAGTAAAAGAAAATTTTCTTTTTCTGCTACTCAAGGAAATGGTCGAGAGAGGAAGAGAGAGTCCTTGATCGGTTTTTAATTAGATACTATGACTTGGTGGGTTGATGACGATGACTTAGGTGCGGTCACGATGGAACACTGGTAGTACCTTTCTGCCATTGGGAAACTACCATATGATGGGCTTTTTTATGAGGGGGGCGTATACTTGTCATTCTCACAAAATGTTATGTCGTTTTCGATTGGTCGTCCAGAACCGTCCGGAAGCAATCCGAACGCTTCTGAAAGCGTTCGATTGGCACTCATCTGACAGTTCTTCTACTGAAATGAAGAGAAATTTGCTTCTGGATTTGAATTCAGAATCGCGGAGAGTTCTTCCGGACGGTTCTGGACGACCAACCGAAAACGACATACTCGCCTGGTGAAAGAACTAAGCTGGTGTCCTCTAATGTCAAATGTCATGGAATCAAGGTGGGCAATACTTGATTAAGCTGCAGTTTTAGTACCCGCTTGTAAATTTCACTCCCATGTTGATGAATTGATAAACAGTCGAAGTTTTATTTGACTTTTCAAATTTCAGTGAGAAGCAAAGTTGAGTTACTTTGACAGCCAGCGTTATGTATTCCCAAGACTGTCCTGATGCACTATTCAGATCGGATATTGAAAGAAAGTTATTTGAGGCTGTAAGTTCGCTGAATGTGAACTCCAATTAAGGCGCAGCGGTGAAGAACTAAATTTGGCTATTTCTGAAACTACTTGGCCGATTTTAAAAACGTTTCCGCATTATAATGGTGACACTTGTTGGGTCAGTAGAGGTTACTTAAGAGTCTTATTATACACCTAAGCAGAGCTGCGAACAAAGTCTATCTTTTTATACAAAAAAATTAAGCCTGATGCCTAATATTATCTATGTTATAGTATTGCCTCAGGAGTTTTCCTAGGAAACTTGTTCAAAAAAATCAAATTGGACTGGAGAAAATCCTTATCCAAACACAAGAAAATTACGTGGTTTTGTTGTCCACAAATGAGGCGCTTGCTGGTTCCATTTGCAGATGCAAGAGGCACCTTTGCTCTTCTGATAGAAATTTCTGCACTTGGTTTTCTTGCTTTATTTCCCAGTGCCTCTAATGACTAAAAACGTCTCTCGAGGAAAGCTAGGAAGTCAGTCAGGGATGGCAGTGCCTTTGGTTGTTTTAACGACTGTTCCCAACGTGTTAGTGTATTCTTATCCAGTTTTTTTAGCAGAATGTTGAGAAGATGTGGATTGCTTGTGTCAATTTAAAGGCCTTTTAGGCTAAGTAAGCATTCCTGACTCCTGAGGTATGTCGTGCATAGCTATAATTGCGTTTGAACCTTCAAACTGGTTCACTGGTTTATTCACTTTATTACCGGTCTGTTATTACCTTCCAGTCGGAACTGTACCTAGTTGTTGTCTGATGTGGTGAGATTCCGAATTAGTTTTTTTTCGCCTCGCCTGATAAAGTTATTTTTAAGTAAAATAGCTTTTGGCAGTTGGCTATTTCTTGCTTATTCACAAGTTCTGTGAATAGATCGCTATACTGCTTCCATTTGATGTAGTATCCTTCAAATTTAGGCAAAGTAATATTTTTTTAAAGTTACCTTAAAAAAATTGTACCTGAATATAGAGAATTTCTAGTAGTCTAGTAGTAGTCTAATAGTCTAGTAGTTAGTTTAATATTCTGGACTTCCTCCTCCAGCTCAAAATACTCAGCCAGATAGTATCCAAGCTAGGTTGGGTCTTCCGATAGCTGGTTAACTAGTTCGTGATTATTTTCAAACTCCGACCAGTACTTCTGAAGGATATTGATCTTCACGTTACAAAATATTGAGGTCCATGAGTTTGCTGCGTTGGGCGGTGGTTTTCTGTCTTCAAATAATTCGGACAATCTCTGAATTCGATGAGACTTGTAAGACTGTTTGCTCTTCTTTCCTGGTGATCTTGAGAGGCGTGTAGGTTGAGGCTCAGGTCCACCCCAAACTGTAGGATCATCTAAGTCAATAAGTACGCAACTCATCTATGAGGCAACTAGACCTTAGGACAACTCGTCCATTTCATTCAAATTCAATTATTCAGATAGCCTGTTAAGGAATAGTTGTATCCAATTCATTCAGGCCCAATCCACACACGGAAAAAAAACTAAACCGGATGGCAACTCCGGTTACAGGCCAGTTTCGGACTCAGCGGTAACTTGACTCCACACGCGAGGAAACTCATCAAACATCACCAATCAAAATCTCTAGTTCAAAATCTGGTCTGTTGTTCGCTCATCTTCGACAAACTAGCAACTGAAATCAATAGGCAACACGACATACAAATCAACAGACGACTGGTTACAAACTGGTTTTTGTGAATCGCAAACGGGTTTTTAACAAGTAGCGTCGTGTGCGTCGTCCTATTTGATTACACAGGGTATAACTCAAAGCAAACTAGTTGCCAATTCGCATCGCTGGTCAGTTTTTTTCCAGTTGCTCCGTGTGCATTGGGCCTTAGGGTGGCATCATGACAAACTTTCCAATTCCAATTTATATTTTCAGAAGCTTTAACCAGATTTTAGGTATTTTGGCATCAGTATCAATATCAAGTCACCACAAAACGCTCGAAGATGAGGCTCGACATTTTATGTAACTGCCGTTTTTTTTTTTTTCAAAGGTTACCTTACCTATGCAACTGACTTTGAAAAGTGTCTAGAAGACAGTTATGACAATCGATAAACATTTTCATATAGTCTGTAATCATCTTACCTATCGTACATTTAACAATATTTTTTATTTGTTATTCAAAGTTATTTAAAATTAGCATAATTTTTGCATTAAACTTTGAATCCAATTGATAACCCAAAGTATAAATACTAAATCTAAATTTTGAATGTTATCAGTCGATTAGGAAATGTCAAGATGAACGGAATTTTGTGTATTCTATTAGTTTGTGTGGGAATTGCTGCCGCTATTCCTCGTGTACATAATATTAAATTTTTAGACACTACGGTATATAACGTTATATACATAGATTAGTTTAATTTGTGTTGGCCCTAATGTGTTTTTTTTTTTTCTAAACTTCGTAGGACCAACTCGATTCCGATATTACGCTAGTTCGCGAGAAACGTCAATTCAATGCTCAAGGGGGTGGTTCCCGATCACAAGGATTCGGTCTGAATGCCAACGCCCGTGCTCCAGTTTGGCAAAGTGATAATCAACGCCATTCGGTGCATGGTACAGCTGGCTATTCTCAACACGTGGGAGGTCCATACGGAAGCAGCAAACCTGACTATCGCGGTGGAGTTGAATACTCTTATAGGTTTTAAAATTTTGTGAATAAAAATAATCGTTTTCGAGATATTAAAAAATAAAAACCAGCGAAAACTTTGGGTTTTTATGTCGGCTCCTTTTGATAATGCCCCCAAAGACTGCACCACAAGAACTCTCATTTGTTCAAGTTTCCACAGAAATTTGATTCTTCAGGGAAACCCAGTTCCCGCCTACAATTATAATGAGTTAAGTTCTTATCACACCTCGAAAAGTACAAGCATAGCTTTAAACACACAAAGAATATCCATGCGGCCCGCCATATTATATAACTATATGAAATAACGAACCCTAGTGCTTTCTTTCACATATCCGTCGTCTTCTTATTGACGGAAACCAAGGAGTTGAAGAATAATAATAATTAAGAAGAAACACCATCGCCTTATGCACACATCCATTATCCTTATGCGGGATAAGAAAGTGTGCTACTCCTCAGCTCTTTATAATGGCGTTATAATACATCTATGGCCTAGTTGGTGCGGACAAAGGGTTGATCTGGTTTCAAGCTCCTTTTGACACACATACACATCTCACATGCAGGTGAGAACTTTTTGTTTGAGTTTCTGGAAATTGGTTCTGGTGTAAATGGGTTTTCAAAAGGGTGATGCCGTTTCAAAGGAGTCCGCAATTCGTTCACTTTGCCTATACTTGGAACTATATACGAATATAGGTATAGACATTCAAATTGAAAAAGGAAATCGCACTTTCAACATGATATAGACCTTAAATAACGTTGAAAGTATTTTTCTTGGGTAACCAAAACAATGGCTAATTGATTAAACAAATTGATTTATATGGCGCCTGATGTAACCGTAACGCCAAGAGTAATGCACCCTTTAAAGAGGGTTAGATATAATATCTATCTAACATGAAGGCATTTTGTGATATAGTGTTTCTTGATAGATTCACACACGGCAGGCTTTCATTAGGTGTTGTAAGAACACAATTAGTCAGTTAAAGCGAAGCCCATTTATCGTAACATAATGCACAACGTAAATTGATTAAGTAATAGAAATGGGATTGTTGAGGTCTCATATACGAGCACCTCAGTCAATGTTAATGGTAAATGGAGACAATTTGCATGAGCCTCGGTGGTTCGAGTTGGATTCTAGTAACCCAAATCAAAAGGGAGGTTGTTTTCCTAGAAACGGATTGTCCTAAGTAAAAAAATTATAGACTCTATAAAGCAGTCCATCAAGGGTCCTTTATGGATCTGTTGCTACGACTGTTTATTTGTTTATATTTTTTATAATCCTTAACGAGGATATGATTATAATCTTATAGTTTAGTGTGATTTACACCGAGCGAGCATTAAGGAAATCGGGATAGAGAAAATAGTGGATTCCGGTGCACATTAGTACTGAAAAAAAAATTTCACGTGACCAGTTTTGCCCAATGAAAACTCAACAACATGAAGTTAGAGAGCTGTCAGACTTGCTAAACTAGATTCTTGAACGCCCCCCCAGAATTAAATATGTTGCAATATAAAATTTGACAACTTGTGGGAACTTACAAGTTGTCAAATTTTTGCAGCAAAAATATTGTATTTCTTTGAGGCGTGCTTCTGACTATTGCATATTTCCTATGTTCTAAGTATTGCGATTCAGACATAATTCATTGTTATGTATTTGACATGTTAATGGTTTGTGGTATGTTTCTTATTCCAGGAAAGGAGAAGAAAAAAGCGTGGCTTCTATTGATTGCTTTTAGCCGCTATGTCATTCGAATACGAGAGTAGCTATAACTGCCCTACCACTCCTGAAAAATCAGCCTTTCGGGTACGGAATATACGGACAGCTAGTAGACGTCTTCGCTTTGGTTCCAACATAACCACTAGCTCTCTTGATTGGGAGCGGAATAAATTAGAAACTCGCACTTTTTTTAAGTGTCATTTATTTTTAACAGTGACGCAACAATTAAAATGTTATCCTTTTTATCTGGTAAATAGTAAATTCACTCACGCCCAATAGGTGTCTCTAGCATTCTATGGAGAAATCCAAGATGGTTGTCATTTTGTTTCACTTATTTCTCACTCCGAACCAAGAGCGCTAGTTTATGTTGGCGTCATTTTCTGGGCAAAATTTGTATGAACTGACAATAATTCATTAGCTGTCCATATAAAATATGTCAATGGGTAATAACAATAGTTAAATATTTCGATGACATTTAAAGCCATATTTATAACTATCAATTTATAATGCTGTGATTCTTTGAAAATGAGAAAAATTAAAACTGATAACAGCAGTCGATTTTTGTTTTCACAATTTATGGGAATCACATCAATGGCTGTCTTGCGAAATGCACTATGCACATCTTTTGAATTGACCTAAGAAACAAAAATATGATTGCATCAGAATCTGAAAAGGTCAAACTGATCTTTCGTCTATAGTCATAGAAATACGTACCTAGCTAAAAATACGTATAGTACGAGTCTCGGAGGGAACTTCGGTTCCCCAGAGATCCCAATGGAACAATTGCATTTGAATAAGTGTATCTACTCAGTATAGATACCAATTACTAATTATTAGTGAGTGTTGAACTGTTCACCTTTAATGCTGCTGAACGGTTTTGTTAAAGTGATTTATTGGACAGCCAGACGAATGCGCTTTTCGTGATGTATCCATACTGACAGTAAGTACAGTGGTTAGGTGATGATTGATAGCAGCCAATGTTTATTTCTTTGGCAACACTTTTGGTTTCAATTTTATTTGCCGGCTTTTACTGTCTGGAATATAAGAAACAATGTTAATTGGATTAAAATTTAGTTTTTCGTAATTGCTTTGAGAGTTGGTTGCAATATGTTACTTAAAGAGGTTTCCTTTGCCTTTTTCATATAAATACTTCTAAATTCACTGCTAAAATTATGCCATCACATTTCTTAAATATATATTTTTATTACATAGATAACAACAACTTCCATAAAAATCTGATACAAATATTTTGCAGCTCGATTTTTACAATAATAATTTAAAACCGATGTGTGAAAATAAGTCCACCCCCAAAATTAGGAGGACTACTGCCATATGGACCACCAATGTGCTGGGCATATGACGCTGTGCCGTCCAATGAGTTTCGTTTATTCTCACTTTGCCAAATGGGGAAGCGAGAATTCAAGCCCAGACCAAATCCTTGACCAGGTGAACCACCACCACCTCCTTGAAGTTGAATCTGACGTTTAGCTCTTTGTAATTCGAAATTGTTTTGAGTGGGTTCCTATAAGAAAGGGATCAATAAATTAAAATACTATACAAAAAATACTAATATTCAAATAAAAAATGATTTGTACCTCTTGATATGACAGCTCATCGAATTCGCTGTATTGCTCAGCAGGATATGCCAGAACAGCGCTGATACAAAATACGAGAATAATAATCTTCGCGTACATTTTGTTTAGGTTCTGTAATAAGTGACGTTTTGTGACAGATGAAACAAGTACTCTGTAACAATCGAGTGCTCACTGATAACGACAAGGGAGACTCTTTTGGTATTTATACTTTACTAATTGACAATTATTTGTTTTTGAGATCGGGGAATTACAATGGCTGGGGATTTTTAGACATAAAACTAAGTGAAAGACAAGTTATATCAATATTGAATTGGGATTCACCTATGAAAGCAATAGTGAATATTTTTGTAAAACGCACTTAGAACGCAATGTTTAACAATATGGAAAGTTACTTTAAAGGCGATGCGACCACTGGATTGGAGATCTTTTAACTTTGATATTATCCTGATTTTAATCGGGCGAATTATTTAAACCCGAATTTTACTTAGTTTTCCCAAAGTAAGTACAAGGTGGCGCAAAAGCTGTCATCCGATAGGTATTCTTTTTTTATCAATGAAAAACTTTAGTTCTGCTTTCGGATCATATTTATTTGATGTCTTAAATTTATCGGCTAAGTGGCCTCCGCCAGAATTGAAGATCATTCGGGCCCTATTTATGGCATTTTCTATCAGTGTTGCGGTTGCCAGAACTTCCTGCGATAGGTCCTCGCTGGCAAAGACTTGTTCCCCCACAAAAAGAAGCCTGGAACGGTTAAATCAGGCGCTCTTGCCGGCCAGTGCAAATCGCCAATACAAGAGATTAGCTTCGAGGGATCATTAAATACTTGAAAGTATAAACCAAACAACATTTCTTGCATTTACGGAGGCTGTCAAACAAAATTGCCTCACTTGCACATACATATATTAAAATCTATGGGTAAGGGGTAACCCTTTGAAATTCCTCGCGTTCAGATTTCACTAAATATAGCCAAGCAAGCGACTGTGCAACAACATCATAAACGGACCTAACAACGGATCCAAAACGGTCCCAAATCTAGAATATTTTCCATTATTTTCGATAAAACTACCGCGACATTTCCCTACCGAGCAGTTGAGTCTCTCTTTTTGATATTTTCATGAGGGAATAATTCCCTGCGCAAAAAATGTTCACTGAAGTTGGGACGGGCTATAGAACAGAAGATCTTTGCTACGAGTTCGACATTAGATTTAGCATGATGCGTAGGGATTGGCACTGACATCTGTTCTGTGATGGCTTCTGACACAAAGAGTGACGTTTTGTCAGAGTGCATCAGCGACTATCAGCGACAGCGACTAAGTTATAGCTTTTGCCAATGCTTCAGCAAAAAACACAAAGTCTTCGAGGAAGAGCTGGGAGGAACACATGTACAAGTAATTTTTTATTGAGACTAGGTATAAGGTTCATTGCTATATAGATATGCAAGTTTTATGTATATTTATTTTTAAAAATATTGTTTATTGGTTGGCTGGCCTCGGTTAACATGACCATACCCAAACAGAAGTCCTGGATCCGCCACCGGTTGTTACACGCACTTGTCGGTCAACAGCTAACAGCTGATGCACTGTCTACACTTTGTCTTTCACCAAAATTCTCTGTAAAGACCGCCGATTTATGCCAAATTGCGTGACACTGACACGTCGTCTGGTCCGGGGTACTCTTCAGGGTACTCTGTGACATCTTTAGTCACAGCTACGATATTCTCATCAGCAGAACGGCTGCTAATTGTCCCATACTCTTCTAGGCGAGTGGCTAAATGTCGTAGTGTTTGGCGAGTTGCTGTTGGAGGACCTGGAAATCTGCGCCGAAATTCACCACCCACGAATTATTCCGCAAAAAAATTGAAACAATTATTTCGCGTTCTTTAGGAGTATTTATAGATATTCATATTTTGTTAAAGTGTATTTTGTATCTACATATTTACCTCACAATAATGTCAAGATCGAATTTAAATTTGCCGCCATTTGCAAAAATTATATCATCTTCGGATATGTGTTCGGGAGATATGCACTAAAACTAACGTTATTGCTTTTGAATTGTGGAGAGAATTTCAGAATCTCTTTAACATGCATTCGTAAACGTTTTTGTGGATTTACACTGAAGTGTCGATTTATCAGTTCTTCACAATCACAATCGTAACATATCGAAGAAAACTGGTAAACAAAAGGCCATAATGCAAATTTTCCTTTATTAGCTTTGTAAAGAGAGCACAAATAAATTGGAAATTAAACGAAATTTGATGATCCTAAAGAAATACCTTGGCCATGTACTTGTCACGGACTACATCACGCCATACCTAGCGTTTACAAGACCTTTCTCCAGCACCTATCCAAGTAGGGAAGAATGAAGAGACGGACTCGTTACTAGTATCCAAACCATAGCCGTATTTACTGACGGATTTAAAATGGACACTGGGGTAGGGTCGAGTGTCTTTTCCGAATCGGTGGGTATATCAAAATCGATACGAATCCCCAACCATAGCAAAGTCTTCCAAGCAGAGGTCCTGGCAGTTACAGAAGCAGCCCGTGCGTCTGTGGTAAGGGCAACACCACCTGGATGTATTAACTTCTTTATCGACAGCCAAGCATCAATAAAAGCCATAATTGCACCAGAAATAAAATCGAAGCTTGTGAAGTGTTGTCGCGAAGAACTGAAGGCTCTTTGTACACAGCACATGGTATCGCTCTGCTGGGATACCATGTGCCCGTACCCGTACATGGAGGCATTCCAGGCAATGAAAAAGTAGACGAATTAGCAAGACAAGGTTCGACAGCTGTTTCAGAAAAATCTGATCCCTCTGTGAACATCCCGCCTTGCACACTCAAGCTTGAATAAAAATAAATAGGTGGCGCAACAGGCGGGTAGACACCCTAGGCCTAGCTTCTCGCAACCATTCGTTTGTGTGAGTTTCTATTTTTGAGACGAATGGAAGGGACCTACAATTTAATGCCGAGTCCGAACGGCTGAATTGAGAAGCTTTTTCAGGACAGTTATACTCTTGGATGTTTGTCAGACGTTCGCGAGAAGTGGAAAAAACCTTTAAGATAATCAAATCAATAATCATACATTACATTCTTTAAATTTTCAGCTGTTCTTCTCAATATTTTCTAGCCATAACAGGAATCTAAGTAAAAAATGGTCGGATGGGAAATATAAAATGCGCAAACGACACTATTTTCCCAAACAAGTAATACGATATGAATTAATTGTCTGTCGTGCAAAACTGTTCTTTTACAATGCTTGAAGATTCAAATTTGTAGGTACCTAATTCGTTAACAAATTTTCTTCATAGAAATCGGATTCCCTATTTCGCTGCATACTTTCAGACATTCGGCAAAAGTCCGTACACAAACCACGTCGAAATATCATGTAGGTCTGTATCTTCTCCTTCTGAATGCTGGACAAAGAAATAAATCACAGGTGGACACTGGACAGTAAACTAATCTTCCCAGTATTTCCAAGGCAGTAGTTTTAACTTATTTAAATAAATCCCAGAGTACGTTCAGGAAATCGAAGAGGTGAATAAATACGAAAACTATAGGTAGGTAGATATTATTTATGAAAGTTCACTGAACTGCTAGGTCGGATTTTAATGCTATTTGTGTGACAGAGCAATTTCACGTAAATCATGCAATTTAAGGCTCGAAATCTGAAACAAAAACGCAAAACACTTCTATGTGTAATTGCGGGTAGCACGCGACGAAATACATAGTACTATAATATTAGCCCTCTTCAGTGGAAGCTAAATGAAAAAGTTAAATTAAAACCGCACATGGGGGCTGAACTGAAACTCTCCTGGAATGCCATTAGCTCCTGGTAATTATATTAACTGCGGCAGTGCAATGGTGCCGCACCGGAACAGCTCATAGGTATTGGTAAGTACCCACTCCTGTGGGTTATATTGGTCATAGTGTTATTAAAGTTTAGTGGGAAAGTAACAAGCGTGTCGAAATGCTGTTTATTTAGAAGCTCACAGGAAAGTTACTTTTATATAATCGCAACTTTGGTGTGTGTACCATTGTTGAGCGAAGTCGATAGATGAACGTGTGCCTAATGAGAATTAGTTTCGGTGAAATACATTATCGGCCATATTATTCACTCACTTTAATCCAGGTTAAAGTTTACACCCGGATTTTAGCAGTTTAACCCAAAAATTAAGCCCCAGGAAATAAACTAGATTTTTAAACTTGTCAGTGTTTAATCCGACGGAATTCAAAATGAACTCCGGATAAAACTCAATTTCATAATATATAGGCCTTCAATGTGTATGAATAGGTGACAGTTTCTCATAGATCTTAGACAGAAAATCTTGCCTAACACACGAAACTTGTCTAGATTCGCAGGCAAATCGACCAATCAGAGGCTGTTCACTAGCTAGGCAAAAGCGTATTGAACGCAACTATTTACTCCTACTGTATGTCATGTTTTTGTCATTTTTTCGCTCGTATGAAGTAGAAGGAAGTCATATATTCGCATGATTTTTACGCGAGGAGTAGGTATGTATATACAAATCTTCTTTGCTTGATTTTGTTCACAGAGCGAAGTATTTTCAAATCTGAACATTTTTTATCAGGTATTAAATTCATGTAAAAAAGGAAAAATTAAAATCTCGGTCATTCGCTTCGAACCTCAGGTCGGTCGTCGTCCTCTGGATTATCGTCGACGGGAGACATTGTACGGAGACTTTTGTCATTTTCAACAAATCAAATCAATTTCCGTGACAAAAAACAAAAACCAAAATGTCATTCTATGTTAAATTTGACATTTCGTAAACCTAAATGGGTTAAAATTGGTTTAAACTGTTTTACATCTTTACATATAATGGAAATATGTTTAAATTTTCGGGTGTAAAAGTCCCTTAAACCTGATTTACACCCGGAATGAATATAATATAGCCGTATATATATCCAAAATTAGATTTAACTAAAGAGTACTCATCTATGTATTTTAAGGGGTTTTTATGTATACTTATAGAGAGCATAAATACAAGTTGAGGCACGTATAGTCTATAAACATATATGTAATATTCGAAGCCAAAGGTCATCAACCTATTAAGACCCATTCACCTTCTAATCTTTTAAATCAGATATACTATATCAGCTTATAGTATCTCTTAACATTTGATAAGATAACGATTGCATAGAGGAGTTACGCTTTAAGAACTTTTTCTGTACCTAATGCAATAGTATACGATTACCTATACAATACTATCTATAATTTGCACTTGTACAGTTCCAAAGTGCAGACAGTAAAGCAATCGCGGGAGATAATTTTACAGGCTTAAACTATCGTATGTTCTACAACAATTTATAAATCTCCATTTTGTTTTTTTTTTTTTATAATGGAGTCATAAGCCCTCTCAAATAACTAAAGTGACCCTTTATAAGACCCTAATCATCCCAGTCCTTCTCGATTGTGCAGAGGCATGGACTCTATCAAAAGCGGATGAGGTTACTCTTGGTTCCTTCGAGAGGAAAATTCTTCTTCGAATAAGTTTCGATACCGTCTGCATAGACGCTGAATGGAGGAGGAGATACACCGACGAACTGTACGGGCTGTACATACACTGTACAGCGACATCGACCTAGCCAGAAGAGTGAAGGTTCAACGACTAATGTGGCTATAATGGGCGCGAATGCTCCGGCTCGAAAGATCTTCGAATCCACACCCGAGGGACGGTGCAGTAGACGAAGACCGCGACTGAGGTGGCGCAAGTGGAAGGGGACCTTAACCAACTTAGTGTGCGAAACTGGAAACAGCTGGCCAAAGATCGTGCTGGCTGGAGACGCTTGTTGGTTGAGGCCGTGGTCCACCCCGGACTGTGAGCGCCATCTAAAGTAAAGTAAAGTATAAGTATGCTTACAAGGGATTAGGTTGTTGGATCGCCTGAGAGCCATCATGGCCAAAATCTGTTTCGTGATAGTCGTTGCTACCAACGAGCAATTAACTTAAATGTCCCTATGGACCGACATCCAAGGGAGGTGAATTTTCTGAATTATATATATATAAGACTCCTCCACTCCACGAAATATTTTTCAGCTAAATTTCCTATTGAAAATTGGCTTTAATTTGACAGCGTCAGCACATTGTTTTCCTACTTCCCGACCTGTCCAATCTGCAGTGTCACTCTGGAATATTTGCCAGACATTCCAGATGGATGACATAACTACATCAATATTCTTGTAGCCAATGGCCGCGTTCCATTGACCGCTAGATGATTAGCGGCATACCAAACTCTATAGAAACAAGTAAAAGTGTTATCATCGGCTTGGCCGATGCTTTGATACCCTCCACTGCATAAAAGTCATGCAAAATGTTTGCCATGCCATATTGGTTTGGTATAGGAGGTACCAGAACTACTTGACCGACATAGACAATTTTCAATACCAACCTGACGACGATAAAAAGAAGTCCTCTCACAAAATTTCATTCGCCTAGATCGATTCGTTTGGACGCTATCGTGCTTTCAAGAGACAGAGAGACACATGGGTCTAATAGTGGTTTTGTATGGGAGGTGCCAGAACTACTTGACCGACATAGCCCATTTTCAAAACCAACCTGACGACGATAAAAAGAAGTCCTCTCACAAAATGTCATTCACCTAGGTTGATTCGTTTGGACACTATCGTGTTTTCAACAGACAGACGGACAGACAGACAGACAGACGGACATGGCTAAATCGATTCAGAATGTAGGGTCTCCAGTGAATCCTTGGCGTTACAAATGTAATGACAAAGTGAATATACCTTCCTGTGGAGGGTATAAAAAAACTGACATTTCAGCATATTTGCTCATCATCTAGCGGTCAATGGAACGCAGCCAGTGTCACTTCTGAAATTGATCATACTAAACCACCAAAACGTCATCTCATAAGAGAATAATCATTCAAATTCTAGATTTAAGAAAAATACAACCACGAACATGAAATGAATGCACTTCACAGTAGAAATATAATGATAATGAATAATTCAATGCACACGTTCCATTGACCGCTATAGATAACAAACGACCGACAAATCAAACGCACGTCAAAATTCATACACCTACAGTATGTACCTACAAATAATAATTAAATGTCAGTGCCCCCCTCCGCCGCCGGCCGCTAGGATGGCTAGCGACAAGTAAAACAAATGTCAATTTTTTTATAAAAAAAAATAATGTACCTACATCTAACCATCTGCACTAGAGTTCTCATAGGTATGTGCTACAGAGTTTGACGTCCTGCAGTTGTCTAGCGATGAATAGAATGTGGATATTGTAATGTATAATACAAATTTCAACTGTAATTTGACGTATCGCTAGTCATTTTAGCAGCAAATGAAACGCTGGCAATGCTTTTCTATGGAATCTAATAACGAATTTAGAATGACTTTGCCAATTTTATGATTAACTACAATGTTTCTCTGTCTGCTAAGAAACATTGTAGTAGAGTTCGAATTCGATCGAAATTACCACTCACTCACAATGTGAGCTACTTGTGGTTGTGACCCTTATCCTTTCCTTTCCAAAAAGGTTAATTAGTATTATCTAATCACTATCGATGGACTGTATAGTGCAACGCTAAACAGCATTGTCATAGTGTGCCTGAAGCTTTGGGCACCTGAGGATCCATTATGATGATATGATTAGCATTCATGTCATAGTGTTGTCTTTTAGCATTCAAGTCATATTGTTGTTGTTTTAGACCCAACAATTAGTATATTAATTCAATACCGTATGAAGAAAAGAAGAATAACAAAAACACATAAGCGACGCGATGATAATGGGCGTTAAAGCTCTCCATGCCTGCAGAGTCCATAACCACAATCAGAAGCGTTCCAGTCGTCTCACTGAAAGGTGCGAATGAGCTCAGTCTCAGTGCATAGCACAGTTTTACGTTTGTAATATTTTAATTAATCTTCAATTACATATATTTTATAGACGATCGCGCTAGGAGTAACTGTAATCATGAATCTTAAAATAGCTCTCGCAATATCAATGGCAGTTCTGTCTTTTGTCAGTTACCGACTGATTACCAAAACGTTCCCGATTCCAGAATTGGACACAAAAAAGTACTTTGGACCCGGCGATGCAAGCAAATATGTGGAGGATGTATCAATTAAGCCTTTTAAAATTGATTTTGGACAAGAGGTATGTACGAAATAAATTCATTAAGGAATAAAGTCGCTTAGCCTTCTCTAACATAGGTTATCGATGATCTGAAAAGCATCCTTGATCGGCCACTAAGATTACAAGATCCACTCGAAGGGGCTGGCTTTACATACGGTTTCAATAGCAAGCAAATGCCATCGTTTGTCGATTATTGGCGAAATGTCTATTTGCCCAAATGGAAGACTAGGCAAGACTATCTTAATAAGTTCAAACAATACACAACACAAATTAATGGGTAAGATTTATGACTGTCATATTTAAATCGAATGTGATTCTAATAACAATTTTCATTTGCCTTAGATTGAATATTCATTTTATTCATGCGAAACCAACCGAAAAGGCTACAGGAGACAATTACATTCGGATACCACTACTTTTGCTGCATGGATGGCCGGGTTCGGTGCGAGAGTTTTACGAGTTGATACCAAAACTCACCAGCTATTCGAAAAACCATCGATTTGTTTTCGATGTTGTGGTACCAAGTTTGGTTGGATACGGATTTTCATCGGTAAGTTGCTGTGAATTTCTTTTTAGGCGGTTATAGTGTTGTTTTTTGGGGTCATTACTCTCTTGTGAGTTCCCTCTTCTACGAAATTTTGACATACGTGAAAGGGGATTTTCACCATGTCAAATTTCGTAGTACAATTTGGTTAGGTAATGACAGTTCTAATATGCTAAATAACTAAACGTTATAGTTATATATAAGAAAACTTAACTTTAGGTATAACATATTAGTTATTTTGTGGGCGATTGCTTATTTTCGAGATCTTACCGATTTATTCCGTTACGATTATTCGAAGTGCCATGCCTCTCTGAGTGCAAATACTACGTATTAAGAATGTCAATTGGTGCACTTTTGCGCCTTTGTTCCCATTGACATTTTGTCGTAGGTACTATGCGGCAAATAATTTGTGTTATTTGCAACAATTGAGCCACCAAGTGACAAAGAACAGAAACTGAAACAGAACAGAAAACTTTTTCGTTCTGTAGTAAATTCTGGTTCTGTTTGCGTTGCTCGCTCAGCTAGACAAAACTGAAACAGATCCAGAAAAACAAGGCTGCCATCTATTCTGTCAAACGCTATAATGTCATGATCATGAAATTGTGTCCACTAAAAACATTTTTTCTGTCTAGTAGTCGAATTTGCAACTCAAACTGTATCTATCAGCTAGGTTCCACATTTCACTTTCACTCGAAATGAAATCGAAATCGATCGAAAATGAATTTTTGTGTTCTACATTTCACTTTTTCGATTTAGATATTTTCGGAATTGAGAAAAAGTGAAATTATTGTGTACCACAAATCGATTTTGACGATTTCCAAGTGATTTCAAATCGATCTTGGTCATTCGATGTGAAATAGTGGAAACGAAAAGACGCGATCAAAAATGTAAGTAAAAAATGCAAATTAAAACAAATTTGATAGGCTTATTTCACAAAAAATATATTTAAAACAGGGGTAAACATAAAAATACTGCGCAGGAGAGAATATTTATTTATTTTATGGAGCGGCAAAAACGCAAAACTGCGGCTAGCAGCAAAGTGGCAGGAATTGAATATTGTTGATGGTGTGGTTCAACAATTTGCAACAACATTAGAAATACACATTTAGAAGGTAGTATGAAATGAACCTCTATTAAACGACTAATAATTAAACTTTCGTTTTTAGCTTTATAACTTATAACTTGCGCATAAGATCCCGTTTATAATAAATTTATAGTAAAAATAATCTTTTAAGCCACACGAACAACACAATTTTATTAAAAAACAATTTTCCAAAATAAAAACACTTTTACGATGTCCCAAATGACAGATGTTAGCTGTTTGCAATTTCACGAAAAGTGATTTCGAAGAAATTTCGGAGTTACCGAATCGGTCGGAATGCAGAACACTGAAAACGAATTCACTCGATTTGCAATTTCGATTTCGATTTAATTTCACTCGATTTCTGGAACCTAGCTGTAAAGCAGGCAGCCAGATGACAGATGCAGAAAAATTCAAACAAAAAATCCTCCCTTTCACGATAAATTGACATTTCTGTCGCTGCCAGCAACAGAAACAATCATGTCGTTTTCGATTGGTAATTCAGAACCGTCCGGAAGCAATCCGAACGCTCCTGAAAGCGTTCGATTGGCACTCAACTGACAGTTCTTCTACTGAAAAGAAGAGACATTTGCTTCTGGATTTGAATTCAGAATCGCGCATAGTTCTTCCGGGCGCTTCTGGATTACCAATCGAAAACGACATCAGTATAGACTTGTCAAACAGCCATTTTTCTACCGCTAAATTTTGTTGTTGAACAAAAATGGTCTGTTCTTAATTCTGTTTCTGTTGTAAATGTATGCGGAATTCTGTTTCCTTCCCTGTTTCTGTTCTTTGTCACTTGCTGCATAACTATGTGCAATTGCAGTCTGCACAACAAAAAGTTAATAATAGAAGCGTAGGTACAACTAAATGAAACATAAAATACCTTTGTCCTTCATACAACATATCTTCTTAGGTTTGTGTCTTAGCTAAATAAAATATATCAATTTTTATTTATTTGCAGGCCTCTGCTAAACAAGGATTCTGTGTCTATGAAATGGCCACCGTTATGCGCAATCTTATGCTTCGTTTGGGCTATGATAAATTTTTAATTCAAGGCGGTGATTGGGGTTCAATTATTGGCAGCCAACTGGCAACTCTATTCCCCGATAATGTGATTGGCTATCACTCGAACTTGTGTATGGTACAATCCCCATTGGCGCTAGTCAAAAGTCTCATCGCCAGTGTCTACCCATCACTGTTCGTCAAAAAAGAACATCAACATTATCATTTTCCTTTGTCGGAAAAGTTCTCTGGCTTAATATTAGAAACAGGTTATTACCATATCCAAGCTACAAAGCCAGACACAATAGGTATTGCGTTAGCCTCAAATCCTATTGGATTGGCTGCATACATTTTAGAAAAATTCTCAACCGGAACGAATATAAACCATCGTCAACGAGAAGATGGTGGACTAAGTAACCCTCTAATAGAAAAAGATGCTCTACTGGATAACATAATGATTTACTATTTGAATAACACAATAACATCCAGTGTACGTTTGTATGCCGAGGCGATGTCGAGCCAACAAATAAAGATACCAGTTGAGAGGATCACTTCGTATGTACCCATGGGATGCGTTCGCTTTAAACACGATCTAACACCTGCTATCGACTGGGTGTTAAAGGATAAATTCCCAAATTTGCTGCATAGCACGTATATCGATGAGGGTGGTCATTTTGCGGCGATGGAAGTGCCTGACATACTTTATAATGAATTTATTGAATTTGTTACGAAGATCTATGCAGGCAAGTAATTTGCCAGTTAGGAACTTTTCATTGTTAATTAAGCTCAGGAATTTTAAATGCGATTCGTTATAATTTAAATTGATAAACCAAATTGAAAAATAAATGTTTTCTTTATCTAATGTTAAACGCCTTTTTTTCTTAGAAATATTTTCAACAAATACAGTGAGCGTCAGAAGTGAGTCAACACCAATTCTATTTAAAATATTTATACAATTATTTATGCTGTCGAAATTAAATATGTTTTGTTACTTATTGTTTTGTTTTTACATTTTTACAAATTATTGATTTTTTAGACATGTATCAAGACTTGAAAGAAAACTTAAAAGAACATCAGTGTTCACCCACTTTTGACGCTCAGTGTAAGTTGTCCTTCTAGCCACAGATATGTAACCCAGAACGGGAAGTGACCCGACTGTAACTTGTTACGCAAATGGGTCACATAGAAATAGTCACAGGTCACAGCAAAGATTTAAACAAAAGGTAGGTACGTAACGTAGGCCTAGTTTTTTTTACAACGATTGTAGGATGAATTTTATGTTTGGCTCGAAGATAAAGGGGCCAGCCTCTGAACGCCTGAATTTATTATTGCTGCATAATATAGTATCCGTAACGGCCTGAAATGTGTAACAAAATATGTACTGTAGACAAAAAGGTGTAGCCTGTCTTATACCAAGGATTAATTTCCTTAAGTTCCTCTGAACGTCTCCCACGGCAGTACTTATAGAATAGGCAAAGTGCTGCGACTAGGCTTCTGTGCGTTGCTAGCTGTTGTTCAATTGACAAGTGAATAGAGCCACGTCAAACTCCATGCAAGTGTAGCTCTTACTTTTGCATAACAGTTCTAGGCAATCTTTAAAGATACCAAATATCAAAAATAACAATTCTTAAGTCAAAACCGGAACAAATTAATTAAAATCAATGGTACAAAAAATCATTTATTACTGGTAATTATTTTGCTAAATTTCTGACTGAATTACAAAAATTTTTTACGTAATTACAAAACTTTTTTAAACAAAAATACAGGCAAACATTGTCATACAAACATTACATGAATTCAAAAACGCACTTTATGTTAACTAGAAAGAATTTTACCAACAAATTTAACAAAATCTTCATACAGCACATTTGGCAGTTCCAATGCAGCAAAATGACCACCATCGGTGTAATGAGTGCTTGTCACCAGATTCGTAAACTTTTCCTTCAACTGCCAATCAGTGGTGTGCATCAAATCGTATCTAAAGCGTGCACAGCCAGTGGGTACATTTGTTGGTACCCGTTCCAATTGCAATGCCATTTGTTCCTTGCTAAGCGTCTCCGCGTACAATCTCTGCGACGTAGTGATGGAGTTTGATAAGTAATAAATCATAACATTGTCCAAAAGGGCATCCAAATTGAATTTCTTTTCAATACCGCCATCTTTCAATTGTCTGAAACCCGAATTTGTCCAAGTTGAGAATTTCTCCAAAATGTAAGCGGCCAATCCAACAGGATTTCCAGTCAAAGCTGTCCCAATTGTATCCGGCTTAGTGGCTTGAATGTGGCTATAACCAGATTCTTCTAAAATAAAGAACACAGAGTTCATGGCAGGCAAATAAAATGACTCGTGCTCCTTTTCTATGAAATATGATGGGAAGTTGCTGAAAATGATCTGCTTTAATATCGACATTGGAGTCTGACTCATGCACATATTCGAGTGATAGCCGATACTGTTGTCAGGGAAAAGCGTAGCAATATTGCTGCCGATAATCGAACCCCAATCGCCGCCTTGGATTAGGAATTTCTCGTGACCAACACGAAGCATCAAGTTACGTAGAACCACAGCAAGTTGTGCTGCGCCGAAACCCTTTTTCGATGCACCCTAAGAAGAAGTTATGTATTAGCAAAGTATTTTAAAGGACATTTAGAAAGATTGTCATACCTGTGACCACCCATAACCCGGCAGACTTGGGGCAATAACTTCGAAAACATAATCGCTCTTCTTGTTTGGTGTCGTCAAAAGTGGAATCAGTTCGTAGAACTCGCGAATTGATCCAGGCCAACCGTGCATTAGAAGAAGTGGGACGACTTTCTTTGTGCCTGGTTTTGATGGCTTCACATGTAGATAGTGTATATTCAGTCTGGAATGAAAAGGTGGATCTATTAAGAACTTAAATGGAACATAATTATTAACATCCTAAATTCGACATTTTAACCAATGATTTGGATTCCCCCTACCGCAAATCCTTCACATACCTATATAAAAAACTTAAATCCGTTTGCTGTTACGACTCATAACGACTTAAGTTTTATTTAAATTCTTATGTGATACTTTTTGTAAACTGTCACATAAGTGTGTATGTGGAACTTAAGTCGTTAAAGTCGCAAGAATTATAGAAAAAGAGATTGCGCGGTGCGCATGTCCGCCATATTGGATATATATTTTGACAGGCGCGTGACGTCACGTGTGATGAGGTACACTCTACGTTACTCTTGGTTACTATACGAAGTGAAGTGAATATTCAAGAGGATAATAACACAGAAACCGTCTTTAACAAGGCAGATGCTGTTGCGTCAAGGATTTTAAATGTCCTAAGCGCAACTTGAGGTAGGCTATAAATGTACTTGGTTTGTAAATGTTAAACGTGTTCTTTCCGCTTTCAGTTTTGCACAGAAGAACAATCTCATTGTGCATATCAAGCGCACTCATACGCCTGGACCAAAAATACGCAATGTGACGGTGGTCGATACACTTAATCCAAAGAAGGAGAAGACCTTCAAAGTTGTGAAAGAAATTTCTTACAAGGGACAACGAACATTGGCCTGCGTGCAAGAGACAATTCGACTTGCTGAGGTGAGACACTTATTTCCTGTTTCCGGCACTACAGTTTTGTGTCTAATGCTGTTTTACAGGAACGCCGTTGGCCATTACCAACGTCCAACTTTAAACTTCAGACACCTACGCACTCACACCCAGGAGAGGGCATTTAAATGTGAATTCTGCGACAAAACCTTTACTTCAAGTGCTGTTCTTAAGATCCACTACAGAATTCACATATCATCAAACGAAAACGAAAAGCCAGCAAAAGTGTATGCCTGTACAGTAGCCCAATGTGGAAAGCGATTTACATTAATGCGTGAGCTGGACATGCACACAAGGTACGTTCCATTATCATCTCCACCACATTTATAGAATAACACTTGTGTTTGCAGGACTCACCTGAGTTCCGTATCGTATATTTGTTCGCTGTGCTCAAAAAGCTTGTCGTCAAAAGCGGGCTTCTCGGCACATAAGCACCATCCGCAAGATAAAGAGTTTGACATGGTTCGTCCGTTTCTAGAAGCGCCAGTGAAACTGGACTCAACTGAAGCTGAAGAGGCAGGCAAAATCGAGGAATACTCGAAAAGAAGCCATCAATGCAGTGTATGCGGATTGAAAATGCAGAAGTTATCACACTTGCGACAGCACGAGGCCTCACACACCGGCGAGAAAATTATTTTTTAGGTCAAGAATGTATTTTAGAATAAGAAAATTGAATAGAGAAATTGCTGAAAATGCATGAAAAGAAAAAGAAAATACAATAAAATTACATATTGAAACCACAATTTTTTATTTTTCATAATAAAAAAGAAACCGATGAAATATTCGTATGAATATAGGTATCAAACACAACACATTACATATTATTTAAATTTTTAATATTGAAAACAACACATTTTAATTATAAAAACAAAGAAACTAGAATCGCGCCCGAGATTCTTTAGCTAAATAAACTGAGCTGTCAAATTGGTCATCACACGTGACGTAGATGCGCAGAACGAACACAAACTGAAACCCGGACCGCGCAATCTCTTATTCTATCATTCTTGTTAAAGTCGTATCAGCACACGGCCCTTAAAGTCCATTATTAAGTCAAAGAACCCACAAATACAAATAGAGAAATCTGAAAATTGCACAGAGCTTGGGGTATGTCTGTCTATATGACAAACGAACAGATAACCGCATGTGCACTCAACGTTATCCTTGTTTAAAGTCAACGAAAGATGTCAAAAAAAATGCTCATTAAAACAAAGTCAATTATAAAACGATTGGTATTTTTTTTTTTTTTTTTTTTTTTTGTTTTAATAAAAACAAGATAACACACGAAGCGAGATATTTATAAATTATAAATTTGAAAAACAACACGCCAACTGAATTAATAATTGATTTGATTTAATCAGCTATGGCTGGTTTAGATAATATTTTTAGATAATAACATTTTCGGCCTAAAAAGTTTGACCCCGGGCGTTTTACATCTCCAATTCGTATTAACCAAATTAAGAGTCATTTGTCCCGTGTGTTCATTTTTCAATTAGCATTACAAATAATTGGTTTTAAAGCCTGTATCCTAATTAGAATCACGTAACTTTTCAGACAATTATCGTCGAAACGTTAGACCTTCAGACCTCTTCAAAAGCCCACAAATAAATCACCTGCAAAATAGCTCATTATGGTCATTAAAATTGCGAAAACAACATCTTTAAGGAAATTATCGTCATACTTGACCTTGACTTAGTTTCATTAACGTCATTATTGAGTTTGATAAACGTTGAAGAACATTTTACCTAAATCTTTATCTGAAAAACTACAAGGTCCAAATGAATAAATGCATTCCAAACCCAATTATTCAGGAGCAAATAAATCATTAACAATAAAAAAAAATCATTTTGCATCTACTAAAACAAAAAGCTCACTGCACCTATTTGTCAATAAGTTGTTTTGTAACAAACAACAATATACGAGTGAACACATCTGTTTGCTATATCTGTCAATTACATAACACTTCTCGATTCACTTACCCCTGAATCTGTGTCGTATAGTGTGGAAACCTATTCAGAAACTGTTCGCGTTCATTCCATCGCGTCAGATAGTTGTCTCTCCAATAAGAGATGACTTTTTCCAAGGCTTTGCTATTGAATCCATATTCAAAACCGACATCTTCCAATGGTGAATGCAATTTTAAAGGACGAGCCAGTTGCTGCTTAAGTTCAGCAACTGCTTCTTCATATTTGACTGTGAATGGCTTTATTGATGGATCCTCCTTGTAGCTGGCCTTTGATCCTGGTCCCCAATATTCATTCACATCAAGTTTAGGAGCAGGAAGTGGCCGTGAAAAGTTCTTGTAATTTTGATAGAGAGCTGCTGCCGCCAGCGACAGTATAACAAAGAAGACCCTCGTTCCAAACCCCATTTCATATGTAACCAGGGAGAACTCGACGATCAAAACAACAGCACGCCACCACGATCGTTTCACTGAAAAGCGAGATACTAACTAATGCCTCGTTCACAATGTGGGCGTGATAACTAGACGAGAGCGAGGCGAGAATCGCTCTCGCCTCGTTCTCGCTTTAAGCTCGTCCGGCAATTCACAATGAAACGTGGTACGTCGGCGAGTTTTTCTGACAACGAATAGAGGGACCACTGAAACTACAAAACCATATTGCCACTTCGATTATTTTTACAAAACAGAGCTGCACTTTTATTGCTTTTTTAGCACTATTGCATGCAGTTTGAATATTCTAAAAACAACCAATTCGCAGTTTTTAGGCGTCGCTTATATAACTATCAGTAAAATGCAACCGAAAAAAATGCTGTTCCTTTTTTTGAGCACTTAAACTTAATGATTGAACTCAATCTTGGTCTTAAAATGTTGCTTATGAATTATAAAGTTGTCTAAGGTTGAAAATCACCGGATAAAGCAAAACGTGTTTTTTGTTTCGTGAAACAAGAGCACATTGTTTCTTATGAGGCAACACACACCAAAGCAAATGAAACAAAACAGATGTTTTTGTTTTTAAGTGTTTCGGTGGTGGTTGTCGAAAATACATGCCAATGTATACAAGCATAACACACACCGAATGCAACAAAACTGTTTCGAACCAGCGTCGTTGACGATAATTGCCTACTTTCTTAGAGCGCAACACACACCAAAGAAAACAAAACATAAAAACCAAAGCAAAACAGAAAAACATGTTTCGTTGCCGATAGTTAACCTGTTGTTTTTGCGAAACAAAATTTACATGTCGTTGTTTTTAAAATGTAAATAAGATTTGCACAACTTCATTGTCTGAGTCCGACCAACACTAAAAGCAAGTCGTAAATTCCACACCAAACGAAACAAGAAAACAAAACGTTTTGTTTTGCTACAATCTGTTTGGCTTGGTGTGTGTTCAAATAAAAAAAAATGTTTTTTTCGAATCAAAAACGTGTTGAATCTAATCTACATTTTCTAGAAAATAAATTTAATAATTTTTTCGTACATACAACTTTTTCTGTTGAACTTCTTAGTTCCAACAGGTTCCAATGAATTCCTATGAAAAGCTTACAGTCTTACATCCTAATAAATCATAAATAAATAAATAAAATTACATCAAGAAGAAAATGACCCCCAATAACCCAGAAATCAAAAAGAAACACACTCAAAACATATATATTTTCGGGGCAATGTTTGTTTAAAGAAATACGAAATTCCCCTTTTAACCGTCATTCATTATTATGGGAAAATAAGTTCTAACATTGTCGCTGACTTATTTAAAAATTTCTCAGAATAATCAAACCGTATCAAAATCAAAATAATAACAAAAAAAAACGATAAAAGTGCCGCCCTGTTTGCTTGAGAAAATACAAGTGGCAACCTTAAGTACATTTCTATGAAAATGGCGTCGCTTCCCACTCAGAGAGTAAATGTCATCGGTGTCTCGGGCGAGATTTTTCCAAATTTCCGAAATGGTCGCGAGACGAGGCAACGAGTCTCGCGCCATTGTGTATTGGCGCATGCATTTTCTTTGATTTGAAATTATTTGACAACTCGCGCTAGACTCGATCTCGCTCTCGTCTCCCTCTCTCGCTGTATTGTGAATCGGCCATAAATCCGAAACTGGGAACCTGCAACGAGTTTGCAGCAAATAATATTATACGATACGAATACGAGTGAGTATATCTGAAAGTTTTAGAGGTCTTATCGCTTAACTTTGAGGTAGTGTTGATGTTGATGTCGGCTAATGGAAGCTTTGGCCAAAAGCTAGCAATATTTTTGTGTATAGATAAATAAAATATACTCATGTACAGCGACCAGGGAAGATGCATGTTTACTTATGCAAGTCATCAATTTTTTAACGTAATACCGACTTATTATTATCTACGCATTAACATAATTTTAAATTAAAAAAAAATGGTGAAACTAGCAGTTTTATGGGACTATGATAAGACGTTTTGGGTTAGATTCTTTATCACTGATTATAGCTATTTGATTGAGATCAAAATCAAGCTTTATGTTCTACCAAAAACAATGAGAAGTATTCTGAGAGATCAACAGTATCATTTAGTCAGGGTTAACCAGCTTGCTTGCAATTTCAAAATCTGGCGTCATTCTGATAATCAAAACTCATAATCAATCTCATACCATACCTATGCATCAGATAACCCCCAACAAAATTGATAATGCCTAGATTCATGCCGGCAAACGCATACACTCTCAAGCATAATATGGAATGGGAATCAAATACATTTTTAATTTATGAGGGTCTGATTGTTGTCCAAAAATGAATGACTGGACTGCAGAAGTAAACATAATGTAAACATTCGCTCTCTTATACCATAGTCACAGTCACAGATAGTACACATATAACGAAAGCTTTTTTCGAACACAAACAATACCAAACCATTGTCTAGCGATAAGAGATTCAGATATAAAATTCATCTATGAATACTCTGGTAAGATTTGCCGGTTCCTATCGATCCTGTGCGTTGTTGAATGTTGATCATCCCATCACAAAATGGGTTTCGGGATAAAAGTATTTTTTCTTTTACTCTCACTGACGATAGCTGTTCTTTATAACAATTACAAGAACTTTTCGCGGCCTCTTTCTGCTCCTAAACTCGATGTGAATGAATATTGGGGAGCAGAACCGAAGACCTCCTACAAGGAGGATCCATCAATCAAGCCATTCACAGTAAAATATGAGGAAGCCATTGCTGAACTTAAGCAGCAACTATCTCGTCCTCTAAAACTACATGCAGCATTGGAAGATGTCAGCTTTGAATATGGATTCAATAGCAAAACGTTGGAAAAGGTCATCTCTTATTGGAGGGATGACTATCTGGTACGATGGAATGAGCGCCAAAAGTTTTTAAATAAGTTCCCTCACTATAAGACACACATTCAGGGGTAAGTTTAGGTATACTGGGAAGAACTGTATATAACCTTTCAATTATGTTGTATCAATAGATTGTTTTGATTATGATATTTGGCCTATACACATTTTTTATTATGAATACGAAATAGAAATTGAATGGCCCATTAAATGCGCTCTTTTGTGTGCGTCCCCACAAAGTATGCATCACTCAATAATAGAATTAAAAACAAAGTTTTAAAATACGTCTTATTGTTTGTTATGTGGTGAACAGGCTAAATTTTATTAACTCACGAAACTGTCCATATAATTGTATATCTATTATGACCTACAAAATATTTGGTAGTTGAAGGTTAGTAAGACCCATCCATATCCATATCCATACTACTATATAAAATGCAACGTCCGTCTGTTCGTCCCTCCATAACTCGAGAACCATTCGTCCGATTTTTATGATTTCTTTTCTTATTTATAGATGTGTGTCCAAATTAGGCCGTAGGGTGGGGGAGAATTGTTTTGGAGTCGAGTAGTCCTGGGGAGTAAGGAGGGTCTCACGAACCATTAACCATATGAACTTGAATTTTTTGTATGTTGATAGACAAGTGAAAATTATTACATGCCTCATTCATCCATTTCCAAAATTCGTGCTATAAGGGCTAAAAAAAGGGGGTGAAAACATTTCTATTTAGACTTTACTACGCTCAACTTGCCATTATATTCATAAATCTATGTATATGTCAATTCCATATATGCTTTTTATTGTTAGGCAATATTTAAATATTTACTTTAAAAGAAAAAAACGGCGAGCATGGCTAAAGAAAATGCAATGACAAGCCTAAAATTACATTCAGATTCCGCATGCGTGCGTTTTTTACCGTGTTCACACGCAACGCTTACCTCACTCACTTACACAGGTCGAGGGTACCCGTTTGCAAATTCACATGCAAACACTGTAATGGACGACTTTGTTTACTGAGTTAAATATTTTAAGTCAGCCAGTCAAGATCTGGATAACGTCCATCGATTATAATCGATGGTATATCAGTCAGAACTCAGAGGTATGTTAGTGATACAGTAATGGTGAGGGGTTTTTCAAACATATTCTGAAGCTCTTAGATATCAAGAACGATCCCACATTTTTTTTATTCCAGACTGGATATACATTACCTACATGTAAAACCATCAAAACCAGGCACAAAGAAAGTCGTGCCGCTTCTTCTGCTGCACGGATGGCCTGGATCAATCCGCGAGTTCTACGAACTGATTCCACTTTTAACTACACCCAACAAGAAGAGTGACTACGTCTTTGAAGTTATTGTTCCAAGTCTGCCAGGTTATGGTTGGTCACAGGTATTGGAATTTATTCCTATACATCTCCATATAGATAGACTAAAATACTTTATCTTCCCCATAGGCTACATCGAAAAAGGGTCTTGGCCCAGCACAAATTGCAGTAATCTTTCGCAATTTAATGCTTCGTTTGGGTCATCAGAAATTCTTAATTCAAGGCGGCGATTGGGGTTCAGCTATCGGCAGCAACATTGCAACGCTTTTCCCGGGCAATAGCATTGGTTTTCATTCAAATGGCTGTCTTAGCCTGACAGGATTGTCCTTCTTAAAGCAGATTCTTGCTAGTAATTTTCCATCATATTTCATCGAAAAGGAACACGAGGAGTTCTTTTTGCCTGGCTTGAATATTCTGTCCTTTAATTTAGAAGAATCTGGTTATAGCCACATCCAAGCCACTAAGCCTGATACAATTGGGACAGCTTTGACTGGAAATCCTGTTGGATTGGCCGCTTACATTTTGGAGAAATTCTCAACTTGGACAAATTCCGGTTTCAGACAATTGAAAGTGTGCGGTATTGAAAAAAAATTCAATTTGGATGCCCTTTTGGACAATGTAATGATTTATTACTTATCGAACTCCATCACTACGTCGCAGAGATTATACGCCGAAGCGTTTAGCAAAGCACTAATGGGACTGAAGTTAGCTGAGATACCAACAAACGTACCAACTGGGTGTGCACGATTTAGATATGATTTGTTGCACAACTCTGACTGGCAGTTAAAGGACAAGTTCACAAATTTGGTGACAAGCACTTATTACCCAGATGGTGGACATTTTGCTGCATTAGAGCTTCCAAACGTTTTGTATGAAGACTTTATAGAATTTGTTGGAAAGATCATTTCTAGTTGATATGTGATTGGTTCCTATCTCACAAATATGTTCGTTAATAGGTTTTTCTATTTTTTGTATGCATTAATAATTTAGTACCTAAGTAAATTGCATAGTAGATATTTGTAATGAAATGATTATTTTTTTATTATACAATTCTTCGTTAAAGTCTTTGCTGCGAAAAGCTTTGTTCTTATTTTTTGGGGACTTAGAAGTCTGCTTCGTTGAGATATTCCGCATATTTTTCTGGGTCCGTTTCGAATTTTCCTCACCAAACTGCATGAGTACCTATAGCAGCTAGGACTATAAATGTCAAGGGTTACAAATTTAATTAAAAACAAGTAAAAGTGTTATCATTGGCCTGGCCGATGCTTTGATACCCTCCACTGCATAAAAGTTATGCAAAATGTTTGCCATGCCATATTGGTTTGGTATAGGAGGTACCAGAACTACTTGACCGACATAAACAATTTTCAATACCAACATGACGACGATAAAAAGAAGTCCTCTCACAAAATTTCATCCACCTAGATCGATTCGTTTGGACGCTATCGTGCTTTCAACAGGCAGAGAGACACATAGTGGTTTTGTATGGGAGGTACCAGAACTACATGACCAACATAGCCCATTTTCAATACCAACCTGACGACGGTAAAAAGAAGTCCTCTCGTGTTTTCAACAGACAGAGAGACACATGGGTCTAATATTAATTTTGTATGGGAGGTCGGAGGTACCAGAACTACTTGACCGACATATCCCATTTTCAATACCAACCTGACGACGGTAAAAAGAAGCCCTCTCACAAGATTTCATTCACCTAGGTCAATTCGTTTAGACGCTATCGTGCTTTCAACAGACAGACAGACAGACAGACAGACAGACAGACGGACATAGCTAGATCGATTCAGAATGTGATCCTGATTCAGAATATATATACTTCATTGGGTCTCCGGTGAATCATTCTTGGCGTTACAAATGTAATGACAAAGTGAATATACCTTCCTGTGGAGGGTATAAAAAGCATTTCCCGTTGAGGAGCTAGCAGTTGTTTTCAAATGTAAAAATAACCATAAAAGATTGGATGCAGAAATCTAGCTTAAGTTTGTATTCAAATTGTATTCAGTGTCCATAATAAGATTCGTAGCCTGTTGACTGAATTTAAGTGCACTTTTGTCTATTTTTGACACTAGCTTAAGCGCATATAATCCGAATATGATTAACCCTTAATGCTCTTATTTACCTATACACGGAGGAGAATGAATGAATAAAGGAAACGGTTGAAAGTTTTAGAACGTATTCAATTAAGTCCATAGTCAAAAGGGAAGCTAACAATTGAGCTGAAATGAGATCTAATGCACGAGTGGTAATGGTGCTGCCGTGCCTTAGTTCAGGCGGTCTAAGTGCACTATTCCGTAAATTAAAATTAGAAATAAATTTCGCTAAAGAAAGCCTTGCTCGGCGCGTTCACTTTTGTCCGGATTATGAGATAACTGGGACAGAGTCGCCGCATCCATGAACAAACATACGAATCAAAAAGAGATTCCTTTACATATTGTTCTTGTAGTTACCATAATTATCTAACTTTTCGATTTACTGACACATATTTGCAAACAAGTGGTCAGATAAAGATCCTAGCAAATTGACTAATCTGCACGAATTAGCAAACAATTGCTAACTTCATATAGTATCCGCTTCTGTACTCACGCAGCATTATTATGACAATCAGATAACGTGCAGACATTAATATAAATATTTCTTTTCATTGAATACAGTTTTTTATCTATACAAAACTAATACAAGCTTTTGGTCAAAGCTTCCCTTAACTGACTGTGACACTAACAAATTCAAAGTCAGTCGACGATACATACAGACATGCTGCTATTTCCTATATCACCTTCATAACAATTCTTGTAGGATCGATGCCGGTTCTCATTTCGCCACACATGACATAATCCACATTCTGATTTAGTTTGTGTCTCGCTTTTCAGTGAAACGATCGTGTGTACTTTTGATTTCTCACTGTTACATATAAAATGGGATTTGGAACGAGGGTCTTTCTTGTTATACTGTCACTGGTAGCAGCAGTTCTCTATCAAAATTACAAGAGCTTTTCACGCCCACTTCTTGCTCCTAAACTCGATGTGAATGAATATTGGGGACCAGGATCAAAGGCCACCTACAAGGAGGATCCATCAATCAAGCCGTTCACAGTAAAATACGAAGAAGCAGCTGCTGAACTTAAGCAGCAACTGGCTCGTCCTCTAAAATTGCATGCACCTTTGGAAGATGTCGGTTTTGAATATGGATTCAATAGCAAAGCATTGGAAAAAGTCATCTCTTATTGGAGAGACAACTATCTGACGCGATGGAGTGAACGCGAACAGTTTCTGAACAAATTCCCACACTATACGACACAAATTCAGGGGTAAGTGAACCGAGGAGAGAGAGAGATGCATGCACAATGATCGGTATACCTCTATGTCTCGTCAAAAAATTTTAAGACGAAAACGATGCATGGACGTGTGGTACTAATAATCATTTTTAGTGTCCAGATTAAATTTACTAATTCACAATAGCGAATTTTTTCATATAAAATTATCTATTGTGACCTAAATGATAGATATATAAAAATTGTTATTGGTAAGGCCCAGTTTTAATAAATTTGTGTTATTAAGGTGCGGCTAGCTTGTTGGTCTTACCAATAAACATTTTTAACATTCAACTTAAATATTTTGTCGGTCACAATAGAGGATTTCATATGGAAAATTTTGCCATTGTGAGTTCATACAATGTAAGCTGGACGCTAAAAATTATTATTATTGTATCGCACACTTTCGCATATAGTCACCAGGTTTGTATAGTCATGGTTCACAGTGACAATATTGACTTTACTGTCCAGGTTAACTTTTACGAAGTCACAATGGCGAAAATTTCCATATAAAATTATCCATTGTGACCGTCGGAATATTTAAGTTGAAGATTAAAAATGATTATTGGTAAGGTTCTATGTTTAATCCTGCATTTAATTAAGCCGATATTTAAGCTCGCACTGTCAATAATCGGGTACTAGCTCTCTAAACAACTAATAACGGCCTACATTTCAATTCCAGCCTAAACATACATTACCTACATGTAAAGCCATCAAAGTCAGGCACAAAGAAAGTCGTGCCGCTTCTTCTACTGCACGGATGGCCTGGATCAATCCGCGAGTTCTACGAACTGATTCCACTTCTAACTACACCCAACAAGAAGAGCGACTACGTTTTTGAAGTTATTGTTCCAAGTCTGCCAGGTTATGGTTGGTCACTGGTATTGGAATTTATTCATATTCATCTCCTTATAGAAAGACTAAAATACTTTATCTTCCCCATAGGCTACATCGAAAAAGGGTCTTGGCCCAGCACAAATTGCAGTAATCTTTCGCAATTTAATGCTTCGTTTGGGTCATCAGAAATTCTTAATTCAAGGCGGCGATTGGGGTTCAGCTATCGGCAGCAGTATTGCAACGCTTTTCCCGGCCAATAGCATTGGTTTTCACTCAAACGCCTGCCTTAGCCTGACGGGAGTGTCCTTTTTAAAGCAGATCGTTGCTAGTAATTTTCCATCATATTTCATCGAAAAAGAACACGAGGAGTTCTTTTTGCCTGGCTTGAGTATTTTGTCATTTTCTTTAGAAGAATCTGGTTATTGCACTCTTCAAGCCACTAAGCCCGACACTATTGGCACAGTCTTGACTGGAAATCCTGTTGGATTGGCCGCTTACATTTTGGAGAAATTCTCAACTTGGACAAATTCGGGTTTCAAACAATTAAAAGATGGCGGTCTTGAAAAGAAGTTCAATTTGGATGCCCTTTTGGACAATGTAATGATTTATTACTTATCAAACTCCATCACCACATCTCAGCGATTATATGCCGAAGCGTTTGGCAAAGCACAAATGGGACTGAAGTTAGCTGGCGTACCAACAACCGTACCAACTGGCTGTGCGCGGTTCCGGCATGATTTGACGCATCACACCGATTGGCAATTGAAAGACAAGTACACAAATTTGGTAACCAGTACTTTTCACAAAGATGGTGGACATTTTCCTGCATTAGAGCTTCCAAATGTGTTGTATGAAGACTTTGTAGAATTCGTTGGAAAGGTCGTTTCTAGTTGAACAGTTTTTGGTATTGTGATAGCCTCTTGTAGTTTAAAATTATTCGTAGTTATAATTTTTGTAAATTGTTCCTGCTTTTTGTATGTAAAATTTTGTATTTACTACTTGTTATGTTAAGATTTGTATAAATAAAATGAGTTTATCGTCAGGACAGATGTGCAATATATTACCTTCGACCTGTCTCGCGCGACACAACTTCAATAAGAAGTCCTGTGTGTGTGTTGGATTGGGATGGACGAAAAAAATTATTTTTAAGGTCGTGAGGTTGGTACAAAAATTGTCTAAGTCGGTCAAGCACTTTTAGTACCTAAATCGCATGACAAACATTTTGCATGACTTTTATGCAGTGGAGGGTATCAAAGGGTCATCCAGGCCGATGATAACACTTTTACTTGTTTAGTTTTCCATTCTATTTGACTCTATACTGCTACTGCACTATATGAAAGAGCAAGGAACAGCTATCTGTAAGCTTACAATTCGATTGTCTGATCATCATAAATCAACGTGATTTCCCTTTCAATTTTTTTATAAATTGATAAAGTATCTAATCATATCAGCGATTACTGACAGTGACACAATTTGCTGTATATGGTGGATATACATTTAAAAGAATAAACAAAAATACACAAAAGCTCCGATAACTGCGGTACTTGACAACAAATTAAACAATTAAGTCAAATATTCTAATAAATATCACTATTCACGTATCATCTATAGACACACCCAGAAATTCTGACAATAGAATTATTATATACGAGTAGCTACATATACTACATAGATACCGCTCCATTATGATGACTTGCAGAAGTCACAACGCTACAGCTACCACCGCAAAGTTTCTGATTGTTTATATTTTAGTTAAATTAAACAAAAATAGACTTAAGCTTTTTCAGTAAGCTCCCGTTGACATCAAGAAGACCTGATGTCTAGACTAGAGTACTAGACTGAGAGCTAGACCGATAAGAGCCCCAGCCCACAGATGTTCTCCTCCCTCTTTTTGTGTATTGATGTCGAGTCGATTAATGCCGGGCCGGTTTCCACATTTCCAGTTACACTTACAGTACAGATTCAGTTTGGGTTTAGCTCTTCGGTAAAACAGTCGCGTGTTGCCGTGAAATGTCTTTCGCAACGAGAGTATTTTTTGTGGTCCTAGCACTGGGAGCAGCAGCGCTCTATCAAAATTATAAAACTATTTCGCAGCCAATACCAGTGCCGCAAATCGATGTAAACGAATACTGGGGACCAGGATCGAAGTCCTCCTATAAGGAGGATACATCAATCAAGCCGTTCGCTTTGAAATACGAGGAAGCAGCTGCTGAGCTTAAGCAAGAATTGGCTCGTCCTCTAAAGTTGCATGCACCACTGGAAAATGTTGGCTTCGAATATGGATTCAATAGTAAAGCGCTGGAAAAAGTTATCGCATATTGGCGGGATGACTATCTACCGCGATGGGGAGAGCGTGAGAAGTTCCTCAATAAATTTCCACACTTTACAACACAAATTCAGGGGTAAGCGAGGGGTACTATTTAATATCTACATAAATGTATTACATCACAAAAGATCATCATCACATACAGTGAGCGTCAAAAGTGAGTGAACACTAATGATGTTTTCATTTGTCTTTAAAGTTTGGGAACTTATTTTTTTAAATACCTATTAAGTATTTTATCCTGACAAAATGAAATACGTTTTGTTATTGTTATTTCGTTATCAAACTTTTTACAGATTGCTGGTTTTTAAAAACTTGTTCATGACCCTAAAAATTGTAAAAGGCGGTGGCGTTTACTCACTTTTGACGTTCACTGTATGATGTAGTGTAAATAGCTTATCTGTATTCATAGTTTAAGTATGAATATGTCGAACCGTACATACGAGTATTGAGATTAGATTGTGGTTTCTTACCAAAATGAGCTGAGACTATGGTTTTCCATTCGACAAGGAATGGAACTTAGGCCGTGTGTTATTTAGGCTAAATTATTAACCTCGGTTAATGTACATACCTACTGGCACTAGAAATGGAAAACGAATTTTTCAGCTAATTTGTTGACGTTTTCTTTTGCTTGAGTTTTGCTAGAATGTTGAAAAGGAAATAAAACACAGAATTTCAATTAATAATAGCGTTAAATTGGAGTTTGGTAAACTCCTCTTTTCAGCACATTCATAAGTGTCAGAAAATTATCCGAGGATAATTATTTAACGTAATTGACAAATTATAAGTTTTCTATTCAGTTTAAAATAGTTTTGTTTTGGGAAAATTAGTGTTTCAGCTAAAAGTAGTCTAACGTGTTCCGTTCCCATAGGGACAAAACGGAACCTTATTGCTTTCGCTACGATGTCTGTTCGTCTGTCCGAACCCACTAAGCCAATTTTGTACCTATCTATCTCAAGAACTAATGGACGTAGAAGGCTGAAATTCGCACACAACATCCGGTATAACCTCTAGTTAAACGACAAATACCAAAATATTTTCCTTCATACAAAAAACTGTTTAACTTTGTGCCTAGGTCTATCAAATCAAAGAACAACCGAGTTTTCAAAACATCAACTCGCACTGTACTCGCACTTGGTCGGTTTTTTTGTATATACTCATGATACTTTTTTGCTCAATTTGTTGAATTTGACAGATTTGGAAAAATGCGCGAACGAGGGCCTCTGTTATTTGCTGTCATTCTCATTCTGAAATCGGATGGAACTTGCAAATTGTTTCTGGTCGAATCCGATCATGCATTGGTGAAATGTCAAAAATAAATCTATAACTACTTGTAGATAGCTTGTATAAAATACATAAATTGCACTTGTATAAAGCTAAGATTAGAGTGCATAACAATTATGGATCTGAATGAGAACAAGCAAATGACCAGATTACCAATAAAATGACCAAAAAAATCTGCATTTTCAAAGAAAAATACAACAAAAAAACCTAAAAAACAAAAGATTCCAAGCATCTTATACAAAGAGAGATCACTACAGAGAAAACACGATCCCATTACATTACTTGCTATTTGGTCATTTTTATCTGTCGAAATCAGGATCGTCATTTGTGGTCATTAGGTAATAATAGAGCATATTTTGAGATATGCCAAGCGCCCGAATGGAATTCAAATAACTTCTTTCTACCGAACATTAGAATAGATAATGGAATAATTTAATTTAACTTTGGCCAGTAGTTACCGCAACTGATAAGACTCAGATTCATATAAATACCATTTATTGCATAGTCACGATGAATATGAGAATAGTTCATTTCATTTCACATTTATTTTTATAACAAACATATCTATCAATAATTATTTTGTTTGTTTATTCAGTTTTGCATTTCCATTTTAAACCGCTTAACTATAAATTGTTTACATGGAAAATCACCCGCTCATATGTCAGCTTGATGACTTTATTGATAAATCTTGGAATGCAGAGCAAAGAAAATAAATAGTGCGATTGCAGCAAAGTTGTGTTGGTCTTTCCAGAATATTTAATTATTTACTTAAAGCAAGCTTATTTTCTCTCTTCAAATTTTACAGTCTGTTTGAGAAGTAAAGATGTACTAGGTTGAATGTTTTTTGGCTGTTGCATTTGTGATTGTGATTACTTCCTAGACGTGTACTCTGCATGGCAAATTCCTCCGAATTCTTCACTTAAATTGGAGATTTCCTAAGTACGTTCGTATGTGGACGCAATTCAGTTTGTAATTATAGTGAGAGAAATAACTAATTGGGGTATTCCATCGTCACGGGTTGGACAATTGTATAATAAATTTGTTGTTTCCTTTTCAAATTTTATATACATTGCTGTATCAAATCTACATAGATTTTCATATAGTTCTATTTGTTAGTTAATTTTTTAGCGTAAAGAAAAATACGCCACCTTAATTTATTTTGAAAATAGACAAGATCTTTTTTTCTGTCACGGGTGGGACAAATAAAAGACATGATTTCCGAGCAGTGAATGTTTTTACAGAAATTCTGCGAATTTATTTCACATATTTATTTAAAACCTTTTGTTTCTTACATAAAACGTTCTTAGGTACTATAACAAAAAGCGAATAAAAATAAAAATTATTGTCTTAATACAAAAAAAAATAAAAATGTAAATGTCACGGGTGGGACAACGTTTGTCACGGGACACGTACGAATTTCTTTGCAAGAAACGATATTTTTTAGCTCAATTTAAAAGAAAACAAAAAAGTTATAATGTCATTAATTTAAAAATGTTATTTACTATGAATTAACGAGGCCAAGGGCTCGCAGTCTGAGTCATTCCAATCACTTTTGTCTAGGTCCGAGTATATCTGAGCTACACTTAATTTAAGGGCCCTACACGTGATTGGTTGAGATTTAAACGTGAGGATATTGTTAAATTTCTTGAAATAATGATATGATTGTACTTTTGGGGTAGCAAGTGTCAAATCCACAAACCAGAGAGAATAGATCACCAGCTTCAGGAAAAAATGGGAGATCCATAGAGCCAGTTTTGAAATAAGTAGCTCGGCATCTTTTTCTATCTTTGAAAACGTGGTGTACCACAGAAATAACTGTAAATATTATTAGGTGCCAGTTTATGCGTGACCAAATTCGCCTCCATTTACCTACTTTAACATGGCACACGTACTTAACCACCTAATAACTTTTTGAAACTGGCTCTACCTATGGATCTCTCATTTTTGCCCGAAACTGGTGGTCTATTCTCTCTGGTTTGTTGGCCACGCAAAATACGGGCTAATAACGTATAACTCTACCAGACTTGAAAGCCTAATAGCCCTCCGGGACAAGTGTCCCACCCGTGACACCCGTGACTGTCACGGATGGGACACTATTATTCTTCTAGAAAACTCTCTGAATAACGTTCACAATAAAAAAAAAGTCACATAGGTTTTCATTGTAAAATAATAATATTATTTATCAAATTTTATACATAACCTCTATGTCAGTAACTAATAAAAAAAACTTTTTCTGTATATTTGTCACGGGTGGGACAAGCAAAATGATGTTTTGTTTTTATTTAAATATTATTGATGCACTTACACAAATCAAAATACAATTTCTCGTATTTGAAGCAGAAAGATCGCGAAATTTAATTAACACTTCAGATGCGTTTTTATTTCGCACAGAGCACACAAAAGACGGTTAAGTATTTCCAACATTGGAAAAAAAAAGTTGCATTCGAAAAACTTTTGATCGCCTTTGATAACCATTAAAAAAACAATCTTATTTTTGTGGATTATGTTGATTCTGTGTTTTGGCTTTTGTTTTATCTTATAGTCAATAATAAATAATTATCTTCATAATTGGATACCAATGTTCACTTTGTCATGGAATACCCCAATTATGTAACTGAAAATGTTACGTATACGACACAGTATACACTTTATTTAAGCGGCTATCTGCGCTTGAATATTAGCATAATAATGAAATAGATAATTGCAGAAATTCAAATTGAAGTTAGTACATACAGATACTAAGGCAGTAGCTCAGTGGTTTTTATGCTGGACTACTAAGAGATGAGTACCAGATATACCACCCCAGAGAAACACAAATAATTATACATTAACACGGTAAGCTTTTTTCCACTGTACCATCTTTCGTGAACGTCTGACAAACATAATGAGGGTCCTAAGAATGTTTTTTTTAATTTGCCCGTCGTCCTTTCGAATTTGGTATTTAAAATTAAAGGTCCTCCTTTTTTGCGAGAAACAACTCTCGGATGTTTGTCAGACGTTCGCGAGTGGTGGCGCAGTAGAAAAAACGTGATGTAATTTATGTTTTTTTCGGGGGTCGAACCTGAGAACCGCTCAATGAGCAACTGATGCGCCCGTATTTCAAAAATGAATACGTATATTTATTCTTACTGAGTATCTCATTTTTTAATTTTCAGACTGAATATCCACTTTCTGCACATAAAACCGAAAAATCCCGGTACCAAAACAGTTGTCCCTCTACTATTGATTCATGGTTGGCCAGGATCCATTCGGGAATTTTACGAATTAATTCCGTTGCTAACAACTCCCTCAAAGGATCACGATTTTGTATTCGAAGTTATCGCTCCAAGTTTGGTTGGCTATGGCTGGTCTCAGGTTTGTATTTATTCAGAAAACTTTCCTCACACTTTAAAATTAATGAGATTTTTTATTTTTAGGCATCCGCCAAGAAAAATATGGGCCCCACAAAAATGTCGGTCGTATTTAGGAATTTAATGCTTCGCCTCGGTCACAATCGATTTTTAATTCAAGGCGGTGATTGGGGAAGTACTATTGGAAGCAGTCTGGCAACATTATTCCCAGAGAACACAATTGGATACCACTCAAATATGTGCTTTACCAATTCTTTATTAGCAAATATTAAACTCTTCATATCAAGCTTATATCCGTCAGCATTCTATGAGAAGCATCAAGAGAAGTTCCATCTACCAGCAAGTGAGAAATTTTTAGCTCTGCTTGAAGAGTCGGGTTATTTCCACATCCAGGCAACTAAACCAGACACTATTGGAACTGCTTTGCTTAATAACCCAGTTGGTTTAGCAGCATACATACTTGAGAAGTTCTCTACCTGGACCAATGCTGCATACAGAAAACTTCCTGATGGCGGTATTGGCAAGAAATACACGTGGGATTCACTTTTGGATAATGTTATGATTTACTATTTGACAAATTCGATAACCACCTCACAGAGGTTATATGCAGAGGCATATGCCAAGCCGGAAAGGGACTTACAAATGCACCGAGTACAATCGCAAATACCTTGTGGATGTGCTAGATTCAGGAATGATATACTTCTTGTCAGTGATTGGCAGCTTAAAGAAAAATGGCTAAATTTGGTTCATAGCACCTATCATGAAGATGGCGGACATTTTATTGCATTGGAGTCGCCCAATGTACTGTATAAGGATTTCGTTGAATTTGTTAAGAAAGTTGTTGTATAAGATCTTGTACTTGCGTAGGCTTAAGTTTTGAAATAAAAATCACAAATCAAATCAGGTATCAGATCGCAGGGGCAAATATTGGAAATATTTTGCAATTTTTTTGTTCAACTGTTATTTCAAATTCAAAAGCTGGCAAGCTGGCAAGCTTGTGGCGTTCTCTTCGAATTTGCCCAGTTTCATCCATTGCTCTCTAATCCTCATTGTCTGTTTTGCATTCCCTTCTCCGTCGCAGTCTGCCTAGTGGGCCCTTGGTTGCAATTTTGAACGCAGTAATGTTAGTTAATCTGCTAGGTTCCACATTTCACTTTCACTCGAAATGAAATCGGAAATGAATTTTTGTGTTCTACATTTCACTGTATTCGATTTCGATTTCTAAATTTTCGGAATTAAGACAAAGTGAAATTGTGATTTCGAAAAAAATTCGGAGTTTCCGAGTCCCTCGAAATGCAGAACACTGAAAACGAATTCACTCGATTTGCAATTTCGTTTTCACTCGATTTCTGGAACCTACCTGAATACCTACTATAAAGTAGCGGCTATCAATGGCTCTCCCTGAGAGTGTTGACCACCAGCAAAAGGAGAGTTTATATACCCCTTACTCATCGGCCAGCTGCTTACAACTGCAGCCTAGCCAGGCCCTAACGAATTTAACGATTTTTGTAGGAAAGCGGGCAATCCTTTCAAACGATTTTGTGGTTGCTTCCATTTCAATGTACCTACGTTGCACTTTACGTACGCTTCTCAGCACTAATTCTCCGAACAGGCAGTAAGTTTCCTGTGTTATGTTCCTTGCTACCCTACCGCCGGAAGATCTAATTACATATATCTCGATCACCTTCTTAATTAAAAATGCCTAATTGACTATCAGTTAACTTTTTATTCTTTTATGTATTTCTGTGCCTTCTTGACAAAATCAATAAAGTCTTTGTACACCAAATTTGGTCGTTCTAAGGCCGCAAAATGGCCTCCCTTCTGATAGTAGGTACTTTGAATTAGATTCTTGTATTTATCCTTCAATTGAAAGTCCATAGTAAAACGATGTGGCAAACCTTGTTTGAAGCGTGCACATGCTGTCGGAACAGACGTTGGCACTCGATCTAAATTCAAGGCAAGTTGTTCCTTCGACATTGCCTCTGCAAAGAAGCGCTGTGAAGTTGTGATCGAATTGGTTAGATAATATATCATGACATTGTCAATTAGTGTGTCCAATTTGTAGCGTTTAGTTAATCCGCCGTCTGGAAGCGTCTTAAAAGTACTATTGGTCCACGTTGAGAATTTTTCCAGAATGTATGCAGCGAGGCCAACTGGATTATCGGTGAGAGCAACTCCAATTGTTTCGGGCTTGGTAGCCTGAAGATGAAAGTAACCACTTTCTTCTATGAAGCTAGCTACCGTTTTCGAAAGTGGAAAGAAAAAGTCCCTGTTTTCATTATCAACGAAGAAAGATGGCGCTAAACTAGCCACCACATGCTTAACCCTTGCTAAGGGTGTGGATACAGCGCACATGCTTGAATGAAAACCTAGGACATTTTCTGGAAACAAAGTTGCTATATGTGAGCCGATTACTGATCCCCAGTCACTGCCGTGAATGAAAAACTTCTTGTAGCCAATACGGACCATTAAATTTCTTAGAATGACCGCTGCTTGGGCTGGACCCATGCCTTTTTTAGCGGAACCCTAGTAGAAACACAACAAATTAAAAAAAAAGAATATAATATATGAGGCGTATAATTTATACCTGTGACCATCCAAAGCCCGGCAAACTTGGTATTACTATGTCGAAGACATAGTTACTGTCGGCATTTCCTTCGTAAAGCTTTGGAGCAAGATTATAAAATTCTCTGACTGAACTGGGCCATCCATGCAAGATCAGTAATGGATACATTTGTTTTGTCTCCTTGACGTCCTCGTAGACAATAAGGTGCAAGTAGTGCATGCGGAGCCTAAAGTAAAATCAAACAATCGTTTACTCCTTATCCAGATCTCTCTGCAGGTACTTACCCCTGAATGAAAGTCGTGAAATGGGAAAACTGCCAAATTTTAATCTCTCGCTCTCTCCATCGTTGCAAATAGTCGTCCCTCCAATACGTTATCACCTCCTTTAAATAGTTGCTATTAAACCCATATTCAAAGTTCGCATCCTCAAGCGGTTCGGTTAGTGAAATATTTTTTCCCAGACGTTCTTTCAGGTCGTCGATAACCTGGAAGAAGAATATCAACTTAGCAAACACGTCAGCACTTATATAGATCCGGTCTAACGCTGTCTTGATAATAAGGTCGCACCAACTGGAGCTCTGCAGAATTATTATAGTTCGCTGGTATTTCGCCTTCACCCCAGTACTGATCAAGAGGAAGGTCAGGTCGTGCAACTGATTTAAAATATTCGTTTATATTCTTGTATATTATTGCCAATCCCACGGATAGGAAAATTATTAGAATTTTCTCTCTGATCGACATAGCGCTGACTCGATCCTAGGCGCAAGACTGATTGCTCGTGCAGTCAAAAACCACGTCAATTGTCATTCCAGTGCGTCTATCGAACGGGTTTATGCTTCTTCGATATGATGGGTAATAGATAACGTGCTTAGTCTTAAGTGGATGATAAGCTCTTAGATATGACACTCAATGTAAATGGCTTATTAAAATTAAATAACTGATTTGGTTCAGAACAATTCATTGCTTGAATTTTGATTTATAATAATCGCGTGTGCCGTTATCAGTCTGATAAACCCCATTTGTTTATATACCTATGCTGGACAATACTCAATTAGACGCTTCTAGCTGAACGAAGTTGTAACTATGTTTATCTTTGAGCAGTTTGATTTATAAATCTGCTCTGGTTTTAAAAAAATATGTTGCATACAATTAGGATCAAACATAAATAAGGCTGTCCCTCGGGCTGCCCCGATCTAAAATTGTAGGCTTTGTGGTGAAAAAATTTGTGTTTTCCGGGAGCACAGTCAGTCCGCGTCTTCTCGGGTAATTTTAGTTCCCTCCCTTCTGCTAACGCCCTTCATCTGGAGTAACCACTGCGCCCACACAATTTAAGAAACAGTCTAAGTAATAGGTTACATGTTGTTGTATAGGTTGTTTGTGCAGTCATCGTTTCATCGTCAATATTCGTTGGCTGTCGAGGTTGGCAGAAAAAGTCGATCCTTTCATTCATCAACATTTATTACAACAACAATGCATAAAAATTCACTTTAAAGCCTTGTGAAACAATACAAATAAATTAATGCAGTAGCAAATAAATCACAATTCCATCAGAGGGCTACAAAAAAGATTATGAATACTAGAATGTTGATTCCACGGGTTCTCCACTGTCTCTCTCATAAAGAACCGTAAGCACCTTATTGGCAACGTCCACGTATTCACCGTTCTTTACACTATCATTGCATCTGCAAAAAAGAAAACAAAACTAATTGAACACATCAAGTCGTGGCTAGATATCTCTTACATGATTTCTATTTGTTGCAGTCTATGGAAATAGTAGTTCCTCTCCTGCTCCATATCTCCAATCTATAAACAAAAACTAATCTCAACACAAGCCCTTGGACACAATTTTGTTGGAACTTACGCTTTCCCGCAGTTGGCTTACTGTTTCATTTAATACCGCCAAACTGGAAGGTGACACAGGACGACTGGGTTGCGAAGTTGTCGGCGTAAGGTGGCTAGTAGATGAAGATTTTACACGCAGAGACTTTGAACTCGAAGCAGATGTTGGAGTTGTCTTCTTTGCCGTCACAGTTGTACTACCTGCAGGACATAAAGAATTAGCACACGCATAAGAACACTAGGTAAACATAAAACCCACAAGCTGCCTTTAAATTCGAAGTACTGATGGCCTTCCGGATTGGCTTAGCAACAGGCATATTTGGAGATTTGGAATTTTCTTTATTTCCAGAGTGCATATCGTAGAACTTCTTAAACCATTGCAAGAACTCGAAATTGTCTTGAAAACGACCTTTGACCAGGCGATCAATGGGAACACTCTGAAGGGAATACATCTTTTAAAGAGCACTAACACGAATGTGAACCGAAACAATACCTTATCAAATTTCAACTTTACGAACGCCCCTTGAAACAATTTCAAATTGGATGCGAATTCGTGCTCCAGCTTCGCAGTGATTTTTACTTTCTTAATTCCAATGCAATTGGGAAACAGCATCTCCATTAGTTGGCAATAAGCAACACCTGAAAAACTCCTTAAATCGGTCAATTTGTTTAATGGAATATTGCATTCGAAAATTACCAGAGCAAAGTTCCTCGATTTTATTGTACTTGGATGAGAGAGTGGTATTTACCCACTGTAGCATCTCGTGGCGAGACATGTTTTCTACCGTGGAACCACTTAATGCTAAGGATTTTAGATCCGGCATTTTTACAACGAATTTATTTATTTGAACAAGTTAATTTAAAGAAATTAAATCAATTTTAATTTGCAAGTTTTTCGCGGTTTAACTTTGGTAACGGACCAAAAAAATTGTGCAAATGGTATAAATATTTCAAATGTCAGATTTGAGTAATGGTCGAAATGGAATGGTTGCATTCAAGGTAATGTTAGTCGTATTGACGTCAGCTAAATACGTTAGGTATATCTCGAATTTAAATGATTGAACAATTTTTGTGATGAAATTTATATTAGGGGTATTCATGCAACGTCGTAAACTCGTCGTAAACGTCGTAAGTTTACGACGTGGTAAATGAACTGTCAAAATTTGTATGGAAAATCATTTACGCGAATTTGTGTGGAAAACCGAGATGGTAAACTTACGACGAGGTTATTGTGACATTTCACACTTGAAATAAAGGCGCGAAATCAGAAAAAAATTACTTTGCATGCATTTATAATACTTTTGATGCATTTATAAATAGAAATTGCACATTTTACTATTCCAAGTGTATGATAATTAGTTAGTCCATCAAATAGTATTAAGAAAACAAGTTTTAAAAGAGATTAAATAGCGAAATTTCCAATTCCAAACAAAGGGAGTTTTCGTTCGCGGCAAAAATATTGGTATTGTAAATTTCGTTATTTAAACCCTTTTAAAACTTCTTTTCTTAATACAATTTGATGGACTAACTAATTATCCTACACTTGGAATAGTAAAATGTGCAATTTTCTCTTTATAATTGTATCAAAAGTGGTTTTTTCGCATTTTATCAATTCATTCGTTCCCTCTCATGTGAAACAGCTGATTGGTTTACCACCATTTACCACAATCAGCAAATTGGGGCGTTCATGAAACGTTTGTCGTAAACTTACCATTTTACGCAAATGGTAAACTTACGACGTAGCATGAATACCCTTATTGAAATAGGTAATTGCAATAATTGAAAATAAACTTCAAATATCTTAATGCCCAAAACACACGTGCAGAATTCACTGCGCAGCAGGATTAGAATACACATGTTCTTATGTGGTGAAACAAATGTAAATTCTGCAGCCACCGCAGCACTGCAACATGTCTCTATTTCTAAATCCACTGCATAGCAACGGAGTGAATTAAATTAAGTAGACTTGGCAGCATCGAATTTTTAAATTCAGCTACTGATGCATACGAGGAAAAGAGAGACGGGAATTATTTGTCGTCTTTGTTTCACTCACATATTTTGCCCAAAACACATGTGCAGAAATTCTGAATGCTTCACTGCATGCAGTACTGCATATGAAACACATGTGCAGAATTCAATTTGCAGCGGTTGCTGTCAATGAGGGGAAAAATATGTGAGTGAAACAAAGACGACAAATAATTCCCGTCTCTCTTTTCCTCGTATGCGTCAGTAGCTGAATTTAAAAATTCGATGCTGCCAAGTCTACTTAATTTAATTCACTGCGTTGCTATGCAGTGGATTTAGAAATAGAGACATATTGCAGTGCTGCGGTGGCTGCAGAATTTACATTTGTTTCACCACATAAGAACATGTGTATTCTAATCCTGCTGCGCAGTGAATTCTGCACGTGTGTTTTGGGCATAAAGCAGCCTGCAACTTTCTAAAACGAAAATCCTATATACAAACCTGACTCTGCACTCACTACTTCAATGAACATCTGCGCCCACTTAAATTTAATATGAGGGCTAAATTAAAGATGAATGACAAAATCTGACTTTTATTAGACTGGCGTCATTCTTTTTACCGAGCAGGTACAAGGTGAACGTTAAATCAAACCAAAAGCCGAGACATACAACAAAAATATAAAATGTTTAAACCACTTTATACCAATTTATTTACAAATTCCACTTGGAAAGGTTTTATTGAGCATTTGTCTACTTTATTATTTGCTTTGCTGATAGGTGCTCAATAAAACGCCAATAGGCGTATTTTTAGCAATTTTACTTTTACATGCAAAACCAAAAGTGAGTATAACAAAACCAAAAGTGAGTATAACAGTTTTGCATGTAAAAGTAAAAGTGAGCTGGCTACAGACTCTCAAAAAAATACGCCTAATATTGTAAAGGTTTGTAGGTTTAGTACTTTAATTTAAATTGTAGTACCAATCAATTGTGCGATTAATTACTTTTTCGCTATGTAAGCACAATCGACTGAGAGAAGTGCCATATTTTTAACTAATTGCCTAAACACTACAGCCTATAAAGTAGTGTAAGACCCCTAGAAATGTAGGTATTGGCAGCCCTGCTGGGTTTTCTGAAGCGAGTGAGAATAAGAAATCGTCGGTTTCTCACGAATTTATCGCTATCACTGGGTAGGACAGGGCATACTTACAATATAACAATACAAATAGTGTGCGTGTCTATATGTTGAAAAGACAATAGACTAAATTGTGCTTGTAATCGTTTCACATAGTCCCACAACAACTATTAATCTACAAATAAGAATACAGTCATTGTTAACAGATATTCATAACCATATATTTTTTAAATTAATAATTATAATTTAGCGTGTTGCTATTCGGCCGTCGTGCTTGACACGACTACGTAACGAAATGTCAAAGTTTATATTGCGTTAAGTTGGGATATGTGGATCGCTTCGCTCGCGGCAAGGGCTTTAAACTCCAGTATATCAATGCTGTGCGTTTACTTAACTTTTATCTTTATAAACAGTTTTTAATGAAAATATGATAACGTTACGTTGATTACTTAACCGTGCCCCGAACATGGGTAAACGTCAGTCAGTACAAAATCAACGGCCGAAAAGACACTTCGTAAAAACAAATATAAGGCGTATTTTTTTGGGAATCTATAGCTAGCTCACTTTTACTTTTACATGCAAAACTGGTATACTCACTTTTGGTTTTGGTATACTCACTTTTGGTTTTACATGCAAAACTATTATATTCACTTTTGGTTTTGTTATACCCACTTCCCAAAAAAATACGTCTATAGTCACCAGGGAGCTTTATTGGTTACTCGGAAAATGTTCCAAATCTTTCGAGAAAAAGCTTTTATTATATAAACAAGACACAGTATGGTATACAACTATGGGGTTGTACTTACCAGTGAAACTAACCTAAATACCTTACAAACTTTTCAAAATAAAGAACAAGATCATTCGTCATTCATCAATGCACCGTGGTACAGCAGAAACTAAGATCTATATAGAACCTGGAAACTCTCACTGTTTCCACGGTGCAGGTACCGAAGCATTGAAATCGATTAGATGTCAACTAAACCTTCCGACTAAAGCCGATAGTTATCAACCGCGATGAAATTTGCGAAACTGACAGGAAAATTGCCTGCCAAACGTTTTGTGAGAAAAAAACTGATTGATAAGTCATAACTTATCGACTGAACACTGTTTCTGGAGCAGATGTGGTGATCGTCAATTGATGATCACCTTCACACGCCTTATTTTTGTTGCTGTGTCAAAAAATGTTAATGCTACGCAATGCACTTGGCCATCCTCCCATTGTTGTATGATAAACTGAAGTGCGTCCGTTTGTCCTTCATTTGATTACATTGGTTCGATCACCTCATTAAGAATCGTATATTTGCAGCTGACCTTACAAGTCAATAATGCATTATATACAGACTCCTGCCATCTCTTAACGCATTGATGTCTGATAAGCATATGATCGTCCATCTGTTGTACTTCTCTCAACAATGTATAGGAAATCGGCTTACGAATGACCCTTGCTCAGTATCTACAAACATTCTCCTCCTATCTAACATCAATGCTATCACCCGATCTAACCTCAGATCGCATCGCATTTTATATATTTTGTTTCTATTTTCCAACAAAACGCTCAACACTACTTGCTGGCTGGAAAAAAATGAACCCCAAAACAAAATAAAAACTAAAAGACGAGATTTGCATTCGACTATACTAAATACCTGATAAGCGGCCACAATACAGATAAGCAACACCGTATAAGACGCTTCCGAGACCCTAGCTCAGATTCAGTTAGTTCGCAAGTATCAATCCCAAAGCATATACAAAAGTTTTAATTTATTTGGAATTTAGTTTAAGCAGTTTTCTAGAAAAGTTCGTAACCGCGAAAGTAACCGAGATTACCAGACATCACCACCACTATCGGGGCATATAAAAGGAGCACAAGCCATCGAAATTAAATTTAGTATTCACCAAGTCTGAGTTAAGCGTGCAAGTAAAAAGCAAAATGGAAATTCCACCACCAATAGTGCTGAAGCGCCAGCTAATGGTACCCAATAAGACCCTGATGGGGCCAGGACCATCAAACTGCTCACAGCGGGTTTTGGAGGCCATGAGTAACCCAGTTCTTGGTCACTTGCATCCCGAGTGCTTACAGGTCAGTACAAAGATTATATTGCAGCCTCGTCTGGTATAATTAAACAGACGCATAGCCAGTGATAACGTTCATTTCTGAGACGCATGATTGCTTTGACAAGGCATTCCATCTCTTCGGAGGAAAAGCTGATGGCATTCATTAATATTGCATCCAATAATGGAATGAACTTCGGTCAGACAGATACTTTAATGCAATCTACATCTGGGCGGGTGATGGATGGGTTCATTTGATATAGCTGGCGTGCTTATTTCAGATTACAGTAGATAGATAATGATATGTTTTGCACGACTCTTATCAGGACTAAAATAGTAAATTTTGATTACATTACAACTTACTTCGCACTCTGATCTATTGCTTCCATTCTCAAATCTTAATTAAGTATAATATTTCACAAAATTGTGTAAAATAAGTTAGATAATGGGTTGTGACTGTGAGCTATGCCGAAAGCTGAGCTTACATTCGAAAACAAGATCGTCTTCAAATGACCGCGTTCCATTGACAGCTAGACGTCGAGAACATAATATCACTGATGGAGGAACTCTGCCGCTAGATCACTAGCCCCAGCGGCAAAGTGACATTTGGACCAGTTTGAAATTGTATTACTTCATCTTCATGTAGGTATTTGTTCGTGCCGCATATTTATTACATAAAAGTTTGAATTCCCACTTTACCTTATTTCCAATTTGACTTCCACACTTCCACTTTTGCTTGTTTTTTATTATATTAATTTTAGACTGTTGATAGTTTTGTTTTGACAGAAGGTTTTTTTCAATCTAGCAGTTAATTTTCCGCTAGATTAAAAAAAATTCCACAAAGAGCATATTTTACAATATGCGCTAGAACTCTAGCGCAAATGCTGAAATGTCAGTTTATTTTATAATGGAGTTATTGACATGCCGGTTTTTATTAAATGTTTGTGGTATTTGTCATTTGTCATTAATAAATACATAGATGGCGCAACAGGCAGGTGGCGCAGTAGAAAAAAACCTTAAGATGTAATTTCTGTTTTTCCGGGGATCGAACCTCTAGGATCCCTCGCACAGTAGTCCAGCACACTAACCACTGCGCTACTGCGCCCAATTGGATTATAAACTCAAAATCAATTATAGTTATGTATTAGTATTACAAAACCCTTTCTACGTTTGAAGTTGACAGTTTAACGTCTGTTTGACGTATGTTTGACGCACTGAAACCGGTTTTTACCGGCACTGGTGCAGGGGTACCCTAGTTGTGAACTTAGCTAACTCTACGCGTAGTAACATAAACATAATAGCATTACGTGTAAGTTATTGATCTTCTACCAAGGTGTGAGATTTTGTCGTAAGGCCGAAATATGACCGGTCAACCGTTAGGCAGAACTTAAATGAATTCGATTTAAAATTTGACATATAAGCCAAGGCCGGAACTATCCAATTTGGAACAGTTAATCAGATTTTGTTTTTCGTATTCTAGGTGTCCTTGTTGTACATTTTCAACTGCTGGTTAGGGGGGGGCGAATACGGCTTAATTAATTAATTGAAATGAAAATTCAAAGACTTTTTTAATCGCGTTAAGTGGACTTACAGAAATGAGATAAGAAAATAGTATAAAATCATAATTAAAAAAACATTTTTTCGACTCGAACTCTACAAAACATATATACCTTTTGCAGATAATGGATGAAATCAAAGAGGGCATTAAGTATGCCTTCCAAACCAAAAACGAAGCCACAATGTGTATCAGTGCCTCAGGTCATGGGGGCATGGAAGCCGTAATGTGCAACCTCATAGACGAGGGAGATATTGTTCTATTTGGCGTCACTGGAATGTGGGCGCATCGTGCAGCTGATATGGCCAAGCGATATGGAGCTGATGTACGATTTGTTGAAGCTCGTTTTGGTCACTCGCTGACAATGGATGAAATTGAATTTGCCATGGAAGGACACAAGCCACAAGTGTTCTTTATAGCCCAAGGTGATTCTTCAACTGGCATACTACAATCAAACATTGATAAAATCGGAGCACTATGTCAGCGCTATGATTGTCTATTGGCAGTTGATACAGTTGCCTCTTTGGGAGGCACAGAATTTTACATGGATGAGTGGAAAGTTGATGTTGCGTATACAGGATCACAGAAAGTCTTAGCTGCTCCTCCTGGCTTATCACCAATCTCATTCAATAAGAGAGCAATGACTCGTATTACGACACGATTGTCAAAAATTAAAGTATACTACTGGGATGTAACATTACTCGGTCAATACTGGAATTGTTTTGGTGGATCAAGAATCTATCATCATACAATCTCGTCGACTTTGTTGTATGGACTTAGAGAAGCATTGTCTATATTCTGTTCCATGGGGTTGAAGGCGGTAATAAGAAGACACAAGGAATGCTCATATAGGTTACAAAAAGGCATCGAAGATATGGGTTTGGAATTGCTTGTTCCTGTGCAAGACGATCGATTGTCAACCGTGAACGCAGTTAAAGTACCTAAGGGAGTCGACTGGAGACAAGTCTCTGAATATGCAATGAAGAAGTAAGCATATTATATATTAGGCGTATTTTTTTGGGAATCTATAGCTAGCTCACTTTTACTTTTACATGCAAAACTGGTATACTCACTTTTGGTTTTGTTATACTCACTTTTGGTTTTACATGCAAAACGGTTATACTCACTTTTGGTTTTGTTATACTCACTTCCCAAAAAAATACGCCTATTGTAAAATGTAAATAATTTCATAATGTTTGTTAATTTTATTTTTATTCGTAGATATTTTCTTGAGATCAGTGGAGGCTTGGGACCAACTGCTGATCAGATCTTTCGAATCGGTTTGATGGGTGAAAATGCTACATTTGAGAAAGTTGACTTGATGTTGACTATCTTTCGCGAGGCAATTCAGAATACTTCTAATATAACACTCAATGAAAAATCTAAAATGTAACAAAATGGGGGAATATAGACTAGAATATTTTTAATGATATACGGTATATTTGACTAGAATAAATAAAGATAATAATTACTTAATTTCATATAATGTATAAGTTAATGCAAACATTACATTGACGTTAACATTTTATTTGCTTTCTTTCCATATGATAAGACCATTAACATTATGTTCTATTATATGGACTGTTTTGCTAGGCAACTGCCAATTTTACGCAATAAAACTGCGAAGAAAGTGGTTATAATTTCAACATACCCGAAGCGCTCTTGGGAACCTGTGACAATCAGTAACAACAATATCAATTTTTCCCATAGGAAGTGTGTCTGCATACATCTTTATGCCCAAAACACACGTGCAGAATTCACTGCGCAGCAGGATTAGAATACACATGTTCTTATGTGGTGAAACAAATGTAAATTCTGCAGCCACCGCAGCACTGCAATATGTCTCTATTTCTAAATCCACTGCATAGCAACGCAGTGAATTAAATTAAGTAGACTTGGCAGCATGTGTTTTGGGCATTTGGCTATTGTTTGCACATTTTAGCACCATACATTTCTGTGGTCTATTTTGTAGTTTGGAAATGGGCGTTTTGATTATAGACACTTTTTGTTGGTTCATATTCTCTTTATCTCGCACTGTAAGAAATATTTAACTAATTTTATCAGAAAAGTTTGATAATTTGGTTATATTAAAAGCCAATATTTTCTTTAAAAGTGTTTATTCCAAAACACTGTCCACCAGTTTCACAGTGGAAGTTTAAACTAAAATTCAATTGAACCTGAACTTGATTTTAAATTTGAACTTCAGTTCAATTATTGAACTCAGTTTAACAAAATTGAATGAATAGAATTTGGCAGTATTGTACAGTACTTAGCTTTTATACGGGTTTTCCAAAATCGTACCTTGTCTTTTCTTTCAAAGAACACGCAAAACCACGTCAAATATTTGTGTTTTTGACAAGCTGTAGCTTTGAAATTTAAATGTCACTGTGTCAAGTGATCTGAAGTTTAAACGGCAGAGTACTGTCGATTAACTTAAACTACAGAATGAACTCTGTTCAAGGTTTAAGCGAAACTGTGAAACCGAATTTATTGTTGTATTGAAGTTTAATTTAAACTTCCACTGTGAAACTGATGGTTGGTCAGTCAACTAATCAGATCGTCATTATATTAGGTCTGTTTTTTATTCACACCAAGCTCAGTGAAGTAAAGTAAAGTAAGATTTTTAACACGCAATTACAACAACTACGAACTGTTTGACACTTTCGAGACTCTATATAGTTGTTGTAATTGCGTGTTAAAAATCCTACTTTACTTTACTGTCTTAAGTAAGGTTTCATTATGTGGCATTGAAAAAGGAAGTAAATAGCCTTATATAAGAAGTCAGCTTCTATAAATAAGTAATTGCAATTGAGAATGGACTCAGGCCTTCCGACAAAAGTACAGGCGAAACAGGTAGGTAGATTTTTAGGTTAGGTTAACTGTTTCACAGTAGGGGTATTCATGCAACGTCGTAAACTCGTCGTAAACGTCGTAAGTTTACGACGTGGTAAATGAACTGTCAAAATTTGTATGGAAAATCATTTACGACGAGATGGTAAACTTACTACGCGAATTTGTGTGGAAAACCGAGATGGTAAACTTACGACGAGGTTATTGTGACATTTCACACTTGAAATAAAGGCGCGAAATCAGAAAAAAATTACTTTGCATGCATTTATAATACTTTTGATGCATTTATAAATAGAAATTGCACATTTTACTATTCCAAGTGCAGGATAATTAGTTAGTCCATCAAATTGTATTAAGAAAACAAGTTTTAAAAGAGATTAAATAACGAAATTTCCAATTCCAAACAAAGGGAGTTCTCGTTCGCTCCAAAAATATTGGTATTGTAAATTTCGTTATTTAAACCCTTTTAAAACTTGTTTTCTTAATGCAATTTCATAGACTAACTAATTATCCTACACTTGGAATAGTAAAATGTGCAATTTTCTCTTTATAATTGTAGGCGTTTTTTTTTGGGAAGTGAGTATAACAAAACCAAAAGTGAGTATAACAATTTTGCATGTAAAACCAAAAGTGAGTATAACATAACCAAAAGTGAGTATAACAGTTTTGCTAGCTAGCTATAAATTCCCAAAAAATATGCCTTGTATCAAAAGTGGTTTGTTCGCATTTTATCAATTCGTTCGTTCCCTCTCATGTGAAACAGCTGATTGGTTTACCACCATTTACCACAAACAACAAATTGGGGCGTTCATGAAACGTTTGTCGTAAACTTAGGCTACGGACAGAGTTAACGCGAGAAGCGAAGCGAAAGCTAAAGCTAAAGATTCTAAGCAATAAGCAAAGCGAATGGTGTCCATAATGAACGCTAACATCAACGCTTCGGAAGTGCAGCAAAATTAACAACATCCTTGAATTATGGAAATGGATTCGTTAGAAAAAGAGGACTTTCCATTGAATATTTTATTTTTCAGCCATTCATTGTTTGGAAAAAGACAATCCGTTCAATATATAAAAAATTACGTATTAAATATGACGAATATAACACTCAATGAAAAATCTAAAATGTAACAAAATGGGGGAATATAGACTAGAATATTTTTAATGATATACGGTATATTTGACTAGAATAAATAAAGATAATAATTACTTAATTTCATATAATGTATAAGTTAATGCAAACATTACATTGACGTTAACATTTTATTTGCTTTCTTTCCATATGATAAGACCATTAACATTATGTTCTATTATATGGACTGTTTTGCTAGGCAACTGCCAATTTTACGCAATAAAACTGCGAAGAAAGTGGTTATAATTTCAACATACCCGAAGCGCTCTTGGGAACCAGTGACAATCAGTAACAACAATATCAATTTTTCCCATAGGAAGTGTGTCTGCATACATCTTTATGCCCAAAACACACGTGCAGAATTCACTGCGCAGCAGGATTAGAATACGCAATGTTCTTATGTGGTGAAACAAATGTAAATTCTGCAGCCACCGCAGCACTGCAATATGTCTCTATTTCTAAATCCACTGCATAGCAACGCAGTGAATTAAATTAAGTAGACTTGGCAGCATCGAATTTTTAAATTCAGCTACTGATGCATACGAGGAAAAGAGAGACGGGAATTATTTGTCGTCTTTGTTTCACTCACATATTTTCCCCCTCATTGACAGCAACCGCTGCAAATTGAATTCTGCACATGTGTTTCATCTGCAGTACTGCATGCAGTGAAGCATTCAGAATTTCTGCACATGTGTTTTGGGCATTTGGCTATTGTTTGCACATTTTAGCACCATACATTTCTGTGGTCTATTTTGTAGTTTGGAAATGGGCGTTTTGATTATAGACACTTTTTGTTGGTTCATATTCTCTTTATCTCGCACTGTAAGAAATATTTAACTAATTTTATCAGAAAAGTTTGATAATTTGGTTATATTAAAAGCCAATATTTTCTTTAAAAGTGTTTATTCCAAAACACTGTCCACCAGTTTCACAGTGGAAGTTTAAACTAAAATTCAATTGAACCTGAACTTGATTTTAAATTTGAACTTCAGTTCAATTATTGAACTCAGTTTAACAAAATTGAATGAATAGAATTTGGCAGTATTGTACAGTACTTAGCTTTTATACGGGTTTTCCAAAATCGTACCTTGTCTTTTCTTTCAAAGAACACGCAAAACCACGTCAAATATTTGTGTTTTTGACAAGCTGTAGCTTTGAAATTTAAATGTCACTGTGTCAAGTGATCTGAAGTTTAAACGGCAGAGTACTGTCGATTAACTTAAACTACAGAATGAACTCTGTTCAAGGTTTAAGCGAAACTGTGAAACCGAATTTATTGTTGTATTGAAGTTTAATTTAAACTTCCACTGTGAAACTGATGGTTGGTCAGTCAACTAATCAGATCGTCATTATATTAGGTCTGTTTTTTATTCACACCAAGCTCAGTGAAGTAAAGTAAAGTAAGATTTTTAACACGCAATTACAACAACTACGAACTGTTTGACACTTTCGAGACTCTATATAGTTGTTGTAATTGCGTGTTAAAAATCCTACTTTACTTTACTGTCTTAAGTAAGGTTTCATTATGTGGCATTGAAAAAGGAAGTAAATAGCCTTATATAAGAAGTCAGCTTCTATAAATAAGTAATTGCAATTGAGAATGGACTCAGGCCTTCCGACAAAAGTACAGGCGAAACAGGTAGGTAGATTTTTAGGTTAGGTTAACTGTTTCACAGTAGGGGTATTCATGCAACGTCGTAAACTCGTCGTAAACGTCGTAAACGTCGTAAGTTTACGACGTGGTAAATGAACTGTCAAAATTTGTATGGAAAATCATTTACGACGAGATGGTAAACTTACTACGCGAATTTGTGTGGAAAACCGAGATGGTAAACTTACGACGAGGTTATTGTGACATTTCACACTTGAAATAAAGGCGCGAAATCAGAAAAAAATTACTTTGCATGCATTTATAATACTTTTGATGCATTTATAAATAGAAATTGCACATTTTACTATTCCAAGTGCAGGATAATTAGTTAGTCCATCAAATTGTATTAAGAAAACAAGTTTTAAAAGAGATTAAATAACGAAATTTCCAATTCCAAACAAAGGGAGTTCTCGTTCGCTCCAAAAATATTGGTATTGTAAATTTCGTTATTTAAACCCTTTTAAAACTTGTTTTCTTAATGCAATTTCATAGACTAACTAATTATCCTACACTTGGAATAGTAAAATGTGCAATTTTCTCTTTATAATTGTAGGCGTTTTTTTTTGGGAAGTGAGTATAACAAAACCAAAAGTGAGTATAACAATTTTGCATGTAAAACCAAAAGTGAGTATAACATAACCAAAAGTGAGTATAACAGTTTTGCTAGCTAGCTATAAATTCCCAAAAAATATGCCTTGTATCAAAAGTGGTTTGTTCGCATTTTATCAATTCGTTCGTTCCCTCTCATGTGAAACAGCTGATTGGTTTACCACCATTTACCACAAACAACAAATTGGGGCGTTCATGAAACGTTTGTCGTAAACTTAGGCTACGGACAGAGTTAACGCGAGAAGCGAAGCGAAAGCTAAAGCTAAAGATTCTAAGCAATAAGCAAAGCGAATGGTGTCCATAATGAACGCTAACATCAACGCTTCGGAAGTGCAGCAAAATTAACAACATCCTTGAATTATGGAAATGGATTCGTTAGAAAAAGAGGACTTTCCATTGAATATTTTATTTTTCAGCCATTCATTGTTTGGAAAAAGACAATCCGTTCAATATATAAAAAATTACGTATTAAATATGACGAATTTTATCATCTTTACAAAGATTTACGAAGACATCCGAAAACATCCCGAAAAAAATTGCTGGATGCTTTTGAATGTCATTAAAAGTATTCGATTATATACCCAAATATATTGACAGCTTCGTTTTAGCTTGAATTTCTTGCTAAAAAACTGAGCAGAAGAGTTTATTCGCTTTTAGCGCCAAGTTTCGCTTAGCATGTATCTTAGCATCGAATCTACTATGGCCAGAGTAATTGAAATGTATGGGCGCAGTTTATTAGATTTGACTTGTCAAACCTTAGCTTTAGCTTTCGCTTAGCTTTTCGCATGCACTCTGTCCGTAGCCTTACCATTTTACGCAAATGGTAAACTTACGACGTTGCATGAATACCCTTAGTACCTATTTCAAACTCTCATCAAAGTATAACACTCACCTTAATTAAGCAGAAATCCTTTAATCAACTGCAGCGCCCTCACACCGCATGTCAAATTTGTCCGAGCACTTCCTATTTTCCCTACGTCAAGAAACTGTCAAGAGCATTTGTCATCGCCTAGTAGAAAAAAGGTTTGTCTGCGTTTATGTAATTTTTTTTTGTTTTTAAATTAAAAATCTATTTAACAAATGCAAATAGTTGACCTAAATTCTATTCTATTTTAAAGTACCAAGCAAATTCAATTACAATTTGTCACACATACCAATGTGATAACACCTAATTAATCGGCCAGACATCTTCGGAACAAAAACAATTTTCCCATCACAGTGTGCAGTGGTTGTTCTTTGCTAGAAATGTCAAAATTTTCAACCGAAGCGTATCGAAAAAACCGACCCTCTATATATCTCCTGCGAAGATCTTCCAAACAACAATCCTTTAAAAGCAACCCCTGCAAAGATTTGATTTTGTTTGTTTCGTTTGAACTTTGTTCGGTCCATCATCGATTACACGACATCGTACAGAAAATTGTGTGTGTGATTAATTCGATGTGAAAATCGAATTCTATTTCTAGTTTTCCGGCTTTTCTCTACTTTATTTGCAATAAACTATTGTATTTCTCTTGTCGGTTACCACACATGAGGGTGGTGGTAATCGCAAATAGAATGAGAGGACTTGCCTCGTTATTTTTTAGTTCGCTGTTAAAAATACTGTAAATTTTCTACTCTTTTCATTTACAGTGACCCAATAAAATATTAGAATTGAACTGTGAGCGCACTAGTACTCAACAACGCGCCTTGTGTGTGTGATTGATTGATTAAAATTTAAATAAACAGAAACGGCTGAGATATGGTCGCTTGGAATGCGACTCGTCGGAATGTTCGCATCCTTCTTGTGGGGGATCAGGGCGTCGGCAAAACTTCACTAATCCTATCGCTGGTCAGTGAAGAGTTTCCCGAAGATGTACCCGCCAAAGCTGAAGAGATCACAATTCCCGCAAATGTAACACCCGAGCAGGTTCCAACCAACATTGTTGACTATTCATGTAAGTTATAATGAAATCTATACCATCAGCTATGTAAAGATTTTGTTTCTCTTTAGGTATCGAACAGACCGACGAGGTACTTCAGGAGGAAATTCAAAAAGCTCATGTTGTGTGTATTGTTTATGCGGTCGATGACGATGAAACGCTGGACCGTATCACTTCGCATTGGCTTCCATTTATTCGCAACTCATGCGACAAAGATCAACAACAGCTAAGGAAACCGGTTGTATTAGTGGGAAACAAAGTCGATTTAGTGGAATACTCGACAATTGATGTTAGTTGGCCCGTTAATTGGTTCTCAAAATTAGTTTGCTATTAATCTGTCTTTTATTTGCAGAGTGTTCTAACCGTCATGGAAGACTTTCCAGAGATAGAGAGCTGTGTGGAATGCTCGGCGAAGACTTTACACAACATTTCGGAAATGTTCTATTACGCACAAAAAGCGGTACTGCACCCGACATCACCACTATACATAATGGAGGAACAAGATGTAAGTACAAATTGTGTAATCAAATTGCCATGATTTAGGAAGAACTAACGGCCTACTCGCAATGTGGGCGATTTTTACACATTAACACGCTTTCTTCATTCTTATCGCGAGTTTCTTTTAAAGAAAACTGACGTTAATGTTATTTTATTTATTAATGTGATAATGACCCTCCGAATTATAGTATTAGTGCAAGTTTTAGCGATTATTTATTATGACACGGCTTTCGATATCCGCCTTAACAATGAGCGAGGACAAAAGAAATCTAATTGGCAGAGTGTATGCCTGCTACCTGAGATGTTTAGGTTTGAGGTGAATGTAAAAATATGTCAGACTCAATTAGAGCTGAGGTGGTGGTTGATGTTTTCGTATTCATCCTTGCATCCTTTAATGGCTCCAATTTTAAGTAAAATAAGTCTAGATTATCTTAAGGGAAATAACTTAATTTATGTTTATGTTTTGCTCGTTTGATTTTCACAATGTTAATAAAAATTTGTTTCAATTGCAGCTAACCCCAGCCTGTAAAAAGTCTCTAGTCCGAATCTTCAAAATTTGCGACATTGACGGTGACAACTTGCTCAATGATTACGAACTCAATCTATTCCAAAGACGATGCTTCAACACACCCCTCCAGCCGCAGATACTTGACGAAGTGAAAGCCGTGATTTTGAAGAACATACCTGACGGTATCTTTAACGATGCAGTCACACTGAAAGGATTCCTATACCTGCACTGCCTGTTTGTACAAAGAGGACGCAACGAAACCACCTGGGCAGTATTGCGTCGCTTCGGCTACAATGAGAACTTGGAAATGTGCAAGGAATACCTGCAACCACCAATTAAAATACCTCCCGGCAGTAGTACAGAACTCTCCCATCGCGGCCAACAGTTTTTAATCGCTCTGTTCGAGCGTTACGACAAAGACGGAGACGGCGCATTGTCTCCCGATGAGCACAAACTTTTATTCAGCACCTGCCCCTCATCGCCGTGGTCATATTCGACAGATATACGCAAATCATGCCCAGTCAACGACAGAGGTTGGGTAACCCTACACGGCTGGCTATGCCGCTGGACTCTGATGACTCTTATTGATCTGCCAAAAACGCTGGAGTACTTGGGCTATCTGGGATTCAATGTCCATGAAAACGAATCACAGTTGGCGGCGATTCATGTCACGCGCGAGCGTAGAATCGACTTGGCAAAGAGACAAAGCAGCAGATCGGTGTATATGTGTCATGTAATCGGACCCAAAGGAGCTGGTAAAACGGGCTTGTGTCGTGGCATTCTAGTCGAAGATATGAAGAGCCTAATTGGAAAGGACTTCAAGACAAATGTGGTGTACTGTGTGAACGCAGTTCAGGTATACGGCCAGGAGAAGCATCTTATACTGAGGGACATAGAAGTGAAACAGGTACTGGATCCACTTCTGCCACAGGAGGTCAATTGTGATGTGGCGTGTCTGGTGTATGACACATCCAATCCACGTTCGTTTGAGTACGTTGCTCGCATATATATCAAGTACTATGCAGAGAGTAAGATTCCAGTGATGATTGTCGGCACAAAGGGAGATCTGAGTGAGAATCGACAGGACTATCTGTTGCAACCGGCGGAGTTTTGTGAGAAATACAAGCTCCTGCCACCGCATATGTTCACACTGAAGAACAACAAAAAGGAACTCTATATCAAGTTAGCGACTATGGCTGCCTTCCCGTGAGTATTCAGTTGTTTTCTATAATTTCTCATTGTAAAATTTCATTTGGATGATGATGCAATGCGCGTTTAACATTTTAACATTTTGATAAAGAGATCCATTAATCATATTAACACGTGTATGTTTGTTTGCGAGTGACATTTTTTTTTTTTTTTTTAATTTTTGTTGTTGATGGTATAATGTTGTTGATATCGGGTGAGAGAGAATACGAATAAATTATTGCTGTTCATCCTTGGGGCTTGTGCCACCTCATTATATTACGCATAAGGATCTTTGTTTTTTGGCTATGTAATACGGATGATTGTTTTTATTTAGAGTATTCGTAGATCCCAGTCTTTGGAACTGTATGTTGGACTTAAGTATCAGCTACATATTTAATTGGTTTATGGGCTAGATTGCTAGAGGATGTTTTTTCTGCTGCTCTTTATCAAAGCATGTACTACTTATTGGAAAGGCAGACTATTTCGATAAGGCAATGAAAGCACTTGCAAGCTATTTGAATTTTAACACTTGTGCTGTATGTTAATAATAATGAGACCTTTTCGACCCCACTTAACTCTAAAAGGTGGCAATTATTGAGGAATAGTTCCAATTATTTCGTAATGGAGCTTTATTGTCGTCGGACTGTATGTTTTGGAAGTTTTGTATATTCAGATATTTTTTTACAAGCTCCTCGTTGTTTATTTTCTAGACCCCAGAGCTCGTCGTTGAAATTGCGAAATTCGATTTTGAATTGAGCGATCCGCTTAACGAAGTACTCAGTATAACCCCTCGTTGTACTGTCAGTCGAGTATGCGAATGCATGAATTAGGTATTTCCAGCATGCTCATATACAAATGTTTATTAGTCAGTTGTGGAGGAGGGCTGTGATGCGGTTGAGCGGCTGTAATTATCTGTTTGTGTCTTCCATCGTAGGGCATTCAATGTCAGCATCGCTTGCCTGTCATGTTGTTTTTAGTTTTGCATCAAATAAGGAATTTTCGACATTGCAGGAAACATTCTGTTTTGGTTTTATTTTAATTTAAAATTCAGAACCAAAACTCATCACTATCGCTTATGTAATCGATGCACTTGTGGCAGTTGTCACAGCTTCACTTAGGCCACCAGTTGGGTCCATTGTGTCCATCCTTATCATCATTTAGAAAGAATTAATCTGTATGCCCCTCAACCATAGGTATGTTTCCTATTGAAAACTACTGAAATGATTTCAATGAAACTTTTTGATGGACTGTGCTGAGGCTATAGGATATCTGCTATGTTCCCATTTCACTTTCACTCGAAATGAAATCGGAAATGAATTTTTGTGTTCTACACTTTACTGTATTCGATTTCGATTTCAAAATTTTCGGAATTGAGACGAACTGATATTGTGATTTCGAAAAAATTTCGGAGTTTCCGAATCGCTCGAAATGCAGAACACTGAAAACGAATTCACTAGATTTGCAATTTCGATTTCACTCGATTTCTGGAACCTAGCTGTATGTCTTTCATTGCCACACCTACATTCTTGCTTCAATGCTTTAATTTTTAAAATTATGAAGCAGTTTTCCGCTTTATTCAGAAACTGACTTAAAGGCCAATCTAAAACTATCTGCAACAATTTGTCTTAATCCTGATTCTGCTTTGGGGTTAGTAGGCCCACTTCGAAAGTACATTATCTTAAACAAACATTTTGCAATTTTCTCTGATTAGCGGAACGAAAGAGAAGAACGCGACGTCCATTTGAATAATCAACAGTGACGATGTGCGCAACCTGAATTTTATTATTAAAGTGACGGCTTGAATTAACTTTGAACCACAAAATTTCATCTTCTAAAAGTTTAATTGCCGCTTTTCGGAAAATACGTCAGAAGCAGTATCGACCTGTATTCTACTAGTTATATTTGCTTAGAATTTTTAATGCTGCATACAAAAAAATTGAAAGCTTATCTTAACCAAAACACGCATTGCATCAACCACTCCAAAAGACATTTCTAAATTTTTTTTAATTTTTCAACAAGCTCGGGTATTTTCTTTTAAAACTAATAAAACTCGTTATAAAATTGTTCACTTTTCTTTCAAAAACGTTTGTCCCATTTTTTACTCTATGTGGTGGTGGCGTGCGGTTGGAATTTGTTCGTAAATTGTAGTCGTTTCCAAGCCGCTTGGATATTGTTTTACAAGCACAGGTTGGTACAGCTGTGGGAGTCAGCGTAAGTGTGAATTTTATTGCTGAATTAATAAAACTAAAACAAATATATTTTTTTTTCATTTCTTTCCGTCTACTTTACTGTTAGAGAAACAAATGAATTTTTCGAAAAGATACCATTCAGTCATTATAGACATTTCACATTTTATTTGCCCTCTCTGACTGTTGTTTTATTGTTTGTGTGTTTGTTTATTTATTTATTTTAATTTTGTTTTATATTAAAAGTGTAAGGTGAGGAGTTTTTTTTAAGCTCTAACAACACTAATAAGCATCTAATCATAGAAATATATTTACTCTAACATTGCATGCTTTTTTTACATAAGATATCTGTAGTAAACGTTTTCTAATATCTTGTAGAAGTAGCACATTTATTATTATGTCCCATGATGTTGAGAATTCTTCACTAATGCCTTACAAGCACAAGCATTTTGTAAAGAACTTAAATCCCTAGATATCGTGTCACCCAAATGGCGTTTAATACAGTTTGTCAGTGCAAATTACTGCGAAAAGTTTTTTAGGGAACTGGGAATGATCATGAACAAGCACTTAACAATTCAGATGAAAAAAAGTGTTAATAATGTGATCACATTCTGGTAGAAGAATGAAACAATATGGGTACTGTTGAGCCCTCCCACCACATCGGGGCGAAAGGCATTTTTGGAATAGAGGCCAATTCAAATTTTCAAAAATTGTGATGACTATCATACACTCCACCAATTTATTCACTTCATAAATATGTTTATGATTCGAAAATAGTTTCAAAACAAGAAATGTTTGCCATTTATTTGTCTACTGCTAAATATTTTTTAAAGCCGGTCACGTTAAACTTGGCTAAATTGTTGTTTTGACGTAGAATTTCGTCGTTTAACCTGAATGCTTCATTCAACTAACATTTATCACAAAGGAATATCGTCATATACATTGATAGCCAAGCTGCAATCAAATCTCTAATATCCAGCGAAACAAGATCTAAAGCGGTGGAAGATAGCCGCGTATCTCTTAACGAGATAGCTGGACAGTACAACCTCACTCTTCCTGATGACTGTGAGATCTTTGGGTACTGTGGAGCGAACTAGCAAGATTAGGCTCCTCTTGCATAGATAAAATAAGTCTGCACAACGTGTATGCACCACTGTCCTACGCTAAACAAATAATTCATTCGAATGCAGCAGGAAAAGCAATTCGCAGATGGAAACATTTAGGATACTGCTAGACTTACCTGGTCAACTCTGGTTAAAAAAAAAGATCCAAGGAGCTCCTGCGACTTGAAAGATCTATCGTAGCGAAAGGGCTTTGTCTATGACTTCTGAAGAAACTGCAAAAATGAAGAGGACAATCACTTTCTTTACAGTTGCCCTACCCTAGCCAATTTAAGAAATGCCTTAGTAAACTATTTTCTCAATGTTCTTAGTGATCTAGGTAACACCAGCGCCGCTAACATTCTTAATAACTATATAAACGACAGCAAATGGTTTGCATGAGTAGCCAGTAAATGAATCATTCCCCAAATCCTAGTGATATGCATAATGGGACGACTAACGTTTTAAGTGCATCACTCAACGAGAGCCACCTAAAACAAACAGCGATATTTTTAAAATTAATTTCTGACAATGTGACCACTTTGGCACCTAATCTGCTCTATCGTACGTCACAGTTATTGACAGTGATTGCTCTATTTGTAGCGTTTTGTGTCTCTATCTCTAGCACGCAATAATCGATTTTCACTTAGTATTTCTCTTGAGTTATTTCCCAAAGATCTATTTTGACATGTCTTCATATCGCAGTCGCTTTTTTGTTAGAGGCCTCTTGTCATAGCTAGATGGCATGACTAAATACAGACAGCGTACATAGTAACAGTTAGCCACAGTAGTTCGCTATAAATCACAACCTCAACTAGATTTGGGACATAAAATGTAAAATGTGTGTAATTTGTTCCCTCCTAACTTATTATTTCTTATAGTTGGTATGTTCTCCCGTATGAATAAAAAAAAACTTTACATAATATTTTTTTTTTCTTAGAAGAATTGTGCATTTGCCGCATGTAACAATGAAAATCTTGCCTCGATTTTTATTCTAATTGAAACTTTCTATTTCCTTCTACATAGACATCTCCGTCAATTTGGTTTAGCAACAGAGGATCCCACTGTATGGTGGAAAGCTGGCATTGGTATTGCAGCAGCAACACTTCTTGGATTCCTAGTGATGAAGGCTTTCCATGGAACCACTGGACCACATTCAAAATAATCAATTTTAGTCTTACACATTCAACAAAATCACAAAAACAAATTAAATATTTTTCTATTTAAACCAAAAAAAAAAACAATATTCTGTAACGAACTTGAGGAAACCCTGGGATTGTATAATACACAATAGGATATTCATATTACAATGGTTTTCTTTCCCTAAACAATGTATACTTTCATACTCGATCATAAGCAATATTCTAAATATAATGTACGCTCTTATAAAAGAATTAAAGAAAACAAAATTCTTACTTTTAGTTTCTTCAACACACGCACGCACACAAAATGTTTGTGGGTGTGTGTGGGTACTCGTCTAAGTCAAATGCCTAAATGCATTGACCATTGTTCACTGTTTTGTAAATAAATATTTTGTTACCTAAGATCCTTGTTTATGTAATAACACGTTGTTTGTATCTTTCTGTGTGAACAGCTAACTACGAACGGTAGTTCACACAACTGGATACTTGCAACAAATATTACTTTTATATTTTTGAGAACTCTTAACTATACTCTTATTATAATATGTAGGTTAGGTTAGGTTAGGTTGAAGTGGCTGCCGACAAAAGGCCGACACACTTAGACCAATTAGGTCCCTTGTGATACCACATGAATCTATTAAATTTCATCCTACTCGTTGAACCAGTTTGAGCTTCTGATGAAGCAAAGGAGACTACGAATGTCTATGTTTGTTAGATCGTTTAGATCATTGTAGTAGGAGGCTCCCAAATGGAGTTTCCGTTTTCGGGAGAGTGCCGGACAAGTGCAAAGGAAGTGCTGAATGGTTTCCTCCTCCTCTTCGTCCAAGCAGCTTCTACAAAAATCGTTTGAGAGTACGCCAAGCCTTATTGCATGCCTACCTATAAGGCAGTGTCCCGTAATGACACCTATTGTAGCGCCGATATGCCTCCTGTCAAGAGAAATCAAATTCTTAGAACGTTTGAGATCTAGCTTTGGCCAGATCTGTTTTGTCGCTAGACATGTCGTGCCACATGTCCACCTAAGGTTTGTTCTTTGGATGGCATCCTGCTTGATTATAAGTTTACACGTAGCGATTGGGATACCTAAACTACCTTTGTTTGGTACTATAGGTAGTGTAGTTCCCAGCTTGGCAAGTTCGTCCGCCTTACAGTTACCCGGAATGTCTCTATGCCCCGGCACCCAGCAGAGGTGAATGTTGAACTGCTCCGACATCTCTCTGAGAGACGTGCGACAGTCTAGGGCTGTATTAGAGTTTATAGAGGCTGATTCCAGGCACTTAATTGCAGCCTGACTATCCGAGAAGATGCGGATATCTTTAGCGGATATCACGTTTTCTTTTAGCCAGGATAAGACTTCCTTTATTGCCATTATTTCCGCCTGAAAAACGCTACAGTGATCTGGGAGACGGAAGGAGAGACTGAGGTTTAGTCTATCAGAGAAAACACCACCTCCTACACCATCGGACGTTTTCGATCCATCTGTGAAGAATTGAACCGCCTCATCATCAAAGAACGTCCCCTCCTCCCAGAATGACCTATTGGGGATGGAGACTTGGAAGTTTTTATCAAACTGTAGTTGTGGTATGGTGTAGTCGATGTTTTTCGGGAGAGTCTTAAATGTATTTAAGATAGCAGCATGGCCAATTGGTTTGCTGGTCCACTGTGAAATCGCTTTCAAACGAACTGCTGAAGATGCTGCCGTTTGTTTGCTGAAGATATCGATGGGAGTCAGGTGAAACAGGATGTCAAGTGCAGCAGAAGGTGTGGTGCGAAGCGCTCCACTGATACACAAGCAAGCTGTTCTTTGGACTTTGCCTAGTTTATTCCGATTTGTCGCTTTATCTAAGGCAGTCCACCAGACAGCCACACCGTACGTAAGTATCGGCCTTATGACCGAGATGTATAGCCAGTGGGTGATGCGAGGTTGCAGGCCCCATTTATTTCCTATTGCTTTTTTGCAAGAGAAGAGAGCTATGGTTGCTTTTTTAACTCTTTCTTGTATGTTAGACTTCCAGCTAAGCTTTCTGTCCAGAATAAGACCCAAGTACTTGGCTTCATTGGAGAAAGTCAGTCTTATGCCATTTATAGATGGAGGGTCAATATGCGGAATTTTGTATTTCCTAGAAAAGAGAACAAGTTCGGTCTTGTGAGGGTTGACGCCCAGCCCACATTGATTCGCCCATTTTACTAGCGTGTGGAGAGCGTGTTGTAGGAGTTCTTTTAAAGTGTTTGGATACTTTCCTGACACGGCAATAGCAACATCATCCGCATATGCAATCACTTTGTAGCCCTCCGCTTCCAGGCAAGTCAGCAGTTGATTGACCACTAAGTTCCAGAGAAGGGGAGACAGGACACCACCTTGTGGGGTTCCTCTACTGACAGATCTTCTTGCAGATGCCCCACTCAGACTAGAGTTGATGATCCGGCTATTGAGCATCAGATTAATCAACTCCCTGAGCGAGGTGTCCACGTTCAGAGCTGACAGTGCTCGCGCGATTGCAGATGCATCAACGTTGTTAAAAGCGCCTTCAATGTCAAGGAATGCAACCATAGTATACTCCTTGTGACGGAGGGAATCCTCGATGGAACATGTCAGTGTATGCAGAGCTGTTTCCACGGATTTACCTTTAGAGTAAGCATGTTGAGCAGTGGATAGAAGTTTCGTATCAATGCTTTTGCGTAGATGGATTTCGATCAGTCGTTCTAGAGTTTTTAGGAGGAATGACGAAAGACTAATAGGCCTGAGGTCCTTTGGACTAACGTGAGAGCATTTGCCTGCTTTGGGTATAAAAACCACTTTTACTTCTCTCCATAACAAGGGAATATACACCAGATTTAAACAGCTATTTAGGATTATCTCCAACACTGGCAGGATGATATCTGAGGTGTTTTGTAGCTCGGCTGGTATTATGCCGTCTGGTCCTGGGGATTTGTATGGTTTGAAGCTACGTAGCGCCCAAAGCAATTTGTCTCTAGTGATCAGACCTTGAAAATTGGTAAATTGCACATTTGATCTAATTGGATCTGAGTGACTTATACTGCTGGAGCTGCCTGGGAAATGGATGTCGAGCAGCAGATTGAGCGATTCCTCGCTAGAAGTCGTCCAAGAGCCATCCGTCTTTTTCAAGCAGCTAGGCATTGTTGGATTTGTGGAGAGTATTTTCCTAAGTCTTGATGCCTCAGATGACTCTTCTATTTTACCGCAGAAGAGCATCCAAGATGTACGCTTAGCTTTCCTTAGCTCCTTTTTATATATTTTTAGGGATACCTTGTAGGAGTCCCAGTGTGTCGCTTCTCTTGTGTCTTTAGCACGATTAAAAAGCTTTCTGCACTTAGTTTTAAGTAGTCCCAAATCTGAGTTCCACCAGTGCGGTTTCTTCTTACCCCTAGGTAGAATGAGAGGACAAGAAGAAGACATAGCTTTGTTGAAAGCCAGGGTGAGATTTTTGACTTTGCGATCAAGCTCATTGGTACTGCAGGGGGGATTTAAAAGGTCAGGTGTAACTGATTGTTTCAGTATATCCCTATATTTGAGCCAATCTGTTTTCCTAGGGTTTCTAAATGGAAGTTGGCGGGGAGGGTCATCGGCTAAGTTGAATTGGATATACCGGTGATCTGAAAAGGAGTGTTCAGGTGATACTTTCCAGTTGGTGATCATCTGACTAACGGTGTCGGAGACAAGAGTAATGTCTAATACTTCCTGTCGGTTTTTTGTTATGAAGGTAGGTTCATTTCCCACATTACATACAATAAGGTTAGTGCTTAAGATATAATCAAAAAGTGACTCACCTCTATCGTTAATGTCTGTACTTCCCCATACCGAGTGATGGGCATTAGCATCACATCCGATAATGAGGTTGATTTTGGTCCTCTCTGCTTCCGCGATCATTCTCCCCATTTTGTTTCCGGGGAGAGGGCCCACGTAGTCGTAGGCCAGATATGCCGATGCAAGCCAGTACGTGCCTTTAGCAGTGACCAATCTAGCTGCTGTTATATCTGGATCGCTGAAATTAGGGAGTATTAGTAGGTTAAGGCTACGTTTCGCTAATATGCAAGTTCTGGGTTTACCTTTGTCAGTTACATATAGGGATTCGTATTGAGGAGTCTTGAGTCCACGAACCACACTGTTGTCAATCCATGGTTCCTGTATCAAGACAATGTCTTCTCTGCCATTTGAAAGGCGGAGAATGAGGGCGGCCGAAGCCTCTTTAGAGTGGTGAAGGTTAATCTGTAGTATTTGAAGCATTTTTGCTACAGACAGGAGGTTGAACCTCCACCACAGTGTTGCTTAGGTCCTCCGATTCCGAGGATGAACCAAGAAGTGCGTCTTCGTCAAGAAGAATCTTGTTCATACAGTCCTCCGTGTCCATGTCTGACAAGGTGTCATCCATGGTAGGCGTGGCTGTATTGGAGTCATCATCATCTAACGATGGAAATGAGACTGATGCTCCAGGGTCAGAAGTAGCAGGTTCGGGTTCAGAACCAGCAGGGAAAGGAGGCAGTTTGCCTGAATTTACTTCGTCTTTTTTGTAGACTCGCAACGTGATTGGCTCGAAGCCGAATCGTATCACACCCTGAGTCTCGGCCAGAGGAACAAGGGACTCTTTATTGATCACAATTAGCGCGCATCTATAAAGACCCCTTTGCTCCTCCAACTTTACGACTTTCCAGTTGTGAGTTGGGAGTGACGGATTACTCAGTCTGATGATCTCCAGAATTTCCTCAGTAGATGAGGGTTCAGCCGGGATCCAGGTACGAGTTCGGGGTCTGTTAGGGATTTCTTCCCTATCAACGACCTCGAGCTTTGCACCAGGCCAGACTTCACCCAGTCTGCTTACAGCGATCCTATAGAGATCACAAGACCTCTTGTCGTCGCAGGCGATCAGTTTCACGTGGCCTTGATGCCATCCACCATCGCAAGTGATAGGAGGTGGTCCCGGGTAGTCCCTCATGATGCTTAGGAAAGTTCCAGAAAGCTTCAGTTTGACTACCTTCCACCGTTCAGGGGAGATCGTGCCATCATCGTCACTACGGTCAATAACAGCGACCACAATCTTGTCTTTGAGAACGTCACTAAAAGACTTTTGAGATGTGACGTTGGAAGACTTTTGGGAGTTGGTGGTATTACTCACCTTAGGTCTTTTGGGGGCCGGCGAGGCCTCCTCCAACGATCTCTGGCGCTTAGACGTGGAGTCCTTGCTGGTCTTTAGTGGATCGTTCCCAAGCAGTTTTTTCGCCCATGCGATTTTGCTCTTTTGTTCCGCAGTCCTATCAGCCTCCAAAGTTTCTCCAGAGACCTTTAGGATGTGGAAGGCATAGCGACGTTTTTTGTACATGCCTTTGGAAGGAGTGCGACGGCGCGCTGGCGCATTAGGAGTCGCTTGAGTTTTGTGCTCCTTAGTATTTGTAGCAGTGGAAGGGCCATGTTTGCTCACAATCCTACCACCGCTAGAAGGTGTACCTTTACTTGGCCCGCTGCAACTGCTTACAGTGGATGTACCATGAATAGTCACAATCTTTCCACTGCTCACCGATGCAGGAGCCGAACCAGTAGACAACGATGTCGCCGTACTACCGCCCGGTTTTAAAGGAGAACCGGTCTCATTTTTGTTTTTGTTTTTTGTATCTTTAGTTTCCATTTAAATTTTGAACCCACGAGTAGCGAAGAAAGGAGGTCCATCTGTACAGAGATTCGCATATACAGACAAGGCTGGCTAATCCGGAGGTCGCCAGGTATCCGGATACTCCGTTAGCGACTGAGCTATGGCCCCCAGCCAGGCTGACCCTCGGCACGGGTCGTATGACACCTTGGTCCGGCCGCGATTTAGGGCCATTTGCCGATACGGCACACAAAGACTTAAGCTCTACACAGACTCCTACAGTGCCTTACAGGAAAGCAGTCCATAAGAAGCTAAGTAGAACCCAAATCGTTGTGAGTCGCATCAGCAAACGACCTTTAAGGTTGACTCCCACCTCATCTAATGGTTCACGCTTTCACATCAGTCGTACTTTGCAACGAATCGCAGCGTACGGCTGATATGTAAGTGAGACCCTTGGCTGACACTAACCAGGCAAGCTGATTAGCCATTTTCAGGCGGGCGCCCACGAGAAGGACATAAGTATGAGGATTTTGCCCAGCCCTTATATTATAATATGTAACTGTATCTACTATCAAATATGGAATTTTGTATTTAAGTTTTTTTTTGTTTTTGTTTTTTTAAATGACAAACAAACGAGAAAATATGATTTACACATCCATGAGGTGTAAAGCTTTATGTTGAGTAAACAATTTAATTTCTTCCAAAATAAAAGTATCTTAGAAGTAAAACAAATAATATAAGAAACGTTCAAGTTGGACTGGACACAGGTAGATACTTGTGTAATTCTAGTGTTCCCGGTCCAGTTTCATGAAGTCGATTCTTAGATGAAACTCTAATAAATTAAATTGATTAATAAATATGTATAACGGTTTTATTATATCTATAAACTATCATACGATCTATATATTTTTAGTCAGGGAGATGTATGTAAATATTAGTGCAATAAAAATAAACTCTTTAATCTTTTTTGAGAAAAAAAAGCGGAAACCTTTGCGTTTTTATGTTTTCTTGAAGTGTTTCCGTGTTATTGGTATTAAAAGTTGGTAATTTTATGTTGAACTTGAAAATATGTTCAATCAGCTTTGATTTTATTGCGCAGGTATGTACTATAATCACTAGCAGTCACTAGTCATGGCTTCGTTGGAGTATTTTTTTTATATAAAATAATATAAGACCAAAATTCCGTTGAGTTTATCTAATTTATTTTGCTTGCTTGATTCTTTAATGTTTTTTTTTTTCTGTAGCAAGCCACTCTGATCATGGAAGAAACGTTAAACATCAATGGTTTATATATGTACAATGACCACAGACATGTTCATTGATTGGCAATTAGCTTCGGCTCTCCCGAGAGAATTGTTTAAATTTGTTGTCAAAAGCCCACCCTAAGTACGAAAATTAATGCAATGATTAATTATACCTACCAATCTTTTTAGAACAATCGCATAGAAACATGCATATATACCATGTACGTAAATGACTACATGCCAAAAAATGAATGCATCTCTAATTTTTCATAAATTACCTACTACCAAAGCGTTCCCTAACGTTTTCGTAAGTTTTTCTCTTTGATAGAGAATTCATAACCACCCCAACACTTCCATTTTGTCAGTCTTTTCCCTTAACTACAAAAGTAGAGGAACAGACCCAAATGGTCTGCTTATTTCGTTTAATTTATTAACGAATGATTAGTCAAATTTACTGAAACTAATTTAATTACTAATTTTATATGATTATGTACTAAACTAGCGCTGAAACATTTTAATCGCAATCGAAAACCACAAAAATAACGCCCACTTAAATTTCAAAATGTCGTCGCATCCGAAAGCTCTTAGCCATCAACATCTGTTCAAAAGTCACAGAAAGCTTTTTGCACTGATAACAAACTGTCATAAGTGACAAGTGTTAAAACCCAAATAAAATCAACCAAGCTGTGATAACTTGTGAAATCGAAGCAAATCGGAGGTTTGTGTACTGCTCGTCTATTTTCTAACGAGATTGAAACTACACAAATGTTTGCCGTAAATAGTGTTGTAAAACAAAATAGATTTAATTTAATTCGAACAATATGTAAGTTTAGTACAAGTGCTATTCCGGCAGCTAGAAAAAAAGTGTGCATAGTCGGTGCTGGTCCGGCCGGATTCTATGCCGCTCAATACATTTTAAAGCGAATTCCCGATTGTGATGTTGATGTTTTGGAGAAACTACCTGTTCCATTTGGACTAGTTCGGTGAGTGAAATTGCACTTTCTAACCAAAGATGACTGAACGTATTATATTAGATAGATAGCCTGTAAAGTTGAATTAATTTTAATAAATTATACATTATTCTTTATGATTTGTTCATACTTCCAATAGATTCTAAGCTTAAGGTAGGTCTACAATCAACAAATTGCAAGAGTACAAAAACCACTAAAATTAGGAACTGTGCAGTGCTTAACTGAAGAGCCATTTTGGGGAACTGTGCACTCACAGAGTAGGTAAACCTAAATAACAATTGTTTATCTAGCACTCACATATATAGGCCAATATTCTAATTGCTCTTGCAATTTGTTGTTAACTCATTAGAAGATAACGAACAAATTAGCATAATTCGTTTAACTAAACTTAATGACATTGCCACTGTGACTGTAGGGATCCATGGAAAAGCATCATTACGAAACTAACTAAATAGGAAACATTATTCAATTTGCGCCAGTAGCGTTTTTGTCTTAATTTTCTTTTCTTTTTTATTTTACAACTTCCTCATGTATTAAAATGCATGGTGCTCTCATTCGAATGGTTAAAGGGTGGCGACCATAATGATTATGCACTTTATTTATTGGTATTTCGATAATGCAAACTCGTCGTATACCAACCACGTTATCAGCTAAAGTGAACATACTATCTCCTTGATAACTTTAAGACAACAGGCTGTTATGGCTTCATTTCTTATTGGTTTCAATATTGTTACCATAAGATCACAGTGCTCTAAATGTCAAGTTATTTCGTTGACTAGGTACCTACTTTTGTAGTAAGCTTATTGCCGACACAGGTTGTTGATACAATAAAGTGGAGTTTTATTTTCCATTTCTACTAAAGTGGGTAGATAGTTATCCTCTCTCTATGTAGATATGTTTTATTTATGCGTTGGCTAGAACTATAACCGCTTGGCGCAAAGACCGACGAAATCATTGGCTCAACCACATCGTGGCATAATGATCTCCGTTCCCCAGTTGTCAGTGTCTAAATAATAATAACAGATGGTAGAAGAACCACAAACAATATTGAAAGTCAGTATTCAGTATAGCCACTGGGGTTCACCGCGTTTGTCAGTTTCTGATTTTTTGGGTTGCAATGTCGCCGAAAGCCTACACCAAAAGAGCCAAATACAATTATGAAGGTACGTCCTTCATATTTATTTTATTATATTATTCAAAGAAGCAATTGAAATTCGCCATCGTAGTTTTCAAAGTCAACTGCCCTGTCCGAACAAATGCAAACATTTCTATTAAAATTGCAGCCGCTGTGTTGAAACCGTCTCACAGTACAAAACCGCTGACAGTCTGCCAAATCACTTGAAATTGCGATGCATTTTTCTCTAAAAACTTGCAGAGTAGCTACAATATATAGAATTTAAAATAGATTTCAAAGCAATGTCTATGTTTACCTACGTGCAACGCGTCGTGGAAATCTACTATGTTTTTGTATCGATTGATCGATTTTTTCGGGCAAAATAGCTCCCCCAAATGTTAAACTTAACAAAGAAAAACAAATTAAAACTGCAAAAGCACTGGGATATTCCATATTCGTATGTAGTCTGTACTCTGTATATTCCACTTAGCGTCTTAGAATGAACTGAATTCTTTGATGAAACAAATTATTACTGGGTAGCTATGTCTAGGTCTTTCATTGAAAAACCCCCTCGGGGGGGAATTTCTTATCTTAAGAGATTGATGTGTACATTCGTATTGCCAAATAGACATGTCCACTCATGAATCACGCAAAAAGCTTAAGTTTCGGAGAATTCTGTGGACTTCAATCTGGAATTTTATGGTATTTGTTCAGCCGCACAGTATGATGCTAATTTGTGAGCGCAGCGTTGCTCTATGCATGTGAAACTCGACTAGTGCCATTCCTGAAGTCAGTTATTAAATTATGCAAAAACGTTTTGAATTTACTGCAGACTAGTTTAATATATCAAACAAATTTCGGGGTCGGGGAACAAATTACCAACTCCAAATGGGTTGCACATCGATCGAACAAAAACTCTCCAACATGAATTTAATAATTTAATTGGCTGGCTTATATCGTCTTTCAAATTCGTAATCAAATTCCGCAAGTAGGTACAATTAACTGCTATATTTGAGCAATTTAATTTGTTTGAAATCCACTGCAAAGATTTCGAATCTCCCACTTCGATCCCAGAAGTAAGAGCGATATGATTTACATTTTATTTGATATACTTAGCTCAGTAGTTTAGATTTATAGCTCACAAGACGAAAGTTCGCTGTGGGACCCACTTCTGTTCCTTAAGTTTAGTAAATTCAAGAGTACTGTATTGGCCAAAAAGAATACATTTTTCTGACTAATTTCTGATCCTATTACTTTCCATTTTGGATTGGTAAAAAAAAAAACCTTCTGGTATAAATTTATACCTAATCTTACTTATTTTGAATTTGGTTATTTTTATTATTTGCAATTTTAATTGTTAAAAGTTCAATTACATATGCATGACCGCCTTTGACACATTCCACCATTCGCGCTCCCAGATATAAAGCAGTGAAGGGTGCAGGAAGCATTCGCAAAATTGATGGTATCAAAAAAGAAGCTACATGGTGCTGAAAATATACTTTTCATTAAGGATTTTTAAAACTTCTGCGAAGTTTTACTACTTACTTCTATTTAAAATTGAATTTTTTGCGTTTCTCTCCACAAAAGCTTTTAGCGCCTCTACAATTCAGTTAAAATGTGAAATTAGTAATTAAAATAATTTTAAAGGGCATTCACTGTACACATTACCCAAAAAAGTACCCGAAGCCGCTTGACTGCATCCACCCAAAGAACACAAACAAACTAAAATAACTACTGCCCCCCTCATAGCGCAGCTTTAACTAAACTGAACTTAGAACATAGCTTTATAAACCGAAATCGCTAAGTAATCCGCTATCATGACTACTAATTAATATTATTATTTTCAACATGCGCTTATTTTAATCGAGCATTAGCTGCGAAGGCTTTCGGCTATAAACTAATTATAAAAAAAAAACTAATTACAGCTTTGGCGTAGCACCAGATCATCCAGAGGTGAAAAACGTAATCAACACATTTACAAAAACCGCAGAGAATCCACGCTTTAAGTTCCTTGGAAATCTAAGCCTTGGCGGAGACTTTAGTCTGCAACAGTTGCGCGACAACTATCATGCAGTTCTACTAACCTATGGTGCAGACGAGGACCGTTGCATCAATATTCCCAACGAAGACTGCGGAAAACTGATATCGGCACGAAAGTTTGTCGCTTGGTACAATGGACTGCCGGGGTCAGAAGATCTTAATCCAGACCTATCCGGGGATACTGTAACATTAGTTGGACAGGGCAATGTAGCAGTCGATGTTGCCAGAATGATTCTCTCGCCTGTGGATGCCTTAAAGGTAAGGTAGGTTGGTTGATTTGTTTTGTGTGGCTTTATCAACTTCTAAGTCCTTCACAAGTCGACGGATACCACTGACTACGCGTTAGAGACACTGGCTAATAGTAGAATTAAAAACGTGTATTTAGTTGGCCGCCGCGGACCCCTTCAGGCTGCTTTTACTATAAAAGAACTCAGGGAGATGTTGAAGCTACCAAATGTCGCAACTGTTTGGCGAAAGTCCGATTTCAATAGTAAGGGTAACCTTTGTGAATGTACCAAGCCTAGTTAATGCACTATTTTGCGTTTAGACATTCCAGAGATAGTCAACTCCCTGGCACGTCCGCGTAAGCGCCTCACAGAACTCATGCTGAAAAGCCTGAACGAGCAGACATCTTCGGGGCAGGCGAGCAAAAAATTCCTGCCAGTATTTCAAAGATCCCCGAAAGCCATACATGATGATTCCATTGAATTCACTGTGACTCAGGTCAAGGATAATACAGCTATTCCAACGGATGTGTCGGAAAAGTTTCAGACTGATTTAATTTTGCGAAGTATTGGCTACAAGTCAAAGCCTGTCGATGAAACTATACATTTTGACGATCACCGAGGATATGTTATCAACAAAGAAGGTATGGTCATTTATTTGCGAATATTTCCAATGTAACAAGTGTTATTTGAAAGGTCGCGTTCTTCGAAAAGACTCAGCTGGGGACATTATCGACAAAGGACTTTACGTAGCCGGCTGGCTTGGAACTGGTCCAACTGGAGTCATTCTAACGACTATGAATGGTGCGTTCGCTGTTGCGAAATCAATTTGCGATGATATCGAGAGCAATACAATTGACTCGTCGACTCCCAAACTTGGATTGGATGTCAGTGGCAAACCTGTGGTAACATGGGATGGTTGGAAGGCAATTGATAAGTTCGAAACTGAAGCTGGTAATGCCAAGGGAAAACCAAGAGAGAAGATTGTAAATATCGAGAAGATGCTACAAATTGCTGGTGTATAGTTGATTTTTTTTAATTTTTGTATAGATAGATAAGAATAAAAATATGTATTTTTTATTTTGTTTAATTGTTGGTCTTCTGTGAAGTGGTTTTAATGTTTTATATGTTCCCATCGCCCTTTATTACTAGTGTGTCTCTGTTTCTACTGACAAACTTAAAAATAAAAAATCCATGACTACTGCCTCCTGTCGCACATCATAGATCAGAAAAGATTTCCTTCAAACTAATTATAAAATGAAATCCGAAAAAGTATTGCACAAATCTTAAATCTTTAAAATATTCTTATACAAAATTTGAAGTAAGTAAATATTATGGAGCTAGTCTCAACGCCAGAACCGCATTACATCCCAGGGTAAGGCTGATTTTAGTTTTTAGTTCAAACCCAATATTCATAGGTCGTCCCTTTTTTGCAGATACACAGGATACTGCCCACAGTATCTCTATCGTATTGGTAAAACTTATGGAAATCTAACACATAAACTACTCGTAAATCCTTGTGTTAGGCACTCACCGAAAATATTAATCACTGGTCCAAACGAAAACAAAATTGCCGAAGATAGACCGAGCCCCAAAGAAATTGATCTTATTAAGACCCACGAACGGGAAGGTGATGCGGTCTACAAGTATCCGATAGTGCCAGGTTACGACGGCTTTATACCAAAAATAAGATCAAAAATTGGCGATCGATTCTTAGCCGCGGCGACAGCTGGTGTAGCTGAACATGAGCAATACATGCAACAGTTGAAATGTGAACGAAGAAATCTTAAACATAGGACTTTACTACAGAATGGGCAGGGGATTTTCACAAGAAATTTGGGCGAGCGATCAGTAAGATCTAAACATAAAATCAAAACCACGTTATTTAACTTGACTTTTGGGTAGATGCAAGACACTACTTATCAACTACCGCTGATACCAGTTCGTCCGGAAGCAGAAGGTTTAATCAGATCGAAAGATGTTCCTTCTGAAGTGAATGTTCAATATTCAAAGGATACACCACCACATTTTATGGTAGATAATGATCCAGAAAAATTCGTCATAAAAGGTAGGACAAACAAATATAACTACATTTACACAACTGCGCGTAAGAAATGAGCGATGATTAAGAGCATCATCGCTCAGTCAAACGCTTTTTACGGGCCACTCCTACTATTGTCAGGTGGATGTCCTGAATTAAATCGCACATTAGCTTAAGATGAAATCGTATTGCTATTCTATAGAAACTTTTTTAGACACTTGCATTTGAAAGAATGGCGCCCAGCGTCGGATTTAGTAAGTTTGATTATGAGTTTCTTCTGAATTAAGTTAGCTCTCAATATATTTGCGAATGTCAAAATTTGACCGTGATATGGCAATTCGCTTACTTACTTACTTACTTAGATGGCGCTACAGTCCGGGGTGGACCTGGGCCTCAACCAACATGCCTCTCCAGTTAGCCCGATCTTTGGCTAACCGCCTCCAGTTGCGCACTCCAAGTTGGTTGAGGTCCCCTTCCACTTGTGCGCGCCACCTAAGGCGAGGTCTTCCTCTACTGCGTTGTCCCTCCGGGTTGGAATCGAAGACTCTTCGGACCGGAGCGTTGGTGTCCATTCGCTCTACATGTCCTAGCCATCTTAGTCGACTGATACGCACTTTTCTGACCATTCTGGCAATTCGCTTACAGATAGGTTATCTTTTTCGATTAACCTCAATAAACTTGCAGGAAGATAAAATCCTGTCGTATTCTTTCGTTCATGCTAACTTATTGTCCCCTTATTTTAGAAATCAAAAAAGCAATCGGATTTTTCGATAAAAAAAAAAAAAAATATTTTTTTAATTCCTCTTGCAAATTTGGAAGAAATTTTATTCTCTACATATTCTAATTTTACGCAGGATACAGTGGTCACATTCCAATGGCCTTTAATCGTTTCGGACAAAACAACAAGGATCTGACAACCAACGCCCTATGTGAATTTTCGAACAACTATCATCATAGACGCAGTGCAGAATGGGTGCCGATGGAAAATACTGGGATTGGTACATCCTTACCTACGAGTGCACCATTCAAAATTTATCAACGTACCACCGGAATGATACCGAACTATGGTGGTCATGTGCCTGGAGAGATATTTAAATTCGGCAGCACATATGGCAAGAATACCGTTGATGCAAAGCGGTGGCTGGATGAGAACTTATAAATTTATTGTGAATATTTTGGAAATACAATAATTATAGAAAATAAAAAATAAATTTAAGTTAAATTAATCAGTCAATAAGGTAATGCGGCTCTCAAACGCTTGTTGCCAAGAACAATATTATTTGTGAAGCAAAAATAATGCACGCATGTGTCCCGTCACAGCTTAATCTGCGGTTATCACACTTGCGGTTGGGACTTGCCCCCGCTTCATAAAAGTTTTTGAGAGCAGTTACATCAAATTTTGTATGCTATGGGTATCTGATGTCTGCTAACTACTTCAGTAAAATGTATAAATTTGTTTATTATGGTTTGCTAATCTTGTGGATCAGAATTTTAAATTCGTCAGAATGTTTCCTTCATTCCATCGAAATTTTGTGAACACATCAATCTTTTATAACGTACTATGAAATGCTGAATTTAGCCGAAATTATGAATTTAGGTGCGGTGTAAACGTACTATAATATTCTATTTCTACGATCGAAGTGTCTATTCGGGCGTTCATTTTGACAGCTTTTTGTACTGAACTGGCGTTTACCCATGTTCGGGACACGGCTACGTAATCAACGTAACGTAATCCTATTTTTTTTTTAACCTATAAAGATAAAGGCTGTTGCTATTCGCCCGTTGTTCGAGACACGGCTACGTAACGAAATGTCAAAGTTTATATTGCGTCAAGTTGGGGTATGTGGCTCGCTACGCTCGCGGCAAGGACTCTAAACTCCAGTATAATCATTTTCGGACATAAGGCCGTACGTTTTGGATCAAACTTTTATATTTATAAAGAGTTTTTAATGAAAATAGGATTACGTTACGTTGATTACGTACCCGTGTCTCTAAAATCGGTAAACGTCAGTTCAGTACAATATCTGTCAAAATGAACGGGCGAATAGCCACTTCGAAAGATAAAAGTTGGATCCTAAACGTACGGCATAATGTCCGAAAAAGATTATACTGGAGTGTAGAGTCTTTGCCGCGAGAGTAGCGAGCCACATACCCCAACTTGACGCAATATAAACTTTGACATTTCGTGAAGTACCCGTGTCCCGAAAAACGTCCGAATAGCAACACCGTTCAACGATAGCCCACTTTCGTTTTAAAATGAAATATATTTCGCTTTGACGAGTGCCCAACACAAAGACTTACCCTATATATTTTAGCGAACCAAGCAAATTCCAATGAAAGTACCTCATTCGCAATCATTTTCTGAACACTTCCCAGGCGAACTTTCGTTAAAGAATGCATCATAAAATCTCTCACCATTATTTTCACCACACACATCTCCCACATCGCAGAAAATTTTTGTACCTAGCCAGCGCATAGCAAAAGAAAAAAACACAACACAAAAGGCAGATTGGAAAAGTTCTCTGAATCGCGGAGTAGTGTGTGAATATCTCGGATATCGGGAAAAAAGGAGCGCAATCGAATTTTCGCCACATAACTAATGAAAAACTGTGAAATGATCTTTGAAAATATAAACCGTCGTCAATACAGTGTCCCAAAAGTAATTTTGTGAAAGAATTCGTCGAAAATTTTCCACTCGAAGCTTCCAAGTGAAACTTTTTCGCACTCTTGTCCATTTTCTTTTCTTAGTTCATTTAATTTTTTTGTATGGTGTTTACTCGGAAAAAAAAGAAACCAAGTTTATATGATGTGATGACCTAAAAATGCACTCTGTCTCATTTTAACATGCACTTGTTTACATGATAACCCCCTGTGTATGCATCGCATAAGCATAGTGTCGACCCTTTCGTACTATGAAATTGTTGCTAATTCTCTTGACGTGAAATGATTCTTGTGGCTTTAGAGCTCAAGTGCAAGGGAGTCGAATACAATCGTCCACTTCATCTAACTACATCTTCGTTAGTGGAATTTTGTTGCGACTTTTAAAGAAAACTCACCACCAGTGTTAAATCTTCGTTAAAAAAAATCAAAATTTCGATATACACCTTATTTTCGTTTTTTTCTTCAATTCGTCGTGTTCGCTAGTATCTATATCCTCTTAAAAAGATTATTTTGCTTATCTTTACCAATTGGAAAGGAGAGCAGTAAAAATAAACAAATTTACTAGGTGGTGGAAAAGTGAAAACAAATTTTTGAAAACGAAAAACAAAGTGAAACGAAAATAGAAGTTCTTAAATGGTTGGCACATTACAACAATTATTCTTTTCATCACTGTCCCGCAGTGTTGTGTTTACAATTATTTATGACATATGAGAAAGAGATAGCACGCGGGTGCTAACTCTCGATTGTTCGCAAACGGCAAACTATTTGGACTCCAGTTTTTTGTTGTGTATTTTGATAAAACAGGTGAGTGAAGTGCGCATGTTTGAATGGCCAATGTTCAGTACTTTGATAATAAAAATATAAATAATAATAAATTGGTGTGTGATAGGGATGTCAGTTGAGTAATTGATGGGATGGTATTCAAACTAGAGAGAGAGAATCGGTAGAGTTTCAAAGTACGTATTGTGCTTGGAAAAGGGTTGTGGTATAGGGTTTATCTTTCTCTGTCTTTCGCACTATTAGACAATTTAGAAATTTATGTAATTGCCGGCGGGATTTGTTCTGATTGCATCTTTCTAGATTATAAAAAAAAAATGCGTATGGTGTGTGATAAAATTATTATAGGGAAAAGGTGAAACAAATATATACACTATACACACATAAAATAGGGTTTCTATTTCTGTCAATATTTCGGTATAATTTCTAAGAGCGAAGGGAAAGGTCGGTGATGCTTTGTTTATGTTTTTCTATCGTTCGTTACAGTTGGGACTTGAGAGTGCAAACAATTTTTTCTTGTGTTTGATGTTTCTAAATTGAAATCGAAGTGTGGCGCATTCTGTTGCATTGCAATGCGTTGCTGTGTTTCTTATAAGGCGAGCGCAGGGGTGAAATTTCTTATTTGCAATCTTGCGTATACGTGATTTGAATCACGCGTTGGTACATATTTCAAAAGGAACAGGATTTCATTATGTTTCATATCTACCTATCTACCTGCCAACATACATATTTTCTGATAGAAAGCTATTTTTTAACTACATTATATCTTCATATTAAATACTTTATTAAATTGATTTGTGGTAAGTATGTCCACATTCTGCAACTACGCTAGTTTTTAACTACGTAGTTACATGACCGTAGGTACCTAAAACATGGTTCTCCAATAAGGATGTGTGGATGTTAAAATTTAGTAAAACAAGTTGTGTGAGTTATCAATAAATGATTCGTTTTATTTATTTGAACGCCTTATCAATGATAATGTGGAATCTGAAACCGTTCAATAGTAACCGCCGCGACACTGAGTTTGTGGCGTGTATCCGAGAGGTCCAAATTTCGATGACTCGGATGGCGATTTGAGTTAAAGGACATGTTGACGTTGAGGGCACCCTTCGTTTGCGTAGACCTACGACTTAAATAAAGAAACCTAGCATAACGATTTTGGTGTCTAGTTCACGTCGCCTCTGTGTAACATAACTATGCCCACAAATCGCTCGTGCAGATTGTGGCACGTTCTATTAAAACCACCCATATCATCTAATTTGGGCCAAAATCTTATCTGCGAAAAGCTAAGTTCTTATAGGGGGTGCGAAATTGACTGACTTGGGTTATTCTGCACAGCGCCGTTGTTAGCCAATTTTGCTTTGCACTCAACTGGTCTGCCAATAATTGACTGGAAAGGACGACAATCTAAACGCGCGGATCGTAGACCATAGAGAATACCTATTTTTATAATAAAGTGGCTCGACGCTGTAACTTGCCATGGTAATTTAATTTGTCTTTAGATATTGTCTGTCACGCTTTTCAAGGGTCGGCAAATCAACGAGCAATTTTCAAAAATTTGGTCTTCGGTTTGGATTTTTATTAGGTACGTATTGCTTTTAAACTTGTAAATGTATACCTACAAGTCGGCATTTTCAAAGGTTCCACATGAACTCCTTTAAATTTAGCTATACCTACATAGTTTCGGTTTCGATTCGATTTTAAAAAGGACGATGCGGACCGTCCTTGTGAATATGCCGACTGAAATCCTTAAAATTTAACGAGCTTAGATCCGACGGTGGGCTCTGTCAATTTGCCGACTGAAATCCTAAACATTTTGCGAGTTTCGATTCGATTTTAAAAAGAACGGGCGGCATTTCTAATTTGGTTAAATTCGAAGAAATATGTTATTCGCTAGTTTGCGGAACTTGGCTTATTGATGTGGATGGCGAGCTTTAACAATTCGCGGCAAAAAATTTGGAAAACGAAATTTCGTTATTTAAACTGTTATTGGCCCAGGGGTATTCCTGTATGGCGCCTCCCATACAAACAAAAACAGTCAAAATATTATATCCCGAAGACCACCGGATCGATATAACTTGATAACCGCTAGGCCGATCTTCATGATTTGCATACAGTCGCCAAGTTCCTAAAATAAGTGGGCATTTCAACGAAAGTCACCCCCCACCCTCGCTACGCCCCTGATTAGGAAAAACCTTCACCGCATTACAAAAATTAAGGGAACTTTCTTTTTATAAGTTGAAAATTTGCCTTTGTTTATTTATAACAGTATTCTTTGACAGAACGTCAAAAGAACGCAAGTTTTTTTTTCGAAAATAAAATCTAAAATCTTGCAACAGAAATGAAATGCGTCCAAGTTAGGTATCAAAAAACGTGGTAGCCTTGTCTTTCCCATACTCATCAGCTATTTGAACTATTTTTAAATGAAAAACGGTATCTTTATCACACTCCTTTTGTATACGATAGAAATATGTATTTTAAATTTTAATGAATTTCTTCTTATCTTCCTACTTTTATGCAGTAAAACAAATGTAGCCTATTCATCGCAAACTTATCAACAAAACATACTCAACTAATAAACACAGACACACAGTATGGAATCTTCTGAAAACAATTCATTAGAAAATCTAGCAGTCTTACTGCAATCAGGTATTAACAAAGAGGAGATCAGCAATACTTCCGAATTTGACGAGCAAAACAATGCATCAGAAAATAAAACAAAAAAGGACTCACTACCAAGTGTATCGCCGAAAGATGTAGATCGTAAAACACACGAACATAGATCACAAGAAGACACAGTTCCAGATTATAGCAATAGTTTCGAAAAGAACGACGAAATGGATGAAGAAAAGTACAATAGTAATCAACCACAAGGTCCAGAAACAATCGATAATGTCTCTCAGGAGTCGTCGATACCAGAAAATATTCTATCGCCTCCAAAATCTGAAACTCAAACAGATGAAACAAATACGGCGACATCATCGCCAGCCTCTGATTCACAATTTTCACCAACAGTGGGAGCCACTGGTGGTGTTTTGGGTGTAGGTGCTGCGACTGCAACAGCCACCTCAGCACAATCTGATGGTTCATCAGCGGTTTCACCAGCGTCAGGAAGTGGCGATCAATCGCCAAGAGTGGTCCAACCAATTAATATTATCGCCAATGGAACGATTCCAAAGTCTGGCAAGCCCTTAATGTTGGCGATAAATAAGAAACTAAGCAAACCAAAGTCCAGAAGAAGTCAAAAGAAATCAAAAGCTATGGTTGCAATGTATGAGAGTGAGGTAAGTTATTTTGTGGTCTCAATTTGATTCTTATTTTTTCACATTTTTGGTGATGTCCCTTTAGATTAGTGACAATAAAATTGGCATAAAGCTGTGTATTAAAAAATCAGAGAGTAGCACCACACCCACTAAAACCAAGCCTAGTCGGAAGAGATCCCGCAAGTCCAAGACCCGCGTGGATAGTGATGACTCGGAATATGAAACCGCAAAACGCCGACGAGAGCGACCTACAAATAACAATTCGGATAGGCCGAAACGAGGTGGTGGTGATGCAGCGGCGTTTAAAGAACCCGTACAGCAAAGTGCCTGGGGCTCAACATTGCCCGAAAATGTGCTCTTTAAGGTAGGCAATTGTTAGAATTGAAATTAAATATTGACGAATTTTCTTTTGATTTTGTAGATTTTTCATCATGTCGTGGAGAAAGAGGGCGCCTTACCCACCCTCTTTAAATTGGGCCGGGTTTGTGCGCTGTGGCGACAAGTTTCGCTATCCTCGTCACTATGGCGTTCGATGGATTTGAGCACATGGGTTAAAGAAAAATATCGCACAGAATTGAAGCTCAAATGGTTTATCGAAAATCGGGGCAGAGGATGCACCGATTTGAATGTCTGTAAGTACATAGTTAGAATAAGTATACATATTTTTTTTGAAGTGCTTGACACAATGTCGTCCTTCTTTTACTGCCTCTATGTTCAGTGGTCGTCATATGTTAATACATATGTGATTGTGCAACCAACAAGACTCGTTATCACTATTGCAGTCTTCATACTGATCAAAGATCAGCGTTCCGCTTTCCTGAACACATAGTGCCGCAACCAACATAATGCTTTTTAGTTTTTGTTTACAACTAAACTTATTCCCTCAATTATTTCCAAACCAAATTTAATTGCTTTTATCTTTCATCCTCTAGCCAACTGGAAAGTGACGGACATTTCGTGTTTTCTCTCCAAATTATCAGTTGGATGTCCCAATCTAACTGGCATTACACTCAAGGGATGGAAAGGTTTTACTTCGGATCATTTAACGTTCTTAGTTGACAATATACCAAAACTAGAGCGATTGGATTTGAGTTCGATAAATGTAAGATGAAGCGCGCTTGTTTCAAGTTAAAAATCGATTTAAACTTTTTACATCTTCTCAACAGGTGGAAATGAATGCAAGCAGAAGTGCTGTTGGCCTACAATCCTTGTGCAATTCATTACAAACAATCAACGGTCGGTTAACCCACTTGCATTTGGCGCACAATCGACTGGCAGGCATTCCACAAATTGTAACAATATTAGCAGTAAGTCGTATGCTACTATTCGCATTTTTGTACTGTTTTAAAACTTTTTTTATTTGTTTATGTCCATAGGCACATTGTCCCAATTTGGTGCTTCTGGATCTCTCGAATGTGCGCACCGCAGCTACGTCGCACGGTGTATTGCATATAGAGAAACTCCAAAACGGTTGTCAAAAATTAAAAGTGCTGCGCGTTACCAATTCACATGTAACTCTAAGTCAAGCCACACTCCAAGAGGCGGTAAGAATGGCAAATGCATTTTGTAGTAGTGATTCTGAAAATTCACCTTCTCTGTGTAGATGGACTCAAGCGGTTTTCCCGATTTGGAGGAATTATCTGTGGCAGCGCTTACCGATGAATCTCGACTAATTGGCGACGATCATTTGCAGAGAATTCTAAAGTGCAGCTCCAAGCTAAAGCTGCTCGATGTCAGGGGATGTACGCGTTTAACGCACGAAAGCCTGATTCGGTTGCCAGCCTGGGATATTAAGCATTTGTTTTTATCTGGATGTTCTGTCACGAGAGATGTGGGGTAAGTAATGTTGATTGATCTGCTTTTTCAGGAAATTTTATGATTTTTTTTGTGCAGGTCGGGTCTGGAGTTGATAGCTTCGAAATGGGCGCACAGTTTAATCGAAATTGATTTGGCCTGGGCGAATGTGCAACAGCCGCTGGACAATGCTCTAAGAGCGCTGGCGGAAAAGGGCAGTGAATCACCATTAACGTAAGTATACTAAAGCGATTTATATCGCATTAGAACACACAACTTTTGATGTAAGCGAGTGGACAAGACTACCTAGCATTTGCAACGCTTTTGCATTGAAAGTAAGAAAGTAAGACACACTTTAATTAATCACAATTAATTATAACGAATCAAAAAACAAATTGGATCAACTACATCCTATCACCTTCCGTTTTCACCGTATCACGGAAACATTTTGACCATTCTATATAGCATAAGAAATGTATACTCCCTGATAAACGGACTGTTAACTTTCGACTTGGTTTGTTCATTAACTTTTTTTCCTTTTCGAATTTCTGGTTCTGAAAACCAGCACTTATGCATTTTAACTAAATGCTACCCAAACGAAATAGATTTTCTATAAATTTCTACTGTGGCTAAGGCGTGATTTTTAAGGAACAAAAAAATCTCGTGATTGCCACCGGCCGGCCTTAGCTTGTGAGGCAACATAAGGTGAACCGATAATATATCATATAAAATATTGTCATATTTAATTCGGAAGTGCAGCAAATAGCACAACAACTGTTTTTGTACTCTCCTGATTTTGGAGTTAATCGTTGATGCCAGTTAACTCGCCAATAATTTCTTTCAAAAGCACATTCCAATTTAAAACATTGTTACTCCTCGCTTTCCAGGCATGGGAACGGACAGAACTATTATCCATACTTACATCTTCTAAATAAGTTTTAATGTCCATGTGTCTTTTTCTGAAGTGTCCCCTTCCATCGCTGTTGACCTTTACAATCGCTTCTTCAGATCTCTATAGGGATTTATACATGCGATAACGTTCGCTTCCTCGTTTAAAATTGCCCTAGAAGCACATACAATTCTGAATAGTAAGTGTGTACAACCAGTAAAACTACCAACCCATCGACAGACTCCCTAAACTGTTTGTTTGATTGTCAGTGAAATACGATTATAACTTCCGAACACAAATTCTCGGCTACTTCATTTTTGCTTCTCACATTCAAACAAATGTAACGATTTAATTAATGTACAGAAACAAAAATCGTTTCATTTTGTCACCCAACAGCCATGTTAACCTGTGTGGATCGTCGGTTTCAGAGGATGCAGTCAAGGAGATTCTAGCAAATTGCGCTCACATGAACTCAATTAACTTGTCATCGTGCCGCGGCCTGCCGCGTGGTGTAAAACGTCTTATGCATGGTCCAACCGAAATCCAAGAACTTCGCGATGTCTTAAAGGTGCAAATGAAAGTCAAACTACCTACACCGGTGAGTCAGCAGGTCAAAAAGGATGATGCAGTCGAAAATTGATGCCACGAACCAATCTAGAGAAGTATCAATTTTAGAACAGGCAGTCATCGTAGAAATAGTTATAAACGTAGTTTAAATTTTAACAACAAAAGAAAATCTACAATTTCACAATTTTTACACCCCCGATACCATCCACTCACTAACAAACGCAGCACACTAAATCACCAGCCAGAGATAATTCGCTGCTGGCAAGCGTTAATATTTCTGAGAAATTTCCCACTAAAAAATATCACTACTCCTCCTCCACCTAACTCCTCCTCGTCCTCACATACACTACGCATTCTGATGTCATTTTCTGTCGCTTCTGTCTCTATAAAACCCTGAATGAAGGAACATGAGCTTTTGTGTGAACACAATCAGGACAAGATCTGTACTCCTTCCTTGTTGTGATCTTTTATTCCTTCATTCATGATCTCTTTCAGTATGTGTGTAAAAATCGGGCAACTTAAATATTTTATTTTTAAGGAATATTCGTTGCGATCCATAAGTATGATTAACACTTCTTTATTGTAGTACGAGTAAATAGTTTTTATACACATATTTTAGTTTTAAATTCAATTTTAAATTGGATAGCGATTTATTAAGTAGTTTTTTTTTTTTTTTGTATTTTGAGTGAATGTTGCGCAAACCGTTTAAGCAAATCAAATTTATTATACTTAATCGACACATTTTTTTATAAACGAAAGTTTTAGTGGTTTAAGTTATCCATAAAGAAGTAACTGTTTTATTTTTGTTTTTTAGTTTAACATATGAATTATATATATCTACATATAAAAAAAACGATATAAATTGAAAAAAAAAAATCTTATTAACGACTGTTTTGTGATAAGTTGTTGACATTTTGTGCAAAAGAATGTATTTATTTCTTATATTAAAATTGCAAATGAATATCATAAAGGTTTAAGTTTAGTTTCCATTTTTATCTGAATTATTTCTTATCACAGTCTATACATATTGCTATTTGAAAGCTAACAATTTTCGTGTGCTTCCATTTGTACGAAAACAAAATCCCCACACATGAATGGTCTGTGGGTCAAATGTTGTAACGCGTACACGGCCCGGTTTCCCTTCCCATCCCAAAATGAAAGCCCAAAGAGTCAAGCAACTGCGCAGTCGAAATTAAAAATATTAAGTTTTAACTTTTTTCAATTGTTACTATTTTAATAAACTAACAATTTATTATATGGCCCAGGAAAATCTATTTCTTTTAACACATTATTTGTTCTTTCATTTATGGTTGTAGGGTGTAGGTTGCTCGAATGGACACTCCGTAACTCTCGATTCTCCGCCATCGACTCTAAATCATCAAAGGCCCATACGCGTAGATGAGAGAGTAAAGTATTTTTGGGGTTAAGCGTTTGGCGTGGAGACAAACAGTGTAATCATAACTTTACAAACTATCAAAGGAGAAAGTTTCTCAATTCAGTCGTAGCAAAATTAATTTAAAGTAAATGTGTTATTATCAGCCTGGCCGATGCTTTGACACTCTCCACTGCATACAAGTCATGCAAAATGTTAGGTTTGTGAGTTAGGTAAGAAAACCTATGAAATCCACAATGATTTTGTTGCGGGTAAGAAATGTCATTTTGTTCGGGAAAAATTCGATTTGAACGTTTTCAACGATACAGTGAAACTCATTCACATTACCCACAGGGGGAACTGTTCACTTTGCGGATTCGACGATACCAAAATGTTTTTTTCCGTGAATAATTCCCCCCGGCGGATTCCACGATAGGGGTGATTATTTATTAGATTGTATTTAATATGTCTGAATTATCACTTGTATTGAAATGTTGAATTTAGGTGCGGTATAAATGTACTATTACGAATTATTAAAAAGTTAGTTCATCAAAAACAAAAAAAAATAAGCAATTGATCTCAAAATTTTCTAGAAAAAGAATTTATTTATTATCTATAATTCGCTTATTTCGCTAAAATCTATTCCTCTAAAGCTCTTCAACGTAACCCAAAATAACTCCCAAGGATATCTTCCTTTGCCTTTTCTAACGTCCATGCTTATACACCATAGAGCAGGACTAATAAACAGTTGGCCAGTGTAGCGGAATTATGACCTTCCCTCTGAATTGCTGATGTTGTGAATCCCCTCTTGTTAACTTGAGTTCTTTACCGACCTGGACACTGTTCTCTATAGTTCCTCTCTATAAATGCTGTTGTAGGCGGCCTTAAAATCGATGAAAAGATGGTGCGTATCGATTTGAACTTCCTGGATTTTCTCCAAGATCTGCCGCAGTGTGAATTTTTAATCGATGGTGGACTTTCATATCTATTAATTGTTTCACATTTATCCAATTTTGGTGAAAATTAACTTTTTCGGCCAAAGGCATTCTGTAAAACGTAAACAAATTAACGCTAAATGTCAAATCATATGCAAGTATACTGGTAAATCTAGATTTGCAAAAGTGCTCTCGAATTTCGAAAGTTGCTTTTATTGTACCAATAAAACATGATCTGGGGCCAAAAGAACACGGTATAAGACTTCTCGACAAGGTATACAATAATCATGCATTTCATCCGTTACGTGGTCCAATTTATTTTGCCAAACCAAAGTAGCGGCAGGTGTATTAAAATAGGGTATTCGTATTACTGATTGATTGAATAGATGTTTACTTTACTCAAAGATGGATGAACTCTTGGATCTTGAAGTAAAGACAATCGCAAGGTAATTTGATTTAAACATGTCCATATCAATCACAGTGACAGTACGTACAAAACAATCACCTTCCTGCTCCCAAGTTATAACAAACAGGTTTGTTGCTTTAACAGCGAACTTGATGTAAATTAAAAAAAATTATAGACCCAATGGACATTGGATGAATATTGATACTTTCCGCGAGGGCTTAGAAATGCGTTCCAAATCAAATTAACATATGAATCAAAAAATTCGAATTGATTATTTTGTGACAAAATTGTAAATACTTCTGCATTTGATTTATACTATAATTTATAAAAACTCAATTTTAATCCGCAATTGCATGAAAAAAAAAAAAAAAAAAAACCAAACCGAGCCTTATCCCTCCTTCCAGCATCCCAGTCAAAAGTATATGTGTATGTATTAAAAAGTTCAAAACAAAGCTTATTACGATTTCATTTAAAGAAATATTCATAATTACCAATTAAAATCCGGTGGAAAACAATTTTACAGTTTTACACAAATCTTGATGATATCTACTAAATATTTATGGAAAATAAAACAAATTCTTTTTGTAAATACTAAATAATGAAATGTTGTTTTGGCCTCTAAAATATTTTTACCAAAATTTATACAAAAATCTTATATATTTTGTAAAAAAAAAAAAAAAAACACAATATATAAATGAAAACATAACGATTTTTTGACAAAAGCGATTTACATTCAACAACAGAAACTAAGATAAATCTAATCCCGCGTCTTTTAAGATCCAAAATGAACATTCTCCCATAAATGTTGTTATTAAATCAATAACACATAAAATAGAAAATACATAATACAACCGTGCAAATAGAAGAAATCACACTTTTAATTACACAACACAATGATGCAATATAATCGATTGAAACAAAGAAACTAATTAAAGACAACTCTATAACTAGATAAAGCAAATCTTTGTTTATTTTTTTGTTTGTTTGTTTTGTAGAGAACAATAATTTTGTTTTTGAATCTACAAATAAATATATAGAATTTTGAATTGCTAAATGATTTACAAAACAAGAGTTTTGCTACCTGTTGTGTTTTTCGCTGTGTAAATATGTTTTCTTATAGAAGTAAAAGAGAGAATTTTTGAAAAAAAGAATTTCAAGAAAATTATTAATTATATAAGTTCGTTTCATGTATGTCGTTAGAACGACACAAAAGAAGAAAACAAAAAAGCAAAGAAAAACAAACTTTAAATCAACCAACTTAGTGGCAATTACATCAGTTCTAAATTAATTATAAATATATTAACAGTTTAACAAAAGAAAAGAAAAAAAAAACAATTATGTACTTTTAAGTGAACAAGAAAAAAAATAATATGTAAAACATGTGTAAGTCAAGAATATACAGAAAACAAAAGAAATTATAAAATTCATTATAAGAAGAAAAAGAATAAAACAAAATTAATAAAATGTTGTTTGTGTACTACTATTTTTGAATTTCAAACACTATTCTCGTATGCAAAGTTAGACATATTTCCTAGGTCATAAGGCTGGGCCACACATGCCCATGAAATTCGTTTCGGGCGAGTTTCGCAACTGGTATGTGTGGCCCAGCCCATAGGGCGGCGCGGCGGCGGCAGTGGCCGAATTACCGCATCTGTGAATTGAATTTTACAGTTTTATTTTGTATAATTAATTAATTTACTAATTTAATATTTGATGTGTGTAAAGCTACTATTACACAATGTAAAAATCGTGTCATTTTTGACGTCAGATTTTGTTCTTACGGTGTGTGGACAAAACCTGACGCATGTCGAATATTGACACGATTTTTGAAATAATGTAAAATAATAGTAGCTTAATAGTAGCTTTACTCCTAGTAAAAAATTTTCTGTGACAGACATGATTGTCCCTACACTTCTTCGGATTTCATTTCCTTGGATTGTAGCTGTAGGTTACATTGTTCTGATTTTCACCCTTATTCCGAGTGGCGTTTTTTTCACGACGTGTGTCGTTATTTGAGGCGTTTCATTTTACAAGACTTATTCCCTAACTTCCACGACAGAGTACGACGTCGTCTTTAAGTAGTTTACATTCAATATACGATCCAAACAAACTGATCTACAGCACTGACAGATAAATGGTTGTATCAGTTTTTGTTGTTTATCGTTTCGAAAGAAATTCTAGTTTATATCTTAAAAATGAATATTGAATAATGTATCAATGTTTTAGAGTAGTGATGAAGACGTGGTCTTAGGACAAACTGATCTCCTTCGCATTCCGTAAAAGAAAACGCGTTAAACGCCTTACAGAATACCAGTGAAATTTCTCGACATGCCATTCGTCGTACACTAATGGGATCCATAAGGCGTTTAACGACAACTAGCGTTTAACGACGGAAACACGGCACTCGTATATCTAAATTCAAAGTGGAGTGTTTTAAATCGTCGTAAACGCCACTCGGAATAAAGGTGAAAAGGCTAACCGGACTTAACCCTTTCAACTGCTATACCACAGTTTATTTCTGCGGAACTAAACGTATCGGCCATGCAATTAGATCAACTCAACACGAATTAGCAGTTAATGGCACATGCATGAATTCCAAAACAAAAAGACCGTCTCCCTACGGTATTCATCGTTTGAAATATCATCAAATTACAAGAAACAAAATGTTAGCTCATCTACATGCTGATTAAGTCATAATGCCGACGATGATAAATCGAAGAAGAAATAACGGCAGAATCTGCTTTCATGGCCACTTCCCGCTCCCAGTTACAAACCGCACTGCATTCGTTAAACACCAAAATGGATTCCGGAAGTGCGAGTAAATTCAATATCGCTTTGCAGCAAATTATAGATGATATAGTATTGGTATAAATAAATATACATACTTAATACAAATTATAAATTTAAACAACTTATTCCTTTCAGCGCGAAAGCAAGAGTTCAGATGCAGACATAAAAGCAATTGAAGAAGAAAACGCACAACTATATAAGAAAAAAATCGATTTGATGGCGAAATGGGACCAACGTTTGACAGTTAACAAATCCATAGTTTCCGTTAAAGATATGCTTTCGCGACTAAAATCTTTCAATCAATCTCGACTTGAATTAAAGGAACTTGTAGCGATGCGTAATAAAGAACGTTTACGTGAAGTAGCTGAATTAACGGCTTCAAGTAAACACAAAATTCAAGAAGTGGACCATTTGATGGAACTGGTAAATTGTTTGGAATTAATTGTTACTAAGTGTAAATTATCAAATTATCTTTAGCCGTATAACGAAGTGGAAGAGAAAATTTCCGAAATGGAGAAGGAAATCATTGCTAACCGGGCAAAGATAAACGATTTAACTCGGCAACATGCTGAACTCAGCAAATACTATCATGAAAAATCTGAAAATGTTTTAAACGTGATGGTTTTGAAATCCATTGAGGAAGAGCAGAAGTGTGTTTATTGTGAATGGTTGTGTTTTATATAATTTATGTTTTTTTTTTAATTTTAGGAAATTATTAGAGGAGCTCAAATAGGATACAGAGCTGAAAGGAGCAAATTTCCATTATCGAAGATGAGAAATTACTTGAGTTTAATATAAATTTCAAAAATAAAAAAAATAAAGAGGTACATTAAACGTGCAAAAGATATTTTTTTTATCTATATATTTTTATGAAGATTCCGACTGATTCATCATCAATGCTCAACATAAACCCTTTACTCTAGATGTAGACAAGCACTAAGGAGGGATTTTTCGAAATTCAACCCCTAAAGAGGTAAAAGGGGGGGTCAAAGTTTGTATTGGAACATTTTTATTTTTAATCCGATTGGAAAAGAAAACTGCTTTCTCCGATTTTGGAAATTCAACCCCTAAAGGTGTAAAAGGGGGGTCAATATATGGGAAAATTTGTATTTTTCATCCGATCGACTTCAAACTCAGTTTATATACTCTCTATGAGAAATAAAGAAAACTAATTTCTCCGATTTTGGAAACTCAACCCGTAAAGGGTAAAAAGGTGACTCAAAGTTTGTATGGGAACATTTTTATTTTTCATCCGATCGACTTCAAACTCGGTTTGTGTACACTATTATATAAAATAAAGATAATTAATTTTTCCGAATTTGGAAATATTGCTGGAGCCCGAGTTATTGGCGTTGACCCTTTTTAAGGCGCCCCAATCTCTGTCGCAGTTGAACACGATTATCGCTTCATCCAAAGATATTCAAACGAAATTCTGTAAGAATGGGACACATAGCTAGAAAGTGGTGCACATGCTCACGATATTTCCGCTTGAATATGTAGCATAGTATAGAAAGATCTGGGCAGTGTGGGATTTAATTAAGGTCTAAAGATGGTGCTCATCATATCGGTGTAATTGCCTGCTAAGAAATATAGAGGGGTTTATCTCCCCTTCCGTCCCTTAGTAAAAAATGCTTGTATTATGTGCTTTTAGAAGAATCCGTTATTATTTTAGAATTGCGTACTTCTCCCAAAGCAGCTTCTTTAAGTTTTTGAATTATCATCATAAGCCCGAAACGTCTGCCTACCTTAACAACCCAATGAATGGAAGTTGGCGTGAGCATTCATTCATTCATTTTTCATTCATTTTCAAATGGTCCGCTTGTCCATTAAGTGGATCGCGGGTGTATGTTGCTCGAGTGGACTCTCCATAGCTCTCGATCCTCCGCCAACGACTCCAAATCTAACAGAAGAAGTTTTGAAAACTAAATGTACCTATAGAAAAGCGTATGTACATATTTGATGAAGCTTTCGAAAATCCAGTTTTCAGTGTGAATAGGGTATAAGGTTGGTAATCCTACTCAACACCTAAAAAAGTCAGTGGTATTTATGTAACACGTGTAATATCAGCTTGTTCAAAAAACAACAACAAATATTCTTCACAATAATTAACTTTATTTCACATAAAAAAAAATTTCAAAAAGATAAAAATATGCTTTAAAATATATATGTATATGTATAATAAATCGTAAATGTTTATGTCCTTGCGTTGTAAGCATATGAACACCTTTATGATATGAAAAAGAAATATCAAACACAAACACGCACAAGTAAATTTTGTTTAATAAAAAAATGACAATCAAATAAAACAATATTTTTCTTACAGATACAGTTTTTATTCAAACTGTACGTAAAGTGTCTTCGTAGCACTGGCTATGTAAAATGCACACTCCCGCACTTCCTTCATATATGCCTCTATAGCTGGAGAATCTGCAGTATTAACCGCATTCTGCAAATGTTCACATTCCCGCTGAATTCGCACATTACAGAGATTAAGCTGTTGCAGCGCATCACGAATCGCTTCATTGTAGTTGGGCTGGAATGGGAAAAAGTGTTGATTTATTAAAATTTGTACAAACCCTTTATCCAATCCGTGCTCATCACTTTACTTACAGTTCTAAAAATGGCTGTCAATTCATCGACAGCCACCCGAATGCGTTCGGCACATGGTACAAATGCGTCCTTTGTCGATGTATCTAGCATGGCGTTCCATAGTTCTTTTAGGCGTCGCGTAACCAAGTCGGTTCGATGTTTTACTTCCTCGCCAAAGGGTTTATCGCCCGCCATTTGATACATACTTGTCGTGGTACGACAATCTGGTGGTTTTGTGTACGTAACTAATCGCCTTTCATACATGCTAGCTGGTCTTTTAGCTGTCGATTGATTACTACTCGAAGAGCCATCTAAGACCGGTTCATTTTCTGTTTCGGCTCCATTCAAATCAATGCGCCTAAGAAGCATTAAACAACAACAACAACGAAAAATCATAAAAAAAAAAAAATATAAACAAAATCAAAAAGTAAAAAAGTAAAATAAAATCTCACAATGGTTCATCGTAAATATTAAAATTAGCTCCGGGGATTTTCGATTTCAATTGGGAATTTTCGGTCGAAAGCTTTTCGACAACCGTCTTCAATTGATTGATTTCGGACTCGTATTCGTTGAGCTTTTTACGCAATGTTTGCATTTCATGAACGTCAGCTGGATGTGTACCAAGCATTGACGAATGGTGATTCTATAGGAGAGTTTAAAAATAATAAATAAACAAAAAAATCATAGCAAACGAAACTAAGAACAAATTAAATTACTAGCAACTAACAAAACTAAAATGAACTGCGTTAACTACATGTTAAACTAAACATTTACCCTTTCGGTTAGTTTTTTGTATACAAGTTATATATTTCACATAAATGACTCGCTTTGAATAACAATGTTATTGTGGTATCACATCATATGCAATGCTTACAGTATTATTTCTTTATAAATAAATATAAATATTTTTTTCTTAATGATAACATACAAGTTGTCTATATAAATACTATTTCTAATTAGGTTAAATTATTGTAAACAAAACTTGTGAACAAAAAATGGTTTGAACACATTTCAAAGAGTAAGCTGTTTTCTTTCTACTGTTATTGTATATTTATGCTATAAAATAATGATCTAACCTTTCGCAGAAGTAATATAAAACGTATGATTAATGTAGATACTTAAATTGAATGGCGGAACGACTATATAAACCAATCTGCAAATCAATCGCTTAGAATACAGCTCTTAAAATCATTTTCAAGCTACAACTTCTCTTTAAAGACGCAATGCAGGAGTTTTTACGACTGATTTTTAACAGAACCTATCGTTGGGCGCCCTTTTTTAAGCTTTTTATTTCAAATATGTATTTATTGAAGACATTTTGTTTGAAACATCATGAAACAGCCTTTTCGATCTTGTACATGCACAATGCGCATCAACGACAGAAGTGGCAAATATTGTTAGGTGGCATTTTTTGTATTTTCTTCTTTTTGATTAAGCCATTATTATAAATGATTATCGTACACCACTCGTATAAGAGAAAAATAGATAGACGCAATGCTGCCGTACATTTTATTTAAACAATTGTAGATTGTAATAGTGAAAGCGCTTTGGAGTAATGCCATCCAAAAATTGGGCTTACAATAAATATTTAATGCGATCCAACTATTAAAAATAAGGAAGGTAGCGGTACAATAGCCATAGATTCCAGATTGTTTTATTCATCCGTTCGTTTAGAGTACAAGATTGACCTAGGATATATTTAAAAGTTATTCACCGATAATGAATGATGGTTAAAGTCGAACTTTTATTACAAAAACCAGCATTCTATTGGTTGTATGTATCCCATTTAATTATTCTGTCTAGGTTTCCCTTAAGAATGATTTTTAAACGAAAAGCTTGATGACAAAATCTGTCCAATATCAAGCGCAACCATCTTCACTAGAATAATGCGCGAGGACTTTTCGGTGGGGTCAGCGCTTCCTTATCAAAGATTTTTTTACAGTGAAAGACAAAAATTCAAAGGTTTGGGTACCCGACATATTAGCTAGCTTTGTAAACACAAAAACTCAATTCATTCGGTCGATCACCCACGATAGGCACAACGAATTTGTTTGTTTAGAAACCATTGACTGTAAGATAACTTAATAAACGATGGATGCTATTGGTCGAATACTGAACAGTGTAAAATGTTCGAAAAAATAACCACTTTGCAAAGAAATGTTGGTCATGCGTTCTGCTGAAAAAGCGTGGAACGACCGGAAAGCACATTACGGGTGAGAATGTTAAATAGGTTAAACAGCAAACTAAAACGAGTAACGCATTAATCTGCAAACGAACATCAAAGAATAACACAGACCTTATTACTGGACAAATCTATGCCGCGCTGACTATGTTTTGCTTGCTTTTAAAAAGAACACAGAATTAAGACGCCGAGCCAAATATAAATATAGGAAGAACAGTCGCTCAATTTAACATTTCTGTAGAGCACGGAGAGAAAGTCGAGCTTTTTTCTCTAGAAATGTCTATTACTTTCATTTCCACTGGCAATCCTTTTAAACCCCACCCGACGGATGAAAATAATCGCCTAAAAGAGGAAGGCAATAACATTCAGAGCGGAATGCATCTTAGTTGACAACTTCATCTAGTAGATCGATAACGAACAACTACTTAAACTAGAACACGACATTTTATAATTCTTTCAGCTATTTTTCTACTTACGTCAATATTAAAATAAAAATAAAACGAATTGAATAAATGGAAAAACAACAACTTTCCTCCAAAGGAATTCACAAATTTGGCGCTAAAACATGTCTGATGTCTTCTAGGTTGATTTAAAATAATTCTCTAAATGCATTAATCTATTACATATATGTACTATATAAACAAAAAAATGCAAAACTATTCCTTTAACTGAATCAAATCCCATTGCTATCTGTTACAAACAGGAACACTGCAGTTTTGAGACTAAAACTTTATTATGTAATTAGACATCTAACCGAAACTATTATTGAATTTTAGAATTTTCTGTCGCATGTGATTTACCTGTTGTACAATGGAAGCAACTGGTGCGTAGTCTTCATCTGATGCAACAGGATCGTAGATCGGTTCATCATCGGAGAGATTCGGGTCTTCACCAAATAGTGTCTGCTGCGGTTGGTTTAGGCTATCGAGTGGCCGCAGATTTGCCATGTTCTGACGGCGTCGTGCGTCTATGAGTACATCGGTCAGTAGCCCAGCGAATTCGAGTGGGCTGAAGCGAGCTAGTTTTTGACGACCCTGCGTGAGTAAAATTGCGCATAAGAGAAATGGTGTGCATGGAGTGATTGGAATCTATTTTACCTGATTTCGTGTGGCACTTAGAAATGGATTTGCTGGCAGAAATGGAACTGCAACGTTTTCTGGATTCAACGCGGTTGTAGCCCATATGGCTTCACTCTCTCTTCGGTCAACTTCATCGTACAGGTCCATGACAAGTTCCTCGAACATCTTATTTGGCACAAGTTGCAGTCGACCGCGAGCAATCTTCAGCTGTTCACTTATTTCTGAGTTATTTGAGTCAGGGATGATAATGTGCTTTCCGTTCTTTGAAAAATACAATCAATACATTTGCAAGCACAACGCTGTGATATAACTTACAGCATGATCTGGTTTCTTGCCTCCCAAGAATTGAGTTATACGATCTGTGACGTCGTACATAGCCTCTACAAGTCGCTCAGCTATAGTATTGTGATTATTTGCCTTTGCCACTTCATAAGGGGTGTTTCCATTTCCATCTAGTGCATTCAAATCGGCTCCATAAATAATGAGCAGCTCAATCTGAGAGGCCTGTCCAAATTTCGCGGCCACATGCAATGGATTTGATTTCTTCTCCTACAAAAACCAAGGTTATTCTCTGCACCCAAACCTTCCTACTATCCATCCTTACCTCATGAAAGAAATTGGGATCAGCTCCTTGAACTAATAAGCGAAGAGAGGTCTCTAGGTTACTTGTACGAACACTCGCATGTAACTGCTTGCTAAGTTCAGTTTCTAGATTCCCATTGAAGCTCTCATCGTCCTGGAGATTCGGTTTCAGCACAAAAGCCAAATTGACATGCTTCGCTTTTATGAAATCCGATTTAGTTGGATGAAGTGAATCTTTTGGTGAAGGTTTCCTTCGGGCAGTTGCTTTTCCAGTTGAATCTAACAAACAATGTTCCCACACGCTGTTTGCACCATGTGCATTGAGAGAATTAACAAAGTTCAAAACAGATGGACACCAAGTGCCTTGACGTAGAGATTTCACTACTGATATATGACGACCCAGACTGCGATGCACCGAACAGCAATCGGAACAGAGAAGTATTCCACGATTTACTGACGCCCATGATGGATCTAAAATAAAGGTGATTTTAATATACACTAATAAAAGATTCTATTGAATTTAGGTACCAGACGCTCCACAGTCACCACAAATTTCCGCTTGCAAACGAGATTTGCCACGGGACATTCTGATAAATAAACGATCCTTGTTTGCAAAACACATTCACATCATTTTACACAACACATATATTAACCGAAAAACAACAATTTATGATTTAAAATTAATTAATAAATAGAAAATAAAATAAATAAAAGTTTATTTATCAGAACCAATTTTTCGCTTTTTGACAGAGAGAGAAGTGGAGAGATTTCTGTGGGAATTGTCAAAATTATTTTCATCCATTGAACTGGCAGTATCGAGTTTTCTCGGTATAGGCACTGCCAGGCCACAGGCTATTCGACTTTTTCATATTTTGTAGGCACTGTTCACATTTACACTTTTAATGACGAATGGAAGTTGCAAATTGATCTCCAAATTATGAGGAACTTAAATAAGACGTACCTATAGAATCGGAGAATTTCGGAAATTAAATTACGAAAGTGAATAGAAATCGACACAAACAACTACATAGAGTCTCGAAATTGTCAAGCGGAGTGTAGTTCTTGCAATTGCGTGCTTAACTTCACTTTGCTGAGATAGATGTTCAATAAAACACTCCTAATAAATAGTAAGTAAATAGATAAATAGATTATGGTAGACGTCAAAGCCAAGCTTAAAAAAGAAAAAGAAAAGGGATAATGTGAAACAAATAATAAATGGAAATTATCTATCTATCTAAATAAATTGTGTCGCTGACACAAGCTAACGATTGGATAGATTCCCGATAAATGTCACTTTTTTTTTAATCCGAGAGAATTCTCTCACAGCGGTGTAAAATAACCTAAAAGTACGGGAACGCATATAATGTTTTAGAAACGTACATTTTTCAACTACAAGTCAGCAAAATAAAGCACGAATTATTCTTTCTTTTCAGTTGTTATTTTTACGTAATATACTTCCATTCGCTCCAAACACGAAAACTTAGGTACACAAACGATCGGTTGTAAAAAATAGGCCAGGGTCTATAACTCTATAGAAACCTGTTGAGCCCACTATTTAATTTATTATTTGCAATCTAAATTTGAATGCATTCCTTATAATGAAATCCCATAAATTTTAACCAAGTGATCATCCCCGCAGCTGGCCAGTTGCAGCCCTGTAATGTTGGGCCTAAAGTGTAGTTTCCTCACAGTCAAGTGATGGGCCTCACTGTAAAGAAAACCAATAAATACTTTCAAAATGTGCTTCTTTTCTAACTCACTTCTTATTAATCGTGTGCAGCTTCTCCAAATTTTCATTAAACAAATACAAATGAATAATTCCAGTTTCAAGACCAAGTGCCATCAAATATTCTCCCTGCTTATTATTCCAAAATTTATGTTCAAATGCAACTGCCGTCACAGATTCGTTCTTCAATTCGAGCGTACGCACTGCGTACCAGTTTTTAAGGCTTGTTTCGGTACAGGTTTCACCCTTTGTCCAACAAATTACCTTTCCATCTCGCGATGATGTTACAAAATACTTGGAATCGTGTGACCAGTCACATGACCATATAATACGAGTATGGATGCCGTTTGAGCTGTCTGATGAGGCGACTTGTGTGAAAGAAAACTGTTCAGGATGACCCGTGTCCTCAAAGAGCGTCCACCGTCTGTCTCGGGAGACAGAGAGTAGGTACTTGCTATCGGGGGAGAATCGCATTTGTGTGACTGTTAGCTGGTGAGAGTGAAGTTTCTGACAATACTTCCATGTCTTGGCGTCCCTAGAATTGAAGATATTATTCAAATTTATGTAAGACATGTTAGAAAGGGGAGTAACCTACCAGACAATAATGTCTGCATGCTTGGCATTAGATGCCCTACACGACGTAGACACCATCTTACTATTAGGCGATGGGGATAAGGCAAATATTTCATATCCATGTCCGTACGCCTTTTGAACCTCTGGCCAGAGGGTGTTTTGCATTAGAGTTTCTTCTAGAGGCGGTGTTATCAGCGTCACTGGGACAAAGTAGTTCTCTGGGAATTGGTCCTTTACAGACTTCTGTTGGGACGATTCTTCAAGCGAGTAAACCGCTTTGTTGGATAGGCCCAGAGAAGGAACTGAAGCACCTTTCGGTAGATCTGAAATGAGAATTTTTTTGAATTTAGGCTACAGCTCGGGGTGGAGGGGTGCTCTATTACCCTCTTTAATAGTGTCGCCTTCCAGGTCATCAGTGGTGTTGGTTATTCGGCGGAAGTTTTGAATAAAATTTTCTGTCGTTTGGAAGTATCGAACAATCTTCTCCTCAGCGGCGCTGGCAAATCTATAGCGCGACAGTACTGCTATAGCTTGCATATCATACCCATGCACCTGTGGACGAGCCAGTTCATGCCAGGTTACATCACATACATCTGCACGAACCCACGGGGCATGTACTCTAGTAGTTTGATCAGCCGAAACGGAAAATAACAGTGTGCCTTCCGGATCCCACCCTATATCACGAACCTCTCCAAAGTGTCCGCTACAAACAATGCTAGGCGTCCATATAGAATCATTTTCATCAGACTGGTTCCATATATGGAAGCCACCTTGGAAACTGTGACCGAGGATGGATCTGCCATTCTTGGAGAACTTTCCCCCGAAGAAACCCAAAGAATTACCACCAACTCCACCGACACGAACTTTCTCCATCCAAACGCCATCGTCAGTCGGTTGCCAAATTACGATTGACTTGTCGATGGACGCAGAAAGAAGCTGCAGACCCTTATTACTGCTATGCCAATGAATACCATAAACCCAACCTTCATGCCCATACAGCACTGATTCTAAGCTCACGGCAAACCATTTATCTGAAGCCGCTTGGATAATCTTTTCTTCTACGCGAATCTCATCCTCAGTAATGTTTAAAATGTCAACTTTGTTGGCTTTCACTTCTTCTTCTGTTCTGGGAGATATCCTCCATAACCGTATGAAATTATCTTGCGAGGAGCTACTTAGTAGTAGATCCCCCTCTTTGGTTTGAACAAAATCCAACCCTCGAACCCAGTCCTCGTGTCCTATTAGCTGATGGATTCTCTCCATAGATCTACCAGCCACATTTGTCCATAGTGCCACACTATTGTCATCAGAAGAGAATGCCAGAAGCAATTGATCCGAATTGGGGATTATTGTCAGTCGTATTGAAAAAGAGAAACCACTTCGAAGAAGTATAGTCTGATAGCACTCAAACTCCGATGTCTCCGAATTCATGTACCAGAGTTTGATGGTGGAATCTGAAGACGCTGTGGCAATGGTGAGTTTTTCGTTTACATACACTCCATATAGGGCATTCACTCCACTTTCGTGACCTTTTAGAATGAAACTTTTTGTTGCTCGCGGATTTGATATATCCCATAGAATGGCCAAGCCGTCATCGGAGCCAGAGAGAAATTCTGTTTCTAAGCTACCAGCAGAGCGAGCGATCCATTTAACCGTTGTAACGCGTTTGGTATGTTGAACGAAGTTTTGAGTTATCTTCACTGATCCATTGTGCTAATGAAATCGAATTGCAATTGATAAGCTGGTGTGAAATATAAATATGTAAACATAATACTAGTACTTCAAACTCACTTCGGGATCAAATATTGCGATTGAGTTGCATGCTGCAAAGATTATTAATCCATTATTTCCCCAATCAGCACTTTCTGGAGTTCGGTTACATGCCACCGATGTGTAAATATTTTCTACTTGCATTTTTCTTCTGAAAAATATCCGAGAGTTTAGTAAATTTGTTTTGGAAACGAGACAATCGGCGTTTTTCGTAAACGAAAACTTCACGTGGATGATAAAATGTCAAAAACATATGTTTCATTTCGGACAAAATAGCGGCATCTACAGTGGAGTAGCCAACGTAAGGAATAAAAAAGAATGCAACGAATTTTGTTGTTCATAACATTTTTGTTTGCATACTTCTTGGGTTTACTGTGGTGCTAAGGTAAAAAGTATTGAAAATAGTTGTTGTAATCGCAAAATAACGACTTTTTGTGTTAAATAAAGCATTTTTTACTTATGGGAAGGATCCGCTCCATCTAGGCGGGATGGGATTATGTATTAAAAATAAAAAAGTTTGTGGACGAGTGTTGTACAATCTCTAACTGATCTATGAAAAAATAATGTACCTAATTAGTTAGGTACCTAAGTGCATGGCGAAATAGGCAGATTTTTTAGTTTACAGAGAAGTTTCGTTCGTGCAAAAGTTTTTATGAGGAATGATGATAGACTAATAGGCCTGAGATCCGGACTAACCCACATGAGAGCATTCGCCTGCCTTGGGTATAAAAACTACTTTTACTTCTCTTCATAACAAAGGAATGAACACCAGATCTAAACAGCTCTTTGGGATTTATCTTTAGCACTCGCGGATTTGTACAGTTTGAAATTATGTAAAGGGTGTCCCATAAATCAAAATTGTCGCATTTGGGGTTCAGAAAACCCACGAGTAATCGTTGAGAAACAAACATCCACAACGCGTGACTGTTTAGTGCGGATTTTGGGCTGGAGGCATTATCGGACCATTCTTCCTCGAAAATGCGGCCATGATAACCCAGTTTTTAGTGCCTAAATTACAAGATATGGATGTGACCAACATGTGGTTACAACAAGACGGTGACACATGCCTTACAGCCAGAGAAACAATTCAATTACTGCATTCCACACGATTAGGAATCGGCCGTTTTCGCGATCAGAATTGGCCATCCAAATCTTGCGATTTAACGCCATTGGACTTTTTCTTTGGGGGTTTTTGAAGCCAAATGTCTATGCAAACACGCCCACGATCACTAACGCTTTGAAAGAGGAAAATGGGAGGTGTATTAATGAAATTCAACAACATTTATGCGAAACGGTCATAGAAAATTTTAATAAAAGAGTACGTACTTGCCAGCAAAAATATTCCATACATAACCCCAATCTGTATACTCTATGAATCAATAAAAAATGTAAGCTTTCTAATTAAAAATCTGTATTTAAATTTATTGGACACCATTTACATAGCAGTTTACAAGCAGTTTATCTCTACCTACTTTGTAAAATTTTAAATTACGCAATGAAAATTTAACGTCTGTTTTTAATCTTTATTCTAAATTTGACATACCTATATTAGTGTAAGTATAAATAAATGTAAGTACAAATTTTATATTAACTTCAGAAACAATCGGCTTCTTGGATGGTACATAGAAGAGAGAGATCTTACACGAGGAAAAGTTTGACAGCTCCATTTTGGGTGAGTTGAAGTAAGTATGTACCTATACCTTTTTGGACTGCCTTCAGGTAGGTACCTCGTTTACTGGGTTCCATCAGTCGATCACCCTGGAAATTGGTTAGTTTCATGATTGATCTGTTTGGATCTGAGTGTGCAGTACCTATACCACTTGAGTTGCCTGGGAAATGAATGTTAGGCAGCAGATGAAGCAACTCGATAGAAATCGTCCATAAGCCAACCGTCATTTTCAAACAGCTTGGCATAATTGAATTTGTTAAGAGTATATCTTTCTAAGCCTTGATGATTCAGAAGATTCTTATATTTTACCACAAAAGAGTCTCCGAGATGCTCGCTTGGCTTTCCTCTATTCTTTCTTACATATTTTTATAGGGATTCCTTATAGGAGTATACCTACATTTACGAGTCGGTCGCTTTTCTTGTGTCTTTTGGCAGGAATAAACAGTTTTCTGCAATTTATTTGAGCAATTCTGAAATTGACCCAATTCTGAAATCCACCAGCACAGTGTTGTTATTCGTACCCCTTGGTAAAATAAGAGGACAGTAAGAAGACATCGCATTATTGAAGGAATGGAAAGATCCTTGACTTTACGGTTATGTTTAGGGGGACCTTAAAATTTCTGAGGTCACTGTAATTATTTCAGTGTATCCCTATATATTGGAGACAATCTGATTTTCTAGGATTTTGTAATTATGTTGCCCTTCCATCTTAGAGATATAAGAGAAAGTTGTCTCTGGTGGAAGGGGTGTCCGATCGATAAATCAAATTAGACAGGCTTGTTTAAGCCAGTGTTTAAATCCTCGGATGATTGGGATCTTCTGCTTATCTTGCGGACTACCGTACTTTGACATGCCTGTACAGTGTACATTCTGTTGGGGATATTTGAAAATTGGGATTAATAAAGTGATATAGGAAGAAAATTGGAAAAAGGATGTCTCTAACTAAGGTTAAATTCTTGAGCCTTGATAGGTCAAACCACATCTATCAACTCGGTTGGATAACCTTCTTCCTTCTCTCGCCATACCGGTACCGTAGCTGTTATGGTACCTTTAAGCTGCCCTCCCTACTCATGAATGAGCAGCACCATCGTTGCCACCCGCTCACTTGTGTGACAGCCTCTACGCTTTTAACAACTAAAAATTCGGTTGAAGTTGAGAACTACATTTTTTCACCGGAGGAAACACAACAAGTCTTTCTCGAAGCTGGATGCTGACTCAAACTCCATCATACACATATTTTTACAGCTCGAATTACAGAGTTCTTGTACTCAACACTAGTTTATAGCATCCAATACATTTTGTACTATCTCTATCATCAATATAGGGACAACGACCACACCCACCTATATAGACAAAGAGATAATATTCTTATCAGCGCCGAAAATTGAAACTTATTTCTATTTATTTTTACAATTAATAGATTAAAACAAAATTACTTCTCAGACAATGTGCGTTACCAAATGTATTATCATCCTCTCCGCGAAGCTACATATAGCAAGTGGTAAACCGATGCCAGATCACAGGTCAATTCCACTTATCGCATGCTGTGACTTAGAATGTAGTCTAAACCTAAAATTCATTATCTACTAAGGAGCACAGAAAAGCTTACATTTGTGGAACTGCCTTTGGATCCGATTTAGTTCTAAGTGGCTCTCCATTGGATTTACACACAATATAAATTAAGAACAGAAAAAAAGACCGAACAATGTGGAAGTTGAGTAGAAACATACTACCGCGTCGTACTCCATTACAAAGTGTTCGTTTCAATTCAAAGGAAGTGCAAGTCCCATCCTCAGCCGATGTGGTAATTATCGGTGGTGGCTCTGCCGGGTGTCATACGCTCTATCACTTGGCTAAACGCGGTGTACGAGCAGTACTACTGGAACGTGCTAAACTCACAGCTGGAACCACCTGGCATACGGCCGGTTTGGTATGGAGGCTTCGTCCCAACGATGTGGATATTCAACTGCTGGCGAATTCTCGGAATATGTTAATGGGTTTGGAGAAAGAAACCGGACTCGATCCTGGCTGGATACAGAACGGTGGAATATTTATTGCGCATTCAGATGTAAGACGGAAGTTTGTCCGGTCATTGGTAACCATTTATCATTCCCAAGTTCCTTTTATTTTAGACACGCCTGGACGAGTATAAGCGGCTGTCGTCGGTTGGAAATTCCCTGGGAATTGAGAACTACATCCTTTCGCCAGAGGAAACGCAAAAAGTATTCCCTCTTCTCGATCCGAAGGCTTTTACGGGCGCACTCTATTCACCAGGCGATGGAGTTGTAGATCCGGCGATGTTGTGTGCTGCCTTGACTAGAGCGGCTACGAAGAATGGGGCGAAAGTGATAGAGGGATGTCCAGTCGATGATTTGCTGGTGGACAGTTCTTTGACTGGTAAAAAAATAGTTGGAGTTCAAACTCCCTTTGGGGTAATTAAGACTGATACAGTGGTGAACGCAACCGGAGTGTGGGGCAAGGATTTGATCGAGAGACACGGATCGATGCTGCCTCTGGTGCCCATGAAACACGCGTATATTGTCTCGGAGTCGATTCCAGGCGTGCGGGGACTACCGAACATTCGAGATCATGATTATTCGACCTATTTCCGGATACAGGGTGATGCTATATGTATGGGGGGATACGAGCCGAATCCCATATTGCTGGACCCTGTTGAAAAAGATTTTCATTTCGGACTTTATGACCTAGATTGGAGTGTATTCGATGCGCACATAAAAGGCGCAGTAAAGCTCTGTCCCACCTATGCACAGTATGGAGTGAAGAGCACTGTATGCGGACCAGAATCTTTCACGCCTGATCATAAACCACTCATGGGACCAGACACCAACATCAATGGTCTCTTTCACAACTGCGGATTTAACTCCGCCGGCATGATGTTCGGCGGAGGATGCGGGGAGCAGACTGCTCTGTGGATCATAAACGGTCAACCAGATCTACCAATGTTCAGCTTTGATTTGCGTCGCTTCACTGATGCCCAAAATCGCCACACGGAGTGGACGAAGGAAAAGTCTCACGAGAGCTATGTCAAGAACTACAGTATGGTGTTTAAACACGATCAGCCACTTGCTGGAAGAAATTTCCAGACAGATCCTCTGCATGCTGACATGCTGTCTTACAACGCATTTATGGAAGAGAAACAGGGGTGGGAGCGTCCTGGCTTTTTTGTATTAAATCAAAGAGCCGATGCGCTTCCCTACGACTGGTATGGCAGCTATGAGTACAAGCGAATTGAGGATTCTGCATATGAGAAAGTGCTCGATGGGGATCTCAAATATGGAAGCTTCTCGGATCATCATGTCTTGGTTAGTCTGATTTTCATATACGAAAATTCCATGTAATTGAACATTCTGTTTTGTTTATTTTCTTTCTTGGTTGGACGGTGCTGACAGATCGGAGAAGAGGCACTTGCTTGTAGAAACAACGCGGCTGTGTTCAACATGAGCTATTTTTGTAAATTATTTTTGGAGGGTCCACAGGCTAGGGAAGCTGCCGATTGGATATTCACGGCCAATACTAATCGGGATGTGAAAAAGTGAGTATGGGTGGGGACTTTAAATTAGAGCCATAATTGTGTTTATGGAGTAGGAATGACAGTTGGGAAATGTCTGTAATTTTCTAGTGAAGTGCTAATTGTCATCAATTAGTTGTGGATCATGGCTTCTTTTGCATCAATTTGTAGAGTCAGTCCTGAGGAGCCATTGTACAAAAACAACAGATTTATTAAACAAATAGAGGCATAAATACTATCTCTAGATGTGGACCGGTCAGCTTTTGGCTTCCAAAGATTAGAATGTTAATTTTTAACGTCCGGAAACCTTTTTTTTTCAGAACAGTATACACATGCGCTTTAAATGATCGCGGCGGTGTTGAGGCAGACGTAACGATATCCCGCTTGGAGTCCGGTACCGGTGAAGTACACAATCCTAAATTTGATGGACAGGGCTACTACATTGTTGCTGGAGGCGCCTCAGCGTATTACACATACACATATATTCTATCGGAAATTCGCAAAAGAGGTCTTAGCGCCACTGTACGCGATGTTACGGCAGATTTGGGTGTCATTTCAATTCAAGGTCCAAAAAGTCGAGAAATCCTCCAAAGAATCATAGACTGTGATTTATCTGACAGTGATGTACCATTCAACAGTACACTGCTGGCGAAAGTACGCGGTATAAATGGGAAAGACACGCACAATGTGCGATTGCTGCGCGTAAGTTTCGTAGGAGAACTCGGCTATGAGTTGCACGTTCCAAAAGAGTACTGCTCAGAAGTATATAGATCCGTTATGAAAGCTGGGGAATCCAACGACCTAAAAAACGCCGGTTATCGAGCATTGTACTCTTTAAGTAGCGAAAAAGGATTCCATCTCTGGAGTTTTGACTTGCGGCCAGATGACACACCAATTGAAGCAAATCTGGGCTTCACCTGCCGCAAACAAGGAGAATACAAAGGCAAGGAGGCTATTGATAAACAGCGCAAGGAGGGCATCAACCGACGATTGGCTTACTTTACATTAAAAGACCAAGTTCCAATTTGGGGATTGGAGGGGGTCTATCGAAACGGCGAGCCCATTGGATTCCTGCGGCGCGCGGAATATGCGTACTCTCTGGAAAAGTCCTTGGGGCAAGCGTATGTCACTCGAAAAGACGGACAACCCATCACTGCTGAGTATATTAAAACGGGAAAATATCAAATAGACATTATGGGTAAAATGCACGACGCGGACTGTCATCTCCGAAGTCCTTTTGATCCCGAGAGTAAACGAATTTTCGGAATTTATGAATAAACGGTTCAATTTTTTTTTTTTTTTTGTAAATAAAAGGAGAACAAATTTATTTTAATAGTTTCATATTCTAGGAACCTCCTTTCACCATTGACTTTCATCGCACACATTCGGTGAGCTGAGTGGTTATATTTCAAGTGGTTGTTTATGGATTTCGTGTACACATTGGTCAACCTCTTTATTTTCCCACTGGAATCCCGGACACTTGGTTAATTCCAAATTCATATGATAAATTATGAGTGCAGCCACAGGAGGGATTGTGACCGAGAGGGTGTCAATATTTCACTTTCATATCTTTGTGCATTTGAATGGCATACGCTCTGCGGGTTACTATTGTGCAATATGAGTTCAGCGCACTGATGGCAGAATTGTTGTTTAGTAATTAGAGTAGGGCAGTAGTTCGTGTTAATGAAGCAATTTATTAAATCTCTAATTCTAAGAAGCCATTCTGGACAGAGTAGACAGACTGTCGCCTTGCAGTGCGCAGACTGTGTGGAGCTAGACAAATTGAGATACATATTTGAAAATTTAATGGCAGTTATCATGACACGAGTATTACAAATAAATAATGTAAAATATTTCTTGCACCGTTTGAGGAAACCTAGAGATTTCGCAACATTCTTCGCGGCTTTGTGTCATGGGCGCACATACCTATGATGTAAGTTACAAATAATAACCACTGAAGGCTATACGGCAGATCCTGGAGAAAACCCAAGAAGTCCAAATCGATACTCAACATCTCTTTATCGCCGCATATGACAGCATTTATAGAGACGAGCTATACAGAGCCATGTCTAGTTTCGGCATCCCTGCCAAACTTGACAGATTGTGCAGAATGACGATGGAGAACGCTCGCTGCTCCGTAAAGGTCGGAAACAATCTCACCGATACCTTTGATGTCAAAAAAGGATTTAGACAAGTAGATGCGCTGTCATGTGACTTTTTCAACATCATTCTCGCAAGCCAACACCAGAGGCACAATTTTCCAAAAGTCAGTGCAACTACATACTTGCATACGCTGACGACATCGACATCATTGTCGCTGAACACAGCGAGCTGTCACTGGTACGTTACGTTTGCAAGTATTAGCGGCAAAAATGGGTTTAGTGGTGAATGAGGGCAAAACAAAGTAGGTACATGCTGTCAACAAGGGACACACAACATCGACGAATCGGACAGAACGTCACGATAGACAGCTATAACTTTGAGGTAGTTCGGGACTTTGTTTACTTCGGCTGCGCTATTAACTCTGAAAATGACATCACATCAGAAATCAAGCGAAGAATTACACTTGCCAACCGCTGTTACTTTGGCCTAAGAAGGCAATTGATAAGTAAAGCCTTGTCGAGAAACACCAAGGAGACTCTATATAAGACCCTCATCATCCCAGTCCTGCTTAATGGTGCAGAATCATGGACGTTATCAAAGGCGGATGAAGATCTCCTTGGTCGCTTCGAACGCAAAATTCTTTGAGTGATTTTCGGTCCCGTTTGCGTTGACGGGCTTTGGAGGAGGAGATTTAACAGCGAACTCTACGAGCTGTACAGCGATATCGACCTGGTCATCAGAAAGGTACCTACGTATCAGCCGACTAAGATGACTAGGACATGTAGAGAATGGACACCAACGCTCCGGTCCGAAGAGTCTTCGATTCCAACCCGGAGGGACAACGCACTCCTCAACCACTTGGAGTGCGCAACTGGAGGCGGTTAGCCAAAGATCGTGCTAACTGGGCAGGCGTGTTGGTTGAGGCCCAGGTCCACCCCGGACTGTAGCGCCATCTAAGTAAGTATAAGTAAGTAAGAAGACTAAAATGTTCTTTTTCGAGGGGGAGGAAGAAATAAAAGATAAACAAATTTATTCCACGGCGGTTTCTTACAAACTATAAGACTGCGCTAGTGGGATAAAAACAGTAAGTTGTTGTCGCCCTCGAAAGTTAAATTGGTTGACAGTTTCCAACTTAGTAGATATTGGAGAATCCTAAGACCAGTGCAGTGAAATAAGCAGAAACGATTACTTATACAAAACATCGGGATAACCGTAACTGCAAGTATAGGTACAGTAGGTACGCCAAGCGCTTCATAGATTTCCATACGCAAGAAGCCCGTGATTTCTAAACGCAATAAAGAAAAGAAGAAATATTGCAATCTTCTGATATATAAAAATGTAAATTACGATTCATTCATTCATTCAGTGAATCATCAACGCCAAAACTCTTGCCATATTTCGAGATTCAACCTCTAAAAGGATAAAATGGGGGTCAAAGTTAGCATGGGAACATTTTTACTTCTCATCGGATCGACTTCAAAATTGGACTTTGTATGTACTCTATAAATAAGAAATTTGATTTGTCCGATTTTGGAAATTTTGTTTATTAGCGATGTCCCGTTTTCCTCATTAAAATCTGGAACGTAAAAGATCATCAGGCATTCTCTAGAGAGACTCAGGGATGAGATGATTATAGATCCGGTCCATAATCTCTCCTCTACCCATATGATGATTTTGAGTCAATGGAGGAGAATCGAGAGTTATGAAGGGGCTACTACACCCACGACCGACTTAATATGGATAAGCGGACGCATTGAAAATTAATGAACGTAAAATAGATTTACTAGGTGCTTCTAAATAAGTGTTGCGTCCTGATTACACGCTATAGAGACATCTGCGTATTGACCACGGTATTTAAAAAGTACCAAAATGTGTCTTATAATAATATGCAACCATTGTATATGCTTAGCCAATTATTATCGAGACAGGCTAAACAAAATAGCGGTTGCTTATTTATCTTTCTATCCAACATGTGATCGCACTTTGAAACAAAAATTATAAAATGTACAACCCTTCACTTTGAGATTGTTTATTCCATACAACGAAATGCGTTCCCAGCCCTTTAACATGACATAATTCCTCATCTTAAATGTTATATCCTATTGTTATCTGCTATTGATATCCTAGAAAGCAAATCCTCAACAAATAAATACGCACGAACCATTTCGTTTGTAAAAACATGCAAACAAAGAATCACGGTAATTTATTTGATTAGGGAAACTTATGTGTTTACATCTTTGTTTTGAACCAAAAGAGTTTTCCACTTAGCGAAGGCGTGTGCTATGAATGGGAAAAAATAAACAGTGGAACTCTGTTATGTCAGAATGGACCAATGAAAATTCAGAATCCGGAAAAATTACCGCCTACATTTGCTAAAAATAGTTCTAGTCTAACAAGTAGAATATCTCAAGTAAAAACTCTTGAACTAGACGACAAATGGTTCAGATGCTACTTATAAGCGATCCTGTCCGTGCGATAGATACCTAACTACAGTTCGTGTGCGTCGAAGTGTGACAAGTTTTTGAAAAAGACAAGCGGTTGTTAAAAATTAAATTAAATTTCATACTCAAAAAATACGTGTGTTAATCAAGTGAAAAGGGAATATACATTATAGTGTTGTAAATAAGTTTTAAAAATAATATACCCGCTATTAAAGAATTAAAAAATATGCCGAAAATAAAACGAGCGGCTAGTCCATTCGATGTTTTCGATGATGACTACGATGAGGATGCCAGTTCAAGCAGTAAGTACCTATACCTACCTATAATAAGTACAGAAGCAATAAGAATGGTGGGCCTTAGTGGCTATGTTGTTAGTATGTTGGACTATTGAACGACGCGTCTCAACTGCCGGAAAAACACAAATTACAAGTTAAGGTTATTTTCACATTTCACTGCGTCGGCAACTCTCGCGAATGTCTGACAAACATCCAAGATCCAAGAGTATAATAATTGTCCTAAGAAAGTCTATGGTCCTGTAAACTGTTTATTTATTTGTTATTTAGCTATAAAAGTGCGCATATGCGAAATAAGTAGATATTCCGGCATTTTGTAAACATTTAATTTATGGTTTCTGGTTGTCAAAGTAGAATACGTTTTAAAAAATTTTAATGTGCAATAACACATCCGACCCTTCGAGTCAGACCCTAAATAACTAGTAGTGAAACCTTTCTTAAGCCCAACATCAGAAGAAGCTGACTTGGTCCCCTCCGAAAATTAGTTACCAAAATGTTTTCTCAAAATGACCTGTTGCGCCACCTATTTATTTATTTATTTATTTAGTTGTAGGTTGCTGTGGTACCAATACCAACAGAAATGTTTTCGGCTAAAATTTGGAACATTAATTTTTTGTTAGAAATAAAATTGGCCGTTTCCCTATCTATTTTCTCTTTTACGGCATTTTGTATGTATAATAGGTCTTAGTAAAAAATACGTTAATTTTCGAATACCAATCTTCCATAAATTGATTTGGCATACATAATCATTCCATGTCATTTTGTATCAAGAATCAATCGTCAGAAATTTGTTTAAATCCTTTATTTGCAGAATTTAAATATGTAAGTTTCTATTTTCTCTCTTTGAAATTATTAGGCCTCAAGTAAGAAGCCTCTCCAGTTGGGCAAGTACTTAGTATGCTGTCTACAGTTGCGAAATCCAAGTCAGTTGATTTTCCCTTCTACTTGTGTGTTCCAATTAAAGCGAAGTCTTCCTTTACTCCGGGTTAGACTCGCAGACTTTATGGGCCGGAGAATATCTCCATCCGCTCTATATATTCTATATCCATCTTAGACGACTGATGTAAGTACAATTATTTAGACCTGGTCGATATCGCTGTACAGCTCGAATCGATCGTCTTTCTCCTCCGAAGCCCATCAAAGCAAATGGAACCATACATTTTATGAAGAATCTTTCTCTCGAAGTGACGGAGGATATCTTCATCCGCTTTATAGATACAGTCCAAGTTTCAGCGCCATATAGCGCTGACAAGAGATGTTATTATCAGAATTGATAGAAGAGCCGAGGTATAGGTGATCCTATTACTATCGCAAAGTTGAAACTCTCGACTGCGATGGTTTATCCTATTCGTCGATGCTGGGTTTTGCCCTTATTACCGCTTACCCATTTAAGTCGCTTCCGTTTTTATATACCTACTAGAAAACGTACAAGTATATCTAATAATAGCTCTCTGTGTTCTACCAATTATAAAACAGTTATAAAACAAGTAATTGAACTTTTGGAAAACCTTGCCTTGTGCGTGTAGTTGGCCTGTACTTCATCTCTTAAGTATGATGTTAAAGAAGACGCAGCAGCTTTGTTGGTTTTTAGCTTAGATATTTTGCTATTTATATAACCCCGAACCTGGAAGACCAGTTTCATTCTGTACCGATAGGACGACGGGTCGAGTTACCACCTTGAACTGTATAGCCGCCACCGATGATTTCATCTAGGTAATTGGCCGCCAGGAACAAAAGGAAGTGCTTCCCAATCTCTTACGATATATACTAGAAACTAGATACCCGGCTATCACCAACGTGGATGTGATAGTGAGAGGCTGGTGAGAACGTTTGTGTTTTTATACAATCGCATGACTACTTTTTGACGACCTAAGAAGTTGTTTTAAAATAGAGTTAGAGATGTCGAATGAAAACTAACCCCTGTATTAATAAACAAAATGTTCACAAAGATGAACCTGAACCTGAACTATCGATAATTCGAATTGCATAGGATTATGGAAAAACTTCCAATTACAGATCTTTAGGCGCGACAATCACTTCAAATTAACAAAAGGGACACAAAACAAATGCTTTCTTCGATTTATAGAGCTTCTCTCAATATAGAAGCTCAATTTATCAGGAGATCACTATAGTAGTTTGCTTGCTTTGTAAGATAGTCTATATAGGTTAGGTTAGTGGGTGGGTAAAACTGGTGAGACCCGTAGGTGCCGCACTTAGATCAATGTAGATCCGTTGTGATGAAGATAGTCTATATAACTTTAGCCCTATGTAACAGTTTCACAACAAATACAAATACTTTTCTTTATTTTCATAGACCGCTCAAAACTTTATCTGCAATTGGCTAACGTTAACGTTACTTAGGTATAAAGTGGTATAACCTATATTCGAGGCGCAGAAGTCAAAAGCGGATAATAAGATATTTTGTCTGAAACCAAAGGTTTTTTTCGCCATGCCAATGTTAACTGCCAGCACTTTGGTGGTGTGTCGATACATTTAGATACTAACCATAATGCTATTAGAAAATTGGCCACCAAATATACTGAATACAACTGATAGGATGACAGGAGTAAAATGCATTCTGTTGATGAAAGATGATTAGTGGTTCAATTATAGGTTATCTACTTGTTACTAGCTTTGCCTGCAGCTTCGCTCGCGCAGAAATTCCTTCATATGGAGTTAGTTTCATCTTTTATATTTATAGCTTTATCGCAAATCGCACAGGAAACCTAATTAAGAAAGTACCTAAGGAGCAGTTAGTATCTCTGACACAAACAACACACTACTGGGAAAAACATGTCAAAAATTATATGATCAATTTGTAACTGAAGCGCTGGCACCTAGCTGTATTGGTTTCAAGTTTTTTTTTTGTATTAATTTAGATTTATATGACTAGAATGTCAAGTTGAATGAAGTAAGATCATGAAAAGGTCCCACTTAAAAGGGCCATCGCCAATAACTCAAAATTTCAAAATTTCTAATATCGGAGAAATTTATTTTCTTTTTTTTTATATTAATAAGGTACAAAATCGGAGTTTAAAGTCCATCGGATGAAAAATAAAAATGTTCCCATACAAAATTTGCCTCCCTCTTTTACCCCTTTAAGGGTTGAATTTCGAAATACCTAACCTTCCTTATTCCTTGTACACATCATAAAGGAAACCTCTTTGCAAAATGTCAGCTTTCTAGGGCAAAGGGCTTGGGCTGGGCGTTGATGAGTCAGTAAGTCAGTCGTAATTTCGATTTTTATATATTAATTATATAAAGAGATGTTGAGTGCTGCCAAAAACATTCCGGATTTTTTCTTGATATAATATTTTCCTTATATGTATTCTATTTTAAAGGTATAGTTAGTATAAAGGTTTCTAATAGAATTTTTCAAATTATTAACTGTATTAAGTTAAAGGATTTCTCCTTGATGTTAAGGAAAATATTACATAAAAAAAAATCCGGAATGTTTTTGCCATCACTGTAAATAGGCCCTGCCTTCAAACAATTTTCAAGGAAATAATTATCTTTATCTAATTAAAAAAAAAAAATCTAAAAAACCTAACTTTGAAAATCAGATCTAATAACAGTCTCATCAATATTTGCAGGCTCAAAGAATGGCAATCCACCAATTCAACGAAATGCAGCGAACGCCCGTGAACGAGCACGCATGCGTGTTCTGTCCAGTGCATTTGGGCGGCTAAAAACAAAACTTCCAAACATTCCACCAGATACAAAACTTTCCAAATTAGATACCTTAAGACTAGCTACGATCTATATCAAACAATTAAAAACACTTCTCGAAGGTGGCGACGAGCCAATGGACATTGAACCCTTCACCTTCCATCACACGCCACAGAGTATGGTAAGTACAAGTTTTTGTTTCTGTTTTTTTTTTTCTAACCTACATAATGTACATATGAAACGCATGCTGAAAATTTTGGCATATACCAGTACCAAAAACCGCGTACGAACGTTTTCGTTTTACAGGTCGTCGACGTCTTATTGAGACAGTGCTTGCTGTAAAGTCCCGCACCCTCACTGAGTCCCAGGTGGAATATGTCAGAAAAATGTTTTGGGAAGATGCCCGAAACTAGTGCATGTACCAACCATACGAATGAATGAATGTTTTATTTTTGGACCATACCGCATTCAAACGCAAAAAGGTCTTTTAAAATCGATAAAATTTGTCTTAACGGAAATAAATGACGTTAATGCAGTAGATAGGTATATATAGAACAGGAAGAGGATTAGTATTTGTCGATTAGAGATGTCGTCGATAATGGCCTTGACTTTCAGCACTAATCCACTGCTAATCCGCCCCCAATGCTATCTCAATTACACACATTTGAATCTACATCAAAGCAATCGTTCTGGACCAGTCACCCAGTATCTATGTGGCTTGTGAAAATCCAATTTATGCAAGGAACATAATGGTGCTGTGGTGGTGTTGCTTCAACTGGGAAAAATAATAAAAAGAGAAAATTTCCTGGTAATCGGATATGTTTGTCTGATTGAAGAGCAGCACTTTTGCTTGATGAAGAGCCCACAGAGTGGGATCCCCGCCGATTGAGTGACAACTCACTAATAACATTATTGCTGGGTGTATACGAGTATTCTCGTCATCATATGACCGCCTCGTGTAGACGTATTAAATATCGTTTTTCTTATTTTCCCAGGTCCCAGTAGGTACGTTAGAAAAACAAGCAAATCTTTGACGAACGTGTCGGGGAAAATATTTAAGGACATCTCCGTGTAGTTGAATTGTCGCCAATGTGACGCAACAAAATTCTATTTGCAGAGAGAGACTATAGTTTTCAAATAAATATCAATAACAGTGTCAACAAAAATGTTTATTAATAAATTCCAATGATTTATATTGTACAATTTAATAAAATTTTATTTTATTGGAGGCCATTTTGAATTGATTAACGTTTAAACGTTTATTTCAGAGTTATTTATATCCGTTTTATTAGAATTCGAGTGTAAAAATTTATCTTAGGCTATGTTGTATAGGGTGTAAGTTCATCACAGTGGACTAGGCAAAATATTGGGCCCATCGTCATCCCTTGGGGATCTTCACGGTCAAAACCTAAACCAAAGTCGCCCAAACACTTAATTTCCCTGCAGAGTCTAAGAATGATTTCAAATTTATTTGGGATGCCAACCTCCTCAAAACTGTCGAAAAAGTGCCTTCCAAGGTATTTCCCTCTATTCCGAGCAATAGCTTGATTTTCACAGAGAAGATAAGTAATACCAATACGTAATACTCTCTGCGACATGTAGGGCCTCGCGGTACCGTCAAGCGTGCTTCCTAAGAAGGCATAGTGCACAGAGAGTATCCCTATCATCATTCGTAGCTTTGATCTTCTGAGTTTTAACAATTCTACTGATTTTTTCCAATCCAGATCAGGCCACATACGGCCTTTGATACCCTGTTGACCTAACATTTTTGGCTTTCTCGAGAATAATTCTCTGGGCCACGGCTATTGGTAGTCTTATGCCTTCAATTGTTTCACTTTTTTAACCAGAAATTTACCACCCACCTAACTACCCATACCCCTATAATCTGTCATGGTTCTGAGCGCATAATGCTCTGAGCATAGTGCGGCAACGCTTCTGAATAGTTCAGATTTGATGATGTAAGACTCTAGCGCCTTTAGCCCATCCTCAATATCATTGTAGATAGCGAAATTATTGTTGGATATTGATCCCATTTCAAGTAGATCCGCAGCTTTGAGCAAGGCCAGAACCTCTGGTCTTTTTTTTTAGAATATATATTCTAAAAAAAAGAAATGCTTAATATTATCTCTGCCTTTAATTTGGAGAATGAATTAAGACACACTGACAACCAGCAATCAATTTCAAAATCACGTCGCCGCCGGCCGCCATAATGGATAATTACATCAAAGTCAAATATCGCAACCATCCTGCCAATTTTAAAATGTAAATTTAAACAGCTGACTTAAAACACTTACAAAAATATTTCACTTAAAATTAAAAAAAAAATCACCGTTCCCAAACATTTATCTCTCTTCTTTTGTACGCAGATAATAGGCAATTATCACTTCCACACGGTAGATATGATGTACGGTGGCATCCGAAAGGATAAGAACCATTTGTTCAGTGGCGGAACAAAACAAAAACAGTATAAAATGATGGAAAATCACACTTCAACAGATTTGATGTCTAAACAAAAGGAAGGCAGACATGGACCATACTTTTGCACACTCTTATGCTAGCTGGTGCTACTGGTCCCGCGGGGCTTTGTTGTGTTTACATTTGAACCGAGCGCGAGTAGGTACCACTCCAAACATATTCTCAGCGAAATTAAGAAAAAAGAGATAACAAATTGGGGGCCAGGGCCTGACAGATGAATCATTGTGTAAACAAATCTGGGGAAATTGCCCCCATTAAGAGACACACTCGTGAATACGAATTGAGCTCGTCCTTCTCTTTGTTTTTTTTTTTCTGAATCTTAATGTTATACATTATGTATATAAGGAAATCAGAGCAATTAAAGATATTTGATTGCCTAGAGTGGTTTTCCGATGATGATGTGTTTGCGGATGATAAATATTAAATGAAACGTATGGTGCCACTCTGTACTTGACTTTGATTCTATTTTAGTTGTGAATATCCCTATAGGGAGGAAGCTGCGGGTGGAATGTGTGTCCTTAAATGATCGTGGTCGTTCAGTGAATTAAAGGGGAAATGGTTTTTAAGTTTTGCATTATTTACTTTTGCGTTTACACTTACACTTTTACACATAGTAGGTCTAGGTATCTATCGTGTCCGTTTTTCGTAGATATGTGTGTAGAATCGGACAAAAATAAGACATATCAGCTACGTGCTTTATTTTTCCGCTTTCAGTTTGAGATGAAAATTATTTAGCGTAGATGACTTAGTAGCGATGATGCTCGTATTCATGTACATATATATATATATATATATGTACATGAATATATATTTATGGTGGCAACCAACTTGAAGTGGTTACAAACCTATATAGCAAAAACCCACTCATCTTTCTGTTCTGTATAGTTTCTCGGAACTAGGCACATTCGTATTATAAATAATTGCTTATTTGTCTTAAATGAATAGAAATGGAGATCTATGATTCTTCATGTGGTTACTAAAGACGCTACTCCCACTTGAATTAAATTCGTTCTCCAAATTCCTTGGAACATAAAACTAACTTACTTACATACCGGGCTCCCGACCCGTAAAGAGTCTCTGCCTGAGACACTGCAGCCTTCCATCTTCTACGATCCCAGGTACGCTCTGACATCCGCGATGGCTTGGTCTTTGAAACGGCTTGGTTCGGTCTTCCTTGTCTTCTTGAACCTGGGATTGGAAGATCCTCTTAGCTGGAGCATTATTGTCCATTCGCTCGATGTGGCCAAGTCAATTTAGTCGACTTGTTTTGGCTTTTTTGTATAAACATGCATATAGTATGCTGCTCGCGCTTATAAAGGGTGTGCCATAATTCACACAAAATGTAATTTTGACAGAAAATACAGATTTTTAATTAGAAAGCTTACATTTTTTATTGATTCATAGAATATACAGATTGGGGCTATGTGTGGAATAGCACATCGGATAAATGGGTTATCATGTCACGATAACGACACCATTAATTGTTACTACCTGACCAGCCGCATTTTCGAAGAAGAATGGACCGACAATGCCTCCAGCCCAAAATCCGCACCAAACATTCACGCGTTGTGGATGCATTTATTTCTCAACAATTACCCTAAATGCGACAATTTTGAGGATAACCCAAGCCATCCAGATGAAAATGAGCTTCATCACTGAAAATGATTTTGTTCGAAAAATCAGCATCAACAAGAGAGCTTCTCGAAATGCCCACTTATTTACTACGGTACCGAGTTGATGTTCCTGGAACCTGGACTGTCAGCAATACTCTTGCGAACTGCTTCGATGTTTTCTGTTGACAGACTTGTGACAGGACACCCAGAATGTTTAAGATCACTAATTGATCCAGTCTCCCTGAATTTTTCAATGTATTCTCTTCACAGTTGATGGTTTTAGATCACTATGACGGTCATAATTTGTTCGAAAATTGCGGACTGTAGCTGATAAATCTTCATTATTTTTAAAATATTGCTCAACAATGAAAATGCGTTGTTCTTTCCTATAGCGCTCCATTTTTACCACAAACCAGAGAGAATAGACCACCAGCTTCGGGCAAAAAAGAGAATTCCATAGAGCCAGTTTTGAAATGAGTAGCGCCGCCTCTTTTTCTATCTGTGAATACGTTTTGTACCACAGAAATAACTGTAAATGTTATTATTTACTAACCCCGAACTGTCACAATATTATCTTTTTATATCTTGGCATCACTGTACTATTAAATGGCGAAAAATTCAAATTTTGCGTGAAGTATGGCCCATGGGCAAATGGCAAATGCGTTTTAGCAGACAGTATGCACTTCTCGTTAAATTTTAATAATATTCTTTTTGAACTGTATTATTGACCTTTATTAAGCAACCTCGCGGAGAGAAAACTCCTATTTAAGCTTCGTTTAATTGTAGCTCGAGCAATCAAATGGTTTGTCACTGGAATACCTACTGTTGACAATTCGAAAAACAGACCTTATACAATGGATAAGGTTTTATTTACGAAATCAGTTATGTAAATTTGTTTAACAAAGAAAAAATTAAGAGTTTTCTCTATTAAATTGTGCGTGCAGTAATTGCAATGAATTGCATTAAATGCAATTGAAATTCGACGCTGAAATCGATTCGATTGAAACAACAAACAAGAGGCGAAATGCGCAAAAATGAATCTCTGTTGAAATCGAAAATAAGCATAACGATAAAATAAAATCGAATAACTTTCGATCGATTCGAATCTTCTAGGATGAGTTAACTGAAACGCGGTACCTCAAGCATTTATAACCTGCAAAATGAAATGTATGTTGCATACCTACATTTTACATCCAGTTCAAAGCTATCTTAGATACCTACCACTTGCTGAAAAAGTGAATGCTGTTAACAACAGTTTACCATTTTATATTCTCGTTTAGCTTTTCATTTTCTGATTTATTTTTATTACTTTATTTCAGACTTGGCCCTTCACTTTTCAACACATCCAGTCGAGCAGACAATTAACATCACATTACACACCAATCGAGTGGACGCAACCAGAAAAGTACTCAAACGACATCTACCGGAATCACAATCTACTTACGAACAACAATAACAACAGTATTATAAACAACAACAGCAGCAGCAACATTATCAACAATAATAACAACAGTCACGGAATGCAAACACATAGTAGTTGCCTATTCGACCATCACAACAATCACGGGCATGTGATTCACTAGATTTACTTATTAAACTTTAATTATAAGAATATATATTATTTTTTTTTTTAAGTTTTAATCAAAGCCAAATATAGTATTTAATTTTTAAATAAATTATACACAAATAATTCAAGTGAACAATTGGAATTTTTTAAATAGATTAACGATCATGTTGGTAAATTTTTTAAGACTGAGGTTTCTTTCCCGATCCTAGCGCAGGTGTTGGCAGACTTGATGCGTCCACAGAGTCTGGTTCCAGTTTAATAGGCTTCTGTGGCTTTTCACCCTTCATTGGTGGATTGGAGATGATCTTTTCGATTTTGTTAACAATTTTGCTGCCAATAGTTTCCTTAGACTCGGGTTGCGAATCACCAACCTCCTCAGGTTTTTCGCCCTTATTTCCAGGCCTTGGCTTGGTCTTATCGTGTGGTTTTTTATTGACCGGAGATGGTTTTTCTTTTTCGATTGGCTCTTCTTCAGTTGACTCTTCTTGAGCTAATTCCAATTCAGAAAGCGAATCTTCGTGGGTATCTTTTTTAATTTCGACATTGACGTCGAATTTGGCCGCAAGGGCAACTGAAGCGAAAACCGCCAAGAGAACGAACACAAGTGTAGAACGTTGCATTTTGAGGAGACTGCCAAATGAACATGATTTTACTGCTCGGGGCGGGCCTTTTTATACTTTTTGAATTTGCTGATATCGGCTTGGAAGTTTTTCAACTGATAATAACTGTCTTATCATACAACAAGGAGTTGAATTTTTAATTACTTTTACCATCACCTGGGTAGTAAATGAACTGCAATATCTGAAGATGAAATCAGTGTTTTAGCATTCGGTGCAACATATACTTGTGGGAGATAAACAGGTAGCAAACTTGTAATTGGAATCGATAGTTTCGATGGCACCTATGCCTATCATGTTCTTAATCATAAGTACAAACATACAATTAAAAGGTATCAAAAAAAAAAAAAACAAAATCAAAAATTGGATGAGCAATTTGGTGAAAATATGCCTATACATAATTGTATTGGAGGTGTTAATGTATTAAGTTTTCTTTATCAATTCGTCAGCGATAATTCTTAGTACTGCTGTTATGTTATAAAACAGTGCTTCGAGAATGGATTGTTGTAGGCGATTAATCACAACTATGAGATACTGCTTTGTAGTAGGTTATTTTTTATACGAATTGGAAATTAATACGAATTCGCGTAGTTATTCGGATATTAGACGACTCAACCTTGAACTTTGTGATAAACACTTTGTGATAAACACTTGGGTCCCAGACGTAGTAACTTTACGATGTAATATTTTGGGTGTTTTTTTTAGTATTCATTCTTTCATTTTCAAATGGTCCTCATATGAATTAAGTGGGTCGCGGGTGTAGGTTAGGTTATTTCCTTTTGACGACCAGTTCACATGACAGAGACTGGTGCAGAGCAGAAAAGCTCCGTCCTACTGCTTGGTACCGAAAAAGAGGGTTCGCGATTTGTCTTCGGTGAAAAGGCGAGAGGTAACCGAAACAGTCTAAACCCCGCGCCGTTGCCTCTGACGGGGTCCTGCAATTGTCGAGATGAGTCTGATTGATGTAGTCCGCTCCCCTAGTTGGTGGTTAGTCTTCGGGAAGGGCAAAGTGGTGACCAAAGCAGTCTAACCCCCCGCTGGTAGCCTCTGACAGTCCGTTAGTGAGGAGGGTGGCTGGTACAGATCAGATAATAAGACTGCGGCAGGAGAGAACGACGAAGGGTGGCCGAAACAGTCTAACCCCACGCCTGTCCCCTCTGACGGAGTCTGAAAGTTCGACGTCATCATCATCATCATTTTCAAATGGTCCGCTTGTCCATTAAGTGGGTCGCGGGTGTAGGTTGCTCAAGTGGACCCTCCAAAGCTCTCGATCCTCCGCCATCGACTCCAAATCATCAAGGGCAATCCCCATACGGGTAGAGGAGAGATTATGGACTTGATCTAACCATCTCATCCTAGGTCTACCTAGAGGACGCCTGCCTGATGGTACGGATTCCATAGCACGTCGTGGAATCCTGGTCGGGGACATGCGTTTAACATGACCAAACCACCGAAGCATGGACCGCTCCGTCCGGAGAAGTAACTGCTCGACATTGAGTTCCTCACGTATTCTGGTATTTCTAATGCGATCTCTACGAGTCACACCAGCAATACAACGGAGAAATCTCATTTCGGCAGCTTGTATTCGCGATCTTATTCTTTCGGTCATTACCCAAACCTCATGACCATAGGTAAGAGTTGGAACAAATACCGAATTAAAGACTGACAACTTAGCTTTGACACTAAGTTCAGTCCTCCTGATAACAGAATGACCAAGCTGTCTCAAAATTGACCCAGCCTGACCAATCCTACAGGAAAACTCAGCATTGCTCCTTCCATCACTCGTGAATAAGACCCCGAGATACTTAAACTTCTCCACCTGCTTCAATGGGACTCCACTAACATGCAGAGTGCATTGAACAGGCGTTCTGGAGACGACCATCACTTCAGATTTGTTCACGTTAACCTTCATCTCAGCTTCAACACAAACGGCTACAAACCGATCGAGTGCGCGCTGAAGTTCAGTCTGAGAGGACCCAAGGATGACCAAGTCGTCAGCGAAGAGCAAATGACTTATCCTCAGATCTCCCAATTCGAAACATTCTTCGCCAAGACTGCGCTGTAACATCCAGTCCATATAAGTAATGAAAAGGAGAGGAGACAAGACGCACCCCTGGCGAAGTCCAACGCCCACGGTGAAAGGTATTGATTTAACGCCGTTTATCCGGACACAGCTTTTACAGTTTGTGTAAAGAGATTGAATGGCTCTCAAGAGAGAACCGTCAATTCCATACTCCTGCAATACACTCCAGAGTTTACCTCGAGGGACTCGGTCGTAGGCTTTCTCCAAATCTACGAAGCATGCGTAAACAGGTGTAGCATACTCCCAAGCCTTCTCAAGCACCATTCTGAGAGTGAATAACTGGTCGGTTGTGCTTCTGCCGGGACGAAAACCGCACTGCTCATCTCCTAATCGTGCCTCGACCACAGCTCTGCAACGCGTTTCCAGCACCTTGGCAAAGACTTTACCGGGGAGACTTAAAAGTGATATACCCCTGTAATTTGAGCAATCCCTTTTATCCCCTTTCTTGAAAAGGGGCACAATCACCCCAATCTGCCAATCGCTGGGAGTTTCGCCGCATTCCCAGGCCACTTTAATGACACGAGAGAGCCATTTAACTCCCTCTTCACCTAAGGCCTTAAGCATTTCTGGCCGGATTTCATCCACTCCGGCAGATTTGCCAGCTTTTAGCGATTTGATCGCAAAAGTGACTTCCTCTACCGTGGGACTATTTTCCGCCCTACTCAAGGCGATGGATCTGTCATCCTCAATGCCCTGGATTGGATTGAGCAATTCAGAAAAGTGCTCGCTCCATCTGCGCAAGATGTCCTCCTCATTAGAAAGAAGTGCACCATCTTTGGATTTGACTCCTTCAATGATGTTCCACTTCCTTCCTCTAAGGCGGCGGATGGTCTGCCAGAACACCTTGCTTGCAGATCTGTGATCATGGTCCAATTTCTCGCCGAACTCCTTCCAAGATTGTTCTTTGGCTGCTTTAACAGTTCGACGTATGAAGGTGAAATTGACTGACGTAGTCAGTTCTTCCCGTTGGCGGTTAGTCTTCAGAAACAGACAGAGGGTGACCGAGGCAGTCAAACCCCACACCTGTATAGCTTCTGGCCGTTCGCTTTCAAGAAGTGTGCGGCTGGTTATTTCAGTGAAGCCAGTTCGACTTTGTAACGAACATGCTGATGCACCAAATATCGGTACAGGACAGGTGGCTCAGGACCTCAGAGAAATAAGCCCTAAGGTAGCCATGCGCAAGGTGGCAAGAGCTGGACAGGAGCAGAGGAGCTGGACGGTGGTTTCCTTCTCCTCCTCGTTCATGCAGCTTCTACAGAAATCGTTATAGGGTATTCCCACGTCGTTAGTATTCCCACGACGGAGCTAATTTTGTTTCTATTAATACAAAGGAGTTTTCTAGTTCTTCTGGCGTCTAATTTCGGCCAAATTTGTCCGGATGTTATGCAGGTGCTAATACTGTTCCATCCATTGTTAGTGATTATTAATGCTTCCTCGAGAAGCAGGGATTTTACTGATTGCAATGGAGCGTGCGGTTCTTTCCTAATATCAGTTATGTGAAGGCCGCTGCCTTGTCTGGCTAGTCCATCCGCCTTGCAGTTGCCAGGAATGTTACTGTGACCTGGAACCCATCACAGGGTGATTGAACACCTATCCGCAATCTCGTTAAGAGATTCCCGGCATTTTTTTACCAACTTTGATCTGGTTGTTGGTGTATTCAAGGCTTTTATGGCTGCCTGACTGTCTATATAAAAAGTCTATCTCATACAAGGCAAGTCGGCATGCTGCTTCGCGAATAGCCATAATTTCCGCTTGAAAAACGATACAGTGGCCAGGGAGGCGTAAGGCGAGGTTGAGTGCAAGTTTGCGGGTTTATTATTTCCTGGAAATTCCGAAAATGCCTATAAAATTGAGATAGAAACTATTTGGGAAAGAGAATTTAAGAAATAGAGCGATGGAACCACGTATTACTTGGAAGTAGATAGAGGTAAACAACAAAAATCGTAAGTTAAACTTAATTAAGGTATCCGTTTTATCTGAGGTGATTGCTTGTGTGTTTTGTACAATTCGTTCAAATATCAACAAATTATCCTTTATTTCCATGAAAATAACTAACAGATCAGGATGAAGTACGACCGGGTTGAAGGGGTGGTCCAGCTTCCAAACTGGATCCTTCAATTTCACCAACGATGCTCATTTCCGACGATTTTGCTGCTCAATTTCTTCAAAATACAAATATGTAGTCAACATATGTCACGAAAAGGGAACTAAATTTACTAACTAGGCTTTAATTTAATGTGTTAACAGCATTTACTTGATCGTGCCCTCATTCACAACTTAGTACGCTGCTCGAGCGAAACTAAATTTTAGCTGCTCTCCAATTTTTTTTCTCCAAACATTATATAAATCACTAGCTAAATTTTGACATAGAGTGCGCTGTGGATATAAGTGTCACAGAAAACATCACTCTCAAAGGATTCCTCATCGAGGTATTCATTGAAAACCCGTATCCTTTCCTTTTACTTTTCCGCAACACTAAAACACAACAGAAAATAAACCAACATTCTGTAAAAATTTAGCTTGATTCAAGTTAGTGCTCATCCTTTCTCGGAACTTGGTCGGAAGGCTAGTGAAACTTGTTTTGGTCGGTCACACCCAGCACTCAGGGAAGTGAGATTTTAGGCTTTTTGGAGAAAATTGTGTGGAATAAAATTTCCATTGCCGTTTAAGTTGAGCCTAAGGGTATGCAACAGAAATTATTTCGCCGAATATACTAATCCTGAAATTATGTTTTAAGGTTGCTTTCAGTAGTTAAACTTACAAGAGATGTCGCCTACTATTTCAAAAAGAATTTAAATAATATATTTCAAAATGTACATAGTTAAAACGTATGCCCATGTTGCTTCCCCTTGGGCAAAAAGGATCGTCCGGGAGCGTCGCAATAGACTCAAGAAACACTTAAATATCCAAGTACGTGGAATTTATGTAAAAATTAATAATAATAATAAAATTGTTGACATTATGTAGGTATTATCTATTATAATATACGAGTGGAGTCGACCAGAAGCAGTGAAAGGAGGTGGTAACCAGAAGCAAAACGTTTGACGTTTGTCGTAAGCGTTTCGTATTTTTCTTCGTTTTTTAGTCGATGTTTGTAACTTTTTAAGACAAATAAATTGAAATGATGGTGGACCGCTCATAGAAAAGGAAATTGTTAACAAAAGTGTAAGAAAAAATCTGAACATCCTTTTACAACGACACGAAACATCAGACGTATACGAAAAACGTCAACGGGAATACGGGCGAATAACACTGAAACTAAAAATGCAATTGATCAAAAATATACCACTAACAAAATAAGTGATCTCCATACTACTGGGTGCATGCTTCGTCCGCGCTCCCTACAAAAAAAATTAAAACGAATGAGTTGAAAGTTTACTGGTCGCATGACTTTAACACATCGAAAAAGTCGGGTTAAGACATTTTTTCTATCAAATATGATAGTTGACATCAGGCTGATCAAATAATTAACATTTACTTTAAAAAGTATTTATTTATTAAAAACTCTTGTCCGCCATATACATAATGAACATTTACCATTCAGTTTTGTCTCTTATACTTTGTTCTTTTTATTTTATAAACAAACAGTTACAGAAACCAAGAAAATATTTGTATAAAAAAATATCAAATATAGCAACTTTAAGGCTATATCACTAGGTGTTTTTTTTTTTAGTTTTAAACCAAAAGCTTATTGTGTGCTATTTTAAACTACTATTGGTTTAAAAGAATATCCTGTTAACCAAAATAAAACTAAAAGCAAGCAACTCTGCTCTGCACAGATTAAAAGAATCTATAACCAAACAACAATAAACATTTCCTTGATTTGTGTTATTTTATATTTTCATCTTAATTTCAGTATAAAAAGAAAAACCAGTGTGCTAACAAAATTTTGTTTTTGATTTCAATTCAATTGAAGTATTGAACAAGTTATACATGCAAACAGACATAGGAATGGGTGTTAACAATATTTAATCTAGAAAATGTACAAGACATATTTATTGTGTGCTTGAAAAGAAGAACTTGTAGACCAGAGTAGCGACCAGACCGAGCACCAAGGGTAGCAGCCATGATTTCATTGAAGCTTCATTTTCTCGTGGATCTTTTGTCCATGTTGGTTCGGATTTTTCAGCAACAGTTTTACGCTCCGCTTCGACTAGTTCACCGATTTTGAATTTTTTCATCATTTCACGGGCATCGGAACTGTGGCCAACGTCTTCAAAGTTTTCGGTACCATCCTTGCCGGCTTGTTCGAGGAGGACTTCTTCACCACCAGGATGCTGCAAAGGGAATACAAATAAAACGAATTGATAAGTAAGATAATTAGATAAGCAATACTCTACTCTTCTAAATTTGGCGACCGTTTTTTGTTACAAATAAAAGGACGGATACGCGCAACTTTTTTATTTACTTGCCAATATGATAATGAAAGTGATATTCTCTTCTCGTTACCCATCATGGTTAAATTTCATTGAAAAATGTCAAAGTCAAACCACACTATGTTTGAATTTTAACACAAAGCCCGAATATATTTTAATCTACCAACAGACTGGACATGCAAATAATTTATTAAGTGAGACAGAAACACTTTACGTTAAATCATGTTCAATTATTTATGAGACAAATAGGAGACCTTACCTTCCCGTCGCGAAATTTACCTATATTAGCATGAAAAACATGGTTAGTAGGTGATGATGCGATCTTCTCGAATAGTTATTTCAGTTCAATATTAAACAAAAAAATACCAAATCATGTTACTCGGCTGATGCAAAATGTACAAGAGTGTTCTAAAGGAGACGACATGTCATAGCACTGTACAACTAAGTTGCGAATGGATCGTCATGCTTATCAGTTCACTGATACAATTAAAACAAGAAGAACATAATCCAGAAGTACTAAACAATTGTCATGTGTTTTACGTATTCCAAAGAAAGATCGAGAAAAATAATGCTTAATTTGTTAACTCATCAAAACATCAGTTGGATACAGATAACAAGTACATCATTACAAAACAGAAAAACACTGTTGATCGTTGGATTAATTATTCTGACATTAGCAAATAACCATAAGGTGTACCACCTGAATTCAAGACAGCAGCAACAGAACGAAATCTGAATGTTCCAAGATGTGTGATGAATGTGCAATGTGATTTTTTTGTAATGATATGTTTACGTAACCAAATAAAATGTATTTGATTGTGTGTTGTTTAATAGACTAATTAAATGTTAATAAATGTATTAAATGTGTTTCGGCCTATTCTCGTTGCTGGTTGAATCACGAATTAATGCGATCGCCAGTAGTAAGCTAAAATTATGATCTGTGTTTACTGTTTACATGTGTAGAATTGCAGTTTTAAGATGAGAGTGAAATCGAGAGTCACTGTTGGAGAATTACAAGAGTATGAAAGAATGCAAAATAATAACGAATAGTGGAAAATACAACTGTAGAAAATGCTATCAAAACAACATCAAGTGTTACATCGTAATGCGAAGCTGTAAATAGGCGTGCTGCTTAGATTTTAAATCATTCGAAAAATATCCGTCGAAGAGGCAAGACTTCTAATAAAGTCCAAACTGAACAGAACGGTGTCTTTTTTCCCCCTCTTTGGTTTAGATTGGAATTGCTAATTTGGGTTGTCATTCCACCAAGTCATACATATCACTAGGATGAATACATACGTTTATTTATGCCAGTCAACAAAAAAAAAAAAAAAAAAAAAAAAAACATTATTTAAGGTAAAATGCAGAGTGCACAATGCAGTTGATCATAAACTGTTGAAAAGTTAAATTAACTCTAAATTTACTATAACACGGACGAGGAACAGAAAAATACAAAATTACGGGAGGAGCTACTCGGCCCTTGCAATCTTTGTTTTTTTTAGTATTCGTGTTTGGCGTTTGTTTTAGAGACCATTTTTCGCTAGTTTTCAGGAATCCAGTCCTGGGGCTCTACTCTCTATTTCGTAGTCAATCCTAATTGTTTTTCGTTGGTTTTTGATTGATATTCTGTAACACTTTCGAAATGCAAAAAATACCTTCTATTAAATACTTTTTTTTTCTTTTAAGATCTGTCAAATCAACAAACCAGGATATTTTCAAACCCCGTTGTTATCGCATTTGTTGTAGAATCAGATTTTCCGCATTTCAATGCTTTTGACATTTGAATATTTATCATTCCGCGTTCGAAATAGAGAGTATAAATATTCGCGTGCGAAATCGCTTTCAATATTAAACTTTGTATCTACTGACGATGTCGTCCGGGAATCGTTACATATGGCGCCCGACAATAAGGTATAAAACCCACAAGTGATGCAGAAATGGAGATTCGAAAGCGCGTTATAACTAAAATTGTTCATTCAACTTTGTACTCAGTAAATGATAACTTAATCCTACCAAAGGTATGGCCCTTTCAATTTCTTATCAATCATTAAGATAATGTATAATCTGGTCAATTAATTGCAAAGTCATTTCATGGATTTTACGTTGTTTAAACTCTTGCTGCACAAAAAACGCAAGTTTGTATGACAAACTGTTTGTTATCTAATAGAGCAGAATTGCAAAGTCATGGCGGTTTCACAAAGCCAACTCTAAGACCTACTATTTTAGAATTAATTTTAAACCCTTGGGACTAAGTCTCCTTATTTCGATAGCTGAAATAGGGCTGAATACAAATATATAACAAACGTCAGACGTACGTACTGTGTAACCGGCAGATAATTCAAACATTAATTTGATTATTAATACTGGCCGAAGTACTTAATCGTTATTAAACTAACGAGCAACAGTAATCTGACCTTGACAACGTCACGCAATGATGTTAGCAAGCACGTTTACCTTCAAAACAAAACAATTTAAACAAATTCTTACTTAAAGCGGCGGCTCTATGACTTGTTGTTTTACCTGTTGATTGATGATATAGAGTCACAATCTCCTTTTCAACAAAAATCTACTATTCACGATTTTTTTTTTTTTTTTGTATTTTATAAATAAAATTGAACAGCTTTTAAATTTGGAATTGAAATCATGAAATACATTGGCGCAAAATAACATATAACTGCTTTGTCACAATCTCTTTTGTGGACATTCGAAAATATCTTATCAGTAGATAGTGATATCAGGAATCTAGTTAAATAATTATTTATTCAACAATTGTGTCGTGTACTTGCGTTTTTATTGCATAATATAAAAAAGCAAGTGTGCTCAAAACATTTTCTCTAAAATATCAGCTAGTGTATTACAGTACTTTGGTTTTACATTTAGTTAAATACATAACCCGTAATACCCGAACCAAACGTTTGTTTTAGCACGAAGAAAGTTACACGCGTATAACAGAATGTCGTCACGCGATACATATTTTTACGTAGAGTTGTTGGATTAGCGTAACACTGTCCAATGCAGCTCGTAAAGTGAGCCAGATGTATTAATTTCCTAGATCGTATCTAATCTTTAAGAGCGCTTGAGAAGTTTGCAATATAAATGTAGTTATAAAGCACTGAAGCAGACAAAATTCTGACAAATTTACAAGTTAATTTACTGCCCAGCCCTCCAAGAACGCCGCAACTCTTGCATGGGAGAACGGTTATTTCAGGGCTTGAAAGATATAGCAACGATATCTCTACAAGATGTAAGATGATAGAAGATTCATTCAAGATTGGTTCCAATCTATAATTGCACTCAGCTCGCTCAGCTATATTAATGTGTCGCGGGATGCATGAACTCAAATTTAAAAAATCATAAACAAAATTAAATCAACAAAGCTGATTAAAGTTTTTGTTAGCCCCTAAATTTAGCAGTTATTATTTTATCATATCATTTTTTTTTTAATTAGCGCACAACTATCTCTGAGGCATACTGCACAAAAGGATGTTTTGTTAATTTATTAGAATGCATGTTCTATACTATACTCCAATAGAATATAAAGCGGGTCATCTCAAGAATTCGAGCTTATTTCTCGACTGCTGGCCTATAGAAGAACTCGATGACACTAAGAAGGAATGACTACCAAATGTCTCTGTCGCTAAATTCAGTTGATGCAATCAAAAAATATTCTGTTGGTGATCCTGTTTCAGTTGAAAATATATTCGAGTTTGTTTATGTTCTATGTTCCTTTTTCTATTGTTTGTTATTTGAGGGTGTAAGCTTATTATAGAAAAAATTCTATGTGCCGAAATAATAGCTAGGTAAATTTATTCGGAAGAAGTTATGATAATTTACTCCATGACGGAACTGAACCCTTTGAACAGGGTTCTACGACAAAGAGGCCGCCGGTATGCTTTTTTCCCTGCTTTGGCCACAAGCATGAACACAAACATTCAAATCTTTAGGGTTGCAAATATCACACACTAGATAGTTGCATCTTTCAAGGTACAATTAAGCTGAGCTTAGACTAAAACTTCTACTATAATAACTTTATAATGACTATCTCTCTACATTCAATTAGAGCATTTGTGCCTAGTTGTAGAAGCGTTTAAGTACATTTGTATATACAATGTTCTATCAAATTTCACGATGACACTTTTTTCTCGACTGGAGAGTGTAACTCAAAACGAGTTATCTGTCATTCGCAGCTAATTATGTACATTACTCAATACACAGGTGAGATCTCTAAGAAAAAAACTTTAAAACATATGAACACACAGCAACGCTTTTAGGGCACTGTTGTGTAATGACGACAGAAAGCTGTGCCCATGTACTAGATGCATACTAAATGCGAGCAGTAGTTCCAAATGGGTCACCTCACCACCGGCTAACAACAACAAACGCATAACCCAAGTATGACCCCTTTTTGTGTTCGTAACTACTTAACTATTCGGTTCAATGGTTAGTATTCACAATTATTCACTTTGAAAAAAAAATGAAATGCTTTTCCGAAATCAAATCTATGCGTAAACTACTGTTTCCATTTTCGAATTAATTTCTATTCGCGCGAACAAAGTTCAAACAATAGAAAACCAGCAACCAGAGAGCAGCGCGGTGAACAGGGAACATCGCAAAATTATCTGACTAGAAGTGAATTGGCAAAATCGAATCCGCACGTTTATTAGAAAATTCTCGACTAGCACTAGGCTCACCTAATCAATGGACTGTGTGCAATAACAGCACATAAATCTAGGTGTGCTTGAAGTATGTTATTAATAATTGTATTCAATAGACTCGACTTAAAACGCAATATCAAAACTATGAGATAATTCAATGACAATGATGACTGGGCGATGCTTTTTTCCAGTTGGATGATGTGTAGATTTTGATAATGATGAATTTGTGCTGTCTCACCTCGTTCAAAAATGCTGTAACATCGTAGATGTTGTTGTGGATAATCAGCCAAGTATCTTTGTTGGAATTGTGTTTGTTAACTTCAGCACGTGTGTACAATTTTACAGACATGTTTTCTTAAATTTGGTTATTTACTATTTAACAAATATAATATAGTATGATACTATTATTTAGGCTATCGCGTTCCTATTCAAAGGGAATTTCTTCGAAAACTGAAGTGTTTCAACTTTCCGCAGTTCAGTTTTCTGTTGGCTGAAAATAGATTATTAATACGGGGTAATCGGTAAGGAGTAGACAAATGGCGTGTCAAAATTGATAATCTTTCGTTGAGTTCGATGAAATCCATGAATTGAAGTTTCGAAGTGCCTATGGACTGTTTGCTTAGGAAATTACGGCTGCGCTCGGTAAGCCACAATACGGCAAATTATCAGACAAAAAGTTTTCTTTTCCCTCTTCATCTGTCAGAATAAATTCTACATTAGGCGTATTTTTTTGGGAAGTGAGTATAACAAAATCAAAAGTGAGTATAACCGTTTTGCATGTAAAACCAAAAGTGAGTATACCAGTTTCGCATGTAAAAGTAAAAGTGAGCTAGCTATAGATTCCCAAAAAAATACGCCTATTGGTATCAAATGCTACTTTTTCGACGTTCGTCAAAACAATTAAATCTGAGTTCAATCGTTTTATTGCAGAGTCGGAATATTAATACTTGCGTTTACAACGCAAGTTAATTAAGCTACTTGATAATCGTTAACTTATGGTTAAATGGATAAAATAATTAACAGAAGCAACAATCAAAATCAAAACATCTGAAAATACCATTTAGTTGTGGCAGGTAGTGCTACCGTTCTAAAATTCTAGAAAAGCTGAATAATTTGCTGTTCTTAAGATAACAAGAGATTTCACATTTGTAAACAAAATACTAGAAGAAACGACAGCACTGAGAGAGAGCTATCCAGTCAGCAGTTTTGCTGAACTCGCTGAATGTTGTAAAAGGTATGTCTGCTTCAACAACCCAACGATTGGAAGTCGTTTTCGTGTAAAACGAATTCAAACAACACGTTTTGAAAACTGCAATATGTATGGGAAAACTTCTGTTTTCAATGAAGAAAACCGAGTTTTCGACTATAGGGTATTACACAGACAAAATTTCGAAATCTAATTCTATTTTCCGACTGAAACTTAAACATTTCAAATGACAGATAATGTCAGAAATGATAACTGATATTTTGCTATTTTTACGGTTGCCACGGAGCTCACGTATTTTTTCCTCCCAAAGCTCAACAAAAATTCTTCATCGGTATCAGTCCACTTCTTTTTTTTTGCTAGCTTTTACTTTACTGCACATCATTAGCCTTGACTGTGGAAAACGGATCTTTCTCACAGAAGAACATAATGCAAATGAACGAATATGATAAGTGAACCGCAAATTCCATTGCAAGTAAATGCATGCTTCGTTTCATATTACATTTGATAGTTACCACAAAAACCTGTTCAAAAAAATATTGGAGTTGAGTCTGGCTAATCTTAAAAATTTCTTGAACATTTTATTTTTAATTTCAACTTGGCATCGTTTATAATAAATAGGTAATAACTAATAATAATCTCCTTTAATTATTTATTTCTGAATACACTCATAGCTTAACTTAACTTAACGAAATAAATTTCCATTTCCACCTTTAATGGAGTGACATGACAGCAACGGCACACTGCACAGAAGTGGAATTTTTGTTTGTTTTGTGCGGAAGTTTTTGTTTATGAAGCATTATCTAATTTTTTGTATCAAAAAATAACAACTATTGTCTTTAAGTGCGCAATAAACGTGTCAAGAATCTCGACGCAATATGTTTTCCTTTAATTTGCCCAATATTCAAGGATCGAGTGCCTACTACAGTCCCGAAGGTGACTTAAGATTCAATCCGCCAGTATATGAGCAACGATATGCAACAGTTATACAAATCCTGGAACACCCCGACTTTGATTCACAAATCAAAAAGGTTTATTGAACGCTATTTAATTATCTTAAACGACTGACGCCTTTTTCTTGCAGGTTGTTGATTTTGGTTGTGCTGAGATGCAATTGCTAACATTATTAAGGAGAACAAATGGAATTGAACACATTATGGAGGTAAGAGCTATAGCTGACAGTTTTGCTATGCTTCCATTAGCATCTACATAAATATTGTTCCAAACAAAATCTGGAGCCAATTGGAATTCTCAAATGTGAGGTGGTTCTGTTTTCATGTACCTACTTAGAAAATGTGTACATCAGATTCGACCACAGAGCCATATGCCCCTATTATGTAAGACAACTCAACTTACAGTGGGTTGCCAAATTAATAGGGACATTAATCCACATTTACCGGTTTTTTTGCGAGTAATCGGAATATTTTGGTCCAAATTTAATTTTAATCTGGTAATAGCAGCTACTTGTCTTTGGGAATGACTCGAATGAGTTAATAAAGTTCTTATTTCCGTTCTTTTTCTTGGAGTGATATCCATTCCTCGACTCATTCTGTTCCGAAAAAATGCCTAAAATCATTAAAAAAAAAGATTTTTTTTTTTTAGAAAAGCTTTGCTTTAAACAAAAGTAAGTGCATTACTTACGTTTCAATTAAAAGAAGTTAAAAAAATGTCCCCAATAAATTTTCAAAAAAAAAAAAATTTTTATTTTTTTTCTGCCTTTGATTGCACTTTAAGAATAAAACCGGTTTTTCCCCCGAATAAAACCATTTTGAATATCCGCCGACAGTGAAAAATAACCGTTAAGCACATAGACTGAGAAATAAAAATCACGAGGTACGCTTAGAACCAAAACAAAAGCTCAAAAGAACACTGAAACAATGTCCCTATTAATTTGGCAACCCACTGTAGTTGAGTTTAGTTGTCTTCAATTCAACTCAACTTTCACACAACACAAATTAACTAACAACTTATAAACCACCACTACCATCTTTGTTGTGTTTTGACAGACAACTTTTCTATCAAGGTTGTGTATGACAATACGGACAATACCGAATTTTGAATTACATAAAACCAAGAGACAACTCAACTTTAGTTGTAGTTACTCAACTTTAGTTGTAGTTGTCTTACATAATAGGGGCAATAGTTTGTGGTTTCGATATTTATTTATTTCCTTTTGGCCTGTAGGTAAATTCAGTATTAAACTACAGTCAAATCTCGATTAACCGGGGTGCTCGGGACCGAGCTCATATAGGAAAAGCGAAAATCCCGGTTAATCGAAAATGATATTCTCAAAGAAGAAACCCACTTTATTCAATGTTTTTCTTTTCCATTATTTGTAAATCGATTTACATACTGAATGAGAAAAATTAACAGAAAAATTTAAACAAAAACAAACGAAACCTTTTGTTCGTTTTTGACTGCAAGAATTAAAGAAAGTTATTGAAAATGATCACGGATAATAGAGTAAATCCTCGATAATCGATTTCTAAATAAATTCTAATTAATTTTTGAAAAAAATTCCCCGATTAATAGAATGCCGAATAATCGATAGTTGACTATCAGCCCTATCGAGGTATCCGATCGGAACGGAATTTTTTTCGCTACGCATACTCCGTCGGAGACTGAAATTACATTCGATTTATCAATACTTCACTGCAAATCGTAGTAAACAAATTCCGCAACCAATTCCTGTCGGAGCATATCGGAAGAAAATTCGTACGAAACTGTCAAAAATATCGGTAAAAACGCACTTGATCGCACTGAAATGCCAGTGTGCCTTGCATATTTGTCGAAAAGAAGTTCCGAAAAGCTGTTCGGAAGAATACCTCAAACAAACAAAAATCCTCCGATTCGTATGAAATCGGAGAATTTTCCGATCGGATACCTCGATAGGGCTGTATGTATATTTGAAATGCTCACCCAAGTTGATTTGTTATCGCTATCGTGATGCCATATTTCAATTAAAATAAATATATGAAGTAATAGATCCATATATGTTGTAGATAGGCACTCTAGGCTCAGCTTCTTACGGCCATTCCTTTCAAAACCACATTTGGATCATGCTCATTCGTTTGGTCCACTTTTTTGTTCTCCTTCTAATTTGTATTGGGCTGTGTTGCATCCAGCGCTTTCGAGGACGCTATAGATTCGCAAAGTTAACAGGCTATGGAATATTGATCAGTCAAAGTAAAATTTGTGGAGCATTTTAAACGCTTGACTAAACTTAAGCCGATTTTCAGCGTGACGTCTAGTGCATAGCACACCTAATATCTCAGATAGAGAAGTTTTTAGCAATGCAGTAGCAAAAAAAAGAAAATAAGTCCAGTATGATGTTGGTCGAAAAATCAAAAAGTTGAATAAAACAAAACTTCGATATGACGTCTATCACTCACCCACGAATTGCAACGTCATTAAAATGTAAATACAGAGCAACAGCTGTGCAATGGATATAAATACAGCAATGGATATAAATACAAATAAATCGTATGTGTAAAACTTTTTTATTTTTTAAAAATTCTTTTCAAGACAAACAAGAATCTGGACGGAGGAAGACAATCACTTTTCTCCATTCCTCCATACATCAATATAAAGTGATTATAATAAATTCAGGATTCATCATTCTTAACAGTTAGTGTTGCATGATAACTAACAAAAATACGATTTTTATACAAAGAATAACTGACGAGTTCAGTTCTAGCATAAAATGTGAAATTACACTTTTTTTTATGGAGTTTGTCATTCCTCTGGTAATTTAGCGATCAATGGAAACTGTCACAGTACCTATAAATGTGCAACTGTATGCATGTCCATTTACATTTCGGTGTCTCCACGAGCAATTTTTAAAAGAATGCCATATAGCATGCTATGAGAATTGCTAGTAGAGACCACAAATAGCATGCTATAAAAAATTTAATTCTATATATTGCTCATCTTATATCAGCTATATGGATATGTAGTATTTTATGGGCTGTATTTTTTTGTCTGACGTTTGTGTTTTCTTGCGATGGCTATGGAAATAGTAAGCTATGAAATGCCCACCTGATGTTAAATAATAATTATTGATGGCACTTGTCGATAACATTTAAAGCAAAGATTGTTTGGTACCACAGTTTTTATCGGGGCTAAGTCATATGTCCCGATAATTACTACATAGTATTCGAATTCTATATACCTATAGAATAGCAAAGACAAACACACCTAATAATCGAAGTTTTAGGTCAAATATATTCATCAAATTTCATTCAATTTTGGCATATAATCGAATGTGTACTTTTTAGTTTCGTTTTGTTTTTTTACTTTAATGAATGAATTGGTTATAAAATAATTTAAATTTTGTTTGTTAACACCGGAAGTATACTTGTACCAAATTTCAGCACGATATATTCATAATCAAAGTAACAATTTGAATTCTTTTTCCGTAAGTATCGAGTGTACGGAGACTTTTTTGATTGACTGCAAATTTTGACAGTTCATTTACCAAGTCGTAAACTTACCAAGTTTACTACGTTTACGACGTGGCATAAATACCCATATTATATCTATGCATATCATAAACATGGGCAATTTATTAAATCATTTTTCAGATTGAATACAAAAATCAGCACATTCAGTGCACTTAACTAACCAAACTAAAATATTTAACACAAATTTCTGTCAATATGATTTTTTTATATTTTTAAATCACTTGTCTTAAAAAATATGTCAAATATATTTCTTACGTACATCTATAAAACATTTTAACAGGCAACTGCTAATTGTGAATCCGCATTCCAAATTCCGCCAATATGAACTGACATGTAGTATATCGCTATCGCCCTTCTACCAGTACCCTCACCGCTCTGGTGTGAGCTCCTTAAAATCGGTAACTTGGTCACCTTTTTTTTTACTATTTATCCAACCCAGTTTTCTATAAATTTTATATTTGCAAATATCACAAATTCCAATTTGAACAAAATACCTATGCAACTGAATACACCCATCATCATTGGCTTTTGAACGCACCCTTTGGAAGATATTTTTTTTCGAGTTCGATTCGAACAAAATCTGACATAACCTCGCCGCGGCACGGCTTTGGAATAAACGTTTGTGGTTATTTTGTGATACACATTATTTTAAATTCAATTCGTTCAATTAATATGTTTGTGAATAAAATAAAAATGCATAGTAAAACGGAAACTCTAAAATGATTCAGTAAATCGTAATAAATACAATTGGATTCAAAAATACGCGCAACAACAAACTCCACAACACTGTCCAATATCAACAAAAAATATGGAAGACCAATACAGCTTCGACATAAATCTTGATTTTTTCGATTCCTCTACCTCAAATATCAAACCAAATGTAGAAAATACTGCACTATATCAGCATGACCAAGTACAACCCGATTTGGATATTGAATCCCTCGCCATCCGAATTGCTTCTGTCAATGAACTGGCCCTTCAGCTGAAGGCAACAAAACGTGAACATGCCAAACTTCAAAAGCAAATGCAAGATCTTAGCGATTCAGCTATGTCTATCCGGACCATGTATGAACGAGAGAAGACCGAAAAGGCTAAGTATGCGATTCTGTCCAAAGAGTTGAAAGAAAAATGTGCCCTTGCTGAGTCTCAGTTGACTAATAAAACTCTTCACTTTGAGCAGTTGACTTCGCAGTTTGAGCAGTCGGTACCAAAGGGGCCAATCTCATATAACGAACTCGCTCTGAGATATCAACGGCTGGCTCTCCAGCTGGACGAAGACAAACAGCTTAATTCCAAGGAGAAAATAATCCTACAACAGATTCAAGATTATATGGAATATAAGAAGTTGACTGCATTACCAGCGTTTAAGAAGAGGAGTAACCTGAAAACAGAAACAGTAGCAGCTTGTCCAATTGTATTGCCCGCAAAAAAAGAAATGCATACGCAGGGAACACAGTACACAAGGTATACCACAACTAGGGGTACTAATACACCAGCCATGAGTCCCCAGAAGGATTATCGGACACAAGGCACTCAGTACATATCATCTATGACCACCCGAGGAACCAGCACGTCTACGTTTATTAAGCAGCACTCTATTGGAACCAACTTCCCAGAGGTGGTACCGGTTTCTATCGACGATATCTTTAAGGAAATGATTTGTGATATGTCTCCTTTAAGTCCAATGCGTCCAAGTCCTCCGGCCGTGACGGAAATTGAATTTCCGCGTGCGAAAAAGGTTGAAACGAAGTCTGTAAGCACAAATACTGGCCTAAAGAATGTTCGCAAACAAATAGACTACGTCCCAGCCAACATTAAATACTCGGATTCGAGGCCACCGTCAAGGAATATGAACGATCGGGTGAAGAGCGAATCGCCATTCATGGGTATGCCAACAATGAATCCATTCTCCGGGTTGGGCATCAGTCCACCGCCGATGCACAGCACCCTCGCAGAGCTCTGGAGTATGTTAGGACACACGATATTTGCACTCTTACAGAATGGAAATAGTCAACTTAATTCCATCCACGCCAATGCAGTCAATGATAGACTTAGGAATATTAGTGCTGACATGAACAGAAGGAGGGAGCAGCCGAGATCCAACGATGAACGGATGCGCGAAGGAAGCAACTACTTCGACGAGGAAAGGGGTAAGTTGAACACAAGGCTCTGTACAGACGCTCTTAACATATTTTTTACTTGTATTTTAGATTATCCACCTTGCACCAAAAATACGGCAACCAGCCCAATGGATTTGGGAAATAGGCAAGATTTCGGATTCGATAGAGCCTACATGAATTCTGAACTTCCGTCGCCCGGTTTTGCATCAGTGGAAAACAATTTAAAAAAGGATAACCCACCGGTCGAGATACAGAAAATTTTGCTCAACAAGAATGTTCAAACTAATGCAGCAAGTGGGAAGAAACCATCGCGAGTAGACGATATCCTACAGCTGTTTCCGCAAGACAGCCGCTCCCTAGAGAATCGAAAGGCCATTAAAAGGCTTCTAAAGGCGTCCAAAATTGAAAGGAAATCTAAGAAAATGTCGTTCGGTAGCAGTGAAGATGGCGATATTTCTCCGGTTTCAATTCAAACCAATTGGGATCTATTTGCGACATCAGGCGACGAATCTAAGGAATCTAGTCTGAGCTCGAATTCCCAGTGTCGCAGTACTACTCACACCTTGTCTTCCAACGTAGATAGCTCGCAAGGGGGTTCATCGGTCATCAGTGAAATGTCATATGAGCCACCGAAAGATGATGTTTTTCTTGGATTTGACGAGGATTCGGACAACTTGTTTTCCAAACCATTTGTACTACCAAAACAAAGCCGGGCACCTATGGTTAACAACCAGAAGCAACTACGAGAAAGAAAAACGATTCAGAATTTGATTGGTGGAGAAGAGGAAAACACACACAGCTCTATTAATCCGATTCCTTTGAGAGAAAACGCCATGAAGGCCAAGCGAAAGCGCCGAGCAAGCAAATCAGCCGCAAAACGGGCTAACAAATTGCTCAAAGCGAATGCAAACGGTAGTGATGCGAATTTAGAGGTGCCATCAATAATAAAAAGCGTTGAAACGGCTTCAGTTTTCGATCTCCAGTTCCAAAGGTCATCGACTTTTAGGAGAAACGCAGCGCCGCTGAGAAAGCAGCCGGCTTCTTCGAATTTGAATGACCCAATAGCTCAATGGCATCAGAACTCTGAGGAAAATCGGCAGGTATCTTTTCCGCTACCAAATCAATTTACAGCACCAATGGAAAGAAGACCTCACAATGACCAAGGCCCTTCGAATTTCGGTGAAACTACAACACTGGGGAGACGGAAATCAGCGCCAATCACGATCCACGAACCAGTGCGCCAGGGGAAGTCGAATTTCATTCAATTCGTTAAATCTGATTCTCAATCCTCACGAGATACGGCGTCACCAAACTCATCGGTGTATAATGGGCTGTCGTTGAGTCCAAGGGTGATAAACTTAAAAGCAACCACTGCGCCCGGACAAGTCGGGTCCCCACATTGTGAGAAACAATCAAAGGCACCATTGTCTCAACTGAATCGAGTGATTTTCAGTGAATCACAAGCACGAAGCGAGGAGAGATCTATTCCATACGCAAAGAGGATCTCACATTTTATAAAACATAAAGCAGGAGCAGAGGAAAATATAGTGATTTCGAAAAGCCCCTCCTGGGATACTAACAGTGACAGTGGGGTGGCAGAAACCGAGTCGAATACCAGCGAATCTAGCGAAGAGAAGATCCTACAGTTGAAATTGCGCGCTGAATTCGCAGCATCAAGAGAAGGTACGCTTAGTTTTCTTGACCAAAATATCTCAAATTCGCCCAGCCTGTCAGCAGTAGACCAAAATCACTTGATTTTCAATGGATTCAAAGTGCCAGAACGTGAAGAACCCGCAACGCCTGTACCTTGCAACGAAGCGATAGCAAACTCAGTAATGAAGTCACCGTGTTGGGACAGTGATGAGGAGACATCAAATCCTGCGTTTAAAGACGAATTTGATGAAGTTCCAGGGAACAGCCGAAAAGAAAATCATTTTAGTGAAATCAAGGAAATCAAATCGCTGGAAGAGGAGGACACAAACAAAATAGTTGTACACAATCAAATGAGGTCAAGTTCATGTGAGCCCGAGCCCCCTGGCTGGGACACTGAGAACACTCCACTGAACATAACGATTCCAGATCAAGCACAAAATCAAAGTCCTTTTAACGAATTCGGTGGATCGACGACCCCTAAGGAGGAGAAACCCTCAATTGTTCCGCTTCATGATGACAATATATTCGATTCACACGAACTCAATGGTGACATCTCGTCATCTGGCAGTTCCGCAGATTTATCGATTGATTGTCCACCATCACCGCAACCCAATGACACTTTATCACTTGATCTGTCGTTACTTCTTAAGACTCCAGAAAAGAAAAGTCCAACGCCCCAAATTGAAAGTCCGCCAGAAAGCGACAATCGAAATACCTCTCTCCTCAACAAAGTCCTCACAAGTTCAACAGAGAATCTCGTCGAAGATTTTCTGAATGAGAACTCGGGGAGGGTTGAGCCGAAATTCCAAAGGTTCCTCAGCAAAATAATGGATGAAGTGGCCCCACCGCTAAGCCCGATATCTGTGATGGCAACAAGTGAAAATCCACTCCACAGTGGAACCGAGAGTTCTTGCGATGAGGACGGCTTCAAACCACCACGCAGACACAAGGTGAAGCTACCAGCTACAGCGGCAATTGCTGTAAAACGTTCGGCGAGGTTGAAAGCTAAAATCGACACGGATACGAGAAAAAGTTTACCGCTGCTGAATATACCCGGAATAGAGTTGGGCAAATACACCAAGAGAAAAAGTGACCAGAGAACCCCGCTAAAAAAACCGAAAGCAGAACTCAAGAAGGAGAAAGCCGAGAATAAGGTCGACATCATTGATAATATTCGTTTGGGATTCTTCAAGGATTTGATGGAGGAGCATGATTCGTCGACAGAGAGGCTTGTGCACGAAGAAGCTAAGCCGGAGGCGGAGGAGTTCTTCAAGAATGCAACTTATCAGCAAGTGGCATACGGTAACGCGTCTCCACCAATTGTTCTGGAACCGGTTACCAGCCAAAATTTGGAGAATAATCCGCACGAACCCATTTGTAAACAAACACCTGAAATAATGAACGTCGAAATTGCTGTCAGCAACGAAAAACTGTCTGAATTCGATGCATATCAAGATGAACCTTCGGCGAGCAGTTCTGCACTGCAGTCGGGACCCCACGCCACACTATTTGTTGGTCAAATACTGGAGCGAACCAAAGAGGGATCTTGGCAACCCAAGACATCCGATCCCATCTGCTTCGACGAGTGTCCTGCTTCACCACCACCAGAAGACCAGACACCCGACGAAACACACGTCACCAGGCAGTGTGCCGAATCGGCGCCATTATTGGAAACACCTACCAGCAATCTATCCGTGTTATCGCACATTATAGCTAATTACAATCCGAATTACCGGAAATTGGTTAAGCCGCCCGATCAAACGAAAACATTCAATCAACTTCAGTCGGTTGTATTTAACTACATAAATGGATTGTGCTTAATTTCGGACACTCTTCGCACAGCCGATGCCCTATCACGCATGACCACAAGTAAAAAACTAGTCGCAGACGCGCTCGTTTCCATTGCAAAAACTGCGCCACGTCCAGAAACGGAAATGCCACCTCCAGTTCCTGATCAATGCATCAGCCAAACGCTAAACAAACTTCTCTGCCTTATCGAACAACTTCACCTGCAATTGCCGGGTATACGAAATAGCATCCAAGTCGCCATAGAACAGTCGCTGTTCTCATTCGCCAAAGATATCATACCTCTCGAATTCCTGATGAACCTAACCCAGTTCTACCTAGCAATCATAGGAGCTGATCCCAGCGCAAGATGCAATCCAGCAAGGCTCTTCATCTGTAAGTGTCTGTACTTCTACAACCAAAAGGCTACCCCTTTGATCTATCAAACGCTGTGCGTGTTTCCGTCTGTGCTGCCGAAAAGGGATGACGCCACGTACGACCGTTCTGATGCTCTCATCAGTGCAATACAATGCGTCCTAATGAGCACATTCTACGATCTAGAGAAGACCGACTTCAAAACAAAGCAGATGCTAACCAAATTGCGCAAGTTCTACAACTACGAGAGCTTCAAGCCACCGCGCGACGAATTTCTTGACAATCTGATAGCTAAGATTCGTGCGGGTCGAATCAAAAATGTCTCCTACTCCTTCGCGTTAATCTGCAAACGCATGGATCAGAGAAACACAGAGAAAGTAGTCTTAGCCGAAAGACTTTTGCCTCTGGCAAATGAGTACTATCAAGCGATTGGTCAAACCCGCGAGAATGATCCGAAGATAGCATGCATTCTCGAATCCATTTCGTTTATAATCAAACCCTTTACCGTCGAAACGGATATCTCAACGTATGTCAACCTGTTTGGACGATTTTTGAACGCCTCCGATCGGCAAATTATACAGGAAGCTGCCCTGACAGCTGTACTACGTACCATACGCTTTGGGTATGTGAATTGTTTTAATGCTATTTATAACTTTAGGCCCAGCTATGAGCTGACCGATGAGACTAAAGCCATGCTTCGATCGTTTGTATATAAGAAGACCTTGTTTTTCCTCAAGAGACTGGAGCACCAGGCGCGCATGTTAGGGCCTACATAATTCTAAAGATGTTTAATTTCTATTTATTTTTTTTTTGTTGATTGAATTTATATGTAAATATAGTTACTATTAGTGATAAGGTTTTAGTTATTTAGTCGTAAAAAGAAATTATTTTGTAAACGATTGAAGTTGAAATTGATATTTTGTAAGAGTAAATACAAAAACAATGAAATGATGGAACTTTTGTGTTATTTCTAAAAACTTTACAGGTCCACAGAATTTAATCAGTTGCAAGTACTTTGAAATCGATGAAGCGAGCTTATTTGTATTTCAAATTTACGTTCCAAGACTTTGAACTTTGAAATCCATGCAAAAGATCCAGAAGAACATGGCTGAGCCTAATTCTGTTTCTGTTGCAAATGTATGGGATTTTATTGCTGTTTCCGTCTCTGTTCTGTTCTCTGTCACTACTTGTGCCTTAACAAGAGATTACACACTTTTAAAGAAAAATAAAAACGAATAGAAACGACAGCACTGAGTGAGATTGAAAGTCGTTTCCGAGTGTTTTCGTCTCGGTGCAAATAGGACAACTATTGTTTTACTTCTACTGTAGACTTGAAATGCAATTTTGTAAACATTTTTCAATAAGAAAAATGGCACAAGGTTTGCATTAGCAGAAATATTGTTTAAAGTGAAGTGCATTATTGACATACTGAAATTGCTACAAAAATCAATTGATTTTGACACTTCAAAAGTTGGCTCTAGCTCAGAATTTGGTGCAGAAAATCGTGTACTTAAAGAATTCAGAACAGTATCCTGAAACAAGAAGTAGAACCGTGTTTCTAATTATGGAACGCTATAAAAACCTATATTTTAAACACTGGATAGAAAATAGAACACTCTGTACAGGTACACTCTCTTTACAATTGCACATATCTCCAAAACGGAATGATAAACTAATGGTAAACGTTATTTTTGGGTAAGTCTTCTTATTTCATGTGACAAAATGCAAGTTCTGGAAAAGATCCGGCATTCGCTGAAATTTAGGCAACATTTTGGCGGCAATTGAAAAGAACATGCAATTAGTTTCACCGCAATCTTTGGCACGTGGACTCATATATTTCGTTAATCGTTAATTTAAAAAAAAAATAAAATGGGTTAAGAAAAAAGCCTTAACCGATGCGGGAAAAGGACAAATCAAAACTTAAAAAACGCTCGTCTATTTGCTGCCAAATTAGCTAAGAAAATCGAGAGGAACCACCACGTTATATCCAAATTTTTAAGTAATGACTTTAACTATGGATAAAAACATGAAAAGCCGCATACACAGTGTGCTTAATAATGCGGAAAAGCGACTTAAAAAATGCGTCAAAGCAAGTCTCACAACTATGCGTCGTATTCTTTCGAATGCTAAGCATATAAAAAGACTACAAATAAGAAGAAGTCGAAAAGTGCAACGCGTCTTCTCAGACGAAAATAAATAAATTTCGAAGGTGTGAGGGGCCGTTTCGTAATATGGCAAATTACAATTTTTTTCAACGACAATGAAAGAGGCCTTTCCATACTTTCATAACCTTTTTAGACCTCTGCCTTGGATTTATCAACATAATACAGCACCAATACATACAGCGCGGGTTGTTAAAACGTATATATAGAGCCAAAATATGGAGCTATAATTAAGCTGACCGGCCTAATCACCGGATTTAAATATCATCGAAAATGTTTGGAGATGGTTGACACGACAGGTTTATAGATCGGGACAACAATATTCGACTATATCTAAATTAACCCAAGCCATCTCGATTTCGCTAAATTATTTCGCCAATTTGTATGCTTCCTTTCTAAAACGGAGAGGTGTGCATTTTGGACAAAAGGTGGCTCAAAACACAAATGAAAAAAGGTTTTTTTTCGTTTAAGTGTTCTATTCAAGTGGCGTAAAATTAGGACTCCACATTTTGCCGGCTTTTAGTTAATACAAGCTTTAGTTTTAAATCTTCCTTCTGGTCAAATCACAACAAGTAAATTAACTTTAATTTAAAAACAAATTAAATGGCTAAAAATATTCCGAACACACTACTACAAATAATAAAGAAACTCTGGTTTTTGCGTTCAATTGGACGCGAGAAATCTGAGATCTGACAACATCTGTTCTCTTAAGAATAGTAAAGCAATATAAGGACTTAAAAAAAATGCATAAACGAATACATAATCAATGGAGAAACGACTGCTAGAGCTCCAGCGCCAGCCATCGGTACTACAAAAATGATATTTGGTTTTCACCCAAAGATGAGCATCGGTCGCCTTTTCGATGTTCCTCGTTATACGACTTGTATTATTTTGCGTACATCGGTGATCGGTGTATGACTCCCAGTTTGTCTTTATTTTAATTCATATTCTAAAAATTATAAAATTTGTACAATTACTCCAATTACAATATAAAATTTTTAGTACGTACATACTTGTATACATAGGTAATTTTAAATAATTTTAAACATTCTATTTTACGAAGTACATTTCAAAAACATGTAGTCTGTTAACTTCCCCGATCATCACTTGCAGGTTGACATAGATGAGGCGCTTCTTCACAGTTACCAAGGACGCGCAGTTCCTTTAATATCAGATCATCTCATCCAGCGTCAAACTCCACTGCGGGTTGAAGTCTTAAAGGGAAGCATTGATGCATCTGTAGAATGCCTAAGAAACACCGACGCCGTCATTGCCATAGAAATGTAATTTTGTTTTACCCATTGATTCATAGACGATCGAATCTTGAACTTAATTTTTTCCTAGAATCGAACACCTATATCCTGATGTGCTGGAAAATGTACCATACAACATTTTTGGGTTCATCCAACCAAAACTAGCAATATTCTCGACACCAAATTCGGACTACAATGTCCTGTTCACTCCTCTGGAGAATGGCTTTCGGCATCATGACCACAAATTTGAATGGTCACAGGAGCAATTTAAGGATTGGTAAGTTTCCGCAGTGATATCTTCAAAACACACAATTTTTGGTAACTAAACTATATGTACAGGGCTCTAAATATGTGTGAACGTTTCCCCAACTATCGCGTTGCTATATTTGGCGTTGGAGAAGCACCTCTAGACACTCCCGATCTAGGTCCTGTAAGTCAGTTCGCACTGTTCGTTCGAAAGGATATTCTAGACTTGCCGCTTGATAATGATTTGGAAGTAATTCCTGCCGACACTTCCCCCGATAAACAATACAAAGAAATCTACGCTGTTGACTTTCCCATGTATCGCGATGAACGCACACTGGAACAGAAGATTTTCGACGAAGCCAGTTTCTACATCAATCAGTACAGGACCGTTGAATTGTATCACAATCCAGAGAGGCTAATCTACCAGATTCCATTCGAAAGGATTTTAGAAGGTATACAACCAGTTACAGAGTCAGCTGATGACTTGAGACGTATACTGCTGGACAAAGGCCATGTAATTGAGGATGGGTTTGTTATACTCCCGGAGGACGATCCTAACAGAATGGAGAGACGTTGGTCAGATGATGATGATTCGAACTACGATTTCGATATCTACGAAGACAACGAAGAGGAAGAAGAGGCCAACTCGAGTAATTTGACAAACGGGTTTGGCCATGAAGACGAAGATGAGGAGGAAAAAGAAGAAGAATGTTGGGACTAAGAAGAGCACAAAAATCAATCTCATTTGTACAAAGTATTTGTCATATTTCATAATTATTTTTTCTCGACGTGAATCATTTAATAAAATTTGATAAATTTATTCCCGGAAATGGAATGACGAATGCCTACCTAACTGCACATTCATAGTTTTGTTTTTTTCATTAAGAACAATTTGACAAAAACAATGCTCTCCAATTCCAATAAGGCAATTGATGGTGTATTTAAATAGAGGGGTTGGAGAATACGATGACTATCGAAAAATATCATCTCCAGTCTCCCTTCTAACAGTGTGATAATTTTATAAGGGTTGCTATGTGCTGGGTGAATGCTTTCTTTGCATTGAAGCTACATAGAACAATAGGTGAACACAGAATAGAATTGAATTGTGGGAGGAAGCCGGGTAAAAACTAACCGTCGTACTGGTTAGATGACTGCGTTATGGTTGCATCGATTCGAATGTGGGGTTTCTTATTTACGGTTCCATTAAGGATGTCCACTCCACAAGACAAATGTTAGCAAAATATATATACCATTTATTTGAATACTATATCTAAGCATATTATGCAGTTCACATGAAATTCAGCAAACGTTTTTAAGTGAATTAAAAGTAATGCCATCTTACTGCACTACATTTTTGAACATTTTAAAGGACTTTAATAATTTTTTTTATAATTTAGAATGAATAAAAGTTGAATGCGCAATTAAGAAAACCTAGAATTGCAACTTAGTATAGTAATCATTTGTCATATTTCGTCAAATTTCTATAGCAAAAATAAAATTTTAAGTAAATAAATTTAAGCTCACCTTGTATAATTATCTCTTAAAATATCAAGATTTCATAGCGTTCACTCTATAGAAAACTGAAACTTTCATCTAACTCGAACAGTATACGCATAGCAGGAAGCAGCTATATTTGTTTCTCAAAGTTAGCCCGGAAATACGTATTAAAGACAGTAAAAATTAGGCTAATCTCTATAGCTCGTTCTTCTCTTCGGTCGAAGAAGCTGCAATGAAAGCTTTCAGGCCGTGCGTCAATTGGCCCCTTGGATAATTTTCTGACACTATCGTGGTGGAAAACGAATTTTCAGTTTTTACAAAATTATCCTACTCCGGAGGCCAGATAAATATTACCCTATATGCTAATTTTTTGACGTTTTCATTTGCTTCAATTTTCTAGACTGTTAAAGAGGAAATAAAACTCTGAATTTTAATTAATTATTAGCGTGAAATTCGATAAATCCGTTTTAAGATTGGAGTTTGGTGAACTTCTCTCTTCTCACTTTCAAAAGTGTCAGACAATTAAGCAAGGATAATTATTTAGCCCAATTAACACACGGCCTTAGTTGACGAGCAGTGGTTGACGATTTGATGTCAGAACATGTGCTCGAAAATATCTGATGAGTTTGGCATTCAATTAAACGTTAAAAAATGTCAATTTTCTTTGCTTAAATAATTAAGGCTAACTAAACCTGTCTTAAAAGAAATATTTCTTTCTAAATAACTTAATAAAACCAATAACTTTTTGAAGAAAAATGTGGGGAAAAACGGCATTTAATTGTTGTCACAGAGATAATAATACATCACCGCAATGCCATTTATAGATAGCCATCTATATAGGTTAGTATGTTGTTTATGGTGGCTGCTTGGTTACTCAAAATTATATTCTACTACAAAAAAAAAACACCATCTTCAAATGCAAATTTGTATAAAAATATGTTTATTCAGTACAAATATTTACACAACACGCACACACGCATAGCTGTACAGGCAATTCCAAAGTATAGTTTATTGTAAGTATAGCTCGGTTTAAAAAGGATTCACCAAGGAAACAAACAATCTTAATCTGTATATCTATCGATCAAACTGTATATCCCAAACTGTATCCGTGGTGCTGGGAAAAAACTGTGTCAATTTGAAATGTTTGCATCTACGAATATATTCAACAACTACCTCTTTCCAATTGAATTTCATGACATGATTAATTTACGGACGGTTTAACAACGTGCATTAATTTGGTCATCGTTTGAGTATACGCGTATCGTTTGAGTATACGCGCTCATTTAAACAATAAAATAAAACTACTAGGTACTTCACTTGACAGACGTCCTCATGAGCACTTCCACACCACTATAGCCAAATTGCCACCGAAAAATAAATACAAAATATTTTTCGTCTCGTATGACACTTCAAAGCCAAAACCCTCGCCCACCACTACGTGCCAATAGGTCCCGAACTTTTTATCCATCGTTTCCTTTATAACCTTTGCCGCCGTCTAAGTCACAAAATGCAATACATTATTCAAAATATGTAATCTTTCTGACTGACTTCCTCGTTTCCTTACCTCATAGTTGGATGCATATTTCTCACAGGCAGTTATTGTCAATTCGATAGTCTCGTTTCGCATTTCCTCCATCATGTCCGTGTGCTGTAAAAGTCAGGAAGTTCATGTTACAAGTCAACAAATTTAAATGTAATGCCTACCTTGACAAGCGGATATACGTGGACGATTTTCTTTTCGCCTGCCTCTTCCGGTTTACCACCCTCCTCGGCCATTTTTTATGCGACCGTTCGAGGTAACCCAAGAAGAAGTCACGGAACACACGAATGTCTCAAGATTTGTTTGCAAAATATGTATACAAAAAAAAATCGGAACTCAAAACAATTGACAGATAAAAAAATGAAATTAGGGGGAATAAATAAGAGAAAATCCTTCCGTCTGCCGCTTGCCAAAGGATACTCGTCGATTGCGAGGATATGAGTCAAACTGAAAGCAAATTACGATTTACGGCCAGCCGGAGTGCATCAATTTTAGATGGAAACTTCGTCAATCAACAGTTACCAAAGCGCATGCGGTAAGTGGCAGCATATTTTGAAAACAAATTGCATGTGGCCGGCGGGAGAGCACCCCCTTTCCAAATCTACGGCAAATGCTTCTCTTTTTGTTAGGAACTTGTCCCATAACTATATAATATGACTAGGAGAGTGGTGGTAGTTTGTGAGGGATGAATGATTACTGTGCATGGCTTACTCCCTTTGGTCATCAGTATCACCCTCTGTGCCAAGTTGACTGATGAATCCCACAAAAGATGGGTCGAAAGGCAGGGGTAGAATTGCAACAGTGCGAAATGGTGTGCTTATATGGACGGTACTTGGTTGTACAACCCCTTTTGAAATCAAATTTCAAAGACGCATTTTAATTGTGTGTTGTCAAACTGTTAATACGCGGAGGGGATTTGAGTGTCGTCGCATTTAAGAATTGATTTTCAAAGTTGGGTTAGAAGTGGTTATAACATCTTGCGTATAGGCAGCTTAAGCTCAGAATTGCATTACAAAGGAAAGGGAAAAAATGGTTTACTCTCTAATAACTTATATCATAATATATATTCAAATTATCTTGTTGCTTCGCTGTAGGCACTTGTACACAAACTGCCCTGTCGAAATTATCGAAACCCTTTTACATACTTAACTAACTCTGGACATAGCTAACGAACTTACTCTGACTTAATTGAGCTTTTTATTGGGTCGGATATGGACCACTTTCTTACAACTCATCTATGGTCATCTTATACAGAACTGAGCTTCAGACCTACATATTGAATATGGTGCTGCCTGTGTTAATGAGGATCTTGAAAATATTGCCCGCTGGTCTGGAACGAATGGTCTCTTGTTAAACCCTGCAAAATCTAAATGTCTTGTCATCTCAAGAAATTCTTTGGACTTGTCATGCTTTCCTTCTGTGATTTTAGGCAATTCTCCTATATTGAATATGTTGAGACGTCCAAATATCTTGATATGGTCTTTAACCGGAAATTAACCTGGGATAACCACATAAATGTTGGGACCGGTATAACCTATGCGGTTCTTCGAACATTACGGACAACTAAAGCTTTCACCCCCTCAGACCCCGTCTCATGCTAGCGAAAACGCTGGTTATACCAAAATTGCTGTACGTGTGCGAAGTTTTTGTCAATTGCAGTTTCGTCAGCAAAAGAAAACTGCAGGTCGCTTACAACAACACCGTCCGGTATGTCCTTGGACTATAATGTCGTTTTCCATTGGGCACATCAGATTTTTATTTCAGATCTCAGATCGATTAAGAATCGAAATCCATGCATGACGAGGAAAAAGAATAATAATGACCAAGATGATAGCATAATTGCTCCAAAATTAAGTCCATGTCCATATTTACGTTTTTGTTAAGGATAATTGCTTTTCAAGAGGGTTTTAGTAGGTAATTTCGTTTCGAAAACAAATTCAAATTCAAATAAAAATATATTGTGAGAGTACCTATGTGTAAATCTTGAAAAATATCGAGATCTGCAAAAAGTGATCCGAATCAGAAAAAAGATTGATTTTTTTGCCCAATGGAACATGAAAAGTGACTCGTATCAACAAAAAGATTGATTTTATGTCCCAATGGAAAACCACATAAGTCACTTCCAAAAGGGAACCTCTTGCGCCCAGATTTGATTCCATTTTCCAACACACAAACGAAGAGGAACGCAAAGTGAAATGTATGTTAAAAGACTGCACAGACAAATAGAAATCGGGAAAACGATTTCTATCGCCTGTTTTCTTATTCAAGTTGACGTTTAACCATGAATCATACCAACAGCCCTTATCACATTGTATTTTATCAGTGCATATTACTTTTCTATTAATTCGCTTATTATTTTATTGCTGAGTGTTGTTTCCACATACGTATCCATAATCCATATAAGAGGGAAACAGTTTGTAGGAATACATTCCAGAAAAGCAGCTCTATTGTGTTTATGCTATAGATAGCGCGTGCCAAGTCACGTGACTGTCTATCCATCCAATTAACAAATCACACTGTTATTTTTCTCAAACCCAATGCGTCACACTTTAAAGTGATTTGAAACTCAATAATTTTGGCCGTTAAATTATACCACCTACATACTTTGTTTGAGCAAACAAAAACAGGTAACCGTAGAAACAGTGTTAACTCGCCCTTAGGAAACTTCTTTATCGACTCTAATGAATGAGCACATCATCACATCATGACTAATCACACTTCCTCGCACCTCACAACCAACCTCCGGCCATCTTCATTTCATAGGTATATACAGACTCACGCGCATCTTCTTCTCATATATATCGAAAATGAAACGTATGGAGGAAATGAATGCCCATAGCTACACTACCACATCCAGACTCGATGTCACACACAGCGTGCCGTGTACGTCGCTGTCGCATGATATCATGTGAAATGGAACATGTTACGTGAATGAAGCATGGCTATGTACTCGTAGTAGATACATAATGTTTTTATTTTCAGTGCAGTAGCAGACCAATTCGTTGTTGAAGTGAAGTCTGGCGGTCGGTGGTTGATTCTCGGGAATTTTTCATAGATTTGCAATTGCGTTTGCAGCTATGGAGAGAATTCTAATTAAAAAAGTTAAGGAAAACGATGTTCTTTATAATACGAAATCAACCTATTATCGAGATTCAGATGTGCGGCAGCAAACCTGGCAGAAAATCGGAAAGGAATTGAATCTGAGAGGTAAGCAAATTTAGATTTTAGATTGAGTTGAGGTAAATCAAATATAAACGCTGCGTCATACATAGTTTAGTTTGTTGTTGTTGTTGTTTAGTTGTATTTATTATGTAGGTACCTATTTGTTTGTCGAGGTACCTACCTATTTAATTTAGTGTGGTTGTACGGTTTGGTTATTCTGATGTGATTTGATTTGTTTTCTTTTGTACCAGTTTTAGTTTTAAATCAAAGGTGCGCATTATAGGAATGGAAAGAGTTGTAACTTGGTAGTTATTAAAGTATAAAATGCTAAAATTAAATCCTTAGGTAGGTACTTAAATGCTACATACGTATTTTGTAAATAAACTGCTGAGTGCTGAAACTTAACAAAGTGCTATTTTTTAGAAGATCTAGTAACGCTACTGCAGCATGTACATACAGGGATGATAATGCTGAACCCAAAAAGAGTAGCAAATTGCCCGAAAAAACGAAGTAGATTTACAAAAAACGAAGTAGATATTTGGAGAAATGCTCAAAATAATAAAGTTAGGTCTTCAATCATGGGATAATGGGATCTATAGATGGATGTGTAGTGTGACAGAAGCACATAAATTATATTCTATAGTGCATTACATGACACTTTTTTTTCTGATTATTATATTTCGTTGAATTTTTCGTCGTTGTTGATGTTTTTAGAGTCAAATTAATCAACATTGTCTATTTTAAATGATATTTTTAACCATAAATAAACGAAGTAGAAATAAGTTGCTACGTAGCAGATGAACAACAATTAAAAAGTGAAGTAGATCTACTACATATGAAGTAAATTATCATCTTCTGGTACATAATAAGCATTTTTGAAAGTTGAGAGAAGTGAATAAAGACAACATACCGTTGAGCACGGGTACGATAAGTTAGGCGCCAAAAATTGATAACGGTTTTTTGTAGAGGGGTTAAATATAGGTAAGCGGTTTTTACTATGGGAGGGAGGTCTATCTCGCTTCGTTTAGGCGGGAGGGGTAATTAAAAAAAAATTAAACTTAAAATGAAAATAAAATATTAAAAAGAAGGCAACACCTACAGTAAAGGACTTTATGATTTTTAAAAGCCACGAGTCTGTTCTTTCATATTATTTTTAAATCCAGTTATTTTTATTAACAGTTTTTGAAGCGTCGTTTGGACGAGAGGGGAAGTTAAAAAAAATAGTACTTAAAATGAAAAAAAAAATTATTAAAAAACAATGGCAACACTTATAAAAAGACTATCATTTTTTAAAGCCCGGAATCTGTTCTTTCATATTATTTTTAAATCAAGTTTTGTCTGTTACCTAATAGTGTTTGAAAAAAAACAATTTCAAACTTGAAATTTAATGACACAAATAGTAAAAAATGCTTATATTTAACCCATCTACAAAAAACCGTTATCAATTTTTGACGCCTAAGTTATCGTACTCTCCCCACCAAACTTTGAATTTCAGCATTCTTCTTGTACATCAGAAGGCACGAGTACGATAACTACGGCGCCAAAAATTGATAACGGTATTTTGTAGAGGGGTTAAATACAAGCATTTTTTACTATGGGAGGGGGGGGGGGTCTATCTGGCTTCGTTTAGGCGGGAGGGGCAATTTAAAAAAAATAATACTTAAAATGAAAAAAAATAAATTGAGAAACAATGGCAACACTTACAATAAAGGACTTTATGAATTTTGTAAGCCAGGAATCTGTTCTTTGATATTATTTTTAAATTAAGTTATAGCTGTTAATATTTTTTGAAAAAAAATACTTTCAAACTTGAAATTTAAGGAAAAAAATTTAAAAAAAAAGCTTTATGCTGATTTTTTTCAATGTTGAGCAAATAGATATGTACTTAATTTGTTTGTAGTTTTTACTGCCTAAATCAATTCTTAATCGAACACTCAAAACCAGATTGATTTATGTCTTATAATTTTTGAGAAAATTGAAAATTACTTTTATATGTTGCTCCGCTTAGAGTACAAATTGCTACCCTTGCGCCTTGAAATTACCCCTCCCGCCTAAACGGAGTAAGATAGACCCCCCCCTCCCATAGTAAAAAGTGCTTGTATTTAACCCCTCTACAAAATACCGTTATCAATTTTTGGCGCCGTAGTTATCGTACTCTCCCCCATCAGAACACTGTTTTAAGCTCACGTTTTTGTAAAACTAAATTTTGACAGATGAGGAAAAAAGTACATATACGATATACATAGGTATAACGTTTACATATTTGAATTCATTTCCCATTAACATGTAGTGTAAGGATCTATTGTTTAAACATTAACCCGAATTAAATACATACGCTCTAATCCTACACAAAAATTGAGCAGTCGTTACGCAACCTCGTGGAGAACTCGTATTTAGGCCGTGTGTTAATTGGGCTAAATAATAATAATCGGGTCATTTTCTGACACTTGTGGTGGAAAACGAATTATCAGTTGTCAACAAATTAACCTGCTCCGGGAGCAAGATAATAAATCTTGTAATAAATTATCCTGTTTGACGTTTTCTTTTGCTTGAGTTTTGCTAGAATGTTGAAGTGGAAATATACCTAACGCTGAATTTCAAAAAAGCGTAAGATTCGATAAATCTCTGTTTTAAGATTGTAGTTTTGTGAACTTCTCTTTCAACACATTCATAAGTGTCAGAAGTGTTCTTTTGAAATTTGATGTTGCGTGGCGAAAGGCTCAAAAAATAAGAAAGTAATTGTTACATCTATTTTTGGTAGAACTTAATTAAATTTCAATAGTTTATAAACTATTTAGGTAGGTATTTATAAAATAATATTTCCAGAATTGTTTGTTTTCTTTATAGATTATTTAACCAGATGATTTAAAGAAATATAAGATCACGACATGCACATTGTATATTCCTTGTTATTTTTATTTTTGTCAAAAACAATAGATACTATATTTTTCTATGAAAATCAATCGCTGGTTTTTTTATGATCTCTTTCTTTTTGTACAGTTTTTCGTTTAGGAAGATCAACTGACATTCGATTTCTCCTTGTAGTAAGTTGCTACCGATATGTTTCCAATCTGTTTAATGTTACCTCTGCTGCTGCTGTTAAAGTTGCTGTTGAATTTATGTTGCTGTATTTATCTATTTAAATAAATTGTCCATGGTTTGAACATGGGGATGTGGGCAATGGCCCATTTTTTTGACACCAAAATAATATTGATGGTCAATACAAAATCGCTTTAGAAGGGCCAACATTCTACTTGCAAATTTAAATGTTTAGTAGAGTAGGTTTAAACAATAGAGTATAGAAGACTGATACATGAAATGGATAATCTGATCTTAAAACAGAGATTGCACGCTTTTAATCAATTCGAATTCAGTGATTTAATTCCTTTTTAAAACTATAACAAATCTCAAACAAAAACTTAAAAACAAATTTGTATAATAAATTTGTTAAATTGTACAAACCTGCAATTATTTTCTATTTCAGCCAATGAAGCTAGATCCGTATGGGACAGGTTGAGAAGATGTTTCATTAATGCCCGTAATAGGCGTCGCATTAAAGAACATGAATCCGGTGTCACGATTCATCCTTGGAAATATGAACGGGATATGGCATTCCTTTGGCCATTTATAGAAAGAAACCGAAGGACTGTTGACTTTACCAGACCCGACGGTACTACATCATATGATAACGTCGATTCAGAGACGGAAGATGTCGATAAGTTTTCTGTATTTGAAAATAATCCTACCGATAGTTCAGACAATGTTAAGCTCAAAATTGAAGAAGTTAAGGGATACAATAGTCCAGATCCAGAACCTTTATCATATAATGGAATGGACGATATACATACTCCAATGGTAGAGACAATGCTGGGAAGTCAAAAAGAATATCACCAATACGATGATATATCTGAGAGAATGGATTGCAAGACAAAACGTGTGGTACAGAATAATTCATTTTTAGAAATGGACGAAAGTGATTTATTCTTCATGAGTATGTCGAAAATGGCTAAAACTCTCCCAGTCCTTGAGCGGGCAAAAGTTAAGCTTGCTGTAAGCAATGCTGTACTGCAAGCTGTGATCACATTTCACGAAAATGTAAATCCTTCTTAATTTGAATAAAGAGTATTTGAATATGTATTAAGAAAATTAATGTTTGTTTTTATTTCATTATAGGTATAGTATACGTTATATTAATTATATCTATAGTAGGTAGTCGTGTGTTTTACTAAAAGTAAATACATTGTGGGCATTTAGTTGCTTACCTAATTTTCTTAAATACAATAAATATGAATCGATAAAATACAATTTTTGTAACAAAAAAAGTTATTGCCCCTAAAAGCATAGTTAGCCGAAATCATATCGTGGCCCAATATTTTTGAGATCGTAGGTAAATAACTGTAACTCCTTTTGTAATCCACTATCCACTCATACTGAAAACTCGCGTAAACGATTATCCTATATGCCTAGCACCTAACAACAGCCACCACATTTAAAAAATTAAATGAGTCTGTGGTATGTTGTATATGCACATTAAACACGCATAATTAAAACTTTTCTCGACTATCAAATGTTTTCAATACTACGCAAACTTAAAATCAATAGGAATGAAAAATAAAAAAAAAATTTTGTCAGAAGTGGGATTCGAACCCACGCCCTCAGAGAGGACCAGAACGCTCAGTCACCTATTTCTATAGGTAAGATTGCTCTTGAGTCTGGCGCCTTAGACCGCTCGGCCATCCTGACATATGGAAAGCGTTGGTTAAAATTATATTACATAGCCAATTAGTAAGCAAAATATGGGTTTGTGCAAATTAGTATAAAAAAACAGAATTTCATACTGAAATACTATTCACTATTTATATATCTTTATGTTAAATACCCTACCTACGCTAATATTTACATGTCTGTCACATAATACGCTATTCAGTTTCTTCGTTCTTCCTCTTATGCCTCGTCTATCTTATGAGCTATCGTATTTATTATTATAGTACACGCATTTTATCTACATTTTTTATTTAAATCACTTTTAAAACAAACTTTTCATATGCCTCCGACGAATGCCGCTAGCCGCTACACAGATTTGTATTGACAAATTAAAGACATCCACTTGACAGTGAAACTACCTTTCCCAAAAATGTGTCGATAAGGAGACGTTTCCGGCGGATTCCACGATAGCAGAAGAAAGTGAAATGGAATCGAATATATGAAGTGAAACTCAATTCCGACGGATTCCACGATAGGGGTCATTTTGATCGGGAAAAATTCGATTTGAAGGTTTTCAACGATACAGTGGAACTCATTCACATTACCCACACGGGGAACTGTTTACTTTGCAGACTTCACGATACCGAAATATCTTTTCCCCTGAATTGCAATTTTGCCTTTCTGTTTTTGGCCGAAATAAAACGGTTTTCATAAAACCATTAAACAAGAAAAGCCTTTTCGACAGCTCTCCGACATCGTCTGCTTCAAGTTCAATTTATTCTCTGAAGGCAATGAAGGAATCATTCTTGAGTATCCTCACATTAAATTTATCTTGGCGGTATTGTCATGTCAGACTCGGCTTCCACCTAGGTGAATCATATGGAATTATGCGAGTTATAAAATTTGATCAAACTCACACCCACACCGCTGATTTGGAAATACAATGGACGAATGTAATTATTAAGGCCACAATATCCATCAGATGAATAAAAGAAATGAAAACATTTTATTTTTGAATATAATGTATTATGTATAGTATGTATTTTGTTTTAATTAATAATTTATCTTTAAGATATTTTAATGAATTTCGCTCGGTTACATTGTTATACTTATTTTTGTTCTATGGTTTTGTTTAATTTTATTTAGTTTTTTTTTTTTTTTGTTAAATATCGTAGAAAATTCCGAATATCAAATGCTTATAGTGTGTAGGCATCGATTAAAACTGTTCTTTGTCTACTACATATTTTGTATATCTACTTAAAATTATGAAAAACCGACCAAACATTGTTAATTGTAGCCAAACAGTATAATATAATGAAAAAAAAAACTAAAAACACTTCTAGTCACACGAATCGCTAAAAACAAAAATGAAACAACTATTAAAATTATTTATTGCAATTTGATCACTATATGTACAATACAAGTATATGATTATAATAATAGATTTGTTTTTCTTCCTACCTAATAATTAATAACATGGATTAATTAAATTAATACAGTAATAATAATAAAAATGCAATAAATACATAGAAAATACAACTCTCAAAGCAATTGCATCTGCTTAGATTTTTTTTTTTTTTAGTATCTCGCCAATGTACTATGATGAAGAACTTTGCGTAGTTTTAAATTAAGGTACATTTTCTTTTGTTTACTTTACATTTTCTCTGTTACAATAGTTATACATAAGTAAGCAATTCCAAATACATTTACAAACAAAATATTTTTGTCTAAACATTTCAACAAATTTTGTGTAAGATTTTTTTTCTTTAACAATTTATGTGTTACCAAACGCCATAGGAATCCATCTCCTGCTATAGCAAATTGTTTATATGCCCAAGCTGAAAAGAGGAAATAAAAGTCAGAGTTCAAACTATAGAATATCGAAACTTTTTAACACAATTTGCAATTTTGTTTTTGGCTAGCTACCTAGCCTTCTAACCGAACTTCACTGGCGAGCTCGCCATCATTCTAGAGAGCCTGGTTTGGTGTATAAACAACAAGCACATGCCTCAATGGATCACAATGGATCCATGGAAGCGTTTTTTATTTTATTTGGTTTATTAGTATGGGAGCGATATCGAGTTTGGTAACTTCGCAAACGTAAACAAAGAAACGTCCAAAAGCTTGTTTCACTATGACATAAAATGTTGAGATAGATATGACAACTGGTCCAGACATCCAGCCAATCAGTATTTCATATTTTCGCAGTTGTTGCTGTCGCCTGGGACCACCACCTAATTACAGCCAAGTTACGCTCCCTCACAGTTTTGCGGACCACGTTTTCACTAACGTGCTGTTGCTGTTCGTCAATAACCTGTTGTCCTTATTATTGCGGTTTTAGGTCGGTAAAGGCCACCATTGGTCAAATATTCATGGTATGGTAGATTTGGAAAAGGCTAGGACTCCCAATCTGCCTTTGATAACGCATGGGATGGTGTTAAACTAAGAGACGGTTGCGCTCCCTAATGAAGGCCAATATGTCTTTAGTAGCGGAGTTCTTAAGCTCTGCTGGTAAATGTGTCTTGTTGTTAAAGACACGTTTTCTTAGCCAATGAAGTGACAGAGAATGTGTTCAGATGATTCTTCATCCCTAAGACAGAACATGTATCCTGTCTCCGGACACAAATTCATTTTGTTAATAAGTAAGTTAAACGCGAAATAAATCGCTTTTCTTCTTTTACTGCACAAACTCAACTCTCAACTAATTCAGCTTCTTCGTAATTATTTTCTCTGCATAATAAAGTTAAGAAAAGGCAACTTGAAATAACCACTTACTAATGATCTTCTCTGGTGTTCCTTTTCAAGCGCCACTTGCGTCTGTTGCGGTGTGAATTTTAACACGGCGGATATAACTTTAACCAGAGTTTCATTGTTGCCATTCATGGTTCCGGTCAAGTACTGGAAAGAGTAAGAATTTTTAAGGTTTCACTACGCACATTTAGATTTATATTTTTCTACCTGAAACATGATGTTCTTTAAGTATTCAAACTCTGTGTTTGCTGTTATACCTTCGTTATGCTGCATGGATACCTAAAAATGTTAAATTTTCATAAAAATGTTCAAAACTATTTTTAAAAACTACTCAGATGAAACAAAAATACTGAGCTCTTGTGTGTCACCCATTCAATGTGTTCCTACTCACCAATGTTTCATCCAATTGGCGCGACAGCTTTTCATTTTGAGACTTTAGCCGCTCGTTTGACTGTTCCAAAATTAAATAATTCTCGCATTTCTGCTCCAAGAAGAGGTTCCGATTGGACACATCCTGCACGTCGTGCATTATAGTTTTTAACTTTGATTCGAGCTCATTTTTCTCCTGTTGAATTCGTTCAGAGTCTAGCGCTTCAGTTGTAGGTGGAGGACCTGCAGAACTGGTTCGTTCATTTAACTTCTCACTCATATGTTTGGCATTCGCCAGCAAGTCGTCAATCTCCTCTGTGAGGTTAGCTATCTCCGCTCGGGACTTGTATTGGAGATCCTCCAATTCCTTCTGCAGCTGCTCGTTAATTTTTCTCAAATTCTCCGACTCTTGTTGGCTGGCTTTGGCTGTTTCAGTAGACGATTCAACCTTTACTGGGACGGCTCTTTCTGCAAGTTCCACTTTCAAGCCCTCAATCTGCTTGAGCAGCTCGTTCTTTTCGTCCTTCATGCTGTCCACCTTCTCGATCTCCTTATTGAGATCATCAACTTCTTTATTCAGAGTCTCCACGGTGCTGCCACTGCGTTCTAGTTCAACACGCAAACTGTCCAACTGCTGTTTGCTTAAGGCCTCCGCGGTGGCTAGTTGATCGATGAGTTTTAATTTCTCTGCGGTCACTTCTTCGAAGGAAGATTTTACTTCGCGCAACTCCTTCTCTGCATCGGCAAACTGTTGCTGGCAGTGGAGTAACTCCTTTTGAATCTTGTCGTTCTGCTCGGTAATGAAGTTCGCATGGTCCGTCTGGCGGGTCAGTTCGGCACGCTCTTTTTCCAAAGTTTCTGTCATCTTCTCCAATTGCTCTTGGGTTTTGAGGATCTCCTTACACTTGACAGCCAACTCGTTTGCGTGCTTCTCCTGGTTCTCGTTAAGTACGTATAGCTCGCATTGCTGTGAGTTGATTTTTTCCCTTAAGCCGGCGATTTCTAGTGCCACATTAGCACGGTCTTCACTCTGCTTTCGGATGTCGGCTTGTAGTTGCTGGGTTAGGGTGTTTAGGTATTCGTTTTCCAGCTGAAGTTGTTCGTAGTTTTGCAGCTTCTTTTCGAGGTCGGTTGCGTTACGGGCGGTTTGTTGAAGATTTTGATTCTCGCTGCTTGTCTGCTGGAGTCGCGATTCCAGTTCGGCGAGGCGTGATTGGTTGTTGTTCTCTAGAGTGTCGAGTTCGGCTTGAAGGATTTTATTGGATTCTGTGAGTTTGGTCACATTCTCCTGAGCCTTTTTCAATTCAGCAGTCAAAGTTGATATCTGCCCCTCACTTGTAGACAGTTTATCACTCAACGCTTGTTGATGCCTGCTTTCTGCTTCTTCGATTTGACTCCTTGCATCATGGAGCTGCTGTTGATGCTCGTGAAGCTTTTCTCTCAACTCGGACAGCTCCTCGTTTGCCGCCTGAAGCTCTGCTGATTCTTTGTTTTTGGATTGTTGAAGTTCCATCACTTCGTCTTCGTAAAGTTTCACTCTCTTCTTAGCAGCACCAAATTGATTTTCCAAATCTTCAAGTTTTTTATTGAGTTCGTTTGCCTGATCATCAGAGAGCTTAGACTTTTCTTCCGATTCAGCCAATTGCTTGCGCAAGCTATCAACCAACAGCTTGTTCTCTTCCAGAGCTCCACTAACTCTTGTGTCACTTCGCAAGCTGACAATCTCTTCTTTAACCAATTTTAACTCCTCATTAAGGTGCTCCTTTGCTTTGACGATATTTTGCAGTTCACTACATACCTTCTCGTTCTTCTGCTCTTCGACTCGCACCTTCTCGAGCGCGTCACTTAAATCCCCGCGGAGGTTATTTAGAATCTCACTTAGGTTGTTGTTCTCCCTCGTTAAACTATCAATCTCCTCTTTAAAGGCTGTAGTCTCATCCTCCAGGCACTTGTTTGAGTCCAAAACACAAAGCTTCTCCTTCTCCTTTGATTCACATTGATCCTGTAGCGATCTGTACTCATGCTCCATCAACTCCTTGGCGTTGTGTAATCTTGAATTCTCATCCAACACTTGAGACATCTTCTCGTTCATCTTCTGAATGTTGCCCTCTGCCGTTTCACACTGCTGCTTCAAATGGCTCAACGCAATTTCTGTCTCATTGCGCTGGCGTTCATGCTCCGCAATGATTTTCTCCAGCCGGTTGGACTTCTCCTCTAATAGGCAGTTCTTCTCAGCCAATTGAGAATTCTCACTCTCAACATTTTGCAACTTTTGCTCAACGATTTTCAGCTTGTCTTGAGCATCATTCAGTTGCTCGATCCAGTGTTGGGTTCCATCGACAGCTTCTTGGCTTTGCTTTGTCATATTCTCAATCTTCTGCTCTAGCGAGCGCTTCTCTGCATCCAGATCTGAGTGGGATGCACGCACCACACGTATCTCTTCCTCCATCGTACCGATTTCCTGTAGTATATTTGCCACCTGTGCCTTAAGCTCAGACTTCTCGCGTTCGGTATTTTCCTCTTGCTCTTGATGGCTGCGCTGTATCTGTGACAGATTCGTCTCATATTCGGTTATGCTCAACCTAAGGCGTTCAATTTCCTTGCCATTGGCCTCCTGGGCTTCGAGTTGTTTCTTTAGCTTGCTAAGCTTGTTGTTTGACGATTTCAATTCCTTCTCCTTGGCGGTAAGCGCCTCCTTTGCCTCCTTCAGCTGATCGTTCATCTCTGAGGTGGCTTTGTGCAAAGCCTCTTTCAGAGCGACAATCGTTTCGGATTCTGTATTCTCACTCTGCTCGTTTAGAATCTTTATTTCGGACTCAAGTTGCTTCACCCGAGTTTCGTTCTCCTCCTTTTCTCTGCGCACTTGATCGACTTCCTTTGAGAGCTCTTCAAATTGCTTCCTAGACTCTTCATGTAATCCGCTCAAATTTTCTTTCTCTCGCTGCGCCTCATCCAACTGCTTTTGCTTGCCGTCGATTTCGGATTGGATTTCCTGCACTCTGCGCTGGGTCTCTTCGATTGTTGCTCGTAGATTGTTGTTTTCGGTCTTGGTTCGGTTCAATTCGTTGTCAATCTCAGCTAGAGCAATCTCTGATGTCTGATACTGCCGAATCATTCCACTAAGTTCATCGTTCTGCTGCCGTATGTCCTTCAGTTGTTCCTCGTGTTCTTTCGATAAATTCTGGAGCCGCTCCTCAAGACCTGCTATGGCCTTCTCCTTGAGCACTAGTTGCTGTTTGGTCTCGCTTTGCATGTGCGTTGAGGAAATCACTTTAGCTTCGGCTTCCTGTTTTGCCAATGTAATAGCCTTCAGTTTTTCCTTTAATTCAGCTAATTCAGCGACCTGGCCAGACAACTGACCATTCTCCTTTGAAGTCTGTTGGTATTTACCTTCAACCTCGCTGAGATTCATTTTCAATCGATTAACCTGAGTCTCCTTGCTCTCAAGCTCGGAGTATATGGCTTGCTTTGTCTGCGCCAGCGAGATGGCATTCTCCTCCTCTTGTTTCTTTAGCAAATCTATTGTGCTGGTGGCTTCTTTGAGCCTTTGGTTTAGCTCTTCGATTTGGTTTTGTTGCTCGGCCAGTTGTTTTTTCAAACTTGTGACCGTGTCATCGGTCTCGATGTGATGGTGGCTGTTTTCTGTGTCAAGATTGATGAGGTTATTTGAATCGGTGGTGGAGTTGGTATTACTATTGAGCTGTATAAGGGGCTCGCTTTTGGTAAGTGCGATAATGTTCTCGGGATTCTCGCCAAGGAGTGTGAGTTTTGTTTGGTAGGCCTGCATCTTGCACTGCATATCATCCATTTCCACGCGGAGAGCCTCTTCCAGGTGTGCCTTGGCTTGTTGTTCTAATGAGCATTGTTCTCGAAGTTCGTTAATACGACGGATGGCTTTTTCTTGAGTTTCCACCAGCACAGACTGAAAGATAGAACAGAAATTTCAGCCAAGGGTGTAGAAAAGAAGGAAAATAATAATTTAAAAAAGTTTGTGATTCAGTTCACAAATACGTTGAGGATATGACTAAATATTGCATTCTCTGAGTATTGATTCGGCGCTGCTTCTATAAAAAGTCCTTTGCTAGGAACAAAATTGCCCTTGATGTAATTCTTATCCAATATCATGAGTAACTTATCCACACTGTCAAATTCCCGCCTGCAGCACCTACACGTTTCTTATCAAAGTGAAACTTAAATAGTCAACTATTACCTAACCAAGGTAAGCAGCTTTGTTATCAGCGACATAACTATTAGTCAAGACAGACAACTGTGCACGAAATTGGTACAAAGATAAGATATCCTATATCCATCTTTAGATGGAAACAATTATTAATATTAACCCACCCTAGCCTTGGTGCTATCTCTCTCCAAATCCTTATATTTCTTAGCCAGATCTGTATATCTCGATCGGTATTTCTGATATCTATCCAATGCCTTCTTGTATGCATCATACAGTTGTTCTTTGTTTATAAGATCCAGTCGAGCCGTTGGCCCAGAATCTTCCACTTCACTCGCCGAAACATCAAGATCCGATTGAAGATGATAGACCTTAAAATAACAAAAGCAAATAACCAAGTCACAGGCTGTTACAAATTTATAGTTTCCAAATTTTACTCACAGCTGCAGACTCATAAGAAGGCAAACGAAATGACACATCACTTGCCACTGATGAGTTGGACAATTTTCTTGTTCTCGGTATTGCACCATTATTCGATTGTGGGGAGATATTTGGTCCCTTTGCCCGGGCAGTGCCAAGAGGCAGTTTTAATGGTTTATTTGGAGAATTCTGTGGTGTGTCTGCAAAGAGCACGCAAAACATTTTATTTAGCCCAATAATATAATATGTACACTTAAACTGAAGTACTTACCCTCCTCAGTGATGCTGAAAAAGTTTTCATTTCCTGACACCGATTCAGAACCGGACGGTGTAGTAGATGATGACGACACTGCTGCCTAAGAATAACAAAACAGACAAACACAAAAACAAACACCCAATTAGTTACTAGTTAGGTACCAGGATGTGTAGAAATTTGTTCACTTATTTGTATTGCGTTAGCCACAACTAATCAAATTAGACTAGATTTATGCCAGTTAGTTGGTCGATAGTTGGTTGTAGATTAGAAAGAACTTTCATTTTCACAAATATAAGTATTTCTATGAGTATGCTGTATGCTTATAGCTACTTGTTTTTGTTAGATGAGTTATTTTTGTTGCAAATAGGAAAAAACTGATAAACATAATTTGCATTTGTTAATGGAATTCACCTGTGCAGCATTGGCGAATTGTTGAAATTTTGATGGTGATGCCTTTACTTCTTCGATGAGTTTATTTTTCAGATTGGCAAACATATTTTAGAAATATTTTAGCGGATAGATTTTAAAGAAATAAATAAAACAAGATTCACATCGATACGTGTAATTTTCACTGAATTGACATTTCATGAAATATTTTGTAAAGTGCATTTGTCAGAAGATGAAATTCGGAGTTAAGGGTGGACATACAATGGAGAGTGAAATTTTTGCTTTTCGATTGGGCAAAATAGGGAAGCTCTTTGTAAGATAATTCATTTAAGAAATTTCGAAGAATTCTAAGGCAATACGTCAATTGCGCTATATAATTATCCTCGACTAATATTTTGACAGTTATGAAAGTGTTAAAAAGAGAAGTTCACTAAACTCCAATCTTAAAACAGAGATCTTTTCTAATTCTGGGCTATCAATTTGGAAGATAAATGCATAGTGATATCATAAACACAAAATTATTCTATAGTAAACTCGAAGGGAATGACTCAATATGTCACATTAGGGCTGGGATCCCTAAAGATAAAACCCCCATTCTGTTAATTTATCTTTAATAAATCAGTTACCTACACATAAAGTAGTGACTCTCGTATTAATAAAACCTTGTTAAAGTTCTCAACCGGATACACTGCAGTAACGTGAAAGTTTTGTATGCTATCTCTGCTAGCTCTAACGAGTGCAAATTTATTTATTAATACGTGTCTCGCCCGACACGACTTTCGTGGGAAGGTCTGTGTGTCCATGCACATAAAGTGTCAGCTTAAGGTTGGTATAGTATCAAGAAGTAATTTATTTATTTTTTTTCTGTTCTTCTATTAGGTTGTTATCCTCGTCTTGAATTTCGGGGGTTTCGATGTAGGATATACGTCACTTTAATATTTATACGTACATATTTTAATTCTTAGGTTATGTATCAATTTTCCGAAAGTTATTCCTTTAATTTTATAGTACGTTTACACCGCACCTAAATTCATCATTTCGACTAAATGCAGCATTTCAGGCCAAATGTTCAGCATTTCGTCATATATTTTCCAGCATTTCGTAATGTTGAATTTCATCGAAATGTTGAATTTCATCGCTGCATTTGCAAGTATGTCAAATCGAACAAACCTCATTTTGATGACTTTGGGGCTCACTGACAAAAAAAAACCGCTGTAAAAGAATCCGTTGAAGAATTTTTGTTGTATTTAATATTATTTATTTAAGATTGTACCTATTTAATATCACTTATATTCATGTTTAGATTGATATAATTAAAAAATGAATTCTTTAGGTACAAACCACTTCTAATTTCGAAACATAAAAAACATCAGTGAGTAATCAATTCTGATACTAGCTGTCATTTGAAATGTTGAAGTTCCAGTGGGAACGCAAAATTGGATTTCGAAATGTTGTCTGCTGAAATGTTGAATTTAGGTGCGGTGTAAATGTACTATTAAATCTTTCCATTTTCAAATGATTTTATGTAAACGGCAATCAAAATGTTTGGGGTTGTATTTTTCACAACTTGCTGACGAAAAAATTATCACAGACTTGGCTGCACCTTGATATTCTGTCAGATAAAGTTTAGTACACTTTTTTCGTGTGGCAATTCTCAAAAATGTCCGCCATAGCGAAAATTGAAAACGTTTTACCACGGCGGCTTTGTTAATTCTCGTTGAAAATCTTTAAAAATAATACAATTTTACCAAAAAAAAGTGCAAAATAATTACTTAAACCACATTCGTAGAGGTAAACTATAGTAATTACATTATTTTGTTAAGATAGCTCATAATATGGCTTATATACATCTGCAGCCACATTTTGGTTACCTATATCTATTGATTTTTGTTTTCCATTTTTGTAAATCCCTATTTCGCATAAAACACTTTTAAATACTTTTTTCGTCTCCTAAACTTAAAAACAAAACGGAATGCAATTTGAAAATAGCTATAAAAAAGTTTTCCAACATTTTGAATATTTTCCTGTTTTTACGCGATCTATATTTCATAGCAGTGTGCTAAATCATTTTTAGAACTAAAGTAGCAAACTCTTGCGCCGGATTGTAAATATACCGGGCAAATATACCACTCACTGTCGAAAGACTTAATTCAAAATATTTTCCATTTTTCTTCTGCAGAAAAAAAAGAAGAACTACGATGGCGATACCGCCATATATGTTACCACCAGCTCCATGGGCTGCACAAATCATGGCTCAGCAGCAAGCGTTTGCCGCTGCACAAGCCCAACAGCAAGCGCAACTGCACGCCCACCAGATGGCAAATCAAATCCAACAAATTCCACCACCAGGCGCACCTCTACCACCATCCGCATCACAACTTGGACATATTCCAACTCCGAAACCCGAAATAATCACCGAAGAGAAACTCCAAGAGAAAGGTTTGCTTCTATTGGCATTAGTTAAAATATGTATCCAGTACATACATGATTCTATTTCACTTTTCAGCTCAAAAGTGGGCGCAATTGCAATCGAAAAGATTCGCCGAGAAGCGAAAATTTGGCTTTGTAGATGCCCAGAAGGAGGATATGCCACCAGAGCATATTCGTAAGATTATCCGTGATCATGGTGACATGACTAGTCGCAAGTATCGCCACGATAAACGCGTATATTTGGGTGCATTGAAGTATATGCCACATGCTGTGCTCAAGCTTTTGGAAAATATGCCAATGCCTTGGGAGCAGATACGGGATGTTCAAGTTTTGTATCACATAACTGGCGCTATCACATTTGTCAATGAGATTCCTTGGGTAGTGGAACCTGTGTACATTGCGCAATGGGGGTAGGTTTGTTCAATGCCTCCACTATGTTTTTTGTTTTAAAGATTAATTAACTTTTAGCACGATGTGGATTATGATGCGTCGAGAAAAACGTGATCGTCGTCATTTCAAGCGAATGCGTTTCCCTCCCTTTGATGATGAGGAACCTCCACTAGATTATGCGGACAACGTGCTAGACGTTGAACCTCTAGAAGCAATTCAGATTGATTTGGATTCGGACGAAGACGGAAGTGTACACAAGTGGTTCTATGAACATAGACCCCTAGTAGGAACACCGTAAGTTCTCAACTGATAAATTTATATTTGAACATGTCGGCTTAATATTCCGCTTTTTGTTTAGTTACGTAAATGGATCAACATACAGAAAGTGGAACTTGACGCTTCCACAATTGGCAACTCTCTACCGTTTGGCGAATCAGCTTTTAACTGATCTTGTTGATAACAACTTCTTCTATCTCTTTGATCCCAAAAGTTTCTTTACGGCTAAAGCTTTGAATATGGCCATTCCTGGTGGCCCAAAATTTGAACCCTTGATTAAGGATCATAATGTTGGGTAAGTTACTACATAATTCTTTTTTTTTTCTTCTGTATGTCCTGTTCTATTGAAGGTGATTGGGGAGAAGGGTAAACATTGATTTTTTTTATACATGAATACATACATAATTTACTTGGTCATATGTGTATGTAACTATAAAATAATTCTACAGATTGGAAATGCATTTTATGAAGAATTTTATTCGCGAAATTACTAAGGGCCATTTTATTCACTTAGAGTTGAACACAACTTGGGGATTTTTATTGTCAACTTGTTGTTCGTTAAAGGGCTTTACCAGAAAGTTGATCAAGTCAGTCCAAAGCGATTGACAAGAATTTTCTTTGTTTGATTTCGGGTGGCGGGGGAGAGGTGGCTATTTCTGAAAATACTCGGCCGATTAAAAAAATTATTTCAGCATTGTAATGGTGACAGAGTATCAGTACCTATATGTTATTTAAAAATCATTATAACACGCGACCATAGTCCATTGTCCATTTTATATTTTAAAGAGAATGCAACATATCCTTTCTTTAAAAATCTTTATCCGATCTAATATCAATGGTCCGTCACTGAGGCCAATAAAATGCTGCTGTTTTTGCATTTGCGTAATCCAGGAGTTTTTTTTTTGTCTGTCTCTTTTCGGCGCTTGTAAAGGAACGCTGATTGACATTGCCCTTTTGAGAGGGTTCGTAGGATCCCTCCTTTGAACATGGCAATACCAACTGAGCGGGTCGTGCTATATTTTTTTCAAGATTGGATGTTTGACTTGTAGACCTCCTCGGATCTTCGAACTTCTAATTCTCTCAAGAATTGTTACTCCTGTTGCCATGCCATTTTCATCTCAAATGTTATTTATTTGCTCTCATACTTTTTGTACATTGGCCAGCATTGTGAACCATATGTGAGCCCCGGACGAGAAACTGCGGTGTAAAGCTGTCCTTTAAGCATAGGGCCCCTCTTTCGGTCACAGAAGATAGCAGAGTTTTTTTGATGTCGTCATAAATAGTTGCTTCACTATTGATCACAAATCGAAGATACTTGAACTTTCTCGCACTTGGGAATAACAATTCCCTTCAAATAAATGCAGTACAGGTACTCGGTCGTTTTTGGACTGATTCGATACTCGCTCCACAACATCCATCTATATAATATCGAGTGCTCATTGCAGGGACGTTTGATCCTTACTTACAAAGAATAACTGATGCACATTGGGGTCCCTCACTTTACCTTCAAACAGATAATCTGGGACTACAATAAATAACAAACGAATTAAGACGCTTCCCTGGTGCACACCAACTTTGGTTGTGAACTCTACGGTGACTCCGGCGGGGCATGTTTCTCTTGTCTTTGCTCTGTCATATATGCCCATGATCATCTATCTGTACGTAGGGTTCTGGAACTCCTCAATATCTATCCACATCAGATCTCTTGGTTCTCTATCGAATGCTTTTTCAAAATAAACCAACACCAGTGGCGGATGTCACCACCTTAAAGATTTGTATTAACAATTATTTTTTCACCATTTTTGTATGAAAAGTGTCAAATTGGGTTTTATAAAATTTATCGTGAAACCAAATTTGCAATTTTCCACAAATTTTGTGGTTTTTTTCGATATTGGCAATCAATTGCGTCCATTTTGTTTTGGTGGCGTCTTGTGTTTATTATTTAAATTCAGTCACAGATGCCAAGTCACCATGGCAAGTTACACGTTTACGCAGCAGGTTGTGCGCTTTGCTCACTTTTTACGGCAGACGCGGTAGCCCTTCAAAGTCGACTTTTAACGATTATGTGGCCAAATTCGATCCAACTGGTTCGGTATACAATCAACAATCAGCCAACTCAAGTTTGGATTAATGGCTATGTTACAAGTAAAATAGCAAAGTATGTATGTATATGGGACGACGACGCCAGCTCACACGAGGTTCACTAGGTGAACTTCTCTTTTCAACACTCACAAATGTGTGGAGGGCGTATCGTGGTGTAATTTCGTATCATCTCATTTGCGAGAATGTCGTTGAAAACGATTTCCGAAAACATGATTCATTAGAAATTGTTCGAAATCTGCTTATTACGTAAACTTTTATCGCTTTTATACTGAGGAAATTTACGTGGTTTTTGAATTCCACTTTATTTATCTTTCTACATTTCTTCTTGACTGTATTTCAATGTGTTAATTATGTGTTCTTCTTTTTTAGCGATGAAGATTGGAATGAATTCAACGACATCAACAAGGTCATCATCAGGCAGCCGATTCGAACAGAATACAGAATCGCCTTCCCCTATCTGTACAACAATATGCCACATTTCGTCCATCTATCATGGTAATTACTCATCTACTTGTGTTCTCCTTAACTTTAAGTATCCACGCAAACAACGATCAATGCCAATATACTTAAGCTATGATCAGAATCCCAATGCGTGGTATAAAAAACCAGCCAAATAAGAAAATTTACTACAATCATGCGATTTCATTCACAATGAAAACAAATTCAAAAAAATTTTCATTTTGGTGTGACCAGCGTTAATTGTAAAGACGAGACACTTTTGCGATTGCTGATGGTCACTGACAAACGTACTCGCCTTTCACGACATTCAGTTTAGTAGAAAACTGTTTCTAACTAGAGTTGTCTTGAATCATATTGCAGGTATCATACCCCCAATGTAGTATACATCAAAACAGAGGATCCCGATTTACCGGCATTCTACTTTGACCCTCTTATCAATCCGATTTCGCATCGTCACTCTGTGAAGGTAATAGTCGCCTATTGCACGATTTAGTGAGTTTTTACAGTTAGTTTGTGTTTCAATAGATTCCCGAACCAATGCCAGATGACGATGAGGATTTTAGTTTGCCCGATGAAGTGCAGCCCTTTCTGCAAGACACACCATTGTACACTGATAATACGGCGAATGGAATATCGCTGCTCTGGGCACCACGTCCGTTTAATTTGCGATCAGGTCGCTCACGCAGGGCAATCGATATTCCCCTAGTGAAGGCTTGGTACAAGGAGCACTGCCCACCTGGTCATCCCGTCAAAGTTCGTGTCAGCTATCAGAAGCTTTTGAAATATTACGTCCTAAATGCTCTGAAGCACAGGAAACCAAAGCCACAAAAGAAGAGGTAAATACGGGAGCTGCTTGGGTGTTAATAAATAATGAAAATATTTTCTTGCAGATACCTCTTCCGTTCGTTTAAGGCCACAAAGTTTTTCCAAACAACAACACTGGATTGGGTTGAGGCGGGGTTGCAAGTATGTCGACAAGGCTACAACATGCTGAACCTTCTGATACATCGAAAGAACTTGAACTACCTTCATTTGGATTATAATTTCAACTTGAAGCCGGTCAAAACACTGACCACCAAGGAGCGAAAGAAGTCACGTTTCGGAAATGGTGAGTTGGACGAGTGTTGGGAATCAAATTAAATATCGATTACCTTTGTAATTCAATTTATTTTCCTGGGCAAAATGTTATCGTACATCTGTGTGAAGTTCTTTCAATTCTTTCCTTGCAGCTTTCCATTTGTGTCGTGAGATCTTGCGTCTGACAAAGCTAATCATTGACTCGCACGTTCAGTATCGACTAAACAACGTGGACGCCTTTCAATTGGCCGATGGTCTACAGTACATCTTTGCCCATGTGGGCCAACTGACAGGAATGTATCGGTACAAGTACAAACTGATGCGACAGATTCGTATGTGCAAAGATCTAAAACATTTGATCTACTATCGTTTCAACACAGTAAGTTCCACTGCACACAGAAAATTGTTCAACAGTTGAATAGATTTGTTTCCTCTCAGGGACCGGTTGGTAAAGGCCCCGGCTGTGGCTTCTGGGCCCCCGGTTGGCGTGTGTGGCTGTTCTTCATGCGAGGTATAACCCCCCTGCTCGAACGTTGGTTGGGAAACTTGCTCTCCCGTCAATTTGAAGGTCGTCACTCGAAAGGTGTCGCCAAGACAGTCACCAAGCAACGTGTCGAGTCTCACTTTGACTTGGAATTGAGGGCATCCGTTATGCACGACATCGTCGATATGATGCCCGAAGGCATAAAACAGAACAAAGCGCGTACTATTCTGCAGCATTTGTCCGAGGCATGGCGTTGTTGGAAGGCCAACATTCCCTGGAAAGTCCCTGGCTTGCCGATTCCCATCGAAAACATGATTTTACGTTACGTCAAAATGAAGGCCGATTGGTGGACCAACACCGCCCATTATAATCGCGAGCGAATCCGTCGCGGCGCTACCGTAGACAAAACAGTGTGTAAGAAGAACTTGGGAAGATTGACGCGACTATACTTAAAAGCAGAACAAGAGCGCCAGCATAATTATTTGAAGGATGGTCCATACATTTCCCCCGAGGAAGCTGTGGCAATTTACACCACAACAGTGCATTGGCTGGAATCGCGACGATTTGCGCCAATACCTTTCCCGCCGCTCTCATACAAGCACGATACAAAGTTGCTTATTCTTGCGTTGGAGCGCTTGAAGGAGGCATACAGTGTAAAGTCACGATTGAATCAGAGCCAGCGCGAGGAGTTGGGTTTGATTGAACAGGCATATGACAATCCGCATGAGGCATTGTCACGTATTAAGCGTCATTTGCTGACACAACGTGCTTTCAAGGAGGTTTGTCTAACTGAGCCCAAAATTGAATGCGCATTGTATAAAATGTTATTTTCTCGCTTGACAGGTTGGAATCGAATTCATGGACTTGTACAGTCACTTGATTCCGGTGTATGACGTGGAGCCACTGGAGAAAATCACAGACGCATATCTGGATCAGTATTTGTGGTATGAAGCGGACAAGAGGCGCTTATTCCCGCCGTGGATTAAACCAAGTGACACAGAACCACCGCCGCTGTTGGTCTACAAGTGGTGTCAAGGTAAATTTTGGTGTTGCTTGCATTCATGTGTGTGTGTGTGTGTCAAGGCTGCTTATTTATTGGTGGAGTCGTCATTCCTGGTGTGTGATTTGTAGCAAAGTGATTTGTAATTGAAATCCCCTTGTTGCAAACCTCACGCTTGTGGTGATTGAAGTTCAACGGTGGATTGTTTATTTCTAAAAAAGTTGGAAAAAGTTATCCAATTATAAGAAAGACAACTAACTTTCTAGCTGAAAATATTTTAAAAGCCCAACCCGTCGTCTACTACTCGTTTTAGGTATAAACAATCTGCAAGACGTGTGGGATGTCTCCGAAGGAGAATGTAACGTCCTCCTCGAGTCTCGTTTCGAGAAGCTCTACGAAAAAATCGATTTGACGCTTCTGAATCGTTTGTTACGTCTCATCGTTGACCACAACATCGCCGATTACATGACCGCCAAGAACAACGTGGTAATCAACTACAAGGACATGAATCACACCAACAGTTACGGCATCATTCGAGGACTACAATTCGCCTCGTTCATTACGCAGTACTATGGCCTCGTTTTGGATTTACTTGTCCTCGGTCTGCATCGGGCTAGTGAAATGGCTGGGCCACCACAAATGCCAAACGATTTTCTTACGTTCCAAGACACGCCCACAGAAACTGCTCATCCAATTCGACTATATTGCCGATATGTTGATAGGATTCATCTGTTCTTCCGGTTCTCGGCAGAGGATGCAAGAGATTTGATTCAGCGATACCTTACCGAGCACCCGGATCCCAACAATGAGAATATTGTTGGTTATAATAACAAAAAGTGTTGGCCACGCGACGCCAGGATGAGACTTATGAAGCATGATGTCAACTTGTAAGCTTTACCAGGAGTATGAGTTGGGTGGTAACTTTGTTGATGGTTTTGTTTCCTTGTTTTAGGGGTCGAGCAGTCTTTTGGGACATTAAAAACCGACTTCCTCGTTCGGTGACGACTATAAATTGGGAGTGCACCTTTGTTTCGGTGTACTCCAAGGATAATCCCAATCTGTTGTTCAACATGAGCGGATTCGAATGCAGAATATTGCCAAAGGTTCCTTTCTTTTTATGCAGTGATATAGGAATAGATTTGAGAATGTTTTTGATTTTCTTTCTTTCAGTGTCGAACGCAGCATGAGGAGTTCACACATCGCGACGGTGTGTGGAACTTGCAAAACGAAGTTACTAAGGAGCGAACCGCACAATGTTTCTTGCGAGTGGATGATGAGTCGTTGGGTCGATTCCACAATCGAGTAAGACAGATTCTGATGGCTTCTGGATCGACTACTTTCACAAAGGTGAGTGCGGTGGGGGTTTGTATAGGACGCGTTCCTTACTACAAATGTCGTCCCACAGATCGTAAATAAATGGAACACGGCACTAATTGGTTTGATGACATACTTCCGCGAGGCAGTCGTCAACACGCAAGAGCTTCTCGACTTGTTGGTGAAGTGCGAGAACAAGATCCAAACGCGCATTAAGATCGGTCTCAACTCGAAGATGCCTTCGCGTTTCCCGCCCGTTGTCTTCTACACACCGAAGGAACTGGGCGGCTTGGGTATGTTGAGTATGGGTCACGTGCTCATCCCGCAGTCGGACTTGCGGTGGTCTAAACAGACCGATGTCGGCATTACACATTTCCGCTCAGGTTTGTTTGAAAAGCAACATGACATATGGAAAATATGCTAATCATTCGTTTTAGGTATGTCCCACGACGAGGATCAGTTGATTCCGAACTTGTACCGGTACATCCAGCCCTGGGAGAGTGAATTCATTGACTCCCAGCGTGTCTGGGCTGAGTATGCCCTCAAGAGGCAGGAAGCGAACGCCCAAAACCGGCGCCTTACACTGGAAGATTTGGAAGACAGTTGGGACCGTGGTATTCCTCGAATCAACACGCTCTTCCAGAAGGACAGACACACCCTAGCCTACGACAAAGGCTGGCGCATTCGTACAGAGTTCAAGCAGTATCAGGTGCTGAAGCAGAATCCCTTCTGGTGGACTCATCAGCGTCACGACGGTAAGCTGTGGAATTTGAATAACTATCGGACAGATATGATCCAAGCACTGGGCGGTGTGGAGGGTATTCTGGAGCACACGCTCTTCAAGGGAACGTACTTCCCCACGTGGGAGGGTCTTTTCTGGGAGAAGGCGTCAGGCTTCGAAGAGTCTATGAAATACAAAAAGCTGACAAACGCACAGCGCTCCGGTTTGAACCAGATTCCGAATCGTCGATTCACCCTCTGGTGGTCGCCGACAATCAATCGCGCGAATGTGTACGTTGGTTTCCAGGTGCAGCTGGATTTGACGGGTATTTTCATGCACGGTAAGATTCCGACGCTGAAGATCTCTCTGATTCAGATCTTCCGTGCTCATTTGTGGCAAAAGATTCACGAATCGATTGTTATGGATCTGTGTCAAGTGTTCGATCAGGAGCTGGATGCACTTGAGATTGAGACTGTCCAGAAAGAGACCATCCATCCGCGTAAGTCGTACAAAATGAACTCGTCGTGCGCTGATATCCTACTGTTCCCTGCATACAAGTGGAATGTTTCGCGACCGTCACTATTGGCTGATACGAAGGACACAATGGACAACACTACAACGCAAAAGTACTGGTTGGACATTCAACTGAGATGGGGTGATTACGATTCGCACGACGTGGAGCGGTATGCACGAGCGAAATTCCTCGATTACACCACGGACAACATGTCCATTTACCCCTCCCCAACGGGAGTACTGATTGCCATCGATTTGGCTTACAATCTGCACTCGGCATATGGCAACTGGTTCCCAGGTTGCAAAACACTCATTCAACAGGCAATGGCGAAGATTATGAAGGCCAATCCAGCGCTGTACGTGTTGCGGGAGCGTATCAGAAAGGCGCTGCAATTGTACAGCTCTGAACCGACGGAACCATATCTGTCGTCGCAGAATTATGGTGAGCTGTTCTCCAATCAAATTATTTGGTTTGTGGACGACACAAATGTGTACCGCGTCACGATCCACAAGACGTTCGAGGGCAACTTGACGACAAAGCCGATAAACGGAGCGATTTTCATTTTCAACCCGCGAACGGGTCAGCTCTTCTTGAAAATTATCCACACGTCTGTGTGGGCCGGGCAGAAGCGTTTGGGTCAGTTGGCCAAGTGGAAGACCGCCGAAGAAGTTGCGGCGTTGATTAGGTCACTGCCCGTTGAAGAGCAACCGAAGCAGATCATTGTGACGCGCAAGGGAATGTTAGATCCATTGGAAGTGCATTTGCTAGATTTCCCGAACATTGTGATCAAGGGTTCAGAGCTGCAACTGCCCTTCCAGGCGTGTCTTAAAGTGGAGAAGTTTGGCGACTTGATTCTGAAGGCAACAGAGCCTCAGATGGTACTGTTCAACCTGTATGACGATTGGTTGAAGACGATTTCATCGTACACAGCGTTCAGTCGACTGATTTTAATCCTGAGAGCGTTGCACGTGAACACCGAGCGAACAAAGATCATCCTAAAGCCGGACAAGACAACTATAACGGAAGCGCATCACATCTGGCCCACACTTACCGACGAGGAATGGATAAAGGTTGAAGTGCAGCTGAAGGATTTGATTCTGGCCGACTACGGCAAGAAGAACAACGTGAACGTGGCCTCCTTGACGCAGTCCGAAATTCGTGATATCATCCTCGGCATGGAGATATCTGCGCCGTCAGCACAACGTCAACAAATCGCCGAAATCGAAAAGCAGACCAAGGAGCAGAATCAACTGACTGCAACGACGACGAGGACTACAAATAAGCACGGTGACGAGATAATCACCTCAACCACCTCCAACTACGAGACACAGACATTCAGTTCGAAGACAGAATGGCGAGTCCGTGCGATATCGGCCACAAATCTGCACTTGCGTACCAACCATATCTACGTTAGCTCCGATGACATCAAAGAAACCGGTTACACGTACATTTTGCCCAAGAATATCCTCAAGAAATTTGTTACCATCTCGGATTTGCGAGCCCAAATCGCAGGCTATCTTTATGGAGTCTCACCTCCAGACAACCCGCAGGTCAAGGAAATCCGCTGCATAGTGATGCCCCCCCAATGGGGCACTCATCAAACCATTAACCTGCCAAATGTCCTCCCCACCCATCAGTACCTCAAGGACATGGAGCCACTCGGTTGGATTCATACACAACCGAACGAATTGCCGCAACTCTCACCGCAAGATATCACCACACACGCGAAAATAATGCAAGACAACACCGCATGGGACGGAGAGAAGACTATTGTCATCACTTGTTCCTTCACACCTGGCTCGTGCTCGCTCACCGCTTACAAACTAACACCCTCCGGCTTCGAATGGGGCTCAAAGAACACGGACAAGGGAAACAATCCAAAGGGATATCTACCATCGCACTACGAACGAGTACAAATGTTGCTATCGAACAAATTCCTCGGATTCTTCATGGTTCCAGCGCAAGGAAGTTGGAACTACAATTTCATGGGCGTGCGGCACGATGCGAACATGAAATACGAGCTGCAGCTGTCCAATCCAAAAGAATTCTACCACGAAATCCACAGGCCGTCGCATTTCCTGCTCTTCGCGAACTTAGAAGATGCTGGCGATGGCACCGGTGCCGATCGGGAGGACATGTTTGCGTAGAAGAAGAGTTTTACCTCTGACGCCTGTGCATATTATTTAAGGTTATATTTTAGCATCAGTTTGTAAGAAATGTTATTTTTATAATTGAACAAGAAAATATCGAGTCAAAAAATAAATAAAACGAATGACTATATGAGAATATTGTGAGTGTTTCCGTGTGAGGGTTTTAAAAGAATTGGCTTCCTCTCCTAGGCTGAAAATGCAGCTGTTTTTGAAGTTATAGGTGAGTGATGTGTGGCTGTACTTTGACTACGACAAGAGATTAGAAAGGATTCCCAGTTCCACCTCGCCAACTCTTCCCCGATTAGGAAAACGAATTCATATTCCATGTACTATATGGCTATGCAAATGTCGAAATCCGTGTCGCATCCATTGGCATTTTATTCGTCCTCATATAGCACCACTGATTTTAAATTGGACCGAGACGGACATAGCTTGGTGCTTAACCTAATTGCATTGCTCCGTCAGAAGCATTCCATTCTCCAGTAGTCTTTAGTGGGACTATAAACAAGAAGTCTTCATAACTCTGTGCGAGAGTAAGAATAAGAATACGTTGTCAGCGTAGTCGAAATGATTGAGGGAATGTAGCAGCTTTCCGTCGATAGGGTGGAACGCAGTATTGGCGTAAAATTCACCCTTGTTGCAATAAATGCAATTACATTTGAAATTCCCTCGACAGCTTTCCTCTATCAAAAAGCGTAACATAGACCCTTTTGGTTCAACGACGACGAAAAATAGACCAAGTCAAAGAGCCTATTGTGATTGTCGATCAGCGATCGTCACGACAATAATATTGTCGATTGCGTCGATTGATTTTAGATATTCGTACGCACAAAATTTGTTCACTTCCAAGAGAAACCATCGGCCAGACATTTGTAATCGACTACAAGCGAAGCGACTGTCAAATCGACAAAAATATCAATCGCAATCGACAATCAAAGTTGTCTATCGATCGAAAGTTGTCGATCAACTATGGACACTCACAATAGGGGCCCTAGTTTCGTTTGTTAATTCGTCATCAATCAAGTCGTGAAGCGAAATAACTTGCCCTAATTGAATGAGACGAGTCAGACCAGCGAAGCGAACTAATAAACTGAGCAGAGAGCATTCGCTGTGCATGAAGTTTGCATTTTTTAATGTATAGTGTGATTGGCGAGACAATATTCTCCAATCCTTAGTATGAATAGTAAGATTCAGCATCCAAACGAAGTTAAATATTTAATGACTACAATTCCAGTTCTTTGATGAAACCTTGCACCTGACTGATAATCTAGATAACTGTATGCTACGTTGGACTTCGTTGTCCTCTAGAGCTTATTATGCTAAATATCAAATTTATAGGTGATGTTAAGGGCGATCCATCGCCTTCCACAATTGTAAAGGAATTAATTGCTGTACGCCATTAACTGTAGTCAGCATAGATTGTTTCAGACACGTGGAAATGACCGTTCCCGCCTTTCAAACTCACTGAAAAAGTCCAAAATATACATAATTCTATGATACGATTCCCGACGCATAGTCGCATATCAGTCTGACAAAATAAATAAACTAAACGGTTATGTGTATAACTTTTTTATTTCATAAATTAAAACATAATTTTTACTGGTCAACTTCCAGCAAGTAGCTCTTCGCGTAGGCAATCTGTAAAAAAAAAAAAAAAAAAACACTTTAGTTAGACGAACACGTGCTTTTTCAAATTTAATATATAGGTAATTAGCAAAACTTCAGAGTAAACATTCTCATCAAATTATGTGTATGACAGGGATAACTGTTACAAAAACTATTCATCATTTCATTTAGGTTAGAATAATTCAGTTTTTAGGTCAGAATAAAATAGCTTACCTAGCATTTTTGTAGGTAGCGTCCTGTTCAAATGTGTAGATGAATTATCTCCGTCAGACATTTCTAAAAAAAAAAAAAATGCATTCATTCATTAGATCCACTAGTTAGATATTGGTTAAGCGAAAAATTGAGTAGTTAACAAAATCAGACGAAAGTAATCAACAGAGAATATTCTGTTATATGCTTGTCTACTTTATATTATCATCATGTAAATGCAATATGAGGATAGGTAGGTATAGAATTCTCGAAATATTTACCTCATCGATCAGAACACGCGGTCTACAGCCATTTTTTATATTCATCGCCACAGGGCCAATGGTGTTGCTGCAAATGGAAAATAATCCGATTTTAGTTTTTGATACACAAGGAATACGAACGACTTTATGATATATAATTATATCAGATATAAAAAAACCAATCGTCACAATTTATCCGACTGGGGCGGTAATAACAGCATCATGGTAAAGATTTACATTATAGTCAAGACAAAAATTAAACTCACCTTTCTTCACATATTATCCAGATGTTTTAGTTTAGATTTTAGTTTAGCTTATTCTTATAGCCATCTGCAAAATAAAAAGAATAAAGCACTAGTTAGTCGAAGGCTAAGGAAATATTGCACAATTTTACAAGAGTAATGTTTTTCAGATAGAAATAACCAATCGACACAATCGTTCAGACTGGGGCGGTATACCAAATCATCATGTAATGTAATTTATTCTTTAAATAAATGTAAATTAACTTACCTTTAACTGTATGTATTAACTTTTCTAGAAAAGTAACTTTTACGAGCAGATGAACTTCTCCCCAAGAAGACAAATTTTAAAGTGAAAGATCGAAGGAAGTTGAACGTAGAGGAAGTCAATTATTCCAATTTTTTGCCGCCATTTATACTATCAGTGTGGTGCCAAGTCCACGGAATTTTGATTTCAAATGGACTCGTCCAGTACGTCTAGTATTTCAGTTCTTACAAAATGAATGAGTTTGTTGCTGTTATACTTTTAAAATGACTGACGTATAACTATAACAATTGATGATAAAACAAGCAAAAATGGTAGTTCTTTTGTGCATTATTTTAGAAAATAAACTATAATTACATTATGCATATGCGATTTTTTTTATATCAGTTCGCACTTCACGCGTGTACTTCTGGTATTCATTTTTTTTTTTAACAAATTCACTGTTTATTGTATTCTAAATTGAGTTTTATTTTGATTCCAGACTTATTTCATTTTTGTCATTCCGAAAATAGTAAAAAGTGTATATGAATATCCTTACTAGGTTTCTAGGCTATTCCATCAACGGCATTAGGCGTATTTTTTTGAGAATCTATAGCTAGCTCACTTTTACTTTTATATGCAAAACCAAAAGTGAATATAACAAAACCAAAATCGAGTATAACAGTTTTGCATGTAAAAGTAAAAGTGCTAGCTACAGCTTCTCAAAAATAGGCGTATTTTTTTGAGAAGTGAGTATAACAAAACCAAAAGTGAGTATAACAATTTTGCATGTAAAACCAAAAGTGAGTATAACATAACCAAAAGTGAGTATACCAGTTTTGCATGTAAAAGTAAAAGTGAGCTAGCTATAGATTCCCAAAAAAATACGCCTAATATATGCCTATTATAAGCTTTTCTTTATTTATTAGGTAATTTGTATCTATTAAATTCGCAATGGTCATTTAGGGCATATTAAATCACAAGATAAGCAAAATTAAAAAAAAAAATACAACAACAAAGACGCGGTTCATGCGGATGTCGTAATCTTATGATGTTTGCGATTGGACGGAAAAGAGAACTTTGTATTGCCTTAGTGGATCGCTTTGGTGTTGGAATCGTTTTCCAAGTCTGGATTTTTTTCTCAGAGTTGCTCGAGATTCACCAATAGGCGTATTTTTTGGGAATCTATAGCTAGCTCACTTTTACGTTTACATGCAAAACTGTTATACTCACTTTCGGTTTTGTTATACTCACTTTTGGTTTTACATGCAAAATTGTTATACTCACTTTTGGTTTTGTTATACTCACTTCCCAAAAAAAATACGCCTAATATAAGTGCGATTCCGATAGAAAATTTGGAAACGTTTCGGGATATATATTCAGGGCCAGATCACGTAAAATGAAAACGATTTAACTACAACGCGTTTCGACAATAGCAGTCTCTGTTTATTGCTACAGATATAAGGCGTATTTTTGAGAATCTACATAATTTAAGCTAGCTCACTTTTACTTTTACATGTAAAACCAAAAGTGAGTATAACAGTTTTGCATGTAAAAGTAAAAGTGAGATAGCTATAGATTCTCAAAAAATATGCCTATAATAAAGACAGCATGCGTGAAAACGTTTTTATTTTACGTGAACCATAGTTTTTTATTTGTAACTTTGCATTTGTGCTGGGTAGGGATGCCAGATCTGAAAAATTAGCCGACTCGACTTTCATGGGAAGGCATGTGTGGCCCAGCACTTTGTATATTAGCTAAATATACAAGGTCCAACATTTTCATGGCCGTCTTCGTCGTCCAAAACATTTTCACAAAATGTTCACTACCTGATGAAACCTGGGTACTCATTCCGTAAAATTTAAGACGATAATCGTCCAAGCGATTGTAGTGCACGAGATCGTCTTTTATTTGCTTCACGAAACTCTCCCACCATCGTATCGTCTATCGTTTATTTTGCTCAAAGTTTGAGAACTTTCGGTACCCTTCAGAAGCTCACAAACTGTAGTAGAAATAAGCACTAGACGTCATCGTAATTGTCATAAATGACATTTGACAAATACAGTGGCCTACTTTGTGCTTACGGAATATTTAAATTACAGTCACCCACAAAATCTTGCTCATTTATTTTGTTTCTAATTGATGATTTATAATGTCGGATGAGTTATTATGCAATTTAAATCGTAATTTAAGTCGCAAAAAAATCTGAATTCAATTGCTCGCTTTAAAATTCCTATAAAAAGCTTAATGCCCAAAACACATGTGCAGAAATTCTGAATGCTTCACTGCATGCAGTACTGCAGATGAAACACATGTGCAGAATTCAATTTGCAGCGGTTGCTGTCAATGAGGGGGAAAATATGTGAGTGAAACAAAGACGACAAATAATTCCCGTCTCTCTTTTCCTCGTATGCATCAGTAGCTGAATTTAAAAATTCGATGCTGCCAAGTCTACTTAATTTAATTCACTGCGTTGCTATGCAGTGTATTTAGAAATAGAGACATGTTGCAGTGCTGCGGTGGCTGCAGAATTTACATTTGTTTCACCACATAAGAACATGTGTATTCTAATCCTGCTGCGCAGTGAATTCTGCACGTGTGTTTTGGGCATAAGATTGTCTGCAAAATAAACAAATCAATGCAAGACGATACCTAATTAGCTATATCGTGCAAACGCTATCGTCTGGACGATAGTGCTCTGTCGATTATTGAGCTACAAGAAGCATGGTGGATCGTCGAAACGATGTCGTCGAGATCCACCATGTTTCGACGATCCACCATCGTCTAGTGCTTATTTCTCCCACAGTTTGTGAGCTTCTGAAGGGTACCAAAAGTTCTCAAACTTTGTGCAAAATAAAAGATAGACGATACGATGGTGGGAGAGTTTCGTGAAGCAAATAAAAGACGATCTCGTGCACTACAATCGCTTGGACGATTATCGTCTTAAATTTTACGGAATGAGTACCCTGGGGTCTCATCGCGTAACTTTTCGGACGATCATCGTCTCGACGATTGAACAAAACGACGTCGTTTTAAGTTAGCTTCATGTAACAACACAATCGCGTCGTTCAATCGAATCGTCCATCGTTTTCGTTTTGAACAGTTTGAGCAGGGCTGTAAGCAAACTGTGACAACTGGAAACCAATAAAAAGGGTATATAATTTGTGTGTGTTGTTGTCTTTTATGTGGAAATGTATGTATAGGTAAAAAGGTAAACATTTTTCGTTGCAGCAAAAATTTTATTGATAGGGGTTGTAAAATAAGAGAAAATTGGTGAATGCATTTTTCAAAAACCATTTAATGAATGCAATTCTATGATTGTGTACTCCAACAAGGGTGTGATGTGAACTTTCTAGTGTACCAATTTTGATTAACTAAAATGAAGAAAATGGATATTTTTTCTATATTTTTACATTTCACCACACTAATGCAAAATGGAGTGTACTATTTGTCGAAATTATGAAAAATTTGATTGAAGTAATATTCTTTAACATTTGTTTTGCTTTTAAAAACCCTAAATGGAAACAAAATATAGTAAAAACGATGAAGCGATTGCCAAAGAGCCATCGTTCAATCGAATCGTTTCGACGACGCTACTTGACAGTTAAATTCTTTACGTGAAGCAACAAGAAACGATGATCGTTCAATCGTTTCGACGATCATCGTTTTTTGGTTGTTACACGAAGTAGCAGCATCGTCGAGACGACGTCGTTGGATCGTTTTAGCCTTACGCGATGAGACCCCTGGTAGGTATAAAGGACACTTCATGTGAATTGAGTGCGCCACCGCCGCACTACGCCAGTATCACTCCAACAGCCAGTTCTGTGGGAAATGGAATAGACTACTCCATGAACCGTCAAAACTCAAATGGTATAAAGCTTCGTCCGACTCTATTTATGCTAAATCGAACATACCATCAATTTGTCAACTCATGAAAGTCGCGAAATAAAACAAAGATAAGAAAGCTTTTAAATTTTCGATATTTTCCTATATTATACCAGTCTAGTAGTCCCGTCTGGTGTTGAATTTAGCAACTTTAATTTCTATTTACCGGCCGCACAGTAGGAGTTAATATTTCTCCAATAAAAGTTATTTCATACGGTACTATTGCAAACAAAGGGTATTTAGTCATCGTTCAATCAATATATTTTTTATATATCCGCAGCTTAATCCATCGAATTTGTGGGTAGTTGACCATGCTAAAGCTACTCGTATTTGTGTCTTGCCTACTGGTGGTGGCAAAGGCGGAGCTCCTTCGTGTTAAACTTAATAAATTCCAAACTGCACGCAGGCACTTTGAAGATGTTGGTACTGAGATTGAACAACTTCGTCTGAAATTTTCACGTAATCTCATTGAGGAGGGTCCTACGCCCGAGCCATTGTCTAACTACCTTGATGCTCAGTACTATGGTGCGATTTCAATCGGAACTCCACCCCAGAACTTCAAGGTTGTCTTTGATACTGGATCGTCTAACCTTTGGGTGCCTTCAAAGCAGTGCCATTTCACCAACATTGCGTGTTTGATGCACAACAAGTACGATGCAAAGAAGTCTAATACCTACGTGAAAAATGGCACTGAATTCGCTATCCACTACGGCACAGGGTCATTGTCTGGATATCTTTCCACCGACACGGTCAACATTGGAGGGTTGAACATTAAAGATCAAACGTTCGCCGAAGCACTTAGCGAACCGGGACTAGTTTTTGTTGCTGCTAAATTTGATGGAATTCTCGGCTTGGCGTATAGTTCTATCTCCGTCGATGGAGTTGTACCTCCATTCTATAATCTCTATAATCAGGGTTTGATTCCAGCTCCAGTATTTTCATTCTACTTGAACCGAGATCCAAGTGCACCCGAAGGTGGTGAGATTATCTTTGGCGGATCCGACCCCGATCATTACAAGGGCGACTTCACCTACTTACCAGTAAACCGTGAGGCATATTGGCAAATCCAAATGGACTCTGGATCGATTGGTGATGTGAACTTCTGCCAAGGTGGTTGTCAAGTTATTGCCGATACCGGTACCAGTCTAATCGGCGGTCCAGTGAGTGAAAGTGCAGCAATTAACAAAGCAATTGGTGGCACCGCACTGCCTGGTGGACAATATATGGTTAGTTGTGAGCTGATCCCCAATTTGCCAATCATCAAGTTTGTTTTGGGTGGTAAGACCTTTGAGCTCGAAGGTAAGGACTACATACTGCGCATTGCGCAAATGGGCAAGACAATTTGCTTGTCTGGCTTCATGGGAATCGATATTCCACCACCAAATGGACCACTATGGATTCTTGGCGATGTTTTCATCGGCAAATACTACACTGAGTTCGATATGGGCAACAATCGTGTTGGCTTCGCCGAAGCAGCCTAAGCATTAGAAGTTAGCGTATGCGAAACTTGTAACCTATTTTTCGTTTTCAATAGTTTCAAAGCACACACGCATGATGTCACTTGATTTCGGGATATTTTCCCGTAAAATAAAGTTTTGACTTATTACACCAAATAATGGTATGGAATCTATTTTTTTTTTGTTTGTTTTGTGTTAAGTGATTACCCCAAATTGTCTCCACTTTACTAATTTGTCTTAATTAATGCCGATAACTCTGACTAGGTGATTCATTGTTGGTTGCTGTTATTTTTACTGTTTTGATTATTTTTTTATAGAAATGCGGTGACCTGTGTACACAAACAATAAGCTCTTTGATAAGAATTTTTCATTGACATGTACATGCACGAATATTATTGAAGCGATTACATTTAATTGATCACTTAAATGTTTTTGTTTTTAAAAAACCTAGTTGGCAAATACTCTGAATGAGCAACCCCTTACATGAGTTCAACATTGGGGATATACAAAGATGCATAAGAGCAGAGTCAAACCCTGATATTGATATTTTTATTTTTAATGAGACATGGTCGTCGCACACACGCACCACTACTTACCTATTTAATTCTATGAAGGCAATACTGATAATGGTTTTTAAAAAGTAATTTCAACTTCATCCTCGCGAATATACACTACACATTCGTTGCGATTTCTTTGTTGTGCCTTTTTAGACTATCTTTTATGTATCTCCGATAGACATGAAGATTAGAAGAAGGATTTAAAGAAGTTCCTAATCAAAATGGTTGCATGGTGCAATATAATGTAACCAGCGATGTATGTAGCCACTTTCTGGATTAATTTATTGGAATTTATCTGGAAAACTGTTAGCCCAGGTAAAACTACGTATGGCGAATTTGTAGGTAGAAAACATATTGATCAGATAAAAACTAAGTCGGAGCGTAGACAAAATTCGAAACATTAGTAGATCGAATATAAAATTTATATATCCTTTGGGCTCTTAATGTTAAACCAAGAGTACCTTACTAGGACTTGCAGTTTTCACCCTACAATAAATTTCCTAACTACGACTGCTAAAAGCTTAAGAAATATTGATCGATCTTGACAGAAGGCATATCAGCGCCACCACAGGTGTCATTACGGGAGACTGCAAGCATACAACAAGGCTTGACGTATTCTCAAACGATTTTTGTAGAAGTTGTTTGCACGAAGAGGAGGAGGGACGAAGGATACCGTTCATCACTTTCTCTGAACTTGTCCGGCTCTCTCCCGAAAACGGAAACTCCATTTGGGAGCTATTCTAAACGATCTAACAAGCCTAGACATTCGTAATCTCCTATGCTTCATTTGAAGATCAAACTGGTTCATCGAGTAGGACGAAACTTCTTCTAGATTCATGTGGTATCAGAAGACGGGACCTTATAATGGTCTAAATGTATCGGCCTTTTGTCGGCAGCAATTTCAACCTAACTTAACCATGCATGAAATATTGGTTTTAGTTATAGGATAGAAGAGTTTGGGGACTTAGTCCCGAGCCATGGCCCTATATCATTATATTCGCAAAATGCAAACATTTCGGCGTTCTACCTTGAAAAAGGTATGTACATGTACATTGATGCTTTTTGAATATCTACTCCCGTTTTTTCCTATCTACTCCACTTTTTAGGCAATTCTACTCCACAAAATTTTTCAGAAGTGGCATCGCTGAATGTAACTCTGATCTATTTACTACAATTATTGTTAGTAAGCTGAAAACCTGTTTTGATTATGGTGGCATACTTTTAGGCTTACAAGTGATTTTATTCATTTTACCATTTTTTGTACCATATACGCAGTTACTGAACAGAAAATAGTCTTTAAAACATGTTTCCTCTAACAAACTTCGCGGAAACTTCTGCATGAATGAAATTCACATTTTAGTTGTATAGATCTAATCAAGGATATGAATTTCAATAATTCCAAATGGCTAGGGCATGTTAAGCATGTTAAGCGTGCACCTTTTTAAAATTTTAACTACCAGCCGACATATAAATTGCTTATATGATTTTGAAAAGACTTTTGAATATTTTGCAACCGCAACCACTCAAAGTACTGATACTTTCGTAATCCATGGCCTAATGCTCAAACTGCCGCATATCGCAGACCTACTGACCAAAACTTCCAATCTTCTTTCGGTTTTCTTCAACAGACACCTGGAACCACTATTTACTTTACTTCGGGCTTTGGAGGATCGTTTTTTCCATCTACCTGTTTTACTATGAGGGTGTGTCCTATGTTTTCTTCTCTCTTCTTGGTTTTGAGCAGGGTTTCGATAAAGGATTAAACTCGATTCCAGCTGCATTCACTTGCGATCATCCTGTGACATTTTTGGGGGTGATATAACCTACATATCTCCGATTACAGAGACTTTCCGCAGTCCACCTGTTGCATTTGAAGAAAGAATGAAGAGCGCCGTCTACCAGTGAGGCAGTGAGTCGTCGTGCTATGCCTCTGTTTTCGCTCTGTCCATTCAGTAACATCTCTGATCAGCTTGGCGGTCCATTTATTTTTTCTTTCAGAGCTCCACCTTAGTTGCCTTTGATATTCGGTGAGCCATCTTCTCGCACCAGAGATGCGGCTTAGAAGTCAATGGGTATCACTCCTGCTATGACAAGAACGGCTGGTACAGAGCGATAAGGACTTGAGATGCGCATGTATGTACTGCTGCCATTTGTTTCCTGTGCTTCTTCTGTTTAAATGCATCTGCCCATATATCGCATCCATATAGAAGGATGGCAGGCGTGATTGTCATGATTGTCTCTTGGTCTTCCAACATTTGCCATGAGTCTGCTTTCTGATGTCGTGACTCTAGCAGCTCGCTCGGAAGCGGATTTAGTACAGAAAGTGAGTATGGAATCGATAGTTACCACAATATACTTTACCACGTTTTGCTTACTACTGTAACTGGACCTATAATGGAAATCAACTTGCGTCGGGATATGTTTCCTGGTCAGTAAAACAATCACGGACTTTTCCGATCTAAGATTAAGACCATGAGTTTCCATTCAAACGCAGACATGTCTCATAACTGGGCATAACTCTCTTCGTGCTTCCTCCCTATCCCTTGCAGTTGTTATCACCTGAAAATTTTAAGCCGCAATATAATTTTAATAAACAATACATATTGGAATCATACAGAATGTAAAATGATCAAATATAAATCAGGCCACATAATTACATCAGTATACTCATTTTTAATAGATATACTTTTCTATTCTGTCTAAATATGTAATTACTATTCGCATTACACCACAATGTGAAATTACGTGTTCACTATTTTGTTGTTGTCACCAAATTGTCTATATTTCTGAAAAAGAATTACGCCGCTTCAAAAACATTGATAAATTGAACTACACGAGAAATGTGTTGTACCATTTTGGCTTATCATTCTGCATAGATAAATTAATTGATTTAGTACAGCACAACCAACGTTTAATCGATTAAGTCTATAGTTCACGATACTAGTGAATCATGCAAATGCCCTCGATATGAGTGTATACAGTGTATGAAAATAAAATTTTTATTTAAAGAAATTACTAACGTTCTAACTAATATAACAAAGAATACTTCAATTATGTACATAAATATTAAGTGATCTTACAATACAATATGGTATTTCATCAGATAAGCACGGATCTAGCCTACTTTCTCTTCAAATTTGGCTGCGCAACGTTCTCATGCTCGTCATCCGACTCCGTTGATTCTCTAATTTGATGACTTTTCTGTAACTGGGGTGAATCTGGAGTTTTCATCTTTTTGGTCGACTCACAGGCCTCATTCACATACTTATTGAAAACATCAGGTTTATCAGCATAAACATGGTGACCAGCACCAGTAACAACCTTTATATCAACAACACTGTTGGCTCTCTGTGATTTTATCTTCTCTCCTGAAGAACTATCAATCCAGGAACGCGAACCATAGATAAATGTGATTGGGATATCTTCATGGACGTCTTTGATACGTTTAATCATAGGATTCTTAGCCCATCCGAAACTCTCCATCATGGAGTGAAACGCACTCTCTCCAGTTGGGTTCTGAGCGTTGCATTGGTGAATATACTGTGCAAGTAGGCCGTTTTCCTCTTGTACTGCGGCAGAGAATTTTCGCATAATGTCTGGTCGTGCTTTCTCGATTACCCACTGTCCAAATGGCCCTGCTGCACGTAGAGCCCATAAGGGATTCAGTGGAGTTAACGCATATGCGATAGCGCGTACCCAAAGCGGCATTGATTTTGTGGTGGTACTATCTGAGCTCGGTGGTTCGGGAAATCCCCACGGATCGGCTAGCACTAGATGCTTTACCCTTCTCGGATAAGACAAGGCATAACTGGACGCAATAAAGCCACCCATGGAGTGACCTAATAGGATCATCTCCTCGATGTTCATTTCACGACGCCACTCTTCAACTGATTTCACGAATTGTTTTTCACAAATAAACGCATCTTTTGAGAATTGCGGTCTGGAGCTACGACCAAAGCCAAGAATATCCATTGCGTAAACGGGACGCTCTTCTGACAGCGTATCCAAATTCATCACCCACAGTCCAATTCCTGCTCCCAACCCATGCAGCATAACTAGAGGGGTTTCTTTTGATTCTCCATTCATTACGATCGTCCATATTTTGTCGGATTCACCAATCGCTGGGCCAATGTCCACAAAGAAGCTAAGATAGGGTTTCTTCAGAAACGAGAGAATTCTCTTCTCAACAGCGCGTAACATTTTTGGTGAGCTATGCGTCCAATTACATACACTTTTCCAAAGCCATGAGCCTTCTCCTTTGGAGTTATCCTAGTTTTTTTTTTATAGAAGAAATTATTTACATAACTTGGAAATAACGACTACAATTAATAGAGTGCAAAAATAATCTCCGCAGTACCAACCTCTAGAGCCATCACCGTCTGACAGCTACGCTCTGATGCCAATGTCATTTCTGTTTTTTCGTTTTCGTCAGAACTCTTTCTAATATTTATTATTTTTATGAATAAAAATACACTGCAAAAGCTCTAGGACTTCACTAGGTATGGTAGCAAACGTATTTATACTAACTTATTTCCGCACTACTTATTCAAAGTTAATTTCACGAATGACTTGCTAAACTACATCAACCGTTTGGGACAATGACAACTAAAAAAAAAAACATGAAAGCAAAAAAATATAAATGATAAAAATTATCAAATACTTGACCCCGCGATGTTATCAAGCTGCGTAGAATGGCAAATTGCTTTGTGTTTGTTTTTTTTGTAAATTCCGTACACGGTCATGCGATGTTTTCCATTGAAATCTACGCTGTGCAAAATAAAACAGAACAAACCCTAAAGCCTAGTTCGCTGCTGCTGCGAAACGAAAAATCCCATACAAAAGAGTGACTCGCCGAAATCATTATAAAAATGTCCGTTCTCCCCTTCGTTTTGCAGTACGCTGCTCGTGCTCCACAGAGAAATGGTGCTGAAGTGGGTAATGCTAGGTTTCCACTTGTCCATTTGAAATTGACAATTGACGTATTATTATGCCAATTAATAAATTGGCAACTAGAAATAGCGAAAAATTGCTAGTCAATGAATTGAAAACAGCGTTTGACAAGTACTGACAAAGAATTTGAATGACAAGTGGAAATAGCTAAATTGACAAACAAAATGTCACTTTGTCTATAATTGACAGTAAAAATTAATTGGCATCAAGTTCATAAGTTTGTCAATCAAAAGACACGCGAGACTTTGTCAATCAACCGACATGTGGGATCCACCTTAATTGTTAATAGATTACTGGGTGACGAAGAGTTTACTATGTGGAAGTCTTCACTCTCTTTTCGCACACAATTTATCTTCCGGGCATTCTTTGCTTCTGAAATATTGGCATATTTCTTCTGTCGATTTCGTTTCCCATTGGGCGGAAAAAACACTTTCTTCAGATTCAAAGCACTTTGCGAATTTCTCTTCGCGAGCTTGATTTATACATACTTTCACTTATAGTACCAAAAAAAGTGACATAATCACCCCTATCGCGAATAATATTTCCCCGGAATTATTTCCCATTCAGCAATTTGCTTTACACACATAGACACAAGCCTAATAGTTGTATTTAGGCCACCATAACTTTTTTATGGAGATTTGTGGTCTCCCTCTTACAGATCATTAGCTGGATCTCTTTCTCTGAAGTCATGCAAAATTGCGTGGCGTGGTAATGTAAATCCACCACATTCACATTACCCACACGGAAAACTGTTCCCTTTGCGGATTCGACAATACCAAAATGTTTTATTCCGTGAATAATTCCCCCCGGCGGATTCCACGATAACGATAGGGGTGAAAAATTTGCTTTGAGTACATTTCTTTTAACATAACTTATTATATAACCGTTTTTGCATTTGTAATGAAACTAATATCAATTCCAGAGCAAAATCCTTCTGTGATATCGGTGAAAATATGTGCAAATCTTTAAAATAATCTCCATTTTAAAAAATGAACCCAAAACAGAAAAAAAAAATTGTTTTGCCGCTCTAGATCAAACAAATTATATTTTTTCCCAATCGAAAACGACTTTACATACGGGTTTCTGAATGCATACCAAATTTCATACAAATCAACGAAACACACCCTCTCGCAATGCTACCAACCTATTGTCCCCAAGTATAAAAATCGAATTGCTGACTTTTCTATTGTCATTACTGTCATTTCGTTTAACAGATTCGGTTCGATACTAGTGGTCGTCCGTCGTCAAATATTTTCCTTTTATTTTTAACTTCCTCTCCATCAAGTGTAATCAATTTATAAAAATTAATACAACAAAGGCAACCCAATTCCATGGCACAAGCAAACTCCTTCTAATCATTCGGGAAATTTTATTAAAATCGTGTTTAGTTTCGGCGACAAAAGTTCCTCACCCAGAACGAGAAAAAATATACACATTTTCCAAAACGCTTAAAAAATAGAAACAACAGTCAAATCACCACAAAATCAAAGAATTTAAATTCTTTAATATTCAAACATTTGTGATAAATTCTTAAAGTTCAATCGAAGTCCGCAAATATGTCATCAAATCTCCGGCAAATTCCACTGACCTGCAGTGGTCACACTCGACCAGTTGTCCATTTGGATTTCAGCGATGTCTGTGACAGTGGATATTTTTTAATATCGGCATGTAAAGGTGAGTAACTCATATTATATTGTAATTGTGCCTTTAAATGGATCTGTGGTATACGCATTCTACTCTATAAAACGTTTTTATTTTTTTTTCTTCTCTCGAGAACACAATGGCACATACAAAAGCAACTGATCATTGACGAAGACAAAAAAAAAAAAAAAAAACCGACCGAACAAATAAGTGACTACGACGACAACTACGAGTAAGACCTTGACCCACTTGGGAAAAGTGTTCGCAAAATGTTTGCGCTATTCGTGCTTGGGGTTTATACAGCTTTCTCGTCAAAGGAGTCTCGTGCACTATGCACTTGAATAAATAAAGACTCTGTTAGAAACTTGAATTTATTTTGCGCTGAGAATAAAACGCGAATGTGTGCAATTCGAATGCAGCCACGCAATCAGGAAAAGGAAGCACCTTGACACACCGATTGCTCGTCGTAGCAGGAACCTGACAGGAAAGCGATATGAGAAACAAACAACAGAGTGGTTGTTGTGTTGTGAAGCGCAACTCATTAACCTGTTTGGTTTTCTTTTATCGCTCTCTGTACGGCGATGTACATTTATATTGGAATTGGAAAATTGCGTGAATTCGGAGTTGCACTTTGCTTTGGGTGTAATTTTGCGATCAGGCTAGTAAATTCAGGGTCAAGATGCAATGCGCCTTTGGAAGGACGTATGATAATACACAATTCAAGTTTTGCAGTATTATTTTATTATTCCACTGGATAAGTAAAATGAACGAATGTTAAGTGTTTATGTGCTTTGATTGTGTAAAATAACTCCAAACGTAACTAAACATAAAATAGTATCCTAATGCGTTGAATTTGTTAATAGGTATACGTTCTCCTATTGTCTTGTCAGTAACCAACTTTTATTAATAAAGTTGATTTTATTTATATAGATTATATGGATGAAAGAAGATAACGAATCTTTAAGTAGATGGTAGTTTAAATATTTTTTTCCTATACATATCATGCAAAAACGATTACATTTTGTCGCTTCATTAAATAGTCGCACTCCTTGTTTTGAATTACATTCAAAAATATGAAAATAATAGTTGCAGCCATCAGGATCATCCAAGTTCTTATTTTTATCTGAAAAGACAACAGAATTTCTTGAATTTCTTGAGATTGCTTCAATGTTCACGTCATGTTGAGTCTTTTTTTGTTTTATTCAGTACATATCAGGTATTGTCGCGCGGCTTCGCCGGCCAATGTTTAGAATAATGTACATAATTGGCAATGCATTTGCCGCAAATTAATGAAACTACATCACATTTTTTTTTAATTTAGCTGCTGCTTTTAGTAAAAGATCTCTCGCCTGCTGCTTAATAATATCATAGCATTGCATAACCTAAGCGCTACGCAAATTGCAATAGATTGAAATTGAACCGCATAGGGATTATCGGAATAAATAAATAAATAGTCGCAACAGGTTTGTTAGACACCCTAGGCTTAGCCTCTCGGAATATGGCAGATAAAAAAGATTTCGAAGACAGTTCTGTATTGCTAGTCTAGTCAATACAAAGCTATTGTTGGTCCAAGTTCCATTCTAGAATTATTGGCGATCCTATTTTTAATTTAAGTAAGTTATTGGTATGGAAAGTTCTATACTAAATTGAAGACTCTATTAAATAGGTAACTACCTGCTCTTTGTCAATTTATTTTTTTTTACTTGATTCATACATTTTTAATGAATACGTATTTTTTTGCAAATTGGTGCAAATATGTAGGTAGGTACTCGTAATAAAAAAAAATAAAATCTTAAACATAAGTCTTTTGTGACTATCCAAACGAATCGCACTGTCCAAGGTCCCATTCCCATGTTCCTACTTTTGTAGTAAAAATGGGACAGACTATCATAATGGCAGTGGTGGGGATGTAATATCTCTAGTAGTAGTAATCTATTAAAAATGACAGATGGAGTTTGTTTTTCCATAAATTGCAGTATATGATCTGACTTTTTTGCTTGTCAATTATTGTTATATGTAATAATGAATATGAATGTGAATAGTAATGATTCATAAATTGCAGTGGTAAACAAGTCTTTAAAATGTCTGATAAACGCGAAGATTTTAATAATATCAGCTTATTCATCTATCGACGAAAGGGATTCGAATTTAGTCGAACTTCTTTTTAACTTCTTTTGGATTAAATCAAAACACAAATACGAATAATTATTGCACGCATATGCCATATACAAATTTCAAATATGTCAATTTTCAAGTGACTGATAGCTTTATCAATTCTTACTACAAAAAAATTGTTGTGTAAAAAGTAGTAAGATTCTCAGTGGAGGCTGGAGGGAGAGAGGGCCCTATTGTGAGTGTCGATAATTGATCGATGAGCGACAACTATCGACCGGTGATCGTCGATTGAAAATTTTAGTATTGTGAATGTCGATTGCGATTGATATTATTTTTTGTCGGTTTGACAGTCGCTTGTAGTCGATTACAAATTTCTGGTCGATGCTTTCACTTGGAAGTGAACAACTTTAAATAATTTATTTATGTTAAAAAAACAATTATGAATTCAGGGTGAAGCAGGTTACAAATAAAATGAGCTTCTGGTTTCATTTATGAAAACAAATCAAAGGGCACGGTAGTGCCCCAGCCAAGTTCTCTAGTAAAGGCACTTCCCCTTTTTACAGGAACAAACTCCAGCTGTTTTCGACCCCCCTCTAACTTCGAAACCGATTGAGCCAAAAACTTAAAACATATATCAAACTCACTAAAACGGTCCACCTCACTAAATTTCATCTCTATACCATTAGTGGTTTTCAAAATACATGATTTCAAAAATCGCAAAAACCGTAACTGACTCACTCACTTAGATGATGATCATAAAATTATGAACCACTTCCGGCCATACTAGAATCGTGAAATTTGGCAGAATGCTACATCCTGTGGTGCATACACTGGGAAAAGTCCAAAACTTGAGATTTTCCATTCAGGGGGCGTGTTATACGCCCACTTTTGAAAATTGGTTATTATTTATTTGGACCACTTCTCATTGTCGTAGAATGATGAAATTTGGTACAGCGCTAGAACTTGCAGTGTACAGAAAAAAAATCCAGGCACTTATATTCTCCCTTCAGGAGGCGTGGTATCCGCCCACTTTTGAAAATCGGTTATTATTTATTTGGGCCACCTCCAGTTGCCGTAGAATGTTAAAAAAAATTGGTAGTTTTACTTGGCAAGTTTTTCGTTTATAACTTCATTATATTATACAATATATTAGAATTTGAAAACTTGACAATTGAAACTACCAATTTTTTTTAACATTTAACTTTCTTTAACTAAGATCTTGGCGTACATTTAGATCTCATTACTTTTCGTGGCTGATTAGTTACGCATCTAATTTTTGCTGTTCTATAATATAAGAGAACTTGGCTCCTTTTTTTTACATTTATGTTTTTGGTGTGATTTAGATATCGCGAAGGGAGTTTGGGTAAAAACACAAGCAAAAAGACGATGGTAAAAGATAACTACAGAGCTAAATGGCTATGGTCCTCACGTGCGTTCATGAAAGAAATGGGTAAAAGTAAAATAAAAAGTAAAAAAAAAAATGATTTTGCCCGACGTTCGTCACTTTCTGAATAATTCAATTTAGGACAAATGTAAGTTTCCAGCACTTGGATTATATCTGTAAACACTAAAGGCACCGTTGGTTGTGTCAATCCAATAGAATGCTCGTTGCCCACACTGGTTTAGTAAGACCAGTGGGACTCAAAATCTCAAAGCGATAGCAAGTTTTTTAGGCACAAGAGACACTTTTCTCGACAAATTATAGCTGCACATTTTCTTCCAATTCCAAAGGGTTAGGATCATCTCTTAACTGTTTCACTTTTCTAGCTAGTTCTAGAACTTCATTACCATTTTCCGCCAGCTGTCACTTAACAGTCGCCAAAGTATGATGTATTTTCAATAATCTATTCCCCCATCGACATCGATTGAGTGCCAATAGCTAAAATCAATCGACGCAATCGACAATTATTGTCGTGACGATCGCTGATCGATAATTACAATCTTGCTCTCTCGAAACCGAAACTCTCTTTTACAGTTTTTTCGAGTTAGGAATGGTAATGGCATTGAGTAAAAATTCGTAAGAGTTAGTAAAAATTCGGAAAATTTAAAAGTAAATGAACGGAACATCATCCCTCTTGCGGTTCATTAAACTTCGGCAGATTAAGAATTAGGTGGTTGTCTATAAGCTAATTTTTTTCTTACACGAATATTAAGTCCGCTAAAATTTTTGAAATTCTCTCGCATAAACACGTACGCACCAAATCTTTGCCTATTTCCCTAAACGCATAGACAATTTAAAACATTTAACAAACAAATTAAGGAAAAACAAAATTGAGTAAACCAGCGGCAAGAACTGAGGGTCTCAGACTCGCAGCATACCTTCCCGTCCCCCTGGTAGTGACTAACAAATAAGAAATTACATTTTTATCGGTACTCGTCGAATTGGACATGGGCTTTCATTGTCGGGCGAGTATGAGTTTGGGCTTGGGCAAAATCCTCATACTTCAGTCCTTTCTCGTGGGCGCCCGCCTGAAAATGGCTAATCAACTTGTCTGGTTAGTGTCAGCCAAGGGTCTCACTTACATATCAGCCGTACGCTGTAATTCGTTGCAACGTACGACTGATGTGAAAGCGTGAACCATTAGATGAGGTGGGAGACAACCCTAAGGTCGTCTGCTGATGCGACTCATAGCGATTTGAGCTCTACTGGGATTCTCATTGGGTGCTTTTGTAAGGCATAACATGGGAGTTTGTGTGGAGCTTAAGTCCTTGTGTGCCGAATCAGTAAACGGCCCTAAATCAAGGCCGAACCAAGGTGTCATACGACCCGTGCCGAGGGTTAACCTGGCTGGGGGCCATAGCTCAGTCGCTAACGGAGTATCCGGATACCTGGCGACCTCCGGATCAGCTAGCCTTATCTGCGTATTGCGGATCTCTGCGCAGACGGACATTCTTTTCTCCGCTACTCGTGGGACTACTTATGAATTTAAATAAAACAAAAATAACAAAACAACAAAACACAAATGAGACCGGTTCTCCTTTAAAACCGGGCGGTAGCACGGCGATTCAGCTGTCTACCGGGAATGCTCTGAAAGCGCTGGAAAGTAGGAGGATTGTGGATCCACATGGTCCAACTACCTCCAGTAGCCGAGAGGAGCCCAAGGGTACTACTACCCTCCCACGTTCAATCAGGGACTCTTCGGGAACAAGGCCTACCCTTGCACCCTCCAAAAGAACATATAAAGAACGTCGCACAGCCATCCGCTTTCTGGAGTTCTTTGGTAATATACCGGAGGGCAAAAGAACAGGCAAGATGAACGCCCGTTTAGCATGGGCCCAGAAGATCGTCAGTGAAGAAGCTGGGACGAGCAGCGACTCTACGTCAAAGCGACAGCGATCGTTGGGTGAGGTGTCCGCAAGAAGATCTGTTAGTAGAGGCACTCCGCAAGGTGGTGTTCTATCCCCTCTTCTTTGGAATTTGGTGGTCAATGAACTATTGATGATCCTGGAAGGTGAAGGATGCACGGCGATCGCTTATGCAGATGATGTTGCTATAGCCGTCTCAGGAAAGCACTTAAATACTCTTAAAGAACTCCTACAAAATGCTTTAAATAAGTTAGCCAGTTGGGCGAGTCGTTGTGGTTTAGGTGTGAACCCCCACAAAACTGATCTGGTGCTTTTCACCAGGAAATATAAAATTCCGACAGTCGACCCTCCCTCACTTAATGGTATCAACCTAACTTTCTCTGACAAAGCTAAATATTTAGGGCTTATCCTGGATAGGAAGCTTAGTTGGAAACTTAACATCCAAGAAAGAGTCAAGAAGGCTACAGTAGCACTCTTCTCTTGTAAAAAAGCTATTGGTAATAAATGGGGTTTACAACCTCGAGTAACCCACTGGCTCTATATCTCAGTTATAAGACCGATACTCACCTATGGGATAATTGTCTGGTGGACAGCCTTGGAGAAGGCCACAAACCGCGACCACATAAGCAAGGTCCAGCGCACAGCCTGCATGTGCATAAGCGGTGCACTACGCACAACACCCTCTGCGGCACTAGACATATTGTTTCATATATTACCCCTTGACATATTTAGCAAGCAAATGGCAGCGAGTGCAGCCATTCGCCTTAAAGCTATCTCACAGTGGTCAAGCAAAGACTTTGGCCACGCCTCTATTTTGAAAAAATTCGAGATCTCAACCGAAAACACTGACTACACCACCCCATCTCTAAACTTTGACAAGAATTTTCTCGTCACAATCCCATCCAGAGCAACCTGGAATGGAGATGCCTTCCCGGAAGATGAATCAGTTCACTTCTATACTGACGGCTCAAAAACCAATGACGGAGTTGGTGGGGGTGTTTTCTCGGAACGTCTTAATCTTAGGCTCTCCTTCCGTCTACCAAATTACTGTAGCGTGTTCCAGGCGGAAATTATGGCGATTAAAGAAGTCTTATCCTGGCTCAAGAAAAACGTCATATCCGTTAAGGATATCTACATATTTTCGGACAGCCAAGCAGCCATCAAATCCTTGGATTCGATCTCTATAACTTCTCTAACAGCCCTCGACTGCCGATCGTCTCTTACGGAGATGGCCGAACAGTTCAACATTCACCTAATTTGGGTGCCGGGGCATAGAGACATTCCAGGGAATTGTAAGGCCGATGAACTCGCTAGAATAGGAACAACTCAACCCATTCTGCCGGATAAAGGCACCCTAGGGATACCAATCGCTACTCGCAAACAACAATTGAAGCTGAATGCTATCGAGAGTACAAATCTTAGGTGGACGAGGTTAACCACTTGTCTAGCGACAAAACAAATTTGGCCTAAGCTGGATCTGAAACGCTCTAAGAAATTGATCTCTCTCAACAGATTGCATATCGGCACCACAATAGGTGTCATTACTGGACACTGCTTGATTGGCAAACACGCCGCAAGGCTGGGCCTCTTCGCAAACGACTTTTGTAGAAGCTGCATGGACGAGGAAGAGGAGGAAACTATCCCTCACCTTCTTTGTTCCTGCCCAGCTCTCTCCCGCAGAAGGAAACTTCACTTAGGAGCCTTCTATTACAACGACTTGGGCGATCTGACAAGCATAGACATCAGAAGCCTCTTACGCTTTATAAAGAGCTCAAAATGGTTCAACTAGTAGGGAGATCTCAGATCCTGCATCGTGGCATCACAATGGACCTATACTGGTCTAAGTGTGTTGGCGTTTTCTGCTGACAGCCACTTTCAACCAACCAACCAACCATGAGCGAATTTTGTTACAAAAAAGTTGAACCATTATTTTCGTACATACGAGGGTATTCGCTTTAATTTATTGATGCTCGTATGCAGAATAGATGTACAGAAACTGAAGTCTTAGAAGCATTGGGAAATATAAATGTATGCGCTGTGATTTTATAATACATATTCCTTAATACCAAAAAGTTTTCAAGTCAAGAAAAAATTCAAGAAATGAATAAAGTTAGTGTAGAGAGCATTAATGCCATTTTGTGAATTTTCAATCCTTTTAACATATATCTAAGGAATATCTTCTTACAGGAAAGCTGCTATCAGATCCATTAAGAAAATAGTGAATCTTCTTGTCAAGGGACTGTCAAAAGTGGCAGCACAATTTAAAATTGACTGCCATTTCATCTATCTGTGTAAAAGGAAAATACCATTATGAATTATGTATTCACTTTTGATGTAGCACCCTTTGAACCGCGATCTCGTAAGGAGTGGCGCCCAACGCTAGACCACATTTACCTATCGAGTTTATCGATGGTGCCTATGCCTACATACGTGAGCGCAACATTATACTGTGGGAGTACCGGAAAAACGTTCAGATACACTATGAAAATATTAATTTTAGTTTCCATTAGTGATTCACTCACCATTTTCAATGAACTTTCAGCACAAAGTATATAAACGGAAGCAAAACAAGTCAATACCAAGCTTCCAAATCTAAATACACAGCAGGTGCACTCCCAATTCCCCAGAAATACCAAATGGTCAAAAATGTATATCACTTAAATTTATTATTCAAAACTATTGACCATTGGCTACTAGGAACGCGGTAATCCCCCAGAGAAGGGGCGGTGGTGCAGGCACATACGCTCAATTTATGGCCGCAAGCGTTCTCGTTCACCTTGATGCTGCCTCATGTGTAATACATTACACCGCTATAGTACTCATAGAGTCTACACTCTAAATATCTGCTCTAGCCGTGCCGTTGCTGTTTCACTGCCGCCGGCCGCTGCTGTTATAATTGTTGTTCAACGTTGTATTCATGATTATTTTTTCAATTTCAAGCTCATTGACGATCGGGTGACTTGTAATGGTGTGGAGTGGCTTTTATATGAGCATGTGCGTGCATATGCGTGCTTTCATTATAGCAGTAACAACCGCAGGCATTTCACTGTTCATTGTCAGAGCAAAGTTCCAGAAGGAACGCGTTGTTTTGTTGTTATTATTATTATCGACAAATCGTGACGACGCTGCAGACGGATATTGTAGCGAGAGAGAAAAGGAATAGACTCCACTGGCGCTGTTTCACTTAAGTTTGCATATTTACTCAAAAGAAAAAAAAAAATGTTCAATGCGAGCGGAGCAAGCAACCTGTTTAATAACACCCAGTCAATTATTGTTGCTGCAGATCAAAATCGGAATGCAATTCCCGTCAGTGGTACATTACATATACACAGAGTGTTAAGTGTGTCGTGCAGTCTTTTTGTTCGGTTGCTGTGCACAATGCACAGAGCCACAGACTGACTATATAGTGCTGCAGCTTGGTGCCCGATTGTGGCAGGTCGTTGGCATTGGTGCAGTCATTGAGTCAAGGTTCCTTCCGCTTAAATGCAATCATGTGCATACAACTTGTTTTCTTTTTTTTTTGCTGTCTGTCTGTTTTGCTGTCTTAATAAAGATTTTTCTCTCACCACTTCTGTCTTGAGGAAGCTCGTGTGTACTTTTTATACTTTGTTAAAGGGGCTTCTGTATGTATTTGAAATTTATATTTACATTTAATTGTAATTATTAACAGATGCAGATAAAGAGATAGGAATCAATAGCTTCCGCCTGCCGCCTTGCGGAAGTGTTTACTAAATTGATTGGTGCTACATGAAACAGGGGTGGGGGTTTCTAAATGGATTGTTGGATGCGTTGTTTAGACATTGCAATTATAATTCACTTAGTGAACTGATTGCAGTTGTGTACACTACAGACATGTAATAGCTAAACAAACACCTCTGAAAACGATCATGACACATGACTTCAATTTGACTTAAAATCAGACGAATTAGCCTGGCCATTCTGCGGGCTATCAATAAACACTTTAAAAAGTAGTGTGAAAACCTGGCTAGAGGAAAAGAATCTCCATTTCTGTAGGGATACCGACGCAAAAAGGCAGGCCAAAAACGTTATGCCAAACAGTTCCCAAAAAAAAAAAAAAAAACGAAACAACTACTATAATTAAGTAGAAGTCAGATTCGATTGGTCACAGCTTCTTTGTCTAAAAACACTTGATGACCATGAGTATAGCACAAGACAACACATGCATATTGTGCAACGAGGATGTAGAAAGAGCAGAACACATATTATGTGACTGCAACTGTTTCATCAAAACACGCCAACTTTATCTAGCTGCAATCACATCCAAAGAGCAACTTACCGCTTTTATAACAAACTTCGGCATCCTGGATGAGCTCTAAATGGACGATATCACAATAGGCCCACATGTGGCCGTAGTGATCTCTGATTCAGTATACCACCTCTCACCTACAAACTTCTCTAATTAATCTGTGTCATAATCTTACATCATATTGACGTTATGTACAAGTTTGTCACGATTTTGAAATTAATGTAAGTTAATAAATGGGGTCTCATCATCTTTTGCCCGATCCACACAAAAGACACGGAGACATAGGTCTCCTTAATATCGCGAATAAGATTCCATCTGCCGCATTGTTCATACCAAATCTCTTCTTAAATAACTTAAAGCAGCGGTAGACCTTTTCTATAAGTATGGGTTTGATAACTTCGATGTGGAGACAGACTCGATACAAGAGCAAGGCAATACCTAATCCGCCATAGCAAGGTATCCGTCGGAACGGAGAGTTGTCCGCAATGCATACTCCGTCGGAGGCTCAAATTACATTCGAGGTATCCGTCTTCGGAAAGAATAATTAAAATGCGACGACGCATTCATTTGACATGATGTTGTTTCGTGCCTCCGTTTTCTGCACTCTTCTGCCGAATTAAATTGGATAACCTAGTTTGATATGCATTAGAGAATGCTTCGTATACCACAAATGTCATCATAATTTTCCTTCCAAATTGCAAATGTTTTTAACACTTCCTTTTTTTGTCACTTTTTATTTAGATGGCAGTCCAATGCTTCGGCAAGGTGACACCGGTGATTGGATTGGTACATTCGAGGGTCACAAGGGTGCAGTATGGGGTGTAGCACTTAATAAGAGCGCCACATTGGCTGCATCCGGTGCAGCCGATTTCACCGGAAAAGTATGGAATGCAGTAACTGGAGCCGAAATTCATAGTTTCCAACACAAGCACATTGTCAAGACGGTCGCATTCGATCAGACGTCTGAAAACATTGTCACCGGCAGTAATGAAAAACTGGTGCGAGTCTTCAGTTTGCAAAGTCCCACCGCTGATGCTGAACTATACACTGGTCATACGGGTGCAGTAAAGAGAGCACTCTTCTGTCGCGATGACAAGTGTATAATTAGTGCAGCCGAGGATAAGACTGTGCGACTGTGGGACCGCCTAACTGGCAACGAAATACAACGTTTAAACTTTCCAAATAACCCAAACAGTTTGGAGATCTCATCAGATAATCACATTCTAACGGTCACCCACGGATCCAGTATTAGTTTTTGGGAAGTTGATACTCTAAAGAAACTGAAGGAGATCAAAGTGCCCACCAATGTGGCGTCGGCCAGCTTGCATCCCGACAAGCATGTTTTTGTTTGCGGCGGCGAAGACTTTAAAATGTACAAGTTCGACTATATAACAGGAAATGAAATCGGTAAGTATTCCGTTTAAATCAAATTATATGTTTCACTAAAGTATGCCTATTTTGTTGTAGAATCATTCAAAGGTCACTTCGGCCCAGTGCATTCGGTAAAATTCAGTCCGGACGGCGAGTTGTATGCGAGCGGATCTGAGGATGGTACACTGAGATTGTGGCAGACGACCGTTGGCAAGACATATGGCCTCTGGAAGTGCACTGAACCAGGCGAGTTAAACAACTCGATTAATTCACCACGGGAAGTTCATGCCAACTAAACAGACACAGTTTATCTTTCTCTCTCCAACCTCTAATAAATACTGATCGTGCAAATGGCCACAGAGAACTTTATTGATTATCGAAGGGAAATTTATAATTTAGAAAACAAAATCATTACGTTTATGAAAATTTTCGTTTAGTTTCTATCTCATCTCATCTTATATATTTTTTACATTTTTAATTGTTTTGATGTGTTCTCAAATCAATTAGCTGCCGTTCTCAATTTTCAAATTGTGACTTTATTAAGAATAAAAGATACTTAAGGATTTTTTTAAAAGGATGTTATTTCGTGTTTTGTTTGTTTGTTGTTTCTATGGACTTGGAAAAGTATACGTGTGCATCCTGTGCTACTCATTGGATACATGCAGTCGTCGTTATTTAGCATCGATGACTAAAGGGGAGTAGATCAAGTAATAATTATGCCTAGTTCAATTTTTAGAAATTTTTGATTGTTAAGTTTAGTAGCTGTGATATAGATATAGCTGCGCTATTAAACCAGATGTTGATTTCAAATTTCATTCGTAGGCATAGGTACTCCAAGAAAAGAAAAATATAAAGTGTCTCCTAAAGGTCACGGCGAAATCACTGCAAATGCTGCGCACTTCATGTACAATCTAACATAAGCAATGCCGAGCCAGTTGTAGACTCTGGTTTATGCAGGCTTTTTATGACTCACACGGCGCTAATCAATGGATCGACTGGACCCATACACTTTTAGGCTTTAGGATACGTGGCATCATTATTTACAAATCAAAAGTCACCTACAATGCTATGAATGTGCTCTTCTTCTTCAGAGGCAAACATACATAATCGATGCTTGTTAATAAATTCCCCCATTTCTTCCATATAATGATGATCAAACCACCCAATATGTTAGTCACGCGATGGCTTTAAAAAAAATACCAACAAATTTCCTTAAATTATTTTATTCGAATTCGAAATAAATTAAAGATGGGACAAGAAACAACATAATGTAACGCAATCTCAAGCATTGAATTTTATCGCTTTTAATCCATAAATGCATTTGACATTTTGTGCTGATAAATCTACTTGTGAGTTCCGGTAGCCCAGCCATGAAGGTAGACGGTAGTAAAGTTAAGAATACCACTACCTAGGCTAACTTCCGGAATACGTTGCAAGTGGTCAAACCATCTAGAGAGGTTTAAGTAGTTTTCCTTTTCGATTGGTGAAAGTGATTTCTAAAAATAAAACAAAGTAATTATGTGGCAGTTACCATGTTACCAATAATACAACGAATGCCAGCAAAATGGGTAGTCTATACTTACAATGAGATCATAAATGGCAAAGAACACAGCCAAGTCAGCTAAAGTTAGCGAATATCCCACTAAATAGGATCGCGTCAGGAAATAATTATTAAAATCCCTCAATAGATGTTGTGACACATGTTTATCTTTAGAGCCTGGCGCTACGTACAGTGCTGCATATTCAATCCATTGCTGTACTTGAGCTTCAACTTCGGCTGATGAATTACTATTTTTTGCAGTTTCAGATTGGCTTTCTTTGGCAAGCAACGAAAGAATGGTAGCAAATCCAGTTACTGTTTCATTATTATTTGTTCTAGTAACGATCTAAAATGATAAATATGTATGTAAGAAGGTTCTTGGGCAGGTTAGGTATTCGTTAATGGTAGTGGTTGCATTACTTTTTCATTATTGTAGGCGATTTTGCCGGCGTTAACACCAAGGCAAGCAGCAATTCTATTAACTGTCTTAACGTCGCACATTTTGCAATAGTTAATAAATTAATAAACTAATGAAATCTTAGAATAAATTTAGCAATTTGCGAAGGGAATACTTCCGTGAATACGAACAGCAAAATATGTACAATATTTTTGACATTTCGTAAATGGGATCGAAATAGAAGGTGACATTAGGAATGAGCATGTGCATTACGTATTTCGATATACATATTACAGTACAAGAAGTAAAAAATGAACATCATTAGGCAGGTATTATGTTTACCACAACACACTAGGTCTGTTCCTTTACTTTTGTAGTAAAAATGGAAAAGACTGTCAAAATGGCTATGGTGGGGATAAATTTTCTGTCAAAGAGAAAAACTTACGACAAAGTTAGGGAACGCTTTTGTAGTAATCATGAAAAATGACAGTTGAATTTTTTTTCCCATAAATTGCATGTGAGTATGAATCCAAGTATGTGGAAGAGTTTGAAGTGATTGAACTAAAATCATTCGAGAAGAGATAAAAGCTACATAATTTTCCCACCTTCTGATACCATTTTTACACCAAATTGTTTCTCATATCGCAGGAAATCAAAAGACAAATGCAAATAGTCGTTACACGCATTTCAAATCAAATTTCAAATCATCTGTCAATTTTCAGGCGATGACAGTTGTTTCAATTCTTACTCAAAGAAATTTGTTGAGTAAAAACTAGTAATGTCGTTTTCCATTGGGCAAAAAGAAGCGTCCGGGAGCGTCCGGAATCAAGAAAATCACTTCTGAAACCGTTCCATTGGCGCAAAAAATACTCTTCTGTTGATTCTGAGGAGAGAATTTCGCTTCTCAATTTCAAGTCAGAATCCACTCGAGGAGCACTTACACAAGTGCATTTTATGCATTTTATACAAGCCAGCTGGCAGCAGCCATACAGTAATTTTTGACGTTTCACCAATACGTGAGTGTAGTCAGCCAGAAGCAGTTTTCTTGTTCCATTGGATTACGGAATGAGTGATTCCCCGAGTGAAACCAATGGAAAACGACATAAGATTCCCAATGGAGGGGTAATATCTTGCTCTCTCGATGCCGCTCTCTTTTACGAATTTTTCAAGTTAGGGAACGACATTGAGTAAAAATGCGTAAAAATTCGTAAGAATTAGTAAAAATTCGTAAGATTTAAAAGTAAAGGAACAGACCTACTGAAATGAAGCGATGCCAACGTGAAAACGTGATTCAGAGCCAGAAAATGCAATTTCAGAGGTAGGTTAAACCAAACGACTTTTGTAGGGTAAGGTCGGGATGGTTCGACACGTTAACGAACATTTGGAAATATCTTAAAATCCAAATACAATTTGAAATTTTCAAAATTTACATAAGTTACAATATCATTTTAGCAATATAAAAGCATTAATGATTAATCGATATAAATATTTTTAACAGAGTTGTAAGGTTTTTCCCAAAACCTTACAAAGTGTCAATTCCTCCTACCATGAAGGAGGTTTTGACAGTGGACGTTTTTAAAATAATAAAACAACTTATATATTGCTTTTTTGATCAACAAATAAAATTTTTTTTATTCTTAACGCATATTAATCTTTGTTTATTAGTTCAGTCTACTTTTATTTAAGTTTAAGGACGTAGAATTAAAATAACAAAATAAATTGACCAACAGAAAAAACTTTTCATAAAAACTTAATTTAAAACACTTGTTTCATCGATGTTGTGGTGGGGATTTTTTTTCTTGTAAATATTTGGCATTTTTACATTCTAAAAAGTTGTTTTACCACACAATTTTTATTTTGACTTATAAAGAAGGATTTGACACTCTGTCAATTCCTCCTTCAGCAAAAATGTCAAATCCTCCCTTTTGATTACTTTTGGGACTAATACAAAAAAAAACTTTTGTAATGGTGCTCAAGATAAACTATTGTTTATTAATGATTCTAAAACGAATGAAGGTGCTCTACATTGCACTTTCAATGTAAAAAGCTACATAATTAAAATATTACAGTTGGATTGCATACCATAAAAGTTAGATGAAATGGGCGCAAAAATAAAAAAGACGTCTACTTCGCTTATCTCCTAGACCACAGTAATTGTTTATTTATCACTCAAACCAATCGTAACTAACTACGTTTTCTCATCATTTAAAGTGCTGTCAGAGTTTTAGTTTTTCAGAAAAGTGCTGGTGTCAATTCCTCCTGCATGTCAAATTATCCCGACCTTACCCTATCTACCTACATTGTTACGTTTCTGACGTACAAAATACTAAAATTACCTAACTAAATTTAAACAGAAAAACAGTTATAAAACAGAAATAAAAGACAGTGCTAAAAGTAAGATGATAGATCGAATGAAAAGTGCTGGGATCAAATGCCAATTGTTGGCTTAAGTTAGGCATCGCTGCTGAAATGCTTGGTTCATATAATTCACGCCTATCACATAAGCTTTCAGAAAATACTGCATTTTATACGCTTTTATTGATTTTGCGCACAAAAGTCAATCGTGTATTTGGACATGAAGTTGCGTAGTCTGAAACAATTAGTGACAGAATAGAACCAGGCGTCCAATCTCGCAAGAGTAACTTTTGACGTGCACATGAAAAATTGTGTTCACTATTTTGTTCCTTATCATATTACCGTGAGATTAAATTTGTATGCCCCTACATACGTTTGTTGTTATACTTTCGGATTAATTCTCGAATTTTATTTTCCATTTTTTTTCGTCTTATTACTTAAACCCCTTATGAATTTTTGTAGTTTGGGAGCAGTTTCTTCCGCATCGGAACCAATTGCTATTTCGCTGTATCACAAACCTAAGTGGCAAGGACAGTTTTTCCTTGTTTTGGCACTCTTGTACACAAAAGGTCAAAGATTGGTCCCAGAACACTGCCCTCCTGTGATACACTTACCGATCATTTTGAGTATTCCTTTTTATATCTCACACAGAAATATCTGCCTGTAATATACTATTCAAGACAGCAACAGAACTCTCCGCAAGATCCCCTTTCAATTTGGGATAGATAGAATCCTTGGTAGTAGAGAAATCGTGTTTTTTTTATTTCAGAATCATTTGGCAGTGTTCAATTGACCGCTGGATGTCTAGCACATATATTCCTACCTGATTGAGGAACGCTACCGCTAGATCTCTAGCGCCAGCGGCAAAGTGAAATTAGAACCAGTTTGATTTTTTATTACTTCTTCTTCATGATCATCAAAAATGCATAATTACACAGAAGTTCGAATTCCATTTTACCTACCTTCCAATTTAACTTTTACGCTTCCACTTTTGCATGTTTTTTATTAGATAGGTATATTAATTCTAGACTATCGATCGATTTGTTTTGCCAGTTCGTTATTTTTTTTCAATCTAGCAGTTATTTTGCGCTAGATTTTTCCCAGAAAAGGATGTTTTCACAATTTGCTAGAGCTCTAGCGCAAATGCTAAAATGTCAGTTTTTTTTATAATGGAGTTTGGCATGCAATTTTATTGGCACGGATCTTTTCCATTGGGTCCCTCAAGCCCTTAATCGTCTTCCATAGCAAGTAATCAGCATGTTGTAGGAAGATAGGTTATTATTTGCCAACGGTTTCGTTTTTAACTTTTTAGTTTAGTTCAATGGCATAGTGGGCGCAGTGGCTCAGTGGTTGGTGTGTTGGACTACTGTTGCGAGGGGTCTAAGTTTCGATCTTCGGAAAAACACAAATTACATCTTAAGGTTTCTTCCACTGCGGCACCTCTCGCGAACGACTGACTAACTGTCCTGAAAAAGCTCCTCAATACAGCCGTTCGGACTCGGCATAAAACTGTAGGTGCCTTGCATTCGTCACAAAAATAAAAACTCACACATACGAATGGTTGTGAGAAGCTAGGCCTAGGGTGTCTACACGCCTGTTGCGCCAAATATTTATTTTATTTATTTCATAGTGCGTTAAAGACCATTTTGGCAAACAGTGGTTGAATTAGTTTGTTCGCTGGTCCTAAGATTACACAAGCGCATGTTTTCAGCAGAGTTCGTCAGCGAGTTTACATAACAATCCAAGGCGAATGCAGGAAGAAGAATCGGTTTCGATTCGATTAATCTTTTTACCTCATACGATTAATATGTTTTTGTCTAATTTACGTTAAGAGGCATATAAAACAGTTCGCGAGATTGGTTAACTGCCTGCATCCACTCGAAGTTGGTCAAAGAACTTTGCGGTCAAAACTGACGAAAGCCAAGGATAACTTATCAACAGCAGTGACAACTCATTGTTTTGTGTGATTTTAAATCTAAGGCTTCGGCTTCAAGTTAGATACAATTTTGTATAGAGAACGAATCAAAAACAATAAATAAAACGCAATTTAAATATATTTTGTTTTTTTCTTTTATTATTCACATCTAAAGCTGATCTTTTATTTGTTTTTTTTTTTATATTTTAGTTCTTCTTACTTTAATTTTTTATAATATTATATTGATTTTAATTAAACCTAATTATGATTAATTTGTTTACCGATAGTATTTGATTTTATTATGCATATATAATTGTTTTCCTTTCTACTAGAAGAAATACTACTTTTAATAAAATGTTCAAATAGAGCTTGAACGTTTTTTTTTGCTCTTGAATTCTTTCTTGCTCTTATGTGTAGGATGTAAGAAGGAATATTAAAAATTACTTTTTTTTATCAAATTGACCAACTGAATGAAAGTATCGTATTTTATTAACAAACAAAGTGTACATTTCTGGCCGGCAGAACTATACTTAAACAAATTTGTATAATAATTTGGCTTTCAGTTTGCGAATATATGTTTATTGTAAATTTTTATTAACTGTCAACTATTGTAACTTTTAGGGCGAAGCACGTTTCTGTTTTAAATGTGTTTGGGTTTGTACCTGTAAAGATTAAATTAAATCACTGCAAATCGAGTGAGTTTAACCCACGAATTACGGTGTAAAAAAAATTGTAAATTGGGGTTCTGACTGGCAGAAAGATTGGGTAAATGTCACATTCAATTTGTCTGCTTTGCATTTGAATCTTTTCGTCAAATTTGGTGAAACTCCGTTAGTGTAGGGCGGAAGGAAACCACAATAAGAGAGCGAAACATTTCCCTGTTTTTTAACCTTAAAAATATCTTTCGGGTAGTAACCGTTCTTTTTTTTTCATACGATATAAATGTATCGTGTGAAATGGTGACATCGCCACGTGATGTAAAAATCGACGACGAATCCCCAAAACCCACGAGAAAGAACAAAATACGAACATCTAGAGGTAGGAAGATTTGTGAACGATATTCCTATTTACGAGGTGATGCTGGTGTTAAAGAAGTAACGACGTTCGAGAAGTTGCGTGGATTTCACATTCGATTTCACATTCAATTTTTTTCCATTCTTCGTTACCGAAATTTACATAATATAATTACGATGCATTTTTTTTAAATCTTGAAAGTGCTCCGTATTATGGATCTGCTTTAAAAAAAATTTAAATTACTTAACAAACTACCTGAGATAACGATTTCAGTCAAACACATAATTTCAAATTTGTTTGCAAACATTTTCGTTTCGTCGTTAATCAGATATCGTCAGAGAGAATAATGATTGGTTAATAACAAAAGAATATCCCAACCGATGGATAGCAGAATAAAAAAAAAAAAAAAATAAATAGGCGGCGCAACAGGCGGTAGACACCCAAGGCCTAGCTTCTCGCAACCATTCGTTTTGTGTGAGTTTCTATTTTTGGAACGAATGGAAGGGACCTACAATTTTATGCCGAGTCCGAACGGCTGAATTGAGAAGCTTTTTCAGGACAGTCATACTCTCGGATGTCTGTCAGACGTTCGCGAGAGGTGGCGCAGTAGAAAAAAACCTTAAGATGTAATTTGTGTTTTTCCGGGGATCGAACCTGGGATCCCTCGCACAGTAGTCCAGCACACTAACCACTGCGCTACTGCGCCCACGATAGCAGAATAGGGCTGATAATTTTCCATTATTTGAATAACAGCGTACGTAAATTAGCAACGACTGGTTGCAATGAAAAACTTACCATGCTGAGTTCTGTTTATTGTTTTCTTTTGAAGAATTTTGGTGAATACGGAAAAAAAGTTATAGAATCACAATTTAAAACAATGTGCATTATTCTTTTCACCTTCTTGTAATTCACCTTTATAACCAATTCCATCGTAATCGAAAATAAGCTACGAATCTCGAAAAATATATCACGGAATCCATTCGTAGTAAATTCATAGATGAAAATCTGCTACGGATTTTGTGAAATTTGGTACATATCACTGAATCCGAAATTATGTCGGAAACGTTGAGAAAACGGTTGTTTGTAAAGCTGTGATTTGTATACAAATGTGAGTACATATTTAACAATTTTTTTTAGGTTTGAATAATATTTTTATTATGTGCTCCATCGACACACATAATGATGTCGCATTCAAATCAAATAGAAGACTCTTTTCGCCAGACTTTTTTCTGACTCGCTCATCGGTATTTTTATCCACATAATGACAGTGTTCTTTCTAGAGTATTTAAAACACGTCTGAGGGATGAGAAACATATGAATTTCAAAGTCGTTACCAACACCAAGTTGGTATCCACCTCCTGCCAAAAATCTTAGGACAGTCACGAGCCGACATACCGAAGTTATTTAATACGAAAGCGCACGGTTTCCGAACCCGAAGTGATTTTCTTGATTCCGGACTCTTCTTTTTGCCCAATGGAAAACGACAGCAGTCGCCTGCAAATTGACAGATGATTTGAAATTTGTTGTCCATTTGGCATGCACGTGTAACGACTATTTGCATATGTGTTTTGATTTCCTGCGATATGAGAAACAAATTGGTATAAAAATGGTATCAGGGCAGGGGGTCTAGCACGTAACTTGATACAATCGAGATCAATCGATACAATCGAGCTCTGGCAGCACCTAATTTGTCTCAATCGAGAATAATCGAGAATAAATATATACTCACATGCTAGACCCCCAGAAGGCGGGAAAATAAAGTTGAATTTTTTCTCTTTTGCTTGTAGTTCAGTTAGTAGAAACTCTTCCACATACTTGGATTTATACTCACGTGCAAGTTATGAAAAAAAAATGCATGCCATTTTTCATGATTACTACAAAAGCCTTCCCTAACGTTTTCGTAGGTTTTTATTTTTGATAGAGAATTAATCCTCACCATAGCCATTTTGACAGTCTTTTACATTTTTACTACAAAAGTAAAGGAACATACCTATTGATTGACACAAAACAGCTGATTTCAAAAATGAGAATGAGAGCGGTTTCTTATGTGGATTGCATTCGGATTTTGTAAAGTAAATTTTTCGTTGTTCGTAGAATTTTTTACGAATGGGTTCTGGGATAGCTGATAGGCCAGATCTATTGCAATATTTTCGTCATTATTTTAGGGATTTTTACTTTTTAATGTACTTCCAGCTGATTCTCTATACATACATACATATATCCTTCAGCCACCTCCAGTCGATAATACAAGCCGCATTCAAGACCATGACACACGTGACGTTTACAACACTACGTCTTGACACAATCATCACTACGACTACAGGTTCAAAAACGTTTGATATTTCGGTTCAAATCAACTGAGAAAAACGTTAAATAAAAAGAAAATCATGGAAATTGTACATTTTTGTGTATTTTTTTTTGTAATTGTATCCATTTAATGTGATCTTTTACAAAAAGAAGAGCATATTTTCATATTTTCGCCTTATCAACATTATATTCTTCAATAGTAGTAGGTAGTACATAGTAGATGTAGATTTTAGTAATGTTCTCTTTTGTTTTTCATTATACATATTTTTAATTTTTGTTTTCTTTTAATAATATTCTCGCATTTTGTTTTTATCATAAATATATTTATATATAAGTGTTTGAAAATGAGAGAGAGAACGTAAATAAAAATAAAATAAAACCTTGATGTGTTTTTCTTTCATGTAATACATAATATAATATTATGTATATATAATATATATATATATATTATAAGGAAAATGTAAATTCCTTTTTATAATTTTTAATGTTTGTCAATATATTCTAATTACTCGATAATATACTTTTATTTTGTATCAATTTACACGTGAGAACATTTTTCATTATAGAAACAAATAATAATAAAAAAAACGTACAACTTAAAGGGCGACTTTTGAAACAAAACAAAACGATAATATTTAGTTAATTCATTCAAAATTCTTATAGCAACTTATATTGATATTAGCGCAATATTTCTGTTGTTTGTAAATAGTATTTAGTTTAGCTATTAAATTGAATAATTTCTCAAATTTGTTTACAAAAATTAATTTATTTATATTCATTTCTTAAATAACTGCGTTTTGTTTTGTTTAATTTACTCGTACGATTGCTGTGGTGGCGATCAATATTTTTGTTTATATAAAAAAATAATTACATATTTATATTTGTTTGAATTGTTTTGCATTTTTGTTACATATATTTTATACACTTTGTTAAATTTATTATTTTAATTTAAAATTAACCTTATATATGCTTCTAAAAATTAACTTATCTTTTGTTCAATTTAAATATACAGTGTAGTTGTTGAATTAATCCTACGATACTAAATTAAATAACGATTTTAAAAAGGATACTCTACGACGTACTATATTTAAACTATTAGCATAGTTTTAATTTACTGTTTGTTTACTTGTTGCAATAACTCTTAGCGCGAATAGACAGGATCTCTCTTTTCTTATCAGTTAGAGTTAGAATTATGTAATTACTATAATGAAATATTTACAAAGTTAATGTATAAAGTATTTTTTGTTTTAGTAAAACTATGTGCTATAGTTAAATGTTTTGTTGATTTTTTATTTGTTTTTGTGTGGTTTTTGTTTAATAAAAAGGAGGGAGGGGGGCAAACAGTTATTGTTGTATTTTAAGTGTATACATATATAAAGTTAAATTCCTACAACATTTATATGTAGAGAATATGATTTGAATTTGAATATAAAGCTCTCTCCGAGGCAGAGTTTTTTTTTTCTTTTCTTTCTTACAAAATAGTTGTATTAATTATAATATTTATAATTACAGTCAATAGTTAAAAAGATTGAAAACAATTGAATACATTATCATCATCCATTATCCCAGTTGGAGTACCTTCTGTTGTTGCTATGTGTGTTTTTTTTTTTTTTTTGTTTTAGATCGCATGATAAAAACCCTCGATGAAGACGCAGTCGCCATTTAGCTAATGGCTGCCGTGTTGTGTTCTTACTTCATGTATGGATTCTTATCACTGAGCTGATCTCATTTGGTAGGTCCAGGCGTGAATGGGCTTATCACAGCTACGGCGGCAGCCTGTTGGCTAGCTAAAACGGCAGCTAGAAGAGTAAACAAAAAAGGAATACAAATTAGAAATAAGATGTGAGATGTCTACCAAAAGCTAGATCTAAGATATATTTTGGTTAGTGTGAAAGACTATTGAGGAAGAGATTCCAAGTTGCACCTCTCTCGGACGTCTGATAAACGTCCAAAAGTATAAAAATGCCCAGAGAAACCTTCTCAATTCAGTCGTTCTACTAACACATCTACACACAGTTCAAACACGACGTTTTCGACTGGAAACTATTTACTTTGACTAGTCTACATGAAATGAAATCGTAAAAATAAAACAACATACATAACGGTTCTGATGAGAGAGAGGGATCGAGTAATGAGAGCGCGCGCGCGTATCACACATTTGTGGTGTTTTCTTTCAGAGTGCAATTTAAAGCTAAAGCTCACCTCCATAGGGCGCCGGATACATAGGATAGCCAAGTCCCACGTGCGTATGATGGTGTGTGTGCACATGTCTCTGAGGTGGCGGACTTCGACTGTCGGCGGGGTTGCCACCCCCACTTCCGGGTATACCGCCAACTCCAACAACACCGCCAGGTCCTTGCTGCTGTTTACTCAGCAGCGGGTCAACCACCATCGATTTGTTGTTATCACCTTTTTGTGGCGGTCCCAGGCCACCACCACCACTCAGGCCTGGAGGCATTGAGTTTGAGGGTGGCTGCAGGTTTAATGGACCCGATGGATTTGACGATGGAATTCCATGTCCCGTATTGGGTCCACCCGTTACGGGATTATTGCCGGGCGCCGGGCCCATGTTTACTGGGCCTCCCGGGCCTCCGGGTGGTAGGCCACCACCCCCTCCGCCACTACCGACGCCGCCGCCGCCAACGCCCTGTTGCGACACATTCGGACTAGAGACAGAGACTTTGACATTGCCACTGGTTGGAGACTTGAGCGCACGCTCACTCAGCTCGTGAATCTTGTGCGTTGTGTAATACTGGCTGGCGGCATGATGCAGCGCATCTAATGCCTTCGTACCGGGATTGCGGGAGAGATCTTCTGGCGCGTGATATCGCGCCATCGGCAGGTGGTATGGTGGAGTGTTGTATGGCGTCGCTGACATCAGTACGTTGCGATACATTGGGTGGCTGGGGTCGAATCCAAATGGACCCGGACTGATGTAGGATGGGTGTAGGAAGTACTGTGACGTTGGTGGCGGTGGAGGGCCTTGCGTTTCCATTGTCGGCTTTTGGCCCTCCTGCTTGATCTTGATGTCCTTTTCATCCTTGGAAGAGTCTTTGATAAGGTTTGTCGGCTTCTGGCCCATCAAGCCGGAAGATGAGCTCGATTTGGAACTCTTTTGCGATTGACTGCTCGAGTTTTGCTGTTGCTGCTGCTGTTGTTGTTGTTGCTGTTGCTGTTGTTGATGTTGTTGCTGCTGCTGTTGCTGGTGCTGTTGTTGCTGTTGTTGTTGATGTTGGTGCTGTTGTTGTTGTTGTTGTTGTTGATGTTGCTGCTGCTGTTGTTGCGCTTGCTGTTGAGCCTGCATTTGTTGCGATTGCTGGTGGTGCAATTGCTGCTGTTGTTGCGCTGACATGGCCATGTCATCGGGCTTCATTTGCGCACCTTGCTGCGGTTGAGGCATTCCCGACTGTGAGGGCTGCATACCTGCGTTGTTGCGCCTCTGTTCGGAGAAGATGTAGTACCTGTGGAAGAAAGTAAATTGATAAGTGTTGGACATGGAATGTGTGAAAGTAGACGTACCTCCGAAGATCCTCATCCCGTGAGAGATGCTGGGGCAAACCGAGTTGGTGGCGCTGGTACATACTTGGATAACCGCCCAAAGATTGAACGGGCAGATCTTTCGGGTGCATCGGGTGACTGCTGGGCTCTTGTTTGATCTCCTTCGACATAGGCTCGCTCTTGATCAGCTTGGATGGCATCTAGGAAAATATGAACAGGTCATAGGTGTCCTGAACTTCAATCAAAGCTTCACTTACCTGTGCCGATAGCTTGGCATTCTCGTGAGGACTCTGACTCTCCTTGATGCGGTCATCCTTTAGAGTTGGTGGTGGATTCTGCAGAGCATGGCCAAGCTTATTCTCATCGGACACCATCGACACCGGGCCGTAGTTCGGTTCAACGTTGTAGGGATATCCTGGCGACATGTAGCTATAGATGGGAAGTAGAATAGGAATTAGGTCAAGCATTGCTAAAGGGAGCTAAGTGTCGCCAACTTACTTGAAAGGATAGAAGTGAGACATTGGTTTAGCGGGCGAGGGATTTGGCAATGAACCTGGTCCACCTCCTGGCACACTTGATACCGGATTCGGTCCGCCACTGCTCATACCCATTTGGCCAACAGTTGACCCGAGGTCCTTGGTATTCTGCTCTTGCTGCTGCTGCTGTTGTTGTTGTTGCTGCTGTGGCGAGGGCTTCGTCATCAGGTCCAACGGCGGGTCTTTATTCTTATTGTACTCGAGTTGCGGCGATTGCGGCATTGTCGCCGGAGGTTGACCTGGGGCTCCATGTGGACCCTTCGCTTGCTGATGTTCCGACGGAACCATGTATTGCTGCTGCGAATAGAACTGGTACATGCCGTAGCCACTGAGCGGTGGAATCGGCGGCGGTGCACCTTCCTGAGGCTTTTTGATATCAACAACGTGCTTGGGAACTTGGGATTTATCTAAGAAATATGAAATCAGTTGCCGAACGGATGCAATTCGCACTTTGAGAGCTTACCAATCATCTCGGTGTCCACAACTGGCGTAGAATCATCGGAGATGTCACTGTACGCGGGGCTTTGTACATCGTCACGAGACACGGAATTGTCAAAGTCGCCTGGCAGAGGTGATTTGCGATTTTTCTTCTGCTTGCCGAAGGGCTGGGCTTTGTTCAATGGAATGACTGAAAGAGACAAGCATAACATGACATCACTCGGAGGGATGAAAGACTCTAATCGCTTACCTTGTTGAGATGCCTGTGGCGGTCCACCAGCATATCCAGGTTGATGGGCTGATTCTGGCGTACCTGAAGGTCCCGATTGCGGTGCCAGTGCGGCAGATGGCGTCGGTCTAAGAGGACTCTGGCCGGGCAGCAGATTAGGGTTACCCTGAGCATTGTCTGTCTGTGGACCAAATCGGAGAACTCCTGGTTTAACTAAAATGGAAGAGAATCAAAATGAGTAGGAGTTACAGTAGCATGCCACATCTTATCCTTACTTGGCCCAGAGTGCATCTGTTGCTGCTGTGGTGACTGCTGTTGCGGTTGACCAAGCTCGCCCATCATCTGGTTCACAATTGAATGCTGCTGGTGCTGCGACAGCGCTTGCCCCGAAATGCCAGCAGTTATGCTACCACCGGGAATTGCGTGCTGCAGTGGTAACTGTGACATAGTAGGCAGTCCTGTCAGTGGATGATTTTGCACTGACGGCGCTGACGTCTGTACAGCGTTGAGAATGCCACTGCCACTGATACTCACCGAGACTACCGGTGATGGAACCGTTGGTACGCTTATTATCGGTGGTTGTTGCGCTGCCACACTACTTGCAGATGAAAGCGATACTGGTACAACTGGCAACGACGGCGCCTGCACTTGCGAGGCAGAGGGCGGCGTTGACGGCACCACTGCTGCTGGGGATAGCGGCGCCGCTGGTGTAGGATGAATGCTGCCATTGGGTGTTGGGGGCGCCGTAATTGTCGGTGTCGTTGGAGCATCTGGGGCTGCTGCGACCGCTGTTGGTGTTGCTGGTGGCTGAGGGGTAGTAGCCGGTGCTGGCGACGGTGTTGTTGGTGGTGCAGAACGCACCGGCGACTCTGGCAACTGTGACGAGTCCTCATCCATGGAACCCGACCCGTGCGCATGACTCTGATGGTAGCGCAGACCGTTGGCGTGCTTATACTTTTTGCTGCAGTCTTGTTCTGGACACTCGAGCAGCACCGGAGAGATCGCGCACGGCGATGCAGTCTTACATTTCTTCGTGGAGATTTGAACATTTAACCCGGTCACCGGATTGACGAGACTCTGTGGCTGCGCACCCACCACTATACCCAAAGCGGGAATTTGAATTCCACTTGCGTTAGCTAGGATTGGAGTGGTGCCATTGCTGCTGGAGGTGCCACTACCATTAGCACTACCACCACCAGCCGCACCAGACTCGCCATTCACTGGGGAAGGACTCTCGTCTTTGGATTTGAGCTTGTCTGGTCGTGGTGGCAGGAACGCGGTCGGTGAGGTCGATGGTGTGTTGGTGGAGTTAGCGTTCGATGACGTCGATGAAGACGATGACGAAGATGAGGACGCAGTGCTGTTGGTCGCCGTGTTGGTTGTTGTTGCTGAGCCAGCGGTTGTGACTGTGCGACCGCCACGACCCTTTGTACCGCCATTGCGAAGTTTGGAATGAACCTGTGAGTGAAAAAGCAAATACACTGGTTAGTTAGAAAGAATTTCAGCGAGAAGCAGATGTTACTCAAGACTCACAGAGCTTCGGGTCTCGGTAAAATTGCTTAGATCCGGCGTGAGGGCGGCACTGCGTCCGCGCTTGCCGCGGCCCTTGGGGGTGCGGGAGTCAAGCTCTTCAGTTGGTGAATCACAGAATCTGCAAGAAAAGCGAGTATTTAGATGCCTGCATGCGCAAAGGGAAGAGGGGTTACTTACCTTGGAGGAGCCCAATCATGCCTAGTGCAATCGAGCAGTGTGCCGACATAGGTCTTGCCACGCCACGTCACATTAACCACCAGCACACCGCCTTCTGTCTCATGCCAGACGATACCTTCGAGTGTGACCGAGGTGCCTGGCTCACAGGGACCTAGGCAATCCGGCTCGGTGATAGTCCCCACCGAGGTACCCACGCAAATGTCTACCATGTCTTTGACGTCGCACTTGGCACGCTTCGCCGGTGGACTTTTGGTTCCATCATCAGAAGCGGCGGCTGCCGCTGCTGCTGCCGAACTTGCCGGCACCGATATTGTATGATGAACTGTGGCTGAGATCAGGCCAGGCACCGACGTTGACTTGCCGTTAGCGCTGGGATTGACAGATGAGTTGCTGCCACAGTTTCCACTGGAATTTGTTTGTGCTGCTGAATTGCTATAGGATGACGCCCCCAACGCTGTCGAGCTGGAGTTCGTCAGTTGTGTACTGTTGTTGCTGCCTATTAGGGCCCCCGATGACATCTTTCCTCCGTCTTTCGGAGGACCGGGAGCGTTCGGCGTTCCGCTGCTCACAGGTTGCGCACTGCCTGAGCCACTGTTTGACGACGGTGTGAAAACACCCGGGGGGATATTTGGATTCGAGTTGGGCCCTGCGCCACTACTAGAAGTAAGCGAGTTTCCACTACTACCCATTCTCTGTGACAGAGGCATCGGGTCCAAGCCACCTGTTCTGCTGCGGATGCAGGACAGATTTGTGCACGGCCCCTGAATACTGCCCATTTCGTGACAATTGCAGGATGTCGTTGAGGAACCACCGCTCGTAGAAGTGCCCCCTGCTGCCGAAGAGTTCACTGTTGCGGGCTGACCGGACGCCGCTGAGGCGTTGGAGGAGCGATCATTCGACGAATTAATGTTATGAGAGTTGGACGAACTGGCGTTGGCATTGCTGTTGCCAGTGTTTCCACCACTGTTGCCCGATCCATGATCGGATTTGTCCCTCGAGTGTGGGACTTTGTCTTTCGTTTTCTCGCGACGATGACCACTACTGCCACGCTTAGTACCCTGCTGAGCAGGACCCAGTTGAACGGCTGACGATTGATTGCTCTGGTTTTGGGATCCACTGCCACTACCTCCTCCGGATCCGCCGCTACCACCGCTGCTACTGTTTTGATTATTGCCACTGCCGCCGCTATGCTTCTTGCCTGACGACGACGACGAGGAAGACGATGATGATGACGACGATGATGATGAGGATGACTGTGATGTGGAGTTATTACCTGGGGATGCGTCCTCCAGACTTGATGAGTTGCCGTTCTGTTCGGCCTTAACGATCTCGTGTTTTGCCTCTGAGGTCTTTGTACCTGGTTTTGTTCGCTTGATTTTCATTTTTAATCCTTTATCCAATGTAGCCTGATGGTCTATTGACATTTTCGTGGCTGATTTTCCAGCCCCTTGTCCACCGCTCGGCTGTGATGACATGCTGTTCGCTTGCGGCTGGAGGGATTGCGACGCAACAATCGATGTCGGCGTCAATAGCTGTTTGCTGCTACCGGCGCCACCAAATGTATTCGCTCCTGCTGCACTTCCAACTGACGACTGATTCACCAGATTCCCTCCCTTGGAGAATCCGGCAAATGTCGATGTGGCTAGCGAAGACGAACTTCCTCCGCCTGCGCCGCCCCCGCCGAGTGACTTACTATTTAGCTGTGCCACCAGCGATGGTTGCTGCAGCTTCAGATTCTTGCTACCACCCGTGGACTTCTTCTCCTTGCCTGATCCAGAGATGAGTGTGTTTCGCAATTGAGACAGCGTACTGTTTTGTTTTCCAAATTGCGGTGGAAACACCGACGATTGGGAGGACTGGGACGATGATGTGGACAACGTTGCGTTTGACGATGGCGTTGGGTTTGATAATGACGAAGTGGTTGACGATAGAGCACTGGGTGCCTTCGTTGACGCATTTAAATTGCCTGCGGCTACTGTTGTTGTTGTTGTTGTGGCTGCTGCTGCTATTGCTGCTGGTACGACCGTTGTTGACGCTAAATTGTTTGGTATTGCGGAAGCAGTGGTTTGTCCACTACTACCTGCACCACCACCACCCGAAGAAGTTGAAGTATTTACCGTTGATACTGCTGCTGCGGCTGCCGCTGACGACGATGATTTTTCAATGTCAGCGTCCAAGTCGATTAGTAACTCGGGAATGCCGCAAACGTCCCACTCGTCTTCGTACTCGAAGTTAGTGTCTTTGGACTCACTGCTCGACGCTGATGACGATGCACCTGATGATATCGACGAAGTCGACGATGAGGCTGACGATGATGACGTCGATGACGACGATGAGGATGACGCCGATGACGAGGACGTTGTTGACGACGATTGCGAGGACAGCGATGCAATTTGTGCTCCCGCCTTTTGATTAACTGCTGTTACTGGTGTTGCTATTAAATTATTGCTTATCTTACTACCCGTAGTACTTGCTACACTATTCGTTTGTTTTAAATTGGCTGCATTGACAGCTGACGTTGCTGCTGTTGCAGAATTTTGCAGATTATAGTTCAGTTTATTTTTATTGTTTAATGGTGTTGAACCACTACCACTCGATTGTTTATTGCTTTCCGTTGCTAAGCTGTTAACGGCCACCTGAAATGAAAAATAACAACCACATGAATAAATATAATACACACATTAGGCCAACATTAAAGGAAAATATATTTTTTAAAGTTATGTGCTGTCTTCCATGCCTCACAGAAGTTTTTTTTTATATTCTTACCGCTTAATGTTAAGATATTCAATATAAGAAAACAGTGTCATTAGAACCGAATTATACGGTGAGTGGTACAAATCAATGAACACAAATAAAACTAATTGTTGCAAAGATTTCAATCCCAATTTTGGTATATAAATGGATCTGGATTATGTCTAGTTTATGGAAGTATACAATTAGAAACCTACAAACCTCTTTCAGACGTCAAAATCAAAAAATTTTAAATAAAAACCTAAAAATGTGTCTTTATGTGGCTATTCCGCAATTCTCACGCCTCTCCATTCTGTGGATTTCCCGAATGCAACGCAGTGCTTAACGTTATGGGTGTGTTCCAAAACACTCAAAATCGACCCCCCTACTTTTAGTTTTAATAAGTAAGCCAAAGACCAAGTTAAAATTATTTTAATGCTGAAAAATAGATTTCTGGTTACATTTACGTGTAACGTCAAAATCCATATAAAAAAATGTACGTATAGCAAATGGTTACAGTTCTAGCGCAAATAGTAATAAGTCAATTTTTTTTTATATAGAGAATAACATTCATTCTATGATTCGCTGGTCATCTAGCGGTCAGTTTGCCGAATGAAAACTGTATTGTAATATACTCATCCTATATTGTGACGTAGACAGATTATAAGAAAGTCCAAAGCACTATTGGCGCAAATGTAAATAAGAGACTACGCCATGTACATGTTTTCTTTTTTAAGAACATAACTTGGTTGATTCATGCACAGAATAATGAACAAATTGAAAATGTCAAGTGCTACATAATCGCACACTTCTTTAATTCATGAATATGAATCCTACAGATAGGAAGAGGTAGAGAATCGGACTGCTTGCTTCCAAGAAAAAGTACCAAAATTTAATTCAATTACACAATACGAACAAAAAAATAAGTTTCCTCAAAATATTTATATTTGTCTGTGGAATTAATAATTGTTCATTTAATTATGTATGTACTTATAGCTAGCTGAAAGCTAACTGTTAGAAGCGCATTTCCCGATACCCTTCAATGGACATGAACAACGATTTATCTATCCACTTTCTGTTTCATGTGTAACATTGTATAATGTACCTATACTTACGAGTAATTGAAGCTACAATGTAAAGCCAAAGATTTGTCACAGGACATTTCTGCGATAAATTATTTTTTATTATTATTTTATACATTCTTTTTCGATTTAGGCTGGTGCTTGAAATATGGACATACGATATAACATAAAACGTAAGTTATATACGTAAAAATATAAAGACTACCAAACTATACATAATGTACGTAATTATGAGCCAGTATATCTACTTGAACTCTTTCAAATTGATCACGAACTTGAACTTGATGATGGAAACACTTAATTATTTACCTTTCTATTTTCCATTCGAAACAAACAACCGAATTTTTGTAATCTCAAGCATCACATTTGAAATAAATTCGTCAAAAAAGTTTTTTTTTTTTATAACAAAATCCAAAAAGAATTATTATTCTTCTGCGATGGGAAAGAAACCCCCATTGTTTGGGAATATTTTATGTTTTCTTTTTTCTTCTTATTTTCTTCACCAAAACCAACCCAACAATTCGTGCGTTGCCGATGCTTGTATATTTTGTTTCGTCTCACTTTTTGTGAGTTTTGCCGCAGTACATTTAACTGTGCTATCCCCCGGCTATAGCCGGTTATTGTTGAAGAATATTCATATTCTTGGAATATCACGACTTGAATATTAATTTATTTACACTGCCCACAACAGAAAACATTAAAAATTAAATAAATACACAACACACACGGTATATATTTGTTTCATCGTTTTATAATTGCAATTTCTACATGGCGTTGAACGAAGAAAACCATTCGGAATGATAATTTTCTCCAAAATGACGCATTTTTGACAGATGCGTGTTTCGCTTTGGGTTTGTTTCGTTTGTCAGCTGCTTGTGTACTCCATTTGGTGTTGTTTGTTCGTTAAAAATGGTGTGGTGGTGGATTAGGAAGAATCCTTGATTTTTATTCTACCTACCATTATCAGCACTTATGAGTGGGATGTGTTCGGGAAGTAGATATTTTTATGTATTTGAATTCGTGGAAGTGAATTAGATAATTAAAAAAAAATTAAAATTTTATGTGTAGTGTAGTTTAAATGTTAGGTGCATGTTTTTATTAGCGACGAATGAGATGTTAAGAAGAACTCTATTTGAAGTTAATTTTTTTTAATTTTACATTTTTTTAACGTCGCTTATTTCGTATTTGTGATTCCTTACAAAATAGTCAAATGAATTCAGAGTTACTTCCTGTATTTTGTATGACACTAAATACAGGAAAACCGAAAATAAATAAAGGGTTGGATTAGCAAGAAATCGCTATTTGGTTAGGTACCGAAAAAAAAAAACGCTGACATAAATGTCAAATTCAGCTCTGTTTGTTTTTAATTTTGGACATCTCGACCTGTGAAGAGCGTGTTCAGAGACCGAACTTTACATGTAAACCTGGTCAGTTTAGGAGATTAATTTCTAATCTCCTTTTTATGAGATTAATTTTTGTATGATAAATCTCCAGATTTATACGAGGTTAACGAAAATTAATCCTAATCTCGGAGTTAATCTCCGGTGAAAACGTAGCATAAGTCCTTCCTTTATGCCTTAAAACTAATGTAGAAGACACGAATGGTCTCGTTGTGTCTAGCATAGGCCTACATTAATTTCTATTTTCATGAATTCTCATCTGTCGAAAATAAGGAAAATTTAGCTAAATCCACATCTGGGAGACTCCATTGTGATATTTGATTTTCCAGAAAAGAGCACTTTGTACCTAATTGACACAAGAAAAGCAATTTATTTTTTAGAATCTAGATTAGATTTTCTGAAAATCGATTTATTTTCAGAGTTGCTCGAGATTTACCAATCCAAGATTCCAAGTCCGTTTCAGTTTAGAAGCTTGTTAGGTTTCTTTAGTTTTAATGAAATTTTAAAGCAGGATCGAAGCACTTGGCTTCGAGTGGATATATTTTTCTAAATGTATAATTAAAAAAAAAAATGTTCTAAATAAATTTTGGTCCACATTTTGAACAATTATACTATTAAGCCGATGTTGGCGGCTACACATATTTTAAACACACAAATATCACCTATTTCATGTTCCATTAAGTCAAGTGACAATTAACAGATCATACACATCCGTTTTTCTACATCACGTACCTAACCTAATCTAATCTGTTCGATTAACTAACTACGCGCAGTTAGGCCGTGTGTCAATTGCGCTAAATAATTATCCTCAGATAATTTTCTGCTATAGGCTAATTTTGTTGACGTTATCTTTTCTTGAGCTTAGCTAGAATGTTTAAGAGGAAATAAAACACTGAATTTCATTTAATAGCGTGAAATTGGATAGATAAAATACTGTTTTAAGATTGTAATTTTTTGAACTTCTCTTTTCAATTATAAATGTCAGAATATTAGCCGGGCATATTTTTTTTTTTTGCGCAATTGACACACGGTCTTAGAATGTCCTCATTTGCTACCTAAAAAGGCAACGCATGATTCAATGAGATTTTGATTTTATGGTCTACAAGTGACGGATTAGTACATTGTACTTTGACAGTACTAAATACATATATGTAATAGATTCTAAGAGGCCCAAATAATAGATACATTCAGAAGTTTAGTCGTCTTAAGTTGACGATTCGTTTAGGTTATATTGCCTGAGAACACGACTGACTAAATTGCCATGCAGTTGTAATTTCTGACATTTAGTAATTCAGAATTTCGTTTACTACACTGAGCGGATTAAATTGATCGGATGTAATGAATTTAGACCCTAATCGGAAAATGAAATTATACCGCGCTGTCTATATATTCATTATAATGCAATCTTTTTAAGTTATAACCACAGACAAAAATATTACCTTTATGGTCCTACTTACATTTTACCCCATTTACCGCACAGGTATTTATGTACATCTGATCTTATATTAAATGCCAAAAAATATAAAAAAGAAGATTGCATTATCTACGATATACGGCGCTACTAATTAGTAAATTGTTACGCAGAACATCCTGTTATGGTTATTAATTGACTTCTAAGAAACAGTTTCAATTTCCGAAAAATACCGTGAAGAGTCCTTTTTCATTGGAAAAAAAAAATATTTTTCTTTAAGCCACTTTACATGTACCCCTCGAATGTCGTAGAAATTAACGCGTTTCTCATTTTACCTGAACATGCTCGATTTGAACCATCCCTTAATATTTTCAATAAAACCATTGTCCTAGTTTTGCGCAATGAATTCTTGTTCAGAGTCCCCTGCTTTCTTGTTTTCACCCTATTTGGGTATTAAAACCACTTTAATGCAAAAAAACCTTTTGTTTAAAAGTGTTCGGGAAAAATATACCAGTTGGAATTGAAAACTGAAAGGAAATTCAGTGTGCACGTCACTAGGCTACATGGCAAAGGGGTTCCGAATTAGAGTAAAGTCTACATCAACAATTATTGTCACGTTTGGTTATCAAATGGCATATAAGATAAGGGGTGCGCATTTTTTTCTAGTTAACAAAGCAATAAAGATTAAATTACACAATCGCAATAAAACAGAAAAAGAACCGAACCTTTGCCATTTTAACCCCCATGAACCAAAACACGTTTCTAAAAAAAACTATCTTATCTACTTAAATAGATGTTGCAATCGGATTTATAATGAAATGACAAATAATTCATATATAGAGGACTTTTATTTTTTATGTTTAGTTATGGGTGTAGAAATTATTTTAAAAAGCGAGCCTCCTCGTGGTTGAATTTGAATGATTTTTTAAGACCCGATTTACAGTGAGCTGTCCCAGTATGACATGATATGAGTCTTCACTATTTTTCACAAAACTAGTGCTGTACAGCCTTCTTTCTATCTGTAGCTTTAGGTTCCACATGCTCTTTCGCTGGCAGTGTCAAACTAGTAACTTCTGTATACACTATATAAATGACATTGTAAACAGATTATTTCAATTTGGTTTGGCTTTTGTTAGCTAGCCAATGTCTATTTTTAATCTCTATCATATTAGTCACATTATCGCAGAAGTCATAATGTACATAACACAAAATTAAAACACTGTCTTCGCTTCATAAGGAAGCACTTCAAAGCTCTATTTCGCAAGCACATACCTACTATCGTATCGATAAGCAAATCAGAAATACACAATCAACACCCACTACACTATCTTCGAAATTAGTCCTCCTACACAAGTGCAGTTTTTTTTCAAACAAACATTATTGTGTACTAATAAGTTAGAGTGTACTTAGAGTTACTTTTCCACAATGTCAATGCCAATGACAGTACACTTCTTTATATAAAAACATTACTTAATAGCCGCTTTTTATCATGATATCTAGCAAGAAAACCTACCCTATACATACATAAGTACTATGTTCTAAAAACAGGGTCCAAAATATCAACATTTCGAATATAAATTTACAATTTACAAACAAAAACAAAATGTTAGAAAGAAAACATTCATGAAGTACGTACACTACTCTAAACATCGACGAGGACCGGCCGGCGCGGCGTGGGTTATTCACTTTTAAAGCGCTTTACTGCAACTGACAGCGTTTAGCTTAATTATATTTCATTAAAATCAAATAAAAATAACGCCTTTATCAGTTGTTATTATGACTCAGACTCACTCAAATTAAGGTACAATCATCCGTTGGAATGAGGGTAATTAGTGTCAAACGCAACTGTCACCTGTGACAGCATACAGTTCAAAACCGATTGTCATATTCCTCACTCCAGCCATAACATGCAGAATTTAACCTAATCAATCGAAATAATCTCACATAAGATCCACTGTCAAATGTTATACGCAAAATCAAACACAATTCACATAAAAAAAAAGTGATAAACATAATATACATAATATACATGTAGGTAGACATTTTTCTATTCAAACAATTTTTTTTTTTCATTTACTAACCTTATTCGGGTGGTGGCTACTATTCGCCTCACTGCGTCTCATTGACTCCATGCAGACGAAAAAGATGGGGCTGCCGCACAACGCGGGCCCACAAAACTCAACACTTCGTCGTCGTTGACTTCTAATTGCTCAGTGAAATAATCCAAACGTGTATTATTCTTTTTCAAGCGAAACAACAACAACGATACTAATTCAGCGCTATTCGCGATTAATGTACAAGCTGATGACGGCAATGATGACGACGACGAAAAAGTATTGTATAATTTTGATAAAATATGACGGCAGGCGATGTTTTGATTCGAAATGATGCTCTTGTAGCTTGATCCTAACAGGTGGCGGGAGACACAGGGCCCCGGCCCTTGGGCCAAACCGTTCATTTTAAAACTGTAACGAAAAAAAAAATACAGAATCGCAATTAGTACAGGTAGATACTTTGTTGTTAATACAAAATTTCTAAATTTAATTTATCTTTCAAGTGCCACACCACTTATAGCTATCGCGATTAATTTGATAGCCCCACCACTATCTAAAGAAGAAGATATATATAGATATACAACACCACCTATTGAAAAGCCAAGTCAAGTCAGCCTGCCAGCCACTCTGAGTTAATTATTATCAATGGAGGGTAATCAAAACGCAATCCGCACAAATTGACACAAGTAGCACCTCGAGTAATTTGTTATATCTACATATTTATTTATATACATTTACTCGTATCTTTGCATTAGTTTTTTTTTTTTATTATTGCGGGGTTTCTTCGTTGTTTTTGGTTTTTCACTTTTTTTTTTCGTTCCTTGAACTTATCTTTGAACAATATAAAATAAGAATATAGAAAAACAAAAAATAGATTATACACTTGACAAATTGTTTGGTTTGTAAAATCAAGACAAATATGGTTTTGAGTTAAAGTTGTTGTTTCTTTTTTTCGCCTTGTTTTATTGGGCAATATAATGAAATGACAGACGAAAGACTCTTTAGATGAATATAGATTGATAAGTAAATAAAATGAAATTGAATAAAATAGATAAATGTCTCAATTATATTTGAAAACTTTATTGTTTAGTGTTATATTTATTTAAGCGTAGACATAACATTTATTTGATTAAAAGTGTGGGCGTCGTATAGCACAGTCGATATTCGGATATTATTTGACGTGATGTGGGCGTTAGCACTAATAAATTGATGTGATTCGTTGATGAGTGACATACTGACATAGACATTTTGTTTAAAAAGAAAACGATATATTTTTACTGAGAAAATCACACATCATTGACTGGTGATATTTGATTTAAATAGGGCAATAGAAAAAGAGCATTTTTACGATTTTTCAAATAAATGACAGAACCTTAAAATGGCGATAAATTATTGTCACTATAGTATCTACCTACACATTAAGTACCAAAGTGCTTAACTTTTAAACTGGGGTCAAGTTATAAAACTTTTCACCTAACTACAACTAGTACCTACCAAACTTAAAAGTCAACCATAATTATGTAGAATTTTGTCAAAATGAACGAAATTATGAAATAGGGTTTAAGATGATTATAATTATCACTAATACTAACTTCGTCACGTTTTAAACTGTATTTTATTTTATCTTACTATAATTAATTAGGTTTGATTTATATTCTGTTCAATGGATCAATTCGGAGGCTAATACGCAGGCTGCTTGGTTTGAGAATATGCTTCAAGAATGAACTTCACACGAATCTAATACAATTCATTAAGTGTCAAAATTTGATGTTATTTTGTTGTTTAATTATATAAATAAGTACATAATAATATGTTAACAAAAAGGTACCTACTCAGTTGAAACTTGAAATGAAACGTCATAGATTTATATAATTTATCGCAATCGCACAATGTCTATGTCTACACACATCATAAAAAATGTCAATAAAATATAAAGTAAGCAAAATTACGAGTAATTATCTTTCTCCCCTTGAGTTGAATGAGCCCAGACAATTTTTTCGACTTCCATTGCACTTTTTTAGGTTATTTCTTCGGAGAAAAAAGGAAGGATGTACAATAAAAAAGAGTCAAAATGAAGAATACGTTTCGGATTATTGAGAGTTTTGTTAAGTGTCTAGCTGGGATGCCTCAAGGGTATTTTCTCAATTACATCTATTCTATTCATAGAGGTACGAAAATTAACATTTTCCAGCCATCAATCACCATCATTTTCAATGTCCCGTCTATCAATTACAAGTGTCGCGAGTGTAGGACGACCAAATGAATACTCCTCCGATTGCCCGCCACCGAAACCAAATGACTAGGGGGCGATCCTCGTATGAGTAGGGGAGAGATGTCGGAATTGATTCAACCATCTCATTCTTGGCTTAATTAGTCGAATGCGAGTGCGGGGACATTCGTTTAATGTGTCCAAACAACTGAAGCATGGACCGCTCTGTTCGGAGAAGTAGCTGCTAGGATTAGAGTATACGACCTCAATTATTCTGGGGTTTCTTATACACTCCGCGCCACTTGAATAGCACACCCCCTAAGGTCGGTTTTCTATCGCCCACTGGTCTCAAATCAAGCATGCTAGAGACTTAATTTTTTTTTTTTAATTAAAGTTAGTTTAAATGTTGTGATTAGACCGGAAAGAAGATTTAAAACTGAAGCTTAAAATATTAACAACAAATTGTTAACTAAAAACCAGCAAAATGGAGGATATTAATTTTGCGCCACTTGAATAGAACATGCATTTAGTTTGACCGTTATCTTTGGCACGTGGACTCATATTTTTCTTTGATCGATTTTTTTTCTTAATTTCGACTATTTAATTTACAAAAAAAAATGTGTGGAGAAGAAGCCAAAGACAAACTCTGAATTGATTTATGATAGACTATCATTTGCCGCGGCTTTGCTTCAGTTGCAGTAATAACTGAGACCTTAAGCAAAATTTCCAAAATCGGAGAAATGGATATTTTTAATTTCTTATATGTAGTACACAAATGGAGTTTTAAGTCGATCGGATGAAAAATACGAATTTTCGCAGAAATGTACAAACGTTGACCCCCTTTTTCGGCCACTTGCAGTTAAAATTCCGAGGAATTGATAAATTGTCTTAGAAGTTACAATTAAATACGGGGGTCAAACAATTGTGAAATTGAGATGAAAAGTCTATTTATATGTTGATAAATCAAAAATAAATAAAGAAAGTAATATTAATTTATTTATTCAATTTACCGAAAGAAAAAAATATAACCAAGAAATTTATTTCATCTGTTATACATACATAAGTGCGGTTTACAAGTGCCCAACAAAATGTGAACGTTCGAATTTCTAGTTTAAGAAGTGTGGTAGCAGTCTGACAGATATATTGTCTCTCTTTTGATCAAATTCTCAATTGACGTCGACGAAGGGATATAGTCGACCAATCGAGTCACGAAAACTCAACTTTGTCCGCTACAAATTCTGAGGACTTAACTGAATTTCCAAAAACTGTTTGAATTTGACAGCTAAACGGACAAATTTTAAAACGCTAGGGAGTTGTGTTACGCTTTGTTTCAACAAATACAATGGTACTCATAATAAATTAGACGCCAAGGCGCACCCACACAGAAAATGTGTGGCATTAGTCAACAACGTGTCCCAAGTCCACAAAAGTAACTAAATGAATAATAATAATTGTTCTTTTTTTTTTATTTTTCATTAAATAACGTGCAAAGTGGCCCTTGTTGGCAAGTCGAGTTGACCCGTTCGCAAACATAGTCCAGACAAATCTAGTGGACCTACTATACATTATAATAGTTATTCAAACGTTCCCATTTTCTTCTTCTTCTTCTCTCAGGAGTGATTTGTTTTGATTTAATTTGATTTCGTTGCCTCTCTTTAACGAAACGTTATTGTTTTAGGGAAAAAATGTAAGGAATCTTTGAAAGGACTTAAGTTACTTGCAAAACCAAGGGAGCAGACCTAAAAGTTCAAGTTCGTTAACATTGTATATACGAAAAGCTAATTGACAATATATATTATAGCAGACGCTGTAATATTTAATGCTAATGTTTTCAATTAAAAAGAGTCAATCGGGCAAGAAACACGTAATTGACCAATCAACAAAAAGCAAAAAAACCATTGTGCGAGTTAATTGATCGACATCGAAGAGATGACAGTCACGTTTACTTAATGGTTAATGAGTTTATTATAGTACAATCAATAAAAGTTAATTAAATGACACCGACCCCAGTTACACATCATTTGCGTCATGTTACAAATTGATAGAAAATGTGGTTGCACAAATAGAATAATGTCAAAGGTCAGTGGTTAAAATTGAATATTGTTATTGATCAATTATATGGACAGAATATTTTCATAATTAAACACCAAGCATTTTTAACCGTCTTTAACACATTTTTCGTCGTGATCTCATTGGGGACAATTTTCATGTGCATCAAGTTAACTGTCACAAATCACTTAATTTCTAACTGACAGCAAAACCGATAATCGCCGGCTTATGAATCAGCTCATTCGAATACATGCGCCTACGAAATAATAACCATTATGGGGCGGTAATCGGTATACAGCCAAAATGCACACATTCATAGTTTCCCTTACCGATTTGAATACGCTTATAAATTCGTTGACAAATTAACAAAACAAATAAGTATAACAACTCCATATTTAACTTATCATTTATTGAACTAGTCGACCATATCGCTGTGGTATTAAGGAATTAATTCCCATTTATTATTATGACGTTTAATATCTTAAAGGAAACGCGATGGTGCTGGGGCATGTTTCAAATCCAATTAATTTTCCATTACCTTAACATATTTATCGTTTTTTTTTTTATTATGTTGGTTGGTGGTTTTATTTTTTTGTGTTTTGTTCGGGGTCGGCCGCGCTGTCAAACGCATTAAAATTGATTGACTAGATAATTATGCCAAGTAAAAGTTATACAGGGAGCCTGATAAATGAACAGAGTTTTTGTTTTCCGAATTTCACGTTAGATAAGTACCTATACATGCGATCGACGTTTTCTGTGTTTTGTTTTTGGTCATAATAACACATAAGGCGTGGCAAATTCGATTAATGGTAGATACGAGTACTCGTATACCACCTCAAAAAAAACGTGTGGATTTATTTTCATATAAAGTGGCGCCATCATTTCTCGTCAGACCAAAGTCCATAGCCTAAATCGTAAGAGTAGACCCGAGCAGAGTACTGTCAAAGGGTGCAATGACAACGACATTGCATATATGTATATACTCTTATCTATGAACAATAGTAGCCGGTTCTAAAGTAGACTTCTAATATGATTAGGTTTTTTTTATCTATGGTCTCAAATGGTTAATTTAACAAAAAAAAATAAAAAAGTAGTACTAGACAAACGTGTTCTATCTTCTCATTCCTCGTCCGTGTGGGTCTTCGAACAGAAATAAATTAAAAACAAATTATACCAATCAAACATACTCGAGTCAATTTAATAACTTGATATACGATAGAACGATCGTTTACCAGTGCTAATTCAACAACTCACTGATTGTGTGTTCCTCGTTACTGATTGCGCGCCATTGCTATCGTTGATTATTATGTAAACACACGTTTTCAGTTTCTCATGCTGGCTATAATGATGGAGAGAAAAAATTTTAACAAAAACGACACCAACACACCGCCTGTTTAAAATTATATTGTTGGGTAATAAATGGAATTTTGCTACTATACATACTACTGGCGGCGTCAATTGAGCGATTAAGCAAGTGTTTTACGATTCTGAGAAGAAACTGCAAATGAAAAAAAAAAAAAAAAACAAATTATGATAACTACCTGTGTGGTTATATTTGATTACTTTGCAATGATTGACACATATAACAAAATGCAACCTTATTGCATATCAACAAACGTACAATCTTTTTGAAATGTCAACACATCATTTTTGTTTTGACAAGCGGCATACGAAAGTGAATTTAATCTGGAGTTTGTCGAGTGTGACAGCAAATCAAAGTAAAGGATAATCTCACTATGTTCTTGGAATTTTGCCAACATATCCGGGCTAGTAAGTTGGGAGGTAAATTTAGCTCATTTGAATGTCTAAATTTGTCGGAAATAAACGCAATTTAGTAGCAAAACAAAAAACAAAATTCATGGCTACAGGTGTCGCTAATTTGCTGTTGATATCTACATATTTGTCGCTGGTATTAATGAACACATTTAAAATCGCACAGAATAAATTTTTAAATAACTGTCATACACTATTAGTCAAAATTTCAAAATTGTATTAAAAAAACCGCAATAGTCTCACAAGAAGTTTGACACATCATTTTTTTTTACAGTGTGTACATAATTTGATAGCTACTAATATTAGTTTCACACTTTGTCAAATGGCATTAGATAGTGTAATATAGAGGTGTCAAATAGAAATGTCAGCAGAATTCGCACCGATATGTTGTATTTTCGTACTAATTTATGCTTCACTATTTGTGTCAGATTGTCAAACAACATTAATAGCTATCAGTTGTTTGTTGTCAAACAAGCTAATGTCAAATATATTTAACATAAGACTAATAAATTGTTGGGCAACGTTTGGAAATAAAAGCGTCGTATATTTGCCACTAAAATTGTACAATACAATTTGAAAATTGTTTGGTAGTCACCCATTGATGCAATATGGAAACTAACAATCGGTCACTACAAATGACAGTCCACTTTATTGTACATAATAATATATATTGTACATAAAAATACATAATTGAAGGCAACCGTAAGTTAACGTTCAAAAATTGCAACACATAGAATTAATATCAACGTCAAATGTCATAATTGAATTCGAAGGACTATAATTTCATTAGCCGTGTAAAAAATTACTTCTCCGGTGCTGGAAATGTTGGAAATTCCATCAGATAGCAGATGCATTTGGTACTTTCGAAGGCCAACATTGTTGACTTCATTGTTTTCGTCTTTTCTTTAGAATACGATTTTAACCACATAATTTATGACGTGTTAGTAAGAATTCGGGTTGACGATAGAATATAGAGGCAGGTACCTAACCTATATCCAAACACCGAAACTGAAATGATATTTAATTGTCGCAATTACTGTAATGCCGAAAACCCGATAACCGATAACTATAATAATTGCTTTATTTTAGAATTGGCCATCATATTTTTAATACCAAACTATTCCTGACTTTAATTATAAACGCAAAATGGTACAATTAAAATATATATCAATCAACGTACTAGCTACAGAGCAATAATACAAAAATACATTATGGCATCATAATAAACCACTTAAAACTGTACTAAACAAACATAAAAACAACCTACGTATAATCAGCTTAAAGGCGGGTGTACATTACACACAATCCACAAAAAAAAAAAAAACACATTTATTTTTCTGGCGCCAAACTATGTTGAAATTATATTGTGCTCAATGAAAAATAAAAACAAAGAAGAGGAATAAATTAGTAAATACCAAAGAGAAAACAGAAATACAAGCAAAACAAATTGTTAACTCTGTTCTGCCGTGAAAATTTATGCGATTATAATAGGCGACAACAATAATAGTTCCGTACATAATAAAATACAAAAATAGAAGGCTGAACGCAACCAAAATAAAAGCTTGTAAAAAAAAGGCTTGTTGGATATTCGAATTGAATTGGGGACAATAATGTATTTAGAGAATTAAATGAGGTTTTTCCATTCTGTAAAAAAACACACATTTAATTCATTAGTCGTTTAAGGACACATTAATACAAATATATTGTTAGATTTTATTGCATTGTTGATTGAGCTGTAATTAACTCGATTGCCATTAATTTAAGCGGGCGGTTTTTATTGCATGATTTGTTTATATAAAAACACTCTTCGTTTTTAATTTATGTAATAATTGTTAAAACAAAGTGTATACATTTGTCAGAAATCTAGTGAAGTCCTACACTTCAGCATATAATTGCATATGTCACGAACCCGTAAATGTCAGTTAACATTTCATTTAAATTTCTTTTCTTCATTGTTCGCAGGATAACTAACTTTATCATTATCATAGTTGTCATATTCCACCCTCGGATTGACATATTTACTAGCTATCGTAAAAAAATACACAAATTTGACACTACTGCTGTGTATCCGGTTGATGACGTCTATATCCGGCCGCATGGTATATTGAGTACTTTATCTATAATTTTTGTAGCAAAAAAAATTACCGACATCTGATTTCTTCATTAAATGTCAAAATTTAGATTTTTTGCAACTCAAATTTAGTGGTAATCACATAATAAATTGTTGGGTGGGGTGTTATGATTGTGTTTGCCTTTTGTCACTAACTGCCGGGGCTTTGGTATTAAAAAAGTTAAATTTCTGTTTAAATAAAATCTAAAAGATAATTTTCAGCCTTGAGGTATTACCAAACCCAAACCAAATCTTATCTGAATTCTAAGAAGCTTCATATACCTAAGATATATGTCAGATTACGCTAATATTGTGCAAAACGAAAAGTAATATATGTATTTTTAAAAATAAAACAGCCTATAAATAATATATTTGTTTAAAATTGGAATTTTAAGATGATAATATTCACGTGAAAACTTTATCACTGCCGCAGACATTTTTATAACACTTCAGTCATTAACTTGATAGGCAGGTGAAAGATGATACCGAATTCAGATTTTCAACTTTTGCAGTAGCAAGAATATACCTACTCTAATGACAGACAATTCCTGTTCAGTTATTAAGCCACATGCCAATGTCAGATTATGACTTGTGATGTCACTCACAAGAGTGACCAAACACATTGAGGGAACATGTACAACATCATACTAAAAATATTCATAAACTAGTTCGAAACAAGTCTTTGAAGGGGATCGCCGTAACTAATCAATCACAAAATGATTTGAAATAACAAGACAAATGATTTTTTTATAACTACACAGAAATGTGTCAAAATGTCACTTTGCCTATATTTGTCAGTTTAATTTGTCTTCTCGCATAAACTCTGCGCGCAGTCCCATAACTTCAATAATCCTGTTTTGCTTTATTTTCTTCTGTAACAGTTCCTCTTGATATATTTATCGCAGCACTTGTTATTTACATAAATAATTTATGGGCAAACGAAGAGAGACCGACAAGAAACAATTTCACCTGAAAAGGTGTGCATAATTAATCCGACACAAGGTAAAAAAAAAGAGAAGTAGCTCGATGTGTCACGTCATGATGATGCTGACGCTGAACTAAAATTATACTCGTTTTACATTAATTTACTTCTTTTATTTTATGATGATGATGAGTTCTACTTTATTCGTTTCTTCGTGTTCGTTTTTCATATGTCTACTTTTCATATTTTATTATGTAAAAATTTTGCAAGCATGAGGGAGAGATAATTTTAATCGTTGCACTAGGACGGCAAAAGTAGACACAAAGTGTGTGCTGAATAAGGTGCGTCTTTCCACGTTTATGTATTTATTTATTTTTTTATTTTTCGAGAAGAGATTTTTTGTCTCCCATTTAGATAACAGAATGTTCAGGGGCGATGGAATATTTAAATTGACGGGTGGAGTGGAAGTGCGATGAAAGTGATTACAACAAGGTGCTACCTGTCAGTAGGAGGAGTGCATGCATATTTATTTAACACTGATGCGAGAGTTTATAAAAAGGGCGTGAATTTATATACATTGCAACACTGATGGGTGTGTGAACTCAATGTTGACAGATGGATCGCTATGCAACATAATAAAAATGATTTTTATGACATTTACTTATAGTTGTCACTGGAAATCTTTTACGTGATGGATAATTTGGCAATTTGATGGAAATATTGTGTACATTTCTTAATTATTATACGAGCAATGATTGTACATAAGTCAAGTGGGATTAAACTTGACAGGTTGACGAAATTATGTCATCGAATAGGTAGCATTAATTTCGTTTGATTGAGTAATGAGGATGATTTTTGCTTGGTATACTTTTAATTAAAAGCATTTTCAAATTTAAAAATTTTTGTTTATTTTAGATGGATGTCAATAAAACTACTGCCCATGCTTAACGTTTTTAATTCATGTGTCAAAATATAACTAGCTGAGATCTTTTTTGTCTTAATTGATTCCAGATGTTACGTTTATATAGAAATAGTGGGAGTATTTACCAATACCTAGTATAGTTGTAAAATCACAGACGTTTTTCCATAAAAGCGTTGTTAATTTTGACAAATGCCATTTGTCAAGTCTACCCACACAAAAATTTTTGTTTCATTGACAACTATGCTTTAAGTCGTAAACAGATCAAAGTGTGCCATAATATTCAGAACTACCTTTTTCATAGTTGGAAATAATATTGATGTCAATTCAAGAATCACTTTAGGATGGTAAAAATTTATGTTAAATTTTTAAACCGCATCTTTTGCGCGGTATATTTTAGCTCCCTTAGAAAAACGTCTAAAAAAATAAATAGGTGGCGGCGCAACAGGCGGTAGACACCCTAGGCCTAGCTTCTCGCAACCATTCGTTTTGTTTGAGTTTCTATTTTTGGGACGAATGGAAGGGACCTACAATTTTATGCCGAGTCCGAACGGCTGAACTGAGAAGCTTTTTCAAGACAGTCATACTCTCGGATGTTTGTCAGACGTTCGGGAGAGGTGGCGCTGTAGAAAAAACCTTAGATGTAATTTGTGTTTTTCCGGGGATCGAACCTGGGATCCCTCGCACAGTAGTCCAGCACACTAACCGCGCTACTGCGCCCACTACAAAAACAAAAAAAAAAAACGTATGTTATTGGCATTGGCACTCTAATTTAACTTGATGGATGGGTAAAAACTAACAATATTGTAGTAGAACAAATTATATTTACCTATTGACATTTGCCAATTAAAATTTATAAAATTATGTACAAGTCTAGGAAGTATGTATTTATATTTCATGTGGAGGAAAGATAGAGATTAGGGTCGCTAAAATTCAGTGTAAATAGGTTAAAACGCCTGACACTTCTATAACTTTACACAAAGTAGCGACTCTTTAGTAAGCTGTACCATTCATTTGACAAATCTACAACTGTTGCGATTTATGAATAAATACATCGCACTGCCAAATCTGACATTGGCACTACAATTTGTATGTCTAATTTTTGTCATGCAAGAATTTTACAAATTATATTTACTTAACAGTAATTCCGAATGCCAATTGAACAAGCAATGGTGGCCATCGCATTCAACGAATCAATAAAACGCATTTACCGCAAAGAATATCTAATCCACAACACTATCAAATAACGTGTAGGCTTTTATTAATTAGTACAGAAAAATAAATCGCATAATATATGCGCATAGGATTAAATTATCCATTCGAAGGTAACATTTGAAACAAGATTATGTCTGTGTAGGATTTTTTTTTCACAAACAGAAATTGATCAGATTAATTTATTATTTATTGCTCTTTAACGAATTAACACGTATCGATTTAATTTAAATATTTATGGTTATCTATTCAAGCGCCATTCCGACAACAAAAATAAAAATTGTTAAGCCTAAAATTACTCAGCCTTTTGTGGGCTTTATATGTAACCAACACCATAGATGTGAAGTGTTACCAATGAATGTAGGGAACATCAAAGGTTAATGAAAATTAAATATGTACAACCTATTCGCTATACCTACTTTCCTGTATTGGTCACCTTAAAGACGTAGTGGTTTGACGAGTTTTACGATTAAGTCATTTTTTTTACTAAATACTTAATGGGGTGCTATAGCTACAGTCGTAACATATTATTGCTGCTCTGATTCATTGTCTTGTCATATAAAAAAACATGATTAAAATCCATACTACTTATAAATTACTTATAAAAGAGGGTGAGACAAGATCGTATTACCATGAACGATTTTGCAGGTTAATACTGTTTGAAGTACCCTTTAAATAGGAAAAAACAATTTAATCTAATCTGGGCAATCTGTTGACGGCTCAAGAGGCTCTGTGAGTAATTGCTAGACATTACCTGATTAAAATATAATCTTTATGTATACGAAATTGCGAGTTGCTGGTATATTGACAGTGCTTGTTGAGATTATATCTTAAAGGTTTGCAATTTATTGAAGTCTGACAAGTGAACAGATGTTGGAAAAATCAATGGTACGTCTGTATGATTTAGATTTACACAACATTCTTGTACAATTTTGTGATTTTGTGACGTAACTGCGGCAGAGTGAGAGAAAACGTAAATCACTTCTGGTTCTGGTAGAATCGTTAATACAAGAAAAAGTTATGCAGATTTTGTATCTTTCGACTATAAACATTATGCAAACCGAATGTCATAATCTTCTACATTCTTCAGTCATATTTGACACAGGAAGGTACCACTTCAGGTGGCGCGCACATTTGGAGAGCAACCTCAAAAAAACTTGGTGTGCGTAACTGGAGGCAGCCAGCTGGAGGGGCTTGTTGGTTGAGGACGTCTACCACCCTGGAGTGTGAGCGCCATCTAAAGTAAAGTGAGTCATGTTTGACAGATGATTAAGTGTAACACTTCGCTACATATGGGTAAAAATAACGAAGCATAATAGGTATCCAAATCGAAGCTATACGCTCATTAGGGCTTTGTGTTTCAAATAAGTTTACTATACGGTGATAGTACTGACAGCTCTAATTGAATAATTAAATTTCAGATACTTTTATTTTATTTTACAGTTGAAAACAGATCAGAATTGTTGGTACAAAAACTACTCAGTTTTTGCTTTATAAAAAAGGATGTGAACCCCAGTTCTGAGTATTTCTCCAATAATAACAAAAAACTATCTAAATTTATTTATTTTCAAAATTTTATCAAAAATAAAAATTATCAAAACCATCGAACATAAAATCCCACCACATTTTTACAGACTTCGAACATACTAGGTACTGTAAGACCTGTAACAACAAATCGTGTTCAATATATTTTACATAAATTCGTTGAAATGTTCATTGTCATCGTATAACTATAGACAGATATTTACATATATAATTTAGGCAATTATACCATCAGATTCTAGCTGCTATAATTATGTAGGTATATAAAAAAAACTCGGCAGACATGTTTCTATGTATGAGTACCTATGAGGGTATATTTTGCAATATTCACTTAAGTGGAATTTTAAAAACTTAACTAGACAAACTATTAAAATTGCTAATTTTAAGATAACTTGACAGCTATTATTGTAAATACCACAATTAAGTTGCACATAAAAAATACATCGAATGATATTTTAGCATTCAACTGTCAGTCATTAAAACAAATTGATGTCAACAGTAAAATAAAAGCACCAATAAAAATTAATTATAATTAAACAATTATAAAAGGTGATTTGACTAAATACAAAAACAAAAAACAAAATATTATAATAATTACTCAGTTATGAGAACTTAACAAAATAATAATAATCAATTATCTTTTATAATGAATTGAGAATGATTTTCAGTTTTGTTTTAATAATAGACAATGTGTGATTAATTGCATTTAAAAATGCTTCTGCGATAAAATAAAATGACATTGATCACATGTAGATATACTGTACCTATAAATTAATTAATATTGAATGAATAACCATTTGACATGCCATTTTTGGACGCCATTATTCACTCGCGTTGACATGTAATTAGAATAATTTTTCAAAACAAAATATTAATGCTTTCATCGCACACAAATTCAGAACAAAAGAGAGGTATCCATTATTCAATCATATTATACATAATACACATACAACAATAGCTACATTAAGAAAACGTATAGGTACTACATTTTTTGAATTCCTAAACTGTTTTTTTTCTTCTGACAACAGAGCAAAGCACTGACTGAGTGGACAAATGGTGTGTACACAGTAGAGATACACATGATTTAATGTATTATATTTTTGACAGTGAAGATGAGTAATGAAAATTGTTGGCATCGAAAGGAACCAGTTTTTTTTCGAAATTGTTTGCAAACGAAATAACAAGAACAATTTAGAATTATTGTAGTTTAGGCGAAAGAAATACCACACTGTATACCATATAACTGTAGTCTATTTATAGTTGACATTTTCGATATAGCTTATTGACAAAGCGAGGTAAAAATGATAAAATACGAGTACAGTGTGTCAAATTAAATTACTTTTTTGATTACTTTTACAGTTTAACTCAATAAGGACGTTTATAATATTGTTGGAAATAGTGTGAATAACAATCAATTATACACAAAACCATCCGTTTTCAATCCAAAAAATTATACGGAGTGTCTATTCGCACGTTCATTTTGACAGATTTTGTACTGAACTGACGTTTACCGATGTTCGGAACACGACTACGTAATCAACGTAACGTAATCCTATTTTCATTAAAAACTCTTTATAAATATAAAAGTTGGATCCTAAACCGTTTGCCGCGAGCGTAGCGAGCCACATAACCCAACTTGACGCAATATTAACTTTGACATTTCGTTATGTACCTGTGTCCCGACAACGTGCCAATAGCAACACCCATAATTATAAACCTGCCTACGTAATATTCACTCGGTTTACGTGGTTTAAGCTTTTGGTTTAGTTGAAGATTGAAGTACCAAACATTATTTTAAAGAAATCGCGATTGACAGTTCAGACAGGGGTATGTATGTTGTTATTTTTCATATGTAGGTACTGTGTAATTTATGTATAATTTAAGAATTTTCTGAAGCGTTTCAATTACATATTTTGTATTTTAGGTATTTAAAATTTTGGGTATAGGAAAAATTTATACAAAATGCAGCCTTTTGTTAACCGTTCTTGCTCTGTTCATGGCATTCGAAGCATGGTACTTAAGTGGATTAAAAATGCGTCGCACACATACTTTGAAAGTCTTTTGTGCAAATTGAGTGAATATTATGGAAATCTTTGAAAATCTACTTAAACCGGTCGTGCGTCGGAGTGCGGTTTAAAATCGAAGTGGTTTGTCTGGCAATAATGACGTTTAAAAGGTTTAACTCGAGTTAATAACACGGAATTACAAAATTTAAAAAGATTTAAAACACATTCTAAATAAAACTACTTTTTAAAGCGAGTGAATAATACGACCGGTAAAGTTGATTGGGAGCAGTCCATATAAAGCGTGTAAAAAATTTTGTTTTTTCCGAATTGGCCACACTTTGAAACAATTTGACAGCTCACAGCTGATTTATGCTTATTTTGGTTTGCCATCATTTCACCATGAGTAGATTAAAAATACACGACCACAACTGGTCGAAAAACTACTCGAAATTTAGATTTTCAGATAGAGCTTTATTAAATTCAGCCGAGGCGAAATACATAATTATGTACTTTTAAAATATGACAGTTTATTTATCGTTCTAATAAAATCAATATGTTTATGTAAGTTAAATGTATATTTGCATATATGTTTTTTGTACAAATAAAAAGTGGACTTTTTTCCTCTAATTCCATTTTGTTAAATGTATTACTTTTTAAAATGTGTATGATTGTCTAAAAATCAAAATAAAAAGTTAGAAGATAACATTTTCGATGACATTATGGTATGCGTCTCTTTGATGCCGAAAATGACTTATAAACAATATACGTAGACGATGTTAGATCTCGAATGAAATTATACCGAAAGCTAACATTTTGAAAATGTTAAATCACCAATATGGCGGCGAAAAATAGAAAATACCTCCAACGATGCCGATTGGAATGGAATGCCTCCAAGTATGTGTGAAAACTTCAAAATACCCAAGCAACATTCACATTTTATCGCCATTTTCAGTGCTTAACACAACAACTCTCAACGCAACCCACTTTTGCCACTTCAACAGGCACTCTGACAGCAGAGTTAGAAAAATGCACATCCACTTCAGTTCAGTCACTTCCATTTTAAATTGCGACACAACCTTAACCGTTAATTAAACGATAAAATGCTGTAAAATATGCTAAACTTTGTGTGCAAAAGGTTTCTAATTAAATTCCTTTAAAATATGTAAACACAAAATACCGTTCAATCACTGTAATGTCAACTTCTAGCGTGAACCTTTTAACTATACATTAGGAGCATGCAATTTGAGAAGCATCTATATGCCGTTCAGCTCAGAGACTTCAATTTGCTGAACTGACACCCATTTTCAGCACAGTATATTCTCCATTAAAATGTCCACTTTTATACAATGCCTCCCAGAATCCAGATCACTGTAATTATTTCCAATTACGTACATATCTGAATGTGTATGTATGTATTATGCGAGTAAGCCTTTGCTTTTTGTTAGGTTCGAGTCGTATCACAATTGATACGCCTGATTGCGTGATATGGTACACAGTGCATCACACAGCAAAATTGCTATACAAAATCGATTGCCACAGCAATTGATGCAACTTTGTTGCTGCTGCAGTAGCATGACACCAACACCACGCCACGCAAATGGCTAACGAATTAAGAAATGAGTTATGGTCATTTCGATGTCGCCCCTTTTTTGTCGGCGCTTGTTTAATTTATTTGTGTTTTCCTTTATGTTGTCGCCAGTGGCACCGCACAAGTGGGATGGGGCAGGGGCAGTGTTGGTACGGGTATTTTCTTTCCCTTTTTTATCCTTTTCTTTTAGTACCTATATTATGTAGATGTGTACTTGCAGACTATTTGTTCATTAATAATTTTGACCTGACGTGTTAATCAATTAGGACACCTGCGATAACATTTTAAGCTGAAATGGTAGAATTCCGCGATTACCGACCCGATGGCGACAAAATGTTTGGCGGTTAAATTTTTTTGTTGCCTTCTTTGGCTTTTATAAGAAAATGGTGTGGAGTAAACGGACACGAGTTGGAGGAAAGTATTTTATTTAATGACAATTGTATCAGTTAATGTTAATCTCGAATTGGTTAGTTTTTGCATGACTGCTGACAGTCAATGGCCGCGTTCCATTGACCGCTAGATGTCTAGCGGCATGTCAAACTTCATATAAAAAAAAAAACTGACATTTGAGCATTTGCGCTAGAGCTCTAGCACATTTTGTGAAATATCCTTTTCTGGGAAATTTTTCAATCTAGCGCAAAATGAACTGCTAGATTGAAAAAAATAATGAACTGTCAAAATAAAAGTGAAAGTGCAGAAGTCAAATATTTCCAATTTGGTGTAAAATGGGAATTCAAACTTCTATGTAATTAATATACATTGTATTTGTTTATTTAAATTGTAGTGTATTAATAAATATGCGGCATGATGGCACAAAATACATTTTTGACTCACATGAAGATAAAATAATACGGATTCAAATTGGTTCTAATGTCACTTTGCCGCTGGCGCTAGAGATCTAGCTACTTTAGTTCCTCCATCAGGGATATTATGTGCTAGATGTCTAACGGTCAATGGAACGTGGCCAATGTGTTGTAGGCTGAGACAATTGAACTACCAAATGGCATTCGAGTCATTTGCTATTGATAGCCTTAGGTGCGATTAAATAGAAATGATAAATATGAAAAAAAAGGTAAAGTACAAAATTTGCAGTTTAAATAAAAGAACAAATCCAATTTTTTCACAGTTAATTATGAGTGTGAAATTGTTCTGTAATATTATACTCAGTGTGGTTTCAGGCCATCAGTCGATCAAATTGCCACACTTCGGAAGAAAAAAAAAAAAAAAACTCAGGAAGTTCAAATCATACCCGCCATCTTTTTATCGATTTCAATGCCGCATATGACAGCATTTCTAGAGACGAGCAATATAGAGCATTGTCTATCTTTGGCATCTCAGTCAAACACATTCGCTAGTGCAGGATGAAGATATGCGGAGAATGCTCGTCTTCCAATCAAAAGTCGCGCTGTCATGTAAATTTCTCAACATCATATACTTAAAAGGATTGGGAAAAACTCACTAGTTAACATGCCGACGCAAAGTATGCTGGCCATTGGTAAGCGCTGCCAACAATAAGGAACACACAACATCGCCAAATTGGACAAAAAGTCACAAACGACAGCTTTTAACTTTGAGGTAGTAAGGGACTTTCTCTATACCTAGGCTTTTCTATGAATTTTAATAATAATATCGGAAATTATACGAAGGATAACTCTTGCCAATCGCCGTTTCTTTGCACTATTAGGGGTTTTTCTTTTCTGAATAGAGCTCGAGCATTTTGAGCGTGCTCAGATAATTCAATTTTTTTTTTATGAAACACACTTGAGCACATGACACGTAGCTGTCAATGGTTATTTATTAATTTGGTTTACCTTCTCTGCCCGAAAAAAAAGGCTCATCCGCCATTTCAACTACATATTTTGTTTATCCTGTTTTTTTTTCTGTCAAATGTGACTGTAAGTTCGTAATCAGCTTTTTACTCAGCTTGTTCAGTCATTTTATTCTGATCATTCTCTGAACGAAAAAAGAAACACAAATTCTGTGCTAAAAAAGAAACACGAACTATTTTTTTACAGTTGAGGCTCTGCTCTGAACTAAAAAAGAAAAACGCTTATTGAGTTTAGTGATCTACTCGTTATCAAATGTCAATGAATGCTAAAACACATTTATTAATAAAAGAATAACAAGTTAACAGATATGTTAGTGCTAAATCACATGCCGCACGGGGGCTTTTATTCATACAGAGTAGTTTTAACAAAAAAAAAAAAAACCCACAATTGCAAATTTACCCTAAAATCGTATCATAAAAGCTGACATTTAATATACACGATGGGCATATGCCTTATTTGGATTTATAAAACTGCCCGCAAACGTAATCAATCAAATCAGTATACGAACATGAAAGAGTGCGGTCGAACTATTGACAGATTAGATTACAAAACAAAAATCAATAGCAATTGCTATAAATATGTCTACAAAAAGAAAATCTAACAATGTCAATAGCCACCATTCGTGGTGCTTCTCTAATCAACTATCTACAATCACGACTTTGCAATCGGAATATGCAAAATCACGAAACTTTGAATTTTCGTGAACTACTTCTTCATCGGTGGTGTCAACTTTCTGGATTTTTTTCTTCATTTCTTTTATATACATTTGGTCCGTTATATTTGTCGAAATCGCAAAAAAAAAGAAAGAAAGAAAGGTTAAAGAACGTTTGCAAACAATAATCAAATCACGTTCATCGCAAACAGTAACAATTTTACTTTATCGTTACCATCGCTGTCACGATGATCAACTCTAAAAGCAAACACTTTTCTGTCTTTCTTTTCGTTGTTGTTTGAAAATTTCGTTGCCTTCTATTTATTTATGGACCTTTTCTTTTCTGATTGAAATTCAAATATTTTCACTTCATTTGTTGACCTCCGTATGCATGTTCGTCGTACCTAATAATAAATGTGATTCTATGACAAAAAATGTCAAGGAAACTACATTCAATATTTGACGGTATAAATGTCAAACACGTAGCTGTCATAATTTCAATCGAATCACACTTCGGATGTGGTTATCTGAATTTATTTGATTCCTAAAAAGGTAGATACAGTGACCCGATCCACTTGGGATAATTACAAGTCATTGATCAATATCCGCATAAATCGCGTAATTCATTTAATTGATTCCGCAAATTCTAGTGTTCATGCAAAAAATGATAACAAAAACATAATCGTACAAATAATAATAATAAAAAAAAACACAACCGCTACAGATAATGAAAAGCTATAAGCGGCAAATAATTAAATTAAGACCGTGTTCACATTACTCTATATACAGATGATACACACACACATATTCCTACATACTAGCCCGTTAAAAGTGCTTGTGAAAATAATTTATTTTTATGATTCAGAAAAAGAGAAATAAGCCACAGTTAAAAATGATGGCGTTCTCTAAAGCAAGGGGAATTGTGGTGTGGGACGAAAAAAACACAAGAAAAAAAACGGGAAAACAGCCAGAAGCCATGTTAATTGGCCCCTCTAATGGAATTATTCGGATCGCATTTGCATTTCAATTGAAAATGTAAACGAGCTGTTGTTGTACAATGGTAAATAAAATATTATGGTAAATTGTTGCAGTTTACTGCTATTTTGTTCAATGATTATTATTGGAAAAAAGGGTTTTGTTATGCATATGTGCGCGACTTGGTTGTTGGTTGGTAAATAATTGATAAATAGGCGTAATAATGGCTGTAAACTTTCTGTCAACTTTTCGAATAATGACTGTGCACACAAACTGTTGATGGGTGGTGAAAATTATGCATAATCAGTGAACCGAGTAGGTTGTTTAGGTTTTATTTAATTAAGCGAAAAGTTTACACATACAGAAGATGATTATTTAATGAGAGATTTTTTACAGCAAACATTATTGACGGAACAATTTATGGGACATTTACATACATCATGTAGGTAAATCCTTCCATGAGATCAGAGAGAGATCCGTGTTTTTTGCAATCAGTGATAGGAAAGGCGTAATGCCCAAAATACATTATGCTGAATATCTGAATGACGCGAGCAATGGTGCAACCAAGACACACGAACCAAACTTTTATTTCACGTAATTTTATAATAATGTCATACAAAATATACCTAAACGTCATTCTATTTCTTACAGCTATTTTGTTTTGTAAAATTTTGGTTGTTCAATGAATAAAGTCCGATATATTATTTTGCTGTTATCTGCTTTCCAATCGTAAAGTAAGCGCATTTGGACTAGGTTTAAACATTTCCTTTCCGAATTCTATTAATTTTTAATCCATTTCGTCAGTCAGCCATTTATTTGAAATAAACGTCGAAACAACAATGATGCCGAATACGTTAATATATTGTTATTTTTTGTTGTGGTTGTATTGTCTTTCGTAGTGGATTAGATATAGAGTTTGTCTCTCATTAAAACGTAGGTGTCTATGTATTCTATTTCCACTGCATGACAAATTCTGCACAAACATCGAACATTGAAAGAACAGCTGTTTTCTGTGACACTCTTGCATCCACAACGTACTCCATGTCAAAATTTAGCTAGTGTTTGGAGAGAATATTGGAGAGCAGTTAAAATTTAGTTTCTCTCGAGCTGCATACTTAGCTTTGCCTCTTAAAGCCAAGTATCCTGCTCGCGCTAAATTTTATCTCCGGCCATGGAAAAATGTCTACAAAGATAAAATTTAGCGAGGCAGTTTAGCAAAGCAGTAACCGAGCAACAGTCGGAAATTATTTTGTTTGTCGTCTGTCAACTTGTTGCAATTGAACCCGGTAGGTATATGAATATGTCAGAAGAAATTTCCAGAGCTGTTTCGAGCCAGGAGGTGAACTGCTGGTTACTCGTTATTTTGATAGTTTTCTCTTTTTCTGTAATTCTTTATGAGAATGTGTTGTGTATAGACTTTGTGCGATTGCGATCGAGTTATATCAATAAATTGCGTTCGATTTTAACCGCTTACGCGGTTAGACCTATTGCTTTATAAATTTGCAGATATGTATAACATAAAGTCACTTAATAACGGGTGGCCATCTAGATATTTGATTACTTCGACAATTATTGGTTGCAATTTTGATAAAATTTCAGAGTAAATTGGAAATTTAGGACTTTTAGTAATTTTATAATAATGTATTTATCTATTCTATTTTTATGCTTTTTATATAGTACAGAAACTGCACGCACACAAATTTCACTGCGAAAATGTCATGTCAATTTGACAAAATTTTACCACTTTTGACAGTTCCAATTTAAAGACACGACAAGAACAACATTATTTTCCCGTTTTACACAAAATGTTATTAATAGACTGTGTAACAGTATACTATCAGAATGTTTAACTATTTTGTCGTCATGTATAAAACAGTTATAAGTGGCATAAACAAATCTGTAACTACCGGCGAGATAATTAGTTTGTCTCCATTATCTCCAAGCGATAACGAGCAACCGACGCACGTTCGTGTTTTTACTATATCTGCGCAAGCAAAACCCCATTAAACTTATTCAATTTTCATCCATTTAGCTGTTTTTGTATTTGCTCATGAGACAACGTACTTTTCGAGCCGACACAACAGCAATTACATTTCCCACAATACAATAGTAATCGCCTGAACTAAAGTAGCACTGTTCGTTTGAGTATCTGTTTCTGGGCTGCGTGCAACTATAATACAAATTAAAAATCTCTCATTAGTAATTTCCATAATCGGATAATGGCACATGCATGACCTGTGCAATCACTACTTTAAAACAAAGGCAATAATACAATTCTAGATCCCATTAACAATAATGTTAATGATATTCAAATTGATGGAAATTATTTTATGACGATAGTTATTTTTACTTTTAAAAGTATAAACTTTATTCGTTTTTAATAATTCATGCAAATTGACAAACATTTCCCGTCCTCCTCCTTGCATTGTCAAAGTGATAAAAAAAATTGTTAAACAAAGCAAAACAAAATAATGTAATAAAACTACTGTGCTGTGCGTCGCTTGAGCATGTCATTGCCGTGTGTATAGTTATTTTGAGGTCGTGCACACAATTTCCATTTCATTGCATCTGAATGCGCATCGAGGTACTCGAGAGCGCCATGTACCAGGGGATAGCCGCCACCGGGATTGATGATAATGATGATTCGAAATGAGCCTAAACAAAGAAAAAAATATGTACACGAAACGAATTGAAACCCTCGTAAGAATAAGAAGCCATCTTCGTATAGTGTCAGTTGGTCTGTCCCGTTGTTGTGAAAATTTACAGCAACTATTGGGTTGTGGGACTCGCTAGACTCTGGGGGATACTCCAATATACAGCGTGTATAATGTGCTTATGTATGTACTCGCATTCGTTTCACATGTTTTAAAAGTTGTACTCTACTACTAACTATGGCATCTCGTACCTGTAGCCTCCTCTATGCACTGTCCATTCTACAAAGTACCTACAGCTACAAACGGCTATGAGAATTCGCATAAAAATAACTCAAGAGTGCTGCTGCACGAAAGGCAGCGAAATAATTGCGTAAACATTTTTGCAGCTCTTTTTTTGTACATACATAGGTATAACTTTGCCATTTTGTTTGGCTGATTCCGACGACTGTGTCGAGCACGGCCGGCGTACAGCAGAACAGGAACCACACAAAACTGAACGAGACGAGGGAGTCCTTCTACGGGCCAGTGATGTGTATTGCTAGCAGTCCTTTTGGCAGAGACTATATATGCAGCCATTTATTCAGTGTCGGTGTCGAGGAGGATCGTCAGATATTAAAAATGTTTTTTTTTTTTTTCATCTTTTTCGATTTTTTATTTTTTTTTAACATCTCTGCATACAATTTTATCACTAGTGGAGGGCTGTGTTCGGTTGTTATATGCCCGCGTAATGGGATGCAGTTAAGAGTTCTGTTCGACTTGTTTTATTTTTTTAGTTGATTCTTCTGGTTTTGAGGTTTTTGTAAATGGACATGCCATTTTCAATTTCGATTCGAATTACTTAAGTGAAGATGAATGGGCTCTTTTTGTCTGCTCTGATATAGGAACCGAGTTGGTAGTTCTTTTGAATTGGTTATGGTAATACGAGTAGAATGTTGTGGTTCGGGGAGTAAAATGGATTTTCTCTTGTTGGCTGTCACATTAGTAGAACTTAACTAAATTTATGGATTGCAGAGTTTTCGATAGTTTGTTATTGATTAATTTACCTGAAATGAATACAGTGGTGGGTGTAGTCTTATAATCTGTGACTAAGAAAGGTCTGTTGTGTAGCGACGTTGTAACGAACTCACCTGGAAAGAAAAAAAAAACAATCAAATTAATTATTGGGATGCGATTTATTATGTAGAATGAAGCGTCAAATTCAACACAATTCTATTTGAAAAGGCGTAAGCATTTTGACATATATATAACGCTGTTGTAACCTCCACCAAATGTCGTGTTTCAAATATGTTAATTAATTATTTTTATGAAATTGCGATCGCAAAGCATATTCTCATTCGCTGATGTCTGATTATCATGTCCCTTAGCAATTTGACAAAAATATTTATAAATATGTACATGTACACTTCTTTTAAAATATGCATAGCGATTCCATTTTAGATTTAAATGTATTCAAATTAAATCATGACAATTGCCTGTTTTGTCACATTTACTGGCAATATAAAGTTTTAATGCCCATAAAAATCGTAAATCTACAAGCACATACCTATCTTCGGTGCATCTTCCTTGACATTTCAAGAAATTCAATTAAATTTAAATGACATCGCTATATAGATAGTATTATACTAATAAAATTCCAAGTTGTATGCACAGCACATTACTCATTCATTACGCTTATTAGCTTAATGCTACTACATATAAGAAAATGGAAATAAAGAAACCTCTCACTTAAGCTATAATATACGCTGAATGATAAGTTCTATATCCGCCTTAAGTTTCCGTAAGGAATGTCACTTTTAATTAAAGGAGCTCAGACACCACAGCGGTATGAGGTATACGTATTCGTTACGTATGTATAGCGATACGGGTACGGGGAGAGCGCTTAGATTAAGATTAAGCGGAAACGGTATATTGATTGTCCACTACTAGGTACCGCTCTGTTGTGTGAGCTCCTTGAAGTTAAACCCAAACTTTCCATGAGAACTTCTTTCTTATTCTGCCATTTGTCACTCTGAAATGACGGTAGTTTTTTTTTTATTACCTATCGCTTAACTACCTGCTATCTGTCAAAAGTTGATACTGATTGACTTATGAACACACCGAAAATAATCCGATTGATTAGACCATCGATGTGAAATATATATTTTCAATTGTCCTGTACAAATTAGTGTTCAGCTAATTTAATGCCGCTGTCAGTGTTGACACCGTTTTTGTCATTTAGCAGTGTTTTGCTTCGTTTGAATGACGTTTGTTTAAAAGATTAAACTTTGCTTCTGAAATTTGTTAATTTATATTAAAACGGGAACAAAAAAAAATTCAATTGACCGTATGTCAAATTAAAGTTAATGTACAGTAAGTACAAGCTTATTCATATGTAAGGCATCTGTCATCTTTAGACATGCGCTAACTAAGCTAATTTTCATTTCTTTTCGCTTACCCCTTTCCTGGGTCGATTTTTTTGTTCTTGTTTTGTGTGCTTAGATGGGGGCGGCCTGTATGTATTTGCAACGGATCATTACACAATATCAATGTGGTTGACGAAAACAATAGAAATACAAGAATTTGCGACTTCATAGAAACCATGGTGTGAATGAAGCGATTAATTACATCTCAATCTCATTTCTTCTCTGTGTTTGGCAGTGCTAATGTGCGCCATTAAAGTGTTGCTGACTTTTCGTTTCTCTTTACACTTTTAGTGTCAACCACAATAATTGTATGACTGTATAAGTATATATGGCGGCTTCTCGTAATTGAATTTGATTTGTTTCGTTTTGGTTTATGATTTGCGTGGTGCGCGCGATAAGTTTTGTATTTGCCGCCTGACAAACTATCGGTTGTTGTAATTTAATATTATTACCTATATGAGCTTCCAGCGTTACGAATGCATTATATAGGTATGTATGTTACTTTAGATTTAGATTAAGTTTTATGTAGTTATGGTAGTTAATTTTCATTTTTATGACAGCTGTTACGAGCAAATGAGTAGACAGTAGAGTATCGACTTTTACGTGTTACTAAATTCTGGTCTCAGCGGGAGTCTTCTGACCAAATTATATGTGCAGGCAATTCGTTGCAGAACAAGTAGAACACACTGACCTCAGTACATCAAATGACATGTGTTTTGAAGCAAGCACTGTCAATAGCGCAGTGACTTAAATTAAATGGATTTAGCAGCATATTTAAGAAATTCAGCGGTGAACAAAAAATATAAACAAAAAATACGGGAATTTTTTGGTATTTATTTTTCAATCTCGCATTGTTCCCTTCATTAACTACAACCGCTGCGAAGTGTGTTATGAATTTCATGCTTTTGGGAGTATTCATGCTATTTCGAGCTTCCATGCGAGGTTATTCTTTCAAATTTAAGTAACTTGGCAGCACTGTTGGATATTCTTATGCCCAAAATACATGTGCTGAATTTCGGGATACACTCACGAGCGCAGGACAGCAAGCAAGACTCATGAACAGAGCTTTTGTTTGTCGTAATTCCAGTGAGTTCTGTCATTCAATACCTAAACGCCATTTTTTTATTAACAGCTATGGTGTTTTGTGAAATTTTGATTGGAATATAACATGTTTCTATATTAATTTTTCCTCGATTTAATCAGTCAACTGGTATTATTTGTAAGCACAATATTTGAAATAAACATCAAAACGTAATGATGCCAAATACTTTAAAATTTATTTTTTATTTTTTTGTATTGTGGTGGCATTGCCTTTTGCAGTGAATTTAGAAATAGAAAAGAATTGCAGTACTGCGATGCATGCTGAATTAACATATGATCGGATGAACAATTCCGCAGATGTATTCTGGGCATTAAGAATCTCTACAATCTCTACAAAAGAATGTACTAAACCAATGGTAGCTGCTAACCCCACTTTATTGTGAATAACATTTGCAGCGTTATCGCATACAAGTGCTACCAAATCTCTAATTATTAGTATCTTCGCGGAAATGTCAAAATTGACAGAAACTTTTCGTTAGACGTCAGTTTCCAGACAAAATGTTGTGTATCTACTGCTACTCGTAACTATGATTTGTAGGAACATTACTCCCAAATTAAAAAAAAAAAGCACAATCCAGACATTATAGAGAAACGCAGCCAGAACTGAAAGCATTGTTTTTTTTTTTGTATGAAAACCTCCATTTAAATTCATATGAGTTTATAATTACATTCCTACTTATATCTTCTATTAACATAACAAAATCTCTAAGCTAAATACACAATTAAAATCATTTAATAAACAAACGAAAGCGTCCCCCCTTTTCCTGTCTCACAGTACCTATACAAGCTATTTAATTTACTTAATTCGTCGGCACGCTAAAACTCAATCAGCAAATAAATATTTATCACCTCAGCTAGTTAATCACCCATCGTAAGCATTTACTACTTTAGTACTACACTGTGTGCGCGCGAGCGCGTTCGAATGTGTACTCGTTTTCGCAGTGAAATATACCCAGAGTAAGACTTCAGTGCCAATTATTAAGATTTATTAGGCTCGCCTACTTGTCTCAAATATGGTAGCAATTAAACCAGATGAAAATAAAGCAATAAATATTCCTTCCTCTATAAATATACATGTGTATTGTGTAGTGTATACCTATGTACCTTATCCAGACACTAAGTAAACGTAAATATGTGCGCATTCATGACACAAAGAGGAGAGAAATGTCAGAAAAAAAAATTCCATTTCATTGAATTCGAAATAAATTCATTTATATAGAGACTTCTTCTATATTTATTACACGTCTGAGTTTATTAGCAAGTTTATGGCATTTTTTGTAAACTAATAAAACGATATAACCCCACAAAAAGCCTATTTGCATTTGAGTGCTGCCAAGTTACATTTTTTTTCCATTTTTTTCAATCCATACAAAATAATTCCAATGTATAACAACGGTATGAGCATAATTTAATTGCTTGTTTATGGCAACACACACAAATTATAGATTCCAATTTCGGACTCAATTCAAAGCCATTGATTCATCATCATCACATTGGCCATAAACAATCTATAAATTTTGATATAATCGAATCGAATCATGTAATCGCATTGAAAAGAAAAACAAGAAAACCTCCCTCCGCTCCGCTGGATAGTGTCAGGCATTATAAGGCACTCGATGTGTGTAGTTTGGCTATCAAAAAAAAATAATACAACTTGCATGGTACATGGAACTACTGCTTTGGCTGCTGTTGCCTGTTCCCTGTTGGTGCTGATGAAGCAGCATGCTTTATAGAGACACATGGTATACGGTCAATGGTGTACTGTGTACCATGTAGCGCGTTGTATATTTTATCGTTTAGTTCCAGATACTTTCATGCTCTCCATTTTTAGTGTCGAACTAACACGTATACGTACATGCTGTGAATTACTGCCAAACGGTGTATACGCTGGTATATCTGCAGTCGCTTTTGGCTATCATCACCATCTTGTGAAGCATTTTTATGGCATTGGAATGGAATCGACATGGGGCAGTGTTGATGATGACTGCGCTTTGGGACTTGGATCAGACGAAGGAGAATCGCGCTTTTTTTTGCTTTACTGCAAGCTGCACATGGCGGTTCAACATTCAATCAGAAGAGTTCTTTTTTGTACAGAGATATTGACATTCGTTTCAGCAGGCAATGGAAGAACAGTGTAGATAACAAGAGTGAGAATGATTTGTATCAAGTTGGAACTTATCTTTCACTAGGATTTGACAAGCAAACGCAGCTAATACACACAAACCAAAACGTCAGATTATCGGTAACATCTTGTTTTTTGTTTCTTCTGTTAATAAGGTGTGTTTGTTTGTAAAACCAGCAACTCCACGATATATTTTATAAAATTGCAAAAATGTTTTTCAAGCTGGCAACTCTAATTTGTCTTGATACCTATTTTATTAAAAAAAAATTTATAAAATGTACGGACAAGTTAGATTTATGTCAGGTAATTATGTATGTCAATCAGCAACATCCACAATCCAATATAGTGAATACTAATCAAATGCTAATTCGAATTGACTAATTACATCTGTCAGGAGACGATAAGATTGTGCACATGTATACGAAGATAACATTGACATTGATTATGGGAATCAAAGAAAGCTGTCAGCGAGACCTTCTAGTCGCTAAAAAAAAACAAGCACGACTTGTAACACGTTCACGGGAAAAAATTAACTTATTTTTTATTTTTTGACAGATGTCGCTTTGATCTGACAGAGATTGTAGAAACTGTACAAGAATTTGTTAATTTGTTCGATTATATAAAGAAATTTATTGTGTAAGTGTAAGTTGATTGAAAAGAAATTTGTGACAGACATCAAGTTAGGTGAATTTAGGTGAATGCTTCCATTTTATGTCGTGCGTTATATGGGATGGAGCTCGATGGAGCGGATTGTGGTACAGTAAAGTAAGTCAGTTAAGCTTACAATAAGCAATTGAAGTTAAGCCTAATAAATCAACTGGATGGCTAACTGGAGAGGCGTGTTGGTTGAGGCCAAGGTCCACCCCGAAATATGACGGCATCTAAGTAATGCCGTTTTCGGTTGGTCGTCTAGAACCGTCCGGAAGAACTCTCCGCGATTCTGAATTCAACTATAGAAGCAAATTTCTTTTCTTTTCAGGAGAAGAACTGTCAGTTGAGTGCCAATCGAACTCTTGCAAAAGCACATTCGTCACTTAGTAGGTACTGATTTCACAGATGCGGTAATCCGGCCTCAGTTGTCAGTTTATGATGACAAAGCTACGACGACTAAAGCTTTGCTATTTAAATATTTTCAGATTGGAAAGAAATTCAGGAACTAAAATTTGTCTGCACTTTATGCTGTCATTCGCACACGTACACCCTTCTTTATTCTTGTGAAGTGAGTTGCACTTCGATATTGTACATTTTCTCATACTGTCGGCCAACAGATGGCGGTATAAGGAAACACAATTGTCTAGGGATACAAGACACAATACATCGTTTACCTTATACCATGAAGCATAGGTAATTCGAGGAAATAGTCAAAGTTTTATCCATTAGTTAGTTATTGTGTCATTTTGGTAAAAAAAAAAGTTTCCAACTCTTAAGAGTTGCCTCTACTTGTTCCATCCACTGTACATTTCTCACATCAATTACAGCCAGCTTCAATCCCAAAACAGAAACCAAGAGATGGTCACTGACGATGGCTAGTGATTAATTGCCTCTCGGTTGTCGGTTCCTAATAATATTCCTTATAAGTAGTACCTTTGCTGTATCGTCAACGTTGTATGTACGTACAGCCTTTCTTGGCCGGACTAGGTTCGTCAAGTCGCTCTCATCGCACCGATCGATGTGATGCTGGTGTGATGGTTCACTGAGGTGAATCGAACATTGCCTCAACATCAGCTGCTGGGTATTTGTTGCCATTGTTGGAGTTGCTGCAAGCAGTATGCAGTACCCTGCCTGACTGTTATTGATAATGCTGCACAGTATACCTACTCATTGTAGCAGTTGGGTTGTGCTTGTGCGCTGCTTTAAAGGTGGTTTCAGTTCAATGAAGATAATACCCACTTGGGCAACATAGTGGAAAACGTATCCACCGCCGCCTTTCTTTCTTGTTTTCTGTTTAAAGAAGAAGGCCCCTGCCCTGCTCTTGCACATGCTTCCAAAAGAAAACACTTCAATTGATTTTTGTCTAATGCTATCGAGTCATGGGTTCGTCCGTATTGAGTATTCGACAATCAATTGAATATATATACGTATCTCTGGAGCGCAATATGGCATCAAATCCTCTTGATGTTTCCTCCTTCGCCATTGTAGAATGGAGGTACTTTATATCTATGAAATCACGTATTTATTTGTGTTGCTTTTTTTGTACTTTTATTTGAGCGCATTAAAAATAATATCAAGCAGGATTATTACGGTGCTACGAATAAAGCAAGACGAACAGAAAGGAAGAACAATTCACAAATGGAAAATCAATTTTAATTAAACTGATACCGACGAAGGAGGAGACTTGGGTACTGGTTGTATACATTTGCGGCTGCTGTGTTCTTTGTGCCATACTCACAACTACGTTGGGTTGTTTCTTCTCCAAGTGGATTTTCGATTAGTTCTTTGGAATTACGAATACGGATGGTGGGGGGGGGGGATAAGATATGGAAAAGACTATAATCAGCCGAAGGACTTGATATAGACAATCTATAGAGAGAAAAGCTTCTCTAGCTATATGGAATTGGAATTCATTTCACATTGTGTTTTGCTTTTGGATATGATTTCGAAATTGAATATCGAAACGGAGAGTCAGAGTAGGATGTAAGCGATTGTTGTCTAACAAGTTGGAATGGGAGATTATCAATAAGAGATTGATATAAGATATCAATCAATAAGAGAGTCATTTGTGTTTGCAGGATTATTTTTTTTACAAAACTGTTGTTGATGACGATAAAGTGTGGCTTAAAGTAATAGTGGATGATTCCAATAAATTAAGTTGGAAGTAAAGAGTAATTCTTTTGCTGTTTGATTTTTCAGCCTGATTTTATGACAGTTCATGTGTGGTTCATCACACGCGTCAAAGTAAAGAAATGCTCAGTTAGCATTGCCATTTTACCATGGATAGACTTACGCCCATTTCATTTCACGTTTTGGACTTGTGTATTGGCCACCTAGATAGTGCAATTTGACGACGCTGGGCTATTTTTTGTGGGGATATGTGAAGTCTCATCGTCTATACGGAAAGGCCAGTAACTATTGGCGCCTTGGAAGACAACATGAATCGGCGAGATACCAGTCGACATGTTGGAAAAAGTATGCCAAAATTGGACATTCCGGATGGACCACTTGAAGCGTAGTCGCGGTCAACATTTACACGAAATAATATTCAAAAAGTAAATGGCAATGATGATTTATCGACCCTAATAAATTTAGTGGTGTAGTTTTACGTCGTTTTCAGTAAAGTTTGGCGTCCTTTGGCGATCACAATCCATTTGAAATTCATATAAATTATTAAATTATCCTGACGAAGACAAGTTTTTTAAGTCCTGCTAATTTTTTTGTACAATTTGACGTGAGTATTTTGAAATACTCTGTGAAACTGTGAAACGCAAAATATACTTGAGTGACACTTAGGTCGACTCTACTCAAACTTAAACTATACTTAAGTGCACACTCGTGTAGGTATTACTCATCTTCTCTGTGAATGTCAAGCTATTGCTCGGTACAAGAAGGTACTTGGAAGGTACTTCTTCGACAATTTGGAGAAGGTTGGCTTCACAAACAGAATTGAAACAATTATCAGGCTTTGTAGGGCAATTATGTAATTGCTTGGGCGAATTGGTTTAGGTTTTGACCGTAAAGAAGGGATGGTGATGGGCCCAATATGGTTAGTCGACTGTGATAAACTCACACACTATACAACCTAGGGGTGGAAGGAAACCAAGGAACATACGACTATTATTAGGACTAGGAGACCCACTTTTCGGAGTTTGTCTATCATATTTAAAGGACGGTTTAGGTACGAGTGCTGCCAAATTGTCATTACAAATGATCAATTTATTTGGCCTCAAGGGCGAATAAAAAAACCTAAGTGCACACTATAAAACTGGGCATGATCTAATACATCTCTTTCCCAGTGATGCCAAATTAAGCAATTCTGCCTTGCTATTTAGCGAACTTAGAAATAGAGATAATGTGAAATATTTTAATGTTATTGAGCAGTTAATTTTGCACATCACGGCTTGTCGCGTGGACTCGAAACTGTATACGTGGTTCATTGCGAATAATTACACAAACGCTGACTGTTTCAATACGAAGACGTTATAGGTACCTACTACCTACATTTTGATAGAAAAGCTTATGACAAATGGACAGTCTGTTTGAAGTATCAATATTCGCAATTGGGAGTGGCTCATTGGTTAGTGTGCTGGACTGCTGAGTGAGGGGTCTCAGAGGATAAATGCCACGTCTGACTACCCTGGAATTCTCAATTCAGTCGTTTAAACTCGGCATAAAATTGTAAATCCTTCAATTTGGTCCACAAAAATATAAACAAATTTTGTATGCATAGACTAAGAGTGAAATGTATTTCTTTTTTTTTTTTTTTTTGTCCAAAAATGTCACAGAAATGTACTGCGATGTTTTAAAAACAAAAGACCCTACTTTCATCGTTTGTCATCGATAAATCTGAATTTAATTTATAATGTAAATAAAAAAGTGACATTTTTTCGAAAGATATCGAAAATAAATTCCTACTGAGCCTAGCACCCAGTACCATAGATTAGATATACAGTTACTTACAAATTTACAATAACAATCAACTTCCAGATTTGTCTTGTTCTATAAACTAACCTGCAAAGAAAAAAGAAAACGAATTAGTATTAATTAAGAAAACAAGAACGTTACAATTGAAATACATAATTCCTATTGATACTAATACCATATTTATTTCTCATGATCAAATCATTTAGACAAGAATTATGACAATAACCTCTTTACTCGTATATGCCAATAATATATGACAACACCTCTCTTATCGCGCAAATGCCAATAATGATTAATGAATTATTCATATACCTAATAAACTTTTACAACTGACATAAAAATATTGCCTTGGGAATTCTCCGTGTTGCCAGCCGCACCGCAATAGATCATGTCTTTGCAAAAAAAAAAAAAAACAACAACAACAATAGAACATGAGTCCAACTCATGCAGAGATATCGACAAAACTCGCTCTCGATAACAAATCAAATTCAATTAAGACAGAATTGATTTTAATTGGAAGCGCGAGCATGTATATCTATACCCAAACGTCAGTTGCCAACAAAATCTACCCTTTCTGTCATGATCTATTTGATTTTTTCCAAGAACTCAATCGAAAATTAGGGTTTTCATTGAATTCGTAAAAATTAGAACTGACAGTTGTGCTTCTTTCCAAAGGCTGCTCTATTTACCTGCTTGAATGCGTCCATTAAAATTGAGGATTCACTAAAGAGCGCCGCAGCGGTGTTACCATATTATCACGATTTGAAAATTGAAATTCAATTCCACAGCGACCTGCACAGTAGCAGGTACAAAACGCGTAACTACACTGGTTACACATACACCGTGCCATGTGCCCGCACTCTGTAAATTTATCTATGATTAAAGTTTTATAATAACTTTGTTAGTTGACGCTTGACGGTGTGTTATAGAGAGTTGGCTGCGTTGCGCCTGCACGCCATGTGTTGTGTTTTGTGTATACACTGTACAGTCGGGTATGCAGTGTATTAGCGACTATTAAGTGAAGTCGTGTCTTTTTTTTTACCCATGTTGTCTCTGGTGTTTTTTTTTAAAGTAATTTACGATATGGATAATTGCCGGCGGCAATAAAATAGCCTGAGGTAGTAATTTAATACGCCTTTCGAGTCAATGGTTTTCGACAATCATGATTGAGATTATAAGTGAGTGGATAAGAGATGTGGTGTATGTGTGTGTGTATAATATGGGCGCACTCGAGTAGCTGAGAGTGTTGATAGACTGATGACTTTGGAAATTGATTTTTATGTTTTCGCTGACGAAAATAGACATTTGTATTTGTACATTTAGGATTGGTATGAGTAAAGTTGGAAATAAAAAGGTTTACTTCATTTTTGTTACAAAAAATGTATAGTTGACATTTTAGGGGCATTAGGCGGAGCCGAGGTAGATAAAGTCCCTAACCACCTCAAAGTTATAGCTGTCTATCGTGACGTTCTGTTCCCTTCTTGTTGACAGTATGTACTTTATTTTGCCCTCATTCACTACTAAGCCCATTTTTGCAAATACTTGAAAACGCATCTGTAACAGCTCGCTGCGTTCTTAGGAAGCAACGAGCGTTCTTCATCGTCATTCTGCACAATCTGACAAATTTGGCAGGGATGCCAAAACTAAACATGGGTCTGTATAGCTCGTATCTAAAAATGCTTTCATATGCGGCCTTAAAATCGATAAAAGGTGGTAAGTATCGATTTGCACTTCTTGGGTTTTCTTCAGGATCTGCTTAAAAAGCTTGGCCGATAAACCGTCCGGTCCTGCAGCTTTATTGGACTTCAGCTTGGATATTATTATGCTTACCTCATTTTGGTGGTCATGTGGACGGAAGTCTTCGCTTTCATCGTTTAGGGTAAATAATTCTGCCTGACAGCGGAGTTTATATCGTCTTCGCCGTTTAAAAGTCTGCAGAAATGGTTTTTCCATGTCCTTAGCACCGACAATGGAGTCACAATGCAAGATTTCCTTGTTTGTCTCTACAAACCTCTGTTCGGGTCTTGTTGCCGTGACACATTCTTTTTACCTTTTAGTAAAACTTCCGAACATTTGATACACTCAGTGAAGTTTTAATACGTCAAACTTTTTTCAGTAACCCGAAACAATTTCCAGCATTTTATTTAGAATAAAACTATATTTGTGGCAATTAAATTAACTTTATAAAAACTGTTTGACAATTGAGCGCGTTTTATTGATGACTTGCGGCACATCAAACTTCATCTGTGCTGGAGTTCAGGGATTTTTTGCAAAAGTGAAATTAAAAGTTTGAGAGCTCTAGTGAAGTGACATTTCTCAACTGCTTATTTCCTGATGCTGATAGATTGATAAAAGAGCGAAAATACAACTGAACTGTCAAAGCAAGTCTATGAAAAGTAAACAAACAGAAATGCGTGCTAAATTCATTGATAAATTTCGAAATAAAGTTAAACAAAAAGTAGGTACTAGAGCTGTAGTGAATTTACGTAAGTGACATTTTTCAATGTAGAATTCAGTATAAGATTGAGAAAAATCGTCTTCATTATTATATTATTCTGTGGAAACAAATCTGCTGATGCTGCAACCACTTTCTATCTCATCCACAAGCATCCACATATAAATTCATAAATATACCCCATCAAATTCATTCCGGTTGGTAAATACTTGTAAAATCCCCACAGACAATAAATTAATAACAAAAAAAAATGGCGCCCAACGTGAGACCACTTTAGTTTTAATTTCCCTAAAAGTGCATTCGTTCAGGACGTTAAAACTCATAACAAAATAATTAATGTAAACATCTTCCACCTCCTCCTGTCAAGAGCAAACACAAAAAAAAAAATCGCATTCATCTCCCCACCTCCCTCAGACTCGACGATGTTTATCTTCAATCCTCATAATCCAAATGAACGCTTGGTGCATCTGACGAGAAAAAAAAATAAAATGTACAGAAATCCGAGAAGAAAAGCCGCAACGAATACCAGCCCATACATAATTGCATGACGCGACACCTTCCTCTTTACGGAAAGATCCAAAGGAGCCATTCCAGCCCAACTTCGTGTTAAGCATCAATCCAAATACCAACCTCCAAGAGTGAAGTGAAGTGGAGAGAAAAATACTGGCTGCTTCTGGCACTGCCTGTCCGATCTGCATAATTAATGAATAGCAGAGTCCACTGTATCTTCATCAATGCCCGTAAACTACTATACGAGTCGAGCAGAGGACCGAGATGCAAAGAAGGACAAAGCGAATGACTTCCACTTAAGCTATATGGCATGGCAGCGCACAGTGTACTCGTGTATACTGTATACACCACCAACAACTTTTCGAACAAAGTTGAGTCTTGTTGGGGATATTACTTCGCTCAAGTTGGACTTTTCTACTTAAATATTATAGCACTAGTGGTGGTGTGTCGGTCGGTCCTCTTGGAGGCTGCTGCTGCTACTTGTGCTGCGGCCAAGGTAATGGTGGCACAGCAATGGTGATGGTTGAAAAGACATTAAAACTTGTACTTTGCCGTTTGGAATGTCTGCCAGAGAGTACACGAAGGCAGCCAGGCCAGGCACTCGCACTTGATGTATTTCTCCTTCGTAATGTCGAAATGGAAGCACAAGAGCGAGAGGTGAGATGTCTTTGTCCCTTTTATTCGCACAATGGAATCCTTTTCAGCTCCCTTCTACTAGTTTGTTCATTCGTTTAAATTGACTCACATGTGTGTAGCTAGACGCATGTCGGATATAATGGATACAATATGGAGTAGGTACTACTGCAATCCTCTATACAGATGCTCCATAAGTATACCCAAGAGCGAGTGTGTCACTGTTTAGAATTTATTTACAATAAAATTCTCGTGAGGAATCAAAAGAGGACGACCATTGAAATTTGCCGTAGACATACATAGTACGTTGGGATTGCGATTGCGACTGCTCCTGTTTCCATTTCAACTCGCTTAATAACCGGAAACTTAATCAAAGGAAACATCAAAGCCAAAACCACACTGAAAATGTTTAGGTGCTGAGGGCTTCAAGATTGCTCGAATGGGATGCAACTACTACTTTCATGTTGTGGTTTTCTTTGGCCAGGCAAGGAGTTTATTGTATATAGCTACAGCAAATCTATCTCTCAGGCCGTAGATGGATTCCAGTTCCCAGGGGAATGGTGTATAGTAGGTTCGTCTATGCTATGTCCTTCGTGTTTAATTTCCAAGTCAAGAGCATTCGCTGAGTTTATTATTTATTTCTTCTTCTTCTTCTTGTTTTGCCTCTTCTCGCCCGTTCGTACGGATGGGAATTATGAAGTTAAGTGAATCAACTTGAGAGTTGAAACATTTTTTAGCCGAAGTAGATTTGGTTTCAAGTTTTGCAATGAAAGTATGCGGCAGAGGTTGCGCTGCCGTTGGTGGTTATTTTTTTGAGAGCACTGCTTGGAGGTTCTTTGTGGTTATGGGTTTTGTTGTTATATTCTTTAATGACCGTTAATGAGGCACTAGTCAATTTTGACGTTATTATTATTAGTTGCAATGATTTTGCTGTTCTCGTTGAGTTTTTTAGCCGGGCGCCATTTTCGGAGAATAGTCAATTGAATGTCATGTTTGCTTGAGGCGATTTTTTTTTCTTTCTACTAATGAGCTCTGTAAGTGAATTGCTTTAATTTTGAGTTTTCGTAGCAGTGAATTTATAAAGAAAGATGTAGAACCTACTAGGTGGCATAGAAAAAGAAAACAGCTATCATAACAGTGCTGACAGCATGTCAGTACACAATGCAGAACTATTAAACTTTTAGAAAGTTATGTGCCCAGCCCAGTAAATTCTGTGATGAATGAGGTTAGAAACGAACTTACTTCTCTTGGACAAGTAAAATGAAAACCGGGCGCCTAGTTCGCTCTATTCTTCTGGAGATCTATTATGAAATTTATTCAACACCCGAAAGCTTAATTTTGCTTATTCAAATATCCGCCAAGAGAGCATAATCGCTAAAGACGATTTTGTTCGACTGCATTTGACACCGTGGTTACGGCATAATGACCATTTTTGTAAAAACCAAATTTAACAATTTTAACACGAATTGTTCGGTGATTAAACGATCCATAAAATGGCAAACTTTTATCTAAACAAATCACAAATTGGAAGACATTCAAGTTTGACAGCTGTCAACATTACAAAACTTTATTTTCCAAACAACGAAGTGAATAACCCATTAGCATATTTGGATTTCCAACTATCTCCGACACATATTTTGTGAATCTGAATTCATTTAGATTTCTTCATAATTGTGACAGAGTAAATTTTAGGAATAAAGCCGGCTATAAACTTTACCAGCAACCTATTAATAAATAGAGCTATTCTACAGAATATATATGTGTCTTGACATCAAAATGCACCAAAATATGTGCTAAATTTTAATTGTAAATACAGCCGTTTAATTTTTTAATACAAAATTGTGACGTACACAAAATTTCAATTTTTTTGTGGAATTTTCTCGTCTGTCAATATCTATGACAGCAGCATTACAACTAATAGAAAACACCCGGAAAAGCACAATGAATGTTTTAGAATGGTCTTTCACATTAGCATCTGATGGGCCCTTTATGAGAAACAAAGTCTGAGCAGGCGGGTTACATTTTTTTTATTTTTAAGCTGTGCCAATTGTTGACTTACTTATAGTTCAAGGCACATTCAATTCGATTGTATTGAAGAATTCAATTCTCACGAAATAATAGGTGTGTTTTTTTGGCTATTCTATATAGCTTTACAAAAAGAAAACGATTATCGGGGATTAGCTCTTTCTTCATTAAAGCTTGGCATCACTCCTATAACAGAAATTCGAAAAATGTCACTCACAAAAACAAAACATTAGAAAAATTAAAAAATTCTGAAAAATCACAAGAAAAACAAATCCACAAACACTATATACGCGATTCAAACAAATTTATGAACATAGAAAAATAAAAATTTCATAATTCATAGGCATATTTTTGCCAAATCCTTTGATTAATTTAATTTTTAATGAATTCTTAGATGTCATATGTCATTTATGACAGAATCGATAGCATTTTTCGATAACATTTAAACAAAGCAATGATAGTTTGGTGTCACAGTTTTTATCGAGGCTAAGGAATAAATATATACAATTTAATGCTTAGGCAATGCACCACTAGTTCTTTTCTTCTTTTTTGAAAAGGACTTGTTTTCGTGTTTCTTCAAACAAATCATGTGTTGAAAATGGAATCTTAGCTGCAATCATTTTGACAAATGACAGGTATAGCACTCCATTTTCGCTACTTCTCCCTTGATTGCCCAACTCTACTTTCTAAAGAATAAAGAATAAGAATAAAGTGCTGCCAAGTTTGCCAATATAAATCTCAATTTAACCTTTTTCACGCCTAGGGTTTTAGAAACTTCTGTGAAAAACTTACGTGACAATTTTTGTGTATAGAATATTTTTAAATGAGAGACCAACACCACTAACTGCTTATAGCAGAAACAATGAGCCGCATCGCAGAAACAAATTTTTTTTCAAACGGGCTTATCGAGATACAAAAATAGCAACATTTTCTCATTAGGTCATTTCTTATCAGAACATAAATGTTGCGGGTGTCTGGCAGTTGTTATTGTTCCTTATTTCATTAGCCACTTTTTCATAAAACTATACTCTAATCTCTGTTCTAATGTGCCATAGTGAAGGCGCAATCAAAATCCATCTAACCATAAAATGTTGCTGTAAAGGACATATTTCAGCAGCAAAAAAAAAACGAGGTTGTCGTCTGAGAAGCGTTTTTTTTTCTATTTATTTTTGCTTCCAATTTGTGCAATGTAGTAGATTTTTTGTTGTGCTATTCTCTGGCATTATTTTTTTGTTTACTATGTGGTTTTCTTTTGTAATGAATATAATCACATTAAAGCGCAAATCAGACAAGTCTGTGGTTCAGTTTTTTTTTTCTCCGTATTTTCCATTTCATTTTTGCGAAACGTCCACCGAATCGACCACAGCTTTTTTTTTTTGTATATATTTTTTATGTGTGATGATGATGACGGGGCAAAGGGAGCATAACAAAACCGAAACGAAAAATTTTATTCAGTCAGAGAATGATGTTGCTGCTATGGAATGCTTTGGATTGCTTCCCTACACACAGAAACGGGTCAATGGTCGAGGGGGAATAAATCTGGTTCTGGTATAGTCAGCAAATGAGATCTATACAGAGAAGATACGCAGCAAAGATATAGAAACCAAGATGAAAAAAAAGTAAAAAAAAACTATACGTACGGATGGTGATGATTTTATGCTACTTCCAAGCAAGTGTTGTTATCGTATCTTCCAGGTAGTTTTATATGAAACCACTTAGCGGGAATGAGAACACAAAATCTCTTTAATAAAGAAGATACAAAAAAACATGAGATACTAGGTACTACTATGCCAAGTGGGAATGAGGTTGGGAGTCATTATGTCTCATCGTTGAGATACCTTTCTCGGTGTTTTTTTTTTTGTTCGTTCATCACTTGGCGCACTGTGTATATTAATAACAAAGTTAACAAGCGACAAGTTGTCGTTGTCGGAATAAATTTGAAATAAGTTATAGATTTATTTTTTGTTTCCACTTGAGATCAATAATTATGATTGCTTAAAGGCTGCTGTTAAATTAGTGATGAGGTAGCCGTAGCGTGTTACGCGGATTAATAGAGAGGGCGTTCAGGTTTGGACTTGGACTTGGACAAGGGACATGGTCCAATTTTCACACAAATGGAGAGATTTTGTACACCTTTTGAGAATTATAAATCAACTTTCTGTGATCGCGAGTAAGTAAAGTAGTTTTTCGTCTCGGACATCGGCGCAGCAACTAGGCACCCACTTCATGAAGAAGAAGACAAATTCGGCATATAAAGATTTGTGCCTGGACTCCAAAGGGTGCTTTTTAGAGGTTGGTTTTTCAAGTTATGTCGTTTTCGATTGATCGTCCAGAACCGTTTGGAAGCAATCCGAACGCTTATAAGAGTGTTCGATTGGCACTCAACAGTTCTTCTTCTGAAAAGAAGACAAATTTGCTTCTGGATTTGAATTCAGAATCGAGGAGAGTTCTTCAGGACGATTCTGGACCGAAAACGACATTAGCAAGGTTTTTTTCAGCGACAACTAATTTGACAGTTGACAGCTGTTTTGTGTTCATATTGATTTACCATGAGTACCTAATATACAAGGCTCCAGGTGCTACAAAAAAAAACTACATATACATAGTTCAGAATTAAAAACAGAAGAAAACGGTGTTTTTTTTATAGAATTGTTTTTTGAACTGGCAACACTGTTTCCAGCGACAGCCAATTTGACAGCTAACAAGTGATTTGTGCTCATTTTGTTTTGCCATTTTGCTAGACTTAAGTTTGCCATTTCACCATGAGTAGGTACTAGACTTACGATGCACGACGAAGGCTGTTCGAAATCTCATCTCGCGAACATCTACTGACACACTTCCGAGAACTGTTCTGAGGAAGTTTTTGAACTCAGTCGTTTAAATTCGGAGAAATTGTAGGTCCCTTTCATTCCTGTTAAAACCAAAATCTAACACAAAAAAAAGGTTATAAGAAGGGGTATGAGACTTTTTCCAATTTCAAAACTATTCTTTAGAAAAAGGTTACTTTCTCTAGATCACCTTCAGGATAATTTTTAACGGGTCTCTATAGCTTGGTCCAATTTATATAATTTTTGCAATCCCGCCCTGACCTACCGTAATAGCTTTTAAAAGAGCGGTAAAACCGATAATTGCAATTTATGTTCTTCTTTGTTTAGGTTTTCCTTTTACGACAAATAAAATAAAAAACTGTGAATTATATAGCTAAATGCAGTATAAAGTCAGTTAAAAAAAATATTGTTTTCTAGTCAATGAAAAAGTTATTGAAATGTCCAATATGACACATCGTAGATTTCTATGTACAATGAACATATTCCTAAAATTGTTGATTGCGCTTGCAGATGAAATAAAAAAATTATAATAATAATAGTCTCGCGGTTGTCAATTTGACAAACGTCACTGCTACACTCACAGAAAAAAATTGTAATATTTACAATTTTCTGCGTAAAATTTACAAATTATAATTGCAACTACAGTCATTACAATTTAATAGTAAATTTCGTTTTTTGTTACTATTTTCAATTGAAAATTTTTAAATTTTATGGATAGGTCACTCAACGCCAACTTGGTTGTATCCATTTCGTGAAGAATTTCAATATTTTAAACTGTATCCCGAATTCTTTTGTCTGGAAAGCTTCGATTCTGATGTCACAATGCAGGAAAAGCGGTTCCCCTACACACAGAAAAAAATTGTAAAGGCTTTACTACCCGAATTGTAAAACCATCTATTTACAATTTAAATAGCAAATTTGGTTATTTTACTATTTTAATTGCAATTTTTTTCTGTTTTACTATTTTAGTTTTTTTTTTTTTGAAAATTTGTGTGTTTTAAGTTTTTTTTATCGAAGAAAACAAAAAAATTTTCAATTGAAATAAGTAAATTTCGCATATTTTTTTCCTATTAAATTGTAATGACTATAGTTACAATTAAAAATGGTAAATTTTACGCAGAAAATTGTAAATATTACAATTTTATTCTGTGAGTGCCAGCACGATAAAAAAACATAAAAACACAAATTTTCAACAAAAAATTAAATTGTAAAACTAAAAAAATTGCAATTAAAATAGTAAAATAACCAAATTTGCTATTTAAATTGTAAATAGATGGTTTTACAATTCGGATAGTAAAGGCTTTACAATTTTTTTCTGTGAGTGTATACTCAATGAAGTATATACTTGTACATGTACATATATACGAAACTTCTATGAAACAATGGGTATGTTGATTTACTTTTTTACGAGTTTTTACTAATTCTTAGAATGTTTTCTCAATGCATTCCTCGAAAGTCGAAAAATTCGTAAAAGTCAACAACAAGTTGCAGTAAGAATTGAAAAAACTGTCGGTAGTTTGACAATTGACAGCTGTTCAAAACTTGTCGGCCTATTTGGAATATTAGTATTATTCGTGAAATTTCTTTTTGCACTTGATCGAACAAACCCAAATGTATTGCAGAAACGTCATAAACGTCATAAATATAATCAGCGACTAGTAGATTGTGCATCCATATTTTTTTCACTGCAGAATGCGCGGGAGTTAAAGAACAAAAATGTAAGTTTTATTGGCAATTTTTTTAATAAATTTTTTGTTTACAATTAAATTTATCTTTTTTTTAAGGGAAGAAGAAGCTGCGGGGTGGAATTTGGCAAAAACTGAGCTATTAATTGATAAAAGAATTGTGATGGAAAAATAATTCAACTCTGGGAACTTCTTCACAACTTCTTTCGCGGCCATTTCTGATTTTTGTCTGACGTTTATGAACATTCAGTTACTACTTCAAATTGTACTTAAGCAGGCCGGCACACGTTCTGCGGAATGGGTGTGTTCATTAATGCAACAAAGAAGAAAGGCGATTGTACTAGCGCAGATTTTCGACGTTTATGAAAACACTCTAAGTCTCTCTCTCTCTGTGAGAGAATTCATTCACAATCACAGTACTTGCCATTTTGACGCTGTCGTTTCCATTTGTACTATAAAAGTAAAGGAACAAACCTAATACTAGCCGTTAGTAATTTTAAAATATGTATGTATAACATTTAAGCTTATAGGCGAAAAACTGTCCCTCAAAGTAATTATTTTGACGTCTTGTCATCAAGTGAGCTGTCAGTCCAATAATGTGCAAAATGTAAATTATCTTGAAATCTTAAATTGTATTTGCGTACAAATTCATGTGGTCGTGGTCATTATCTTACGACCTCTTACTTTGGCGTTTTAAATTTTCAGAAGCGTCAATAACTGGGCAACTGCTCAATCTGTAATGGGATTGTTCGTTAATATGTCAAGACTTAATAAATGTTGAAATTCTTAATTTGTGTTCTTCTTAAAGATATTTATACAATCAAAATCACATGTCGACTGAATTAATTATTAATATTAAAAAAAAAAATAGAAATCTATTAATAAACAAAAACAAACGATTCCATTTGGATACTATATGACCACATTGACCATTCAACAACAACAATTAAGATAAGTTATGAGAATATACCTCAATATACCGCAAATTAAATTATTTACCAAACACATAATGTCAGAGCGTGAGGAATTAATAAATTATTTACCAGATAAACAAAGTGCGACGTTCGCTGTTCAATAAGCCATTATTGACAGATTGTTCTTTTCAGTCATCTCTCTTGCTCTCACTAGCTGTATTTTGCATTTTATTTGATTTATTTTTTGTTTGTTTAAAATTAAATTAACATTCATTATCGAATGTCAATTCAAATTGAAAATTTGTCACTTATTTCCAGTGTGCGATTTTTTATTTGTTTATTTATTGTTTTCGCGTCATTCCTTCTCGTTGTTGATGAGGAACAGTAAAATTGTTTATACACATTTTCATTTTTAATTGCTAAAATGAAAATACTTATACACAGTGCACGTTTGACCATTTTCATAATTTTTAATTGCTCAATGTTCAATTAAGGTCGAGGTGAAAATAACATGAGAACAAAAATAAAAAAAAATACAATTAATACACAACCATACATATGCATAGTTTAATCACCTCACGGAGTGTGAGTACCCATAGCAGCAATGTTGTAAAAAAAAAACACACAAAGCGGCGATAAATATTAAAGCTGAAAAATAATTATTAATTCATGACTGCTCAAACATGCCGGCGCAATGTCATAAAAAATGTACACAATAAAACAAATAGCAAATTATGCAACGGAAATAAATAGTAATAAAATCAAGGGAGTACAAAAACAACGTTTCTATTGATTTTTTTTGTCAATAAAATCAGTCAATTCAATAATGATACATGACGTGTACGGTGTACGCATATACAATTTGTTATCACTTAACTTAAGTGATTGGAGTAGGTATTTGCAAATGCTCAGCGCCAATGTTATCGGGAATTACATTTAAATTTCCCGGTTGAACGTGGAGACGGAGAGTACAAAGTGTCATTTCGATGAAATGTCAATGGGCTTAAGTGAAGAAGGATTGTCGAAAATTAAATATGCAAATGTCTGTCAAAAAGCACATCTTGGGGGTGAATCGTTACAAGTTTTGTTAATTGTTTTTTTTTTTATATATAATAGTCAGCAATCTGTAACAGAAGCTGAGGCATTTTTTGACGTTTGTGTAAAATGTATTCAAGCAAAAATTCGTATGAAACGAAAATGCGACAGCAACGAGTGTGAAGTAAAACCTTGTATGGCTCGTTGGGACAACAATTCTGAACTGCAATGAAACGAAAAAGCAACAAAGAAACGGGTGGGGGTAGGTACGGTGCGTGATGAGGCAGCTCGGACAGAACGAAACATCGGAGAGGAACGAAAAGGCGACAGACTTGGAGTGTGGAAACAAAACCCAAAAGAATAGAGCGTGAGGTGCGGCACTAAGTTGGCGGAATGAGCTATAAGTGTAAAAGGGGTTTCGTGGGTGGAGTGCACAATGCACGCGAGGGATACCGACGCTACATCTCGTATCCGTAGTTTAAGCACAAAGGGTTATGGCTGGCGTCATATAAGTATGGCGAGTTCTCAGGAGAATTTACAGGGAAATTAGATACGTTGTAAAGTATCCTCAGCACGTTTCATTAGTCGTGCAGCATTCTTTTTTTCGAGTTTATATGCTGTGTCGAAGTTGTTGCTAAAATGTGATATCTACATTTAGAATTACATATAAGGTGTACAGAGCGTCATAGGTAGGAAGGGTTGCCATAAGTCTTAAAAAAAAAACATTGCCAGCAAAATGGAAATTTCCGGATTTTCGGACAACAAAAAGAGAATTTAAAAACCTCGGACCAAGATCCACGCACTACTTATTTAAAATAAACAAAAAAAAGTAAAGCTAGAAATTTCCCGAAATGTCATAAATGCAGAGCTACATGCCACGCCTACTTCTAGGGGGTATTTTTGACTCAAATTGTTGTTACAAAGGCAAAAAAGTAAACTTATCATTTGGGATTTAAAGGTTGTTTCCCAAATAAAAAATTTATTAAGTAAATTACTACATATTTTTGTTTAAATTTAAATTTAAGTACATATATATATGACAAAATAAAAAACATAATTTTAAAAATAGTCAAATATACCTAAAGCACAATTACGTAGCTACAGATGTATTAGATTGCTGAAACTTCAACTCACAATCAAAAATTGCGAATAAAATTTCCATTGTGACTATTTTGACACTTCTTCAAAATTGAAAAGATCTGTTCGTTTCGAATTTCCTTCTCTCATTCCACCGCTATTTATATGTCAAATATTTAAGCTTTGCAAAGCTTCTGGTGGATGAGTTTAGGAGTTTGATATGATCATGAATTGGTTGTCTATCGATTGACAGCACCCATGTCAACTGACCTGCCATCAATATAGCACTTCGCCTAGAAAAAATAATAATCAATCAATGACACTGCGCATAATTATCAAATCAAAGAGAATGCATATTTTGTGTTGCCTCTCGCATATTAAGCTGATTAGCATAAGTCGAGTTGCTGACAAATAGCATTACCGAGAACACATCGTTTCGGGGACGAACATCATCGGGCAAAGACCACAGCGCAGGAATAATAACAACGAAGTAGGATGCGACCCGACGCGGGGACTTTGAGAAATATTCGCTTCACAACTTGTGCAAATTGTTATACGGACAATAACGACGACGACGACTGCGATGGAAACCGTGATAATAAAGATGACGACGACGAAGAAGAAGATGCAAACTTGTTTTCTTTCTGCAACCTCTCCACACAATAGCAATCACTTTCCGTGTGCACAACTATAAGGATGAGAGGTTATAAAAGTCTCAACCTTCTGTGTTCCTTATTTCCTATGCGGTGACGGTGGTCGGTGGCGGTAGTAGGTCGTGAAAGATGATGTCGAGTTTTTCACAAGCGCGTCCCCCTTCACCCTCACCCTCTTCCATCGCTGTCATCATGTACAGCATAAGCTAAGATTATGCAAAAGAAAGAGAAAAGTATCAGTTTATGCGCATGCATTTGCATGATGTACTTTGGCGAGGAAGATTTCCCATCGTCTTCCTGTGTGTGTGTGTTTTTTTTTTCTTTCTTCCCATTTTCTTGTAAATTGTTAATTCTTTTGTTGTAAGCGTACAGTTTTTTTTTGTGTTTCATGAAAACATTTTCATAACGAAAAGCCATCAAAAGCAATTTGTTATGTGTTGTGCGCCGTTGTTGCGAGATGATGTAGGCACAGCTTAAGCTATTCATAAGCACAGTGTTACATGGTGTGGATTGTGGAAGAAGAAAAATAATGGCGTTCCGTTGAGGAGAGTATGGCGGGCAACATTCATAACATCACAACTTATGCTATAGAGTGAATAAATTCTTTATTTGGACTGCTGAATGCTGCAATGTTGATGCTGCTATATGTGAGCGATGTAGTCGAGGTTTTATTTTTATGTTTTTAGTGGCTTATGGGCTTTTAATTGCAAGTCTCATGGACGCACAACAGAATGAGGTGGTAGAATTTAACCTATGTAGTGGGTATTTAAATATGCAGTTGCCACAGCATGAGCACTTATTAAATAGTTGAAATAGGCGAGAAGACGACAGGATAAATGGTGTGGCGGGGGGGTTTAAGAAAGAATCTTGACGGAATGTGGTGTGACTTTAAAACAACCCTGTAGTTGTAGCATTTTAAATAATAATTATGATTAACACATTTTTGGAATTGTAGTGGGACAAAAGGAGTATTTCAACAAAAAAACCCAAATTGATCTTTCATTTCAACTGTCACCTTCAAGTCTGATAATACTTGATTCATGGACTTGCCAACACGGAAATCTGCAAGTACTTTACCTACGTTAAGTTTTTCTTATAAGCATCATATTGTATTTGTTAACAACGTATTACCTGCATTTAGGAAAATTGCAAAATTTGAATGAAATCATTATGTTTTATGAAATGACTAATAACACGTTTACATTTACGAGAGTTAGTTTTGTGGCCGCACTACATAATCTGAAGATTTGTTATAAAATTTTACATTTATTGACTCCAAAGAAAACGTAGAAATAAATTATTAAAAGGGTAGATAGGGGTAGATAGCATTTTTTTTTATTTAATATTTAGGTACATTTTTTAAGTCATGATAAAACTGAATTAACACCATTTAGTAATATGCCGAAAAATCAACTCTTCGAATTTTGTCAGATATTATTTTAACCATTTTGTAAAAAAATTAGTACATTTCGAATACAAATTAGGGAATTTCCACTGTAATCGTCTGGCAACACTGAGTGCAAACAAAATAATTTCGATGCAAAAAAGTGTCTACATATTTCTATTCAAAGGGGAAGGCACAGTTTTAAACTTTTTTTTCAATTAATGTAGATTTTCACAAATAACGTGGTCATTAAAAACAGTGTACTTAATGAGGTAAGAAAAGTTTTGTATCATTCAAACGGAATTTAAATGACCTTAACATTGGTGCCAAAATTAACATGAAGTAAGTTTCAAATTATGAGCAGAATTAACTTTAGTTTTGTCAAAATACATGTGCCGGCCACTGTAGAACAAAAATGTGCACGACAGGGCCACATGAAACTTTCTCGTTCATTGCGAGTTTTGCTGACTAATAACCTTGTCTAAATTTAAAAATTCGACAATGGTTTCTTGCACACTCACCATGAGAAAATTGTCAACAAATCGGCCAAGGCTAAAGGCTTAAAGACCTAATATTTCGGCGTAGAGTAAGTAGATTATGAAATACCTCCTAAAACGAAACATAACTTGTAATCCAACGGGTTGAAAGCCAGACTGCCAACTGGCCAATACTCCCGGTGATATGAAGTATGCGACGTTGTTTTTGAGCCACTCTTTGTAAGCTGAAATAGGATCTTGTTGAAACAGTAGTTCAATAATCATTAGCCGACGCTTTGAATGCCTTATCGCAACTGTTAAAATTGCTAAGAAAACATTTTAATTAAGTATTTTTACTATATCGGACTTATTATTGTTAAAACAAGCAACTAAATATTACAACACGATTTTCAAATCACGCCCCCACCCACGATTGTAATCAACTAAAACTAAAAATGTTTGCGTTGCAATGTTGAATAAATGTCATATGTTAAATAAAACGTAAACGTGATGTGGATGCATTCAATACCTAATTCAAAATGAATGCATTTAAGCGTGTATCAGTACTTATGACTTTCCACGACTGGACGACACGAAACTTTCTCGTTCATTGCGAGTTCGGTTGAAATTGAAAAGCAACCTCGCCGGAATTCCTCAATTTGTCGATGATTTTTTTCATATCCATACTCCATGCTAATACATATATAAAATTATATAAACTGATCTATATATCAGAAAAAAATTATTTTTCTGATATATAGATGTGTGGCCAAGTTAGGCCGTAGGGTGGGTTAGAATTGTTGAGGAGTAAAGGGGCCGCGGAGTAAAGGGGGTCTCACGAACCGTTAGCCGTATGAACTTGAAAGATTGTATATTGAAAGATAAGTCAAAATTATTACATGCCTTATTCATCGTTTTTCAAAATTCGTCTTATAGGGTTTGAAAAAAGGGAAGCTGGCGGGCGTGGCTAGTTCCTAATAAAAGAAAAATATTTTAACGACAGGGTCGCGCTAAACTTTCTCGTTCATTGATTATCTGATAAGAAAATAGGTACTTACATTATGTTATGACATAGAGGACAAAATCTTACCTGAAAATAAAATAAAAAAAAAAATGTATTTTTAAATTGCCATAGACTATAAGTTTTGTGAGGAAAATTGCAAAATGTTTATAATTTCCTTTCCTAAATTTAATTAATAGTACAAATACATTGTGAGGGACGAAATGATAAACCTAAAGGACAGTCAGTGTGCAATAAAAATGATTTAAGAGAATTGCTTGTCCTATTTATATTTCTTTCATTAATATGGTTGACGATGTGGCCTATTATTTCGACATTTCCAAGAAGTGCACTTCAATTCGCAGTTGCCAAACAGAAAAATATGAATTTTAAAAATAAACTGCCAGAAAAAGTGAGAAACAGGGACTTTTCTATAAACATCGATTATAAAATAAAAACGTTGCATTGGATAATCTGCTTCCATACAAATTTACCTCAGCTTATTGAGCTGAACTTGGCCAACTGTCATTTCTCCTTAATGTCACTTTTATCTGATATTATCTCCGCAATTCGCATATGAAAAGTTGCTTGGTGCGAAATAAAAATTGATTTAAAAATATTGAAATTGAATCTTTGGAAGTTTAATCGTCACCTTGAGATCCACACATAATATCCTACTTTGAAAATTTTGAGAATTTGATTAGAAGAGAAAATTAGTTCCATTAGAATGTGTGGCAGATAAACAAGACCGCCATGAATTTGTAACTTTTCAAATCGCATAATTTCTTAACTCTGGGATTTAACAATATTTTTGTTCACAAAAAACCATCAATGCATTTATTAAATTGAAACTTTCCACTTTTCAAAATGACATTTTTTTGACCGAGAAAAAACAGCCAAATTCGACGAAACTTAAAATCCTGTAGGAACAAAATATTCTTCGTCATAGATTCTGTTCATGTAAAAATGTTGGCTAGCTTCAACTGCTGCTGTCAGATTGTGCATTAGAAGAACAAAGCAGGTGTTATAGTTTTCTCCTCTCCGCGATGTTCCATCACTATCACTAACGGAAATGCAATTTAATGGCATAATATCTCAATGCCACTGAACAAGTTAAGCTCATTTACCGCACACACCTGAAATCAATGAGCGACAAATTATGCAAATAATCTCCTGCTAAACTCGAACGTATTCCACTTGGAATCTCGGTATCAATCAATAGACGTAAATACTGCTGTCAAATGCATTGTTCTAAGTAAATAATGCTAGCAAAACCAACAACTATGAGAGCATACGGAACTGTATAGGACGATGATGATACTCCAAGCTAGCTGCTGATGACGCTTTGCTCAATTCCAAGTAATTAACATTTTAATTAATTATTCAACAAAACTGGTAAGCATTTGCAAAGTTCTACACAAATACACTTTGATCTAAATTCTAATCCAATAATTCGTGCCAGCTCACAATTCCCCCAATGCAGTGCACATCCATAGATGTACTGATGGAGGCGCACCATGCCGCCGCCGCCGCCGCACAACTCCCTGGATGATGAAATTAATTACACAGGTAGACATATTTAACATGCCAGATAATACGAGTGAATGAACCCCGTCCCCGGTCGACCCCAAAACGCTTACCTAACTCAACTTTGTGCATAGCAAATGTGTACAACACCACACTGTATAGGTGGGAGTGCGGGTTGACAAGGACACCGAACAAACCTCTGATCTGAACCACCTCCTTCCATTCCATACACTCGGTATATGCATTTGGCAGGAGACGAGGTAAACTCAATTACATCAGCTCGACAAAGTCGGTCGGTGTATATGTATGTACTCGCATGTATTGGAAGGTCTATGTGCTGTGCGGTGTATGACATCTAAAACAGTTCCTCTACACCATGATAGGAATCGATCCATTAGGTGTAGAGAATTTCATCAAAAGCAATTTTCCATCATCTATCATCGGGAGTAGGACATGCATGGGACTTTGTGTATGGTTGTGGCAACATGACAAATTATACATTAACATAGCAAAATGTGTTTTATACACTCAGTCACATACACATGCATATAACATGAACGTGAAAAGCATAATGAATTTCGAGAAGATACGACTCGTTCGTATTTGAAAGACTATGCGGCACATTGGTCGGCCGTTTCAATGAGGAACTACGATGTCAGTCTCCTTACCGCGCCCTCTTTTGGCAAACGACTCATAGCTGAATCGGAGAATACTCTTGTCATATGCCTGATGACGATGAGGTAGGCGTAATAGTACGGATAAAGTTTGCCAACTTCCTCGAATGAGAAACACTAAAAAGACAGCAACAAGCATTATAAATTTGGAAGCCAACGAAAAGGATACAAATTGAGGCATTGTGTTTGTGCCAAAATGGAGAAACCCAAATCTGTTTGTGCCCATATATAGCGAGAAGTTGGACTGCATTTCGGTTATAATAAACAGAAGGAAATCAAGTTTTAGCTTCTATTTCGGTTTATTTCGGTTTATTTCGCAGTGTGACGAGGTACGAGGTGTTGCAGTTTAAGGACTTTGTCTTTGAAGTTGAGCTTTGGGGAAATGTATACTTATTTGAATGTCGGTTGAAAAACGTGACTTAAATGGAGAATTAAGAATACAATACATACTGACACTTTACTGACAGGTCGATGACATTGCTTTGAAAATGTACTCAAATTACCTTAATCCAAACGTTAACATGCAGAATGAAGTAGAATATGCAAGTTTATTATGACGTATTTTTCTGCATTTGACACCCACTAGGTATATGCATTTTACGGACTCTTCGCAAAATGGCGCCCAACGATGGAACTTCTCACATAACCCAGTCAAATACTAATAAAATGAGTTTAAATATAAATGACTCTGAAATCCATTGCTAGATACAAAATCTTTTAACCCAGAGAAATTTTGACATCGATACTAGACTCGTTAGATTCCATTGCATATATATTTAAGTTGCTCATTCGAAAGAAAAATACTTCGTCGGATTTTTGGTCCTGTGTGCGAGGAGGGCGAATGAAGGAGATACAACAGCGAACTCTATGAGCTGTCCAAGATGTGGATGTAGTCCAAAAGGCCAAAACGCGTCGACTACATTGGCTCGGCCACATCGAGCGAATGGACAATAATCCTCCAGCTAAGAGAATCTTCGAATCCCAGCCCCCAGGTTCGAGAAGACAAGTAGAATTGAATTTCTTCAAAGCATGCAAACGCTGCTTTAACTTGTATTTCGGTATGGCCATATGGCCAATTGACTGCAAAGCTTCCTGGTAGGGAAATATATACAACAATAGGAGGAATATACACGGAGAATTGACTCTCAGAATTCAACTGTTCAAACAATCAACTAAACCTAAAGGAATCTACTGATGAATTAGTGGCTGTAGTTAACAGAAGTGTTTGTTAACAACTTCTTTAAGAACAGTGCATCAAATGAACTCAGCATACATTTCCCAACTGAAATTGACAGGTCCTGCTCAACAATTTAAGGAATTGATTCATTTTTGGCTGTCATTTTTTTATGATTTTTAACTTTGGTTATGATGGCATTTTCCCTCGCTTTTGCCAGAACTTCCTGCGATAGGTTTTCGCATTCTTGACGGATATTCACTAAGAGGGCTTCAAGAGTCTGAGGCTTGTTTAGACTCGTGACTTCATAAGACCCCATAAAATGAAGTTTCGAACGTACAAATCAGGCGAACTTGCCGGGCAGTGCAAATCCCCAAAACGAGAGATTTGGCAACCCGGAAATCAGGCCTTCAGAATTTCGGTGTAGCTCTTGCTGTATTCGTCGTTGGTCCATCCTGTTGAACCACATGTTCTCCAGTTCCAATTAATCCAATTGAGGAAGGAGAAAATCGTTGATTATGGCTCTGTACCACTCGCTACAGGGTACATGGCATAACGCCCTGGGGCGCTATGACACACATTTTTGTGTCATAAGGCCTCCGGGCGCTCCGTCGCAAAATTATCGTTCACGGATGAGGCGACATCTGCTATCTAAAAACCCCTCTGTTCTGTTCTCGGCGCCCCCTTGTGACCAATTTTTCTGCGTCAATACTACAGCCCCCAATCAACTGTATTTATTTCAATCCAAAAACTGGTTAAGCTAATAATGAGATCATGTGCATCACAAACGATAAATGTTCATCTTTACATTCCTCAATGATGTGTGGTGGCACATTAATTCCACTTCTTAAAACAATGTGTATCAAGGACTCTCCCCCCCGAATATCTAATAAATCAAAAGTAAATACACGCAAATTCGTGTGTGTGTGGTGTAAAAACAAACAAAATCCCATACTGTAAACATTCATTGGAACGGAATCCACTCGTTCAAATATAAAATCATTCGAGTAACACACAAATTAGATTTCAGTCAAACAATAACAAATCCTCGAATTGCTACATCAAAATACCGTAACTAAACAACTGACTCTTTCGTTCACGATTCGGAGTGAAATATTCCTACCGGTCGGTGCGGGTAATCACAAAACAAATTATTCTCGTATATAAATCCTCTTGCTGATGTTAATACGATTTCCATTAATAATGTTCGCCTTTGTTGTGATTACGTGCAAAATAACCCCACTGGATACACACAGACAGATTGCACGAATACACATTTCGAAAATGATTTCCATACCTATTGTTGTTAACCCCTAACCTCCATGTGGTGGTGTTGTGTGTCCTTTGGCATCCTTGTTTATAGCCACGACGACGAAGAAGCAGAGGATAACAATTTACGTGACAAAAACCAATCTGAATTAACTTTTTATGTTTGCTTCGTTTCACTTGCAAAACCGCTGTAGTAACAGAAATGTCAGTTCAATCTCACTGTATGAATATCTAGCTTTTTGTGAAGACACATACAATCGCAGAGGAGCTAAACCAAGGGTGTATGGTAGAGAAGCTTTTCAGAGAATCCTGTTTCTGTCATACACTCATACGCAATGTGTCAATTTCAATTCGTTTCAGACACATCCATTTATGCTGTGTTTTTGTGTACAATTGTACAATGTACATCCCTGCACTCTTGCTATATTGTCTTATAATCAAAGGGCGCATTGTGAGACAATTTATACGGTACAATAAGGATTCTTGCGAATTGAAGAAGGTGGATGCGAAATTGTACATATAAACGAAGATAATAATCTTATCCAAGAAGGAAGCAATAAAAATAATTTCGTTTTCTCACTTTAATCCAGGCACACAAGTTGGTGGTTAAAAAATGTTATTATCTCAAGCGAATTTTGTTTATGCCCATACCGCGCTTCGGTTATGTATATCTCATAGCACAAATTTATTTTTTTATTCGTAAAGAATTTATTACGTGGGATTAGTGGATTTGGTCTATAAAACTCTGAATTTTCATACACCATTTCGTTTGCATAGAATTTTATGTTCGCTCATGGATTTTATGTTGGGAAACAAATTCCCAAATGTTTTGTATAGTTCATTTCATTCCGACCATTCATTTGTAATCCGCAAAAAATAGTCTCTGCTGTGTTAAAAGGGAATTAAATATATTTTAACCACATAACCAACAAATTCGTTTAAATAGAATATGGGAGTGCGCACGTTTCTGCGTGTATCTATGTAATATGTATCTAAAATTAGGTATTGACCACATAATCTTTTACAAATAATCTATCAATTATTAACTAAACACTGCGTGATATGTTTATAATTTCAGGCTGTTCGTGTGGAATGAGAATCGATAGATTTTGAAATCTGTGCAGGAAGTGCCGATTGGCGTCCGCACGCCATTCCGATTCAACTTTCAACACAGAAATATTAAAGGGAGGATTTTTAAGTTCTTAATAATTGACAAGGGAGGAAATCAATTTTCAGTTCTAAAATTCATTTGTTCAAAGTTTACAAAACCGCAATGGCTATAGTTTTTTTCTTTTTTTTTTTTTAATATTCGTTATGGTGAGCTACAACAAATTTAATCAATGGTTATAATAATTAACGCTCATAATGGGTGCATTCAGCATTCATAAATCATTTGTGTGGCCAGGAAATCCATGTTTTAGGGTTTTTTCTTTTTTAGTTGCTCAGAGCTGAACTCTGAATAGAGCTCGAGCATTTTGAGCGCGCTCAGATCGTTCTGATTTGTTTAACAAACACATTTGAGCTCATAGCTGTCATATGGTTATTTAATAATTGTTATTTATTAATTTGGTTTAACTTCTGTGCCAGAACAACAAGACTAGTCCGCCATTTCAACTAAATTTGTTTTTCTGTCAAATGTGACTGTAAGTGCGTAATCAGCTTTTTACTCAGCCTGCTCAGTTAATTTGTTCTCAGCTCATAGAGCGCGCTCTGATCAAAAAAGAACCAAAGTCTGAGCTGTGTCTGAGCTAAAAACAGAAACACGAACATTTTTTTGACAGGTCAGGCTCTGCTTTGAACTAAAAAAGAAAAACGCATATTGTCAGTTAAATTAATTGTGTTTGTATTTTTTACTTTGCATTTATAAAAGTTCCCTGCGACTATTGACACGACTTGAATGTCACCATGACCAATGCCCACCCAATTATACAAAACCATGTCAAATTTCGGCATTCCCTGCCAAACTCGTTCGTCTGTGAAGGATGACAATGTAGAAAACTCGCTGCTTCGTTAAAGCAGAAAAAAAACACCACGAAACCCTTTAATTCCGAAAAAGGTTTAAGACAAGGTAACGCGCTTTATGTGACTTCTTTAAAATTATTCTTCAAGCTATTGTATGGAACTCACAGTCACAAGCCAACATCATAGGTACAATTTTTCAAATTTCCGTTCAAATACTTGCATGTATTGACATTATCGGGAGAACTCAGCGAATTGTAACTTGTCAGTGGAGCGTTTGCAAGAATTGAAACGGGAGGCGGGAAAGATGGGTCTGGCTGTTAGCGAGAACAAAATGAAGTAATGCTGTCATCGAGAAAGGACTCTCAACTTCGGCGCCTCGGGCAAAACGTCACAATGGACAGATATAACTTCCAAGTAGGTAAACACTTTGTCTAACTAGGCCCAACAATTACCTCGTAAACCGACATTTTGTCAAAGTCTCCTTATTCGCAATCCACATCATTAAACCGCGTTCCACAAACTAGCGAATAAAACATTCGTTCGAACTTAACCTCAAACTAGACATTGCTGGTAGAAAAAATTGATGAAATTCGCGAACTGCCGCGACCAAGAAAGTGTTCAATGGACTGTCAAAACTTGCGAATTCGTTCGTTCGTAGGTAGATGGTCGCTCTCATGTGAATGGTCCTTAAGGCTGCATATACGTCATTTGTCTTGAGGATTAAAATAAAGTTACTAGCTTTAGCAGCCAAAATTGATATTGCGATATTGACTTAAATTATTATGTACTTATTATTTTGACGTTTGTAAAATGTTCCACACACAAATGTAGCAAATAACCACCTGAAACCAAATACTAAATTGTTCACCTAATTTTAAATCGAACTGTGACCGAAAAAACATGGAATGATTAATTTTTGTACCCTAGCCCTATTCCCTTTATTGGATAAAAATGCCAAGCACGTATCTATACCTACCAAAAAATATATAAAATTCCATGCATATACACGTGCACCGCGTGTCAACGTAAAGGATCTCCTCTGAGCAATAAAACGTAGAAAAAAGTCCTTGAATGCTTCCTGTTTGTGAGTTTCTTCTTTTTGTATTTTTATTAAGGTTTTTCTTTTTTTTTTCTTTTTTGTATGCCCTTCCTTCTGCTACCGTAGCCTGTTTTTTTTTTCTATATAACTTTTTCATTCTTGTGGAACAAAAGCCCAAACGAGAAAAAGGGAGATTCATACACATATTTGCATTTTGCCCTCAAGGAACAAGATTCAAATGTAGAATTGATGGAATTTCACGAAACTGAATAATAATGAAGATAACAAAAAAAAAGGAAACAACGAATATCTACAAAGAAACAAAAAGGCAACAAAAAAATGGAAAATTGAATAAAGTCAGGAAAAATGGGAGGAATAGGACATTGCAGCACATCTCCTTGTCGATCAATATTGTTTTGGCAAAGTTCAAAGAAGACGTGTAACATGTTCGTGTAGCTATCGCACATCTAATAAATGTTTATGAAGGGCGAGTGGAATGGGGTCCTTTCTATGAGTTAGTTTTGACATTGTTTCTTCTGCTTATTTTTATTTTTTTTGACAGGATGTGTACTGTGCTAGACAAATAGGGGAATTATCTACTGTATCTCTACTCCATTTTGCGTTTCATTCCTTGGTGAATGAGAAAATACATCTGTCATGGTTGGTTAGCTTTATCTGCCAATTTGGTGTAATAAACGTTGAAGGATTCGTATACATGTCTGTGGTGAGATTTTTAATAGGGTTTTGGAAAGTTCATCTTTCCGTAGAGTTGGTATTTTGAAGGAGAGCAGGCAAATGAGAAGGGTTTATAAATGGCCTTGCTCAGTTGATTCGAAAAAGGAATTTGAGAGAACTCGAATCATTTAAAAAATATGTTTAGTTTATACGTCGGTCAATGGGTGTCAGTTAGGGAAAATTAGCTCCTTCATTCAAAGACTATGAACCATATGAACCATCTGTTCTGGCGTTAATTTGTTATTATCGGCAGATTTAGTTACATTTAAGGAGATTGAACTTAACCCTTGACTTAAGCACAAAAAAGTAGCTTGGTTTGGAAATCTAGCGCTTCAACGAAAATCGTTTAAAAAGTTATGATTAGGGCCCTGTTCCCAAACATTGTGGGCCCATGGATACTGTCTAATATTTCATTCAGGGCTTTGGAATAGATTGAGACCTTTTGCGAGATATATTATGTAGTTTCAGTCATATAGTCTGGGCTAACAATTTTTTTAGCGAAACTGTTTACAAAGTCTTACAAATGTCAGATCTTATTTGACGACATTGAATTGCCAGATCAATGCTGCCTGCTGACCTGATAGCCCTTTTTTGTTGAAAAAGGAGTTAACTTCATTAACCAAAACAGAGACTTTTTTAATGTTCAAGATTTGCTGGATTTAATCGTCTTTTTGGCCTCTTTGACAAACATTAAAACCTTAAATCGGCTGTTGTAATCCCTTATTTTTTGAAACAGCGCGCTACAGTTAGATGTGAAACATATCTTCAACCAACCAATCTCTACAGCTAGCCCGATCCTTAGTCAACGGCCTTCAGATGACCGGTCCAAGTTGGTTGATGAATTTTGGAACTTTTGTGCGTCACATGGGACACAATTTCCCAATATAGAACGTCAGGGAATGATCCTCGATTTCAGCGAAAGATTTTGTGACTACCAGCTTTGCCCCATTTGCAGTAAAGATCTTCCCTTATCAAAAGTATATTTCTCACGAACGCATTCATTTGTAAGCACTAGCGTCTGTCAAAAAATTAAACACACCCTGCTCATCATTGTTTGAAGCCTCAACGAAAAATGTCAAATTACGAACGTGACATTCAGACCGCACTCTGTTTGATATAGCCTTAAACGTCACCATCAAATTGACACCCACACAATATAATTCCATTAATTCAAATCAAACAAAACGTCCACTTGTCATATTTGCTTAATTCTTCTTTTTTTTCACTTATTTAATATCATTGCTAACAATATTTTCGATATGACAAACAATGAATATATTCAGCAAATTCATTGTGCAATTTTTATCACATTGACAGAGGAATGTGTTTCGAAAGAGACTCATTCATCATTGAATTAAAAAAAAAAAACAAAAAATGCTTCATCCGGATGTAAATTTGCATTATTTGTCCATCCATATGCATTCGCACATACGCTGAATGCGGTCGTATGACAGTCTGCGGTGCAAGTGAGGGAGATGGTGGGTGTCGTACGTTTGCAGCCACCACAGAGGTAAATATTCAATTAAAAGTGACAGCCGGCAGAAGCAGCGGCGAAGAGCTAGGCATGACAGTAGCACCACCACCAACAGTGATGATGATGATGATAAATTAAAAATTTCAAATTAATGCAAATATTTGCAGAAATATTTCGTTTTTAATTGAAATTTATTCGATTTATGGGATTTCTGTTTTTTTTTTTTGCTTTGGTTTTGGCATATCCAAACAGATTATTATTCGTTGACAGCGGAAGGAATTAAATCGATCTTTGGTGGGCGTTTACACTTTTTTTTTAGTGGTGGATGACATTTTTACTCACAGTATAAACAAGGTAAGTTTTTGTTGTGGTTTTTAAGGTTCAACTTTTGTTATTTGAAGAAAAGTATTTTGTTTAGCAATGTTTGTCTGGATTTTGCTAAAGGAAATTCAAAGTCAATGAGAAGTTTCTTATGACAATTTAACTACTTAATTTCGGACTGTCAACGTAAATGGGTTTTTGTATCGAATAATGTTTATAGCCTAAACTGATCTTGTGAACAGTTTTTTTTAGGTATCTACCCGAGAAATTTGGTTGAGCATTTCTCGACTAAGTTCTCAGTTGACATTTGTGTTAAATTTTGCTGAACAATCTAGTTTTTGCTTTCAGACGAAATATAGTCGACTTAAGACAACTAGATTTGTAAATGTGGCCGTGGAATTGCAAACATGATAGCGTAGAGCGTAGACTCATATACTACGAAATTCACATGACATTCGCTTGTCAATACCGAAATTTATACTACTTACTTGACAAAGAGCAGAAGTAAGAACAAAAACAGAACATGTTATGTAGTAAATGTTGGTTCCGTTTACGCTGCTCGCTCACATACACAAAACTGAAACAGATCCAGAAAAACAGGGCTGCCGTCTATTCTGTCAAACGCTGTCATAAAATTATGTCCACTAAAAACTGTTTTTTTGTGTAGTAGCCGAATTTAAAGGCAAACAACGTGCAGCCAAATAGAAAAATGCAAAAAAAAACCTCACTCCCACGATAAATTGGCATTTCTGTCGCTGGCAGCAACAGAAACAATCAGTATAGACTTGTTTACGTTCTGTCATTAAACAGCCATTTTACTGTTGCTGACAGAAATGTCTGTCCTAATTCTGTTTCTGTTCTTTGTCACATGGTGCCTTTAGGAGCTTATAGGTACTGTGACGTATCTATACAAAGTCAGTGAAGGTGAAAACTACCCATGGCGGAATCATTAATACAAATCAACGTCATGCAAATATTTTCTCTGTTCCTTGTTGCATTCGTTGGCAACAAATTATGTATTTAACTCGCAATTGTGACGTAAAACGCGTCGGAAGCTGTTGCATGTCGAGATAAGAGAGCGTTGCTGCATTCTTCACAGACATGAAGTAAACCAAATGACAGCATCGCAAAGAAGTGCTTTGAATGCAATTCTCAGGGTGCACAGCAGGCAGAACGATCAAGAATAACGTGGGGATCAATTTTCTTAGCAAAAGCAACGACCCCAAGGAAAACGTGACCACAGTTGAGATAATTTGCTGCAGAGACCAGACCGAGAAAAATGAAAGAGATTTTTTGCCACCCTATGTCCCTCCCGTGGTGTTGAAGGAAATGTTATGATTGATGGCTGCATTAGTAGAAAACACTTACCTAACGAATAGTTCACATCGGGCTATGTACAAGTTTTAAGGAATATCTTTGTAAGAACAAGCATACACAACACACACTGACTGCATTGTAAGGTAAACGGGGCAAGTGCTAACCCTAGCAGCAGCAAATATAACCACGTTGGAAGAGAAAGTTATCAACTCAGAGACTTTCAGAAGATTAATTCGACATTTATACTAAACAAGAACGAAGCTAAACTCTGTGACTCTTGTCTCGGTCCCATAGGTCACACTGGGATTGCATGAAATGAGATTGCTAAGCAAGGCTCAGGAGATATTTTCTGGGGACAAAAACTTGCGCTGGGTCTTCCTGCCTTTCTCCATTGACAATTGGGTTTAACAATTGTGTATGTTAAAAGCTCTTCTTCAGGATATGGACCAGACTAAACGCATTCTCCCGAAAGTCAGTAAGAAGTCTGCGGGACTCCTGGTGTCTCTCAGTCTTTCAGCAAAAAAGACTGTATACAACTTAATGGCGTTGCTATAAGCACCTTAGGACCGTTTGCTGATACGACTCATACAAATTTAAATTCCACATAAATTCCTATGTCACAGTTTATGCCTTACAAAAAGTAGCCAATAAGCATTTAAGTAGAACTTTAATCGTTATGAGTCGTATCAGCAAACGGCCCTAAGTGTGCTAGGCTTAAGTGATATCACTGTCTGCGACGCTTGTGGAGATTATGACGATACTTCGGATCATTCCCTTTGTTACTATCCTGTCTTTGCTGGGATCAGGTGGCAAATCTTTGGCGCTGATATGGTGAGTGTAAGTACCTCATCGCTGAAGTGCACTCTCGGTTTTCTCCGAAAGTCGAAGAAATTCCAATAAAATGGCTAATAATGCATTTGCATTTTGGTAGTACAACGGACCAGTTGCGTCTGAGTGCTCCAGTAGAGTGTTTCCCAACCGGACAAAAAACCCTAGTTTTACTATAAAGCGACGAGACACAAAGAATCTATACCTAAAATGAAGAATTTATAAAAAAAGATATCAGAAACGGCCTCCACAAAGGAACGTATGGAAGACCAAAACACCTCTGGGTGTAAAACGTCAGATTTTATGGAAGCTTTATAACCATACAAGAGAATGAAATTCTTCGAGTAGGCATCCCAAAAGGATTTCCTTTCTTCAACCCATGCGGACCTGTTGTTTCCAACACACAAGCTAGCAAATTTCAAATCCATTTCCTCGAATAAATTCATCGAAAACCACCCAATATCGCCCACTAAAGCTATGCGCATTGAACAAATTCTAAAACGCTGCATTTTACCGCCAATTCCTTTTCAAAATTTATCTAGTCTATAATTATAAATTGACTACACGATTCCCATAATTTAACACTTTCTGCTCGAATTCAATTTAATGAACTGACAATTTACACTCGAGCAAGTTTGTTAAATCATCCAGCAAAGCCTAATAAACCATTAAAAGTATCACAAAAAAAAAACACTGCCAAACAAGTAATAAAATTAATTTTAATTGCCTATAATATATATGACGGATATTAACTATTCTATTCGCACACACACGTACTGATGACATTAAACATTTTCCCACGCTAGTAGAGAATTTATTTAAATTCTCCTCCATCAAATACCTTTAAAATTTATAAAAGCAAAAAAATGCAAATAAATTTACCAACAAAAAAATGTGAACAACAAAATTTAAAACAACGTAGCTCTATACATTTTTGCGGATATATTTTCATTTGAAATCAATCCGCACAACCCCATTTCATCCGCAAAAATGCTCACATTTTCGCCCCCAAAATAAAAAAAAAAAAATACCTCCACCTCCATGTGTGTAAACAAATTAAAATGATGATTTATTTATTATTTCACCTCTTTTGTTTTATTGCATTTTACAAGTTTTAACGATTCCATTTGAATTAATTAAAACGAAAAATAATAATAAAGCAGCATTTTGCAACTTTGTGGATGAAGCTCTCGGCCTCATTGACTTTTCTAGAGGCTACCCATACCCACCCAAGCCGACACAGGCGGGGGGCTTTTAAAATTCAATTTAAAAATATCCTCTCCTCTCTTGGCCCTCTTTCCACATCAAATATGGATCGCAAGAAGAAAACAACATTTTAAAAGCAAATAAACTACGAGGGAAAAATCATGTGCGCGCGGTGGCGGGTATATAGAGAAAAGAAAAATCTAAAAATAAAATCATATTTCTTTCCCATCGTCCATGTCCATCCGTGTGTACCTCTCCATCTATCCCGTGCCCGTCCCGGATGAAGATTAATAACATCAAAGCGCTTGCCCCAATTAAAATTAAATTCATTGTAGCGAACGAATGAAAACGACCGACAAAAGGGTGCGAGGGTAGGTACCATCTCCACCCAAGTCAAGGATAATACCATTTTCTTCTGGTGTGTACTTTGTTAATTAAAAAAAAAAGTTCTGATTGATTTTTTGTTCCTGTCTGTCGACACTGTTGGTGTTTTTTGTTAGCCTAATTGAAATGAAATTATCACTCGCAGAAATATATTATGTATATATATTTTAAAAAGGATTCTCACTCAACCATCGAGTTCAGGATTAATGGATGAAAGCACCGAAATTACCGAATTAGAATGTAATTAAAAGTTTATCTCATTTTGAATGAGACAATTTTGGTTCGCATTTTAGTTGGACGAAAATTTTAATTTAGTTGTGGGAATTGGATTTTTGATTTATCAAATTAATTATATTTCAGACAGGGCTATAATCATTTAATTTGTATAGTTACAATCTTACCAAATGAATTATTTATAATGACAAAATTTATTTGTGTGTAGTTTTACCTGAAAGTAAAGAGAAATAAATTAGATTTTATTTTACACCAATAAATTCGCTAAATGTAATTACAAATTTTAGATACACGATAAATAAATAAATACATTTTTTTGTATTTTGGTCTTTGTTAGTGATGGGAGGAAATAGACTACTAATTGGGAGGTTGTATTCAATACCCAGTTTCTGCCAGTGGACTGTAAATTACTTCAATTAGGTAACTTTTGTTTTATTTTTCAATATGATAGATAATATTTATTTTCATTTTTTCAAAATTCTTATTTTCTTTTTTCTACATGAAAACTTGTTTGGCCAAAGTAAAGCAATTACTCCAATAGTTTATTGGTCGGCTTCAACAGGTTACACTGACTCGCAATGGATCCATTTTGATGCCAAGTGTTGTATGAGGTGTCCGCCATACATATTTTAACCTAGCCTGATCTATAGTGATGGGAATTCACGAATGAAAAGTTTACTTATTCGTTATTTTTTAACGAATGGAAAACCGAAAAAAAGTAATCACTCGATAGTCACCCCTATTATCGTTGGCGTATACGACTCATGTTTCGTGTCGTTGTAAAACGATGTTCAGATTTTTTTAAAACTTTTGTTTACCAATTCCATTTACTTTTCTATGTGTTGACCATCATTTCAATTCATTTGTCTCAAAAAACTTACAGACACCGAATAAAAAACGAAGTGAACTACGAGTCGTTTACGACAAACGCCAACGGGAATAGAGGTGAGTTATTCTCGATGGTTGCCTTTGATAGCGTGTATATAGAGATGAACTATACAGAGCCATGTCTACTTTTGGCATTCCCGCTAAACTCGTCCGTTTGTACATGATGTCGCTGGAGAACTCTCGCTGCTACATTAAAATCGGTAGTTCGAGTTGAAAAGCCCGAAATGAGCAAGAAAAAGCGGGAGACTTAAGCGCGTGGGTCATCACCGAATCTTTTATGTCAGAAAAGGTCTTAGAGAAGGTGACCCGCTGTCATATGATATCTGCAACATTGTACTTGAAAGAATTGTACGAAACTCACAAGCCAAGCGCGGAGGTACAATATTTCAAAAGTATTGAAATTGAAAAGTCAATATTGGGTTGGGTACATTTGCTTGCAATCCAAAAGCCCGTAAAACAAAAGACCGTAATTGTATTGGGGGGCATGCTGCCCCCTGCCAGTGATCACTGTAAGATCAAGTTATTTTACGGTCAACTTCGAAATGCTGTGTTTGCATTTACGGCTTCTGTGAATACGGGCAAAAGTTTTACGGTCAAACGTATCGTTCCGGATGACACTGACATAATCGGAAGCACTCAGCGAACTGTCAGTAGTGCATTTGGGAGTATTCAGGCAGAAGCGGCAAAAATGGGACTAGCGGTGAATGAAAACATAACAATGTATAAATGCTATCCCCAAGAAAGGACATTAAACATCGCCGCCTTGGATAGAACGTAAAAAAAAATGGACATCCTTCTTTATGGCGCAGAAGCATGGACTCTGTTTAGGGGGGGATGAAAACAGACTCAGTTGTTTAGCGAAAATTTGTCCGTGTATCGCTCCAGTGTATTGATCCAGTTTGTATCGCAGGAGTCTAGAGGAGAAGTGTATATACAATGAAGAACTGTGCGGGCTGTACAAATACAACTTGTCTTAAATAAATGCAAAGATGTATCACAAAGAATTATTGCTTTAGAGGATGCGTTTCTTTGTTTTTCGACATACTTTGACTTTCGCAAAAGATGTGCCAATGGCAGTCGAAACTTATTGCAAATGTAATTCCTATTTCTTGGGGGCTCAACCGGGAACTCCTCGCTCAGTAGTCAAAACCGAAAATGTAGTAATTCGTCGCAACTACGTTACCCCGATCAGGTGTTGACGCAACTAAAAGATCGCAGTGACTCAGTGTCAGTGCTTAGTGTGCTGGACTACTGGGCGAGGGCCTAGGGTTTGATACGGACCTGATACGCCAACTATTTTATTTATTTTTTTACAAGAGAACTGTGAATCTAGGATGCTGGGTCTAGTCATTCTATGTGATTTGAATTCACAGAATACCTTCTGGAAAGATAGTAAGTGCAACATTAGATATAATCAACTACTTGATTTAAAAATGATTGGAATCTTCGCAGATCTATGAAAAGGCCTAGAAAAAGATTCTAAAGTCGCAGAGTGCATCTTTTAGGGTATTTTGTACATTTAAAAAGTAAATGTTAGGGAACTACTTATAAAAATATATTATCAACCATTTATCGAATATAGTGGATGCGGAAACAATATATTTAACCGCACAAATTGTATTCATGGCGATACCCAGTAAAACAAATTTATACCTACTACTAATTGTTTAGAAACTTGAATGCCCACATCCAGAACAAATAAAAACCTCATCAATCATATAAATTTAAATTGAACTCATAAAATTCCCCGCACATCATCAGCACACTAATGCCCCCATAACATTTTATTTCTATATAACACAGTGCCAACTGCCAACATACTGACATGACAACATGATGTCAGCAAAAATAAAAAACAAAAATTTAACACATCGACGATGAACAAACCAAATCATCAGCATTTTTTCAATTTGTCAACATACAAAGTACTACTTAGATACGCTGTTTGTATCTATATATATATATCTGGCACATGCATTGTATTTGTATCTAGATAAACAACAGACCCATTCGATTAGTTCGACAGAGCAAACCCTCTTTGACTGTTTCCATGCCCTCAACATCGATCATTGCAATTTAGAACTGTGCCAGGGAAATAGAAGGATGCTACCCCCCATTCCATCCCCTCTTGGGTCATTGCCAAACAAGTAAAAAAAAAGACAAACTATTTTTAAAAATATTTCTGCAATTCTTTTCGGTTTTTATGGGAGCAAACAAAATAATTAAAAATAGCTAAAACTAAAATTAAATCGTCAGAAATTCGAAAACTTTTTCGCACGTATATATAAAATATAATTTTGCTAACCGGCAAAAACTGTGTGATGTGAATAATGGACTCAACGAAAGATAATAGCCGCAGCGAGAGAGATGAATAGCGTTGGGAAATTTCGCCATAGTCTATATAATTTGATTGAAATAATAAGTTTTTTTTTTGTGGTATAGAAAGAGCCGACCGACCGAATTTATGGGCACGCCGGCACGTGTTGACAATTAATAGCTTTAGTGGTTGTTGGTTTCATTGTTTTAATACTTGGATTCCATAATTTTTTTTTTTTTTTTTTTTCATTTTAAGAGGATTTTGTTTGGCCATAAACTAATTAACATTTCAGAGGAATTAGTTCCTCGCTCACTAAAACCCTTCGTCAAACAGTACAACAAAACCAAGACTAGCTGTTATGTGAAATGATTAGCGCACGAATATTCAGAAAAAGTGGTGAGTTAATTTGACATTTGATGTCAAGTGAAAAACCATCGATTTCGTTATCAACGGTTGCACTAGACTAGAATATAAAACAATGCAATAAAATAGTTAGGAATATTCCATCAGCATTTAGAATAAAATTAACTTTTTTTTCCAATTTATTTTGAGAAGCGAAATACCCACGAAGTTGGATATTTCTAACGATTTGGCATCACTTTGACATTGACACAAGAATAACTGACCGTAAAAAAGAGAAAAACCGATAAAGAACGAGTGGAAAAGAGATGGGCTATTATTATCCCAACAAAATTGAAATTCAAATTACTAACGATCTGGCATCACTTTCTACATTGATACATGGACATGAATAATAGACTGTGAAAAATAGAAGGGTAGATCAACAACGAGTGAAAAAGAGAAAGGCTAACATCATCAAAAGTCCATTCTATATCGTCAAATTTGTGTGAACACTTTATCCTGCGGGGTTGCTATAGGACGGTGGTATGACCTGTTCAGGTATGACCTGTGCGATGAGGAAAACTCCAACCTGCTTCCGCTAGACATTCTTATACAACTATCGGCCGCAATTAGTGCCATGAGAATCAGCCAATCAATAAACTGGAAATTGAATCAAATGGGTCATTTGATGATCCTGCAGAAATATTTTGGCCATGTACCTATTAAGGACTAAATCATGCCTTACCTAGATTTTACAAGACTTTTCTCGAGCGCCTATCCCAGCAGGCAAGAATGGAGAAACGCAAACCATAGCCGTATTAACAGACGGTTCTAAATTGGACACTGGGCGTAGGGCGTGGTGTCTTCTCCGAAACGCTGGGTATATCAAAATCGATACGCCTCCCCGACCATGGCAGCGTCTTCCAAGCATCAGAGGTCCTGGCAGTGACAAAAGCAGTCCGTGAGTCTGTGGTAAGGGCAATACCACCTGGAGGTATATTTATCGACAGTCAGACAGCCATAACTGCACCAGAAATAAAATCGAAGCTTGTGAAGTGCCGTCGCGAAGAACACAGCACAAGGTATCGCTCTGCTGGGTTCCAGGACATGAAGGCATTCCAGACAATGAGAAAGCGGACGAATTAGACGAATTAGCAAGACAAGATTCGACAGCTGCTTCAGAACAAGCTGATCCCTCTGTGAACATCCCGCCTTGCACACTCAATCTTGAAGAAGGAAGAAAAGCCACAAGAGAGTCGAAGAGTCGAAGAGTCGAACGCTAGATGTGCCACCTTAAATACTTTTAATACCACAAGAATGGAATGGCCGTCCTTCAATGAAACCAGATACGAGAGTATCATAAGGAAGGATAGAAAATCTCTCGTAGGAATCTCAACGGGGCACGATACTCTGCGGTACCACATGAAGAAAATGGAGTTAACGGAAGAAGAACTTTACAGAGACTGCGGTGATGAGGAAGCTCTTGATTAGCTCGGTTATGTCCGACTTCACTGCCCAGGTCTCCAAATTCCTAGGGAGTCACTTTTCAACAACCTACACGAGGTCTCAAGCACTTCAATAAACAAGATACATGAACTTCGACAAATCATCAGGATGGTTTGTGTGTAGCAGCAGAGTCTGTAATTTAAGTATCTACAGGTTTATAATGGGTAAGGGACAACCTCTTTCTCCCAGGAACATCAACCCATTTACCTCAGTGTGGCACGGAGTACTCCTCGCCAGGCAAAAACCTAACCTAACCTGATCAGAATTATAACGTGTAGAAGAGTAGGCTGTATATTGTAGTTTTAATAATCTTCTTTTTCTACTACTGCGAATAATTTGTGGTTATTTTAATTTGCGTAGCGACGTGTAAAAGCTGAAGATGTCGAATATCTTTGAACATTACCGTTTTCGAAATTTGAACCACCTTAATCTATATAAACAAAAATGTCATCGCATCACTTGAGAATGGCTACACAGATTTGGCTTATTTTTTTTTAATGTTCAGAATAGTCTGAATAAGAAAGTTACAAAAAGAAAAATTGGAAAAGTTGCCCGTTTAGGCGTGGCACCTACTCATGTGATAACGTTACATACGGCCACAAATTTGAAAAAGTAGGTATAGAAACGTTATCCCTCGGATGATATTCATCGCAGATCCGGCCGTGGTTGCCAGATGTCAGAAGTTGTGTTTAAATACTAATTGCAAAATGTATCCTCTCGATTAAACATAAATACCAAAAATCAAAGTGAGTAGGTATACTGTCTTTAAAAAACAGCCTTTAGCACTGAGTTACTATTTTTAGCCTCGATGCAAAAAATCTGAAAAGTTACTTAAGCTAGTATTAGACGATATGTTGAATCAGCATACGTATGCTGAAAATTGTGTTTCAATCACAACATATCGTGTAAAAAAAATTTTCTGTCAATCGTGTATGCACGATATGTTGTGATTGGAACACAATTTTCAGCATACGTATGCTGATTCAACATATCGTCTAATACTAGCTTTACTTATATTCATATCAAAGTATGTATTACAAGTTGTTTATTTTTAAGTCCTTTACCCTCAGTTTCACAGTGGAAGTATAAACTACACTTTTAGTTTAAACTTCAGTTTAACAATTAATCGGTTTCACAGTTTCGTTTAAACCTTGAACAGAATTCATTCTGTAGTTTAAATTGAAAGGAAGTATTCTGACGTTTAGACCTCAGATCACCTGACATTTCGATTTGGAAGTTGCCGATTGACAAAAACTAAAATATTTGACGTTGTTTTGCGTGTTCTTTGAAAGAAAAGACAAGGAACGATTTGGGAAAAGTCGTTTAAAAACTAAGTACTGTACAATGCTACGAAATTCTATTCATTAAATTTAGTTAAACTAAGTCCAATTTAACTGAAGTTCAAATTAGATTGTGAAACCGAACGGAGTTGAATTTCAAATTTAAACTCAAGTTCACGTTCAACTTCAGTTTAAACTTCCACTGTGAAACTGGGGTTAAGTCTTGTCTTTGTTAAACGTAATTACACAAAATTGCGTGTAATCGCTTTTGGGAAAGCGAAGATTCTTGTAATTTTGCAAAGGCACGAAGCGCTCTCTCTCCATAGAACTCGCTGAAAATCTTTTTGCAGATTGCATTTACGCTCGCATCAAAAACTATGGGACATCTTTATCAATCTCATCACATGCATAGGTAATCAAATAAATTTGTTAGTTTAAAATGCGGCTATGGGCGCTCGTATATCTCTGCATCTCTGATGTGGTGTGTGCATCATCGCAGCGCGTAAACATGAAGAAATCATGTTAAATTAACATTTACCAATTGGAAATTGCATACTGCAACTGCTGGTCGGTTGGTGCCATGAACACTGAGTGCATTTCAATCCGATTACATCGGGTACATGCAAATGCTCGTCTATGTAGGTATAGATACTTTTGGTTCAACGTTTTCTAGACGCAAACCTATACATTCGGGTAGATACAGAGAGATATATAGTTTTTCAGGCTATTGCTGGCAGATATTTTCAAAACGTGTGTGTAACGCTCATATTCAATGAAAATTTAAATTCAAAAATAAAAATAAAAATGAAAATAAAAATCGATTTGAAAGGCAAAAAATCAAGAGTCGGTCGGTGCAAGCAAGGCACACGAACAGAAGCTGGTTCAGAGGGACCACCATACTGTGGGTCGTGCCTTGTTGCGGCAACAACAAGTTGAAATAATTTTATTTATTTTTTTTTTTTTAGTTTCGTGATAAATGATGTAATGATAAATTGTATTATGATTACATCGGTTGTTTTTTTTTTTACTGAATAGGGGAATAATAATTGTTTTGTTTCCATAGTCGCGCGACGAATCGGTTGGTTTTCTGTTGACCATAAAGTGCCGCAGCCGCGCACACACGCATTAGCGAGCGCGCCGCATTCAATTAGTTTCCTATCGGTGATATGGAGGATTTTTTCTTTTTGTTTAAATTAATATGCTGTAGTGGTTAAGGCTGTAGCTCTTGTAGCTACTTGAATGTATTAATTGCAAGAGATTAGATATTTAGACAAATGAACAAATAAGGAGAATACTTTGAAATGTATTTAAGCCTATGCAGGTGGTAATTGGATTGTTGCGAGGCGAGTTTTTACTCGAAACTGGACAAATTAGCACACATGTGGTAAGATTGAGATAGTAATAGATATAAATGTCGAATTTTTGAGTGCCTGTGGGAAGGGGTACAGCGCGTTTCAATTCACTTGGCCATTCTACTGCGCAGGTTTCTGTGTATTTTGTTTTTGTGTTTTGGTTTGTGTCGAGTATATTCTCTTAAATCCTCTCTCTGCGCAACCGACGGTTGGCCAAGTGAATTGAAACGCGCTGTAGCACATTATAAAACATTTTTTAGGCACACATGAAATCTGACATTTATTTTTTCAAAAATGTTTCTTCTTGATGAATGAACTCATGAATCTGACCTATGGACTCAGAACTTGGTAAGACAGAAGCTGAGCTGTTTTTAAATATATTCCTAGAAAGGGTGTCTTTTATTAAAACACGGTAACACACAACGCAAGGCACTTATGGGCTTACAATTTAACATACATGCTTTTGGGATCCTTGAATCAAGCCTGTGTATACCTACGGAGTAACAAGTAAATATTCTTTGTAAATATCCATTCAAAAAGTCCGTAGAAAGGTTGCAGTTGGAAAACTAATGATCAGGTGGAAAATCTAAACTAACGAGTCGAAACGGTAGACGGAAACATCTTAGCTGAGTGAACTTCGGATCGGATGATGGTCTGAGAAAAGTAATGTGACAATGAAGGTAATGTGACAAATGAGAAGCAATTTTTTTTTGGCAAATTCTCTTTTCTTAATTAATTAATTAACAATTAATTAATTAATAGGCGGGTGACACCCTAGGCCTAGCTTCTCGCAAGCATTCGTTTTGTGTGAGTTTCTATTTTTGGGACGAAAGGAAGGGACCTACAATTTTATAATTTGATGCCGAATCCGAACGGCTGAATTGAGAAGCTTTTTCAGGACAGTTATACTCTCTGATGTTTGGCAGACGTTGGCGAGAGGTGGTGCTGGTTCAGCAGGTATATTTGTGAGATCATTCGATACGGCCCTTCTCCGGCCTAAGTGAGGCTGCACTTGTTGCGGTCTGCCCACCTAACCTAACCTCAGTGCTTCCATACAATTAACATAGACGTAGAAGGCCTACAGTGCAAAGAAGTATACTTGGATGCGGATTTATTACTGAAATTAAACAGAGGCAAAACTTATAATTCACATCAAAACTATGCACAGTAGATGTATACAACCTCCTGATGGGGGAACTATTTACGGGCGCTCAAATGTATCTTCTGGACTTCTTGGGTTTTCTCCTGAATCTGCCGTAGTGTGAATATTTGGTCGATTATGGACTTACCGGGCCTAAAACCGCACGGATAGGGTCCAATCAGTTCGTTGACAAATGGTTTCAGGCGTTCACACAGTACGGCAGACAGGATCTTATAAGCGATGTTGTAATTCGTATTAGAGTAACTTGTTGGCACTTATTGACTTTTTCCTGCATAAAACCACGTTAGTTGTGTAATTTAATTTGTTTGTGGATAAAAAATAAACTATATTCATTTGACGGGAAAAAGTTGTCAAACTCTAGGAAAAATAAATGGAAAATTGGAAGTCAGAATGGAAAAAATTGGAAAGCGCACTGGAAAAATCAATCAATTTTAACGCGTTGTTGTGGCTTTACCTTGTCCATAATAAATGGTAATCGATCACTCTCTACGGGTGTCAAATGGTATATAAATCAAAATGGCGGCACCGTAAAATTGAACAGGGACATAAACCCCTGTGGATTTGCTGATAGTGCGAATTTATGAAGGAGCTTCACTATGTCAAAACTTCATAGATTTAAATAACTTTTTATATGGCTGTAGTCTCTTCCAACAATTTTAGGCGAAGTTGATCTAATTTCCAAAAAATTAGGGAAGGGAACGTTTTTGTCCAGCGATATTCGAAACATATAACCAAACTGCCCGAAAAAAAGAAGTACATCTGTAAAAAACGAATAATATAACAAACTTTTGGCGAAAGACTCAAAGTTGAAGACTAAAGACAGAAGTACCTAATTGATTACATTTTTTTTTCCTGATTTTATATTTTGCTTTTTTCAGCGGGACAGACATATTTAGAGTGATATTGATCAATTTTGTTTGTTTTAAATGATATTTTTAACCATAACTAATCGTAGTAGAAATAAGTAAAAAACAATAATTAAAAAATAAAGTAGATCTCCTACATATGAAGTAAATTCTCATCTCTCTATAACAGACCGTCAAACTGTCAAAATGTATTTCTTAAGTCGGGTGATAATAATTGATTAGCAATCTTGAATGTACCCATTTCTATATAGAAACTCTTCAGTTAATTTAGGTGGTAGCAAAAAAACATTTGAACATCTCACTTACCTATTCTACACTTTTTAAAAAATGCTCATAAATTATTCACAGCCAAACAAAAAAAAAACCCCCTTCAACTAATTGAACAACTTAAATGAAAACGTTAAAAACGAAAATCCGCCTGTACATATATGTGTATTGTGTGTAGCTCTATAGCTATACCCCCATCGAGCAGATGTAACACACAATAGACTAAGTTTTGTGTGCCCGTTGTTACCCCTACGACAAAACGTTGCATTTAGACGTGTACAGTACACTGTGCCAGTAAAAATAAAAAATAAAAAAAAAACCAAAAGTGCATACACAACAAAACCATGAGTTTATTGTATTCCCAGCCCAGTGTACCTAACAACAAAACGAACTGAAAACACTCTCTAAATACTAAAATTAGCATACTTTACATGCTCGGTTGGGCACACTGCACACTGCACAGGGTGCAATTGCCTCCGTTGTACATTTACCATTCACACTTATTGTCTGATGCTGACACTGTTGTTGTTGTTGTTGTTGTAATAATAATAATAGCCAAAGAACAACATTGCCTCTGTAACCACCGCTGAGCTTTATAGTAGAGGTAACAATGACTATATCTGTAACTAAATTGAAGAGTGGGCTGGTGGGAAATTTACGGGTGCTCAAATGTATCTATACCTAGGTAGTACTTAGGAACGAGTATAGAGAGAGAAAAATAAATATGCATTTTTTCTTTTTTTTAATTAAGGCCAATTTGCATTGTGATATATTCTTGGGGTGCTGTTGCGCACACACAATTATTGCTAATGCGATTTACTTTGTCATCGACTTTGTTAGATACTTTTCGCAAATGCATCTACCGAAACTGATTAAAGTGGATGTGTCCCGTGCATTTTGACATACCTTTGGATGCGAGGAATGCCGGAGACAGATAGACAGACAGCTGCACTGTGCTGCGATAATTTAATTTACTCTGTTCGTATGTTGATTGATGAGGTGGGTTAAGTGCGGTTTTGAGGAATTTACAACAAACATTGGCTCTAGAGGTGATTTTGATTTTCCTTTTAAATTTAAGTTGAAGACTTTTTTTATTTAAGTGAATGTATTTTATCAGATAAAACAAAACTAAGCTGAAAGGTACATTTTGGAATGAACCACAAAACAGAGGGTTGATCAAAATGTTACGGTCCATTTTTTCTAATAGGTACTTTCTGCAGCTGAGTTGTCTCTATTATTTGTCAGTATTAATTTTACATAGACGATTTTGTCTTTTTTTTAGATGAAAATATGTAAATTAACAATTATCAAAACGCAATTAAATTTTATAAAAACAGAACAAATTTTATTCACAACAAAATCTACTATTATTACGTTACTATTACGAGTTGCACTGATGACTGTGTGTCCTGGTTACCGTTGATGTCCCTTTTATAGTCGATTCGGGTGTGTCGCTCGGTGACCTTTCGCCATATGTTCTATGATGGTTCTCACGATCGTTTGTTATTGTTGATGGGGGTCGGATGATGCAAGGTGTTGTGTTGGTTTTACGATCGTTCGCCAGATGTTTTCTCGCGATCGTTATCTCGTTCCCAAATAGTGTGGGAAATCAATTCAACCTCCTGCTTTGCTGTATTTTTGTTGTTGTTGTTGTTGTTTGAAAATGGATAGTTCAGTGGGAGAACTAGAGTGTTAACTCCCCCTTTCCTTTAAAAAGCGCGCCCCGCAGCTTCGTATTGCCGTACAAGGTTTTGTATTTTTTCGGCTCTCTGTTCGAGGAGTTGTTCTGGGGTAGGCTTATGAGTTCTTCGTCTGTTCAGAGTAACTATAAATGTTATTACGAGGACAGTGAATGAGACTAGTCCAAGAGTAGAGATAATAGGGCTTTTAGTTGCTTCTATCTGTAAAGATTGTAATAGGTTTATATTATCAAACTTTAGTTGCTCATCAAGTTATTCCAGATATTGGCCAATTTCGTATTTATCGATTGTGAAGGTCTTCAGGTAATTCTGGATCAGGCGTGTAGGATTTTCGTACAATCTTCCATCGATCGTTGTGTTAATTTCAAAATTTACAAGGTAGACGCCCTTTAAAGTGTTCTTCTCCACGGTATGTTCGCCAGATATGAGAATGGTTCCATCTTTAATTACTTCTAAATCTAAGTTCTTCTCCTTAATTTTATTACATACTGTTTTCTGATTGTTTAATAGTTCTGATAGACATGTTTGGTTTTTATCTGTTTTGCAGAATGTGTGCTTTAATTCATGTTTACAATTTTGTATATTAATAAATTTTTCATTACATTTGGCTATTTCTTTACTTAAAATTAATTTCCCATCCTCTTGGCTTATGGCCCTACTTTCATATAATTTACAATGTTTGTTAATGATGGGGTATTTAATGTAAATTATAATTATTCCATTTTTTTGTAAAATCTTAAATTTAGACATATCAATTAGGTCGCTTATAGTAAAAGTTTTAATAGGTTAATTTTTTACAATTTTGTTTATATCATCCATATTTAATATAGCTGGATTTAAAATGTTTAGCTTGGCTAGAGTGAGTGTGTTTATCAAATTTTGAAGTTCAAAGATAATTAACTTGCATTTTTCGGAAATAAGTTCATTTTTAAAAACATGTTTTACAGATTTGATTGCTTCGAATATTTTAGAATTTGTTACAAATTGTTTATTGTTGTTTATTACAAGATCATTAATTTTATTCTCTATCGTAAGCTCATCATCATGGTCTGGGGTACCAGCTATCCATTTCCAGATAGTTCCTATTGTTTCGATTGCTCGTTTAGAGCGAGAAACCATAAGTTGGTCTAAAAGCATTTGTATGATATTGAAATTGTTATTATGTGTGTTATACGGCAGTGAGTCGGCATAGGTTTCCTTGTCATGAGACTGTTTCAACGATTCCTTGGTTTTGTAGTTTTAATGGAACATCGGAATGATTAATTCTGTTGAACAGAACTTCTGCGGGTTTCTTCTCTGTAGAAGAATGAATAGTTCTATTATATTCTTTAGCTGCTCTAATGAATATTTCAACTGGATCTAATAATTTAAACTCTTCTTTAACGCATCTGGCTATCTCCTGAAGGGTACTATGAGCTCGTTCCACTTGACCATTGGTCGTACTGTGGTTAGCTGGTGTATAGTATACAGAAATTTTCGATCTTCTCATTAGTGCTACGAAGGAAGCGGAGGTAAATGTGGGATCTTGGTCGCAGACTAAGTTTTTGCAATCAGGAAATGCTTGCAGTAGTTCGAGAACTTTATTTTGCATTTCTTGACGATTGTCTAGAATTTTTAAAATTAGGAATTTAGAATATGCGTCGATGCATGTGAGAATCTTTATTTTTTCTGCAAACATTACATCAATATGTACGCACTCTCCCTCTTTTACAGGAATTGGTGCCTCGCCAATTGGTTGTTTATTAGGATGCCTATCGTATTTATTTACGTTGCATATCTCGCAGTTCCTCGTGAATTGTTGGAATTCGTCTGACATACCAGGCCAATAATATTTATCAATAACTTGTTTAAGGTTTTCTCTGAAGTTTCTGTGGGCGCGAGTGTGCGTTTGCTCGACTATTGATACCTGATCATCTTTATTAGAAATATCGTGGGCAAAATATTTTGCCTGAATGAATTTATTCTTGAAGCACTCTTTCAAAATGTTTTTGATTTCATAGATTGTTTCGGGGGTAGCAAACAAGGCTACTAAACCTTCTTTTATAAATTCCTTGAATATAGGTATCAGGTCGGAAGGTTCACTATATGTGATGATGTGTCTAACTTTTGTAGGGAATGGTTTAAGATGTTCGTGAATAGTTGCTATTCCTTTCTCTATTATTATCTGTTGGTTAAACTGGTTTAGAGGTCTATTAATCAATTCAATTTGATATTCATCACTACTTTCGGCTGAGTGCTGAGTGGCTTCAGAAGAGCTGTCCGAAATCTGGTTTAAATTTTGTCTGGATAGGGCGTCAGCCACTATGTTTGTTGTTCCAGGTTTATAGACCATTTTCGGTGCATGTTCTTCAATGAGAGCATGCCAGCGTTTCATTTTAGCATTAGGGTTTCTGGGTGAAACCGCAAATGTTAAGGGCTGGTGATCCGTATGAATCTCTAAATTTGTCACTCCATACAAATAATTGCGTAAATTTTTTAGAGCGAAAACTATGGCGTAGAGTTCTTTCTCGTTTGCCGCATAATTTCTCTCAGTTTTGCCTAATGTTTTGGATATAAAAGTAATAGGTTTTCCATCTTGCGATAAGACCGCTCCGATTGCGTCATCAGAAGCATCGGTAGTGAGGACAAATTTTTTTGAAAAGTCGGGCTGGGTAAGTTCAGTCTCAGTTATTAGGTGGTCTTTAAGTGTATTAAATGCTTGCACCGAATCCGCATCTAATTTTATATTGGTCTTTTTTGCCATATGGGTAGACACTTGCCCGCTCTCGCTTTGGAGATATTTAGTTAATGGCTTAGCTATGCTTGCATAATTCTTTATAAATTTACGGTAGTAACCAATCATGCCTAAGAAACTTCTAAGTTGACGTAGAGTCGTTGGTTCAGGGTATTCTTTGATTGTTGCTACCTTGTCCGGGTTTGTTTTGATAACGTTATGTCCCACGACATAACCTAAGAAGTCTACTTTTTCTTGGTATAACATCGACTTTTCAATTGAAATTTTCATATTCGCGTTTTTAAGCACTTGGATTATCGTGTCCAAATGTTGTGTATGTTCTTGAATACTATGGGAATACACAATTATGTCGTCTATATAGACATGACATATTTTGCCAATATATGGTCGGAGAATGTCGTCCATTGCTCTTTGAAAAATTGAAGGAGCATTCTTCAATCCAAAAGGCAATCGTATGTATTCGTACTTGCCATTATTGACAGAAAAGCTTGTTTTTTCTATATCGGATTCCTTCATCTTTATCTGATGGAACCCTGATTCTAAGTCTAACGTGGAAAAATATTTAGCTTTTCCGAGATTAGATAAAATTACATTGGTATCCGGTATTGGATACTTGTCTGAAATTGTATTTTCGTTCAATTTCTTGTAGTCGGTAACTAACCTGCTTTTAGGCGAGCCATCTTTATTTGTACCTTTTTTCGGTACAACCCATACAGGGCTATTGTATGGAGATTTGGAAGGTCTAATTATACCTTCTTTTAATAGTTTTAGCACTTCGCTGTTCACAAAGTTATTTGCGGATAAAGGGTACGGATATTGTTTACTCCAGATTGGTTTATCGTTATTGGTGCGAATTTCTGCCAAAACGTCCGTTCTGAATGGTAAAGTAGTATCAATGTTACTATGAATATTTTCTATTTTCTTCATCATTGATTCAGAAAGGTAATCCGTATTCTTCTCCTGAATATTATTAATTTTAGTTGAATCGTTAAAATAAATTTTCTCCTTCTTGTCGCCGTAGCTAAGGATACTTTTTTCGAAGTCTATTTTAGCGTTCACTCGATTCAATAAATTAGCTCCGATCAGAGCTTCATATTCTAAATTTTTTAAAATATAGAATCTTGTTTTTGTCCCCAGAATTAGAGCTTCATGACAAGAATCAATTATGGTCTCACCATTGACTGTACATACTCTTTTTTTTACGGGCAAAATAATCTCATCGCTGAGAATACCAGATTTGCAGTAGTTGCAGCTAGCTCCGGTATCGATGAGTATTCTTATATTTTTATTGTTTATTCGTCGGCGTAAGTGGGGTAGCCCCACTCTTCGCCTAAAAAATCAACATCTTCGTTTAAATTGTTGATTCTCTCATTTTTTTGTGGGGGAGGTTGAGCAGAGTATTGTGCACTCGGTTCTCTCTCTCGTTTAAAGTTTGGACGCGTATTATTGTTGTGTGTGTTGTACTGGGGTGTTTGCCAGTGTGGGTTTTTGTTATTATTATAAAAATAATTATTGTTACCACGGAATTGGTGGGCATTATTTGTCTGCTGATGTATTTGTTTGAATCTATTCAGTTCGTGAGAACTGATAGGTTTGTTAGCGGAGCTGCCGAGAACCATTGGTTCACAATGCTGTGGTAACTGTCTATAACCATTGCTATTTTGGTGTTGTGGAACTTGGGCATAATTATTCCGTGTAGGAAAACGCAGGACGTTAGAATCTCTTTTATTTCCCCCTTTCTGGGAACTAAATTGAAGGGCGAAATTTGCTCTTGTGTTATTACTTTCTAATTCCTGAGCCTTGGCAAGAGCGTTTGGCAAATCTTCTGGATTTAGTGAAAACAATATATTTGCCAGTTGACCATTTAGTCCCGTGATAAATATGCGCAGCGCGTTTCTGCGATGTATGTTATTTAATTCTAAAGTAACTAGAGAATTAGATCCGTGTGTCATTATGGTTTTATTAGTTAACAGTGTTAGTTTTTGGTTCACTGTATTGTAGAAATCTAACAAGGACGTGGATCCTTGTCGAAGGATACTCAATTCTTGTTCTATAACATGAGCAGGGCGTTTATCCGCATAAGCAAAATCGAGACGTGCTATGATCGCATCGAAATTTAGTACTGTTCCGTGATTGGTGAGTACATCGTTAGCGTGGTCAGTGATTTTATTGCGGAATATTGTCAATGCCGCGAAATATTTCTTGCTTCCTATATCGTATAAAGATATAGAATTGTGAGCAGCCTCTCGCCAACTCACATATGCTGTTTGAATTCCAGAGAATTCGGGAAGTGACTTGATTACATCAAGTGCCTCATTACAGTTTATCGTAGGATCGATAGTCTGTACTTTATACTCCGTAATAGAGCTAGTAATTCCCATTGATGATATGAGATTCTCTAATTTATTAATTTCCTTTTGGTGTTTATTTTCTTGTTCTTGGAAAGACCTTTGAATAGACTCGTTATTGAGTGTTAAAGCCTTCGCTATAATTTCATCAACTGTTTGTTGATTTAGAGTAGTACCAAAAGCCATTTCTGTTTTATTTTCAAGTTCGGAATCTGATTCTAAATCGTTTAATTTTAAACAAGTTTTATATGGCTTAAAATATCTGTTTTTAGTTTTTCTAAATCTATCCACACAACACTTTTTTTCTCTTATAATCTTACAATTCTTAAAAATATTTCTTACTATTATTTTCTCCTTGTTTCTGGATACTTTTCCTGGTTTTCAAAGCTGGATACTCGGTCGTCTCGATCTGATGAATCCTTTTGCTTTTATTCTTTTTGATTTGCTCTTTCCTCTGTCGTGCGGAGTACTTTGGCTGTTTATTTGGCGATGCACTGAGTTTAAGTTTACTTTATTTTTTCAACTTTAATTAAACTTGAGCATCCCGGTTGAGCCCCCAATTAACAATTATCAAAACGCAATTAAATTTTATAAAAACAGAACAAATTTTATTCACAACAAAATCTACTATTATTACGTTACTATTACGAGTTGCACTGATGACTGTGTGTCCTGGTTACCGTTGATGTCCCTTTTATAGTCGATTCGGGTGTGTCGCTCGGTGACCTTTCGCCAGATGTTCTATGATGGTTCTCACGATCGTTTGTTATTGTTGATGGGGGTCGGATGATGCAAGGTGTTGTGTTGGTTTTACGATCGTTCGCCAGATGTTTTCTCGCGATCGTTATCTCGTTCCCAAATAGTGTGGGAAATCAATTCAACCTCCTGCTTTGCTGTATTTTTGTTGTTGTTGTTGTTGTTGTTTGAAAATGGATAGTTCAGTGGGAGAACTAGAGTGTTAACTTGTATACCTACCTACAGTGGCCGGCATAAGTATTTTGACAAAACTAAAGTTAATTCTGCTCATAATTTGAACTTACTTCATGTAAATTTTGACATCAATGGGGAAAGGCCATTTAAATTCCGTTCGATTGATACAAAACTTTTATTAACTCATTAACTTTTTGACTTGTTTCCTCGGTAAAAAAAAAATGTTTTGATGCAAAAAGTTTCTTCAAACAATTCTAATAGTGACTGCAAAAAAAAAATTTTTTTTCAAAAATCTCTCCGCTAATATTTTTTATAATTTTTTGAATGAAAAAATCTCAGAAAAATTTTGTATGAAAAGGAGGAAAAAGTGGCTAAAATAGTCATTTTTAGCAATTTTCAAAAAATCATACAAAATATTAGCGAAGAGATTTTTGAAAAATTTTTTTTTCCAGTCACTATTAGATTTTTTTTTTTGATACCGAGGAAAAAAGTCAAAAAGTAGACATTCACAAAAATTCTAAATTCTAAAATTTGTAAATGGGTACTTAATGGGTTAAGGAAAGTTTTGTATCATTCAAACGGAATTTAAATGACCTTTCTATTGGTGCCAAAATTTACATGAAGTAAGTTTCAAATTATGAGCAGAATTAACTTTAATTTTGTCAAAATAGTTATGCCGGCCACTGTATCTTAACCACAAATTATTGCAAAAGCGGATATAACAATTAAAAACACATTTTTCGTCAATATTCAGCAATGCTGAGTTTTCCTGTAGGATTGTCAGGCTGGATCAATTTTGAGACTGCTTGGTCATTCTGTTATTAGGAGGACTGAACTTGGTGTCAAAGCTTGGCTGTCACACTTTAATTCGGTGATTGTTCCAACTCTTACCTATGGTCATAAGGTTTGGGTGATGACCGAAGGAATAAGATCACGGATACAAGCTGCCGATTCCTCCGTTGTATTGCTGGTGTGACCCGTAGGGATCGCATTAGAAATACCAGAATAGGTGAGGAACTCAATGTTGAGCTGCTATTTCTCCGAACGGAGTGGTCCTTTCGGTGGTTTGGTCATGTTAAACGCATGTCTCCGACCAGGATCCAACGACGCGCTATGGAATCCGTACCATCAGGCAGGCGTCCTCTAGGTAGACCCAGGATGAGATGGTTATATCAAGTTCATAATCTCTCCTCTACCCGTATGGGGATTGCCCTTGATGATTTAGAGTCGATGGCTGGGAATCGAGAGCTATGGAGGGTCCACTTGAGCAACCTACTTAATGGATAAGCGGGCAAACGAAAATTAATGAAGCATGCAGATAAAAATTAGCGTCAAAATAGGATTTCAGTTTCTACAGAAGTTCACTTAATAGGTCTACAGACGTTCTCATCAAAAGTGACAGGAAAATAGAAAATCAGCAAAATAACAAGTAACGAGCAGTTCCACTCTTGGTTCGAAACCGCTCAAATTTCTTCCGGCATATAATGATGATAATGAAATTGTTAAAAGCAGAAAAAGACAGATAGACAAACTAAACAAAAATAATCTTCATCGATTGCTCGGTTAAAAGTTATACGAATATGAAAATAAATATATAATCAATTTAAGGAGTATTCACATGAAAGCGAACGAAACAAAAAATTTCATATTTTACTATGTATTTTAAGAATAGGATAATTAATTTAGCCATCAAGGTATTAAGAAAACATGTTTTAAAAAGAAATTTTCGAAATTTCGAATTCCAAACTTTTTCCCGCGAACGAAATCACACTTGACGCGAATTATTGTCAACGTTCATTCACATATTCAGAACGCGTTCCACAAACTAGCAAATAATGCGGGAAACAGATTGGGACAATAACAATAACAGCAGCAGCGTTACCAGAGAGGTATCTATAATTAAGTCCTTCATTAAGTTTATAAATTATTCTTATGTAAATTACATATTTAGAAAATACGATTTTCATGGGTTTTTTGTTTTTATTTAGATTGCTTTTCATTTTCTGATCCTTTTATTAATACCAATGTGTAAAGCATACTGCAGACGTTTGTCAAACTATTTAATGTTGGTGGGACGTGATTTTGAATTCAATTTCTGATGTTACATTGTAGAAAGGGGTTTTCTAATTAAATAGTCGCAAGTTGTGTTAAAATTAATGTGTGACAAGCAAATATTGTGAACTGTCAGTCAAAGTTAAACAAAAGTACATACAAATTTGCATTTTATGTTTCATTGGGCAGCAGAAATATCAAATCAAAATCTGAAAAACCCAATCGAAAATGTCATCAAATTTGTTTTTTAGTATTTATTTAGTATTTTTACTAAAAAACAACGGGCAAACTTATTTTTGTTCCTCCCTTGCCAAAGAGTCTTTCGTTGTTTCCAATGTATTTGATGCTACTTCTGCTGTTAAAGTTGTACCTGCTGTCAAAGTTATTGTTGCTGTGCCAATCTGATTCTCGCATAAACATTTTGTTCCGACTTAACCTCAAATTAGAAATTGGTGGTAGTAACTGCGATGACTGAATTTCCCGAACTGCCGCGACCAAGAAAAGTGTTCATGTGAACGGACTGTCAAATTCATTCGTTCGTAGTAAATTATCTCCACTTAAATAGAATTTGTGAATTTTCGCTGCCGTTTGAAATTGAAATTTTGTTAAAATTGGTGTTTAGCTGGATGTGGCTCGAAGTGTATACATGTAATTTTGTTTACATTTTCCGCTCTCCGAGTATTGCGCTGACAGTTTTGTATTTGACAGAATTTTAGTGTCTTTCTCGGAAAACTACTTAGCATATCTGTCAGAAGATATAATGACTGTCAAATATGTAGACGTTTGAATTGGATAATCATTGGCTCCGTTCGAATACCTAGTTTGCTAACTGCATTTGTCACTTTGTTGGTTTGCCCTAGGAAATCGATAAATTCCTAGAGATCCCATATATGACACTGTGCCCATTCATAGACAGTTTTGAAATACAAAACGTAAAAAACACTTTTTTTCTGAATTTGCTAATGTTTGTAGTTGACATCTGTCAAATGACAGATTATGTTTGAAAAGTATATTTTGTAACAAGTTTGGCACGTGAAGAAACTTTTTTTCTGAATTTGCTTGTAGTTGACATATTTCAAATGCCAGGTTATGCGTCAAAAGTTTTATGCCAGGAATTTTGAGTCTGTGTCAATTATAATTGTAAAAATGTTGGCCTGAAATAAATGTCTTTTTGAGTCCTCTTCAAGTGCCAAAAGTCTTGAATATTTTCCCATCAACCTGCGTAAATCAACCTCTGATTGAAAATATGTACTAGGTACCTAAGACTACTGATTCTTATAGCTGTTTTCGTAAAATGCTTTTGTAATCCATACCGGTAGGTAATTACCTTTAATGGCATTCCACTTAAATGTGAAACACCATCAAATTATCACCTCTCTTTCTTTCATGTATAGATTAAACTGTCAATTCGCAATTAATCAGGATAAACAAATCAATTTTCTCATTTTCCTCACTCGTGTATATGTATAGATACACATGTAGATTAATGATAATTAGCAATTTCCGGTTCATGATATCATTTAGATATATGCCTAATTAATTTTACCAGACCCACAACTTTGCTACGGTGAATTGGACACCAAAAGAGAGAAAGAGAGGAATGGAAAAAAAAGTATTAACCAGATCAACCAGCAACAAAGCAGCACTTAGGTGTCATTTTATTCCACACTCGCTCATTTAAGCCATTTATCTTAACACATTCCGCAATTCGATATCATGCGAGGATTGCATGTTCCATGGTCAACAGCCATTGGACATGCTATGTCCCATGTTGGCTATGTTGGCTCTCCTGCGTTTGCGTTACTCTGTTCTTTTTTTATACATATTTTGTTGCTGTTTTTCCTGTTTGGGGTGATAAAAATGTAATTTCACTTGTACATCGTTGTGTTGCTGTTGTAGTTGTTGCTAGAGTGTGCTTCTTTCTGCTCCTGCATTTGTGTGTTCATCTGAAATTTTCCACTTTGGGAAATTATACACATTACAAGGGACCCATAATTACCCTCGTGTAGCCTTTGGGTGTCCTTAGCTCACACTTTTGTGTTTTGAACGTCGTCGTCGGTTCGTCGGTCCGTCGCGTCGGTTGCCCTCGCCCCCGTCATTGACATGAAGGGAATTAAATATCCCCATCCGCACCCTATTGCTTCGGACGGAGTCCTCTTGGGTTGTTTTATCATTTTTCTGTGTGTACTGTGTGCGATGGTTGCACCTTCGTTGTTGTGTTTTTGTATTCCCTGTGTTCAGCCATCATCATCATCATTAACATAACATATAGCCTTCGTATGCGTAATGGCGAAGCCTTCCTTTTTCCTTCACAATTTGTGGACCAACAACGGGCGGCGGCAACAGGAGAACGGAAAATGTCCATAAATTAATTTTGTTTTTTCTTTACTTTATTACTCGCTGTATCATCGTTTCGAGCATGAAAGCCATGAGTGGATGTGGTGGACGTGGAACAAGAAACTGGCCATCTAAAAACGAACCGGCCGGCGATGGCCAATATACAAGCCTATAGGAGATCCGGACTCCGGAGGGATCTCCAGAACCTGGGTAAAATGAAAAATGGTAGGCATGCTGATGCTTCCTTTTGGACATTGTCGCACTGTTGTTGTCCTTTTGTTGGTTGCGTGGCAAGCGGCTATAAATCGCTTCGGTTGTGTTCAGTCAAGGCTGAAACACCAGAGTGTGCTGTTTTGGTGATTTTCGTTTCTTTGTGGAAAGAGGACATTTGGAGTGGTAGTGCATTCAGAAGGGATTTACGTTACGTGTTGGTTGGTTTAGTGCTTTTTAGTATTGCAAAACAAATTAAGGTGTTGTTGTGAAATAAAAGCACACGAAACACTGTCCCAGTAGGCAATGTCAGATGTATATACATAATTATTAAATTATCAATGATGTCCGTATGTCAAATTAGGGCTATGCGATCTTATCGCAGCTGCTGGTAGATAAATATACCAAAATGTGAATTGCTTTTATGATTAGATACTGGGAAATGGGTTGTCATTTCAGGAATATATCTCATAAATAGAAGTTTATGGCTATCGCCGTTCAACGACCAAAGATAACATTTAGCTGTCAGACTTGATATCTAATTTTAGTAGAAATGGTTAACTTAAATGTAGTGACTTACGATAAATTTATATAGACCAAATTGAGTACGCAGACATTAATTACCTGAAAATAGAAAAAGACAAGGCTATTAGATTGTGCTTGATATTTATTTTCTTCATTTTGTATAAGATAAGTATCTAGACATTTAGCTTTACAAGGTTACAAATTTAAATCACAGGAATTGCTAAAAAAAAAAAGAATAGTTCTGTGTAGATAAATTCGCTTGCGCACACTAAATGTGCGCAACTGTTGAATTATGAACTCACGCCAAAGGCAACTATAGAATTGACTCCCAGTTATGTAATTTTCAAGGAATTGTTCTAGATATACCCTTACGCACATAAATTACCATTTCACACAGTTCTGCATAGATAAATTCGCTTGATTATGAACTCATATTAAAAGCAGAAATTATGTACTTGATTTCTCGTTATAAACTTTTGATACTATGAAAACTGTGTGAAATTTCTAAAAGGAACATTTCCAGGAATTATTTTAGACATCCCTCTACGCACAGAAATTGCCATTTCACACAGTTTTCATAGTATCAAAAAATACAAAAACATATATCCATGAACACTGGAAATAAAATAAACAAAAAGGATTTTATCTCCAAAGTCGAGAAATTAGTTTCCTGCATGTTAACTCTTTAACGCACGTGATATGTACGTTATTGCACATAATATGTACGTTATTGCACATAATATGTACGTTATCGCACAACCTACTTATTTAACATGCAAATGCATTAACCTAAAACTGCCATGTATTTAATAGAAAATGGACCCACAGGACGAACAAGTCGAAGAGGATTTCACTGTTTGTTTTTTATACCTACTAAAGATAACAAGATGAATGAGCGCTTTCCTCCTTAAGTCGAATAACATTTCAATTATGTAGAGTTTCATCGTTTTCTTGACAGCGCACACAATTATGTGCGATTAGCATTTAAGATCACAAATAAGTGTGCGTTTACATAATATAGCATGGCAGTACTTATGAGCTCTTCTTGGCATCAACTGTGAAGAATTTTTTAAACTTTTACATGTACAAAAAGCTGGAAACTACGGATAAGGAAAAGCCAGTGTAACTCGTTTAGAGGTATTTCATCACAATAGACATTGGAAATTTTGTGTGGGTAACTTGAGGCAACTGAGGAACTGGCTAGACCAGTTTGTTGGTTAAAACCGTGATCCATTTGGACAGTCCGGAGTGTACCTAATTTAAAGTAAAAGTACAAGTACATATATGTACTATTTTGTAAATAAGCCGATAAGTCTATCGAGTAACAGTTGAAACAGGAAGTTCGTAATTTTATACTATAAACTGTTCCTAAGAAATCTGTTCAATTCAGCCGATTGGATACGGAATATATTTAGTAGGTCCTCTCTATTAAATTCTAATATAAAACTGTTACAAATGAATATTTTTTAAAAAAATATGGGTTCGCAGATCCACCATCCATATCTTCCTTAAACAAAACGGCGATATTATTTTCCCTAAAAAAGTAACATTTTGTTACCATTTAATCCAAAATATTTTATAGCACTGTTTCGCTTTCGCTTAATGAATAGTATTACCACTCCATGAAATAACGAAATAAAGCGGATTACAGATTCTTCAACAAAATTTGACCCACCCACTCCAACAACCCAATTTCTGTTCAAATAAAAGATTGTCACACGAAGCACGAAAGAACAAATTAATAACCGTTCCAAATCGCAGACTTTTAACAGTCCCAACAGTAAAATAATTTATTGGTCTACCACAGGGTTGTTAAATGGATCCACTTCTCTTAATTTGTTACTTTAATCCTATTTTCGTTTAACGTATATGTATATTTGATAAATCAGAATTAATAACCGTTCCAATTCCCTTACTTCTCACAGTCCAAACTCAACAGTAAAAGAATTCATTGGAGTTCCACAGGGTTGTTAAATGGAACCAGTTCTTTTAATTTTATGAATATTTCCATCTATAAAATTCTACCTTTCACTGTTGATGGCTTTTCTCAATTTGGCCTGTCCAAAAATGACAGATAACTTATGACCGAAATATTGTGTTGAGTAGATACTTTTTTGTGCCATGGCATTGTGTCGCATCCTTGTGCCTCAAAAATCGATTCAACAATCGTGGAAACTTTTCAACAGCAATTTATTCACATTCCGGCACACTGCCAAAATCATGAACAATATTCTTCTACTTTCTAAAAAAAAAAACACAGATTTGCCTTATAATTGGAACCCATTTGCAAATAATGAAATAAAGCGAAATTTCCTGCCAAGCGGATGCTGGATGGACTCGGTTCCATTTTGCCTGAGAGGGAAAGAAGACGAAAAGAATTAATTATGACATCTCTCCAACTAGAAACATTTTCTCTTTATATCAGTGTTGCCCTCCTCCTCTTGTGCACTCCTTTAATTGCAGTTCAGTTGGAGTTGTCGAGGACATTTTTTATTCTCTTCTGTTTTTGCAATTATTATAAATTCACCTGCTATCCTAGGGCGGTTTTTACTTTTCCCTGAGATTTGTTCAGTTTAAGAAGAATTTTCCTTTCAGATAATAACTGAACATTATCCAGAGCAAAAAGGGACACCTGGGATGTGATATTCATTCCTTCTTAATTTTTGCATAGAAGCTGAATACATAATAGTGTATCCATGAATCCTTGAGCGTACATTATAATTCCGTCATTAAGTGATGCTCGTAAACAGAAAGTCATAGGTGCGGCGCGCCTGTTTGTGGCTTGGCTATAATCCAATTTTTATGAAGATTACACACTTAAACATGTGCAGTGCACAAACGATACTATAAAAGTTGGATTCTTATAAAGTCCGTATCCTCGTGTGTGTGTGCATATCAAATGGCTGTAAAACGAAACCACCCCATTAAACTAATGACAATGTTAGCAGAAACATTTAGTTGAATGATTGCGATGCAATTAAAGAAAAATAAAACCATTCTCTGTCATATGTTGGCAAAAGGGCGACATTTCACAGTACAAAAGGGGCAAAGGTCTAATGAGAGACAAGTTTCCCTATTTTGTGCACACACACTAACAACATTCTTAAATTAATTTTGACGAGGGTTGGGTTGATGGATGTTTCTCAAACTCTGATTTATAGTTTAGGTTATTTTGTTTGTCTATTTTCTGTTCTGATGCAAAAGGGACCTTAATTTACCATAGATCGCATAGAGTTGACTCTCCACTGAAACCCTTTTTTTAAAAGGTTCCATTCACTTTATTTTTGTAAGGATATATGCTTCTACTATATATGCATATAAAGGACACTCTGGTATACTTTATGAATCGCTTTTGCGTGTTATTTTTTCTTTCCTTTGGTGTGGTTAAATGTTTTTCCCTCTTGTTGTCAGCTCCTTCTGCCACCCGCTTGACGTCCCGTAGGAAGGACTCGTATACTGCTGTTTGTTATTTGGTAGTATGAATGGGTGGATATGGTGCCATGATGAATTTTAATTGGGGTTTTGTGTGCGAGGTGGTTTAACACTCTTTGCATTTTGTTTTTGCTTTTATAAGGACATTATGTTCTAGAGAGCTTTTAAAGTTTTTTTTTTTTTTCACTTTCGATGTGGTTGGTTCTGGTTGGCATATAATTTTGTTGTTGTTGTTGTTTTTGTTATTGTGGAGCGAAAAGCTATCATCCTCTTAAATTAAATTTTCCTTTTTAATGATCTTTTAAGTGTGTGACGTTTTTTTTTTTAATGTTTTGCACGGGTTATTCTGTTAAGTTGCGTTATTAGGTCAGCGAGACATTTTTAATGAGAAAGTAAGCTATAAGGCTAACTATTGAGAATTTTCTTATTTTCGAGGTTTTATAGTTCAACCGTTGAGAGTCATCGTTTTATGGGTGCATAAAGTGAGAGAGGTAGCACGAACTATAATAATAATGATATTTTAATTTGAGAGAATTAAGTGCTGCCATTGGATTTGGGTTTGTGTTTTTTTGTATGGGTCTTTTTAATTGCCCGGGGAAGAAGCTTATAAGGCAAAGGCATATGCACGTCAACGTCACTAAAATGATGGAAATATTTTTTTTTAAGGCGTTATACTGTGTTGCTGAACTTGCTTTCAAATCAATAATAATAGATAATATGTATGTTCATTTACTTTTGTAGTAAAAATGGAAAATACTGTCAAAATTGCAGTGGTGGGAATGAATTCTCTCACAGAGAGAGAAACTTACGAAAAAGTTAGTGGAGACATTATCGGACCATTTTTCTTCGAAAATGAGGCTGGCCAGGCAGTAATAATTAATGGTGTTCGTTATCGTGACATGATAGCCCAGTTTTTCCTGCCTAAATTACAAGATATGGATGTGACCAACATGTGATTTCAACAAGACGGTGCCACATGCCATACATTCAATTACTGCATGAGTCATTTCCTAATCGTGTAATCGACCGTTTTTGCGATCAGAATTGGCGGCCATCCAGATCTTGCGATTTAACGCCATTGGACTTTTTTCTTTGGGGTTTTTTTGAAGTCAAAGGTCTACGCAAACACGCCCAGGATCACTAACGCTTTGAAAGAGGAAATTGGGAGGTGTATTAATGAAATTCAACCACATTTATGCGAAACGGTCATAGAAAATGTCAATAAAAGAGTACGTACTTGCCAGCAAAGCCGTGGCAGCCATTTATCCGATGTACCATACATAACCCCAATCTATACAATTTATTTGGATTAGTTTTTGAATACAACATAAGTAAAGTGCCCGCCTCTATTGATCAAAGTAAAATTTGCCCTTTTCGAGCATCTTGGGCGGTATAGCAATGATTTCGGCACGAATGTTTGGCTTGAGCTCCTCAATGGTCTGAGACTTGCTGACGTACATTTGGCTCATTTAACTGACATTAACTCCACAAATAGAAGTCCGAAGGGGTCAAATTGTTGGCCACGATATTTCCGACAATATGAACTTTGAGTTAACACAACTGAACGACTATTTTTAATGTACATCGTCATTGGCGTGTTGTTTTGATTAGAAAGCGATTCATATGCTTAAAATTGTATTTGACGTTTCAAAAAAATGTCTACTCAAGTCAATCGGTTCAGAAATGTCAAAGTTATTCAATGTTTATAAAAGGTGGCGCAAAAGTAATCCTCCTATCAGAAAATACTATAAATTTTGCGATTGTCCCCTAATGTCAGTTCTGTTTTGACATTTGTGTAGTAAACACATGCGAAATACACGTTAATAAACAATGTTACGCTACACTGCTCCAGAACGCGGAATATTGGTGACTATTTATTTGAGCAATAATCGGTCGGTGACTTTGGCACAACGTGAATTTCGTCGCAGATTTCCTAGCCGTCCAACGCCTACTGGTGAAACGTGAAACACTGCGACGTTTAGCCGCTCGCCTCGAAGATACTGGCACAACACGAGATGCTGCCAGGCGTGGCAGACCCCGGAGTAGCCGTTCTGCAGAGAATATTGCTGCTGTAGCCGAAGATGTCATGGAAGCGCCGTCAAACGGTTACTGTGAATGTTGAGCGCTACAGAGCAATGATCAACGAGTTCTTTTTGCCGCAACTTGATGAATTGGGATTGGAAAACATGTGGTTCCAACAGGACGGTGCAATGGCACACACTGCACGTGCCACAACCGATATGCTGAAGGATGCATTTCCCGGGCGCCTAATCTCCCGTTTTGGCGATTTGCACTGGCCAGCAAGATCGCCTGATTTGACCGCTCCAGACTTCTTTTTGTAGGGCTTTTTGAAGTCGCGGGTTTATGTCAACAAGCCTCAGACTCTTGCAGCTCTTAAAGACAATATCCGTCAAGAATGTGAGGACCTATCGCCGGAAGTTTTGGCCAAAGTGATGGAAAATGCCATAAAAAGGGCTCAAATGACAATCAACTGTGGCGGCGGCCATTTACATGACATCATATTCTCGACTTGATGTAAAAAAATCATTTTTCATTTCATATTTTTTTTTAAATTACAGCCAAAAAACATCGGAAGGTTATTTTTGCGCCACCTTGTATATCGACATAAAATATGGCGTACCCTGTATATTTGATTTGCTTACATCTTGCAATTTAAATCTGAAGCACTTCCTCCAAACTCAAGCTACTATTACAAGTTTAGTCATGTCAAAAATCTTGTTCATTTATATGACATGCTGACGTCAAAAGAATGTTAAATGTTGTCTACGCACAACTTTAGCACAAAATCAGACTTCGTATATTGACGTCAGCATGACAAAAATTGAAACAGTTTTTGACATGTGTAATAGTAGCTTTACGAGTTTGAAATTTTTCAGTTTGAGTTGCCACTTCAGTTTAAGTGCGTTTAAATTCCAAAATGTTTTCAAGCAACTTAATTCGACCGTCAGTCAGGAATACATAATACATTGAACCATATATCTGACCCTGGCCCCAAGCCCCCAACACATGCCACAACAAATCAATCAAAATAAATTTGCTTTAACTGCGTTTCACAATGATTTCACACTCTGTCATCTTATTTGTCGAACGCGACTATGTTCACATTGAAAACCCAACCAGTCAAAAACAAAACAAAAAAGATCAACGCCAATCTAATTGAATGGCGCAACGCGTAATCCATTTTACAACCGCAAAATATTTCACTTCTAAGAAAAAGACCCGCCAACCAGTTCTCCATAAGCATAACCCATCCAGCCAGACATTAATAAAGCATATTTGTTATCGTTAAACTGTCGTAATTTGTCAAATGGAATCCACTTAACCGCAAAGGAGAAGCATTCATAAAAACCAACCACAGTCGTCCGGATCGGACCATCAAAAAATTTCAAATACCCCAAATGATTTTTTATTTTATTTTATTTTTCATTTCGGGTTTCTTTGAGCTTGACAAAAAAAATAACAACAATACTGTCATCCTCTATTTGGCGCACATGGGTGTGGGACTGGTCGTAAATTTAAATAAATATAAAAACGAACACCAAAATCGTCGTCCATTCGATTGAGGGAAGGGACACTAATTTCGTAGAACGAAATGAAACCGAGATTTCACATTTTACGCACACCTTTTTGGGGAGAGGGCGGGCCGCTTAATAGAGTAAGAGTATCTTCTTCGTGATAACTTCACCCTATTTCTTCAGAAAGCCATAAACAAAAAAAAAAAACTCATGCAACCTCATTTTATTTGTGCAAAAGCGCCAACAATAAAAACAGAAAAAGAAACTTAAACTGATTGACGGGCGATAAAAGTAATTTATACACATCTCCATATGGCCACCGCACAGATACGTATACGTACGAGTCGAGTATTGTGAGTGATATTGCCACTTCGAAAAGTCCGGCTATAAATACACCTATATAGAGACGACTGTGAGTATCTATAGAATATCTTTGAGAGAGCCACCACTAATCGAATCAAGGTAATTAAACCTAATCGGATGTTTTGTTGGCAATCAACTGGCACCGAGTTTAAACTTGCCAATAATAGATAGACAGAAACCAGATGAGAGTGCTGCACTGACTGAGTGTTTGAAAGTTTGCACCTTTTATAATTTATTATGTGAAGTACACCCACAGAAATACGTAGCTGTTACGTGCCGTGAATTTAATGAGATCTAGCTATATTGGAGCAATGTGTTTTGGGCGAGTTTTTATTTTTCCATTTCTACAGCAGGTTTTTGTGTGTGCAGTTCAGTGAGTTTCATTTTCTAATGCTACCTATACGAAATTGGATGAGTTTTCCGTTTCCGTTTTATGACGGAAGAGCTAGATTTTTATAACTTTTTCAGTTTGAGTCTGAGCATAAAATGAAATAGCTCAGATTGATGTGTCAGAAATGTATTTTTAGCGATTTTAAGATGTTGCGAGTAATTTTAAAAAAATCCGTTTTTTACATCTGCTCCGTGTTGTAAAAATTGTTGTCTGCATGTGCAGTAAAAGAAGGAAGACGTAGTGTATTTCAAAGAAACCATCCTATATCTGCTGCAAAGTTTTTTTTATCTTCCATGCAAAAACGGAATTCAGTTTTTAAAATAACATTTATTTTATACAAGGTGGCGCAAAAATAACCTTCCGATGTTTTTTGGCTGTAATTTAAAAAAAAAATGAAAAACTTTGATTCTTCTTGTGGACTATTTTTATTTGGTCTTTTAATTTTTTTACATCAAGTCGAGAATATGATGACATGTAAATGGCCGCCGCCACAGTTGATTGTCATTTGAGCCCTTTTTATGGCATTTTCCATCACTTTGGCCAAAACTTCCGGCGATAGGTCCTCACATTCTTGACGGATATTGTCTTTAAGAGCTGCAAGAGTCTGAGGCTTGTTGACATAAACCCGCGACTTCAAAAAGCCCTACAAAAAGAAGTCTGGAGCGGTCAAATCAGGCGATCTTGCTGGCCAGTGCAAATCGCCAAAACGGGAGATTAGGCGCCCGGGAAATGCATCCTTCAGCATATCGGTTGTGGCACGTGCAGTGTGTGCCGTTGCACCGTCCTGTTGGAAGCACATGTTTTCCAATCCCAATTCATCAAGTTGCGGCAAAAAGAACTCGTTGATCATTGTTCTGTAGCGCTCACCATTCACAGTAACCGTTTGACGGCGCTTCCATGACATCTTCGGCTACAGCAGCAATATTCTCTGCAGAACGGCTACTCCGGGGTCTGCCACGCCTGGCAGCATCTCGTGTTGTGCCAGTATCTTCGAGGCGAGCGGCTAAACGTCGCATTGTTTCACCAGTAGGCGTTGGACGGCTAGGAAATCTGCGACGAAATTCACGTTGTGCCAAAGTCACCGACCGATTATTGCTCAAATAAATAGTCACCAATATTCCGCGTTCTGGAGCAGTGTAGCGTAACATTGCTTATTAACGTGTATTTCGCATGTGTTTACTACACAAATGTCAAAACAGAACTGACATTAGGGGCCAATCGCAAAATTTATAGCATTTTCTGATAGGAGGATTACTTTTGCGCCACCTGGAGTGCATTCCAAATTCGGCAGTAGTTAACTATTTTTACTACAGCGTTGACAAGCTGTGACAGTTCGAAGGAGGGGAAGTTAACTAAATTAACAAGAGGCAAAAGTGTGGTTCATTTCACTCATACTAACAAACCAACTGTCATGGATTCACGTATTCATTTTTTTTAAATCAAACATGGATTCCAACAACAACTACTCACTACCACATGAAAAGTGAAATGTCAACATGAAATTAGTAACAATAGCTGTCCCAGATTCCAAAAAGTAACTAAATAAACAATCGTTGTTAATTTAGTTAAAATAGTCAAACCTGGAATGCAGCCCTGTATAAGTGTTATTAAAGCTGGTAATGACCCGTATGGAAGCCCACTAGCCTTTTGGTATCATCGGTCTTAAACTTAAGGTATGCTTAAGCATGCCATTTATTTTTCAAGGAAAAACAGGAAAAATCAAAGTAAATTTTTCATTTCACAGGATTTATTTTTCCGAATACAGTATAGATTACAGGATAGTTTTTTCTTCGAAATCTAATATTAGAATAATATAGTAACTTAAACAAATAAAAGAAGTAATTGGCGGAACAGGTCCGTATAGGCACCCTAGCTTCTCACAACCGTTTGTGTGTTTTTATTTTTGGGACAAATGGAACGGACTTACGGACATACAGCTTTATGCCGAGTCCGAACGGCTGAATTGAAAAGCTTTTGTATGATATTATTTATACTCTCCGATATTTGTCAGGAGCTCGCGAGATGTGACTTAGTGGAAAAAACCTTAAGTTCGTGGATCTAACCTGGTGCTCCTTGCACAGTAGTCCAGCACACTACACTGAGCCACTGCCCCAACATATAGTAAGAGTAACTATTACATTTTAATACCTATTTTAAATTTACTCAGAGTCAATGGTTTCGTTGTCTAATTCGTCTTCAGTTCGATTGTTTGATCAAGAGTATATCCCTAGAAGGCTAATGCTCGTGGTTCGTGGCTACCCCTAATAAGCTAAACATTTGTCGAAACAACACGCACTATTACAAATTAAAAAAAAAAAAACACGTTTTTTAAATATAAGGCATAAGTGCCATCTGCATGAGGCCATCGGTGACCAAGTTAGTTAGCGACTGTACGTTGCTATGTACCCGCGTTAAGAATATAGAGATACAGCAAGATTATGCTTGAGACATCGTCGAAACGACGAACATTAGCCTTCTAGAGTGAAACAGAATTACGGACATATTTCAAAGAGGAATAAATGGAAAGAAATTCTTTTTCTTTTAAACGGACAAAATACAACTATTAGGTATACCTCTTTTTCGATACGTGCAGTTCACGACATGTTAAACTTGATCTCAGGCCTGAGAATGGGTTTCAACGTTTTAACTTTCTATTGCGAACACTCGTTCAACAGCGTTTTCAAAGCTTTTAAGTCAATGGGAATAAAACAGGATAATTACAGGATATTTACAGGGTTTTTCTAAAAAACACAGGAGTCATTTTTCTACAGCATTTTCGTTGAAAATACAGGGGTATCCTGTACAATACAGGATAAATGGCATGGTTAGGTATGCTGAATGCATTCGTTAACGAGCAATAACGATTTTATATTGATTGTTTTTTCGGTCTGAGAGGTTACCAAAAGATATTTGCATTTCTGTATGGCCTGGGTAGAGAGTACAGTCTCAGCTTGTGATTCTTGAATCTTTATAAAAAGGTAGAGGTAAGGCTGCGCCAAAAAAAAAACGCATTTCACTTTTCTTTTCTTTCTTTTCCGCATTTTACTGACACATTTTTCTCTGACAGCTAAAAACGTCGTTCCGTAAAATGTTTCATTTTCCATTATTTCGTGTTTCTGATAGGCATAACCTGTGCCCAAGATGGAGTCATCATAATTGAACACTTAAATACATATGTGGAATGCAGTAGTCTAGAATGGACTAAGTGGATTTAGAAGCTTGGTACCAACAGTGATGCACGTATGTCAATTTCGAAATGATTGCGGAAATCCAAGAGTGGCAGAAACAATATTAATATTCATGTTTTCACATCATAATCTGTCAATTTGCTTTCACTACATCGCAACAGTGTCCTGGTCCTCTACTCTACATCTTTGGTCAGAAAAATAATCAATAAACTTAATTAACAAATTTTAATTATCGTTCTCGATTCTCTTGCTATCAAGAATAAGCCACCAACCCCCACCACCACCACCACCAGCACCAAGTGTATAACGTAATTTGCAATCATGTCACGAATTATGAGAACAACTCTCGCCCAAAAGAAAACGATTACTTTTATGATTACGTTCCTTTTGCACAGCCCTGGGCGAAAATTAAAATTTCGTACGCGTTTTTATGGTCGCGTACACCAACAACAAACAAAAGAAATAATGTTTTTTTTTTTTTTTTTGCTGTATCTCAACTGCTGTGGCTTATATTTGATGGCGTCATAAATCAGTGTCATAAAGTATCTCTTGGTTGATTTTTGTATGTACGTTTATTTTTATTATTTTTTATTACATTCTACAAGCAGCAACTTAGTTGTGATTTTATGACGCTCATATGATGTATGTAGGACTTTATTATTTTTTAGTAATGTTTTGTTTAATGCACGAAAGTATAAGTCAAGGAAACGTGTATACATATAGTTTATATTATGACCGCGTTAAAAGGGATGTTAAATTTGTATTTTACGATGGATTATATTTTGCTATAACAAAATGTATTAAAGTGAATAAAAACATAAAATATGAATAAAAATATATGAGAAATGATATCGTAATCGCTTAGTAGATATTTTTTTTATTTGTTTGAGCATGGGTCTTATATTTGAGAAGACTTTAAATGTACATACAAGTATAGCTTCAGTTCGGATGGGTTTTTGTTTAATTAATTATTTTATAGAAAACAAATGTTGCTGGTAGATAATATCGTTATTTTTCCAAACACACGAATGAGTGCGAAAACTTTAGTTTAAGTCACTTTATGAAGCTGGTTAGGCTCTTAAAATTTGTATTATTGACGGCTCCTTTGAATATTGGCCTTGCAAAACACAACACAAACCGAGATGTTTGCTTGGCTACTACAACATTCGTTACAAGCAAATTCACTTGAATTAATGTTAAGGAGGTGGATAAAAATACACAGAGATACAATCAGGGGCATAGATATAGAGCAGATATGTAAATGTAAATGTCAACAAATCACTCGATGTGGTCTACTTTGAGGTTCTCAATTCAGCCGTTCGAACTCGGATAATATTATAGGCATTTGCCACAAAATTACAATAGCAAATTTGATTTTTAGACTTATGTTATGAATTGAAGGTTCTAAAAGAGTCAGAAAAGTTCACTGGTCTGAGCTCTCTGCTCTTATATACATACATTTGTAAATAACGTTAACAGTGCAGGGGATTTTCTGAACCATTTATACCGTATAACATTTTTCCTTGCCAGAAATATTTAGCATTTCTGAGACACAGTCCAAAAAAGGCCTACTTTTCTTAAATGAAACCCACAAATATTGTATCAGAGCGAGTTCAAGATATATTTGTAAAAAAAGTATAAGGACAGTGAGCTTTTTGACCCATTTGGACCACTAGTTAATAAAAACAACCTCTTCTCTGACTTGCGGTCGAAATGGGTGGGAAAATCAGTCTGCTTGTGCAAGTTGTAAATATTTTTTTAATGAAAAGTAACACAACAGATGGATTTTTCTGATACTCGGTCCAAATTGTAACAAAACAAAATTTTCAGCGAAAGCGTATACTGCTACAGTTATTTTAGAAAATATTAGTCACTATATATGCTACATAATGTAGATAACATATATAACTCGTTAGGTATATTATTTGAAAATATGTAACCTATTTAACTACATGACAACTTTTACTATTTGGGAAAAGAAAAACGTTGGTAAAATCAAGCATGAACCTTATTTGATTTTGCGTCAACCAATTCACCCTTACAGGACGAATTTTGGAAAAAGATGAATGAAGCATGTAATATTTTTGACTTATCTATCAACATACAAACTTTCAAGTTCATACGGCTAACGGTTCGTGAGACCCCCCTTTCTCCTCAACCATTCTCAGCCACACTACGACCTGATTTGGCCATATCTAAGAAATTTTTTCTTTTTTTGCATACTTCTGTTCTTGTTAAATGATTTTGTATATGGATTCCATTCGACACTAGAATCGCGTTACCGCAACCTAAATCGAGTTTTACCCTACGTCCTAATTGGCAGCCATCGTGCGACCGAGCAACGAGCGATGGTCGCTGCATCGGTCGATAAAAACATCAAACTGCAATAATTCTATTGTGTGTCCTTATTAAAACACAAACGCGGTTGCGTGATGTGGTAGCACTGGCGCCCATGTTTATTTCGAGATAGCTCAAGCTACATCACAAAAGCTTTTCATACCAACGCTATGAAAAGTAGTTTGGTCGCTTCAAATCCAACAAATTTGATTTTTGTCGCGCCGTCGTTGATAATGTAAAATGGAATAAGAAGAAAATTTAAGAAATGTAGTTTTTTTCTAATCCTATTTTATGGAATAAACGTGCGGAATGTTATAAGAACCGATTAAAAACAGGTGTAGTGTGGGAAAGAGTTGCCTTACAAAAATAGGATAGTCGCGGAATGGTGTTTACAAAGCGCTTATGAGCGACCCGTAATAGGACACGCATTTTGGTAGCGCTACCAACAAGCGATGCGACCGACCAAAGTTCATCGTTCGGTCGTGCGATGCAAGTCCAATTAGGACGTAGCCTTAGTGGTTTAAGCGAATTAAAATGAACGACGTACGTTTTTAGGTAACCACCAAATTTTGTCAAATGTCACTAATTTCGCTTTAAAGCTCGTAATTACGAATTAATTTATATTCCAATTTCATATACAATTTACATCATCAAATCGATGCCCTCTCCGCTGCTCTGAAAGAAAAACCTAATCTCCTCAACAAAACCCAAGTTAATTAAAAAGAAAGAAAATCTGTCACTGCCATTGTAACCAACATAAAATCTAAATAAATACGCTCCTTTGTTTTACAACGTTCCACTTCCACTTCCACCCCTCAATTACACTTTGCCAGTCTGGATGGCCCCCAGCATTCGTCCTTTATTTCTAAAGAAAATGCTCAAAAATTCCATATACCCAGCAGGGAGGCACATCGGGCACCCTCTAATATCTGCCAACACTATACTGCTCACTGACCTTCCACTGACATTTATCCCAAAAGACACTTTTCGCTGTAAATATACCTACATTAAGCATTTATACCATCTGTGTAATAAATCTAACGTTCGCTCTTTCTCTGGTATACACATTACAACGTTAAAACAACAAAAACGAATGGATCCTTTGTGTGTGTGCGATTCGAATTAAAATGGAATCTTGGCAAAACTAAAGCCATTCTATATGTTAGCTTAAATCCACCGTCAGGCACCAAATCGTGCTATCACCCTGCCGCAAGCCATCCCTGTTTTTTTTTCTATACAACTCCCAGCACACTGTCAGAAACACCCCATTTGCCCACAAATTGTATAAAATCCTCTCTACTACTCTGTGTATCCTGTGTGTGTCATCCGGATTTATATTTGAACAGTACCTAGAAAGAAGGAAGGAAAAAACGAGTAAAATGAGAGACGAAAAGAAAAAAATTACCAACAAAAGAAAATAAACGGAAAAAAAGCGGCAAAAGAATCTTTCTTCTTGTGTTTTCTATCCCTGAAAGTTTATTTCCACCCTCTCTCCTCCCCCATTCTGTGTATACTTATCTTTGCGCACATAAACTTTTCCAAGCATTATTTCGCTTGTAGAGACAGAGATTCGCTGCTGTGCCGCCACCCCCATCTATACATCTCTGAAACACACCAGGGATGGAATGAGGCGGAGAGTAGGCAAAAAGAAAGCGACCGACAGTAAAGCGGCAAAATAGCAGAATAGCTGTTTGGAAGAAGAGAATACATTAAAATTTCTCGTCGTCCTTTATTTTTTGCCTTCCTTTTATTTTGTTTGGATTTCTTTTTGTGTATTTCCTTTTGCTCTGTGCTGTGCTGTGTGTTGTCCTTTCTTTTCTGGTTGTTGAAAAGCAAAATGGCGTCAAGGAGCGAGATTTTGCTTTTTATGTAACATCTTTTCAGTGTTTTCCAAAGTTTTTCCTTTCACTCTACACCGGTCCTCCTGTGGGTGTATATAAGTGGATGTGTATAAGGAAAATTGTAACATGTCACGTTTCTAGATTGTGTCCTGTTATAAGGTTTTAGTTTTACCCTTCTTTAGTGAGTTAGCTATGCGCGCTGTTTCGGTTATATATGGTTAAAAGGAAAAGTTAAACAAGACTTTTAGCGACACTAACACATCTGAATGCGCACACATACCTGCGAGACACTTAGTATTGAGAGCCCCAGCGCCAGTAGCAGCAGCAAACAGCCCATAAAAAAGGACAATTCTCAAGATGGAGGCGGTATGGGGTGAAATGAAGTTCTCTTGGAAGTTTTGCGGAACGTGAACGTGACTTTCTAGTTTCTACACCGTTGGAGGAGAGGTTTCTGAATTGTTTGTTAGTTAGTTGAAGTTTTCTGTTATTGAATCAAATCCAGAGAATGGGTTTTGTTTTGTCGCCCATATGAGGGATATGGTGGTGGCATTTAATTTTGTTCAAGTTTTCTATAAATTTTTGTACCTCGAACGAGGTAAAATTCTGAATTAATGTTTGCAATTTTTTTTACTGGCTCTTGTCATTTGCAGACTCGTTTAAATGAACCAGTAATTGGAATGGAAACTCTGGAAAAATGTCGCTTTCTTTGTTCGAAATTGAAACAAAGTAGAACCGTTGAGCTTGTCGCATTTCCTGATGGTTTTAGTCGAGTATATATGTACATTATTTTTTATAATGGAGTTGGGTAATTATCCCTTTTTGTTGTGGACTATAATACGAGTTTTGGACTTAGTTAGACGGATTTGTTGTAAAGGATGTCCCATAATTCACGCAAAATTTAATTTTGATAGAAAATACATACATACAAATTTTTAATTAGAAAGCTTACATTTTTTTATTGATTCATAGAGTGTATACAGATTGGGGTTATGTATGGAACACCACATCGTATAACCGCCACGGGTTTGCTGACAGTTACGTACTCCTTTACTGAAATTTTTTATGATCGTTTCGCATAAATGTGACTGAATTTCATTAAAACACCTCCCAATTTCCTCTTTCAAGGCGTTGGTGGTCGTGGGCTTGTTTGCATAGACCTTTGACTTCAAAAAAACCCCAAAGAAAAAAGTCCAATGGCGTTAAATCGCAAGATCTGGATGGCCAATTCTGATGATCGCAGAAACGGACGATTACAAGATTAGGAAATAACTCATGCAGGAATTGAATTGTTTCTCTGGCCGTATGGCACCGTCTTGTTGCAACCACATGTTGGTCACATCCATATCTTGTAATTTAGGCACTAAAAATTAGGTTATCATGTCACGATATTGAACACCATTAATTGTTACTGCCTGACCAGCCGCATTTTCAAAGAAGAATGGTCCGATAATGCCTCCAGCCCAAAATCCGCACCAAACAGTCACGCGTTGTGGATGCATTTTTTCTCAGCAATTACTCGTGGGTTTTCTGAACCCCAAAAGCGACAATTTTCACGATTAACGAAGCCATCAAGATGAAAATGAGCTTCATCACTTTGTTCGAAAATTGCGGACAAACCTTCATTATTTTTAAAATATTGCTCAACAATGATTGTTCTGCGTTGTTCTGTCGTTTCTCCAGCACTCCATTTTTACTAACCCCAAAATGTCAGTTGTCACGTTGTTATCTTTTTTCCGTTGACATCACTGGCGCAAAATTCAAATTTTCCGTGAATTATGGGACACTCTTTATATAGACGTTATGTGTCATTAAATAGACTGTTGCTAAGTGATGTTTTCACAATTTATTTTACAGCGCGGACTGTTGTTTTTTTTTTGTATTTTTTTTGTTACCGAAAATATTAGACGGAACACGAAAGGTGTGAAAGTGCAAAAAAAAAAAAAAAATGTGTGGTAGAATATAGTAGTATGTTTTTAAATGTCTAATTCGCCTTGGCGACACGAAGAAGTCTCTGTTATACACTTTTGCATGCCCCGCAAATTAGCATGTCAAACTATTAACAGGTGTCAAGTAAACAGCGAGCAGATAATACACAAAAAGAAATCACTCACAGCTCGAAAACTTGTCAAAATCAATAAAAAATCTACAAAAAAACTACTCAAATTAAGACCCCAAAAAAGACTATACTGTACACATATATATAACACCATCAATTTTATTGGTTCATTGCACCGCTAATACAAAATAAAAAAAAAAAAAAAAGATTGCCGGCCACTCTGAAATGACCACTCGACCCAACGCAACCCCCTGCTGTAAAGGCTGTCAACCACTTATCTTTTGGAACGAAGAGCCCAACCAATTCTAACCAAACAACGACGGACACTCTCTGACAGTAAATACTATTAAATATTTTGTTTTTTTCCTTCCTAACAGCATGTGATCCAAGTGGCATGGCAGTTAAACGAACAGCAACCAAATAATACACTCGACATCTCCGAGTTGAGTACCATAAAGGGGATATCTAATAGATGGCTATATCTTTTGGCATTTTAGTCTGTACCCGTAACACACTCGGTTGGCAATTGGAAGCACTTGATGAACATTTTTATTGTTCACTGGCGTTCGTGTAATTCTCCATAAGAGATGCGTGTATATGTGTCTATGTCGAAAACGAATAATTAGATACTATTAAAATCTCACACTAAATGCTGAAACCATCTACAGCAGCGGTAGCCGCACGCCACAATAACAACACAACACCATAGCGACAACTAATTGGCTATCTATCATTGTCATCTTTTTGTGTCGCGCACGAGGGGTACAACTACAGATACTACACATGCAGAATGTCAGATAGATATCTCTATGTTACTTGTAGGTAAAGAATAGCTATCTAGTAGATAGATAGATACACCAAGAGACAATAATGATGATGACGATGTGGTGATGTGTATCTATCTTTAGGCAATGCTTGCGCGCGTTGAGTTTTAAGAGTCACTCTGGGTTAACTTTAAGCATTATTAGAGACGGTGGGGTTTTTTTTTGGGAAAGGTGTTCACGGTGTTCTCACAGAGAGTCCAAGTGTAAGCTTTTCGGGAGATTACCGCCGCCACAGCGTTGCGCGTTTTTGATTTATCGCCTACTAGCGACATTAGCCAGTAGTGCTGGCGATAGTTGTTTTTCGCATTTGTAATATGTTATGATTACCATTTAGAGTCGGCGACAAACGTATACTTTGTGAAAAGGCCGCCGGGTATTAGAAGACAAGGCTTTTTTGGCTGACTGCTTGTCAAGACAAATTATGTTTGTGCGGTTACAAAATGGGTAGTCGTAGTCGCGCTTGTTGCATTTGCAACATTGAATTAGGAGGGGCCAAGCTGGGATTTCGTTTGATTGTTTGTTTTAAAAATATAAGCCAAGCAGCGAACGGTAGTCGCCATATGGCTTTGCAATCAATATTGCGATTTATATAATCGGTTTTAAATATGATTGAGTAGTAGGTAAGTCATGGTCCCGAACAACTATGAGCAAGATCTCCAGCAGCTCAGTTCGTTAACACATTGACGTATAATACTTAGGAAGTGGACTGTTGAAATTCATTTGCGCCCTTGTCTTGGGTACGGTCTTAGGGCTCTAGTTGCTCTAAGAAACTATACAGGCCAACTTTCCATTAATGGAACTAGGACAGAATCAAAACAAATGGTACGAGCTTGTCAATGAGATTATAAACTTTTCGAGTTCCAGGTATCTATCCATACTTGTAGGTATTTGTAGCTCTTGATTCTAACGCAGTGATTCAAAAACTGCTTGCTCCATTTTTAGTGAGCAGATTGATGCCAGATATATTCCAGTTTAAGACGATAATCTAACTTGTGAGCAGCTTACAATCTCTGACGTCAACGGTTAGTATTTATAAAAGCGATATGTTGATATTCCCGAAGCAGTTTCGTCCAAAGGGAGAGCTCTAAGGTTAGGTTAGGTTAGAGGGGCAGTTTACAATATATGCAATTTTCACCCAGAAGCTATTGATAAGGCACCCTTTTATAGCATATGATAGGACATGCAACTAACAAAACCATTCGGATCTGTTGATGAATCTTCTAAAATCTGAAAGAGGTATCGTTGGTAGATCTTACAAGCCGTCAAAGAACCGTGCTCCCATACAAAAGTAGCGGCGTTCTTAGAGGGCTGTGCAGTCACACAGGAGATGTTCCACAGATTCTATATTTCCTCTTCATCTCTACAACTTCTGCAGAAGTCATTTGAAAACACACCTAGTCTATTGGCCATGTTTCCAATGGTGCAGTGATCGGTTATTAGCCCGACGAGAACTAGGATTTGGTTTCTATCAAAGGATGTTATAGGATCTTTGACCTTTTAATGTCAATTGCGGGCCAGAAGCTATAGTACAACCGGAAGTGTTGTTCCATCGTTATTTAGCCTAGTTTAATGTGACATTGTCAATGACGCCCTTAGCTGCATTGAAAGCTGGTAATACTTGCCTGTTAGCTCATACTACGTCCATTTCAGAGACGCATCTGACCAGCTTATCTGCTGCCTCGACCGCTTTTACACCGACATGTCCAGGAACCCAGCACATCATTACTGTGTGATGGCTTAATACTCTGATTTAGTGCTTGAAGCGTCAGAAATTAGTTAGGAGAGTAGCGTTTCTACTTTCTTAATGTAGGTGATGATGCATACAGCAGAGGTCGTCTTTAGTACATCGGTACTTATAATTTCCCTGAAAAATTACTTTCTTCTGATGCTACAGAGGGCCGGGCATTCACACATGATATGCTTAGCTGTTTCGTCTTCCTCAAGACAAAGTCGCCACTCCGGTGGTTGCATTTTCTGTAGGTGATATCGTAACACGTGATGGCCTACTAAATTTTTGATATCATGCCTGCGTGGATTTAGGATCTTTTTGGTATCTTATTTAAAAGGTTGTATCGCTTTTTTGGCTTGTCTAAGTCCAGGGATGTTCTCCCCATGTGAAATGCATTTATTGCGTTCGCAGCTTTTTATGGCCGCGTTTATAGCTGATTTAGGGATTGAAAAAACGGTTCTGGTCCTATAAAAGGAGATACCGAGCCCTTTCTGGCTAGTTCATCAGCGTTTTCAGTTCCTACAATACCCTCGTAGCTTGGAACCCACCATAACCTGATTTTGTTTCTGGTACTGAGTGTCTGGAGGGTGTTGAAGCAGTGTAGCGCTGTAGCGCTTTAAGTGCTGCTCGGCTGCCCACGCAAAAGGTAATTTCCATAGCTGGTAGTTCCCTCGCTAAGACAGTTTGAGCTGCTTTCTTAACCGCGTAGATCTTTGCCTGGAAAACGCTACACTGATCTGCCAGCCAGTCGGTATGCATGGCTCATATTTAGTTAGAAGACTGCTGCTCCCGTTCCATTATCCGTGTTTGAACCATCTGCGAAGATGGGTATACCTTTCATGGCAGTACTCAAGGAGAGCCAGTCCTTCCTGTCCGGTATACAGACTGTAAATTTCCTGTCAAAGTCATACCACGGTTTCTTGTAGTCAGTTGGTGGCATGAGTCCGCTCTGATCAAAGATGTGAAGTATGCGTGAGTGACCGAACGATTCGGGCAGCAACGTTTCTATGCCAAGTTGAGGTGACGATTTTAGTGAACCCGTTATACCTATGCAATCAATTCTTTGTATCTTGTTCAGATTCTTGAGGTAGGGTTTAGTGTTAACAACCTCCCACCACACAACCGAGTCATGGGTCAGAATTGGGAGTGCACTATGTTCGGTTGTAAGTCTATCAGACAGCTTGTATATTCTGAAGGCTTTTCCAGAAAATTTCGCTCAAAAAATAAAAAAAAAAACATGACGAGAAAATAAAACGACTTCGATGTTCGACCACCAATGAATTCATTTAATTGTTGCTTTCTTTTATAGGTACATAAGATATTTCATTTAATCAAGTTTCAAATATTCAAAAAAGATGGCGGACCTTGGCACTTAGGCGCCGGATTTAAATCAAATTTTCAAAACACAAGAAAGTACTAGATTTTGGTTAATTAGTATTAATGACGTTTGGATTTTTACAATATAAATAGTTCAGTTGAGTTTTCAATTGGACTTTATTGTTTATGACTAAACACAGCTAAACCGTCCTCTCTTGTAAATATTGAACCACAACGCCAATTCAAATCACTATTTGTTTAACCCTCGCCCCTCCCACGATCGACAATCAATTAAAAACGAAACTTTCCCGCCCCCAAAACCTACATAATCATATACAAGGCCTTCTGGCCGAAAATCCTTGCTCGTAAATATTGAATATAATCGTTTCATGTTCCGCACAAACTATTGCTGCCTCCGAAACCAATAAAATAATTTAAATTCCAATTATTCGTTTACAATTCACAATACGTTCTGCCATTGTTTACATAAAAACAGAAAACCATTCACAGCCAACAGACAAGCGAATAAAACACACACACCCCAACACCGTGGGTCCGTAACCAAACTATATGCAAATATTTGCACATTCCCACCCGTGCCACGCCATCACAGCCAGCACCCTAGGAAAAATTCATAAATAAGCGGGACTATCAAAATGGAAAGCCAATTTCCAATTCTAAAACAAGACCAGAAACAATTTTCCAAGTGGGCAATAAATTTCGTTTAATGACTTCACTCAACCCTCGGAATGAAATGGTATATAGAGGAGTCGGGCAGGGGAAACGGCAAATGGGTGCCACATATTACCACAATGGGAATAGTGCAGCAGTATTATGCCACACAATCGGATGATGTATCTTCATAGATACCTACATATTGCACTGGCACAATGGTGGTGGCTTAACGTTGTCTGCATATAACAACATCGTTTGAATGGCCCTAGATACCATGTATGCAGATACAGCTAGAAGTGGCAGGAGGCCAAAGCCATCCGTAATGAGACGAAACTCATAAACATTTCGCCTTTAAATATGAAGTATCTATAGCAAACAACATTCTGTTCGCGTATATAGCTTTATGAGCACGGAGAGGGTGAATTATGCTCGATAATACTCAAAGTGGGTGGCTCGGTTGGCAGCCGAGCTTGCTGCAATATATAGTCATTAAAAAGCCCACCATAAGGGGGGAGGGGGTTGTTGTTTATTCCCACCGAAGAAGGGGTGACCCCATTTCATAGGAGCTGATATTCACTTTAATTGAATAATTCACTTGCTGCGTACATGCAATCGTTCTTGTTGTTGGCCGGTATCATCGCAAAAATGATGATGATTTATAGGATAGCATACATATACTGACAGGTGTCAAGCGTTTGCGCTCTACCTCTATTAAAACCTCGTATTCGCTTCGCACTCATACCACCACTAACACCTTCAACACTATGAAATGCGAGAATTTAACTGACGTCTTAAGTGTCATCGATTGCGGTTTTTAATTAAAGTGTCATTAGGGCAATGTCAGAGACATGGCAAACAAATATAAGATCGTTACGTACTCTTGTGTTAATTGGTAACAAAATTGAAAATATTATTTATTCGATTGATTTAGCGAGTACCTTACCTCCTCCTCGCTATCAATTTGCAAAAGTAAATATTTAATTTTGCCTTTTTATTATTCGCCATACATATACACACTCTTGCAAAGAGGTTAAGTAAGAGCTTACTTTGTCAGGTGTTTTTTTTTATGTCAGTTTTTTATCTCGAGTTAAATATTTGATACTTCAGTGGAGAGTTGAGTTTATGACTTCGATATTTGCCATTGTTATTTGAGTATTGATTGTTTGAAGATTATGTTGTTCATAGTTGAATTGAAATTTTGATTTCATATATACTTGCCAACTGTCACATTTGGATGATGATAGTGTGTGGTTGCTTACCTGGAAATGAAAAGAGAAAAGTGACAAATTAAATATGGGCGAATTCTGGCAGGTATAGTAATTTCGAAATTTCGACAACTTAATCATTTCCAATAATGACAATTCATTAATAATAATTCGTGTAGTTATCCGATTTTTTTTTTTAATTTTGTGTGAAAGCTGTTTTGACTCTAGGGTCTTACCGATTATTTGAAGTACTTTTTAATTTGAAGCAGTTCTCATAATCGAATTGTATATGACGCTATTTAGGTTAGATTAGGTTAGGTAAGGTGACTGTCACAAAGGGGACAATTATTTGATCCATTGTGGTGCCAGGAAGTGAACCATGCACTATTCGATTTGCCGTTAATTCGTGAAATGCTTAATATTGGCGACATTTATTTAGTACTAGCTGACCCGTGCTCGCATTGCGCCGCTCGCCTTTAGCAAACAACCAAACTTATATTTTGTCCATTTAAGATTACACTTTGACTGTTTCATTGAAATCTGTCTAGTAGGTTTCGCGATTTTAGGAGACAAAGAAAATGACTACAGTTTTATTATAAGTATAGATATAGATATCGATTTAATGTGCACCCTCTGCATCGCCATCCCTCTCCATGATCTTGCCACTTGTTTATATGTATATTGCAATTCCTTTCCTTTCCTTTGTTTCCCTCTTCCCATGGAATCCAAACAACTACCTACCCCAACCCAACCCTACACTGTTACCATACCATATATCGAATGAAATTCTGAAATGAAACCTGTTTTCTATTACACGTCTCTTCTCTTATGAAGATTATTAATATACCCCATGCCATACTGCAGCACGCACGACGCACCCCATCCCCATCCTGCATGCATCGGACATACGATCATACTATACATACCTACATATACAACTGACCATAGCACTCACTGCGAAAGCAAATCAACCCTTTTCGAATGGGTAGTACCTATATACGTATTGTTTTTGTTTGACGATGGCAAAAGTATAAACATCCATTTGTAGCAAGGTATATGTGTTTGTATATATTTTCACTTCAGAAAATACATTTTAGCTAAAAACTGTTCCTAAGGACGTGGTTATAAACGACATAGCCTATAGCAGTCTCACAGTCTTAAGGAACATTTAAAAAAAGTTTCATCGAAATATGTCCAGTAGTTTTCGAGTTTTTAGCTGACAAAGAAAATGCTTACAGTTTTATTATATGTGTAGAATCTTCGTTAATATTCATTCTTCCTCGGATATCGGTAGGATTTCGTTAATGATCCCAGAGCTTTTCTAAACAACGTCTCTTCTTTTCGGAATTTTTTTAAAATTACTTTTATTATTTTATTTTTTCAATCTCTTATCAATCTCGAACAATCACATTGCCAGCTCTGATTTCATTTAGGTAACTGATAATACAGTAAACCTAACGTTCTAATGTACAGTAGAATGCTGTACTATCTGAACCATTCTTCGACATATGTATAGATATAGATAGATTTTTAGCTGACAAAGAAAATTCCTACAGTTTTCTTATATGTATGTATAGATTTTTATTTCTTTAGTAATTGTTAAATAGAACAGAGAGGATGACAGCCCTAAAGAAGTCAAGAGTTCGAAACAAAAATATTTGCTATACTATATGTATATGAATTTTTGAAATATCTTTTTGAATTTCCAAATTTTGCCAACGCACAGAATGTCGATGTACTTTAATATATTTTAACAATTTGAGCAGATACTTCTACGTTTTGAGAGAATTACATTAACAACAACTCGTAGACACAGTCACTTTGGTAGGAATGATGACAGGGGAAAACAGAAATGTCTTCCCAAGTGGATATATACGGAGAATTGACTGTCAGAATTCAAAACTATTCAAACAACCACTTAAAAAGGAGTCTGATGATGAATTAGTGGTGTAGTTCGAAATAGCTATCATTCCTACCAAAGTGACTGTGTCTACGAGTTGTTGTTAATGCAATTCTCTCAAAACAATAATTCAGAGACTGAAATTCGACATAATTTCCCAACAGAAATTGTCAGGGTCAATCCCAAACAAGCGAGAATCGTTGTTACTCGTCGCTTCCCCACTCACCTTTACGTTTTGTTTCTTTCCTTCAACTCCACCAGCTATTTGCTTTTAAAATTTAAACGTATATCTGATGAAATGATCAACAATTGTCTCAATTCAAGTAGCAGAACATAATTTAATTTTCAGTATCTCTTTCAATATCTGAAATGTATCTCGAATAACAACGACAAATAAAAAAATATATCCAAATCCAATCTACCACATGATTAACCAAGCAGCCTCGCACAGATAATAATAAAATACTACAACCAAATTTATTAGTCAATTTATTTCGATTTAAATTATTCATTCATTAATCTAAAATGCTAAATAGTTTTCATTCAATTAACACGTCTATGGGGCATCATTAGTGGTATACGGTTCCAATACTTTATCGCAGAGAGAAAAACCAAAACAGATAAACATTCCCCACATTGTTTTCATATGCTAATTGGTTTTTATTTAATATAGTTTTAGTTTTAAATTAACAAAATTATTTTTTTCATTCTAAAATTAATTGAGATAGAAATTCAAACATTTCAACGCAAAACTGGCGCAAATAAAAAAAATACTGGTAATAAAATTTAATTTTATTTGCTTTTCATACCCAGAGGGGGTCAACCGTAAGTGGTTATCAGCGGGTGGGATCAAACGCTATATTCAATTTGTATTGTTGCTAATAAATTCGGTGATTTTTATTTTCTCTGTTTGGTTAAAGTTTTTTTTTTTTCTTTTTGTTTAGATAAACTCGATAAATTATTGAAAACAGGAACTAAAAAAAAAAAAAAATATATTTATTGTGTATTTTATGATAATCAGAATGTGAAGCGAATATACTCGTAGTTTGCTGATTTTTCTCACGAAGATAACTGAAATTGAGAAGGAAGTACACATACGGTGTTGTAGAGCTTATGTCGATGTAAAATTGTTGAGAAAAATTGGCGACAAACTTCATAGAAACTAAAAGTCAAAACGAATATATTTTGTTTGTTTTAGGTTGTTCAATCTTAAACATAATCCAAATAATATATCATTGTATTTATAGCCTAACCTTAAAAAAAAACTACTTTCTTTGACGAAGTAAAATCTACTACAATGATGATGATGAATTAATGTAAAAAATGGAGTCAGTTTTGTTCGAGAATTTGAACCGTCAAAATAAAGTAAATAAAGTAGATAAAAATTGAATTACCAAAGTTGTCGCATTTTTATTTCGGATTCATTTTCCTTTTCCCTTTTTTCGGCCTAACATAGGTATTTCATTAATTTTTACCTCAATGAACTTGTGTTGCGGGACTAAAACCAGCCTATATTTTAGAAAATTCAACTGATAGGGTTTTTGAGTGATAGATGAAGAAATATACATAAAGCTGACATTTTTAGTTAAACTCTTACATGCGAGAAAAGACTGACAGTAGACCTAAAAACTACCAAATCACTGCAGAAGTTAAAAGTTTGAGACCAGCATTCAGTTCAGTCTCTGCAAACATAATAAAATTCGACCATAATCGAAAAGAATTCATCTAGAAAATACCTTTCTGTGGTTGTAAAAATTTCGAAAATATATATTGGACTACTCGTAAACAGGATGCCTCTATAGAAAGACTGCTGCGGCGGCGGCGGCTATGTCTTCTAGATGTTACTTAGAATACTGGTCAAAGGATAGAACCGAAAACACTTGATCCGAAACTTGTCAATGAGTTACTGAACTTGATTCGAATATAACAAATAAACTGAAAAACTTAATAAATTGAAATTTTCCCCAGAAACATAATTAGATACGAAATTTGAAAAAAGATACATAAACCGTACTATAAATGGACTGGGAATTTGGCACAGTGCTATAAGACGACTAGAATAATTCGACACGTAATGATTTCGATCGTATTGAAATGGAAAGGAAGTTAAGGGTTTATTTTATTTGCTGTTTAATTTTTCAGCCTGATTTTTTTGAGAGTTCACGCGTGATTCCTAACACAAAATGCTCAGTTAGCATTGCCATTTCACCAAGACTTACGACTTTATTACCAAAAATCGTGCTCAGTAAAAAAGCAATAGAGGTTTCGAGGAAATTATATAAACGTTAAAAAAACGAAAGGCAAATCATGAACCAACTTATATCCCTACCGAAAAATGCCACAGATTTTATAAATGTCGTCGAATATCAATGAGGTTTTGACATTTTTGTGAAGCAAGCCAAATTTTAATGTGTGTGAACTGCCAACTGTCCATTTGCTATATGCTCCTGAAGAACGTGGAGTAATCGTCACGATGTTTTTGATGAACAATTTGACAATGATTGATGCAACGTGTATTTCGTGCCTGGTTTTCTTGTCGGCTCTGCTCCCATTGGCGTTTAGCCGCACAACTCTTAGAGACTGGAACAACATTGCAACAAGACCTCGCACCTACCTATCATTTGACCGAGAATATTGCTGCTTTAAATAAAGATTTCGTAGAGGCATTCGTCGACATCGAAAAGACGACGTGCATTTGACACGTCTCTGCGGCGTATTTTAATGAATGACTGGAAGATGTTTCCTTACAAAGTACAGACAGTCCGTCAGCTGATGGATTTAAAGAAAATTATAAACAGGACAAACACAATAACACACGAACCGAGTTGAATATTGACTTGCAACTTATTAAACATTTTCTACGGGCTTGATGATTTTTAAGGCTACAATTTTTTCATCTACAAATAAATACTAGAATTTTTCAGAAATAAAAATTGTAAACGTCGGCAAAAATCGAGAAAACGTCTGAAATTTAATAGAAATCATCAGAAAATCAGATTTTTCAGACGAATATTTAAAAAAAGCTGACAAAAACTAGCAGATGAATATGAACAAATTAGAAGATGAAAATAATTTATTTTTAGACGAAAATGTTTTAACCGATTTCTAAGAGTCTTAGGTAAATTGAATTTCCTAAAAAAACCGATAGAAAACGAACAAATTGACTTATGTATGAGCTAGTGACTTGGGGGAGTTGTAAGACAAATATGTGATAGCTTCCTTGTCGCGACTTTTTTATCTCTTCAGCGTCTGCATGACTAAGATGACTAGGACATGTAGAGCGAATGGGACACCAACGGCAACGCCCCGACCCGAAGAGTCCACGATTCCAAAACGGAGGGACAACGCAGTAGAGGAAGACGTCGTCTTAGGTGGCGCGTACAAATGGAAGGGGACCTCAACCAACTTGGAGTGGGCAACTGTAGGGAATTAGCCAAATAGCGGGCTAAATGGAGAGGCCACCAAAGTAAGGAATTATGAGCCTAGCCTTTATCCAGAATAATAAACGTTTGCTTCCGCCTAAGGGTGCGTTTATGTTGGAGCAAGATAGAGCAACGATTAAATTAAAGCTTTCCTGTCTGCGTTTATGCGCGTTCATGTTGGAGCGGTGATAAAGGAAAAATTGTTGTGTTGATTTGCGTCATTTTGATCCCACAATGCGGGTCTGGCAAAAATTCGACTAATTAAAACTTCCGCGTTCATCGTCGATGAGAGCTGAGAAAATACACAACCGAATTATCTTATGATGCGTCAGCAGAATTTGTTGTTGAATGAATTTTACTGGCGCCGAAATCTCTGAAAATACATTTACACAAATGTCATTTCGAACTTCAAAGTATAGAGATCTAGAAGTTTGTGTACATTATCCACTGTGCTGTTACAATCCTATCGAGGGTAGTTACCAAATATTCCAGGTCGATAAAACGTAGGCTATTCGCAACAGTTAGTTAGAGACACGTCTTCGAGACGCGACTACGTAACGAAATGTCAGATAGAGGGACGTGAGTGTCATTAATTATACTCAAAGGTTTATACTCGTATGTTAAAACGTGTAGCTCGCTTCGCTCGCGGCAAAGGTTTTAAATTCCAGTATATCATTTTTGGGACATCACCCTGTAGGGAGTGTCATTTTCGTTACGTGGATTACGGTCGTGTTCCGTATGCCTTACTTATGTAAGTTAGACACACAGCTACGGGCGAATAGGTAGCCACTTCCTAAAATTGATCGCTAGTTTGATAACTAATTTTATATTGCAGAATCAGACTGATAATGGCGGACGAAACTATAGAAATCCTGGGATCTGGGGCACAATTTACATCCGCATTGGAAAAAAGCACGAATCCGCATTCAAACCGACGACGCTCGGCAGGCAGACTTGTCACACGGTCAATTGCAGTAGCTTATCCTAAAGCCGCATTATATCAATTGGTAAATTCCTACTTTGCTGTCCCAACTAATTGGTCATAAAAACCATAAAATAGCCTGGCAGTTTTCATTTTCCGATAAGTTAGAAAATAATTATCAAAAACCAGTTCGTGATAAATCTAAACTCATTTAAATCCCATAAAACGTAGAGATAACTATACACAACACACCCTAAAGGAATCGTCGAGTCGCCTTCTTTACTTTTAGTGCGATGTGTGCGCGGACGGAAAACCTGTCTGTAAATCCTCATTGAACTAGAATCATCATCCACTTGCATATATCTACACACCGTCGTTGTAAGTACTAGCACTAGGTAGTCATTTGCTCAACTCAATTAAATGGAATTTGCATTTGCAAATGAGCAACTACAACGGAACCGGCCATCTACTAAATTCCACTCATTATACTGCACATAAACACACAGCGGAGACGCATTTACATGACAAGCGTTGGCCGGGACGGGACATTAAGTGAGTTATGTTGCGCGCCTTTGTTAAAAAAAAACAATAACAACTGAAAGCCGCTCATCAGATAGCATATAAAAGATACTCGCGCGACAGACTAATGCGAATGCGAAGCGAAATTGCGTGCAACCAATATTAATGCATATAGATACATCATCCCCATCAATCTAGCGCAGCGAATAGAAATTACAGTTTTCCAAGCCGAGATGCACACACAAAAACCAGGCCAGCACACAGGAATTGGCCACCACAAATTGTTGGGGTACGACTCGATAGATGGCTGCGTGTATCGCAAGATACATTTGCATTTGGAGTGCGTTCTGTCTAACGAATTTCTGTCACGATATATAGACGGGATGCGGGGAGCGCTATATGTGACTAGCATCGGTATACATGTACATACATGCAGTGGAACCGCATTAATTGAATGTGTGTGCCAGTTCCCCCTTGTACGAGCACAAAATAATATTGAAGCGAACCAAAAACCAATCCCCCAGGATATGTCAAGCCGAGCCATCGTCGTCATCGAACTATATATGCATCTACGTATGCAGATTGCAGTTTGCAGACACCGTGCGCTACTATTATTATGGTGATTGGCTTTGATTCGGGGGCACTTTGACAAATTATCGATCGCAGTCACCCGACCGAATGAGCGGCAGCGGTGGAAGCGGGCGACGTACGTCTAGCAGCGTGCGTATTTTATTTGACTATACGTATCTGTGCATCTATTCATGTCTGCTTTGGTCTAACCATTGCACAAATTAATCGAATGCATTGTTGTACCACATGCAGCAGCAGTGTCTAGCAGTCCTCCGGCTATTCGCTTTTTTATGACTTATGCAATGTATATATGGCACGCCGACATGGCGCACTGTCACCGAAGTCATATAGTCGAGGGTGGGCTGGAGGACGACTGTCGCACTTTTTTTTGTTTTGATTTTCGCATTTATTGTTCGTTTTGTTGGTCTGTTACTGTTGGCTGTTAGTTTGCTTTACAAAATTGGCGAAAGGCGGCGAATTCCCGAACAGCGCACACAAAGAGTGACATTTTCTTTTTTTTTTGCATAAAACGGAATGTTCTATACGAATTGCATAGAGACATAGATGGTTGTGTTTCGTTTTTGTCTGTGACTAAAAGTAGGACTGAGTGGGGGTGTGGCGTGAATGTCCCACCTTCATATAGATGGAATTGGCCCTTTATATTCGTAGCGAATGACGGCAAATAACGTTTTTTCCTATAAAAACTGTCATGACAGAATAATGTCATTTTGTTGACATTTTTCAGGAATGTGAATCGATCCTTGACAAAAGTAATTAAATTATCAATTTTATCTTGATCTATAGCAATAAATAGTTTTAATGATAATTGCCATGATCATTACACCATTATGGTCACTCAACTGAAATGTTGAGGACCTAATTCATTATCAATATGTTTTAAGTGATTGCTTGAACATTTGAATTCAGAGACGACTTTCAAATACATTTCGGTTTTTGTCTTGCCAGGAAGTGAATCACGCATTCGTCTGATCAATTGTCCAAAAGCTTTGGTAGACGCTCTGTTCCGTTTTTTCTTTGGAAATGTTCCTGCTGATGAAGAGGGATGTTCAGCAATGTGTCCAACTCACTCTGTAGATGGAAAACAATTTACAGCAACAATGGCAATAACAAGGGAACCGGAATAAGTTGATCAATGCTTTAACTGGCGCCGGCCGGCGTCCAAATTTCGTTGCATAACTCATGCCAACACATTTGTATTTTAGATTTTGTAGTTGGACAGATAATGTGCAGCAAAATCTTTCTTCAAATCAGTGTGTATACAAAAAATTCTTCGACTCTAACACAGGTTAAAATGGACGACAAATCCATTCAACCCAAGGAATCCATCCCCCTTCTTGGAGTCACTGACAATTGGGAGTAACATGGCAGGACTTATCCAAAATCGCAAGATCGACCACCTCAAAGTTAAGTTACTTATTTAATGCAAGGTGGTATACTAAAGCCCGTAATAAGTCCTCCTTCTCTATAAAGCATAAGTTTGAAAAGGCTTGGAATATTAATTTCTTATATGGAGCTTGGCCCCAAAATATTCACTTAACCTACTTGACAGCGTACAGAGATGAGCAGTTCGAGATCCCAGGCTAACATCAAATCTACATCCACTATGGCGCACAGAAGACTAGCCACTGAATGACTTTCAAAAATTTTGTAAAATTTTCAAGAGATAGAGAGGGGTCTAATATTGGTTTTGCATGGGCGGTATTTTGTCTCAGGCCAGGATACCGTATCTTCTGCGCGACTCAGCTAACGAGTATTTTATACTTCTTACTACCTCAATTAGTTCGTTGGTTCGCTGATAGTGAAGAACGGCCATTTTAATTAAAAATCTGGACAGTTTCCGCACGCTTGGTTAGGGCACGTATGTGCATCACCTTAGTTTTTGACGCATTTATAACCAGTCCATTATCATGACACCAGTTCGAGACGGTCGGCGTTGAATTCGTTCTGCAATATATTCTCGGCAGAATTTAAATTGTACTTGTGTTTTACCACGATTCCAATGTCATCGTCATAGGCATAAACAGTACCTACATTTTTAAAATAATCTCAATAGTTGGTTGGTAAATTGTATGAACATTGAACAGAATAGGGCTCAATTTGGAACCTTGTGGTACACCATATTCGGTTGCTTTTTCACTGCTCACTGTATCCGAAACCTTGACTTTCATCAGTCAGATAGCTTCTATTCTAAGCGAATTAGCTAGTAATCCTCTTAAGCCATTTCTGCTAACACTTTCCAGTAGCTTTTCGTGGGCCAGTATATCGAGTGCTATGAGTACACTTAACACCTGCAAGGATATCACTTCTTCAAAACTCTTTTGGCTATAGGACAAGTAAATTTTGGAACTCCCTTCCATCAATTTAAAACCGCTTAAAATGTAGGTATCTAACCCACCTATATAAATTTTCAACAAAACCGTATTGAAACCACAAAATGTTGACTCCTTCTCTACAGGAAAAATGAAAAAGAATATGTTTTTAGTCCTTTAATGTCGTCCAATGGATGTAGTCTGGCTGTATACTTCTCATGTATAACTAAACGTTTTCAATGTCCAAAATTCAAAATTCTGGAATCTAAACATGGCTACTCGTATCTCCGCCGGTTGCTATTTAAAATTTCCTTTTGTTTTATCAAATATAACCCAAAGGGAGAATTATTGATGATTTTTTTACTCACTCAGTCTAGTGTCAGTTAAGGACAATGACTTCTAAGTAATAGAGAAAGCTCCGCCATCGCGAAAGTAACCTCAAACCAAAACACTCTATACAGATACGAAAAAAAATTAATTAAATTAATTGCCAATCGCATCTTTTGTGCATTTCTCTTGCACCTCTCACCCTCTGTCAGTATCTAATGGCTTGTGCTAAAAAAGAAAGACCAACTGACAAAAGAATACTCAAAGCGAATTGCAATCAGCGCCAATTAACAATCAAAGGTCATCATAGAACAAAAAGAATCACCAGCCGTTACAAAACAGAGGAGAACATGTCCAATTTCTGAAGACAGATACTTATTGGCAAATCACGCGATACTCGTATACCCAATCCATCCTGTAGCTCTTCCAAAGTAATTACCTAATTTCCCATGGGTTTCCGTGAAACACAACTCCCAGTCCCAGCAATCATCCAAAACGTTGTGTTTCCCTTGAGATTTGTTTTTATGTGTTTTTTTTTTATTTCTCCTCTTCATCGTGGGGTAAATTTTCATTCCATTCTCTTGCCGACTGAATGGAACAACAGATGAAAGAAGTACACTCAAGGAGTTAAGTCAGCTTTTCCCCAGTATTCATCTTTGCCTTCTATCTCAATATCATCAGTCATTTGGACACGACCGACTCTGCTCACCCGACGCCGACGCCGCCATGGGGATCCTCCTTATGATGGCGTATATACCAAGTCAGTAGTTACACTCTCGAAATAGCTGACCTCAGCGATTGGCTTTTAATGACCGGAAATAGAAATTGTTCAAGTCTCTGTCCGCCACATCACACACAATAACCGCAGAACGGAGTCCACTCTTTCAATCTCTGGAACGATTATCACAGACAATCAGCGTTCTCATGCGAATTAAATTGTGCACATTTCGGCCACTGTGTGTGGCACTGGCACTGGCACTCAGTACATGGTCTTTGTCGTTGCGTTGGCGTTTGTTTACCAAAAAAAAAACTCTGTGTCAACACCCACATAATGACGGGGGTTGCCTCGCCGTCTCAAGCCCCCACAATCTGTGATTCCTCTAAAAAAAATTATTGCTATCGTCGTTATGTCATTATGTCATTCTGTCACTCTGTCACATCGTCTTGTGTGAACGTGTAATATGCCAAACGACGACGAATCGGTATTTTATTGTTCGCTCAGTGGGCGTTCTCAAAATCAGTAGGAATAGGTGTTGCCAAGGGGTTGAACTATAAAACTACTCCAAACTAAACTCCGCCAGTCTCCATTTTCACCGTATACATGTCATTAGTTTGACTTTTGTTCTCTCTCTTTTGTGACTGTGGGAAACACTAAACGTCACTCCCAATCGCAGTCCACAATGTCACAATGTGCATGTAGCTAGTTGTTGTGAAATCGATTTTTCTACACCTCAGCAATTGTTTCTTTGTTAGAAGTTTTGTTTGTTTCCGTCGTTGTTGAACAATTTATTTAAAAATGAAGCAATTAGTTGACAGTTTGAAACTACAACACGTGTTGTTGGAAATGATAATGAGTTTGCGAGGGTTTTCTGTATATTTTCTGTTTTACTTATCGATTTGAAAAGTGTTGTTGGACAGCTGACACATTTTGTGTGTTTTTTTTCCACTATAAATTGACTCGATGTGTTGATTTTTATTTTTGGCAAATTTAAATTGCATTGACCTTTGTTGGATTACAGTTGATTTTGTTTCTAAAAAAAAAAGTTTGCTCGACAAAGAGGGCGACGATCCAAGATATTTGGCACTTAGCTGCGTGTTAATTTAATGCAAAGAGTTTTCGAATAGTTGTTGACTTTTTTGGCAAGTTTTGTTAGAAGATTTTTTGAATGTGGTATAATCATGTTTTTAGTTTACAATGTGAGTGTTTCATGTATTTTTGGTCAAAGGTTATGCCTCGAAATCTGCAATGATGAGGAAAAAAAAGACCGTAACGAAAAGTGAAACGCGATTCAAGACGCACTCATTACCACTCTTTTGAAAACGTTGGTTTTTAATATACTGACTGATTTTTTAAAAAAGTGGCGAAATGGACTGCTTTGCGCTTGAACAACGTTTCGAAATATTGCAAACTTATTTCTAAAGTGGCTGTGGATTTGTTGTGTGGTGAAATTTGAAAAGGAGCGTAACGGAAAGTGGAACGCGATTGAATATTCCATTCCTCATGCAGATATGGCAGCAGAGCAGTAGATAAAGTGAGGTTACCCGCGTTTCAATATTCGTTACGCTCTCACTGGCGTACAAGTGTTGGTGAAGCGAAGGTGTTCTGCTGCAGCGAATTGGTTTCTTTTTGAATTTTATAGAAACTAAAGACAGCTCAACAATTTTTCGTTTTTAATGCTTTAATGAAAAGAGTATAATAGATCTTCCTATAAGTTATGATTTATGAATGATCATCGTATTCAACTGAAATTTTGAAATGAAGGGTGGGCAAGTTTCTTTTTTAAAATGCAATAAAATGATCAAAATTAAAATTTGTCCATGTATTATGGCTTTATTAGTAATAGCAAGCATTCCTATTAATTATCGAATACAACATCATTCAAGTGGCTGCCACAGCTGGCTTCGCAGTAGCGCATTCTGTCACTTCGATTTTCCAAGACTCTGTTGATGGTTTCGGGGGGTAGCTCACGGATTGCTTGTGCCTTAAGTGATTGAATCCTTTCCGGATTGTTGGCATAACATCGGTCCTTTACGGTTCCCCACAAAAAAAAGTCCAAAGGGGTCAAATCGCAGCTTCGAGGCGGCCAATTGACATCGCCAAGACGGCTGATAACACGATTTGGGAATTTGGTGAGCAAAAGATCGTTTGTGACATGGGCTGCGTGGTAGAGAACGCCATCCTGCATGAACCAAAGGTGGTTCCTCCAAAACCATGTCTTCAATTTCAGTAAAAAAAAAGTCGATTAACATGGCTGTGTTACCCCCACCGTTGACCGAAACGTTGTTCCCAGCCACATTTTCGAAGAAAAATGGTGCAATGATGCCACCACTCCACAACCGCACCAAACTCTCACTCTCTGTGGATGTATTGGCTTCTCGACAATAACATGCAGGTTTTCCGAGCCGCAGATGCGGCAATTTTGTTTGTTAACGTAACCGCCAAGATGAAAATGCGCCTCGTCAGAAATTTCTTTTCAAAAAACGCACTGTTTGAGCTACACAGCACTCACTTTGGAAATAAGTTTTTAATATTTCCCAATGTTTTTTCAAGCGTTAGGCGATTCATTTCGTTCCGCTGAGGTATGATATTGACTTTCTGTCAAGATTTCGGGCGGGAAACAGCTGTCAGTGTCAAAATATTCTATGATTATTAACCACTAGATGGACTGCAAGAACCTTTTTTTAAAGGAGGTGTATTTTGAAAATATATATTTTTAGTACCTACACTTATTTCTGAAGTTTTTCTCTTTATTTCTTTATTTAGTTTCCTTTTACAAAATGCGTTTTCGACTTCTTTTTCGATTGCTGTAAAAAAAAAAACGAAAAAGAGAACGAGTGAAGTCGTTCCCCGTTCAGTATTTTATTTCTTAGCGTACAATCACTCGGAATATATGTAGTACAGTAACTGATGGCTAGAGTACATTAATGACAGAAGTGTTATAAAAAAAACATATAGAAGTGTTTCTTTCAAAAATATACACAAGTTTAATCATGGTTTTTTTTCGATTGAAAGCCATTTGAACGAATGGGCAGTAAATCGCCGAAATAAAATAGATCAAGATGTCTGCTTGGGTTTGCACAATTATTACAAACATAAATGATAGTCCTTCTCAAAGTTAAGATTCATTTCAGTCAGGAGACATCGTAGGTAAATCTACGACTTCTTGACAGATAAATGTTCCAGCCATCCCATGTTTCTGCCGCATTAAGAACGCCCAATTTCAAAAGACGGAAACCAAGGTGAAAAGGTGCCATAAGACTCTTCAGACCAGCCTACCAATAAGCAGAAACGACTTTAAACTTAATGTGTTCTCCGCACGGGCATAAAAGCAAACAGATATTACGCAGTCCTCGCAATCGTGTGAAATTTTGCCCCCTGCCAAGTCATGAATTCCTAATTGCGTTTCTTTCCACTTGAAACATTTTCTTTATTGACTTGGCAGAGAGGGAGATACTTTATTTTACAACTCACACTGTCAATTGAATAAATTTATAGCCCTATTAACCTTGCCTGGGGAGTATACCATCAGTACACCCACGTTTCCACTCAAATATGACCTAAAACCCGACTTGTCTTTTGATTTATTTCCTTTACCCTTTCCGCATGCGAAATCAGTTTGTTTTGTGCGTTTGTGCAATTTTAATGAGCAAATTGCTAAATTTAATGAAATATTTACAGCCCAATAAAAAAAAAAAAGAAAGCAAATCCAAGACAATGGCACAAGCCGTTTGCGAGTGACTTCAAATTGGTCATCGCCTACCCCTTAGGATGGGCTTATAAGCCACCACCATCGTAGGCAACAAACCACCCTTTGCCGTGATGAGAGTTTGTGTCTGTTTTTTAGAGTTGTGAACAATTTTACGACCTCGTAAGGCACCCTTTGTAAATCGAAGAAATGACTATGCCGTATTGAGTAACGACGTTTCCATCTTCCAAATTAGTCATTCCCTCACAACCCCTCGAGCGTAAAATTTTCTTCTTCAGGGGGAAAACAAAAAGAAATGTTAGCATGATTCTCGCTCCCGTAGGAATGAATGGCTCTTCAATTTTACCCTTTGCTTGGTTGTCTGCAGTAAAAAGCGCCGGCGGCTTTTCTTTCCAAAGGACGCTCAACACAACATGCCTTTCTGTACTTTTATCGCACACCCTAGGCTGTGGGCCGGGGAGAGAGAGGGGAGTGAGGTGCGCGCGTTAGTGCGTGCTAAAAACATCGTAAACTGACTCTGGCAAAAGGGTACACGGAGTTTCCGAGGAAAAACAAGGAAGAGAAATGGAAATTAATGATGCCCATCCGTCCCGTTGTCGTTTTATGGTATAGAAAAGAGCCCTTCCTCTTTCCCTTTTCATCTAAGCGCACAAAAAGGAAAACAGTATTCCTTCTGATTAAAGAATTTTATTATCGCAAAGGAAATAGAGAAGCCTGCTCAGTCACAATGACGACTACAACGTTGAATAGGAAAGGAATACGTATACCGACGAGTACGGTTCGGCAGTCGGTGTAACGATGCAGAAATAATTCTTCAGTCAGAGCCCTTGCCAGTGTAATAAGCACACCATATGTCCGGCTAATGTCCCTTCGTCGTCGGTGAGTTTCCTCCTTCTATTGTTTCCAGCAGAGGGCTAGAGAGGGGAATGTGCTGTGCATGCACCACACTGATCAGACCGCCTATAGTGCTTCCTTGGTAATGCCCGATTTCATTGAACAAAATTCTATTTCCCAACCGCCACTGGGTATATCATCATGATGGTGGTGACTGGTTTAACGTTTCCCTCAGCCGTGTGCATTATTGTTTCCAATTTGTGCCTCGTGTCCATTGTGTGTCAGACTGAAGGGAAATGGCTCATGGTATATGCCGGCGCAACATTAACATGGTTCGTGTCCATTTTTGGGTTTCCATTCACGTTTATTGTTTCTTTACTTTTTTTTTCGACACAGTCATGCTAGAGTGGCTTTCATTTTCGGGGGTAATTTAGACGTTTCTCTGTTTTTTTTTTGTCAGTGGCGAAAATTGATCTCTAACACAATGACAATGTGTCAGCATATGCAGCTGTTAAATGTCACCCAGATGTGTTGCGTGCTATATTTGTGTGTATCGACCCTATAAATGATGAAATTGAATCGGGTGAATGGTGGTGAATTAGAAACTAATACTGCGTTGCGACGATGATGGCGGCGGCGATAGACCTTTGTGGTTTCATGTTATTACCGCAAATCGACGACGACAATGCCTCCGCACCAACAACGTCAGCGAAGAAACATGAAAATGTTAACGATAGGCACTAAATTTAAGTGCTGTACGTGCATGGTGCGCATGTGGGCGTGTCACAGCGTAAAGAAATAGGGGAGAGGTAATTTTTGACATGTGTATATCACTGAAGTGTGGTTCATGTTATGTCACCGGACCTTAATTGCTTATTCATTTCGTGTTAGATGCAAAATACGAATTTAATTAAAACCGCAGCAATGTGTCAAATTGGCAGTTATATTGCATGATAAATTTGGGGCACAATAATTTGGCTGTGGTTTGGTCAGAGCATGTAAACGCACATGAGTGTGCGCTACGGAATTAGGTAGTCTGATGTGGTCGAATGGTAATGATATCTTTCAATTGAGGACAACAAATTTTATTTGTTTATCTATAATTGGAAGAATGGGAAAACGCACATGAGTGTGCGCTACGAAGGAAGTAATGGAAAAGTCTCGTTCTTAATTAGGTGGTCCATTGAATAGGAAGGTCTTGTTAAAATCACAAAGGATGCGCTATACTAGACCTTCATTCCAGTCTTGCGAAGGCGAACGGAAATATCGTTTTGAATGGAAAATTTCTCGAGTCATTTTTGGTCAAGTAGATAAGAGTTGATGCTTTATTGGAGGAAATTCAACAAAGAATTCTGCGTGTAGTACGGCGATGACCCAGTGCACCAGTCATCTAAAGTGTGCGAGAAGCACAGGCCTATTCAGTCGCGAAAAATAGAACACATAACTTTCTATAAACGACTAAGTACACGTGACTGAATAGTTGAGCAATGGAAAACGTATGTGCGCGACTGGCGGAGTAGATGAAAACCTGGCTTTATGTTTTGGGCACAAGTGAAAGGAGACCTCAAACAACTTGGGACGCGCAACATATTAAAAATAGAGTATGTACAGCCAATAGTTTTCCGCACATACATATTTGCAAAACCACATAAACTTCAAGATTGTTATATGCGCTCCCTATTAGCAAATTAACTCATTAGTGCGTGACAATAAAAATCAACGCAAGCGCACATGAGTTTACGAAAACGCACACAAGTGAAAAAAAAAGCGATATGCAAATGTGCGCTTGCGCTTTTAATTGGTATTTGGAGTTTTTCAGAGAAAATTAACCCTATATGAAGGTGAAGGGTCTCCATTAATAGTTTGTGTTTCGAAATGCGATATGATACTCGTTTCCCAGGATGCGTAGAAAACATTTACAGGCTATGAAACTATAGAGTAAGTTGGGGTAATATGGAATACTTTTTTTTTATTGTGAAATTACATCCTTTGGAATACTATTCCATATTACTAATATTAGGTATTTCATATTACCTCATTTTCGCATATTTTTGAAAATTAGTAAAAAGTCACATACCACTTAAAATTCTTTCAAACAACCAGCCATATATGGGTGTCCAATTTAACTGCTTTGCAGAGCACAAGTTTTTATTTCCAATTTCTTATTAGATATTTTTTTTTATTTTCAAACATCACAGCATGAAAAGTTTTGGTTGTAGCGGTTTTTAAAATTTAATTTTCTTTTTGTACTGACAAAACAGATGTTTGAAATCGAGTACAAGATTGCCTAGATTTCGTACACAATCTAAGTTCTGAGTGTGAATAAAGAGATGTGGATGTAGTAAATACAGAGAAACAGGTGTATTCCATATTACCCTAACTTACTCTACTCCATTCCGGTGAAAATATATTCTGGTCACATCGGAATATGTGTTTGAATGAAATTAAACCGTGTTATAAGTCTTATTCTGACACAATTTCTTTGACAGCGACCACCACCACATCGAATCAGAAATTCTGTTCGTTTCGAAAATCCTTTTTTTAAGACAAAACAAATATTGCTTGTCGCCTAATATAATTCAAACTGAGTACATACCACAAAAGTCTGAAACTGGTATTTATTTGAAGAATGTAATCAATCAATATTTACCTGAAAATAAAGAAGAATAAACGGTTAGAATAAACGTATATAAACAGTTTGTGATTTTTTTTTTGTAAGATATCAGAAAATGTAATCGAAATGAATTTACTAAATACACTTTATTCGATAAACAAGATAATAGGTAATTGATTCGAAATTGAATTCGATACGACACACAAAGGGGGGTTTTGACATATAGTTGTGACTTCCCTTCAATTATGGCATAACAATGAGAGAATTACCTTCATTCCGTGCGTGTATCTGTACTCGCATTTCACTTATGGTGACAACAACAACTATCTACCGTCCTATGATCCTTCGTTACGCATGACAGAATGAAATACCATTCCTAACTACTTCAGAAGGGTCAATCCCATACCCCCATTGTATTCGAGCTATTATCCATCAATACAATTATTTTTCCGTTATATATTAGGTACTAAAGATTCGAACCGAACAGGCAGAAGGGGAAATAAGTAAACACCGGCCGTGCGTACACCACTAATTTGTTCATTTGCCTCGGCTATATGCCTGCTGGTTCATATACCCATACTTATCTATAGGTACCGGTCTATACTCAACCAAGAATATACAAAGTCCATTGTTATAGAGCGACAAAACGATGGCCGAATAAATGGGACGAAGACGGGCAATTACTTATTTTTCTTATGGAAACTGGCTATACCAACAACTGCTGTCGAAGGCACAGACAGGCACTTTCTTCCTTTATTATTTCGAATTTGGTATAGTTTTTATGAATACAAGCAAAAATTCGTTCCGTATCTTTTACTGTATTTACTGGGACTTGAAGGACTTGAAGTGGTCGAAGGATCCTCTTTTTTTTAGAAGAAGATTGAGTACAGAGCGGCGGAAACATCTGCTATACAATTTGGTATTCTTTTGTTCGCGAGTAGTCATGAAGATATTCTTCCTCTTCAGTGCAGAAGATTGTTTTGCCCCAGATAAAGTATATAGTATTCAGAAAAGTTGATGGTAGCGTTTGGATAGCAGCTTTGAATTCTTGTTTTTTTATTATTATCATTTAGGTAGATTAAGAGATATAGATACATGAAATTCGAAATGAACTATAAAATGGAGATAATACGGAAACACTTTGGTTCTGATCCTGACGGCTGTATAGAATGGTATGGAAGTGATTTACATTTTGTACTTAGCTGTCAACTGGAATAAAGTGATGGATTAATAGGTCTTTGTGAGAAATACCTGTTTGTAAGTTCTACAACGTTACATAAATAAAATTGTCAAAATAACAAAAAAATATCAACCCCTTCTGTTAACTCGACTTCGCGTAATTTTTGTCATTATGTATAAGGTATAACCACCGAAACGAAAAGATCGATCGATACTCGATCGATGACATGACCGATTTCACAGTCCCAGAGTTTAGTGTAACTTAAGTTTGAGTAGAGACAGATAAATGTCACTCATGTATGCATATTTTGTGTTTCACAGTCACTTCACAATACTCACTCCAAATGGTACAGAAAACTTGGCAGCACTTATGAAATTGTTTGTTTTGTAGTCATTACTAATTTATTTGATTGTCAAAATAGGTTGTAAATGTCAAATAACCCGCCTAATTTTAGCGAACAAAGAATTATTTTGTTTAATTGAACTCGTAAAGTGAACAAAAAATTGCAAATGAAATTGTTAAATCGTTGACAGTTGAATAGTTTGATGTCAAAGATACGAGAAGGGCGCTTAAGTTTTATAATCAAATATGACATTCTGAAACAGAAAACGACCATTGAGTGGAATTTGAGAATCGAAACTTAAGTGGTCACTGTGCAACTGGGCATCACCATCACTTTGTCGTTCTGAAGGCGGCATATGACAAGCATTTAGAGAGCTACGGTGAGCCATGTCCCGGCCTGTTTTGTTATCACTGTCGAACTCTTCAGATTATGCAGTAGATGCGATAGAGAACCGCATAGAAAGCATTAGAATAGTACAAGGTGGCGCCAAAAGTCATTTTGCAAATGGCGGCAAATGTCAATTCTAGTTGCAAACATATACAAAATACACGTCAGCAAGACATGAGTCGCTGTAGGAGTAGTATATAGGACAACGGGGAATAATTCTTTCGATTTTTTTGCGAAATAATTCGTCGGAGGTGTTGGCGCCAGGATGAATGTCTCGCTCGGTGTGACAAAAGACCAAAATGGCCTTATTTCGATTTAAATCTGAAAATAACGCCAAATTTCCGATTTGGCTTTATGTCGCTTTAGAAAAAGAAATAAGTCCAAATTTTTCATTGTTATGAGTCGAGTTAGGCCACAGGGGCATCTTCGGAATAGTGGACGAGGATGGTGGCACGCTCGCGGTTGCACAGCTATCGCTCGACGGACGGGGTAGTTCTTGACACCCCTTACACTAAACCACCTGCTCAAAACCAAATAAAAATCGTGCCAAAAAAAAACTAAAGATGGACAGTCGGAGAACTACTTTTAAACGACTTCGGACGGACAACAAATCAAAGAAAAGAGAAAGAAGAGAAGAACAGGAAAGCGGAACAGAAAACTCAATAACCTCTGCCCTACCAAGGAGAGAGGCCGGGAAGTCAGATGCAATCACTTGCCTAGAAGAGTATGGGACAACACGAGATGCCCCAAAATAGATGCTGAGAACATCGCAGAGGCCCCGGAGTTTCGACCAGACGACGTGTTAAGTAATTGGGCATCAATCGCAGGTCTTTACAGAGAATTTTGGTGAAAGATTGTATAATGTTCCCTTACAAAGTACAGGGTCCTGTAATCTATGCTCAAACCATCCTGGATTTCGACGACGGCGGAGACAACTTTTCATCGAAAATGAGCGACGAGATCGACGAGCCGGAAGTTCTGGCAAGAGTGATGCAAAATGCCATAAATGAGGCCCGAATCGTCACCAATTCTAGCGGCGGCGGCCACTTAGACGATATATCATTGTCTTGACTTAATGAAAAAAATGTAAAACATTAAATAAACATATAGTCTAAAAGCAGAACAAAGTTTTTCATTCATAAAAATTACCAAAGAACATCGGTTGACGACTTTTGGGCCACCTTCTATAAGGCCTTCTAAGTAATAGTAAGGACAATAAGGCCATTCATCACCTTTGACCATAGTCTTGCTCTTTGGCGCAAAATTATGGACCTTAACAGAAGTCGATGGAGATATTCTTCGTCGTTTTAAAGACAAAATTCGTTGAATGGTTTACGGTCCTGTTTGCATTGACAAAACATTTAACAGCTATTGCTACAAGTTGTTCGACATCAACCTGATCAAAAAAATATTCATCCCTCGTCTAAGATACCAGAGATGGTAAAATGGACATCAAGGCTTCGGCTTTCAGACTCTTCGATTCTAAACAATCAGATGAAAAACTCAATAGAGGAAGACATCACCTTAAGTGGCCCGCACAAGTGGAACCTAAACAAGCTTGGGAGTGAGCAACTGGAAAGGGGTTAGCAAAGAACGGGGTAACTGAAAACGCTCTTTGGCTGCGGTCTTTATACGGAAATTAGCGGCACTTAAGTACCTGAAAGCTTACATGTCAAACAATTTTGCCAAACTGTATTAATTAAGTGATCAGGTTATAGGTCCTACCTGTAGACATTCAGTAGACCTGCAATATTGGGACGCGTTTTCCTTCCTCTATTAATTAAAAAATATCTGTCTGTGAGGTATGACGGCCATTACAGTTCGGTGATATCAATGATAGCATTCATTAAAAACTAGCCCATCAGCTCCATAAAAACTACAGTCTATACCAATCTCCATTTGGAATATCTCAAGTGATACCAACTTATAAAACGTATCTTGTTTAATTAGACACACTTCATAGAACCTACCATAACAGCTCACAAGCTAATGGTTAATAAAAACAAGCAAACATAAAAAAAAAGAATAATCTCTGCAATTCTGCATAAATAAATTTATTTTTTACACCCCACACATAAAATATTTGCGTTTACCATGTACGCATGGTAGAGTGAGATTGTTCGAGATACATATACATCATCCGAAATATTCCCCTAAAGCTGAGTTTTGCCTGTTTGCAAAGTCAGAGCGGTCCTTCACTCTAACGTGTGTTTATACCTCTCAATTACGTTCATTGTTGGAATTTTATTGCGGCTACGTCGAAGTATTTTTCTGTTCTCCTTCTATTTTTCTTTAGCGCTCCTTTTTTTTCTTTGTAAGGTTCCACAATTTTATGGTGCAGTGTACAAGCATTATAACAAATTTTCAAGTACCTCGACAAACGTCGACTTTAACTATAAATTATGTGCAAATAGACATTCAGTGGATTTTTAACACTACTCCCTGTGGCGATTTTGTCTTCTACCAGAGGAGACCATTCACAGCGACCATGTGAATAGATACGTGCTGTGTTTTTGTTGTAGATACGGAATGATCAAACTTGAAATCAGGGAGTCTACCCATACCGTCTACACCCGTCATAACTCCTTAAGATGTGAGATTTTCTTATTTTTGATTATGTCCTCCTTTTGTTTCGAATAGAGAGAGGGAAGGGCGTGTGAATAAAGAAAGGATTGCAAGTCCTTGGTATTTCAATCTCTTAGTGTATCTAGAACACCGAGAGGGTTAACACAAAAAGAATACAAATCATTATAAGTGAACCTTTTAGAGAATTTTCAACTTTTTGGGGGGACGCAACGACAGCAGAAGACTGTACCAAGGACGGAATAATGAAACGAATCTGGTATTTCTTCCTTGCCCCTTCGTAAACAAGAAGGTACCACCATATTACGTACTAAAAATTAAAATAAAAAAAAAAAAAAAAAGAAACAGCGCTTGCTATGTCGTCGGATCTCCGCGCTTGTTAAGAGCCAACTTAACAAAACAGGACGTCGAGTCGACGTCGTCATCGAGGGCACCAGGCAGAGGCTGAGGCACCAGCAAAAGGCTTGTGAAAGACACTGCTGCAGAGTACACACATAAAGGAATCTATATCACTGCAAATGGCAATGGAGTCGCGAAGGAGCGAGTTTGCTGCCATGCTTCTTCTTCTTCAGTAATTCTTATAGCTGGCTTTGCTTGTTTGTAGTCCTTTACTGGATGCTTCTTCTTTTTTTTATGTGAGATACCAACACGAACACACATATTCAATGATGGGTACGTGATCATGTTACAAAAGTTCACACTCTTTAGTTATTGCTATATAATATGGCAGCAGCAGGAGCAGCAGAATATTTGCTTCGCGTCGCGGTTTCTTTTGTTTCGTTGGTTGGTTTCAGATTTTTTTTTTTTAATTTAATGTTTGCTGTTCATTCTTTATTTTTTGTTCTCAAGTTCTTACAGTTTTTTTTTTTTTTTTTTTTTTTGTATTTTTCTTCTTTTATTACTTGCCTCGTGGTTCGGTTGGGGTTTAGTTCTTAACCTGATCTTCGCGTATAGGGCTTTTGCTTCGTTGGCTTTTAACTGCTTATTTGTGTAACGAACGATGAGCTCGCCTTCGAGGTTAATTTTTATAGCAGGGTTTGGCTTTTTTTTGTCTTAATGATGGGAAAATTTGGTGGATATTAATTTCAATAAATTTATTAGCGCATGACGTGATTTTGAATTTCAATTAGCTTAGTGCGATAAACCTGACAAGGGCTAATTGAATTCGAGAACGAATTATGTATGTGTGTCCCCTGTGGCAATAATTGAAATATTTATTTGTAGACTTTGACTTCGACTTTGTCTTTGACGCTGAGGAGTCTATTACCTATAATTTACCTTGGTATTCATTTTTAATTTAATGGAATTCCGTACTTTGAAGGACTACTGTATTAGCAGACAATTTTGCGTGGAAACAAACATTAGCACTAGCTCCTTTGGTGCACGGTGGAGAGAAGCGAAAACACTCAAATGTCATCGAGCAATTCGTGCGATTTTGTTTGAGTGCTTGCTGAGTGTGCCATCTGTTATAAAAAGTTTGAAATAATTTGAATGTTTGCTTCATTTTTACTCGCAGGTTTGTATGAAACTAAAATTTCACTAGCAGTCCATGTATAGTATGTTATGTCAATGGTTGGCAGTACCTATTCCAAATTTTGTTTACATATTTGGAAAAGGCGATTTTATGGTGAAAGTTATTATAACTATCGGAATATTCTTTTATATTTATGGACACTGAATATGTATGTGGCTTTCAAATTAAATTTGCAATAAATTGCTAGCAGTGCTGTCACTTCTAACATCATTTCTGAATATTTTTCCAATCTACAACGTAAGTATCTACACTACATCACTGCAATAAAAAAATCTACCACATTTTGTCATTCTACTATATGTATTACCTAAACAGCTATTTCCTCTCTCTACTCATACAATCATATCAATAAGAAAATTAAAGCTAGATGTACTTTAAATACATTTTTCTTTATTATTTATGTCGTTATTAACATTTTCACTCCTCAGCTTCATGTTCATATTCCACTACTAAAACAAGCAATTCGCATTTCGTTCGCTTTGAGTTCGCCTGTGAAGTCATCTGAGAATCCCTGGCGATACATGTATGGTGTCAAATGTTTGACGTGCGTCGACTGTCAAGAGAGATTAAATTCTTAAAACGTTTAAGTTTTAAGATCTAGCTTTGGCTAGATCTGTTTTGTCGCTATACAGCCCTATTATGGCTATCAAATATCAACACGATAGATAATAATTGATACGTATCAACAAAATGAATGAATCGGTATTATGGTTATCAACCTATCAACATTTTGGATGAATTGTGAATTGTATTAGATTTAAGATCTATTGTGAATAGTTTTATCGATAAATTTGGTATTACGGTTATCAAAAAAATTGATATTCATCAAATTTTCTATCAACCACAAATTTCTCGTTGATACGTATCAAATATTCGGGCGCATCAAATTAAAAAATGTGTATCCTCGTTTTTAATGTAAAATAACGACTTTAGAACGAAAGGTTAGCTATAGACATCCCAAATGTACTTAAACTACGAGTAGCGGCGATTTTAAAATTATTTGCAAAAAGGAAACTATCAACTGAGCGCGTTGGGAATAACTTCAATATTGGCATTGCACAATCAACAGTGTTGTTCGTTGTTTTGATTTGCGAAAAAAGCGACTTTTGTTTCATAAAAACAACTAACATTATTCAACGAAAACTAGTCGTCAGCCATAAAACAAAAATCAACTACAAATAAGAAACGTCAAACGTCAAAACAAAACCCATTCTCAATGATATTTTGATAAGTATTCACAATGGGGTAAAATTTATCAATTGATACTCATAATACCAAATGATCAATGAATTGATAGATCTTATCAAGTATCAAATAATTGATATTTGATAGCCATAATAGGGCTGATAGACATGTCGTGCCACTTGTCTACCTAAGGTTTTTTCTTTCGACAGCATTTAGCTTTATTATGAGTTTAAATGTAGCGATTCGGATACCTAAGGTACATTTGTTTGGTACGATAGGTAGTGTAGTTCCGAGTTTGGCAAGTTCATCAGTCTTACAGTCGGCACCCAGCAGAGGTGAATGGTTAACTCCTCCGCCATGTCTCTGAGAGACGTGCGACAGTCTAGGGCTGTAGTAGAGTTAGTAGATACTGATTCCAGGCACTTAATCATCCAAGAATACCCCTCAATCCCAGAATGACCTGGTAGGGATGGAGAGGTTTTTATCAAACTGTAGTTGTGGTATTATATAGTCGATGTTTCTCGTTGCCAGTTTCTTTGCTAGTCCACTGTGAAGTTGCTTTGAGACGAACGGCTGCAACAGTGAACACAAGTATTAGGGGGATTACAGGAGGGGGCAAGATGACCCCCGTATATATTGCAGGGCTTGTTATAATTCTTTCAAAAACTTGAAAGTGACATAAGGCCCTAATGCTCATATGACGCATTGGCGAAGCGACACATAGGGCCATCTTTTCGAATGTGGGTTTATTTCGCAAGACCTTATGTCACGGCACCCGCAGTGAGGCTATGAACATTGGAGTTTCAAGTAAGGTGCGATGACGTTAACTATGGGCCATCATACTAATGAATAGAGTAACCGGAAATATGCTCTAAAAAACCGTTTATATAGGTAGCTCTATAAATAACTACAAAAAGTTTTTTTTTTCAAGCGCCATCCTTATGGCCTGGCCGGTATTACACGGGGCATGTTAATGCTTAGTTAGAAACACATTTCTATATACATATTCAAATTTCAAATAAGACCTCCAAAAAAAAAAACTTGCTCGAGCATATATCCGGTTGCCCTACTAATGAATAACGAAAGGGAAAAAGATTCGATTGACCGACACTACGGTTGTCATCCTCGCTGTTGTATTCAATAAATGATGGCCGACTGATCGTCCCTCAATTGGCGCAAGTGGTATAGTTGTTTGAACAATTGATGGCGATGGCGAAGCAAAGCGGTTCACTTCCTGACAAAAGAAATGTAATAAGGTTTTCCCATAACTCTCTGTCCTTAGAAGGAGGATTTCCAATTACATATTATTTTCTTTAAAGTAATACATTTTAAAAATGTATTCTATCCAATGCACTGTACTATTTTCCAACTGTGTGTTCTATGGGGTCTGCAAGTAGCTCGGTTCGTGAGTTATAGTTTTTTTTTTAAAGTGATTTAAATTTTTTTGTTAGTAAATTCAAAAAACTAATTATTTTAATTGGTTTACATTTATGCTCAAATTGCAAGACAAATAGAGGGTAGTTTCTAATAGGTATTCAGGTCGATAACTGGCTTCGGTTCGTGAGTTCTTCAAAATTGACCTCAACCCAAATTAAGGCGGTTGACTCAAAATTGCGTTCTCTATTTTGTCTGCATGACTTTGACAGACCAGTGACTTAGAACAAATACCATTCTCCAATTCGCTGCAAACTTTTTATATAAACAACAACCAAAGCAGTCACAAATTTTCCATATCTTTGCATCAAATGCTCCTCCTTCGTTATAAATAAACAAAACAACAAACCACTTAAGCGATAAATTTTCCTAACGAATCTTCTAACAGATTCAGATACACCTCACCTCGCTTCCTCGCATCTTAATTATGTGTACACACACAATTGACAATATATCTACTGAAATTCGATTATAACGCACACACACACATTAATATTTCAGGCTTATAAAAGTCTAAAATCAACTGACAATTGAACTTTGCTTCTATATTTCGTTTATTGCCATCGTGTATACTCAACCAAATATTGACACTGGGGTTATTCAAAGCAAAATTCAATAAAAGAAAAAAGTATCTCTGCAAATCCACCACACTACTTTAGACTTTACTCTGGCAAAAGTTTATTTTCTTATTTTTGCTTTCGTTATGTTTTTATACTCTTCTCAGTATCTTTTCTGCCTGCGTATAAAGATGGGAATTCTTTGAAGTAGGCGCTTCTATCTCTCGCACAGACGAGTAGCCGAGGAGAGCAAACAGGGACAAAATGCGGGACGGATACAGGCTACGGGCTAAAAGTGGAAGATTTTCTTTCTCGCCATTAAGCAAACATTTACAGTGGGTATAGTTATAGACGTATATATAAATTTTCTTTTTTCGATGATGGAGATGCGCCTCCAGAGTTGTACTCTGGTCTCTGGGAGGTATAACTCTGTATGTTGAATATACACGAGTATATTGGATGCGGATGAATGAAACCGAACAAATTCTTGGAATTTAATTTTCAACGAGAAATAATATACATTTCTCGTGAATGCTAAATGCTATGGGATACTCTTTGATTTTGTTATTGATTATTATTTATTTCTTGTGATTGGTTTTGAAGTAGCATTAAATAACATAATGATAATGAGATTTTTTTATTTAAATTTAAACATTTAAATGTGTATATCTTTCAGAAATTGTTATTTATTATTTTTTTTTTTATTAAGATTTGGTGGGTGATGAATAATGCTTTCGAATTCATTTCTAATTTATGACTTGTTTGGAGAAGTGTGAAAAGCATTAACTGCAAAAATACACAATTGATTGAAATATGTATTTCCCTCGCGTACCCATCAGGATTTGGTACACAGAGATTTCTTTAAAGTCAGTTAGTTTCCTGTTTTATATTTATGTATCGCGCAGGAAACATACCTAATAAAGTACATAAGGAGCAGTTAGTATCTCTAAAATATAATACCATATTGGAGAAAACAGGTCAAAGATTATAAAATTATCAATTTGTAAGTAAAGTGCTGGCATCTCAACACAGATAATATTATAGAAGACTGGGCCACTATCTAAGGGACAAAACATATTTCTTAGCTAGCAAAGCCTTAATTATATTCCACACGCCCAGCATATTCAACGGCGACAAAGGTTGGGACGCATTACAAAGTTTCAAATTGATACGACGAACGGTTCGTGAGTTAAGAAAAAGGCCCCCTTAAAAGGGGCCATCGCCAATAACTCGGTACCCAAGCAAAATTTCCAAATTGGAAAAATTAATTATCTTTATTTCTTAGAATAGAGTACACAAACCGAGTTTGAAGTCGATCGCACGAAATATAAAAATTTTCCCATACAAACTTTGACCCCCTTTTACCCCTTTAAGGGTTGAATTTCAAAATATCGGTCCTTATTCCTGGTATACACTATAAATTTAAGGGAATCCATTTAGCCAAAAAAATTTTTCAATTCAGACTTTACTGCATGTATCTGTCAAAATTGTCGTTCGGGTTATTTTCTCTAGCTAAATTTTGACAGATTGTGTTGTTTTCTTTTTTTCTGTTGTGTTTTTGTATTGCGGAGAAGTTAATAAGGATGAGTTTTTTCAATGAATACCTCAACGAAGAATCCCTTGAAAGTGCAAAATTTGAAAATTTAATCAAGGAATAGCAGACAAGAAAAAAAAGCGCAATGAAAATAAAATAATTTCGTGTCGATGAAATTTTGAAGTAAGTTAGTTTTAACGAACAGCTGTTTTCAGTGACATTTATATCCCCAACGCACTAAATGTCAAAATTTAGGTTTTAGCTAGTGTTTGGAGAGAAAAACTGAAGACCAGCTAAAATTTAGTTTCGCTCAAGCTGCTCAACACTTCAACTTACCCAACAATATGTCACAGTCTAAGGAATTTTCTGGAAAGGTACTTCTTTCAACATTTACAGCAGATAGATCATACTAACTACAAAGGGCTGTTTGATTTCTGCAGTTTGGGTGTTTTTCAAGGGTCATTGGTTCTCTATAGCTATCGTGATGGGCCCTTATAGTGCCTAGTTCCGTATAAGACCTCTTTCTAAGACCCCTTGTTAACCTAACCTAAGCTAAGGTCTGTCAAACACGTTGGTGCTTTCTAGGGAGCCAAAGAAAAATTGTATTTTCGAGATTCCCGCAGTAATTTAACGATTTTTTAAACCCTTACAAAAAGACAAAACAATACAAAGCTGTAGAGATAAAATGTCTCACTAAGGCATCTTAGAGAGTGTGATTTTTAATATCTTTAAACTATATTCAGCAAAGTCTACTTTATATCGCACATGAATGTGCGCTTAGAAACGCGATACAAATTGCATGTGCGGGCATGGTGCGATAACTTGTGGATTCACTTATAACACATTATCGCAAGAAAAAATAGTCTTATGACAGAAAATCCACAGAACTCAAATTTGCCTGATAGCGCACACTTAGTGAGAGTCATGGTTGCTAACAGACCTCATTCGTCGTTTCATAGGTTTTTTCGTAATATTGTCACGAATTTTGAAACTACTCTGTTAATAGTAATACATATAATGAAATTTTTGAGAAAAAAGATCAAGCATAAGCGCACACTTATTGACAGGGTAGGTTTCTTTTATCACACACCAATTATAATCATCTTCTCATAATGTGCGCTTAGTAAGTACAAGAGATTAAGAAGATGCTGTGACGTGGGGACAGATTGTTAAGGCCTGGAGGCTTTAAAAAACACATGTTGATGAAATATAGTTCTAGTTCAAACTTCACCAACAATCGAAAAGTCAAAATCAAAAAACCCAAGTAAGTACTTGAAAAACTGCCCATAATAAGTACAACACCAAATGAATACATTATGGCTTAATTTATGCTTCTGCTTCCTGCTGCTGATCACAATCGAAGCCAAACAAACCAATCTGCGATGCAGCATATTCCAGTGACAAGACATAGAAAAATTCTGATGTGAGAGAGTGAGATTGAGAGATAGAAAGAGTGAGAAAGAAAGGCGAATAATAACAATTTGCCAATGCAGGCAGCACAAGCGCATTCTTATCTACTGTAATTCAAGCAAACCAAAATCCACAACCATTATACACCACCAGAGGGTATACCATTGTTTTCCAGCCAACACTCAACAGCACTGCAATCCGTTTGGCCCCAACAGCTAACCCCGTTTACACCTCAGGTTCTAAGGTAATCCTCCTCATCCAACCAACCGACTATACTCGTAGTGCCAAATTATCGCTTTGAATATGTTATGCTATCGTATTGCAATATGGACACACAGAGGCAAACTGCAAGCCTTATAGATACTGGCCAAGTGCATAAGCAGGCTTTTAGCATAAGGCAAAGAACTGACGGACAATTGCGCACACCGCACATGGGAGGGTTTCGTTTCGAATTTCCCCCCCGGATTTGTAAGTATATCTCACACGTTGAGTGTATCTATCTATATAAATGTGAACCGGTGTGTAGACAGAAACACACAAAAGAATGTATACGTTTCGAGTTTCAATTTCAAGCCAGAGGCATACATTTCTACGTAATTCACCTTTTGTTGATGTGGTATCCTCACGTTATGCTGTGTCGGTGGATTTTTTTTTGTATCCTCCTCTGTTGTATTGCCTAATGGCATTCTAATGCCATGCTAATAGTGACAAGAAAATTATCAGGTACGTGAATACCTTGTATCTTCCCTAATCGCCTTACACTTCAGTGCGGCGAGGCGCGTTGATTTTTCATAAAAAATTGTTTTTTTTTCTTTCTCTCATATTCAATTTGTACACGTATCTTCTTACGAATAGGTTCGTTTGCTATTATTGATTTTTTTTTTTATAAACACATTGTGAATGTGATTATAAAGAAGGAAGCGTAGGTTTTTTTTCGCCTTTTTGAGTAATCGCTTTTGGAAATAATAACCGGCTTGGGGTAAACACCTCGTATTTAACACTAATTTGGGTAGACGGCAAGAGGGAACGAAATAAGCAGTTTAAGGTGTTAAAATGATTTAATACATGTTGAACTATAAACTATTGATTTGAGATTTACTCCCGTATATCATCACATTTGGCTGATTGTGTCGGACAGTGAGCTAAAAAAAAAATATGCAAGGGGGAACTAATGCGAGCGCAACAATAATCCGATTAAATGAGTCTGATAGGAAATGTGCGAGGTACGGGTCAAGGCTTATTGATTGGCTTAATGAAATGTGAGTCGAATCTATAATCTCTGGTGAACTTTTGATAATTTAGTTTAAACATTGATCATCAGCAGTTAATTATGCCAGGCAATGGCTTTTAATGGCTACTCAGGGAATTGTTCGAGTTTGGCATATTTTGCAAAGTATAGGTCACTTCAAGAACTCTTAAATAAAGGTACATACACGTACTACTATTGCATTCTTTGCTATATGTACTCAAAATAAAAGCACGATAGGTTCGTTGTGTAGCGCACACCAACTGTGCGCAAATAATAAATGACAATATAATACAGAGGAATATTTTATTTAATGGGTAATTAATAGACTGGTCTATAGCCTATACCTATAGCCTATTAAGTTATTTCTCGCCTCAATTTTCTACAGAACTGTTGAAATCTGTGAGGCATGATATTTAATATCCAAGCGCACACATATTAACAGGTAAGTTTTGTTTCGCACATAAATGTGCGCAAAGGAAATGGTACGAAATTGAGTACGAACTATGTACCAACAATTATTATCGATGTCCCTTAATTTGTTTCTGCGGATCATTCTATTGTTGTGTGCGCAAATGAGTTAACTAAGAACTAAGGACACTACTTAAAAAAAAAAAAAAAATAGGACTATATTCTCGATTTCGATTCGATTCAATGATTCGTTTTTGTGAGTAGATATTTATTGTTTGAGACGAATATGAAAGGAACAATAAATTTTATGCTGAATTGAGAAGCTTTCTTAGGTTATACACTTGGATGTGTGTCAGTCATTCCCTAGAGGTAACGTAGAGAGGAAAAAACATTATCACCACTCCACTGGTTGTTTAAACATTTGAAGTCTGGCAGTCAATGAGTAGTCAACGAGTGCATTCATCTCAAAGCCATTTTTGTTTATCACTTGCCAAAAGTTGACAATCGCGCACATCCGACAAAGCACTTGGAACAACACAGCAATTAGCTTCAGCCAAACAATAAATAAAAATAAATAGTTGACGCAACAGGCCCGTTTAGACAGTTTAGGCACACTAGGCCTAGCTTCTCACAACCATTCATTTGTGTGATTTTTTTGGGACGAAGGGAAGGGACCAAGAATTTTATGGCCAGCCTGAACGGTTGAATTAAGGAGCCTTTTCCGGAAAGTTCCTAATTTGCTCGTATGTTGGTCAGACCTCAGACGTCCGCAAAAGATGGCGCAGTGTTAAACACTTTAACATTTCGACGTAATTTTAATTTTTCCAGGGATTGAAGCTGGGATTCCTCGCACAATAGTCCAGCGAACTAACCACTGAGCCATTGCACCCACAGTGAACCTGATGAGTAAAAATATTCGCCTTCAACAAAATAAATTTCATATATGTACTAGCTTTATTTGATTCCTTTTGTTTTGTGTTTGAATATTAAACAGACACACCAACTACCAAAGCGCACATCATGAAAAACTAAATAAATAGCTCGTATGTATGTGCGATTACTTAAATTCCAATTAATCGCATTCATAATCGATAAAAATGAAAAATAAACCCAAGAAAAAGCGTACCGTTTGTTGATTTTTTTACGCACATTAGTGTGCGTTTGCCTACGATATGAATTCTGGCATGTTTAACTTGTCGATAAAAAAAAAATGAAGACTAGAAAAGTGTGCGTTTACCTAAAATATGATTTCTGGCATGTTAAACTTGTGCCTGTCTTCATTACAAATGCCTTGTCTTGCAAAAGCAAGTTGTTCGCACATTTTAGAAGCATCCCCAACCGCCCACAATAGACACCTTCCCAGAACATAATAGAATGTTCTGTCCTTAGAAGGAAAAGTTGCCAAGCGCAATTAAAACAGCGTAAAATGTTTGTCAAAATGTCAATTACATTAATTAATTACCACTCCTAGCGATTGTCGAGCCACCTTTGCACAACAATCGACCAAGATCAACCTCTCACTTCTGTGTCAAAGCCCACGGTAATGTATCTGACGCCAGTTTAACATATGCGAGCATCAGGTAAATGTTCCCCTCAGTTGCCCTTTGTAGCAACAGCAATAACAGAGAGAGAAAAAAAGGAATCTCGTTAATTATTGCCTAAGAGCGGACCAACTCCGGCGGACTCCATATCCGTATAGTGAGAAACTTCCAACAATCGTCAAACAACAAAAACTACTAACATTGCTATAATTCCACAAATCGGCAGCCAACAGAGATACAGCGATACAGCGATACCAATAGGAGGAGATATACAACATCCATGACAGAGAGATGGAATGGAACACTCTTTGCCCGCCATACCGATACCATGCAATCTTCCATTTTAATGGCATGGCAGGGCACTGCCACTGGCACTAGCACTGGAACTGGCACTGGCACTGGCACTCTTGTACAGCAAAGTATCTCTGCGATGCATGACTGAATGTTGATACTCTGCGCTACGGTTGCTGCTCGCTTTGATGGCTGTTGGCTTCTATACTAAACAGGTACAGATACCAGTAGATAGATATTTTTACCCTTTTTCGTGCCTTCAACTTTGAGTGGGTAGTGGCTGAGTAATTAAATATCTTTCCTTGCTTTATAGTTTCGCTTCTGTTGTATAAATATTTTATCTGATTTTTATTTTTTTCGTTATACGTTTGTAGATACTTTTTTGTTTGTTATAAGTCTCTCCTATCCACCTCTGACTTAATCCAGCATAGGTACCCGTACCTTACCATATAGACAGCAATGAAGCGTCAAATAAAACAATTCGCTGATGAGTGTATCTTTTTTTGTGTCAGAGATTGCCGGTGATGATATTTTATTTATCTACCTGTCTGTATACAAAAGAACGGCGAATAATTAAACTAATAATGATGTCGACTGCCAGTGGTGGATTGTGAGTTTACGCTTTGATGACTTTTACTCGGTTGCGTGAGTGATTATTAAAATGCAGGCATATACAAACTACAAAGAGCGTGTGATGTTGCAATGACACCCATGAGAAGCCATAAAACAAAACAATAATTCGCTGAACATTTAGGTTTCACCTCTATAATGGATGACGGTGTGTTTAAGCTTGTAACCGGCCATTTATAGGGCTTAATGGGTGATTATTGCTTTCGCGCACACCATTATCGTTTTTTTTTTTTCTCTCTCTTCCATTTCTATTCAATCAGTATAATGTGTGCAATTTGTTGAAGTGGCAAATATGCTATCATCTATCTGTCTGTTTATCTATCACAATCTATAGATACACACATTCAGACGGGCGTGGGTTGCAATTGCTATTATTATTAGACTGTGCAATCTGAGTTATCGCACGTTTGCTGTATGTAAATGTTTACCCGTTCTTGGTTGTAGACTTTGTTGCAATCGATAAATCGAACGCTCAATGTGCGGTCTTGTCGTTTTGTATACATATATGTATAGTGGGTGGGCGCCTTCAAATGAAGACTTGGTCTATAAATTTACACAATTTATACGTTTGCTTATGATGAGGTGACGACATGTGGTTAGCAGGCGTGTTACTGTACATTTGGGGTTTCTTTTGGAATTTAGTTCGAATTGATATATTATTAGTAATGGTAGGTTAGAAATGATAAGGGTAGGTGGGTGTTACCTACAGAAAAGCACGAATTAGTTAAAAATTGCATGTGAGAGTCCTCGTACTACTCATCACGCAGGCTATCATAGAGAAGACTTAAGCCAGGGAAAAAATCGAACAATGGTGTGGGCTATAAGTAACTGCCTTCAACAGTTTCGTTGTTGAAAACATCGAATTTCATTGAGAAAATATCTATACGTTGTAAACAAACACTTTGGTTGACATTTTAAACAACACCAGTAACGGGTTCTGTGGAATAATTTCATTCCCGGATAGTTTTGGTTGCACCAATGGTAGTCTCCTAAGCATGCTGTAGCCCGTGCTCCCAGCAAGCACGATTCGCAAACCAGAAAAATTGGTGCCAGTAGTGCGCCTATACGAACTAGTCCACGCCCTACATTCAACCACTCTCCCTGCGGGCCTACAGTTAAGTATTACTTCGCGAGGCTGGTTAGCAACTCATACAAAATCCTCTGGGTTTGTCTTTTCGGCTCTTTTAAGTCTTCTAAATTCTTAATTGTCTTCGCTCGTTATAAAGGAGCATAGATACCTCCAACCAGTCATCTTTTGACATCAACATATGGCTTATTAGACATTGGGGGTTTGGTAAATTCACTCTTCCCCCTACAAAGCGTCTATACAATCGAACATTGCGCGTTCGGTATCTTCTTCTTCGTCTGGGCATTCGGGACAAAAAGGCGAGCTATCGTGACCAAAGCTGCGAAGGTATTTTCGATAGACGCCGTGCCCCGATAAGAACTGCGTAAGGTAGTAGTTGCAGTGCCCGTTTGTGCTTTTTGTCCAGACGTCGATGGTGGGGTTCAGATCTGAATTTTGCTGTGTTATCCCACCTGGCTTGCCATAGTGTTGTAGATGTTTCACTCTCTTCTACTTGCCGGTTGGCTGTTTGCCTAAGGTAGATCCTTTGTATCTTGCTGGCAAGAATGTTAATGGGGATCATTTTCGCGGGCTGCTTCTTCCGAGATTGTTGGAAATCCGATTATTGTTCTCATTGTATGTCCAGGTCCACCGAAGTTTGGAAGCATCCGGATAAGAGCTGCTTGTATCTGTCAGGACTTCCTGCCGGCTTACTGGATGTGCGTTTTAAAATAATGTCAAATACATTAATTAATTACCAATCACAGCGATTGACATGCCAGCTTTTCACAACCCTCCCAGTCTAGTTGAAGGAATCTAAAATACTTATAAATCTGAAGAAGTTGACTAGCTCTAATTTTAAAAGAAAGGGAACATGTGCGCAAAATAAGTTATTACTTGTATGACCGAGCGTTCTTGAAAATGGAAGGAGCACATGTTGTTTCAGCATCTCTTGCAGATATTGAAGAATAAACGGTGTGCCAAATTGTAGCCCTCTCACCTGAATATAATGGAGATATCGAAATGTGTAATTCGCATAAGATAGTACAATCGCACACATGTGCGCAAAATAAGTACTGACATGCATGAATCAGAGTAAAGAAATTTAAAGCGCACATGCTTCCTAGACACATGAACTTGCATTCAATTGAAGAATAGACTGAGTGTCAAAATGTAACCCATGACAATCCAACCTTTACAACGAAGGCGTTCAAGAATCTAGTTTAGTTAGTCTGACAGTTCTCTAACTTAATGTTGCAGAGTTTTCACTGGGCTAAACTGGTCACGTGAACAGTTTTCTCAGTTGACGTTTATGACTGCAACACCGACAAATCAAGTCACGAATTTCTCGTCTTAGGTACTACTAAGTTGACATCTATTTGTGCTAAAATGTGTCCCAAGAACTCAGTTTTGATATTTCTATCTATTCTATCAGCAACATGCATTTTGAGAGCTGTCAGACTTTTAAACTAGATTAGCGCATTTAACATTTCGATTGCCCTGGCGTATAGATATCACTAGTCAGATCAGAGCCCCTTCAGAAAAAATAAAAATACAATCGTCAAGAAGTGACATACCGACAATTCAAGTTAGTTGTTGCGTTCAGGTAAATTTGAGTCCAGACAATTCAAGTCGATTTACAATGACTAGATTTTTGAATGCGGCCAACTTCTTTCTATTTTCCATTGAAGGTTCATCTGAGTGCATAGTATCTCTGTGATCCTCATGATATCATCAGCTATAATCCTCTCCATCAATCACATCATCTTTATAGCATCGTCATCATCATCACTTTCATTCAGAACATATAAACGTCACTTTACTTGACAAAGGGAAGTTATATACAAATTAATTTTATTTTATAATATCCGCCATTCCTCGTCAACCCTGTATATACACTTATGTGTAATTATACGAAAGGAAGAATTGCCAGCTATACTTCGGACAATGGAGTGTAAATATTAAATTCGCACCTCTTGACAAAATGCCGCTTGTATAACATTTTATTTACTTTTGCTTGTTTGCTATAATATTCATTTTTTTTTTTATTGAATTCCTTTTGTGTGCGCAGAGTGTGCGCACTCTTTGAGATCTTTGAGAAAAGCGACCAAAAATTAAAAAAAAAATTGTATGTACATGTAATAAATATAAGTATAGGTAAATGCAAGGGTAAATATTGACATAAAAGTGGTTTCTTAAGTTTTCTCTTCTTGGGTCGTAAAAATACAGTTTCTTGAGAAATTATTATTTTATTCTTCGTTTTGTTGGATTTTTTTGTTCGCTTTGCGAGCGCGACTGGCACATTCATTTGATTTATGAAGCGGAAAAAAAAAACTCTTAAATCGTTTTAAATGGAATTTCATGGCAGAATGCTAAGTGGTAAGTGGCTTGTGTGTATGTACACGAAATGGTAGCGCATAGTCTTGTAGTAGATTGTAACCTCATGGAATGGCATTAAAATAATGTATCTAAGTACTACTGGGATGTGTGGATATACGGAACGAGTGTGTACGTTGTACGAACGAGTGTATCTACTTCCTGTGATTGTTCGTATAATGTGCGTCAACACGTGAAGTGAATGAAATTAGCTGCGACTGCAAGTAAGTAGGTGCGTTTTCTGGTCTTTGATGATGTGCGCGGTACAATGCATGAGAGTAGAGCAGATGTGAATGTAGTTCACACTCAGTTGCTGTTGATTGGTAGCACTGAATTGATATGACGCCACTTGCAGGTGTTATAAATACACATGCATAGTCCATTTGTTTTATGTGATACGGTGCGCTGCAGGTGAATTTTATTTTTATGTTGCCTTCATTAAGTGATATTTTGTGTGTAATTAAGGCGATTTTTTCTGCTCAGCTATTTTAGTTTTCACTTGCATATTTGTGCAGATAGGTATAGTTTGCGTCACAGTTTAGTATGGCGATAGGTAGATACATGATGGGTAATTAGAGTGCAATAGTTTTGGTCTTTTTTATGTTTTTAAAATGTCATGATAGATATTTCATATCAATGTAAGAGCACCTAGTTGTAAGGTGTTTGTTTCAAGGTAGTTTATGAGTTTAATTAGGGAGGTACCTACGGGTTCTTTAAAGTGGTCCTTACATGGGTTGTATCCAGTCGTTGTAACTTGGAGCTGACTTACAAACTAGAAAAGTAATATGAAAAGACATCTGCTTTTAACCTAACATTAGATTCTAATTGGAACTAAGCTTAGCGCACACGCCAAATATTATGTAGTTTTATCATATCCCAAAATCGTAGATTTGAAATCCATTAAAGTAATCTGACAAATCACTGTCATTCACAATTGTGCGCAATAAACTGCTCATCAGAGAAAAGCATGCTCATTAGAAGCATTATGTGCGCTGTGAAGCTGTGCCCTAGAAGAGTTGAGCACTTAAGATATTACATATGTATATAATTTAATGAATGTGATTTTACATAGACAGGGTTGTTACCAGTGTCAAGTTTTGGATGCAGCATTAATATATATGACAACATAAAGAGATCAAACAACTGTCAAGAATATTTTAGGACAAATAAAAAATGACTGTCTCAGTTCTGTTCAAAACTACCTTCTATTGGTTTAAAGCGCGGCTTGGTGAGAAGAGCACTGGCTTTAGTCTGACCATTGTGCATTCCTTCCATTAACGGTGGCAGAAAATGTCTAAATACTATTTTTATGCCCCAATCTTGCTTAAAAACTATAGTGCTTCGGTTGCGCACATAAGTGTGCGTTTTCCTGTGCCATGAAATAGCTTTCATTTAAACCCACCATGGCGATATTGCAACTGCTTGTTTGTAAAAAAAAACAGCAGAAAAAGATAACCCATAAAGCAGAAGTTAAAAATATTATAAAATATTGAGCGTCTGTTAATTATACGAAAAGGCTTACCTACTACACCCAGATAACATAGAAGGAATACAGCTGCTAAAAGAAGGCACTATTGCAACGCAATAAAGAGATTGTTTTGGTTGCGCACATGAGTGTGCGTTTTGAAATCGCTTTTGTTATTAAGTGATTTTTTGTTCAAATAGTCAACTATTTAATGTAAATCACTGTTTGTCCTAAAGAAAAACTGATTTTTTGATATATGTAGTTGTAGGTTGTGCCTTACTTACTCATAATAACCCTTTTCAATATTCACCTTAAATGTTGTTTCTGATGGTCAAAATAGCTTATTAGGAAATTATCGCCATAACTTTAGGGTCGTTGTATTTTATGTTTTGCCATTTCTTCACATAGCTAACGAGCTCGAAAAAAAGGTCTGGCATGAATAAACATATATTTCCCACACCAAACCTCTCTGCATAGATGAAGTTGTTAAATTGTTCATAGCCCACACAAACACGATATTTCTCATAAAAATATTAAAAGCTGAATTAATTCATTCGGCATTAACATATTTCGAATACACCATCAATTTATCTTCTGCGATGAGACAGTCAAAGACACTTTAGATAAAACACCAAATAATTCTCGTCTCTTTTAATTTTGAGTCTCATTTGGTTTTAGTGATTTATAATGCAGCCTTTATCTGAATCTAAACATCACGTTTTGTGAGGTATTTGAAAGCCCCCCAAAAACCAATAGAACTTTGGGTTTGTTTTTTTTTTTTCTAAAAATAAAGACGGACCAACATAAAAATCTATATGACATCAAATTAAAGAGAGGAAACAACAAACAGATAAACGCGACCCAGACACATTATTTTCGTGTTCTTGACGATGTCATTAGATTTTGTTCAAATTAAATTTATCTGACAATATAAAACAGGAAAACATAATATTTTATTTGATGTTAAATTCTTTTTATTACTTTTCACTGACTACTTCCATAACGATGAATGATTATGTTTATGTATTTTTTTTTACAATGATTCGAACGTGGGACAAGCCAAACACGTGTTTTCAAATTCATTCCAATAATGCCATTTTCGAATATTTTTGAAAAGTTGCTTATTTTTTTTTTCTCCCCTTGCTGTGTATTTTCAAAACCACCCACGAAGATATAGAAATTCCATTAGACACGACGAAAGCAAATTCAAATTTGTATCTTTCTTGATTACAGATAATAATGGTTACAAATGCGAACCATATCTGTGTCGCCTCGTGTTCGAAATTAGGTGTCAGCATAAATTAACATATTTTCATGTGAGGGTCGTCGTCATCGCACACATGTTGTGCGTCATACCTACTTTAAAACAAAAATGTATCTTATATCTGCCGAACTTATTTCTATTCGGTCGAGTAGTGTCTTGTATGAATGCCAAATGATTTTAGGTAATCTCAATGAATCGGGGGGAATCTATTAAAATATTCAACAGCCGTAGGCAGTGTAGATAAAAAAAAATTCGCACTTTTGTTGCCAACAACCTCGAGAAAGCAATTATACTTATACCAGAAACGCAACTTTCATGCCCAATTGATGGCAATACGTTACTCAATATGCATAGATACCGTCAATCCAAATTGAAATATATTAGTTTTGGCTGTTCAAATTGTATATATCTGGATTTGATTGTGATTTAAGTTTTGTTAGCACCGTAAATGGCTAAATGCTTACATTTCATTCGAACAAATAAATTATTTAAGGGACTTTCGCCTACTTTAAGATATGGTTATGTTAGGGTAGGTTGAAATTGTTGTTAACTGACGCCTGCACACTTACACTAATCATAGGACCGTTGTAATACGATCTATATCATAAATCTCCATACTCCTGAAACGTAGTAGACTCCTAATGCCGGTATTAAGACAAGGCCGCCATGATCATTGAAGTAGAAAGCCCCTAAATGAAGTTTTCTTTTCTGAGAGAGAGAGAGAGAACGAAGTTGCAGAGAAGATGAAGAATAGTATTTTTGCCCTGCTCATCTCTGCAGCTTTTAAAAAGATGGTTTGAAGGTTCACCGAGCATATTTTCTTATTAGACAGCTTCCATAGCGATGACACCTATGGCGGTGCTCTAAGACTATGCAATCTATTTTGAGAGATCCTAGTCTTAGAGCTTTTCAAATCCAGCTGTGGGGAAATATGTTTTATTGCTTTAGACACGTTAGGCCACTTGTCAACCTAAGATTTGGTCTCTCCGAAGCATCTAACGTTAATTTAACTTCGCATGTAGCGATTAGTAATACACCTAAGGAAGCTTTTTCTAGAGAAATAGGTATAGATCTTAAACTTCGGGCGAGTTCAGCGGGCCTTACTGTTGGATGGAATATTCTTATGGCACTTCTGCTATCTCTAAGAAAGACGAACGGCAATTTAGAGCTACTTTCGAATTATTGAAGAAGGATTCAAAGGACTTAATAGCTGTTTGACTATCTGAACAAAAGTCGAATATCTTTAATGGTTAGCACGTTTTATTTTTAGCCAAGATAAAAAATAAATACAGTGATGGCAAAAACATTCCGGATTTTTTTTTATATAGATATGTAATATTTTCCTTAACATCAAGGAGAAATCCTTTAACTTAATACAATTAATAATTTGAAAAATACTATTAGAAACCTTTATAATTACTTTTAAAATATAATACCTTTAAAATATAATATAAGGAAAATATTATATCACAAAAAATCCGGAATGTTTTTGGCAGCACTGTAAATAAATAAATAGGTGGCGCAACAAGCGGGTGACACCCTAGGCATAGCATCTCGCAATCGTTCGTTTGTGTGAGTTTATATTTTTGGGACGAAAGCAAGGGACCTACAATTTTATGCCGAGTCCGAACGGCTGAATTGAGAAGCTTTTTCAGGACAGTCATACTCTCGGATGTTTGTCAGACGTTCGCGAGAGGTGTCGCAGTAGAACAAAACCGTAAGATGTAATTTGAGCCAAGATAGGACTTTTTTAATCGCTATTATCTCCGCCTGGAGCGCACTACAGTGATTTGAAAGACGAACGGAAATACTGACATTATGTCAGAGGAAACACCTCAAGCTACTCAATTGTCTAATCCGTTGGTATAAAAGTGAAACGAGTTGTCTTCACGAAAAGCCTATGCTTACCAGAATAACCTGGATGGTGATGATTCCCTGGAGGTGACGAATACATGGAGGTGTTGGTACACATTTAAAATTAGGGGTAATGTAGTCCATGCGGTTTCCGAAACAATTTCGAAATTATTCAGAAAAGTGGAGGCGTGGACAAACTTTTTACTAGCCCTAGTTTATATTCAGAAGATCAGAAGTGACCAGTCTAATAGGAGCAGTAAAAGAAAGCTCTTTTTAGGCCCGGTAATTCCATAACCGACCAAATATTCACACTACGGCAGATCTTGGAGAAAACCCAAGAAGTCCAAATCGATACGCACCATCGATTTTAAGACCACATTTCTAGAGACGAGCTATACAGATGTCTAGTTTTGTCTCCTCTGCCAAACTTGTCAGGTTGTTCAGAATGACGATGGAAAACGCTAGTTGCTACATAAAGGTCGGAAACAATCTAACCGAGACCTTTCATGTCAAAAAAAGGATTTAGACAAGGTGATGCGCTGTCATGTAACTTTTGCACATTAATACTTGCGACAAATGTGCGAAACTCGCAAGTCAACGCCAGGGAAAAAATTTGCCAAAAGTCTGTGCAACTACTCGCATATGCTGACGAAATTGGCATAATTGGCGGAACGCAGCGAGCTGTCATTGGTGAATTTGGGAGTATTCGCAACAGAAACTGCAAAAGTGGGTTTAGTGGTGAATAAGGGCAAAACAAAATACATATGCTGTCAACAAGAAGGGACACACAACATCGACGAATCGGACAAAACGTTACGATAGACAGCTAAAACTTTTAGGTGGTTAGAGATAGAGACTTTGTCTACCTCGGCTCCGTTATCAACTCTGAAATCAAGCGAAGAGCTACACTTTCCAACCGCTCTTTTTTTTGGCCTAAGAAGGCAACAGACTATAGTAACACCTTGTTAAGGAAAACTAATGACTAATGAGACTCTATATAAGACCTTCATCATGCCAGTCCTGCTCTATGGCGTAGAAGCATTACCAAAGGCAGATGAAGATTTTTCTTGCACTTTTCTAACGCAAAATTCTTCGAATGATTTTCGATCCCGTTTGCGTTGACGGGCTTTGGAGGAGGAGTTTTAACAGCGAACCTTACGAGCTTTATAGCTACATCGACCTGGTCAGGAAATTACGTATCAGTCGACTAAGATGGCTATAGGACATGTAGAGCGAATGGATACCAACGCTCAGGCCCGAAGAGTCTTCGATTCCAAACCGGAGGGACAACGTAGTCGAGGAAGATCTCGCCTTAGGTGGCGCGGTCAAGTGGAAGGAGACCTAAATCAATTTGGAGTGCATAATTGGAGGCGGTTAGCCAAGGATCGGACTAACTGGAGAGGCCTAGGTTTTCTCCGGACTCTAGCTCCACCTAAGTAAAGTAAAGAAAGCTCATAGAAATCGTACGTGTTTTAAGAGGTCTCAGCATACAGAGACGAGTAGGTCTGGTAATAGAAGATCCTTTAATCTACGATCGGCATAAGTTCGGACACAGGCGCTGTCAAAGTATTAAAGGTTCGACTTTCCCGAGAGAAGTACTATTTGCCTAAAACCATTTTGAGTTTCTTAGAAAGCGTAAGAGGTTTTTATGGCTTTGCTTGTCAGATCACCTTCAAGATCAAGTCGTTGTAGAGGAATAGTTTCCACCTCTTCTTCATCAATACAGCTTCTGCAAAAGTTGATAATCCGACCATTAGGCAGTGGAGAGCTCTCAAAATTCAGGTCTTATAGCGCATTTGCTATCTCTTATGTATTGACGTTGTTAAAAGCAACTTCTATGTCAAGGAAGGGAACCATCCGTAAGGATCTTGGTTCATGTTCCATTTTAATTTATTAGGCGAACTGAAATTTGAAAAGAAATATATTTTCGAGTAAAAATTAAAGAAAAAGATACAAATCATCCGAATCATTGTTTTGCCAACATTTTCCATCTCCTACAGAACTGCTATCAAAAACGTAGAATGTACCTACATCAGAGCCAATAAATTCCCCAAATGAATTATGTTACTCAGCAGTGTAATAAAAAGAGACGTCTCGTTACTATAGTCTCTGTCTCTGCATATACCAGCACAACAGGCCAAAAACCGCCTCTGCGTTTCTCCCAATATCAAACAATAGAATTTCGAATAGGTCATTAAACATTTCCTACATTTTGCGTATAATAAATACTAAACCGCACCCAGTGAAACTTGCTCGTAAATCACTTTAGATACGATAAGCAGGACAACAACAAAAATTGATAAATCTCCTGTGCCCGCTCTCTTCGCTTTGCTGCGGTTGCTTTCATTAATTCATTATATACCCCCTCCTCCTATGCGCCGTCGATTGCCCGTTTGCGTTATTATGCATTCACTCATGCCACACCTTGTTCGATACACTCTAGAAAGGATTTCATTTCATTTCGTTGCACAGCGAACAAAAATTACTAAGAAAAAGAAGAAAATCCGAATCCGCAACTCCGACCATCTTCTGTACATCTACAGCGAGTGGAAGTTTAAAAAAAAAAACCAACCAGACAAACCAGATGAAATGTATCTCAATCTCAACCAACATGGGGAGCCGGAGGAAGGTGGAAATGAAACGCCTCACAACAAAAAAAAACAGCAAAAATCAATCAATTGCCGCATGATTGACTGAGTTAACAGCGGAAAAATTAAATATATCTCAAACTCTACCTGCGAGATATACATATGTACGTATGTACTATAACACAGCATCTCTGTGTGAATCTCATCTATCCCCCAACCCCTGTGCAAATTAAATACCACAACGAGCCATCATTTATGCTCTGTTTCTCCGGTTTGTGTCATATAAACACAAGCAGATACTTTTTCAAAGATACTTTTGCACGCACAGCGTTTTAATTTTTATCTCTGCATCTTTCGTTGTTCGTGGTGGGCAACCTAATGAGGTTGACTGGCTGTCATGATTACTTTTCTAACTACATTCAAATTGTATCTATATCTACACACGTAGTGTGTATCGCTACAATGAACTCTGTAACAAGTGCGTTCGCGTTGCCGCCGCTCACTGCTCTCGCTCTAAACGCATTCCATTCAATCAAAAGTGCAAATTAATTACCGCATTCAACTGCTTTTGCATTTATGGAAATTTTATTCTACATTTTCACCGGTCTGTCGGTTGGTGGTGGTGGGATAGACGCGAACTGAGATGGATGAACGTGAGTGCGCCTTAGGCAAATTTAACGCTGAGCGAATTTCAACTTGGAAATGGGAGACAAAAAAAAAATATACGTAAACCTGCCAACAATTTGACATTAATTAATATAATATCTGTGTTAGCGGTTTGCGAGTTTTTCGATACATTTTCTTACTGCTGCCGCTCGCTGTTGCGTAGCGTATATCTGCGGCAATTCATTTGGCAATCTCTTAAACGGTGTTAATGGAAATTGATTGACTTTGGAGATGGCGATGTTGATGGCAAATTTAGGACATCAGCTTGTCGTCTGCTAATTTGTTTATTGGCGCAGATAACCACGTTAATGGACAGCATTTGCTACAGTTACGCGTGACTGATTGCAGTCATTTAGTGGTCAAGTTGTATATTTGCGAAAGGAATATCGAATGGAGTATGGAGATGAAGCTCTGGGGGAATATAGCCACAAGTATTCATGTATATGCAGATCAAAAGCAAAGTGAATTTAACAAAATGCAATCGCTTATTTAATGTACCAAGGATTCAAACAAATCATATTAAGATTGCTTTTTTGGAACAAATAAATACCTACCTAGCATTACATATGGATGTGGACATTGGACACACTTTCTTTCGTGTCAATGGTTCAAAGATCACTTCCGCACCGAAGGTTCGAGTTGGTGTCTTGACGCTGTGACGCTGTAGATTGCTGAGGATTATAGATAAGCATATATGTGGGTAGTTGGGTACGCTAAGCAGGTTTCAAGAATCTATGGCAGCTTCTACATGATAAGTACATATATGGATTTTAAAAACTTCCAACAGGCTATGATATCCTCCAAGGTGGCCTTTCTCCATATCTATCTAAAGAGGCTCTGTATAAGGGTACTTACTACAAATATTGTGAGAGGCTATATGACAGCTTCCAATAAGGGCTCATCAGCTCCTTGAAGAGGTTTTAATAGTTCTGCATACGGCTACTGCAAATTTCTTATGAGATTCTAACAACACTCTGTAGATATGGCTACTGCAAATCTGTAGAGACACTATGACAGCTTCCGATATGGGCTGACAGCTCTGTGTACGGGTCTTGTCTTGGATCTGCAAATCTTTAAGAGGTTCAAATAGCTCTGTATGAGTACGATAGCTAACTACGGATGTTCTCAAATATTAACTGGAGGGTTCCCGTAGCTCTGCTTAACTTGCTGTAGCCATATTACTATAATAGTATCACATCTGTCTTTGACCTCTGGCCTATGGTCTGGTCTGGCCACGTTCAAAGACAAATCTAATGATGGAGCTGGATGGCGTCCCAACACTGGACCCAACACTCAAGCCTCGATATAAATGCCCAGTGATCCAGCTTAAGCTTATGTCAACCATGAGAGTGAGATACGGCAATAAGAGAACCCATCGTCCAGTCAATGAAGAACTAGTTCCACCACCCAGTATAGAAGTTGGCTTATATAGCTATAAAAAATATTAAGAATAACAAGACCTGTGGTAATATTTTGGTAGAGAGCAAGCACCAAATCATCAACAAAGTATGGTTGGAAGAAAATATGCCCGATGACTGCACTTATCAGCTTCATATGCCCTATCTACAAAAATGGCGATCCTATGTCTTGCAAGAACTATAGAGGTATATCCCTGCTCAATGTCGCATATAAGATCATATCCAACGTACGTCGTAAACCGTTCTGCAACACTCTAACCGGCAGATCAACTATAGACCAAATTTTCACATTGAGGCAAATCCTCGAAAAGACTATTCATCGACTTCAAAGCCGCATCTATATGGCGATTGTCTAATTTGGGGATTTGTGTCAAAACTGATTCAGCTGTGTCGCGTGACATTAGAAAATAGGTTCTGCAACGTGCAATTTGGAAATAGCTCCTCTGAACAATTTAAAACATGCACCGGATTTCGGCAAGGAGACACGCTATCATGCGACTTCTTCAATCTCGTACTGGAGCAGATAGTGCGCAGGGCAGGGGCCAGATTATGTAAGACGAAAACGATCGAACGTTTTCGTTTTCACTAAACCTGTCTCTATCATATCTGTGGCAATAGACAGAGACTGCTATTGTCGAAACGAAAACGTTCGATCGTTTTCGTCTTACATAATCTGGCCCCAGGTGTCACTATCTTAAACAGCACCGTCGCCAGCTGCTGGGATATGTGGACGATATTAACACCATCGGTCGTTCCCAGCGTATCGTGATAAAACCTTTCACGGTGATTGAAGAACAAGCGAAATACCTTGAATTGAATGAAGACAACAATAAGTACAGGATATTAACAAACAAACAAGCATCTGCCCACCGCCTAGTACAAAACGTTACTATTGATAGCAACAATTTCGAGGTAGTTAAGGAGTTCACCTACGTCGGAGTAAATAATGAACTCAAGAATGACGACATAGTGGAAATCCGGCGAAGAATTACTCTAGGAATTCGCTGCTACTTCGGTTTGCCAAAGCAATTAGGTGACTACAAAACTCCTAATTGAAACGCTGGCCAACTAAGCTTTCTCACAGTCTCAGATCGAATTCTCAAAGGCGATGCATTCTTTGACGACATTCTCCTAGAGCGCTCATGCTCAAGAAGATGTATTTTTTATAAAGAATGGTTTTCCTCAACCCCGGTTAAAGAATTATGGAACAAAGGATGCACTAGCCTTCATCGAGAAGCTGGTTAGTATCTTAGGATATGTTACCCATTGATACAAAAAAAAAACGCATTGTCGACCCTATTCTGGGCAATGGTACAAAAAGAAGACGTTTCCATGGAGCAGTCGATTTTTTAGTTTCTCTTCAAGAGCAAAACTGAAGAAATTATTTGTAAAAGTACGACATTCTTGTAAAACCAACCAACTGCAACTAAACTTGTGGAATGAAATCTGATTAAATGCACTTCCTCTAAAATCCATCAATCCCCGTGTAAAGTGACTATCCAGTGTCCAGTCTCCAGTGACCGCATCCATTTTTGTTAATTAAGCAAAACACCACAAGAACGAACAACAGTTGTGCTGTTGGGGGGTCACCAGTGACCCCAAAAATATTCGATAATAATTTCATAATCAATCAACCAAACACCACAACTATTTTGAAAACAAATCCAATTTCATTTCCAATTAATTTTCTACCCTATGTATAGGCAGGACGGCCACATTCAGTATATCTACCTAATTACAGCCAAAATCAAATTCAATTATTTTCCAACCCACCAGCAACAAAAGGACTCCTGTTCCCCCCTGGTCAGTTTTCTCTTCTTTTTTTTTTTTGTGTTTCTATCAAGCAAATCCTATGGACAATGTGTTACAGTTAGCATTGGATAAATTCCAAAAACAGAACAACACCATTACGTAGGTGGATATCTATACAAAAATATCTGTATCTTTCGCAAAATATAATTACACTTCAATTAATTTATATTTGCCATCATTACCAGAGGCACTTTAACTACCCAAGGCACGCATGAAGTCATTTCTATCCTTATACCGATGATGGCCTGGCCATATGTGTGTGATGAGAATTTCGAGACAATCAACCGAACCATGCAGATAATTCGCCACATTTTCAATTTCAGCGCGCATTATGATAATTTCAATTGAAATTCATTCCCTCTCGCACTCTTGGCTGGGGTTTTAGTCGATGGATACATTGCCATTGCGATGCGATTGCTCATCTCCCATGAGAGGGATAAAAAAAAAAAACCACCACAGGAAAGGCAATCCTATATAGATACTGAGATACATGTGTTTCAGTGCCATCATCTCCCGTCGACTTCGACTCCACAACGCATGTGTACTAGATACAAATTGCTATGGGTGGCAGCAAAGAGAGCGATGAATCGAAATCCACTGCTACTGTGTATAGAGTTTGACTGTCTATCCTCCTTAGCGTGGAGCAAGTGGAGCTCTGGTGTGATGTAGCTATAGAGAGTGATTCGCAGTGTGGTCGGGCGGCATTCGCTTTCATAGCGGTGGCAATGGCAATTCTTTGTGCTCCGCATCCGACGAACCCCAAATCGTTGCCATATTACTCCACCGTTGTTTTCCGAGATACATATACATGGATACATTTTGATGTGAGCGATTTTTCAAGTGGTATACACATATACATCGTCATAAGGAGGTGTAGATACAGAATTTTCCTTTTTAGGATTTTTTTTTTATTTTTTGCACAGTTGGAGTTCACATGACAGACATGACCTCTGGAATGGAATTGTTTCCGCTTTTTAACTTGCGGTTTTGTATAACAATTTTCCAGGTAGGTATAGGTATCTACCTTCGACAAAAATAACAACAAACAAGATGAAATTGCTATCGACTATCGTTCTGTGTTGTTGTTGTTGTTTTTTCGTATCTTTTTTTTATGGTTATCTCTTCAGCGATTTATGTTATTGCCTGTTCAATTTGGATTCATTCTTCTATTCTGTTTTTTTTTTTTGTCCAAAAGAGGATTTATCTAGATACAAAGAGGAGAGAAGAAAAAAAAAATAACAGAAACGAAATTAAATTCGCTTGGATTTGATTTTTACGATGACGATAGAACAAGGGGGTGATCAGCGGGCGGCGGCGTATCGAGGAGGCAAGGCAATAATAATTGAGTGCTTTAGGAAAGTTGTTGAAACTTTATTATCGTATCGTAAATGATTATGATGATGATATGGAAATGACGAAGGCTGCTGGTGTTCGGGTGGATCCTAAAAAAAATATATCTATAACTTGACAATGGTACAATTTGAATATTCATTGTGTTTGCTGAGAGAACGAGACGTGGATATACAATACACACTCTTGCTCTACAAGCTATTTAGATACTTAATGGGAATGTTGGTGATGCGGCTCAAGTTGCTTCAAAAGTATCAGGGTGGTAGGTTCTATATCTAATGAGAATATTTGCGACAGAGAATGAGAAGTCTTTAAGGTTAATGACGGGCATTAGATGGGCTTTTAATATACCTAATGGAGGGTTATGCAAATGGTGTTGGGGTTAATTTCATGAATCATCGATGGAGTGAATATATCATTTATGGAAGACGTGTAGGTAGGGTAGGTATTAATTTCGAATTTAAGTTGGTATAACACTTTGTGGATCATGTTTGTATACCTATTGTAAGAATAAATCTGCAGTGCTAAAGACAAGGCCCAAGGGTATTAAGGAAGAATCTATTCCATTTGCCACAAACATTTTTAAATCTTTGAATTGTACAGATTAAATCGATCGCTATATTCGATTAAAATGTTGGTTCCGTTAAAAAAATGTCGGATCTGCAAAATAAGCCGCGTAACAATATTTTATGAAAGTCTGAAACATTTCGTCAACAACCCGATTGGCACTCTCAAGTATTATTGCGATTTTAAGTCAGGAAAGCTCATAGTTCCTCAAATGTCCCTACTTATAGATATATCTTAGAAAAAGCTTTACCTACCTACCTTGGGTATCATCTGCAGAACAAGTCTATCTTTCACTTTATGCCAAAGGCCCGGAATAGGTGGACTTATATAACGAACTGCATCATTTGCATGAAGATGTGACCAAAAACAATTAACCTCATTTTTCAGAAGACCTGCAAACGTTCCTAGACTGAAGGCCATGAGTACGGGCCACCGCGACCGGTCTGGGCACGCATTCAGCCAAGCTTTGTTTCCTCCATAATTCCCACTACCGAAGTATAAAACATGTTCCATTTTCAAGGCGCTTTGCCAAACAACTTACCATTCTGGAGGTTTTTGGAAGGTGATTCGATGAGCTGAAAGCCTTCTAGGTCTGGCAATTTTATTCGAGTCACTTTTAAGTGTTCGTTTTACCTCCAAGGAGGAAGCATTCTAGCTTGTACTGAAACAGGTGTCGAACCTTGTCTTTCTAATTCTTTTGCTTTCTCATTGCCTGGAATGCCTTCATATCCCGGAACCCAGCAGATCGATAGATACCTTGTGCTGTGTACCAAGAGCCTTGAGTTCTTCGCGACAGCACTTGACAAGCTTAGATTTTATTTCTGGTGCAATTATGGCTTTTATAGCTGAACTTACTTAAGGACAACAACGAAATGATTTAACTACTCCACGTTGAATGCACGCAAGGGAAAATCCAATAATTAACCAGCCTGACCGAGCTGGCAGACGTCAGGTAGCGCATACTTTTATTCAATACTGCGGATACTTGCGAGATGACTAGACTGTGTCCTTGATGCGTTTGCGAGAATAGAAAGAGAAGCCAATAGGATGTAATAGGTTCGCTTTGTATGATTTCAACAAGAAGGGACACCAAACATAGACAAATCGAGCAGAACGTTAGAACAGACAACTCTTTGAGGTAGTAAAGAATTTTGTCGGAATTGGCCTTAGAAATCTGGCTATGGCTATAGTTACTTGATTGTCTTTAGAAGACTCTTGTCTTTAGAAGACTCTTGTCTTTAGAAGACTCTTGTCTTTAGAAGACTCTTGTCTTTAGAAGACTCTTGTCTTTAGAAGATTCTTGTCTTTAGAAGACTCTTGTCTTTAGAAGACTCTCACCATTACAGCCGTGTTTTATGGCGGTGATGTTAGGTAAATGAAGATATCCTTGGTCAAAATTCTTCGAGCGATCTTCAGTCCCGTTTGCATTGACGGACTACTTTTAGCGCATGTGATATATACATAACAGCGAACTCTACACGCTGTAAAGCTGTATCTGATAAGATATTTTTTGTATCTAAAAACAAGTTTAAACTTTCCAAGTTTCTACAAAATCTATGGCTATGTCAATTCACAATCAATCGTTTGAATGACGTATTTTACCAAAAAGCCATTCTTTATATTCAACTATTAAAAGTCATCCCTTTAAAAATATGACTTCGTATAAAATAAACAAACAAAAATCTCATTAAAAAAAATGCGACCAATGGAAACGAATATAAACTGAAACTGACCGATCTACCACACAGAGCCAGTTAAACCAAAATGGGGGAAAAAAAATATGCAAGGAGGAAAATCGAATCGAAATGAAAGACTCAATACTAAAAGAAGAAAAAGTAATAATACATCCTCACCCCCATACCCTCAAATAATATTGACAGCTCTCAGTCTCAAGAGAGCCGGCTTCATAGAATTACCAATACATATTTAAAAAGATACAGCATACGGTACGCAAACCAAATGCCATAACTGATTGTGTTTTCCAAATAGAAAATTACAAAAAAAAAATACAACTTCATTGAGATGAAAAGATGGAAAATGTGTAATCAAAAAATCTGCACACACATGAGAATTGAGAATGTGAACATCGAACCGAATGCATACGTACACCAGTCCATATCTAGTTACAAGTTACAATAGATAGCAGCATATAAAGTGGAAAAACTTTAATTCTTAGTTTATTTTTCACTTAATGTATGACTATGGCTAGAAAGATGAGGGAGAGAAAGAATTGGTTGGTTGTAGTTTGTGGATGTAGACTGCAGACTCTTTTTCCGATGTTTCTAACTAACACTCGGTGGTGTTGCCAGAATGACAGACTTGCGTTCAGTGTGAGAATAATTTAAAAACACTCTTCGGCTGTAATTTTAGCTACATATTTCGAATAACAAACATCACATGATTTCATCACATGAAATCTGACAACCAATCTCTTTCTCTGCTCCCATCAGGAAGTGAAGCTTTTCGATGTCGTCAATTGCCTTATCGGCTATCGGTGCAGTGAAATAAGTCCCCGGGAACTAAGTCCACTGAGGGACTCAGTTCTCACCTAGTGGGAAATAAAGAAAGTGGACTTAGTTCCCAGCTTACACTAAGTCCACTTCACGAAAGCGGTTTTATTTCCGGCTATTACTTGTGCAATGAGTACCTACTCGGTTATCAATTATTGAATACAACAGAGAGGATGAGAACTGTAAACGATTTTTTTCTTATTTATCGCGAATTTAAAAAGTATCGAAATAAGTAAGAACTTGATTAAGAAAATTGAATAAAAAAGTAAGCACAAATGCTGAAATGTAAGTTTTCTTTATATGGAGTTTGGCATGCCGCTAGTCATCTAGCGGTCAATGGAACATGGCCATTATGATTTCATATAAGTACTAAGGCCGTGTGTCAATTATTGTCGTAAATAAATATTGTCGGCAAATTTTCTGATATTATCGTGGTGAAGATGAATTTTCAGCTGTCAAAAATTGATCGTATAGGGTAATTTTTTGACGTTTTCTTTTGCTTGGGGCGTGCTAGAAAGAGTGAAATAAAATACTATATTTAAATTGATTAAAGGCCTGAAATTGGAGATATCTTTTTTTTTAATTGGAGTTTAATGAACTTCTCTTTTCAACACGCAGGTATGTGTCAGAAATTTAGCGGAGAATAATTATTTCGCGCATTTTACACACGCCTTTGGAAACGATGTGAAATGGGGTTACTCAAATTTTTTCTGGGATATTTAGATGATGCAATAGACCTGACGCGAATTACTACAAAAGCTAACTGCTTAAGGAATCGCAATCGAGGGATCATTAGTGATTACAGTGGTTATGCTCCAATATGTATGTCCAGGTCCGAACTGCACTGTAACGCCACCTAAATAGATATGGAACTTGAATATGGAAGTGGACAAATGCGCCCTTCTTGCGCGTAAATATTATATTAATGATTTTTCTTAGGTTGGGCCACCTGTAAAAGAATAATTTTAACCCACTCATTCACTGATGCAATTCGTCCCCTGATAGCCTTGGGAGCGACATGAGGGGTAATCCATTACCTAGTTCAAACTCTACCGTCTAGCCTATATTTCGGAGTGGCGTAAACTGAGCACATGCACAGCTGACAAAACTGTTTTATTCTCGACCAATATAATATGACTCTCAGTTCATAGTTTCAACAGTGTGTTTGAATGAGAACTTCTGGCAGCATGCAAACGATTTTGTCACTTTTCTGTGTGTCTAGTTAGAACCCCTAGCCGATGTGGATGTCAGGTGTCAATCAGCAAATAAAGTCCGCCAAGGAATACCACAGAGCGGCAAATTTTGTACTCATAGAAAAAGACTTCTGAGTTAGGTAAACCCTTGTAGGTACGTTTCTCAGCTACCTGTTTTCATTACAGGAAATATTCTTAAGAAATCCTGGTGAAGGCAACTACGGTTAAGCAATTACAGCCTCTCCTCGTTCCGCTTTGGCTGCTACTGACTACCTGACGATAAACAGGGTGTTGCTTTTCCTCTTCTGTGACATGAGATTCCGATCTATGCAACAAAACTGATGCTGGAGGTGGGTATTTAAATTTTTAACTGTAGTGGTAAGACTTTTGGGCGCAGTAGCGCAGTGGTTAGTGCGCTGGACTGCTGTGCGAGGGATCCCAGGTTCGATCCTACGAGAGTATGACTGTCCTGAAAAAGCTTCTCAATTCAGCCGTTCGGACTCGGCATAAAATTGTTGCGAGAAGCTAGGCCTAGGGTGTCTACCCGCCTGTTGCGCCATCTATTTATTTATTGGTAAGACGTTTACACGATTTGTCCACGTTGTGCAATTACTTTAAAAGCTATAAATTTAAAATATAAGTTCATTCAATGAAGTCAAAGATTGAGATGAGATGAAAAAGATTGAGAACCCCTGCGCTTATCCTTTGCTTCATTTGAGAAGTTTATGAAATTCCTTGGGTAGGTACACATTTTTATGATTTTTTAAGAAGAGTTTTTTTGGCCGCGTTCAATTGACCACTAGATATCTAGCAATCCCTGATAGAGGAACACTGCTGCTACATCTCTAGCGCCATCGGCAAAGTGACATTTCATTTTGATTATTTTGTGTTTTTTTTTTTACAATTTTAAACCATTATACGTATGAAATTAGTTAAAAAAGTTTGCAAAAAAAAAATGGAAGTTTGAATTCCAATTTGATAGATTTGTTTTTGGCAGATTGTTATTTTTTTCAGTCACAGTTAATTTTGCGCTAATTGCCGCTGGTCATTTTGCTACCAAATCAATGGACGTCAAAAATTCAATGTCTGTTGATGTAGCCATTTTAAGGTAAGGCTTGACAATCTAAGTACAAACAAAATTTCAATCGTAATGTAGGTACCAATTTATTTAACGGAGTGTCTATTCGCACACTCATTTTGACAGATTTTGTACTGAACTGACGTTTACCGATTTTCGGGACACGGGTACGTAATGAACGTAACGTAATCCTATTTTCATTAAAAAATCTTTATAAATATAAAAGTTGGATTTTAAACGTACGGCATAATGTCCGAAAATTATTATACTGGAGCTTAGAGTCTTTTTCGCGAGCGTAGCGAACCACATACCTCATCTAGCCGCAATATAAACTTTGACATTTCGTTATGTAGTCGTGTCAAGAACAATGGCCGAATAGCAACAGCCAAAATTAGTTTACTCTCAAGAGAAAGTGACTTAAAATTGGTGCATTGGTGGAGATAGAGAAGATGGGGTTATGGGCAGGAACCAGCAATTTATTTAATTGGTCCATTAGTTGAGTAGAAATGTTATATCTAAAGCAAAGCATGTATTTTATATTTAAACTTTAAAAAAATATATTCTTAAGTCCTATACCTATATTCAATAAATTCTTAAAAATAGGTAGGTACCTACTAAAAAAAGTCCTATTATTATTTTTATATTTTATAATATACCCGCAGATATGGCAACGCTGTCCCTGTTTAAACTCGCTTAGGTCTCTTGCGTCTGCTTTTCCCCAATTATGTGTAGGCAAGCAAATGAATGGGGCTACTTGTGTTTGTATAAAATCTAATCAAAGCTGAAATACATTTGTGGGGGACAAGAGGAAAAGGAAATCCAAGTGTCTTTTTCACATTATCCCTTCGGTGAATAGGTGTCTTTTAAGGATTTTGTACTCAAAATGCTAGTAGGTACCTACCTATGCAAATCTCTTGCTTGTAAGAAGTTTTAATCCAATAAGAATAATCCACAAAGAAAATAGAAAATATTCCTGTAAAAGATTTAGGTCTTTGCACAAACAACTTACCTTTTTAAATACGATAATTAATCGCAATTTATAATCCACATGCGAGAAATTTTAATCCTTTTCGGCGGGTTTTCATAAAAACATCCAATTTATATAAAATTTGTCTTCAAAATCTTTGTATCTATGTGAATCTGCTTGATCCCAGCAGAAGGGGTTGTATGAATAAATAAAAAAAAAAGTTTTCCCAAATAATCCACCGTTTAGAACTCCTTGTAATCACAGGGGCGCTCCAGATGAAGGGGTTAACGCAAAGGACGATTGTGCAAAGGGTGTGCGAAAAACCGAAAACCCTACTTGCGAGAGTGAGAGAAGTGACTTCTCACGCTTTATCTCTCTTATTTAGTTGTGTGTATGTATAGAGATTTTTTTATTTTTTTTTTAATCCAACGAACAAGGGAAGGAAAGAGAGCAACTCGACGACGACGACCGACGATCCGACAGCGACGACGATGACGACGACGACGAACGAAACGACGATTCCTCGCTCCGATTTTTGGATGATGATGATTTTCGATTTGTTTTTGTTGTTGTTGTTTTTCGGGTATACTATTGTGTATTATTATTCCGAAACCGAATCCATACCCCAGTGGGTCTATTGGGTAATTGGTAGTGCGCAGCCACTGGCTGGCATATTATTTGCTTGTTGTTGTTGTTATACACGAATTGTAATAGGCGGCGGATAAAACACACTGAACACAAGAGAGGACACCAACAAGAACGAAAGAACTAAAAGAAAAAAAAAATAACGAAACACACCGCGAATTACAACGCAATGAGAATTTTTTTTTTCACACGGAAAATATAATTTTCTGAACACTTTTCATGGCTTTCGGTGCACGTTACAAAACATTTTTTTTTTTTTGACACTCCTTATAATTTGCTTATTTGGAAAAAATTCCCGTGAAAAAGATACACTTCCGTGCAGCAGATACTTTTTTTTTCTCACTATCTATAGATACTCCTTCTACGTACTTTTTCCGATTGTATAAAAAAATATTTTCTTTTCAATTTTGTCACACTGAACGGAACACTAGATACGTTTTGTATCTGTTAAAAAAAAAACACTATCTAGGTACATACATATATTCCAAGTGAATTTTATAAATCTTTTGTTGGCTCTGCGTGTGTAGCAGAGAAGAAAATTAGTTTTCGCTTTTGTGGGTTGATCAACAAAATGCTTGATTGTAAATATTTTTTTTTTTTTTTTTAATTTATATTTCTGTTTTTATAATTTATAATATTTTTGTGATAATTTTCCTTTTTTCGGGGAAACCGATAGAATTTTTTTTTATCTTCGTTCGAACCGTATAACCGGGGAACGAACGTCAACGTACAGCGCGTACAGCGAACGAGCGAAGTTCTCCCGTATCTATACACAAAGCGACGCGGAATTTCTATGAAGCGAAAATCTTGTAGATATTTCTCACTAACCCACATACTGAACTGATATACAAATACAATATCCAAACGCGCGCTGCGCTCTCTTGCACACTTTGAAAATGCGCTCGGGCGCTCGCTCATTTCTATGCGAGTGTTGGTGTTTATTAATGGCGGAATTGTATACAGTTTGAGAGAAGCAGTTGAAAACTATTGAAGTTCATGTGTTTGTGAACAGGTCATTGGCGGCCATGATGAATTTCGAAAGTGTGTCATCTCTTTCATTCGAAAAGTGGACATTTGATGTTGTTTCGCTTTTGATGTTTATTTGATGAGAGAGGTTGTTTCATTAGCTCTCAAACTGTGATAATCTCTTTGGTAGAGATTTTAATAAATTGTTGAGATAAATTAATTTTACGGACGGTTTCCTCTTTTATTATAGTTTTTTAAGGAGTTTTTTTTGTTAACGAAAGCTGGGAGTTTAATTAGTTGATGGAGGTATGTATATAATATTCTTTCATGTAATAAAATAATAATACATAATTTATTGTATACTCCAATCAGTTGCCTTCAAAGTGTATAACCAAGAGTAGGTATGCTTATCGTTTTTATCTACCGGCTTTTGTTGACAAACATACAAACTACTTCTCCCTCTGTAGTAGGTATGTATGTGTAATTTGAATTGGATTAAAAAGGAATAGAGAATAGGAAAAAAATAGGATAATGCAAAAGGTTTTTCTTTGTAAAGATGAAGAAAATAGAGCTCTTTTGAGGATTCGACATTTGAAATCCATAAATGCTATCTATAATCTATTTGAGAGAAGATCGATTTACCCACAAGGAGTTATGCAATTCAAACATGTAATATTTTCTTAGCTTATTTTCTTTGTTTTTAGCAAAGATTAGCTTGGGGAAATTGGGCTAAATTTTTTTAGGTATACGTATAGTAGGTAGGTACCTACCTATCAAGAAAGAACATAGAAATTAAAAGCGATTATGATTATTAGGTGCCTACCTAGGTATGTATAAGTAGAAAGTATACCTACCTAGGCTGACCAGACTTCCTCTTTTAAGAGGACATGTCCTCTTTTTATCTAAAAAAAAAAAATGTCCGGTATCTTTTTGAAAAAATACTATGCAATTTGTCCTCTTTTTGGAATGTCTCAATTTACCAATGTTTTATACCTATACCCAATGTATGAAATGGTGCTAAATGTTGATTAAAAGTGCTTTTTTCAAAATGTTTTTTGAAAATTTTTGAAAACTGCTAACAACTGCTGAAATTTACAAAAATGCTAAAAAATCTGCTGCATGTGAAATTTACGATCAAATCCTGCTAAAATCGCAGGAAACTGCTAAATCTGGTAACGCTGACAGTAGTTGCCATTAAACTAAGGGTCATTTTCCAAAGTGTCATCCCTTCGGTTAAACATCTTTTAGATACTTCTACAACTTTATAGCAGCATTCATATCTTATTGCTTACACCATCATTTACGAACATAAAACTAATTAAAACAGAGACTTTATCAAAGCCCCACTCTTCATCAATGTCCTAACTAAAGCCATAGCAATTTATGTATCTACATCCTCTAAATATGTCATGGACATAATACAATAGCCAACCCTGTAAACAACTCGACTATATTTAGCATATTTTCCCAGCCATTTGTGCCAACTAACCAACCACAGCTTCAATCACCATTTGGTTATATTATTGCCAACTATGTTGACATTTCATTTATCCCATGTTCGTCCCTTGCAGAGGACAACTGTGCTTTATTGGATTTTACATCCCCAAAGCATATACCCAACCCATTGTATGTTTATACACATTACACAAGTAGGTATAGCGTCTTCTGGTCCCCCCCAATTGTCATTCAAAGGGCATCTCCATTCGATTTAATCTACACCCTCACCACTACCACCGCACCATCCTCTGCACAGCACCTAACAGAACCATCAACTTGGCAGCAAAACGTATAAGCCAACAAGGATAAAATCCACAAAACTACTCTGATCTCAGCAAGAAGAACAAATTCCTTCACCCGAACATTTTGAGGTTAACAAATTTCCATTTAAAATACCAACTCACACAAAGGTCAAGTCAATAACGTTCATTAAATTTATATCCTTCAAGCAATTTTCAACTGCCATGCGAATGCCCACAACAACGTTTCTCTGACTCCTCTCGCACGACGGACGCACACACAGCCATGAGACACTATGGACCACTATGGTATGGTGTCCTGTGTCACAATCACAAATAACGTACTTTAAACTCCATAAATCCCATTGAAGTTGAAGACCCCAAAAAAGGATCCATCCATCCATCCATCGCAACAGAACAGAGTATACAGATTGAGAAAAATATAGCGACGTCAGAGGGAATGATGGGAAATCTCATGCATTCATATAATATTTTGTTTTTTGCTCGTCCTTTTTTTGAATTCATATTTTTTTTTTTTGTTAAAAAATTCAATTCAATTTCTAATAACAATGCTGACGCGCATATTTCTTCACTCAATTTCATTTCTATTAGCTCAATAGATTCCCGAGATATACCTACAGCTATCGTTAGATACACAGATACATGTGTGGGTATGTGTTTTGTTCACTCGTAAATAGCAATCGAGATGAGAAATGATATTATTCCGGACGAGAAACGAAATAAGGACATCATGAAATTTGCTTCTTTCAAATTGTAGATTGAATGTTATTATGGCTTGGATATATTTGTCCTTGTATGCCCATGGGGTTGGTGCTGATGTTCGTGGTGCTAAAAGAAATGTCCCTTCTTCATACTTTTATTCTGATTTGATTTTCCTCTCGTCTTCGTCGCATTTTGTTCCATCATGACATGTCGCACATGTCCTTTGGTTAGCATTCATTCTTCCCTTTGCTCTGAGTCCCATCGAGGAAGGAATATTACCAGCGAATTTGGTTCTGCTCCCGTAATGTACACAAACGTTTGATGTCATCCTTTTGAAAGAAACATAAATAATAATAAAAAAAAAATACCCAAGAAAAAAGGACGTGTATGTAAAGAAGAAATTTTTGTTCTCTTGTGTAGAATGCTAAATCGTGGAAGCCCTTTATTTTGACATTATTTCTCAATCCTTGTTCCACACAGGAGTATAGAATTTTTTTTATATAAAAATGTTCATATCGAAGTAGAATGAAACAGCAAATGCCGAGATGACTCTCTCTTATTGTGTTGAACCTGCAATCTGTCAGGATATGACGCAATGTTAGAAATATCAAGAATACTTGGGTGTAGACACTCTCTTATCGAGTACGAGGACGAATATACACGAATATTGATCGGGTGTTACTTAAGCACGTGCCCAATATCTGTGCCTCGGGGGGGGGGTTTGGTTGGAAGGATAACTCTTATACGTTTGTGTAGATATGGCGTAGAAAAAGTAATTGAAGCTTTTCGGATTGATGTCTCGTTTTTTAAGGGTATAACAGGAAGTTAACAGATGACTGGATAAGAGTGAAACTTTTAAATTGGGTTGGACTGAGTTTGTGTACCAAAAAATATTTAACGAAGGTATAGTGGAGGCAGGATGATACAGGTGCTTTTGGAATGAAATTTACACCTGGGGAGTGTTATCCATGCATATAGTAATACTACGCCTTTACTTTTGGCATTTTGATTTGCATTGGACTTTGTGATTAACTTTTAATTATAAGGAGTTGACTAGGATGCGGTAAGTTTGAAGCAAGGCAAAGATGACAATAGAGGAATTGTGACAGTTGTATGAGATGGAGGTTATGTACATAATTCTCTTTCTAATGGAATATTTCTGGAATATTCGGCTTTAATTAGGCGTTCGCGTTGATAAGGACTACTCAGACAAACTAATCATATATATATTTACCCTTACTGATTCTGTAACGCTCCTTACTTTTCATATATTTTTGTTATATTAAATAAAAGTAGCCGGTGCGTATTTGAATAAATTTTAGAATTTTCAAAATTTGAGTTTTCTCATTATTCAAATTCGCACCGCCTACTTTTCATAATATTTAAATTTTCTTCATAGTTCAAACGTTCAAACTTAATGAAACTGACAAGAAAGTAGGTATGTACAACGGAAATATAACACTTTTTCGCGTCTATGCATTTTTGAAGGAAGTTATTTTCAACGAGCAGCTGTTTTTTTTTTTTGACACTTATAGTCCACAGCGCACTATTTGTCAAAATTTAGTTAGGATTCTAGCTAATGTTTGGAGAGAAAAATTGGGGAGCACCTACAATTTAGTTTCGCTCGATCAGCGTGTTTATCAAAGAAGTAACAAATATGTAGTCATAAATCTAAATCAATAATAGGTAGGTATCTATTAAAAAAATTTAAACCATTTTAGGCAATACTTCGCTACATATTTTTATATAACTGATTTACTAACTGCTCTCAGTTACTTTCATAGGAAGGTTTCCTTCGTGATATTTAAAATCCCGAGGGCTGCGCGAGCGAAGCCGCGGGCAGAAACTAGTAATATAATAATAATGTAATGTAATATTACAATTACCTGTACAAAAATAACGGGTGGGCCATCTAGTGGTTTCTTTTTAAATCATAGGTTATTTTGACAGCTGTCATTAGCTGTTTCCCGCTTGTAATCTTGACAGAAAGTCAGTATCTTACCTCCGCGGAAATGCGTCGCTTTACACTCGAACAACGTTGGGAAATATTGAAAACTTATTTCCAAAGTGAGTGCTGTGTAGCCCAAACAGTGCGTTTTTTGAAAAGAAGTTTCTGACGAGGCGCATTTATATCTCGGCGGCTACGTTAAGAAACAAAATTGCCGCATCTGGGGCTCGGAAAACCCGCACGTTATTGTCGAGAAGCCAAAGCATCCATAGAGAGTGACAGTTTGGTGGGGATTGTGGAGTGATGGCATCATTGGACCATTCTTCGAAAATGAGGCTGGGAACAACGTTTCGGTCATCTGTGGGCGTTACAGAGCCATGTTTACCGACTTTTTTTTTTTACTGAAATTGAAGGCATGGATTTGGACGACCTTTGGTTCATGCAGGATGGCGTGCTTACCACACAGCCCATGTCACAATCGATCTTTTGTGCACCAAATTCCCAAATCGTGTTATCAGCCGTCTTGGCCATGTCAATTGGCAGCCTCGGAGCTGCGATTTAACCCCTTTGGACTTTTTTTTGTGGTGAACCGTGAAGGAACGATGTTATGCAAACAATCCGGAAACGTTTCAAGCACTTTGTAATAGGCAACTGGGAGCTAGGGGTTTGGAAAGTGACAGTTGGAGTGGAATGTTAGGATGTGGGCAGGATAGTGGAAATGAGTGGGACAGAGAAGGGAAAAGAATGTCGAGTGCGAGGGACGTGGCATGCTTGTTCGCGCAGCTCTGCTCGCCGGATGGGGTGGTTCTTGCCCCCCGCACTTCAACCTCACCTATCACAAAAACATAAATCATGCCTAATAAGATGTTCATAATTCAGACGGACTGTTACCACACTTAGAGGGCGCTGTCGATGTAATTCAGCACGGCCAGATACCCACCCTACCTGGAGATTCGGTCGGCCATTTTAGGAATCTCCCCAACAATGCAGATATTGCTGCTGCTCAGGTCATCTTCGCCAAAACTTACTTAGCCAGCCCTCCGCTCCCCTGAAAATTTCTTTAGGCGTTCATCGCTCTATTTCTCAAACGAAACAAGTAGATTTCAACCATTTGGCGTAAGAGGCGTTTATTAAAATCATTATACATAAGTATATATGAAAATGGTAATTTTAGAATAAAATAAACAAAATCAGCAAAAGAAAAACAAAATATTTACAATTTTAACTATTTTAACAGACCAACAATTATCTCTACTTTAGTATTTACGCAAGTTTGGTTTCCCTTCCCGGACAAAAAAAACTCTTAACTTTTTTCCCCTCCTAACCCAGCATCTACTACAAACTAATCGGCTATCCTACCTATAGTGAGCTCAATTTAGGTGGCTATATTTAAAAATTATACACGCGAAACAAACGAAAAACGATTGAGAAACGAAACCTTTACAAAAAAAATCAAAATTCACACTAATAAGAAACTAAACGCTTTTACGCCATTAAAAAAAAACTTTATCTGCTTTCCTTTGTGTTGGGACTATTTTTGCGGTAGGTGTGGTATTTTCCATTTATCCCACCTAGATCGGTTTCGATTTGAATTAAATTTTTTTTTTGTAGAGCCAACGAAGGCTTATAGCCAGAGCTATTTTATAAAGATGGCGGCGATTTCGGTTTCAATTTGTATTATATGTATTATGGCATATGATTTTAATACTATTTCATTTTAGCTATCAGGTTCACTTCAGCTATTTTTATTAATCTGTAGCGTAAGTATTAATCTGAGTGCAGATTAGAAGTTCTGGGGCGGCCGTTAAAAGGTACTGTGGGCGTCAGAAGGGCATCCAGGCTCAAGGTCCATGGATCCCGTCTTTATTGTAAATGCCCACAGTTCACTTCTTGTTTGCACAGCACAGCACAACTGGTTTTAGGTTTTGTATACCCTATTTAGGAATAATGTTCGCTATAGTTATTCTACTCAATATATTTTTAATTTTAAATCACTCACCCTAATACACTTTGACGAAAATTATAGTTTTTTAAAATTTAATATACGTTACTACACAATTACGTTCACTGCCTACACATGTAGGACTTTTCTTGTGTCGCACACTGTGATATACTTCTTGTGTCGTTGACTGTTGCACTCGATATGATTCTCCCATGAACCCAGGCTGACCAGCGACAGTGAATTATCCCGTATATTCTCTATTCAGCCGTTGTGACGTATTATCAACCGTACCCTACCTACAACCCGTTTATCGTATACGCAATGTTGCCAGATTTTTTTTTCTAAAAACTGTAAATTCCCAAAAAAAAACTGTATTTTCAACCAAAAAACTGTAACCTTCAAAAACCAAACGATTTTTTGAAATTACGGTTTTTTTTTAGTTTTATTAAACAAAAATAACACAAAACAATTCATTTTAAATAAAATAACATGATTAAATACGAAGCACTACGATTTAAAGCACATTTTGATTTATTCGTTCAAATCTGAACTTAAAAAAAAAACTGTAATTTGTACTAGGAAGTCATTTTAAAAACTGTAAGCTTGTCTAAAAAACTGTAATTTACAGTTAAAACTGTGAATATGGCAACGTTGCGTATACGGCATAATTTTTTTTTTATTCTCTCTTCTTCTCATATATTTGCTCTCTGGCTGCAACCTTTGTTGCTGCCAAAACAAAAATTTCCCAAATTTCCCTGGCTGCGTCCATCCATAAAATGGTGATAGCAGCTGAGAAATGTCAGCCTGCTGTCAGTCAACACATCTTTCCAAACCACTTTATACAAGATATGCATTTCCATTAATTTGTTTCTTTTCTCTTTATTAATATAATATTATCTTCCCCTATAATTTTCTTTTCTTTTCAGGTATACATAACAACTTACTGCCAATATCATCCAAGCAATCCGTGAGCTACACCCCGAAACCATCAACAAGGTCTTGGGAAATTGGATTGACAGAATGCGCTACTGCGAAGCCAGCCGAGGCAGCCACTTGAACGACGCGATGTTGTATTCCATAATTAATGGGAATTTTTGCTCTTACAAATAAAGCCATAATACATGGAACAAATTTAATTTTGTTCATTTTATGGGATTTTTAAAAGAAACTTGTATTTGGCCCACCCTATAACAGATGACCGATGACAGATTCCTGTGTATCTGAGAGGTTTCTTTTCCTCGCCAATAGATATCACAGGCCAACATGTACATTTGTCAATTGGCAATTGTCTCTTAAACTGTTATTACAACTTGAAATTTCCGATGCGCCGTTCCAACAGCTTTCCAAGGCCTTTGCTAAGCATTTTTTTCGTTTAGCTGAAGATTTCAATTTCACTTTGACAATATCAAATACATACTCACATCAGAGACCACCTTTCTATAAACTCATGTCATCGAATTTGTGTTTTTTTGTTCATGTAAGGTTTGTCATTTTACAATTTGGATAGTTAAGCAAGCCACCGAGCCCGAACCACAAACCACAATAGAATAGACCGTCGACTCCTCCCATATAAAGGATTTTTCATGTAGGTATTGGTGATGTACAAAATCAAAGGAGCGCCATTAACGCACGCATACTTGAACAGTATAGAATTGTAGAAGATTTTTAACAAAAACTTTTCCATAACAGACATTTTTCTAACATTTCTAAAAATCTAACCTAACGCTACCCCTTTCTCAAATAGCTTTTGGTGTCCTTACTATTATTTAGATATGCCTTAGAGCTATATAGACTCGAACTGTGTGTCTAGTCTAATGCATTTTCACATGCTTGTTTTCATGAACTTGTGAATCTTTAGAATTGAAAACAAAATCATATTTCTAATGACAAAAATGTCGGATGTTTTTCTTTTTTAATTATGAGTAAGTACTTAACATCCAGTTTCACAGTGGACGTTTAAACTACACTTTTCTACACTTTTGGTTTAGGTAAACTTCAGTTCAACAATTGATTCAGTTTCATAATTTTGTTCAAATCTTGAAGTTTAGTTTAAGTTAAACGACAGTATTCTGCCATTTTAACCTCAGATCACTTGACACAGTCCGCTGTACTAATAATCATTTTTAGCGTCCAGGCTAACTTTTACGAAGTCACAATTGCGAAAATGTCCATATAAAATTATAGGTCTGCTCCTTTACTTTTGTAGTAAAAATGGAAAAGACTGTCAAAATGGCTATGGTGGGGATAAATTTTCTCTCAAAGAGAAAAACTTACGACAAAGTTAGGGAACGCTTTTGTAGTAATCATGAAAAATGACAGATGCATTTTGTTTTCCCATAAATTGCATGTGATTATGAATCCAAGTATGTGGAAGAGTTTGAAGTGATTGAACTAAAATCATTCGAGAAGAGATAAAAGCTGCATAATTTTCCCACCTTCTGATACCATTTTTACACCAATTTGTTTCTCATATCGCAGGAAATCAAAAGACAAATGCAAATAGTCGTTACACGCATTTCAAATCAAATTTCAGATCATCTGTCAATTTTCAGGCGATGACAGTTGTTTCAATTCTTACTCAAAGAAATTTGTTGAGTAAAAACTAGTAAGATTCCCAATGGAGGGGTAATATCTTGCTCTCTCGATGCCGCTCTCTTTTACGAATTTTTCAAGTTAGGGAACGACATTGAGTAAAAATGCGTAAAAATTCGTAAGATTTAAAAGTAAAGGAACAGACCTTATATATTGTGACTGTCAAAATATTTAAGTTGTAGTTAAAAATTATATTGTGACTGTCAAAATATTTAAGTTGAAGTTAAAAATTATTATTGGTAAGGCCCAGTGACATTTCAATTTTAAAACTGCCGATTGACAAAAACACAAATATTTGACGTTGTTTTGCGTATGATCGTGACAAGGAACGATCTTGGAAAAGTCGTATTTAAAAGCAAAGTACTGTATAATACTACCAAATTCTATTCATTAAATTTAGTTAATTTAACTGCTTTCAATTGAACTGAAGTTCAGATTACATTGTGAAACCGGACGAGTTGAACTTCAAATTTAAACTCAAGTTCAGGTTCAGTTGAAGTTTAGTTAAAATCTGCATTGTGGAACAGGGGGGTAAGTTATTAAAATTTTTTGTTGACATTTCCTAACAGAAGTGGTAAGTGGAATGTGTTTAGTATCGTGTAAAGTGGCATTTAGCTGGAAGAACATCAGTATATTATTATAAATGTGCGTGGACACATAGGCCTAGCCATGAAAGTCGTGTCGGGCGAGTCATGTCGATTTTAAATGAGTAGAAAAGAGTCGGCATATTGCTGTAATCTAACTGTCCTTCTCAACTTGCCTAAATATCTACGCGTCTCGCCTGAAACGACTTTCATGGGAAGGACTTTCTGGCCATGCACAATGTTACTACTGGTGACTATATCAATTATCAAAAATTACATTAGCCGATTTCACCCCAGCTATACCTACACCTGATGTATCCGATTAGGAGGAGAATATTTAAAGTGTGTTTTCTTTTGCGATAAAAGTTGACAATTACGCATAGATAAGGCAAAATTTATCTAGATCTAGATGCTTTATAAAACTTGGACGAGCTTCAGTAATCACTACAAGTACGAGGCTCTAAAAATTGCAGATCCTGACTAAAGAAAACTGAATTGGCGTTCCAAGAAGCCCATAGCGGTTAAAATAGTTGGGCTCAAACCTATTGAGAATTATCCGCTCAAAAATGTTAAGAGTCGTGTGTAGTAGTAGAAGTTTAGTTTGGATTCCCATATTCATTTTACTATTATGACTAGTAAGGAGTTGTTTTGAGAGAACAACAATATTTTTAACAAATACTTCGGTTGCAATTGTAGCTACATTTCTCTAAGTATGTATCTTCTCAACGCTTGCCTTACTCTGTCGTTCGTTAAGCCATTGATTGATCACACCTGATTTCTAGGACAGAGCACCAAAAACTACTTTGTGCTATCCTCAATTCGGTTTCGTATTCTCAATGATTTCACATAGATTTCATAAATTTGACCGCGTCTTCCATTTAACCACAATCGACTCGCAGAATCCCCTTGTTTTGAAATCTACACTTCCTCCCAGGTAAATGAATCAATCAGACACCTCTCTAGAGAGTGACCGCAGTAATTCAATCTCAAACTCAACCACAAATTAGTGCCCGGTATACATCAAATCCTCCAAAGCCACAAATCACTTATAAAGTTGCATTGTATCTGCTTGCCATTATAACAAGCCATCATACACCATAGCCCAACTATTTGCAACACTTACCAACGTTTGAAGGCTACGTATGTGCCTTTGCACTTGAGGTGTCGTTTCAACAATTAATTGCTCATTCCTTTCCATTTGCATGTGTGATGTGTATGTATGCGAGTGCAGTTGGTGCAGGGCCCATTAACCCTAACGACTCCCATGTGAAGGCAAAAAAAAAACCAAGCATTGAAGTTAAAGTCTTTAATATAGTTTGCCATCCATGCATAAGCATGCCGCATGCACAACTTAATGCATTCAAATGAAAGATATCGAGGAATGGTGATGGTGAATCAAGCGACCACTCTGCCCTGCAAGTTCTCTCGCCATTAATTGCTATTGGCTCCTATGGCCAGAATGCCAAAGGATGGGGACGACAACGACAAACGTGCATACACCGCATATTTGACAAAACGATTTACGGAGCAAATAGCTACGTAATTATCGTTCCCGCAAAGGGGACCAACACAGAATCTTCTCTTCCAAGGATCGAATCGATTCAACAGAAGATGCTATGTGTACCGAGGGTAACACATGGATATGTATAAATCGCTGAACGCTTGTCCTATACATACACCATAACCTTTTTCACTGGGGAGCCGGTCGATCGGTCGGTCGGTCGGTGTCTATATAGTAGGTACTTCCGATTTTATCTTGTACTCCTCCGAGTTAAATATCTATCAAGTGCACAAGGAGATAGGTTTCCAAAGTGGAGACCAAGCGCAGGATGAGGCATCAAGAAAATGGAATTCAATTTGGCAAACATACGTTTTGTGGGGGAGGTTTTACTTTTATGGCGCACTCTGCGGATGCTGTTGTTATCGGAAGGACTCAATCACTGAGAGCTCTGGTTGCTGCTTCTCTGGTACTGTCTCTGCGCGTCTGTGTCTCTTATGAATATTTTAGTCCCCAGTAGATGCCAGTACAGATGTACTCACATTCCGATAATTCTGTCGGTGATTGCGATACTCGAATGGAATGCTTGGTACGTCTTCCTTTGGGGCTTGGGGAGCATACACATTACACACGTATACGTATAGCTACCTCGGTATAGTACTCCGATGTTTATTATTTCGCTTTGGTTGCTTCCATATTAAGGCTACGCATCCCATGTTATGTTGGGTGCAAATAAAATTAAGGACCCATTTGGTTCTGTGTGCCTTTGCCTTTGCTTTTGCTTGAGTATATGTGCAAGTATGCTTAGTGGCATGTGTTACGTGAATTATGAATAAATACTTAGATTTGATTGGTTTTCAGCTTTTGCTTATGGAACATTCTTATGGGGATCCTTCTGTATATTTCTTTTCCTTTTTTTTGTTTTGTTTTGGTATCCCTCTGTGGAATTGTTTTATATATCAGGCTATCAGAGTGCAAAGGATGTCAGAAGCAGACTTAAATGGGTCATTTAAGAACACACATATCTTTTAAGTCGTTGAGGGTGCCAAGGAATTTTATTTGTGTGAATGTCGGATGGGGACGGTATCCTTTAAAAGAAAATGTTATTACAACTAATAATCCGATTGTCTCTTACCATATTGTTTCTGCTTGAGAATTCTTGGAGTTGACATCTGAATGTGGGAGGATTCTTAAAATTATAGGGAAGATTCGATGGTGATCTGGTCAAAAAATGATTAAGGCCGCCAGACGTGATTTTATAGAGCGGACTTAATTTTTTATTTTTTGAACTAAACATACAAAATTTCATTTCCTAGTTATCTGTATGGATATTTGAGAAAAAAGCATTACCCGCTCGGCTTTGTCCGTGTCCAGTAATTTTATTGCCTAAATTCTCTTCTGTCAGAACAATGCACATCAATGTTCCAAATTTAGAATTTTAGCTTCCACGAGTGTCCAGGAATAACGTTTGCATTTTTTTTTATTGGGAAGTCCCATGCCCCTTTGTCCAATACCGCCCATATTTTATTAAACGCTTTTCTAAAGGCAAGAAAAACGTCTAATTACCAAAGTTTCAGCTTAATATACCGACTACTTTTTGAAGTGTCAAAAAAAAAAAAAATTTGCCAAATAGGAAACACTATTGAACAAATACCTTAAATTATCAGAAAATTTGAGCTCAATCGATATCGAGATATAACATATTGATTTTTTTTTGTATGGAAGACGCGAGACTATATGGGCCAGTTTCTGGACTAGCTGACAAAGTCTCAGATAGCCTATCAGGAACTTATCAGCCAGATAAACATCAAATTTTGGTTTCAAAGGTCTAGGATAGTGAAAGTCCCGGATAGCCTATCAGCCGGTTCAAGTGGCTGTTAAAACCTTTATCTGGAAGATAAGCAAACTATTAATTTGAAGTGGCTACAAAAATATAGTTTCAGAGCATTTTTTCGTTGAGTATAGCGTAGATTGCAGTCACAACTAGAGCTCGAAAGTATCTCTCAACCTTTTCGAAGGTCTTAATATTACCCTCAGTTGTTGAGAATATTAAATTTGATCACATAATAATCAGTTTCTTTGCACAGTATTTTTTTTGGTTACGCTCAGAGAGAAACCCTTATTTTTGTTTTGTATGGTTTCGGTCAACCACTGAGAGATATCACTGACAGGAAAAAATAGATCTCATTTGTACATTTTTCACTATAACTATGTATTGACATTAGTTAGCAGCGCATGCGGAATTGCATTAGTGATTTGAAGAGGCATTGGTTAACACTTGTCTAAGGAAGTTCAGTGCAAGTGAAAGTGTCCCGGATGCACAAGTAATGAGAAAAGGTATTGCTAAAACCCTTGCGAGTTTACTTGTAGTCAAACTTAATTCTAAAATTCTTAAAATATTTCTTATTACCCATTCAGATGATGATATCCCGTATAAAGCCATTTTCTTTATTCATAGTTTATGATGTAATAATATGTCAAGTCGTTATGAAAATTAGAACAGCAAAAACCTAGTTCAAAATTCAGTTCTTTCACTCCTGGGAAATAACTCTGGAATAATCTAAAAAATTAGGTAATTAGGTTATGTCTAAAGTCTGCGTTACTACGATCCTGTTTCTGCGTTCTCTAAAAGCATATGTGGGTGCTGCCTCGATATCGATAGCCTAATGAAATTTCGGACATTGTCCTTCCTGTTAAAAGTCATCGAAACTAAACAGCCTGAGTATCTACACAACAGAATTAATTTCCCCCAATCGACAATAGCTATATGTGTTAAATAAGAACGACAACACTGAATTCAATACAATTTCGACTTTTTTAACTTACTTTCGAAGAATGAGGACTTTGGTTGATCATTTCCATTTAATTTTTATGGAAAAAGTTAACTAAGGAGTGATAAATCTAAAATTTGAAAATAAAAATCAACCAAAGAGCGAAAAGATAATTATATATAAATAAATCTCAGAGCAAGACCTTAATGTCGAAGTCGAATGTAATATCTCTCAGTGAGAAACCAATTGAAAATAAAGCTTGAGAGTTATTTTCGAGCTCTGGTCACAACTGTCCAAATATGGATTTATTTGAATCTTAAGAACACGAATTTGAGCTTATTACACGGCCCCATAGGAACTGAGTATTTTGCACAAGACCAAATTATTTTCAGAAACTCTCGACGATGAAGATTTGTTAATTTTCACAATTTTTTTTTTTTTTTTCAACTTTATCGATGTTAAATTGCCAACAATAGTACAACACAACTCACTTAAAACTGTTATGCGTCCGGTTAAACCTTCAATAAACACAAAATAAGCAAAGACAGAACAAATGACAGATTGTGTACCTATTGAAAAGATAAAAGACAGCATTGCCATTCGGTCAAACATTTGGTGGGTGATACATTTTTCCACCAGTTAGTTTATCAGAGACTTTGACGATGAAACAGCAAAAAGTATCCTTCAACCTTTATCGTTTGGATATAGCGTTATGTATCGGATAATTACCCGAAGCTTTATCCGGAACCTTCGAAACTGGGCCTAAACTTCGCAACTTCTTTGAAATCACAAAGTCTGCCTGAAAATTTGAGCTCAATCGGATCGGTGGTATGGTTGATTTTGAGTTTTGCGAGAACAAACATATGCGTTCGACCATTCGAAAGGTCAAAGGGCGGGGTAGTGTCGCAGCCAAGATCTCTAGTAAAGGCACACGCCTTTTTAACACGAACAAACTCAGGCTGTTATCGACCCCTCTCTGACTTCGGAACCAATTGAGACAAACACTTTAAACTTATAGCATTTACCAAGCTCATTAAAAAAGGTCCACCTTACCACGAAAAGTAATGAGATCTAAAAGTTCTTAGTTTAAGGAGGTTAAATGTTAAAAAAATTGGTAGGTTTACTTGGCAAGTTTATAACTTCTTATAAGATTTTTGAAAACTTGACTTGGCGTACCTATGTACATTTAGATCTCATTACTTTTCGTGGCTGACTAGTTTTGGCAAGATTCAGCCTGAAATACGGAACTGATTGTATGCGAGGACCGCATACTCCGTCTCCAACTCCTTCATTTGTTTTGGATCCGTCTGTGTACAAATGAATCTTTGGCAAATGTTGGTTTGTTCTGTTCATAGTTTAGAAGGGCTGGGAATGTAACCTTAAAGGCTTAAAGTTGTGTCGGAAGTTATTTCGTGGTAGACATTCGTCTATTATAGATGTATTCCGAGTAGTTCCGTTTTGTCTGAATTCCTGTAGGATATCAGGATTGTCAAAAATCGGAAGCACCCCATCAAGTCTATCTTAAGCCAGAAAAGTGTACTACATACAACATACCAAATGCGCGGTACTAATAAACATTCTTAGTATCCAGTCTAACTTTTACGAAGTCACAATGGCGAAAATTTCGATATAAAATTATCTATTGTGACGGTCAAAATATTTAAGTTGAAGGTTAAAAATGATTATTGGTAAGGACCAATGTGTTTAGACCCTCACAAATCATTGAGAGGATAAAATAAGTTCAGATAAGGCCTTACAGCGCAGCGACAGATACATGTAATTATCGGTAAAATGTAAATGAGAATCGCTTGAGAATTCCGTGTGTTGTAATGAAATCGACAAATTGCTGTGCGAATACGATTCGCGCACAGTAGAGCAATCCCAAACGGATACATACTATATCGAATCCGATGAAATTGTGGTTCAAAACAAATTTCAAGTTAATTTGAGTTCGTTTCGTGCGTTGCGTCGCGTCGCACCGTTACATTCCAAATGATCGATTGCATGAACTGCGGCACTCACCGTACGATGCAAGACAGATGAGCATAGATCATGGCATGCAATATGCAAATGCACAACACTCGCACACGTCCTTTACGCAAATCAAGCCAAAGATGCTGTTGTTGCGTTGAAATGATTAATGAGTCGGTTAATTGCACTCATGATGACGCGATGCTTTGGCCGCTGCGCAGCCAATGTCTGAAATGTAGTTCACTTCGGTCTTGTCCCGCCATCACCGGATCACCATCACTTCACTCGCAACCGGATTGGTAATTTGAACCGACTGACGATTGCACTTGCACGTTGCACCGTACAATTAACTTGTCCAACATCTTCATCAGATTAATATCGCATTTCGTGTTGAGTTTCAACAACAGAACAAACGCATACGCTTCATGCGTCACCCCGGCATATATGCCTATGCCAGCGTCAGCAGTGCTAAAACTAAGCCAAGGATTACGCGCGAGTGTGAGAGCACTGGTGGTAACAATAATTGCATGGGGTCAGCTTCAGCACGTCACCCTTGGTGGGTTGGGGCCAGCTGGGCATCGTATTGCAAATTGCTTCTTAACGCGTGTAATTCGATGGGCGCGAGATTAAACGTACACACAATCGATATATGTGTATCTATGATGGAGGTAGGCTGCTGCATAGCTAAATGGGGTGCGTAACTGTGAAGCTTTTTGTGCGATGGTTTTACGGCGACTTGCTTTTAAGTGCATTCAAATATGTATTCCGAATTGGTGTGCCCCTGTCATTGATATTGAAAGCCAAGTCAGCCAATTCAATGTGTGTGTGTAGGTTAATGCTAGGTAGACACCCTATACGACATATTTTGTGGTCAACACTGGGAAGCCATTTTTACCACGACCTTTTAATTTAATCTCAGTATTCAAGCGGAGAAGAGGGTTTGAGTTTGATATGTTATTACTTTGGTTCACAATAAAACAGTCTATGTTTCACCGTTTTATTAGTTTTCACGTTGCTCTAAATTTAGGCTTGAAATAGATACAGAAAAATGGGCGATCTCCCTAAGACGGACAAACTATTAACGCAGTAATAATTTTTAAATTTCGAAAACAAACACTTTTCAGAAGTCCATTATTCGAAAAGAAATTTTGTTCGGTTTAACTATGACAAAGATTCATATAGGATGACCTGTATTGGCACCAGAGAATCAGCCCCACAGCTGGGCTAAAGGCTATGCCTAATCTTAAACCCTGGACATTTTCGTACAGGAATCTGCTGCAAATAGCGTCCTTCGGTTATGCCAGACCAAAAGCTGGAAACATAGCCTAGTGTATGAGCCACAAATCCTGAATTAAAACAAGGGCAATAATAGCCGCGTTTTATTATGCCCATACAACAAATCTACGAGATCCTGTGTTCTATCGGGTTCAATTTTCGTGATCCAGATATCGACTCCCAAAACCCAAAGCTGTTAAGCCATTTTTACTTCTGAATTTTTCCACTTCTGTTCTGTGCTATCAAATACGGAGTTGCCACATTGTAAAATGGCAGAATATAAATTTGTAACTACTAGACCTATTCCCCGGCTAGATTTCACTAGACCATTTATACCACGTGTTTCCCAAGCACGAATGGTTCGAAGATCAACCGATTTTCATCGGTTCAGCCATACCATACCTATCATCTATACGGATGGATCACAAGTCGAGGTCGGCGTTGTTGGTGCGGGTTTCTACTCAAACTATCCAGTTCAATTAGACTTCCTGACTACAGAAACGTCTTCCAAGCTGAGGTACAGCTACTAAACAGGTTGCAATGACGGCAATACCTCACTTGCAGATACATATTGCCTTTTTCATTGACAGTCAAGGGGCAATAAAAACGATCTCTGCCGTTGAGTTAAAATCGAAGCTTGTAAGTCGCTGTCGCGAAGAGCTCCGGGTTCTTGGCGCGCAGTACAACGTTAGACGCTATGCTATGGGTTCCTGGGCACAAAGGTGATGAGCTGACAAGAAAGAGGTCCTCCTTAAAGATTCGGCCCCTGTAATTTTAGACAGACGATTGGGTACAAAATACCAAGGGTGACAAATGAAAGCTGGGGCAAGCTCGATTCCTGTGGCATAACCAGGAAAATGTGGCCAATCTATCAGAAGCAGAAAACTGAGAGATTCTTACAATTGAACAAGAAATCATTGTCCTCGGATTGTGGCTATTATCAAAGGACGCTGGGCTACAGAGCGATGGGTTCCAGGGTCAATCCCCGAAAAGGAAACTAGACCTTAATGTTTCCTGGCCTGTGGCCTATTTCACCAACTTAACAAATTTGTGTTGTAAGTTGGTTTCACCTTAAATTTTGTAATACCGCATTTGACACTTTTGTTTACAAAAATTGTGGGAAAATAGTTGTATAACTATACAAATTTGTAAGTTGGTGAAATAGGCCACTGTCCTGAGAAAGCTGCAAAATTCGACCGTTCGTGTAGGTGTAAAGGCATAAAATAGCAGACTCGAAAATAAGACTCGAGCAAACGAATGGTTGTTCGAAGCTGGCCCTAGGCTAGGGTCCGAATCGCTTGGTATATACCATAATCGGTACACCTCTCCGACCACTATAGTAGGGTCCCTCAAGCAGGGATCCTGGCAGTAACAACAGCAGCCTGTGAGTCTGTGGTAAAAGCAATACCACCTGGAGGTATTACCGTCTTTATCGACAGTCAGACATAGCCATAACTGCAGCAGAAATGCTGTCGCGAAGAACTCAAGGTTCTTGGTACACAGCACAAGGTATCGTACTGCTGAGTTTCGGAACATGAAGGCATTGCAGGCAATGCAAAAACAGACCGGTTAACAAATCAAGATTCGACAGCTGTTTCAAAACAAGCTGTGAATATCCCGCCTTGCACATTCAAGCTTGCATATAGCCTGCAAAAACCACACAAGAGAGGCGAGCGCTAGATGGTCCGTCCTAGATACTTGTTGGATTACAAGAATGCTAAGGCCGTCGTTCAATGAACCCGAGACCGAAATAATCATACGGAAGAAAAGAAAATTCATTTCTACCCTCGTAGGAATCATAACGGGGCAAAATACACTGCGGTACCACATGAAGAAAATGGGCTTAACGGATAAAGAATCTTGTAGAGGCTGTGGTGATTAGGGAGCTCTTGGCGACACAACCCACTTCCTATGTCATTGCACAATGCACAGGTCTCCAATGCACCAGGTGTATATTGCTAGGAAGATACTTCTTCCACGTCCTAGACGAGCTTCGGACAAGATAATGAACTTCATCAAAGGATGGTTTGTATGTAGCAGCAAAAGTAAGTAATTTACTACAGCATTTAAAGGCAGGGTTATAATGGGTAAGGTACAATCCCTTCCCCCAACGGGCATCACAATGGGTCAGTATTGACATGAGTGTAACACGAAGTACTCCTCGCCAGCCCACAAAACTTGCCTAGGGTCCTATCTTTTTTTGGTTTTATAAAATCTGAAAAGACTGTCACAGTACAAAACTATGTCCAATTTGTGTATATAAAACTCAGCAAGGACCGTACCAGATGGAAAGTCTGTATATGAGACGATAAATGGACTATAATAACAGTCATCGAAAGGGGATTGTAAAAGCAATCTACTCAAAAATTATATCCGTTATACTTTTCACTTTCCAATATAAATGTTCAGTGCGTATATGTATGTGTATATTTTTACATTAAACAGCCCATAAACCCCGAAAAGCCACAATCAAACTAATGGGCTCTTAATCTGCAATTGTTTTGTATCCCCTCTAAAACACCACACACGACACAAAAGTCCTCGACACACCAATGTACTTGAAATATTTATTAAAACCGTAGAGCAATTATTTTATTACAGAATTTATTGCCTGCACTTAACCGCAATATGGTCGTTTACAGGAATATCGATTTAATGTATACGGTCAAAACAGATTCGAAACCCATTCCACCAACCCAAACAATAATATTATGGCTTTCGTCCTTTGAAATGGGTTTTTTGGGTTAAATTAATCAGCATTACCCTCACTTATTTGGGACGATTATGAAGTCGAGCAAGAAAGGACATCTTGCAAAAATTATTTATGTACACTCGTTGTGTGCGAAAAAATGTGCACACAACTACAGACGAAGGTTTTCCTTATCGGCTATTCGGAGAGGGGTTTTCATTAAAAGGACTATAAGATGTGTCTCGGTGAATCTTGGAGAAAAAAAAAAAACAACTCAAGAAGATGATCTAATATCCATGTCTTGATTAATCTTGCTTAGTCGTCAATTTATGGGTTGTTAGGGTGATTTTTTTTCCTGTTTTGCTTTTCATTGAATCTATAAAATAAATGGGGAAGGTCTTGGAAGAACTTGAATAAGAAAACCCTCCAGACAACTTTAAACGAAAACTTCAAGCCGAAGAAGGTTTATCAATGTAATTCATGAAATGGGTAGAAACTTTTACAGTGCGGTCGGTCGAAAAGAAGGCACTCTGTGTATGGACTTTGTCAACCCCTGGTGTTAGGGGTTGCTATTGGTATACGGTGTGTACAAAACGCGGCAAATACAACAACTTTCCAAAGCTGTTTTTGCGGTGTCCTTCGTCTCTATCTGATGGTAGAGTGTCCTTTTCGCGACGGGGACCTCATTCGGGTTATTTATAGCGTTCTGATGACACAACGCTGGCAATGGCGGTTTTATGCAATCGCATTTGAAGTTAACCTAGCCCCTCTCTGATGTGTGTGTGTGTGGGTTGGTTATGTTGTATATGTACTTCAAATGTGTGTTTGTGAATAGGTTGAAGGATATTGCTGCATGGGACATGATTAAATTGATAAGTCCTTCGAGGGAGATTCTACTCTGTGGATAATCTAGAGAGGATTTGTTCAACAATATTTTTGCGTGGTGATGTTGGTTGTTAGTGTCTGAACAAAAGGACTTTGCTGGCATGTAACAAGGGCGTTGCACAGGTTATACACATACTGAAAGGTGTACACAAGTACATACGGATGTGTGTACAGCATTGTGTGCGAGTGCTATTAGGGGATTTGTGAGCGCATTAGAAAGATCATGTTGCAAGTTAACAAATTGATGGTGCGGTTAACGAATAGATTAAAGGGAGATTTATTTCTAGAGGAGGGTGTACACTTTATGTTGTTGCCGATAAATTGCTTTAAAAGGGGACGTTTGTTGTAGCGAATCAATTATTGGATGCATGTTGAAGTTAAAACCTGTAAAATCACAAGTGAATGGAATATTAATGGACCTTCGAATGTAAGTACCAGTTATATATCTCTGACAGGACGGGGGCGAAGTCGTTGCTTCGTCATCTGCCACACATCTTGAACACTGCAGAGGCTGAAGCACTCTATTGTAGATACTGCAGGTATTACGGGCTTCTCTATAAAGAAGCCGTTGGAACCGGCAATGCGATTTGCTATGGAGGAGTCTTCGCTATAGGAGAGATCTTTATAGAGGAGTCCGAAAGTATAAGTTTAGACTGACGAAGACTAACGAGGTGGAAAAATAATACGTTGGCTATTTTTCTACAAAAAGTCGTTCTTGGTGGTACGGAATAGAGGCTAAGGTACTCTACCGTGCTGCTCGCTTCGCAAGTTCAACTTCGGTTGGAAATATAGCAATTTCGAGCTACCTACGAGTCGGAAGTAACACTCTCGGAACGATACGTTTGATCGTAAAACTTTAGCCCGTATTTAAAGAAGCTCGTAAATGGAAACACAGTATTTCGAAGTTGACCGTAAAATAAAAGCCTATAATACAGAAGCCCGTAAATGAACATTTTTAAAAAGCCAGTATTTTGCACGCATAAGATGCAAATACCGCATCAGGAGCTATTACCTTCGTCATCGACAACGAAGCAGCTATAAAAGTCTTAAGCGTAACTGTACTAGAAATAAAATCCTAGTTTGTTAAATGCTGTCTTCAAGAGCTCAATATGGTTTTGGAGTATAGCACAAAGTACGATTTGGCAAGACAAGATTCAAATTGGACAGTTGTTCAGAACAAGATGATCCCTCTGTGACTATCCCGCCTTACATACCTAAGCCTGGAGCTGTGTAAAGCCATTAGACAAACGAACGTCACCGCCATGGGTACCTACATTTTACCGCCAAAAAAAGAACCTATGGCCATTCGTCAACAAAGTCAGAGCCGACAGACTTATGTGGAAGGAAAGAAAACCCCTTTCTGCCCTCTTAGGAACTATAACGTCACATTACCTACTCTGCGGCACCACATGAGGAAAATGCGAATGACTGTAGAAGAATTTTGGAAATGATGAAGGATGACACAAACCTTACTTACTTACTTAGGTGGCGCTACAGTCTGGGGTGGAACTGGGCCTCAACCAACATGTCTCTCCACTTAGCACAATCTTTGGCAAACCGCCTCCAGTTGCGCGCTCCAACTTTGTTGAGGTCCCCTTCCACTTGTGCGCGCCACCTAAAGCGAGGTCTTCCTCTACTGCGTTGTACCTCCGGGCCGGAGCGTTGGTGTCCATTCGCTCTACATGTCGTAGCCATTGTAGTTCGCTGCTAAATCTCCTCCTCCAAAGCAAGCCAACGCAAATGGGACCGAAAATCACTCGAAAAATGTTATGTTCGAAACGACCAAGAAGATCTTCATCCGCTTTTGTTAGTGTCCATCCTTCTGCTCCATAGAGCAGGACTTGGTTGATGAGGGTCTTATATAGAGTCTCCTTATTGTTTCTTGACAAGGCCTTACCAGTCAGTTGCATTTTTAGGCCAAAGAAACAGCGGTTGGCAAGTGTAGCTCTTCGTTTGATTTCGGCTGAGGTGAGGACACAACCCACTTCTTATAGGTAGTTATATCTCTGTCCAGGTTTCCTTTGATGGGAGGTACTTCTTCAAAGACCTAGACGAGTTTTCCAGCACATCAATAGGCAAGATAATGAATATCATCAAATCCACAAGACGGTCTTTATGTATGTAGAAGGACAGCATTTACAGTTTTACACATAGGGTTACTATGAGTATGCCAACTCGTAAGGGAGAACCTCTTTCCCCCTACGGCCATTACATGGGGTCAATAAGTGTGGCACGGTGTACTCCCCACAAACCTAATACTGAAGCCAAAAATATCAAAAACCTATAGGTACCTTCCACCTAACAGGTATTAATGAACCTTTTAAAATAATAACGTCCGCTGGACTTCCTTTTTAATTCGTGAATCCAATCCCAGGTAAGCACTCCCACCTAGGTCGACGGAATAAAAGACATCCCGCCCGAGATCATCATATTTCCCAGCAACAAAGGCCCAGTTTGCCCTTTTAACTTGTTCGCATCTTCGTCTACTTCTGTCTGATTGATTACATTCCACCCCAAAAGAATACCTAATACATCTTCATAGACGATTTACAAAGCCTTAATGAATTACCGGATCAAATTCACGTTCACGATTACGAAACACTTTCCGCATCAATAACTCGTTGCGCCCAATGGGGCCCTTAAAAGCATAAAAATTATATTACTCACATACCTAGGACGGTGGAGAATACCAAACACGACGAAGCGAAGGGAACAACGACAGAGAACGAGTAAAAAACCGAAGCAAAGACGACCGACGACGACGACGAAACACTTCATCTCGTATTTATGGCGCACAATTCACACCATGTTCCTCCTCAGAAATTCATAATGCGCCATCTTCAGCTCGTGAGCCGTGATGTTGGGGGCCTTTTCCTTGATGCCATCACCATCACGAACAAACTCATCATCTCCATACCGTCCCAGAGTCGATAACTTTTGCCCCCTCTCCCCCTCCGGACATGCCAAGCTCAACCTTCTTACAGCCAAATGACTTTATAAACGACCGACACGGTCTCTCTTTGTTGTGTGCCTATATATGCGCGCCAGTGTAACCTTTAAGGCAAAAAAGCGTCGCACGGACTCCGAACTGATGCACTGGATGGGTGTACAAAGATCCAAAGATATGAACGAAGTCGAAGGAACCTAAAGAAAAAGAGTCGAATGGCGGAACCTACCAATTAACCGGTAATTTGCTTCATTAATTATCGGCGAAGACGACGACTACGCGATGTTCGCATCGCACAGACGTGGACATGGCCCGATCCGGTTTTCGTCGGTCCGCACATCGTACACCGTTCGCGTTCATCATGAGTCCCTTGACGAGTGATTTCCCAACGGCAATACGAATACACTATGCACAGTGTTATCATTGGAATCGGGCCCGCAAAACAGGATGAATATTGATTTTTATTTATACTAAATCCGACTGCCACCCACAGGCCAAAAGGATGACGCTCTGGGTTCGGGAATTGACTGATGAGTTGTCGGGGCGTTTCGCATATACATTTGTGTGAGTGTGTGTAGATTAGCAATCGATTTAGGCAGAGAATCGAGAACGAGAACCTATCAAATTGAATTGCAATTAAGTGCAGATGCTACAGTACAGATGCGAGATGATGACGTTCAATGATTGATATTAACATCTGAACGTATAGTCGGACAGGACTGGTGATTGGGTCATTGCTAGGATATTGAGAGGCTTTTAGGCTTACAATGATGACGATAAGTGGGTGTGAGTATGTATGCAATTTCTAATATCCTTGATTCGATACATGAAATAGGTTATCCCTTGGGCAATTATTGAAAGAATTAACGATGCAAATCCTGTTGAGGGATGAGTAATGCACTTAATAAGTAAATGCGAGCTGACATCGTATTGAAAGGGTTGCCGAACTGCTTGTAATTTAGTCGGAACTACTGTCTGTGCTGGCAGGACGTTGATGTTTATTGATTTGAATATTTTAAAGTTTAAAAGGCAACTTTTCCTTGTGATTAGGTCTCAGTGAGTGTGACAGTCGTACAGAGTTGTAAACGAAATGGGGAGTGATTGATTTCAAATACTTTGATACCTAGGTTCCGACAAAGTTACAGTAGGGTGCAGAGAGGGCTGGGAAAATTAACAACGATAAAGCCGGAAACCTGGGCGCAGTAGCGCAGTGGTTAGTGTGCTGGACTACTGTGCGAGGGATCCCAGGTTCGATCCCCGGAAAAACACAAATTACATCTTAAGGTTTTTTTCTACTGCGCCACCTCTCGCGAACGTCTGACAAACATCCGAGAGTATGACTGTCCTGAAAAAGCTTCTCAATTCACCGTTCGGACTCGGCATAAAATTGTAGGCCCCTTCCATTCGTTCCAAAAATAGAAACTCACACAAAACGAATGGTTGCGAGAAGCTAGGCCTTGTGTGTCTACCGCCTGTTGCGCCGCCTATTTATTTATTTTTTTTTTTTAAGCCGGAACCCAGCTCCGAAATACAGATGAAAGTTGAAGTCAAAACAAAGGCCATGAGCATGACGTTATGCCAGGCCTATAGCCTTTAAATGAGAGTAAAAAAGGTCGCTTTTATTTCGTAAACGAATAAGGTATGTATTTCAGTGTATACACAGTTTGTCTCTGAAACTATTTATCCGATTTTCATGATTTTTTTTCCTGATTTCTAGATAAAACCATTCAGGTTTTAATCAATCCCATAGAATATGTTCCTTCCGTCGCGTCAGCGGATCCGTCAATATTGACGTATGTGACAGTGACAGTCCCATAGAATCCGTCGCCGCAGTCCGCACTTGGAATTTTAAAACAATTTGCAATATATTAAATTCGAAAATATCCACAATATTATTCTGATTGAACTGTCATCTGCAGTTCTCATTATTTCCACCAATAAAAGTGCTTCCTTTCACGCTGCACCAACTGTCAACGGGTGCGACGGACTAAAAGTAGAAAGTAAACGTACATTATCCGTCGCATTCGGCACGTGCGCTGCTTATATGGGTCACCTTCCATTAGCTGTTGTGTATTCTATCAACCTGTTAGTCGCAAGTCGCATACGTTGCGGTAACGGGCGCCACGTATTCTATGGGTCGAGCCGAATATTCGCAAAATTTTGACAGTTAGTTCACATGAACACTTTTCTAGGTCGCGTCATCAGTTAGCGAATTTCAGGCATCAGTTTCTACCCGCAATGTCTAGTTGGAAGTTAAGTTCGAACGAATGTTTTATTCTCTAGTTTGTGGAACGCGTTTTAATGTTGTGGATTGCGAATAAACTTTGACAATTCGCGCCAAATGTGTTTTCATTCGCGGCAAAAAGTTTGGAATTCGAAATTTCCTTATTTAAACTGTTTATAAACTTGTTTATAAACGTAATTATCCTCCTCTTGGAATAATAAAATGTGCAATTTTCTGTTTATAAATGCATAAAAATTGATTTGTTCGCATTTCATCAATTCGTTCGTTCGCTTTCATGTGAATGGTCGTCAAAGGTGGGTTTTTGAAACTATTCGGCTGATTTTAAAAGATTGCATGCATAGTAAAAAGACTATGTTTGTTCCTCCGAAAAACAAAAATTATTTATTCGATCGTGGTTTTTGAAGTTATATTTACTTCTTACTGGAGTTCGAAAAATTTACACCGTAAGGCCTTAAGACAAAACTTCTCCACAATAAACAACAGAAGAAGGAAAGAGACTTCGGAAATTCTATTCAATATTCGTTGTATTCGTTGTTTGTTGAAATTCTTGTCATTTGCCTGTATTATTGAGCTGCTGATTGCTTCCACTCCTTACGAAAGGTGTTTTCTGAACTGTTTGTAGGTACACTAAGGGGTTTACAAAATCACATAAAGGGGATGTATTGACGTGAGTATGGCTCGGAGTAATCTTAGGCAGCCCGCAAACCTAAGGGATTCTTTAGCCAGTCGATGCTATGCCGGACACAGTCTTCGAACAGTTTTGCTGCTATAAGATGTTCACCTCTTGCTAAATCTGAGAGACAATCTTCTCAATTTTGTTGATAGCCAAATTATTCACAGTGAAAGTAACTCTGACATCAGACGTTGAAGTTCGCCGGCGCGCGTCCACCATATCATAAGAATGTGTTCGTAAATTTTATGTCTTCAAATTAGGTAATCATTAAAAACATATATTTTTTTCGACCGAGGAAAGGTCTTCTTTATCGGCACTGAACTGCGCTCGATTCCACAACTTTTGAAAACATATTCAAGAGTGCTGTATCTACAGGATGGTTAGCAATTATTATAGAATGAAAGTTATTACCAGACCAGACCAGGTGTATTTTTTTTATAAAAGAAGATATTGAAAAACACGTTTTACGAATACCGATATTGAGATTTCAACCCTCAGCATCTAGAAAATGTTTAATATACTCGTATGCATGCAAAGTATACCTACCAACCCTTTATCTTTGGTAACAAAAGCACGACGGAACTCAATCCATGCCAAGCATCATTAACCATTCTTTTTGAACAGAAAAAAAAATAAATTCGTCCTAAGTATGATACCTACCGGAAATTGTTGTCCCTTTATTCGAATTCAAAATAAAAGTAATCGCCTAACCTAAAATACACCATTTCCATCTTGTTTAAGATGAAAACCAATAAAAAGGGATCCAGTTCCAGTAGACCTGCTATTGAATTACCCCGTTCATTGTAAACAAAAAAAAAAAAAAAAAAAATACCAAATACTCAAAATACCATCCAAGGCAAACGCTCCAGCTACAGCTCCACCTACACAAAGAGATTCATTGAATTTTTGGCAATTTAATCCCTTTCTCTCTTGTTGACTTTCTAACCACCAGCAAATCACCCCTTTTTTCAATCACATAATTCTTTTCTCTTCAGCCCCCAAACCCCCGAAAATATACCTAGACATTTTCGCTGCCGAGAATATCCTTTCTTTCTTTGAATTTCTATATCGTTTTCGTAACATTTCGAAAGATTCTATACTGAATCACAGGATTGAGTGCCGCCAACAACAAGGACTGCACAAAGTGGAAGTTTCAAGCTTTTTTTTTGCTTCAATAAAGTTTTTTTTTTATTGAATGGAAAGGTTTGTTAAAAAAAAAATACTAGCTGGATGGACATTTTTCTTTCATTTCATTGTCGTTGTCCTTGCCTTCGATATGCTGCTATATGCAGTAAGCAAACGGCAAGGAGAAAGACAATAAAATCAAGAAGACGAAGGGAAAATAGGAAAAACGAAATTGGCAGCTGAATATTGAACCCTCGGAAAAGATCTTTGCTTAATTTGATAGAGAAATCAACTTCACCCCCGCCCAGAGGGACGACCGACAACAACGACGACAAGGACAAGACGTACACTTTTGGCGTAAATGGATTTAGTGTATAGATGAGCACAAGGGTGAAGGAACTTGTAAGAGTACATACTTTATGTCTGTTCAATGTATACCCTCTATACAAAGGGTGTTTCTTTGGCCCCAAGGTAACTTTGACGCATACTTATGGTTTTAAGAAGACGGGCGTCATAATATAGCCAGGACATGATGAGTGCTTTTGAATTAATGCTGTGGTAAATGTTTAGTGCTATACTATAACATTTTATAAAATGATAGATTCTGACGTCCATACTTGTTAAGGACAGATTAAGTTTATATTCTTCTGGTGAATGGAATTTTATCTTTTTGAGACACCCTCAGAGATATACGGTATTTGATGGCAAAAGGTATTAAACTAAGACCAGGAAGACATAATTCGTTAACCACTATATCTATGTTTTTTATAGAACTAGACAAAATATCAAGTGAATAAAATGTATTGCTTGAATTTAGGCGCAGGTGTCTCAGATGCTAATTTAAGACGTTAACATATATCGCAACACAGTCTAGACTGGCCATGGGTATTATAGCATACAGGCCATCCAAGAACTACAAAGAAATGTAACAAGGAAGATGAATTAGCCAGCGGTTGTGATGGTGGTCTTCTTAAAAGCTGAAGTAAGCTCGTCGACAAAGATACACCAAATTTTGGGGCGATATATAAATTACTTTATTCGTTTGAATTTTATTTTTACAGAGGTTACGTAGAACTTATTAGTAGATTCCTAAATAATAGTCGAATAAGCTAAATTAGACTACAACTATCTATAGTGTAGAGGATATAGGTATAGGTGTGGCGCTAAGTGCTGTTTTGTTACCACAACTCAGAGTTTAGATCCAGCCTGTGGAATTCAGAAAGGCTATCAGTTCTTTAATGCTACTTTTCGAGATCTCATTGAGGGATTCGAAGAAGGCGTTTACCCGAGATCGCTGTATGGTCCTAGATAGTGTCGTACAGGCGTATAGGTAAGGTATAGTGAGTGAGGGTATCTGCCTAATCTGATGACTGCATAAGTGCATAGTCCCCTATAGGCCACTGGCCTGTGGTGATCGCTGTTATTTTGGTTATATATTTTCGTGTTTTACTTAGACAGTGGGTTGTTTTTTCCGTGCTGTAATTTGGTCACAACTTTCTGGATATGATACAGTTTGTCAGCTTCCTCCATCTGAGGCCTTCGATAGGATTTCTGAGGAAAATGTTGCTTCGACTGCTTCTATTGAAATGTGGACCGATACCGCAAGTGAGCCAGTTGGGGGCTGAAATCATAAAGGGTAATCCTCATACGGGTAGTAGAGAGATTATGGACTTGATTTAACCATTTCATCCTGGGTATACGTCTTGGTCTGAAGCATGGACCGCTCTCTCCGGAGAAGTAGCTGCTCGACATTGTGTTCCTTACGAATGCTGGTGTGTCTGTACGGGTCACACCGTAGGAACGGAGGAATCTCATTTTAACAGCTTTTATCCGCGATCTTATTCTTTCGGTCATTTACTCAAACCCCATAGTACCATAGGTAAAAGTTGGAACTAACACCGAATTAAAAACTGACAACTTGGCTTTGACACCAAGTTCAGTCCTTCTAATAACAGAATGACAAAAATTTACCTTGTCTGACTAATCCTACAGGAAACCTCATCATTGTTCCTTCCATCACTCGTGAATAAGATCCCGAGATCCTTAAACTGCTCCACCTCTTTCAATAGGACTCCACTTACATGCAGAGTGCCTTGGACAGGCGTTCTGAAGACGACCATTAGATTTGTTCACGTTTATTTTCAGCTCAGCATCAAAACAAACGACTGCAAACCTTTCGTGTCCGCTTTGGAGTTCAGAAGAAAGACACTGGCCATATCCGGAAGCGTAAAGGAATTTTAGATGTTGAGAGACTCTGACAAAATGCCCGCACCTGCTCCACAGTCCATTATTGAACCGTCCGTGTAGATTGTTAAATTATTCTCCCTGTCCCGCCAAACTGGAGACAGCTGGCTGTAGACGCTTGTTCGTTGAGGCACAGGTCCATCCCGAACTGTAGCACCACCTTAAGTAAGTAAGTAAGTTCACCCGCCCATCTTGCCAATCTAATCTTGAATGGAATTCTGCTTCAAAATGTTTTGTAAAAAGCATTTTCGGAGTAATGTAATCCGTTGAAGGTGGTAATAGCTCACTTGATAGAGAAAGCAGAATGTTGATATGACGGTAGGGTTTTGCAGATCAGCAAGAGTTTGGTTGGACAAGTAAATAAAAGACCTTTCAACTTGGTTAAACGTCTCCAAGACACCGAAAACAAATCATGTATCGCGAAGTATCCTACTATTTATAGCCAATCGCAAAATAACAAAAAATACCCAACTGACAACAAACCAAAAATTTCCCAGGTTCAGTCTACGACTACAGACTCTATGGCGATCGAATCTTTCATACTCGATTATTTTCAGTTAACAAAAAATGTTTATTTTCCAATAGGTAGGTGAGTATATTGTTTCCAGGACCTCCAGCCACTTATAGAATACCTAAAACTTTTCATGAAAAATATCCGCACAATCCCAAAAAAATAAAATACCACTCTTGGGATTCTTTCTGAACTCTATTCAATATCATCCCCTTGTGGTTTTTGGTATCCTAATAACGCCGCCGGCAATTTCGTCAAACAAAATGTCGCGCCGTCACGTCGGTCGTCACGTAGTTTCACTGGCAAAGATAAATAACTAAAACACGTTCACCTGGAAAACTTTTTAACAACAATTTGCCGTTAAAAATCCTCACCTAGACTACAAATCACTTTGGCGAAGAACTTTCAATTAGGATTAGAGGAGAATCCTCAATTTATCTATTCGATGTGATTTTTCATGAGCTCTCATGGACGGGACTTCCCATCCCTTCTGCCACTCTTCATCTGCTGTTGGTTCTGTTCTGTCATTAATTCCGGAAAAAGTTTTTACTCCTCTTCCGCACTCAAATTGCAAATCTCTTCGCAATAAATCAGAAGAAAAGAAACAGAACGAGCTCGAGCACTGAGAAAAGGGATCAACACCATATACCTACTCTATGATGATGCGGGAGGGGGAAAAGGAAACAAAGAAAAAAGCACCCAGAACGACTAAGGGAGGATGCCCGTAGATATCCTTTTCAGTTTTGAATTTTAATAAAACTCAAGTATCTCCATTAAAATCTGCTGTAAGAGGGAACATTTTGTGGAAAATACTTTTGCATTCAGCTTCTTTTCTTTTTTTGTCGTCTTTTCGTCCTTTAAGGACCTGCCACTTGGAAAAGTTTTTCCCATTCACCCATCCACCCGTGTATAGTACCACAACGACTTGAGTTTGTGTGGACTTGGGAAGCTACTTATAAATTCATTATCCTTACAAAGTGCTTCATGGTGGAATGGAGAGTATATTCCGGCGGTACATATATAGTCGAATAGATGATGTCAGTACAAGTGCCAATGTAAAGATAAAAGCCAGTTTTTGGTAGGGCTCTATATAGACAAGCAAGCGTCAACAGAAAATCCTTCGAAGAATAACACACATACCTACACCAGCAGCAGATAGAAAGACAAACTTCTTTAGAGAGAGAGAGAGAGAGAGAGAAAAAAAAGTGCCTTTACATTCAAGGAAGTAATTGATTCGATGGTATCAATAAATCAATTTTCTTGGAATTTTAAGGTTTATCCGAATAATGGCCATTGTTTCGTTAGCGTTACGCAATCAGAAGAAGTGGAAGGATAAACGTCCTGGTAGTCGTTCTACTTTTTGAAAAGGTTATACAGATTTATGCCTTTATTCTTTATTTTGGAAGGAGGTTTTCTCATCGCCTTTGGGCATGGACTTTGTTCATCATGGTCATGGCAGAAGTGTGATTTTTGTCTGTTTGAGGGAGATTTTCTGAAGACAAAAGTTTAAGGAATGCCATGGATCGAGGGAGTTTCAAAGATTTTATAGCAGAGATTTTATTTTTTTGAAAGACTTTGCTGCTGGGCGGACTTGGGAAAGTCCAATCTGAAGTTTGCTCATAGAGTGTGAAATATTTATGCATAAGTTACCCGCAAGGGAAGAAACAATAGAGGACAAGTTTAGAGTGACAGAATGGGACTTTTGGAGAATGGAATATTTTAGCTAACAATTGATATATTATAATGCTCACGAAGATTTTTGGGTTCCTTGGAATGGGAATTGGTTCAGGAACAAGTTTGATATAGGATTATAAAACTTTTATCACGCATATACTGAATGGCTATTGTTATAATTATGTCACTTTTATACAATGTTGAACTTCGAATTGAGTGCGAGGTTGACGCTCTGAAGTAGGTACTCCATCCGCAATGGCTTGGTCTTAGAAACGGAGGTTCGGTCTTCAACTGACCAACTGTCACTCGATTCCTTTCTTGTGCCGTGCGACTACATTTTTTCGATTGTTCTCATTTTGTTTTGCTAATTAATTTTATGTAGTAGTTGGATGGCGGAATTTATAGTGCAATAATTTGCTCATTCAAGCTTACTTCCAGTATCTATAGGTACCTACTGGGTTTTATCAAAAACTTCCTAATTGCTCGTTTGTAAAAAAGTCTCCGATAATTTATATTTTCAGAAACATGGAGAGATTTTTGTGAGACGATAGTTGGAAGTAGTATCTTCCTAGTTATGTTTCTCAAGCAACATAGGCTTGGGCACTGACATAGGTACTGAGGTGTATCCTTATATGAGACTCCTCAACCCAACGCCCCATCTTCTGGCATATGTTGAGTTTGAGTTTCATTTGTATGGTTCCTTAGGAGATTGACAGCATTGACAGGGGTTGTAGTGTCTTGAAATACTGTATAAATTGTCAGAATAGTTTCCGATATCTCGAAGACCATCGACTCGCTTGAGTTCAAATTTACGGGTGGTCTTAGGTATTGGCCCAGGAGTGTGCCTGTTAAGATTGGTCAACATTGCACAAAAAACATCTTCTATGGGGTGAACCTCAATGACGTTATAACTCTATAACCGCTGGGCAGTTTTTTATCTACATAAATTATCTATACAGTCGGCAAGTTCGTAAAATAAGACAATTGACAAACGTGTAGTCGCTGTTTACTTATTCGCCTACATTTAGGATCTGTATGTGCCAGAGGCTCGAGTTCAAGCCGTTTGATTAGATGATCCTCAAGGCACTCTTGACGGCAGACTCCTGGACAGATCTGGGGGTAGCCTTTTAGAAATTGTTTCAAGCTATATAAGTGTATAGCTTGAAATTGGCCGACTTTTCGCAGATTAGATTTCGATTCTACCGCCTCCAGTTGCGCACTCCAAGCTGGTTGAGGCCCCCTCCACTTGTGCGCGCCACCTAAGGCGAAGGTCTTCATCTACAGCGTTGTCCATCTGAGTTGGAAACGAAGACTCTCCGGGCCGTAGTGTTATTGTCCATTTGCTCTACATGTCCTAGCCTTCGTAGTCGACTGGTACGTACTTTTCTGACCAGGTCGATGTTGCTGTATAGCGCTCAGAGTTCGCTGTTAAATCTCCTCCTCCAAAGCCCGTCAACGGGACCAAAAATCACTCGGAGAATTTTGCTTTCGAAAACGACCAAAAAGATCTTCATCTGCCGTTGTTAACGTACATGCTTCTGCGCCATGGAGCAGGACTGGGTTTATGAGGGTCTTAAGGACCATTCACATGAGAGCGACCAACTACCTACGAACGAACGAAAATCAGCGAGTTTTGACAGTCCGTTCACATGAACACAGCAGTTGGTCGCAGCAGTTCGCGAATTTTTGCCATCAGTTTCTACCCAACGAATGTCTAGTTTGAGGTTAAAGCCCAGTATCCTGCTAGCGCTAAATTTTATCTCCCATACAAAAATGTATACAGAGATAAAATTTAGCGAGCCAGTTTAGCAAAGCAGTATCCTGTTCCGCACGCTAAATTCTTACTTTCATATATCTAGTTGGGACACACTAATTGTCAGTCGAGTATAACAATATTGTGTGTTATATGTACTACGTACAATTTTGTTATACTCGGCCAAGAAAATGTCTCCACTGATTTAGCTCGCGAAAGAATTGTGTGGTGCATTAAATCGGCGATAAATTTTGACATTTCCGAAACAAAACAAATTTTGAATTGAATATTTCGTGGAATACTTGATAATCGATGTAAGTGAGTAGGAAAAAAGTGAAAAAATAACAAAAATCAAAATACATGTGGCAATAGCATATGGGTGTGTGTCCCATCTATATCCTGGACAACGAATTTAGCGAGCATTTATCTGTGCTGTGGAGAGAAGTGCGCTCGATAAAATTTAGCGCGAGCAGGATACTGGGCTTAAGTTCGAACGAATGTTTAATTCGCTAGTTTGTGGAACGCGAATAAATGTTGTGGATTGCGAATAAACTTTGACAATTCGCGCGAAGGGTATTTTCGTTCGCGGAAAAAAGTTTGGAATTCGAATATTATTTATTTTAACTGTTTATAAACTTGTTTTCTTAATACATTTTGATAAGATAATTAAATATTTTCTTCTTGGAATAATAAAATGTGCAATTTTGTGTTTATAAATGCATAAAAAGTGGTTTGTTCGCATTTCATCAATTCGTTCGTTCGCTGCCATGTGAATGGTCCTTTATACATATATAGAAGTCAGTTGCCTTCTTAGGCCAAAGAAACAACGGTTGGCAAGTGTAGCTCTTCGTTTGATTTCAGAGTTATTTGCGGAGCGGAGGTAGACAAAGTCCTTAACCACTTTAAAGTTATAGCTGTCTTCTATAGTAACGTTCTCTCTGATTCCACAATGTTGTCTGTCCCTTCTTGTTGACAGCATGTATTTTGTTTTGCCTTCATTTACCACACTAAACCCATTTTTGGCGCTTCTTCTAAACAGACAACTAGGAAGGAAGAACTAGAGCAATCTAGTTGAATCATAAACTATCCACTAAGCAGTGCATTGTGTAGTGGTTACACTCTGTTTACATTATTCACCGAGAAGAAAAAGAAAAACGAACAATACCAGAGCTTCCCCAACCATTACACCGCTATTTTATGCCGTGTTCCAAGTTTCCCAAATAGCCAAACAAAAAATCCAATTCACCATATCTTTATAATCATCTTTTCATTAAAATAATCGTCCTCAGCAAATAGTAAAAAAAAATATGTACCTCCTCTTTCTACACATATTTACACTCGCCAATGTTGTCTGAAGTTTTATAATCAATTAAAATAACAGCGAAAAATGTCCTCTGCAGCGGCAAAATGAAAATGTCTAATTCCAAAGGACCAACAAAATGCAGACATAGCGCAAATAAAAATTCCACTTTGTCAAGAGTTCATTAAAAAATCAACGTTTCCTTCATATTTGCAAATCAAATGACTTTTTATGTATTTAATTCCAACTAAGTCATCTACTTCTCACTCTTCGTATACATAGTCCAAGTCCTTGTCGTCCTTATTTAACATTTTAATTTGAATCCATTTGGCAAAGACATACAGGATCCAGAGCCAGACTGTTCAACAAGGTGTAAGTCCAGCATTGCTTCTCTCTCCTACATTCCGGCTGCTTTGCGAAATGTCATTCGAAAATCCATAAAACTTTGTCCGAAAGTTATGCACTCTCTATGTGACTGGTCCTGTACACAGCAATGTGTATAAATAAATTCACGAAAAAATAAAAGCGAACCAGGAAAAATGTGTAACAAAAAGTACGTGCAAACGGTCTGAATAAATCTAACATAAAATTGAAATTCAACGGTTGTCCCGAAGGAGGTGGATTCTATTTTGTTGTGAGCGTTCCGTTTTTTTTTTCTTTTTTTTGCGAAATCAAATTCCAAAAACAAATAGGCAGGCAGGCAAATGCCACCCTCTGTCCACGTTGGCAAAAAAAATATAAACAACATCTACCACACCCACATGTAGTATAATCGCTGAACAGACAGTGCTGCCTCGCTTGGTTGGAAAATTATTCCGTTTTTTTGACTCATCATCCAACTTTCACCGTACAGTGTCCTCTGCACTGCATACTATACCGCCCTCCCATCTCTGCGCCAACAAAATGCACATACACAAATGAGTGCAGAAAAAGTTTTCCTCTACACCTACTACAGTGTGATACAGTATGTATACTGTATAGTGTATAGAGGATGTGTGTGTGCCTTCCTGAATTTTACTACATACTGTATGTGCGATGTCCTGAATTGTCCCCCGGGGTTGTGTTGGGATGAAGTGAAGACAATGTACGGTTTCGAGGGAGCAGGCAGTAGCATCAGCAATTATATCGTCACTAGCGAGTTGAAGCTCTTAGCGGTAAATATAAATGTATAGATATGCACTTTGCTGCTGCAAGGGTATTACCCTTATACACAGTACCCTTGCTTTACGTTGGGCTTTAAGGACCACGATCTATGGGGAAACATTTTATTTGCTCTTTTCTGTTGGGGCTTTTGTGAGCGCTTTTTCTCGTTCGTCCTTTTTATTTGTATCTGGTGTTGTTAGCTAGCATCCAAACTAAATTGGAAAGGTTTGCCTAACTGACTGCATATATACATATTGGTGTAAATATTTATACAGTTTTAGTGAAGTTAGAATTTTTGCATATAGGGTTGCCAGATGTTACATAGTAGGTGGAAAAAAAGACGAGCTAAAATCAAGAATATCAGTGTCTTTTCAAGCCTATTCTTGGACGAAATTATGGTAAACTTGGAAAATCTTATTCCAAGTACAAAAATCTTATTTTGAGCCCGTTTTTTCAAGTCCAAACATTTTTCTTTTTAGATAGAGTAAGCTTAAAAATCTTACTTCAATCCTGTTTCGGGATTATTTTAAGAATGTTCGTTCTTATTTTAAGAATACAAAGGCAACGTTTTGGACCATTGTCCAAAGTCTAAAGTCAAGCTTGATCATACTAGATTTTAGCTTGTGATTTTTCTCTGAGTGGGAGCGCGACTTCCAATTCCAACTAGTATATCGCGATAGATCGGCGCCATACTGTTTGCAATAAATGAAAAAGATTCTCAGGCTGCACGACTGAACAAAACGTTTTTGGCCACCACAGGAGCGTCTCAAAAACTGCATCCTTAAGCTAAGTACGCAACTCGAGCGAAACTAAATTTTAGCTGCTCTCCAATATTTCTCTCCAAAGCATAGTTAAATAAACCCTAGCTGAATTTTGTCATAGAGTGTGTGATTGATACAAGTGTCTCAGAAAACAGCTGTTCGTTGAAAATAACTTCCTTCAAAAATTCATCGATGCAAAAAAATTTTATATTTTCGTTAGGCTTTCTTTCGAAGGATTCTTCATCAAGGTATTCATTGGAAAACCTCACTCTTATTTACTTTTTCGCAACACAAAAGCACAACAGAAAAAAACATGATCTGTCAAAATTTAACTTGAGAAATAGGTGCGCTAAATAGTGACACATGCAGTAAAGTTTGAAATGAAAATTTGTTTTTTTTTTTTTTTAGCTGAAGCTGAAGCAGCTCGAGCAGCGTAATAAGCTTAAAACTCTGAATTTTCGAACACTTTTTCGTGCATATAACGAATGGTTCGCTGAATGTTGGCTTCCAAGACTGGAATCCTTGTTGATTTCTCCGCATAGACCGGTTTACTAGCATCCTGCTGAAACCAAACTGTTCATTTTTCAGGGTAGGGGAGACTGGGGCACATTTGAACACTTTTTGCTTTGAGGTCTCATAAAATCCTATTTGTTTCAATTATTGGACTGTAAAGTATTCTCACTTTAAGAAATACAAATAAACTTTGATTTGGACAAATAACTACGTAAATTTAGTAAGGGCGTATAATTTATTTTTAATTAAAAACGAAGTAGGTCCTTATGTTCAAAGGTGCCCCCAATGTGGGGCAGTTTTGAACTAGGCTGGGGCACATTTGAACGGCAGCAATTACATTGCTTTTAGCAGCTAATAAGTTACTACAAGGTTTGTATTTCTTTAACAAAATAAATTAACTTTAAAAAAAAAACAAAAACGACTTAACAAAAACAAATTGAAATTTTGAAATTACTAAAATATTTTAGGTACAAATGACTTAAAAAACTTTATAAAAACAAAAATGAGTTATTTTATTAATCGGACAGAAATTCTGAAAAATTAAAGACAAAAATCATCATCGCAGCTGTCCTCGATGTTCCCGGACCGTTAATTGGTGGTGGTAGCTTAGCTTTTAGTTCAATGCCACTTACAGACCACTTGTTCAAATGTGCCCTGACTGTTTTGTTCAAACCTGCCCCAATAGGTCAAGCGACGGAAAAATGTGCGTAAATATTTATATTTTTCATATTTATCAAAAAACGTACATTTATACGGTTTCAAACGAAGTTATGCCTTAAAAATATATTTTACACAAAAAGAAAAGCTCACCATAAAATTTGTAAACTCTTACAAATAGAAATCGCTCATTTACTTGAAGACTGTCATAACTCAAAAAACTCGATTTTGCAGAAAACATGTTTAAAGTTTTCAATGGACTACCGCCTTGCAGAAATCTGAAGAAATCTTATAATTTCGAAATTAACTAGTGAACTTTTATAAATTTAATATATCCATAAAGGTAAATCGACAACAACTAGTCTTTTATGGTTTTTACCTGAACGAAAATATTCCCTACTTCGAATTGTGACGTTATTGTTGCAAAAATTATATTCATAGGAGTGTCATAAGTTCGAATATGTCGTTATTATTGAGAAAAAAAACAATAGTTTTGTACTTAGTCATTTCATTTTCAAAGTCTTATAATTTGAACTTTTTGAACTTAATATAAAGGGTGTTTTTTTTTAGAGGTATACAAATACAATATGGAATAAAATACTTCCAGCTAATATTAATGTCATTGATATTAGCTTTATTTAATAGCTAATAATTTTTTGCCATTTTTAAATTTCGGGCGAACCGAACCATGGTTTTCAAAATAAGTTTGCACAATTTGCACTCGTTGTTCTGGAGTTCATTCATCGTAAAATGGCAAAACGTACTTACCACAAATCAACTTTCAACTGCCATTTGACAATCTGTAGAAACAGAGTTGCCAATTTAAGAACCAAAACTCTAGAAAAACACCCTTTACTTCTAGTATTTAATTAATAAAAATAATAATTCAATAACAAGAAAATATCTTCAGCGTAACTTCTTTTTTTGAGTACACTACCCTAATTGAATTTCTCTTTAGTGTATGCAGATTTGTAAAAAACTGAATTTGGTGATTCTCATTAAATTTTAAGTATTTTTACTTGTGAACGTTTCAGCTCTACCATATTTAACGGAGCAATGTCATTTGCCAGCATTTTTAAATCAAAAAAATTCTCAAAACAAAGCTATTTTACAATAAATGGATCTCCTGTTTTTTTCGCCGATCGGATTATTGAAAAAAATAATTCGGGAGTATAAATGGGACCACTTTTAAGCATTCGTTCCGTTCCCTCTCAATTAAGGAATGCACAGAGTCTCCTTTGTTTTGTGTATGGCTAACCATGCCAATTTCAATGAAAATCCTGTAGAAAAATTACTCCTGTGTTTATGAGAAAAACCCTGTTTTATCGTGTAATCATACTGTTTTATTCCCATTTGAATAAACTTGAAAAATTCTATTGATCGACGCACGGTCGAGTGTTTGCTTCCATGAATAAGACGTGGACGTGGACGTACGAAAAATTGCAAGACAGACAAAAATCGTACATCGCCTTATAGATATCATTGGATAAAAAACGAAGCCGGACACGCTGTGATTCGAAAAAGAAGTATTCTGTTCAAACTCAAGGTGGTATTGATCGAACTGAAGACAAATTAGATAACGAAACCATAGACGAAGGTATGGAGGGTCCACTTCAGCAACCTACACCCGCGACCCACTTAATGGATAAGCGGGCCATAGAAAATGAATGAATTAAAATATTTATCATTTATTTCATATTTAATTAATAGTTCCTATTCTATTCTTACATTTCGAAGAAAAAAATGCACTCCAATGAAAAAGAGTTCCTGTATACAATTTATTATGCCGGCAGAAATCATTCCGTGTGCGGTGGCCATTGTGTATTATTTCTAAAAATTTATAATTTTTATCAACAATTTCGTCTCATTTTGAGTTATTGAGATCTATTGAGAGTTTCCATCGACAAAATTATCTTCAACAACGACACATTGTCTTATAATATAAACGGCTGACTTCTAAACAGCCAGTCTTTTTTACAAAAATAACGTCATAAGAAGAAATACTTCAGTTGACGAAAGTATTTTTTTCATCAAGAACGTCACATGTTGCAGTATATGGAGTTTGATTCAAGTTAAATATTTCAACAAATCAGTCACAACACGAAATAATGCACTTTATATGAAATTTATCTACATTACAAATATCATAACATTTAAACGAATAATGTCACAACACAAAATATGCCAGTTTTTTAGAAAAGCAAACCAACTAACACACGATGACGACTGTAGCAAACTGAGATATGTCGCTCTTATGAGTAAAAAATGTTAGGATATATGAAATGAAATAACGGCATATTCTCTTCTAACGCGGAAGGTATACAGGATATTAATACGAAACTTTTACACAATAATGAAGCATCATAAAACGAATATTTCTGCATCATTAACTCAAAAATCGCGTTTTTTGAGTTATGACAGTCTTCTAGTAAATGAGCGATAATATTTAAATATGCAATTTAAGCATAAAAACTCCTCATGCGGCTAGTTCCAGGCAACGACTGAAAAGATATCCGAAAGTCGTTGACCACAAAAGAGCACGGTATTACCAAGTTTAAAATTTGGTTTATACTTAGAAATATTTTTTAAATGTTGTTTTATTAGCAATGTTCAAATGTGCCTCACGTTCAAATGTGCCCCAGTCTCCCCTACATCAGCAGCTGATGGATCACCTTTGAATCTTCTTCGCTCCAAATGGAACAATTTAGCTTAAATCTTATGTAGGTACGCTGCTCGAGCTAAATTTTAGCTCACATACAAAATTCTCTCCAAAATCAGTTTAGCGGAGCGGTACATACGCAGCTCCAGCTAAAAAAAAATAAAATTTTAATTTCAAACTTTACTGAATGTAGGTAGCTGTCAAAATTTAGGACGCCCATTAATGGTTCGCCACATTTTCCCAACCTGAATTGTGACAAATCGTGTTTTTTTCTGTTTCTGTTTCCGTTACTCCCTCAGCTATACGCGACTGAAACAGATCTAGCAAAGCATGACTGCCATTTACATCTATTCTGTCAAATTGCCTGGTCGTCGTAATATAAAACAGAAGGTGTTAAAATAGCACCATGCGGAATTCTGAAAGCGTTCTGTCACCAGGCAACAAATTTTCTGTTGCTTAATTCGGTTGCTGCAAAAACAAATATCCTGTTCCTGATTCTGTTTCTGTTGCAACTCTATGGGGTCCTGTACCTGTTTCTGTTCCTGTTTATGTTCTTTGTCGCTCTTGGAGCCTTTACCACCGAAGCAGAATTAAGCACATTAGTCAACAAATTTTGACGGTAGTAAATTGGATCGACTTCCAATTGTTGAGGAGCACAGTTCGTCTGGAGAAATGTACAATGCCAAACAATGCTGAAGACAAATGTGGTGTCATCTGTCTGAATGTTGCTATATTGAAAAAAATGGTTCCTTCTAAAGTGACTATGCAAATGTATTTCTAAAAGTTGGTACTGTGGTTCTGTCAATAATTCTAATTAATAATGCAGGCAGAGTACAGCAGACTTGTCCCCGATGTCTATGACATTTTTGGAGTTAAATGCTATTTTTCCAACTTGATACCGTTCCAGTAGTTCTTGCCTAAGTTCCTTCGCCTTGGCAGCCCTGTCTATACTGGCTATAACAAACCACTTTAGCACAGTAGTTCGATGCCAGGCAACACGTCTGACTTTCTCTCTTGTATACCCGTTATTTTACCTCCTCTTTCTCGCTATCTTTGCAACGTTAGAAAAACGAAGAATCCAGCAAAACTCGTACTCGACTATTTGCTGTGAACACTAAATGAGATTATTTAGAGAAAAAAAAAATGCGACACTCTTTCTACCCCCACAAAGGAATTTCACAGGATGTGGATAAAACAATTTTATTCCTTTTTTTTTTCTCCTGCCATTTGTGCTGAACACCAATACCATTTTCCCCAGTGCTGCGTGGGTGCAAGTCATCCTCTCAAAATTCCCAGACTCCATCTAACTTCATGTGTGACACTCTGTACACAGTTCCGTTTATCTTTGTGCAGATGATAAAATAGAATTTTGTAAAAGGTGAACACTTAAACATTGTTTTCTACACATTTGCCACATTCACGCATAGAGGAGGCGCGCCCTCTTGTACCTGCACTCGCTGTTTTGTGTTGGTGTGTTTTGAATGAGGATTTGTGTATGCTTTAAATAACTGTACTTGAAATATTATGAGAATAATAAATCCACATTATTCCATAGCACAATGAGCTTAAGCACCATTGTTGTGTTGTGTTGGCATAGTCATCCCTTTTGGTCTTGTATGTGAGTTTACATTCCAAGGGGGTAACTGCAAATCGGACTACATTTTATGGGTTGAATCGTAAGTCCTTTCTTCATTCGTAAATCTAAGGCGAACCATAATGGTTGATTGGGATGGGAATGGATGATGGGGGAAGGGGGTGGTATGACCCAACAAATTAACTGAAATATGCGAAATGGAATGGAATCTACTGTCATCACTTGCTTATGCAATTATAATTTAATTTGAATTGGATGTCATTATTTACAAACCCATTGGTGAGGTGGGTGGCTGGGTCTCCTTAACCCCTTACAAGTGGACCTGCTATGCATTGACGCCAATGTGTCTGAGTGTTGTTTTTAGGTGTATATTCCTTTGAAGACATGTAATAACTTCACCCGGAGGGTTAACATTTGAATGCCATTAAGGGTCAACAATTTAAATTATTTACTTCATTGGAGGTTGGGTTAGAAGTTCTTCTAACAGAGATACATAAATGTCATCGCCATTCCTAATTTATTATGGCAAGGGAAATAGCAAAGTTTTTGAATTGTTGGCCTGTAAAGCCACCATCTTGTGGTGAACATAGTTGCATATACAGGTTATATTAACAGGGTGGCGCTAATTGGTTTGAATAATTCATAACTTTTTTGTTTACAAATAATGTATACCTAGATGTTACACTGGTAGTGGAAATGTGTGCTTTTTATGTGAACGCAAGTTTTGGCCTCAAAAGGGCTGGTCCTTTTTTGGAAGCATTAATATTTCTAAGGATTTTTGGCTAGGCTATAGTATGGTCGGATTTCTTGAGCTCTTGGATTGCTTTTGTTTATGTTAACCATCAAAGAAAGTCATCTGGGATGAGACTGGTTAATTTGGTTAATGTGAATGTAAGTTTTCAGACAAAGAATACAGCCGCATCAGAAAACTGTTACAACTGTTAAATATTTGATCATCCGTGGACTTATCGCATCTTAAAACAAACTTAAAACTAAAAAGTTTCTGATGGTCACAACATTTTGTGGCACACAGGCGGCTTATTCCCAATTGTGCGGCGAATCGCTTTTTACGGCGGATTTGTATTTTGGTATTTCCTAAAGCGATTTCCTCCATTTAAAAGCGATAAGTGTTTAGGTGACGGATTGCTGGCGGATTGTTTGTGGATAAAAAATAAACTAAATTCCTGTGACCAGAAAAAGCTATCAAAGTTTTGGAAAAATAAATGGAAAATTTAAACTTACATACATCTGCAAGCATCTCGGGGCGCTGTTGAAGCGTTATAGGTTCGCCTTTCCCGGGAGAAGTATTTAAAAAAAATCCTAGAGCGTACATATATTAATAAAGTTACGAAAATTTGTGAAGTTCCTGTTTTTTGCCCATTAAGGCTAGCCTGTGAATGTTGTCCTGCACCGGACGGTACAATTATAAAATCGGCTGCTTTAAAAATCATGGCAAACGTTCTTCTTTTAGGCATTTTTAGTAATAAACATGCTACTTTAAAGATCACTATCAATCTTCATTGACGGCCCGAAAACCTCCCGAAACATTCTAAGACGTCTTTCATAATGAGCAATATGAATTTAATTTTATGTAAAAGAACGTTTTGGCATGCCAACTAAGTGTTTGCTTTATTTTGAAGCTATAGTAAAGATCATATATATTGTGCTATATGGTCTTCGATCCAAAATCACAGTGGATACCATATTGTACCAATCGCCATTCTTGAGGAAACTTCATGATCAAAACTTAAACCAATTCGCCCAAACACTTAATTTCAAGACAATCTCCTCCAAATTATCGAAGAAGTACCCTATAAGGTGTTTCCTCCTATTCCGAGCAATAGCTTGACATTGTCACATAAAGGGTGTTTTTTTTAAGAGGTATAGAACTTTGAAATGGAATAAAACAAACATGATTTTTTTAAATTGACATGAAATTTACTTTATTCTAAAGATTATCTTCTGGCATTATAATTTAAATATGATTTCTGGCACATGACCGTTCGGACGTAGTCTAATCTGGAGGTCCAATTTTCGATGACTTTTTCCAACATTTGGGGCCGTATATCGGCAATAACGCGGCGAATGTTGTCCTCTATAATCATAGTCAATCGTTTCGGGCTTATGGGCGTAGACTAGCGACTTCACATATCACCACAGAGCACAGAGAATAGTCAAGCGGCGTTGAATATCACGATCTTGGAGGCCAATTCTCGGGTCCGCAACGTGAAACTATGCGGTTACCAAACGTTTCCTTCAAGAATTCAATTGTGGCACGAACTGTGTGACATGTTGCGCCGCCGGCCGTCTTGTTGAAACCACAGCTCCTGCATATCATGGTTGTTCAATTAATGAACGAAAAATTTGTACCAAATGATTTGACTGTTTCAGCCATCATTATGACTTAGCAAAGTAAGAGGCACGAAGATACCTCTCTTTAAAAGAAATTCGCAGGTAGCAATAGAGTTCTCACCTTTAATGTCCGGCCCATCATTTTTCTGGCCATTTTCCTCACCCCCCCCCCCCCCCCCCTTCCCTTTTTATGGTATCACAATGGGCCTACAAATTTGATCTAATGGTGTCCTGTTTTTGGGACAGCCACCTAACCTAATCTAAACTTGACGTTCAAAGAGAAGATGATTAATATCCTCTGCAACATGCAGGTCCTCGCAATGCCTGCTCTTGTCCGTATTTTTTAACCTAATTTCCTAGTGTGTTTCTGAGAGTATCCCTATATTACAATTTGTATCTTTGATCTGCTGAGTTTTAACAATTCTATAGAATTTTTCAAATCTAGCTCAGGCCACAAGGCCTTTGAGACTTTGTGGCCTTCAATGACCATCTTAGGTCTTACAGAGGGTAGGGATATGATAACAAAAATATACGTCAATCGGCTGTCATAAGACTCCTATGCATTCAGCGTTATAGAATCTAAATCGGTGATCAAAACGCTGATACACCAAACGTACGTTTTACTTTAGTTGGCGTTTACAGTCTGGATCACGGTTTTAACAAAAAAGCCGCTAAGGCACACCAATAGTTGATTGAGTCGCTCTCTGTGCGCGCCACTTGAGGTCTTCCTCTGCTTCGTTGTCTTTCAGGGATTGACGTGCTAGTGCGTTATTTTCCATACGTCAACATAGCATAGCCGACCTCAGCAGTTCATCAGTTCTTCATTGAATCTTCTGCTCCGCACACTCCATAGATATAAACTGGACCGAAAATCACCCAAAAAATGTTTCTTTCAAAGCGTCCCCAGAAGTTGTTATCTCTCTTTCGAAAAGGTCCATGCTGCTGTACCATTCAGCATCAGAACCGGAATGATTAAGGTTTTGTATAATATTTCCTTTGGTTCTATAAAAAAGGGCAACAACCAACAACTCGTGTCGTTGGCTCTAATTGCTTCAAGAGAGGGTGTGAATTTTAGTGGTTTTGAGAATTTTCGAACCAAACATTGACAAAGCTTTGTGAAAATTATCCCCTTATCTTTTCCAAAAAAATAAAGGCTATACTTATAAAACAAATCTACTAAATATGTCTTTAAAACATCCACTTAAATAAATGACTGCGACATTATATGTGCATTTAACTTACTGAAAATTCCCATTAAACTCCTATACATTCGTCCTTTTTCAATTGCTTTTCATTTTTGTTCGTTGATAAAATTACCACTGCCATACAATTCACTACATACTCGGGAAATTTAATAAAATTTCATTGACTTGACAAATAAAAACGAATCAGAATGTAAATTCACAGGACAATGTACGAATCAAGTCAAGTAGTTATGCATGCAAGGATATACGAGTTGGTAGGTTGGTATATACGCCACAGTGTGTTTGCATGTCCGACGTCCGTTGATGATGTTTGTTCAATTCCCCTCCGTCCGACCCGGCTAGTAGCACTAGCAATTGAAGTCAGAGCGCCATTGTGTCGAACCACCCCTCCCCATACACCAAGTTTCCACCCATCCACCACCAGTCCTCCAAATAGTTGACATGGCTATAATCTCGTTTTGGTTAACTCATTTGCATTTCGGACTAATATTGTGTGGTTGCGCCCTGCGCTTCTCCATGTTGCATACCACAAAATAAAATTCTGAAGCTGAAACCATGGGTAGTCGTAGTAGCAGCGAAATATTGAACATTGCCAACAGTCGGAACAAGAATGCCATCAGGCAGGACTATATGAACACTCTTAATCAAATTGAAGGGTGCGTTTATTTTTAGCTGAATAAATTCAGTGGACACGAGGGTTGCGGGAATGGAAATTCGTCTGGCATTGGCATGGGGCATGGCATCCCTTGAGAGTGTAATAATAATTATAATAACCGGGAATGCAATGCAGCAATGGACTTTCGACTTTAACCATTTTTGGAAATGGTGTGGGATGGCATCGGCATGGCATGCTGTGAAGATGGATGCTTGTGCGTCTGATGGTTTTGCATAATGATGGAATTATGGCCGGAATAATGGTATTCCTGATTTAACTCAAACTGTTGGGGTGGCTGATAATGGGTGGCGGAAGGTTGACACGAAAATGTGTAAACCGGTTGAGATGAAAACCATCAGGGAAACCGTAATTTGAGGTCAAACTATATAAATTTGTACTAAATGCACTAAGGGTGAAAGCCTTTAATCCGGGTTCTAAAGTTTCTAATAGTTTAGGGTGTGATTATCATGTTTAGGTACTTATTTTAATTGGAAGTTATTGACAAACTTGTGCGTAAACTTTGGGACTTTCGAACCTTTTTACAAGGGAAAGGTGGCCTTACGTACATATAAAGGATTAATTGTAGTTGTAGTTTTTATTTCTTTGACTTATTTTCTAACAAGCATTGGACCTCTTTTCAAGAAAGGGGATAAAAGGGATTGCTCCCATTAAAGGGGTATATTACTTTTAAGTCTCCCCGGAAAAGTATTTGCCAAGGTGCTGGAAACGCGTTGCAGAGCTGTGGTCGAGTCACATTTAGGAGATGAGCACTGCGGTTTTCGTCCGAGCAGAAGCACAACCGATCAGCTATTCACTCTCAGAATAAAACTTGAGAAGGCTTGGGATTGGCAGTATGCTACACCTGTTTACGCATGCTTCGTAGATTTGGAGAAAGCATACGACCGAGTCCCTCGTAAGTCCTAAGAAAATGGCAGAATAACGTTTGCCGTGTCAGCAAACACGGTAGTGTTCTAAAAATACATCACCTTCACCAAGAAGCGACTTCCAAAACTTGTTTGTAGGTATGACCAAAGACGTTTTGGAAACATTATAGTATATCCCCAATCACTACTTCTTTATCTATAGATCTAGTGGTTAATAGGCTTGATTAACCAAAACAGTGGGTCTTCAGGAGTCATTCCAAAGTCTTCTGGTCTCCTAGTGTCAAGCCGCAAATTAAATCGCAGAAAAAATGCGATATTTCCTTCGGTCTTAATCGATTTTTGTCAGTTGGTTATGTTCGAAAGTTTCCCATTATCCTGAGAGATCCAAGTTGCTTGTTCCATCTTTTGAGGCGCCGCGTTGACTAACAGAGCGGTTTTTTTTTTACAGAATCGAGTTCAAGTAGCCTCATTGTTAGAAGATTGACTATTTTGTTGACTACTGTCACCAAGGAGTCCTGTAAGATCGGGGCTAAGTTGGCGTTCGACTAGGTCGGAGAGTTATGTCTTTCAATCAGTTTGGTCATTTGAAAGGCAATAGTGAATGCTATGTCCTGAAAAGATCGGACAATGAAAAGCCCATCTCATCGACCTTAAATCTATCAATGTACTTATGGAAAATCTATTGCTTTCTCTCTCATTTTGCTGTAGAAGATAGTTTGGCTAGCACTGTTAGTTGCCGTCCATTATAACTTCCAGATATTTAGCTTCATTTGAAAGCTGTAATAATACTTAATTTATGATAGACATTAAAACGGATTAGTCAGATTCCTTTAATCGTGAAGGGAACAGCCTCAGTTTTCAAGACGGTTGGCCAATTCTTCGTCTCGGTCATCGGTCATTTCATTATCAATCACTCGCCACTCGGTATAGACGTATGAGCCTACAGATAGTATGGGACAACGAAGTCTAAAATATTGACAACAATACCTATAGGTACATTATGTACCTATGTATAATAGCGACCGATGCGATGTGCTTTTATTGAATGTCTTTTATGGGACTCCATTTCGAACCTATCTCGTCTTTTGGATAAATTTACACAAATTCTCGGTGTTCATCTGGTTAGTCGCATATAACTAAAGACTTCGTTTAATATTTATCTAACACCAAACCAGTCTCGCCATCTTCTGTCAGTATATGCAGATGAAATCGGATAACTTTAATGCAAAAAGATACGGGTAGAAAGAAATCCAAATGGCTTGTAATAGATACTCCAAAATGTACCTTACCTACCCTACCCCCTCTGTCAAGAGGCTCTCTAAATATCCAATAACGCAATAATCCCTCTGTCGAAAAGTATCCTCTTCTCCTCGTTTTACGTATAGAAACGAACGACCTATCGAATTTGTATCAATTCTTTTCTCCTTGTCTCTCTATCTCGTTGTGTGTGTATTTGTTGTGTTTCTTGGGCCGAAAAGGAGAATCCATGTTTAACGCCTCACCGGATACGGAATGTGGGATCATTGCGGATATGTCGATTGCACTCGTAAAACTTCCGCTTTTATGTACCCATAAAGTGTTTTGTCGTCCTTCCTCAACCCCTGTCATAGCCTTGGAGTCACTTTGTCTCCTGCCCCCGCACTTGATTCCTATAATGTGTGATGTGGCATTTTGCACGCTTTATTTATTGTTATTGATTTTTCTTCTATTTTGCTGCTTTGGCACGCCGTAATGGGGTGAATATGTTCATGTTAATTTTTTTTTTTTTTTTTTTCACCCTCATCGCATTAGAGGGGCTTGGAGGGCTTGATGATTGTGTGCATGTCAATGGATTCGTTTATGTAAGACGGTTTTTATGGATTTAATATGTCAGGTTGTTATCGAAAAAAGGGATGATGGATTCTGTACTCGAAGGGCGTCGTCGCCGTCGGTCGGCGGCCGCGGTGAGGGTAATAAAAATTCCATCAATTTGTTGAATTCGACATGCGATGTGGTGTTGTTTATATGCTATGACGTTGGTGTGGTGGGCGAAATATATAAAGTAACAGAACAGCCTATTCCCATAATGATGGAACAAATTACAAAAATTAGTTATATATCCAAGGAGCTTTAGGCTGAAAATTGATTCTAGGCAAACATGCAATCTGGTGTTTTCAAAATACTTACTCATTTTTATAGGGATATCGATTGTTTCGTTAGGGTTATCCATACGTTTGAAAACTTTCTGCAATTGGGTGGGACACAAGCTAATAAGCACTGAAGGCTATTAAGCTTTTGTTCGGTACCTATATCTATAAAGATTAATGTGGCATCTATGTCAACACTCGTTCCTAAAGATTTCAGCAAATCCCAAGCAAAAGAAAAATTAAAAGAATTAGCCACAGTGACACAAAATGAGTCGAAGAACATCAATTAACGCAATTGACACAGGACCTTTTTTTAGATCGGTGTAGTGAGAATGTAACGAATATAATGTAGGTATAAATGTTACGCCCTACTTAAAGGCTTTAGAGGCGGCCTTGCCCTGAAGTTCATTTTGCTAATTTAACGAAATTCGACATGAACTTCTATAGCTGTTTAAAAAATATCACTTCTTAAGTTATGGGGTCAGAGGGGTTTTTTTCGGGGTCCCAGAAACCTACGCAACATTTGAGGTTAGGAGTTGCATTGACAAGAAAGTCTTTCCTGACAACAGCCGTCGATGGTGCAACCCATGCCGGATTTAGATAAGCAAAGCAATTACGAACGAATATCCATAATAAATCTAAATCTCTAGGTTCTGTCCCTCGAGTACGATGGACTCTACACGACTGATGGTGTGTACACGGACCTCTTTCACATAACTACGTGCTTAGCTTAGCTGAAGCTAGAATGTAAAAATCCTGCTAAGAAAGCGAAATTTGGGGATCTTTGGTGCTACAGATTCCTCGATAAACCAAATAGTAGCTTTATTAAAAGGCAGGTGGACCAGTATAGCTGTGCCGGAGTGTATCTACTTAGGTGGCACTATATTTTGAGTTGGACCTGGGTCTTAACCATATGCCTCTCTAGTTATCTCGGCCCTGAGCCAATTGCCTCCATAGTTGCGCACCCCAAGTTGGTTGAGGTACACTTCTACGCGCCTCCTAAGCTCAGGTTTTATTCTACGGCGTCGTCACTCTGGGTCGAAGATGTACGAAAAATGCATTCCCTGAGAAACAGCGTGTAGCCTAGATCCTGAAATAGTGTTCAAAACATGCATTCATTCATTCATTTTTGTTGGCCCGCTTATCCATTCAGTGGGTCGCGGGTGTAGGTTACTCAAGTGGGCCCTCTATAGCTCACGATTCTCTGCCATCGACTCTAAATCATTAAGAGCAATCCTCATACGGGTATAGAGGAGAGATTATGAACCATCTCATCCTGGGTATACCTATAGAGGACGCCTGCCTGACGGCACGGTTTAGGGACATGCGTTTAACATGTCCAAACCATCGAAGCTAGGACCGCTCCGTCCGGAGAAGTAGCTGCTCGACATTGAGTTCCTCACGTATTCTGGAATTTCTAATGCGATCTCTACGGGTCACACCAGCCAGCGATACAACGGAGAAATCTCATTTCGTCAGCTTGTATTCGCGATCTCATTCTTGCGGTCATTAAATCTCATGATGACCGTAGGTAAGAGTTGGAACAAACACCGAATTAAAGACTGGCACCCAGTTCAGCCCTCCTTATAACAGAATGGCCGAGCTGTCTCAAAATTGACCCAGCCTGACCAATCCTACAAGAAAACTCAGCATTGCTCCTTCAATCACTCGTGAATAAAACCCCGATATACTTAAACTTCTCCACCTGTTTCAATGGGACTCCACTAACATCCAGAGTGCAGTGAACAGGCGTTCTGGAGACAACCATCATTTCAGATTTGTTCACGTTTACTTTCATCTCAGTTTCAGCACAAATGAAATGAAGTTATCACTTATCCTCAGATCTCCCAATTCGAAACTTTCTTCGTCAAGACTGCGCTGTAGCATCCAGTCCATATAAGCTATAAAAAGGAGAGGATACAAGACGCATCCCTGGCGAAGTCCATAACGCCAACGGTGAAAGGTATTGATTTAACACCGCGCCATTTACCCGAACATAGCTTTTACAGTTTGTTTGAAGAGGATTGAATGGAGAGAACCGTCAATTCCATACTCTTGTAATACACCCCAGAGTTTACCTCGAGGGACTCGGTCGTATGCTTTCTCCAAATCTACGAAGCATGCGTGCGTAGCATACTCCCAAGCCTTCTCAAGTATTATTCTGAGACTGAACGGCTGGTCGGTTGTGCTTCTGCCCGGACGAAAACCGCACTACTCATCTCCTAATTGAGCCTCGACCACAGCTCTGCAACGCGTTTCCAGCACCTTGGCAAAGACTTTTCCGGGGATTGACTTAAAAGTGGTGATATACTCCTGTAATGGGAGCAATCCCTTTTATCCCCTTTCTTAAAAACGGGCACAATCACTCCCATCTGTCATTCGATGGGAGTTTCGCCGCATTCCCAGGCCACTTTAATGACGGGAGAGCCATTTATCTTCCTCTTCACCTAAGGCCTTGAGCATTTCTGGTCGGATTTCATCCACTCCGGCAGAATTGCCAGCTTTTAGCAATTTGATCGCAAAAGTCACTTCCTACCGTGGGACTATTTTCCTGCTCAAGGCGATGGATCTGTTATCCTCAATGCCCTGGATTGTATTGAGCAATTCAGAAAAGTGATCTCTCCATCTGCGCAAGATGTCCTCCTCATTGGAAAGAAGTGTACCATCTTTGGGTTTGACTGTTTCAATAATATTCCACTTCCTTCCTCTATAAGATGGCGGATAGTCTGCCAGAACACCTTGCTTGCAGATCTGTGATCGCACGGTCTAATTTGCAAGTTCTTCGCGCCTCGATGTACCGGTTTCGAGAAGGAGTGTCCCCCAAGTGAATCCACACCTTGAAAGCCTTCTTCTTCTCTCTGATGGCTTCTTGAACTTCGGGAGTTTTAAATCATGCAGTTCTAGTCGCTACACTTCGCAAACATGTCCTGCCGAAGGCATTGACTGCTGTCGAAACAACTCCCACCGTATGCGCGTAACGATCCTTGGTTTACGATTTGGCAGGATAGGTATTTAATCGCTGAGATACAATTTCAACAACATCAAGTGGTGATCAGTTGACAGTTCCACTAATTAATAGACAAAATTAAATATGTAGTAAATTCTTAAAAGAATAAAAATAACTGCAAAATTAGAAGACGATTTTATTAAGCAGATACTCGAATTATTGAATCATTTTCAAGCTACTTAAAAATATTCAGAAAACAAGTCTTTCAAAGCAGATATGTAGGTAGGTACCTACAGTTCCTTGCATTGCCAAATTAATTTCATAAATTATGCCCAAATCCAATTAAGTCACAGACAAGTTCATGCGTTTGAAACCAAAGCAGGCGATCCCTTCTGTATACAGGAACAATATGACAAGCAATATGATGGCCTCAATTAATCACTTTTAATGGAATTACATTTTGAAATGGCAGTGACAATCGATAAAATTTCATACCCTTTCACCCTTTGCAACTTTGAAGAGCAAAAAGTAACCTTTATATTGGTCCCAGCATAAATAACAAGGACTTACATTAAAGTCCACTTAAATAAAATATTATTATCCTACATAACGATGTCGTGGCATTATACAAACATCCTTCATCGTATACGAGTATATATTGGCAACAAATATACCCTCTACAAATAATTTGAAAACCATTTAACCCACACCATATACAGAGTTATTCTATAGCCAATTTAATTACCCATACAAATTAAGAGACCATTCTCATCCTACCTATACACGAGATGCAGACACTTCAAAGCGACCTCGTTTGTCGTTGGTCCGTATATACACCAACAGCAACAGCAGTCAAAGGGATGATCTAAATTAAATGTAATCATCCATCTAAAGTCGCACAAGAGGACTTTGGGATTGGATACCAAAAAGGGATTTATACAAACATAATTTGGCGTAAGGTTGGACAGTCACATATAATTGTATGGGGATGGAGAGACACGTACCTTTTAATCACACAATAATCAACCGATAAACATCCCTTGGCTGTAGTGTATTTTTTTTCGGCACATAAAAGGACCTTGTCGTGCGAAATTTTTATTTAATTGCATGCCATGAGTTCTGAGTTGGTTGCTATTTTTTTTTGGAAATATATTTGCCTCAAACTACTTTATTATTATTACCAGTCCAATGAAAAAAAAAAAAAACCTTAAATATCCTACCAATTTAATGAGATTCCTTTTTGGGGTAGTTTCCAACCCGAAAATCCATTATACTGCCACTGTCGAATTGAATAGAAAGTTGGTATGCATGCACACGGTAATGGTATATACAGTTCCCGTTGCGAGTCCTTTTTTTTTGCAACAATTCATTTGGCCCTCTTCCTCTTCTTCCACCCTTCCATCAAAGGGCAGCTGTGTCAATCATCGTTATGAATGAACATGAAAATCATTGACGTTCCTCGAACAAACAACCAAAAAGAAATTTAATCCATAAGGATAAAGGCTGGCAAAAAAAAAAAAAAAAAACAACAGCAACAACGTCCGGAATATCCTTATTCATCGCGCACTCAACGAACATGCCCTCATTCAAAATATAAAAAGGGATCACACACATCCATACACATTATTGCCCTCTGTCTGTTTATAGGAGCGAAAGACCATGAGTACGAGAGAGAGATAGAGCAGGTGGAGGAGGACACACGAGAGGGTGGTTAAATAAAACACATATAAAACTCGATACGCAAAAGGAAGGATAGTCACCGAAAACAGGGAGATAATCCCCTAACGGATATTGACTAAAGAGCCATAGCTACAGTTTTGGCATACAAATGCGAAAATTTCCACAGTTCTTCGCCCTATGTCCCTGGCTCTGCCTCGCGTTTCGTCGTCTCTTGCACAGGATGTGGATATGTGGCATAAGGATCATCGGATATTGTTGTATAGCAGAGCAGAGCACAGCGCAGGGTATGAGGGATTAAACACAAATGCTAATAAAGTTTCCAGGATTCATCAATTGTCAAGGGGAATCTCGACTCTCGAGCTAGTCCTGATGGCGAAGAGACGATTCAAGGGTCGAGTTGAGAATTGCAGAACGAGAACCAAGTCGAAATGATTGCAGAGCAAACAAATGGATTTTGGTGTGTGGATTTTTATTCATTTCTGCTTTGCAAATAAATGGATGCACGTGTGTGTAGTTGTATCCCTGATGGTCCTCGTTCTCGCATTTGAATTGTAAATTCGCTCCGAAAGCGAGAGGATAAGGTGTGAATTGAATTGGTTTTCTGTTTCTATTTTTTTTTATATTGGTTTGGTCAAAATATTCATTTTGTGTGCAAATGGAGTGGAGTATAGAGAAAAGTGTGAAATTGTGATTTTCAGATTATCCTTCGCAAAAGGGAAATTTACTTTTGATGGTTTGATGGTATGTCGAGGGGAATTGAAGGGGAAGTCAATTAGTTTACTCACTCTCGGATTGAATTTTGATCAGGATTTAGGATTATATTTTGATAGACATCCAGGATGAGGATTGAGGTTATACCATAAAAAAAAACTTGCGCTTTGATTGGGTGATTCACATACCTACCATTACAGTAGTGCTCCTATCATCATGCATCAAGTGACATTGACGTCGACTTGGGCAGGCGAAAGCCAAAGGACACGATCAAATAAAATATAATAAACGAAAGTTAAATATGAGTACCTACCTATTACTGACATTCTAAAATCTAGAAGAACTCCCGCGCATACGATCCGTTTCCAGCTTAAAATAAAAATAAATAAATAGTTGGCGCCTAGCCTAGCTTCTCGCAACCATTCGTATGTGTGAGACTTGAAGGGACCTACAATTTTATGCCGATTCCGAATGGCCGAATTGAGAAGCTTTTTCAGGACAGTCATACTCTCGGATGTTTGTCAGACGTTCGCGAGAGTTGGCGCAGTAGAAAAAACCTTAAGATGTAATTTGTGTTTTTCATCTTAAGGTTTCCAGCTTGTGCGAATTAAATTGGGCGCCAAAATTAAGGCTCCATCAAACAGACTGCGTTTTAACGTCGCGTTTTACCGCCGCGTTGCAATAAACTGCAGTACATAATATACCCCCTGTCACACAGAGCGTGTTTTCAATGACTTTAGATGACTGCTGTCCCGCTTATAAGAACGAACTGAAGGGGTTCTTTTCTTATTAGGCGTTTTTCTTTTCTCGTTAAAACTTCAGAATCGAGCACAGGGTTTGAGCACGCAGAGCATGTTCTTAAACGAGGTACTTTCCGCATTCCTAATGACCAATTTATGTTCAACTGTCAAAATATGCTGTGCACAAATTTTTACTCAGACTGCTAAGTCAATTTATTCTGAGCTCATAGAGTGCGCTCTAATAATGCTCTGAACGAAAAAAGAAACAAAAATTCAGAGCTTTGATAGGTCTATGAGCTAAAAAGAAACACGAACTTTTTTTGACAGTTCGGACTCTGCTCGCCTATAGATGTATTATTGGCCGCGTTCAATTGACCGCTAAGTGACTAGCGGCATGCCAAACTCCATATAAAAAAAACTGACATTTTACCATTTGCGCTAGAGCTCTAGCACATTTTGTGAAATATCCTTTTCTGGGAAATTTTTCAATCTAGCGCAAAATGAACTGCTAGATTGGAAAAAATAACGAACTGACAAAATAAAAGTGAAAGTGCAGAAGTCAAATATTTCCAATTTGGTGTAAAATGGTAATTCAAACTTCTATGTAATTATTATACTTATACATTGTATTTGTTTATTTAAATTATAGTGTATTAATAAATATGCGGCATGATGGCACAAAATACATTTTTGACTCTCGTGGAGATGGAATAATAGGAATTCAAATTGGTTCGAATGTCACTTTGACGCTGCCACTAGATCTCTAGCGCCAGCGTTCCTCCATCAGGCATGTTATGTGCTAGATGACTAGCGGTCAATAGAACGCGGCCATTGTTAGTCATTTCATTACGGAACATGAACGTCAGACTGAGGCCGCAACACTGTTTCTACAGATTGTCAATTTGACAGTTGAAAATTGATTTGTGGTTAGTACGTTTTGCCATTTTACGATGAATAGATTAACGCCAGAACAAAGCGTGCAAATTATGCAAACTTTTTTTGAAAACCAATGTTCGGTGCGCTTCGTCCATTTTACGGTCGACATAATCGTTCATCTGAGCAAGGGCCGAGACGCCCTTACATTCATTAAAACTCACTGTTTGGTGTGCTTTATGGGCTAGTGGAATCATCGGCCCATATTTGTTTAAGGCCGGCCAGAATGTTACCATTAATGGAGAGCGCTGTAGAAACATGATTTCTGACTTCTTCGTTCCTCAGTTGAATGGCATTCACGTTCCACGTGACAGAGCATTGGTTTCAACAATATGTCGCAACGGGACACATATGCGGGAAACATTACATGAGCGCATAATTTCGCGTAGTGGACCTGTGGACTGGCATCCACGATCTACACTTCTATTACTTTCTTTGGGGGTATGTGAAGTCACTAGCCTATGCCGATAAGCCAGAGACGTTGGACGATTTGAAAATCAACAATCGCCGTGTTATTGCTGATATACGGCCCCAGTTGCTCGATAAAGTTGTCGAAAATTGGACTTCACGATTGCGCTTCATTCGAATAAGCCCGTTTCATTCATTCTCTCTTGTTTGGGGTTGACCCTGAAAATTTCTGTTGGGAAATTTCTGTCGAATTTCCGTCTATGAATTGTTGTAATATCGTAGACATTAACATTGCCTTCATATTAAATTTTCATACCTCTAAAAAAAACACCCTTTACTACTATTTGTTTAGAATAGATGTCATTTCAAAAAACTAAAAGCTTCCAATATATTCCGCTGTGAACCACGAGAGCTAGGGCTAGAGTCAAACTATATAATTATGTACCTACGTCTTGCTTTTCTTATATGAAAATATGTATATATACATACCCGCTAATTGAACAATTTGCAAAATATCGCTTGTGCTTCTCTAATTAAAATACATACAACTAGCAATGTTCTTCCGGTTTAACGTTGGGCGCCATTTATTTATTTACGGCGAGATACTCCCACCTATGCTTCCAATTCACACAACCGAAACAACTCATTTCGAAAAACCATCCCCGGTGCGCAGCCATTAAAACATTGTCCACATTTAAATTTCCGTTTAACCTTAAAACCAGATTCATATTTGCTTCCCCAATTTGCGTATGCATTAAAACGCTCGAACAAAAACAAATTAATATTTCAGCAGAACTATCGCGTGCTCGTATAAAGTTTCATTTTCATCGAAATTTAATTTTTATTGTTCTTCTGTGTCCTTGTTCCATCTACCTGCCCATCCATTAATCCAGTCCACACTCGATTCCAATTAAGTTGAGGTTTTTAAAACACCAATATCGAATCGATGATGATTCATTCAGTGGATGCTTTCTTCTTTATTTTACCAATTTATGTCTCCCCCTCCCCTTCCCTTCTTCGACAATAAATAAGAATAACACAAAACCGCACGTAAAAAAAAAATAAGCAGAATCCTGTCAAACTGATGGATTTACGAAACGAATTTTCTGCCATCAAAATAGAAAATTGATATAAAATTTCGCCACACTGTTCAATGAAGAGGAAGGTATACAAAAAACAACAACATTCGCGAAACAAATACACAACAAAGAAAAACCAACAACAAACAAACGAGCGACCACCCTTCAGAATAAATTCATCCATGTAAATATGCAGAAAAAAAAAGTGCAAAATCGACAAAAAAAAAAGGAAAATTCTGAAAAATTCAATAAATTGTTTATTTTTTTTTTGTGTCCTTTGTCCATATTTTTTCTTTTTTTCTTTTGCTCCCTTTTAGGGGGAGCAAATTTATATTTAACGAGATTTTCAAAAAAAAAAAAAAATATTAGCCATATGAAGGAGCGTGAGGATGAATGGCGGCAACAAAAAGTGAAAAAAAGGACTCAACCTGTACCCACTGCCTGGGTGCTTCTCTTATGGTTGATGTACTTCGTATATCCTCTGAAAATACGGTTTTGACTTCCATCTCTCTGCTCCAGCACATCCACTGAATAATTCCACTTTTCACTGATGGGGAAATGAAAAAAAAAAACATTTTTTTTTTGTAGCACCGCTGAAAAGTGAAGGATGAAAAAATCGATCAAAACGAAAGAGCATTTCATCATCATCATCGTCCTCGGCCTCGGTACTCATACGTCGTCTGGGTCGTCGCCAGCCAGCGTTGGAGTTGGTACCTAGTTATTCAACGAAAAATGCCGGAATCGATGTTTCAGAGGGTAAATGTTATAAAGGGTGTTGGCACAAAATGTGAGATACAAAATGTAACTAGGGTGCGTGGAAAAGTATGACTAGGAATAGGAAGTTGTTGATCACTCTGGGAGTCTGCGATATTAAAAAGGGAACTAAAAAGAGTCAACGTTTAAATGGATTATTATACAGCGAATTAATTGTACAGGTATCTACACCTTTTATACTTTTTTTTTAAAGGGTAAAGTACATAAGAAACGAAAGAATGACGCCTTTTTTTACTTTGCATTTAGTACATTATCCATAAATCTTCTAAGATAGGCATGACTTTATTTTTGACAGCAACTGTCGACAGAAAAAAATGCGACAGCACATTGGCAACTATGGAATACATTGAGGAGCTTAGTTATATCGACAGCAGGAAATTTGTACGGCGAAGACGAAACAAAGTCCGTTGTCAGGCAGAATGAAACATTTACCTTGGACGATGAAAACCAAGACTTCCGTGTTCCGTCCACTTATGACCAAAATGAAGTGAGCATAGCAATATCCAACAAATCTGATGGACCGGACGGTTTAACGACCGAGCTTTTTAATGAGGGAGAGGGACATGACTTGGTGGAAAGCATAATACCAACTCGTCTCCAAGATTTGGTCAGAGGATGTCTAATGAATGGAACCTTTGTATCGTTTGTCCTATACACAAGAAAGGAGATCCTCTAAACTGCGCCAACCATACATTGCCTAAAAGATCCTATCTACTGTACTGTGAAACCTGAAACCATTCGTCAACGAACTGGTTGCTCCCTATCACACTACCAAATATTCACACTACGGCTGATCCTGGAGAAACCCCTAAGAAGTGCATTATTTATCGATTTTAAGGCCGCATATGACAGCATTTATATAGAGACGAGCTATACAGAGCCATGTCTAGTTTTGGCATCCCTGCCAAACTTGTCAGTTTGTGCAGAATGACGATCGAGAATGCTCGCTGCTCCATAAAGGTCGGAAACAATCTCACCGAGATCTTTGATGTTCAAAAAGGATTTGGACGAAGTGATGCGTTGTGACTTTTTCAACGTCATTCTTGGAAAAATTGTGCAAAACTAGCAAGCCCACGAACGTCACGATAGACAGCTATAACTTTGAGGTAGTTAGGGATTTGTCTACCTCGCCTCCGCTATAAACTCTGACAATGACGCACTAAAGCAGAAATCAAACGAAGAGCTACACTTGGCAACTGCTCTTTCTTTGGCTTGGTCTTGTAAGGTAAGGTAAGGTCTTGTCAAGAAACACTAAGGAGACTAACTATATATAAAACCCTTATCATCCCAGTTCTAGGGCGCAGAGGCATGGGCGTTAACAAAGACGAATGAAGATTTTTTGTCATTTTCGAAAGCAAAATTCTTCGAGTGATTTTTGGGCCCGTTTGCTTCAACGGGCTTTGGAGGAGTAGATTCAACAGCAAAGTCTACGAGCTGTACGGCAACATCGACCTGGTCAGAAAAGTACATATTAGTCGACTACGATGACATGTAAAGCGAATGGACACCAACGCTCCGGCCCGGAGAGTCTTCGATTCCAACCCGGAGGGACAATGCAGTAGAGAAAGACATCGACTCAGGTGGTGCGCACAAGTGGAAGAAGACCTCTTGGAGTGAGCAATTGGAGGTAGTTAGCCAAAGATAGCCAAAGTTCAGGCTAACTGGAGCGTCGTGCTGTTTGATGCCCAGGTCCACGCCGCCAACTAAAAAAATCAAAAGAGCTAACTCAACTGCCAAATTGACATCTGACAGTGACGATGAAAAAGGCTTGTTTTAGGTCCAGCTTCTAGACCATACGGATAACATCAACACTCTTGCGGTTCACTGAGATGCTCATTTTTATCGAATGCGAGTCTAAATTGGAGCCTTGTACGTACAGAAAAGTTGGTAACGTAGTTCATTCGAAACTACACAAAAACTTGAAAAAATCCCGACTATTTTTCGAATTCTACCAAAAATAAAAATAATAAAATAAAACCAAACTCTCGTACTCATGTTCTTACAGATTATATTATTTACTATTCAAAAGCCTATAACTCACTAAATATTCTTACTAAAAACAACCCCTCCTAGCACGCTTCAATGGTCCACTTGAATCGATCATCGCTGGTCACCTCGGCAGCGTTGCCCACCGTTGTAAACACCTTGTACGATCGATGATCCTCGTCGAATTCATCGCCCACATACAACAGCTCATTGTAGGCGACATTTTTAATCAAGCAATCATCACCCTGCGGCTCAATCTTCCATTCACTCCCCTCGATCATGTCATCGGAGGTCTGTGACGCTGCAACCATTCGATTACGTCCATCCAAGTTGCGATCGTCAGCAAACAAATAACCCCCGTAGGGGAACTCAAAGAAGATGCTGTAGTCCACACGCTTGGGCTGCCATCTGAGCTGGGTTCCCGGTGCCATTATCGCGTACCGCCGCAACCTCGGATGACCATGGGCAATGTGCAGATAGTCGTGGACATACTTGTTCTTCAGACACACTCTATCGCTGAAGACGAGGCTTCGCACGGACACGGGAAGTTTCTGCTCCAACAGCAGTAGTTGGGTCTTCTTCTCTGGACTCAATTGTAGTCTTGTTGAGTTGGAGCGCTGCAATAGCTCCTTTAGGTAGTATCCCAGCTTTAGAATGTAGCGCTTTCCATTGATGTCGTTATTTTGCTCCATTTGATTGTAGATCGCGTTGTAGGCGTCAATCAGCTGCGGAACCAAGTGGAATTTCTCCATGTTCCTCATAAGATGTTCGGTGTCGATATGGGTGTAGAGACCGGCGATGACCTTCGAAATGATTCGTGTGAAGAGTGCAGAGTCCAGAGTGGATATCTCATCGGCTAGCCGCGGAAGGTTGGTGTCCTGCTCAAAGAAGTGGTTAATGGTGCTCTCGATCCAGAGTTTCGCCACTGCACCTTCAAACAAGAGTTTAAGGTTGTCCACCATGTTGGTGGCCTTGATGTGGATGTCATTGTCGATGGAGTTCCCCAGCACTACCTCGTCTTGCAGACCACGCGTCAGGCGAACGATTTTCAGCGGGTCATCATGGCCACGACGAATGATCTCCTCGAGGAGCGCCTTGTAAACCAGAAACTTGAGCTCACCATCTCGTATAGCGCTGGCAAAGTCCACCAAGATGTTGAAGTTCTCACTGCGATTATCGTAGATAGCCTGTACAACGGAATTGACTTCGCTCAGTTGGTTCAGCAGTCGCTGCTCAGCCTGTATATAGCTCCGTCTTCGGATTAGATCGATGAGACGTTGTTGTTCGATAAGTGGCCGTGGTTGCTGTGGGTTACCCTGTACATAATTCCGCTGATTGGAATTTTGCACGCTACCCCGCTGGTCGTCGATCTGGCGAGAGTCTCTTTGCGGTGAATGTAGCCTATCCGGAACATAGTTCCTCATCCGTCTGTAGTCATTGACCTCTCTCTGATTGACGTCCTGGACAACGTTCCTCCTTCCTGCACGAGTATAGCCCAAAAGTTGTTCCTCGGTCTGGCGGAGATCCTCCCTCAACTGGGGCAGTCTTCGTTGGCAGTTTACATCGCTCTGATCGTTGGAGCAGAAATACTTAATCAGCATATCAATGTCCGACTGGATGCGCATTCGTCGCTGCTCTAGCTTTGTAACCCAATCGCCTCCCGATCCCCAGGCCGGGATGCAATTCGACAGGACAACCAATGCGACCAAACATTGGAAGGCTAACTCAGCTCTTGGTGACATCTTTCGATCGCGGACAAAATAAAACTGAGTGGGGTTCTACCGGGAATCTCTATACTAGTCGGTCCGAACAGAACTTAGAAGTTGCGTCACCGAAAGCGATAAGACAATTGAAATGTGTAATACTTTCAATTTTGTTTCTTTCGATAGCGCATGGCCGCAGCGGGCTGCAGGAGATTAAAATGCATGCATGAGGTTAGAAGTCAAGAGCGCTTGTGCTTGAGAACTAATAGCTAATTGTACGGCTGTGATTGTTAAGTTACACGGGGGTTAAGTGATTCAATGGACGCGCCGAGATTATCTGGAAAGTGAATTGAGATGGTGAAAGCTGCTGCTGAGATGGGACAGAGCAAGAGTGATTCTGGCTTTTCTGGTTTCGTAATTTGTTTCTTAATTAAAATGATTTATTGCCGCTTGTTGGACGGGCAAGCGTTAAGATGCGATGACGCTTGATGTGGATCTGTATTGAAATGTGGACTTTTCTAATTCAGTTGCTGTTGATAAAGTGATGAGTGACAGGTGGACTAATTTCTGTTTGTTGTGTAAGAAGAAAAGGCGGCAGTTGCGTCACTTCAATCTTAGCATAGTTGGTACATGGAGCGCGCACGTTTTGTTAAATGTGCTTCTCTGGTAATTTTTAAAAATTATTTTTATTAGAGGAGAGATCGCAAATCAAGGTATATGTGTGCAAACTTTGATTTATTGCGATAATATGAAAGAGAGTCATTAGGTATACTCGGAAGAAGTTAAGTATCTTGGAGTGATCCTAGATGAAAGAATAAGTTGGAACTCACATCTAAACAACAAAATTCATAAGGTAGAGATTAGTTTCTGGGCCTGCCGCCAGAGAAATTCTGACTTTGAAAATTCAGAACTTTTTCTCCTTTTTTGCATCAATTTTAATGATGTTTATTTAAAATTCAACTGTAAATAATTTTCTGTAAGAGAGCTATAACAACAGATATGTAAGGAATTCCATAAAATAAGTAAAACAGGAAATTCTAATACCTTACCAGGTTTTTGGTTACGGACACTATTTTGCCAGTAGTCGATACCCTAAACGATACCCTAGTGATGAACAGTGGACACCCCCTTTTCTTAACAGGTCAGTTGTAAATTTTCGGAAAATAAAATAAAATAAAATAAAAGAAAACACTCTTAGCTCAAATAAATAAACTAAGATTTATTTAAAACTACCTCTGGCAAAGGTTGTACATTTTGATTGTCCGTCAATTGATCTGCAGCCGTTTATTATTTGAAATTTTATGGAACCGGATCATAGCGCCACCTACCGGGTCCAATTGTGAATTAAAACCATTCTTCGGCCTACTCAAACACACACAAAAAATTTCATCAAAATCGGTCCAGCCGTTTAGGAGAAATTTAGTTACAATAAACGTACAGAAGAAGTATACAATTATACATACATATGAACAGAAATTCATGAACACTGCTCTGAATCTGTATGTCTGCCTTTCGTCCGTATAATCCAGTGAAGGATTTGCTGTTCTTTCTCAGTAGACCGTACCTACAGTTTCCGGTAGGGAATCAGCTTGAAGGGAATGAAAAAACTGATGAGTTAGCCAGATAAGGCTCGGATACCTCCTTTAAAGGACATGGACCTTTCTATGCAATCCCCAAATTGAGCTATAAAAAGCTGGGAACACAACAATTAACGTATTTCATATTGAAAGGACATCCAAGGTTTCGGACAGCCAAAAAAGCTATTCTGCCTTTCAAAAATAATGCCAAAAAGATTTGCAATATAACCTTAATAAAATGCATTTAGTCGACTCAACGGAGTGCTTGAGGAAGATGAAATGGCTATGAGCATATCATAATGTGAATGCCCGGCCTTTTTTGGTGGTATTAGAAGGAAATCATTTTTCATGGAAATAATAAGTGCCGAAGAATTAAGGAAATCCTCTGTTGAATGCATCGCATCAGCTACATTAGGACAGTCTAGATCTAGATGCTCTTTTAGTTGGTCGTGCATCATACCGCTCTGACAAGTCAGCAGTTTGCTTACTGACTTAGCTGGGCGCTATAGTCCGGGGTGAACTTGGACCTCAACCTTCGCTGTTTAACAGTCGGCAGAAATGGTTTTTTTATGTCCTCAGCACCGACAAGGTTTCCTTTTTCGTCTCTAGGTCCCTGCTCTGGTCTTGATGCCATGACACGTTCTTTTTATCTTTTGGTAGAACTTCCGAACATTGTTCCTGGAGTAACACCTCTCTAGAGAAGCCGGTGTTCTTCCCTCATCTTTGGTTCGTAGAGTTCTCGAGCTGCTCTCGAAGTTCTCTGCAGCACCGCTTTGTAGGCGAAGTGCTTTGCTGCATGTGCTTGCCGGCACTCTTCATCAAACCAATGGTTTCGCGGTGGTGGTCGAGTGAAACCTAGCACATCAGTTGCGGCGTTTCTGATGGCTTCTTGGCATCGATGCCACTGGTTTTCATCACTTGATGCTGGCTGCACAGGACTTCTCGAGAGGTTGAGGGAGACGCCACCGGCAAAAGTTCTGGCGGTTTGTTGGGTTTATAACCGTTCAACGTTGAATCTCCTCGCAGTATTTCCTCGTTATTGTATAGTGTCTGGTATATCTGCATACGTACCTTGGCTACAAAAAGGTAGTGATCCGAGTCTATGTTGGCCGCTCGGTAAGTTCGGGTATCTAAAATACTGGAGGAGTGCCTTGCGTCGATCGCAATATGGTCAATTTGATTTGATTCCTTTGTGAATATTGAGGTGAGGAAACAGTGTACTAGCTATAGTAGCATTACGTCCCGCAGCAAAGTCAATTATCCTAAGACCGTTCCAGTCGTGTTGTCGTGTAGGCTGAGCTTTTCGATTGTGCTACCAAAGATATCATCCTTTCCTATTTTGGCGTTAAGATCACCTAAGACGATTTTAACTTCGTACTTGCTCATATGTTTTCTCGAAAAGCTCGAAGAAACATTCTCTGGTAGCATGGTCCTTATCTTAGTCTCTGCCTATAAGACACTGCAGCCTTCCATACTCTGCGATCCGGGCACGCTGCTTCCATGGCTTGGTCTTTGAAACGTAGGTTCGCTTTTCCTTGTCTTCTCGAACCTACTGGGGGCTGGGATTTGAAGCCGCTTGGTATATTTTGGCCAAAATTATCAATCTTTTTTAGATTTCAAATTGGTTAAATACGACTTTTGAATTGTGATATCGAATTCCTAATCTCACAGCAATAGTTTTGATTCAAAGGTAGGTAGCTATAGTGCGGCACGCACTATGAACAGCACATCTGGCCAGATGCTGACGATATTCCCAATTGTAATAGCAGTCTAAACAACGAAAACGTAAAATGCTGTCAATTCAGTACTGGTCATAAGTTTCTGCTTCATCAACGACAAATCTCGCAATAAAGAAGCTCAAAATGTCAAAACAACAGTTGACACTTTGTAACGACTCTTTGTCGGCATATCTCTTAGACAAGTTGATTTCAAAAGTAAGAAAATCGTTTTGAATATACATTTTAATAACCATTTCAGAAATTCACAACAAAAGAACAGAAAAAAAAATGAAGAAACTCCTTGCAAATCTATATGAAATTACAATTCCTTCCGCACCATTATGCACGTAAAAAATTGACTTTGACTCTTCAGACTTTTATCGTGAAGCTGAGGGTTACTTGCACAAGTACACAGCTACAGCTCCCCTCCGTTTTGAATAGGTAACGTAACGACCAGTGAAGTGAACATACTCTGCTCTCTGTCTCAGTGCTGCCAGTGCATAAATTCACAATAACAAAGGTGAAGTATGCGAACGCCTCGAAGCAATGCGACCAACCGACAAGAATGGAAACAAAAAGACTTTTTCACAAAAAAAAAGGAGGAAAAGAAAAAAACTTGTGAAAACCCATCACTGGAAGAGTGGAGAGTCCTCTTTTCAGGAGCTCCTCTATTCTTTTTTGCTTTTTATTCCTTTTAGCTTCCATTGTATCTATACGTGCCTAAGCATTCCTGTCATTCCCTTAATGTGCTCATCACCATTCAGATTCACCATCATCATCAGCATCAGAAGCTTCACAGCAGCATATCGTCCCTGTGTCAGTTCACCACCATCCCACCAACTGGAACTGGCAACTATATGCTTTGCTGTGGTAGATGTCCTCTTTTCGGGTCGGCTGGGCTGCTCCTCCAACTTCGGTTTCCCTACAACATCGTATAGGTAGGACTCGGTGGGGTATGGCTCTTATTTTATAATAATATGCAAAAGACTTTTGACCCAAACATACGAGTACTCCCGTTGATGATGTGAGGCTGGGGAGAGATATTATTGCGGGAAAGGACTCCACTGGTCCTATATGTCGCGTAACAGATTTATGCCCTTTCCGGAGATATATTGCGATTGCGACTGCTACCGCACAAGCTGGGGGGGAAGCAAAAGGGCAGATGTTTTGTACTACCTATACCTACCTTTCATTCGTCGCTGGTTTAATCTCCTGGAAGATGGAAATCTTTGTCTATTCAAATTCCTGCAGTGGATCTACTCCGCACACTGTGTAGTGGTTGACGATGGAACAAAGGTCCCTATACGGCCGACCATACGTTCGCTGTGTGTTTGCCTACATGCATATATCTATAGAGCGAGGGAATTGGCTTTTCTATAGATACACGAGCTATGCGCTGTGTATGCCGACATGGAACAGAGGAATTGCTGCTGCATTATGCACCGAAGAACTCTGGACACGGCCATACTATAGCGGCCGCATTCAAGAAGGTTTTCGCATTTTGGTCGTGACTTGGGTAGGTATACGGTATACCTTGGCATGGTATCCTGCAGAGAAAGGCAGCATGTGCATCACATTCACGTATGTGTACGTTGGTTTTGGTAATTAGGTTTTTGCCTCCATTAACATGGCCACAATGCAAATTGCTCTATTCTGGTCGGAGTTGTAGTCTTTGTTGTAGTATATAGTCGACGTTGGTTACCAATGACCGTTGTAGGGAATTCCATTATGCTCCATACCTCGGGGCTGAAGGGTGAATGATTCAATTGGGCGGCTGAACCGTATAATACCGGACGCCGCCGCCCGAACGATGAACAATTTCATCTATAAACTAGAACTGGTAATATGATTATCAGTTTCATTGCGTCATTATCCGATGGCAATTCAGATTTAATTGAAAACGAAAATCCCATCAACCACAGTATTAAATTATGACCAGATTCGGTGGTGGTATGGTGGGTTAGGGTTGTTCTTGTTATTAATTGCCATGGATACCATTGTCATTAGGTTTGTGTATTATTTGATGATTGGTCGGCCAAAAAGGGGGTAGTAATGAGCAACTTTGAGAAATTAGTTTTTGATTTCGAAAGGCTGTGGGCGCGGTAGCGCAGTGGTTAGTGTGCTGGACTGCTGTGCGAGGGATCCCAGGTTCGATCCCCGGAAAAACACAAATTACATCTTAGTGTTTTTTTCTACTGCGCCACCTCTCGCGAACGTCTGACAAACATCCGAGAGTATGACTATCCTGAAAAAGCTTCTCTATTCAGCCGTTCGGACTCGGCATAAAATTGTAGGTCCCTTCCATTCGTTCCAAAAATAGAAACTCACACAAAACGAATGGTTGCGAGAAGTTAGGCCTTGGGTGTCTACCGCCTGTTGCGCCACCTATTTTTTTTTTTTTATTTCGAAAGGCTAGGATTGATGATTCTGAAATTAGCTTGAAAATTATTTTTATTTGTTACCGAGGACCATCAGGGGTGATCCATCAATATTGAGTGGTTTTTAAAAATGCATCTTTGCCAAGGAAGCAATATTTGCAACAGTTTTTGTGTTTTTTTCTAGATTATTCCGATTTTAAATAATGGTCCAATGGACGATACAACAACGGATTCTCGTGATTCCTGTATGTAGTGTATTCCTGTAAGAAGTGTCCCGTCTAGAGAATGGGCTATCCGATCATTCTTCCCCTTCAAATCCCCAGGGCTCGATGGAAGCATTCCTCTCATATTGCAGAAAACTACCAGCACCATCATTCTGGTACTAAAAGAGCTGTACACTAGCAGCCTCATATTGGGACCAAGAACTTGGAGAGAAGTGAAGGTAATTTGTATACCAAAGGCTGGCAAACCAAGTCAAACGAACGCAAAAGACTTCAGGCCAATAAGCCTCACCTCCCTCATCCTGAAAACTTTAGAAAGACTGATTGACATACACATTCGTAGCAGGCTACGCCCGGAAGCGCTCACGAAGCTTAAGAACAAGGGTATCAGAACAACGGCCTATGCTTATGACGTCGTACTGTTGGCAACGCGTAAATTCCTTCCAACATTTTGAAAGCTCCTTGAAAACACTCCACACCTCGACCAGGAACTGCGGTCTAACAGTCAATCCCCAGAAAACTGAACTGGCACATTTCACAAATAATAAGAAAATACCACAGTTTACTACGCCTTCTGTTAGCGGCACACCCCTCAGAATATCTGATAGCGCAAAGTACCTGGGACTTATACTAGATAAAAAGCTAAATTGGAAATTGAACACCAATGAAAGAATCAAAAAAGCCACAATAGCCTTTTATTCCTGCAGTAGAATCCTCGGAAAAACCTGATGACCATCTCCCAAAATCAAGCTCTGGATGTACACGGCTATAGTAAGACCTATAATACTGACCTATGGCAGTCTCGTCTGGTGGCCAGCAACCAACAAAGCCACATACCTAAAAGCGTTAACGAAAGTTCAAAGAATAGCGTACATCGGCACCACCAGTACGATGAGCACAACTCCAACCGCAGGACTTGAAGCTATCCTCAACCTGCTTCCCCTAGACATTCATATATATCTATCGGCCGCAATTAGTGCAATGAGAATCAGCCAATCAGTAAACTGTAAGTTGAACGAAACGGGTCAATGGATGATCATACAGAAATAGTTTGGCCATGTACCTGCCACGGGCTACATCACGCCTTACCTAGAGTTTACAAGACCCTTCTCTAGCGCCTGTCCCAGCAGGGAAGAATGGAGAGACGGACTTGTACCTAGCTCACCCACCACAGCCGTATTTACAGACGGATCTAAAATGGACACTGGGGTAGGGTCAGGTTCTTCTCATATCGCTGGATAGAACTCAAGACTCTTGATACACAGCACAAGGTATCGCTCTGCTGGGTTCCGGGACATGAAGGCATTCCAGGCAATGAGAAAGCAGACGAACTAGCAAGACAAGGTTCTACAGCTGTTTCAGAACAAGCTGATCCCTCTGTGAACATCCCGTCTTGCACACATTCAAGCTCTTGAAGCAGGGAGAAAGGCCACATGAGAGGCGAACGCTAGACGGGCCACTTTAAATACTTGTAATTCCACGAGAAAGCTATGGAGGAATTATGTAGCAGCACAGTAAGTAATTTGAATACAGGGTTATAATGGGTAAGGGACAACCTCTTTCCCTCACGGGCATCACAATGGGTCAGTATTGACCTGAGTGTAGCACGGAAAAATCCTCGCCAGCCCACAAACCTAACCTAACCTCCCGTCTAGATTCTAGAGATCCCATCGTGCGTCTTGTATCCCGTTTTCGGCAAAAATGGAACTTTGAACAGAACTTGTAAACCTACGTCCGGATGTTGCGGAGAGAACATAAATTAAGTCAGATAGCAGCATCTGTTGACGAACGCCCTTTAATATCAGGCAGGCGACTCTCAGTCCCAGCTAAATATCCCACGGACGACCTTGCGGAGAACGAATTTGCGTTATTTTCCATACAAAATTTAATTAAGTAAACATACATGATACATGCTTTTTTCATTTGTCCTTGGAGTTTGGATTTTTTCTCAACACTGCGCTCCACAACGGCAATAACTTCTTCTGTTCCCAATTTAAAAATGAAACCTCTAAGAAAAGCCCTTTATAATTATGCACTAGTGTACTGCGAGAGACTTACAAATAATGTCATTTGTCATGTCAAAAATTGCCTTTAAAACGGCTTTTTCCACGGTGCATTCTACCAACAATAATTTATGTTTGTCGATGTCAAATAATTATGTTTTAATGACAACTTCCCCATATGTCTATAATGTCAAAAAATCGATTACCATTCAAATTTCATGAACTGTTAATGAAAATTCGAAACGGTTTTCGTATGTCTCCCCCAAATTGAATAATACCACCCCAGCCACCTGAGTCTAACCAAACATTCCTTTCCTCATACACCCAGACCCACCCTTTGCCATTGAAACAATAGATATCACCTCCTCTTAAACTCCAAATAACTTAAGGCTTTAATTACAACCAATATATGGGGGAGGACATTTTATTACAATCTCTCTCTCTTGCACACCATCGAGTAACAAAGTCGACGAGGACTACGACATTAACCCTCAAAAAACAAAAGCACACACTCATTCAGCTGCTGGTGCTGGGTTTGCTCATTCAAAAATCCCGGCATACCATCAAATATGCATAACAAAAGCACTCCTTCCCCCACACAAGTTTGTGACTTAATTAAATGTAATTTCCATGTAGTCGAGCGATGAAAATGAAAAGGAATGCAGGGGAGCAGGAAGGATATACGCAACGAGTTAAATGCCACCCTATCGGTGCTTCTGCCTACTAACAGGCATGCACACTTTTTATACCACCCTTATAATAGTAAATCTCATAAAAGGCACAAAACGAATGCGAAAAAAAAAATAAACCGAAACCCAGGGAAGGGACAGGATAATAATTTCAACATCAACGCCACGCAGCGTAAAACGAAAAAGCACAACAACATGAAAGTAATTACCAAGCAGAATAAGCACCACTCTAGCAACAAATAATTATAAAATAATGAATCCTTCGTCCCGTGCACCCTTCATGATGATGTTGATGATGACGATGAGGATAAAGGACAAACCGACTATACGAAATCAGAACATGCATGACAGAGGGAAATATATACGAGCTGGAGCTCCCATTCCAATAGGGCACGCGTTGATATAACACTAAGCTCCTCCATAAAAAACAAATTCAGAACTTTAGGCAGCGGCGGCGCCAGGACTGCGACTGTATGTCGTCATCATCGTCTTCGCAGTCCTTTATTAATTATTCAACAAAATAAAGTACTTACGGTATCCTGCCGCTTAAGGAATACGTTTTATGCGACGTTGAAAATCCAGAATTTTTGGAATTTAAATACATGCGGGGGCATCCCCCTTCGTCCGGCTTTCCTCTCATTTATAATTTTAATCAACGTAAAAGCTCGTCTAATATGAAGTTGAATCAAAAATAGGACAAAGCCATCATCAGGAACAACACAACATACAACAACACTAAGTGAGGGCATGGGTAAACCAAGCCAACTCCCCGAGGGAACAAGATTTTGTGTTATAATAAATTGTGGTGTTGATTCCTCTTTTTGGTTGTTTCCTTTTTACCGTCCTGGAAAATGGAGCTCCTTTTTGTTGTTTCACAATGCGGGGGAGGCGCTGTGCTGGAGGCATTCAAATTACCACAATTGTTTTGTGAGCGTAGTTGTGCGTTCTCGAGTTTTAGCTCTGGCATGCTTAAAAATTAATTAAAGGACATTTTGAATGAGATAATGGGATCAGAGAATGAGAATCGATGCAAAGGAAGATTAAGAAGTCTCTTTTCTGTTGGATGAAGATGCTACAATGAAATATGAGCAATGTAACAGATACTGAGTTGGTGCGCGGATAAACCCCAGAGATTGGAATTTAATTTGGGAAAATCATTTCTAATGCTCACCCAAGGGGAGGAAATTAATATGTCTATATACGAAGAGGCGAGAATGTGGGTAATTGGGTGTACCCTTAAATTCCCTTGCAAAAAATCTGCATAACGCCCATAATCAAGATTTGAATTGGTTGGGTTTATGCAATTTTCACACTGACAGGTAGTTGACACTTGACAAGTTGCATCTCAATTGTCCATCATCAAATATCTCTGAGTCTGAGCAACAACAAAAGCTTCGACTCGACGCCTATTTCCATTCCTGACAGAACCGCTTCACATTCCACAGTGCTCGAATCCCTGTAGTTCCTATACAATATTTTTAATTAAGTCACTGGCTGCCAAAAGCAAGGAGATATAGACGAGTTTTCCCAAGCGCTTCATAATAAACCCCAAACGAATTCCGCTTCACCGGTGTACAACACAAAAAGGAACTGCTGCTCCTTTGTACTCATTCACTCGCCCTGGCAGGACGAAAGGATCTAGTTATAGGTGGTTGCAACCACCATTACCCAGGGCTTTCGTTCTCATACCAGCAGAATGGTAGAAAAATACTGAAAGAGTTGTAAACTTAGAAGAGAAGAAAAAAATCCAATAAACATAAAACCGATTCCGGTCCTCTTGTGGACCAGCAAAGGGTTTCAACCAAAAGCGCAAATACCGAGTACCTACCTTACCTACCTGTGCTCGTAATTGAAAATGTTCTCACCGTGTCGTCGGCGTTATCGTCTATCCCTGGTTATGGCCACTACTTAGTTCGTTTACTTTTGTGGTGCATTTTGTAGAGTTCGCACCGAATGAATGTTGTGCGATGGAGAAATGTTTTTGCTTTGTGGTGGCGTTTTAGAAATTCCCATTTCAAAAGAGCGGCAAGTCTAAAGTAGCAAAGGGAGAGGAAAATACGTTTCCAACAATTAAGCACTTCAATAACAAATTTAAGTTTATTGTAAGACTGTTGCAAAACACATTTTGAAATTTGAACGTGACTTTAACATAAAAAGGCGTGGAAACGACAAAGATTTCCTTAGATTTATAGTTGGGGCTTTAAAATGGTTACAATCTGTGTGCAAGACATTGTGCAATATTTGCGTCAACAATCTGACGTTGAAAACAGAATCTTAAGTCCAATACAAACTCAATTTTTATTCTTTTTGTTAAATGTCATAATTTTGACAGAAATATTGTGCAAGAAAATTGCACACGATTTTAGCTGAAATGAGAGGTAGTATTGAGAAATAGAGGGTGTAGATACCCCAGCGGCCATAGTTTGAACCATTCTAGATACACAAATTTGACAGATCAGCGAAAAATATACGGAAAAGAAGATAAACAACATTTAAATAATTAAATATTGTGAAGAATAAATAAATTTGTTAAATAAAAACATAAAAATAAATTCCTAACTATAGCTTACAATTTAGTAGTATACTGTATACCCCAATGCCTCTGAGAGGTTTCTTTTCCTCGCCACCAGATATCGTAGCCCAACTTGTAGAATTCGTCAATATAGATAGGCAAGTAATTTGTCCTGCAAGGACATTTTTGGTCCAATAAATCACAAGATTTAATACCACTTAGCAAGGGATTTTTTGTCGCGCTTTTTAAAGCTTTGCGCGCATTTGTTAAATATAGAAAAACTTTCAAAAACTTCTTGCGAATACTATTCAAAAAAAAAAGCTTCAAATTCCGCAGAGTTAAATAAAGCAACTGCCAACCACTTCGCGTTTGTTTAGGAATTCTGGAGATGTTTTAATGGTGCGTTTTTAAAATTAGTTTTTCTTTGTTGAGACCCGAGAGTATTTAGGGTGTTTTATTTGAAGCCTTTCTTTTTATTTGTAAAAAACAGTTGGCAGGACTTGGGGCCTGAAACCTGTTATGGTCCTATCGTAGAGTGCATAAGAGGTCACTTCACAGCACGGCAGAGCTGGACACCTTTCTACACCTCACGCCACTAGATTTGCATAGTAAGCAACTTAAGAAAAACAATGCGCTTCGGCTCAGAACTTTGGGCTACTTCAGAGGGGACAGTTTTGAACATTATACGATACTAACGGATACTACTCCCGGGCCTACAGGTGGAGACTGATGAAACCCACCCTTTGGTCGACTATGACGCTCCGTTCGAGGAATCATATCCGGAAAGGTGAATGACCAAGGAATAAGGTAATTATAAGCAATGCGAAATTGCAGTCTATACAGACGGCTGAAAAACAACGGAAGACATTTGAGCTGGAATCTATTCCATATACCAAATTCTAAAACTGTCTATACCACTAACGGATGCAAGCAGTGGCTACCAATCATAAGCTCAGGCTGTTCTTAAGACGACAGTACTAATGCGGATGAGATCTATATCTGGAAGATAGATACATATAGCCATCTACAACGGTAGTCAGGCCGCACTCAAGGCACTGGGAATCTACGAAAATCAATTCTGAAATAGTCAGGAACTGATCAAGGCATTATGTAGTCAGAACCGAGTGAGACAGTGCTGGGTACCAGAACACTTCAGTATAGCTGGAAATGAGGAAGCTGACGAGCTTGCGAGAAGAGGCGGGGAAATTATAGATAAAGAGGGGGTGGATATTAAACCACCTCCATGAACCTTGAAGTGCGCTATTAGGAATAAAATAACAAAGGAAAGGAAGCCGATAACCGAAGTCACGCCTTACCGGACACGGTGTATCCAATTCGATCGTAAAAGATTTAGGTGAATTCTAAAATCCAGACAGGGATCAACTCAGGACTAAATAAAAATAAATAGGTGGCGCAACAGGCGGTAGACACCCTAGGCCTAGCTTCTCGCAACCATTCGTTTGTGTGAGTTTATATTTTTTGGACGAATTGAAGGGACCTACAATTTTATGCCGATTCCGAACGGCTGAATTGAGAAGCTTTTTCAGGACAGTTATACTCTCGGATGTTTGTCAGACGTTCGCGAGAGGTGGCGCAGTAGAAAAAAACACTAAGATGTAATTAGTGTTTTTCCGGGGATCGAACCTGAGATCCCTCGCACAGCAGTCCAGCACACTAACCACTGCGCTACTGCGCCCACCTCAACTCAGGACACTGGTCGGAATATTGTCAGGGCACTTCTTAGAAAGCATTCCAAGAGGCCCAGATTAAGTGACTCAGACACTTGCAGCTTATGTCTCTGTAATGACCTTCAAGCTGAGGAAGATATAAAACATATACTGTGCGAATGCGAGAGCGTGGAGGCAATTATGTCGCAGACGAAGGAAATTTCTGGGCAGGTACTTCTTCCAATATTTAGAGGAGATAGACCATACAAACTGCAAAGGGCTACTTGATTTTTGCTGGGAAACATCATGACAAGTGCTTAGGTATTTTTTCCACTGTATTTTGCTCCAATTGGTTTCCTTTAGGGATCGCGATGCGCCCTGATGGTGCCTAGAGCCGTATGAGACCTCTCTCTCATATACCTATTTAGCCTAACCTAACCTAGGCATGTATTCTAAGGCTTATATTTTGGCCATATATTAAACCCTATAGATTTCGCTATTTGGTGTGTTTTAAGAGCGATTTTTTACGTATTTTAGCAGTAAGTCTTAGATATTCTTTTTTCCTTGACGTGCATGATAGCTACGCTAAGGTCCTTTGTTTACGTGTGCCTTCCTGTCATGGTGCATGTACTTATGTGACTTTTATCTGTTTTATTTTGGATTCAAAGCTCTATTAAATTATGTTAAAAGTTTGCTAAAGGTATTTTCTGTTCCCAAGCCTTATCCATAAGAACTTTGAATCACTCCTCGCCTCGATTAAATGTGAAAATAATGCTACATATTGGTCCCGTTCTCTACTTCAAAACAATATTCTAAGTATGCTCGTTAGGATTTATCACCCTCAATTATTCCAAAAATGTGACAAGCAACAAATTACCGTCAAAGGTACTCCGCCTTCCATCCAAAACAATAATCCCTTAAAGGTACTCTAACTAAAAGTTCAAATCACCGGAGCAATTTAACCCCATTCACCCGCTCATTATGTGAAAGTACCTCGGTAAATTATATTCACGCAAAAACCTCCCACTACACTTTCCTCATAGTCTCAGATAACATCTCCCAGACTATACCATCTGTATTACAATGCCATGGGATTATAGCCTTATTCAAGCTTCCTTCTCTTCCTATATACATCCTATTCATGCCATTATAATGCCCAAAATATTCAAATTCACCACTTCAATCTTGTGAATGGCCTTCAAGTACATGTCTGTCAAATAATAGGGGACAATACATGTTCCACTCAATTCAAAATTATTTCGACATAATACAAGAGGAGATGCGCTACTCCCAAGGACGCATTTATATACAAAATTTCATTCACACAAGAGTGTTGTAGCACTAAATTCTATGTAGTAATATACATGTATGTATAACCATTATCTACAGTAGAAGGATGGCGAATGAAAGATTTTACGGAGACCGAAGAAGCTCTGAAGGAGCTGCTGAACAGAAATGATTAAAAAGAGGAAACGGAAAAGATGAGGAAAAGAAAACATTTATCCTTTTATTCCGGTTGAGAGAAATCCCGCTGCTGAAAGACTTCACCCGTGCAACGCGGTAGTCCGTGCTTAAGTTAGCAGTTGCTTTCAACATTATTACGAAAACGAATATTGTTGTTGTTTTTTTTTTTCTGTACACAAAATGTCGGCAAGGACATAAGGACCAAAGTTACTTCAAATCCTACTTTACCAAAAATGTCATGATTTTGTTGACGGGCGCAAAGAGAGAGCATACCAAAACCTGCTGCAAGCCAACGAAACGTTTTTATTGTTTGCCCCCAAAAAGTCATCTGAATGCTGGGAGACAAGATTTCCCTTACAGTTGTTGTTCCACAGTTTCCTGTGGAACTGGATGTATCCTAACTTTCTACGCCAATGTAACGCAAATGTATGTTGTGTATAAACGAGTGAGAGTCGTTCACAGTGTGCGAAGCTGAACCCAGAAGGCTGCAAATTGATGCTAAGGCGAAAGATAATTTGCTTTCGTTTTTATGGGTTCCTTGTGTAGATACCTTTAAAATTTTAAATTTAATTGGCTTAAAAAGATTTTATAAAGAAATGATTGAAACATGGATAAAGATGTAATAACATCTGTAACGGGACTATAAGCTTTTCAAAGTTGTTCACTTTTTAACTAATCACAATAATCAGGGGTGGGATTCTGTAAGATGAAAACGTTCATTCGTTTTCCTTTCCGGGAATGTGTCGATCTTCCATTTCGATAATGTTGAGGGTGAGTTAACTTTTGTATAATTCGGACGCAACAGTTTTGCTTCGAAAAATTATGGAATTTTCGTTTGCTTGAAAGCAAAAAACTGAACGATATTTCATTGACGTTTTCATTTTTTTTTTGTTTTGCTTCATGTAACTCCAAAATCGAAAGACATTTTCGTTTCATGCGAATTTTTATTGATCTTTTTAATTATCTTCGATTATTTCAACAGTTAAATCCCATTCGCAGCTTTTATACTTAGACATTTTTAACAATTAAAGGTTTAAAAAGAAAGACACATTCCTGACAGAGATGTCTTCAATATTGCGATGCTTCCCAAGGATACTCTGTGTGGAAAGACTGCAGACTGCACGATTAAATAAAAACAGGTAGGTATAATAGCAACCAACGAAATGGAAGAAAATCGATATTTCTATGTGAATACAAAAAAAAATATTTGCAATTAAATGATACAATGTATTACCAAAAAAGGCGAAATAGTGTAAAGTTCTTCGAACTGTGAAAATAATCCTAAAGGTTTCGAAGAGGCAGACAAAAACGAAAGTGTTGCATGATTTCTTTCGTTTTTTGAAATGCGAAAGTGGTTTTCGTTTAATTTTTTGTAGAATCCCACACCAGTCCTCACGCATTGCAATATCTTATTCGATGAATTGTAAATAAAACGTCCATTATCATTTATTTTAAAATATCTATTTCACCAAATTAGGTTAGGTTAGTTAGGTTTACGGGTAGGCAGAGCAGGGTAAACCCCGCTATACCACACGTAAGTTCTTGTAGACCAGTTGCGATGCCCATTTAAATGGGGGTTAACCGTTGATATTTAGCCTAATGTCCCTTCTTTTAGTGATTACTCGACGCCGGCCGTCCAGCTATCCTGATGTCCTCAAAAACCTGTAAAGATCAGAAAGTGAGACATCAGAAAGTAGGTCATGGAAGTAGTGACTCCCATAAGTGTTCTGTTCCTCAAGTAACAGAGGCTCGGGCAATGATAGATGAAGTGAGGTGTATCCTCATGGACCTCTTCGTCTTCGCTTCTTTGTTTCATTGAATGGTTTCTTAGGAAGTTATGTAGAAGTTTGATGGTCTGGCCACTTTCATATTTTGGCCAAAGCTTCCGTGATACTTGACAGGTTAGTTAGTTATTTTCACCTGTTGTTGGTTTTCATGCTAATTTCTCTAAGATTAGAGAGTGGTGGCTTGATCGGCTGTATAGTACTGGGATCATGATCCATTGCAGACCCTTTTTTTGACAGTTCGTCGGACCGTTAGAGGACCATAGTGTGCTGCGAGTAAAGAATCTTAAGCTCTTCGCTGCAGCGATGAACTAGCTTGGATTTTATTTTCAATAGCAGAAACTGTTTTAATAGCCGCCTGGCTGTCAATGGGAATGGTAATATCATTTCGTGCGAGAATATACCGACACCGGTTCCACAGTCCATCTTCGATCCATCTGTGTATATGGATATCGATTTATTTGTGGGTTCATTTGTGTTCCAATCATCTCTACTCGGAAACGAGCAGGAGAATGGTCTATCAAAGTTTAGATGGGGAGTCATATAGTCAGAAGTGACAACGTTCCCAACGTATTTCCCTAGAATCTATATGTGACCAACTATAAGTTTGTATTTAAAAGAAAGTGTCAAATTCGGTTTTACCAAATTGATGGTGAAAACAATTGTGTAATTTTTTCTTTAAATTGTAAAATGTAGGCTAACATAATATGTTATCTACTCTCTCACTACCCTTCCCATTTGGAGACATCAAAAAGAGTCATCTCACCGCCATCAAAACACCACCATAGGTGTCTACAAATTAAATATTTTTTAGTTTTCAGTTTCAAATTGGCATTTTAAAGAAATCATACAAGATGTAGCTATCCATGTGCGAAACCTATAAACAAACATTCATTTTCTTGTATGGAAGATGCCACTGCCCTTTGTCCAATCCCACCTACATTTTGTTAAATGCTGGGAGACAATAAAATACATGCGTCCACATTTTTCAAATTTCAAGGTTAATTTTACATAATTATGTAAATGTCAAGAAAGGTTTTAAATAATTTTGTTGATTTTTTAATCCATTCATTAATTTTAATTCATTTTCAATGGTCCGCTTATCCATTAAGTGGGTCGCGGGTGTATGTTGCTCAAGTAGACCCTCCAAATTTAATTTTAATTTGACTAAAAATCCTAGTTTGAGGCATATGCATATAGCATATTCTATGTCTGTGAGCTCGCATAATCCACATCCTCCACCTATAAATTTGCATATCGTTCTCCAGAAAATTTCCATAATCTTCCCGGAGCGACGTCAATTAATTCAGACGAAACATTTTATCGCCTGAGATTCTCAGATGAACTTGCCGTGGAACGGAATCTTCTTCAGGGAAAACCGAAGCAAACGAAATGCGAGTCGTCTATTTTGCTTGGTATGGGAAAGTTTTTAATATGGACACACAGTTCCTACATGCAATTTCTTTCGTAACATGCAATCATTTTTGTTTCCATTTTCAATGTTTTGATCTTTTTCCTTCATTAATCCATGTTTGCTTCTCTGTTCGAAGAAGGGAAAATAATCTACTCTAAATTGATGCAGTGTTTCTTTAAACCGAATGTATGTTATTCAAAAATTCTTTTACCTGCGAATCACACAACGGTCCATAATACATACTTTCACAGCACAATGTAGACATGCTACACTTAACTGAAATTCCATGCTCCACCACAACAACTAATTGAATTTAAAACGTTACCACCCTGAAACCATCTCCCGTTGAGATTAATTGAAAAACTTCAGTACACCCACTAGGTACAGCAAGATTATCCCAGCTATACAGTTGACCACAAAATCGCGAACGATTCCCATATTAAGTCAGCAAAAAACAAACTCCTGTATCCCTTTTAATTATTTAGCAATTACATACACGTGTATAAGTTGATCCTTATATGGTTATAAAAGAGCGCTTGGCTTGGCGCTTGGCATGTTGTCAAAAGGATGTGTTATGCACAGATATAGCGTATATGTACGTGTACGTGCATAAAATAAACTCCTCGCAGTCATTGCCTTAATTACCTACCAAGCGCGTTTCAAATCACTGTGGAGTGTGACTCTCTTTCAATTCCATTTATATTTCAGACACCCTATCTCTCTCAATCCCATGCGCCACACTCTATAGTGATTTGAACAGCCCTGTAAAGTTATTCTACTGTACATTCTACAGCAAACTGCTTATTCTCAACCCCCTCTAGTCGTCTCCCATTTAACACATTTAGTCAGAGAACTCACCTTGCCGAAAATAAACCCCTAAACGATTTTCCTTATGCTTTTGCACAAGAAAACTTTGATATTGATCTAAATGCCACACCCACTCACAATAGAATAACATACACACATACATATACAGCGGGTCGTTTGAAAAGTAGATTTGATAGCGCTGCACACACATCTACACATACCCACAGGACTAGCACCACATCCGTTTGGTTACAAATAGACAAAGGGAGCACTGGCAAGAGCCAAGAGCTTTGCAAGAGATACAAAAAAAAGTCTATTCTGAACGATAGAATTTTGAGTTCAAGTAAAAGACGTAGCGCACAACTTGTATGAGTATCCTGATAAGGATGATTTTCAGCGCGCATACCCATACACACACAACCCGAGGAAAAGTACACAAAATGAATTTTTTGTGTAAAATATACTCTCGAAGGTAAAAGAAAATCAAAGGAAAAATGTTTTTCCTTTTTTGTGTTTTTTTCTTTGTGGAGGGTTAAAAGTTTTTGAATCGTTTAAGGAAGGGAATTACATCGCAGATCGTAATGTTAGTAAGTACTTGTACGTACGGCAAGATGCAGCAAGGAAGGAAAAACGACTTAACCAAAAACGGGCGAAAATAAAGAAGACTTAATGCAGGAGAAGAAATCTGTTTATTGAAGCTTAAATGTAGAAAAACAAAAATTTCCTTTAAGAGATATACCTAGTAGTAGCACTCGGCTAAGGGTAGCAATGAAGAAGCAAATTCATAATATCCTTTGGCCATTCGGATAATGTTCTGTAATGCTGAGTTTGGAATTTCCAGTCGCAAAGAGTAATAGGTATATGCAGATGAAGGGGCATTTAGGGCGGGCCGGCCCCGGCAAGAATGATTAAGTAAAAGAAAAATGTAATTTCTTTTCCGTTTCCTTTGTATGACTTATGCGAACGTTGCTAAAGGACTATACTACTTTTGTTGATGGTTGATTTCTACGAATATAAATACGCGTATATCTTGAGATTTATGATTTCTATTTCAACTCTTTGTGTAGGGAATCTCGGATCTTTGTCGAAAGAAAGATGCTATTTTGAAAGTCAATCAGTGAGGGATTATGCAGCTCAAATAATCGCATACTCGAATGAGTTTTTCAATATGCTGGTTTTAGTGTAACGTTTGTGGCTCTATCGGAGGATTCCGATTCACTAACGGCAACCGAAAATAAATATTCGCTTCGATTTTTTAATAAGTCGACCAAAATAAACTTCTAGAGTTGTTTGTCAAAATTATGTTCACCTATGGCTATATTATACTGTTTTTATTTGTTAAGCTTAGAACGCTGCGCGACCGAAACTAAGTTTTAGGTTAGTTTAGTTAAGGTGGCTGTACTAAATGGTGCACATTTAGACCATAATTATTTCATCCATTGTGAACCAGTCCGCTTTGCGGCTTGACCAAAAGTCGGTGGATATGGATTGTCTGTTGAAAAAGGAGTAACCGTAGCAGTCTGCCTCCCGTTTATTTTCTTTTGACGATCAGTCAACAACCACATCACAGAGGCTGGTGCTGAGCAGAAAAGCTTGATTGAAGAACACCGTCCTACTGCTTGGTGCCGAAAGAGAGGTCGTGATTGTCTTCGGTGAAAAGGCGAAGGGTGACCGAAACAGTCTAATCCCCCGTTTGTTTCCTCTGACGGGTCCGCGAATTGTAGAGATGAGGTTGATTGATGTAGTCAGGTCCTCCTTTTGGCGGTTAGTCTTCGTGGAGAGCAATGGGGTGGCCGAAGCAGTCTAACCTTCCGCTGATAGCCTCAGACAGTCCGTAAGTAAGAAGGGTGGCTATGGTACAGATCGGGAAAGACTGCGACAGGAGAGAACGACGAAGGGTGACCGAAAGAGTCACGCTTATTTTGAGATTCGAATGAATAGTCAATTCGAACGAATGTCTCTATTCTTTCGAATGAATTTAGTGAATTTTGACATTCTAACGAATAATATTCACTATCGAAAGATGTCATAAACTAAACTCAAATGAATTCTCAGCTGTTTCACATTTATGTTTTATATAGAGTGACCATTCTTTGGTTTTTTGTTGAGACTCTGTTTTTTATTGTTTTGGTAAAATGTAATAAATATTCAAAATTTCAACAAATTATTGAAAAATAAGTGCTAAGAATATCAAAATTGTTAAGGTACATTGATATCTTGTATAAGTCATGTATGCAGAAATACTACAATGCATTATTAGTAATATTTTACCGAGTTAAAATTGAAATTTGATTATTAGCTCATAAACAATATATTTTTTTTTATTTTGTTATTAAATTCCATACCTACTCATATTATTAGTAATATATTTATACAAAAAATGTTATAATAGATTCAATAAAAAGTTTCCCCCTTTCATGTAGTCAATACAAATCTGGTCACACTAATTTGCAATACATTTTGTTGGCAGTTGCTGTCAAAAGCAAAACATTTGTGTTGTTGATTATAAAGTTAGAGCCTATCTATCAAACAAAATAAAAAAAAAAACACTCGCGACAGAATAGCTGAATAATTATAATAAAAAACGTGTTTATTTAATTAATTATTTCTTTTATTGTTTGAAGTCTCAGTTGTTAATTCTCAGATTTCGTGAATTCCCTCCACTATATAGAGCAAATAAATAGTTACTAGTTACTACTCACAATTTTGTAAATTAACCTATTCGCCAGCAAAATGGAGCAAAACAAAAGCAGTCGCTGTTTAAGCGACAGGAAATTGCACACGAATAAAAAGTGACATTTGTTTCGAACGATTAGAATCTCAAAATACGATAAACATTCGAATGACAAATGAACTTTCGATTGAGAGGATGAACTTTCTAATCGTTCGAATGAACGATTCTGAAAGTTCAACGTGTGAAGGTGAAATTGATTGACGTAGTCAGCTCTTCCCGTTGACGGTTAGTCTTCAGAAGACTAAGTTTTAGTTGCTCTCCAATTTTTCTCTCCAAACATTAGCTAAAATCCTATAGCTAAATTTTGACATAGAGGCCCCTATTGTGAGTGTCGATAGTTGATCGTTGGTCGACAACTGTCGATCGATAGACAACTGTGATTGTCGATTGCGATTGATATTTGTCGATTTGACAGTCGATTGTAGTCGATTACAAATGTCTGGTCGATGCTTTCTCTTGTAAGTGAAAATTTTTTGTACGTACGAATAGCTAAAATCAATCGACGCAATCGACAATTGTCGTGATCGCTGATCGACAATCACAATAAGGGCCAGAGTGCGCTGTGGATAAGTGTCACAGAAAACACAGCTCTTCGTTGAAAATAACTTCATTAAAAAATGCATAGACGTGAAAAAGTGTTATATATTCGTGACAAAATGAAAAAAGTTTCGGAAGCAAAAAATTAACTAGTCTGATGGAATTTTAATTTTTTTTTTTTAATCTTCCCGGATCACACTTTGGTAAACTCGGGATTCCGGAATAGAGCATCGGTATTCACTAATTTTTGACGCTCACTGCACATAATTGGATTTCAGTTCCCTTTCTCACCCGACTTTCGTTTGTACACAAAATAAGGACATGTAAGGTTATAGGAAAACCGAACGTCATTTTATAATGTTGACCTTGTATCAAACCAAATCATATTTGATTAATTTTGAGGACATTATATACACGTAGTAGTCATGTCTCGTCCGAAGTTCATTTCCTGACTCATCAAAATCAGGACCTTACTTACACAAAATATTCAAAGACTTAATCAAAATCTCGAAGAAGGGTTATTGTTCACAGTATTCCATTTGACAGCAACTCAGTTCTTAGCCAAGCAGAATGGTTGATATTTCCACTTATCCTTTGGATTTAAAACAAAATCTAATCTGGTATCTCTATTTAAACACATACACTGAGCCATTTACAATTATACATTCTATCACAATAATAGACTTGAGCATGCAAGAGGGACACACACGCTTTGTTACGCAAGTCCCAAATAGATTCCTATCACTGATGTTTTATGTAAACGAATCCTTAATTATGCTGTTCACGTGTGCATATTTCACCCTGAAATTTCCTTCTGTGGAAAGGAGTGGGGTGGCGCCTGGGCTGGTATGATACAGTGATGGGAAATGAAATTTTCAGATTGTACTTTTCACAAGTTGAAATTGTAACTTTGAGGACTGAAGTGTAACTTTTTCCTTTTGAAAATTGGTAACTATAATATGGGTAATTGTATACTTTCGCAGTCACCTTGTTTTTTGGCGATGAAAAATCCAAAATTATACCGTTCTTCAAGATTTTTTTTTAAATGTTTGCTTTTACGGCGGATTTATGAAAAAAATATAAACATTTGAACAAAATCAATATTTCACTAGATTTTACCTTTGAATGCTGAAAAAATTTGAGTTATTAAAAAAGATCCTCCACAACTTTTTTACGCTACCAAATCGACTTCTTAATCAACACAAAAAAACGAACAAATTACAAAAATAGAAATAAATTCGATTTTTGCCAATTGTTTCGCTTTCACCTGTTTTTTGCCGATAAAAATTTAAATCAAAATCATTAAAATCGACCTAATTTTGATTATTTTTTCGCCAAAAACAAGGTGACCGCGAAAATATACAATTACAACCATATGAATAATAAGACAAAGATGTACACGTGCTTTTTGTAACCTCTTTGCGCTCTTAATATAAAACAAATGGCTATCATTTTGGACAATTTATTGGTGATATACCAAATGTCAATAAAATAAATAAAAAGTAGGTGCAGGTTGGTACACATCACAGGACACTCATACTAAAGGTAATATTGCGCAACTGAAATGGCGGCCTATTGTGACTGTGGCAATAAACGTATAGAAATAATATGCGCGTCCATGTGATTTTCATGGCTGACAATAATTGTGTAAAAGCATGACTTTTTGACAGAACGGAAACGAAAATAAGTTCTCAGACTATATTACCTTGTATAGTGTAAGCAGCCTATGAATAGCTTCCTACAGCCTTTTGTTTTGTGTGCATACTTTTTTGGGAAGAATGGAAGAAAGCTTAAATTTTATGCTGAGTCCGAACGGCTTAATTAAGACGCTTTTTGCAGACAAATTATAGTCTCTGAATCTATGGAACTCCAACATTGAAGGGCCTACTCTATTAGGTACTTTAATCATAATACAATCGAACAAGTTAAATCGAAAATTAAATGTCAACACTGTAAAACGCGCGTAAAAGTAGAAAGTAGGTTTGCTTGGGCGATGCGTTAACCCTTACTATATTTACTATCTAAAGTCGATATTTAAGCCTGAAGTCACATTTTAGCTTGCACCACATGAACGTGTTGTTTCTACATAATCTGTTAACATACGCGCTTATAAACGCCACATGTGGATTTGGCATTAGAATTGTTGCTACAGGTTGACATTAATTTCTTTGAGATAATAATTGCACAGAGCTCTGTGCTTCGCAGTGGCCCTGCGCATGACCTATGGAATTTGTTTCTTATTTGTGGATTAGTTGGTTAGCCGAATGTAGAATAGAATATGAAGCTTGAATGCATTTTATATTCTCTATTACAAATTTTGGATGTATTCGTAGCGTGGGTATGAAATTGTATTTTTTAAAGAAGGAAGTAACTGTAACTTTTGAAGCAAAAATATGTTTTGTTAATTGTATCTTTTTCGAGTGAATTGTAACTGTGTAACTTTAATTTTTGATTGTATCCAAAAGATACAATTGTATCCACTTTTCCATCCCTGGTATGATATCATGTAGCAGTAAGCGTTTGTATGTTGTACTCCTATATGGCATGTTATACTTCTATATCCTTACGTACGTTATTTTGCCTCATAAGATCATCGCCCTCCGTTTTACTTGTTAGGGGGTGATTTAGATGATTTAGGATTCATCGTTGTGCGGTTAAATTCCCCTGGGTGGTTTAGTTGAATTCTTTATGTGAGCTGGCAAATTTGGATGCATCTGCGCCAAGGGATTGGGAATTGAATCTCTTGCTTTGTTATGCATATATTCAGTTTGTTTTTTTGTTAATAATAATCATATCGGATTGGGTGTGGGCGTATTAAAGATGATTATTAATATGGGTCGGTGAACGTAGCACGCTCACGGCCGCACCCGGTTCGACATCAGGCTGCTGCGGTAATAATGAGTGCAACATGTACAATGATCATAGGTTTTTAACGATGTTTCAGCTTAGTAGAATTACCAACAATTATGTTAGGTCTGTTTCTTTTAAGATAGAAACAGCTGCCAAGGGCTCCCATCAGGTAAGACGACGATTTGACGACGTCGTTTGAATGATTTTACTAATGCTTCCTGCATCTAAGGATCCACTTGCAACAATAAAGTAAAAATACTACGTGGAACTTCCACAAGTCGAACTCTCAAAATGAAAGAAAATAAATTCGAATTATAGAAACTTCGAGTTACGTAGGCCGAATTTGAAAAAGTTGAAACTTCGTGTAATAGAGAAAGTCGACTTGAAGAAGTTCGAGTTATGGAAGTTTAACTGTATTAATACTTTTTTTGAAAAAATAATGTTGTTTATTCAACGTTTTTGCTTATCAAAAGTGTCTTTTGTGCTAATGTTGGAAACTCTGTTAACCTATGAAGTGGCTCCCGGTCAATCTGGCAGATCTAGCTGGTGGTGGCTACCAGTGGTGCACTTGAATTTCTTTTGGTTAAAGTACCATATTCGTATATATTTTTAGACAGTTAATTTAAATTCAACCAAGATTGGCCCTTTTTTGGCAGCCTGGTTACTCTTTTTAAATTTAATGACAGCTTGCTCTAGAAGTGCTTTAAATAAAAAACAAAATATTTTTATGGAATAAATTTATTTGTTTAGGTAAAATGTATAAGATTATCGAAGAAACTTAAAACTAAAAATGTGTGTAACCATTTACAAAAATATATCTTCATTGTTTTAGTTCATATATGTACTTGTACAATATAATTCCAAAAAGGCGATCTTAATTTTTTTCTTTTATAATTTTTTTTTTTTTTTTTCTAAAAAGTTGTATTTAATACTATTTTTATTAAGGTTTTCTTAAATCATTTATATTTAATCATCTTGTAAAGCATATAGGTATGTTGTATGTAGGTACTGTAAAGCGAACAATTCTGGTATATTTGGCCGCATTCAAGAATCTACTTAAATTTTACATGAACGCAAAAACTAACTTGAATTGTCGGTATGTCACTTCTTGACAATAATTGTATTTTTTTCGCAAGCCGGTCTAGTTCTGATCTGACTGGTGGTATACGTCAAGGCAATCGAAATGTCAAACTGCTCTCTTGTCGGTGTTGCGGACATAAACGTCAACTGAAAAAACTGTACACGAGACCTCTCTAGTCCAATGAAAACTGAGCAACATGAAGATAGAGAGCTGTCAGACCTACTAAACTAAATTCTCGAACGCCATCTTTGTCTCGAGAACGGGCTAACAATTTTGGTTGTCAATTTCATCCGCCGTATCCTACAATTATTATTATGTTTATATACAATTAATTTCTACTTCTTTCCGAAGTCCAATATGACTAGTGGGCATTAAAATGCGGAATTCAGCTAGATATTGTAATCGGTATCGACCTTTCCGCAACCTTTGATATCAAAGGATTTACCTAACCAAAGAGACGCGCTGCTGTCAGGCGAATTCTTTAACATCATACTTGAAAGAACTTTCTTTCCATTTATGTATGTACTTGCATTATTCGTAGAACACAGCGCGCTGTTACTTGTACGTTTCCTAGTATAGCAAAGGAAGCATCTAAAATGGGTCTGGCGGTCAACGAGGGCAAAACCAAGTATATTCTGTTAAAAAGAAAGGACTCCAACATCGAGGGATTGGACAAAACGTCACAATTGACGTTTATATACCGCTATAACTTTGAGGTAGTAATGGACATTGTCTACCTCGGTTCTGCTATAAACTCTGATAATAATCACCCCTATCGTGGAATCCGCCGCCGCCGGGGGGAATTATTCACGGATAAAAACATGTTGGTATCGTCGAATCCGCAAAGTGAACAGTTCCCCGTGTGGGTAATGTGAATGAGTTTCACTGTATCGTTGAATACGTTCAAATAGAATTTTTCCCGAACAAAATGACATTTCTTACCCGCATCAAAATCATTGCGGATTTCATAGGTTTTCTTGCTTGCTGCACATCGTGAGATTTTTTTGAGAAAATGTATGTACATGTAAAAAAGCTGTGTTATTAAGCCGAACATTTGTAATAAATCTGCGCAATACTGAACTTTATCATTCACTGCTCCTCTTAACCTGTCTCGTACTCTTCTCTGCGAACACCGCTCATTTGGTTCTTCCTCTTATGCGTCCAAAAATAGAGCTATCGTATCCTTTATCCGTTTATCGTATCAAACACTTTATTTTTTATTTACCTAAATCACTTTTAAAACAAACTTTTCATATGCCTTCGGCGAATGCAGCTACACAAATTTGCGTTTGACAGTGAAACTACCTTTCCCAAAAACGTGTCGATACAGGAGACGTTTCCGGCGGATTCCACGATAGCAGTAGAAAGTGAAAGGGAATCGAATAGGTGAAGTGAAACTCAATCCCGACGGATTACACGATAGGGGTGAATACCTCAGTCGAAATTAAACAAGATACCGAAATTCCCGTTTTTGCACTCAGCTATTTCATAGCATCTGTCGGGCTCACTCATTCGGCCCTAGCGAGGTATCCGTCGGAACGGAAAATTCTCCGCAACGCATACTCCGTCGGAGACTCAAATTACATTCGAGGTATCCGCTTTCGGAAAGAACAATTAAAATGCGACAACGCATTGATTTGATATGATGTTGTTTCGTGGTACATCGGGATTTTCCTATTTAGTGCTTGTTTTTTAGTTTTTTTTTTTGCCCTGGAAACACACATTTAAGCAAAAAATACAACCAATTATTTTGCTAAAATGTTTTTTCTTTATTGCTTTCATTTATCAACACTTCACTGCAAATCGTAAACAAATTCCGCAACCAATTCCTGTCGGAGCATATCGGAAGAAAATTCGTATGAAGCTGTCAAAAATATCAGTAAAAACGCACTTCATCGCACTGAAACGCAAAACGCCAGTGTGCGTTACATATTTGTCGGAACGAAGTTCCGAAAAGCTGTTCCGACGTATACCTCGCTGCAAAAATCCTCCGATTCGTATAAAATCGGAGAATTTTCCGTTCCGACGGATACCTCGCTAGGGCCGATTATCATATATGAATATATGATGACAAAAAATGGAGGTTGGTGCGAAGTTCACTGAACTTAGCAGGCCAATTTTGAGTTTGATTAGCTACTGTGTTTGAGCTATAGAAGTGCTTATATCCCAATACTTAAAAATTATAAGAGGACAAGCAAGGGCTGTTTGTCAAAGTATCACACCAGCCAGGTGCTAAATTTGCCAAATATTTTTAAGTTTCAGTGGCAACGCACAATTGGATTTCGAAATTTTGTAAGATAATGTTGAATTTAGGTGCTGTGTAAACGTACTATAAGGGAACTCCAAATACTGTAGCCCTCAGCTTTAAATACCGGTCCATTGTATTACTTTTTGAGAACAAAATCAAAAAAATATACAGAAATTGATCGCTCTATAGTAGCCATGTCTTGTTTACAATTCTCACAATATGTCGTCAATTGCAATTTTACAAACAAACATACCCAATTTACAAGAAAGAACATCAGTTTCAAAAAAAAAAAAACGCAGAAATTTTTTAAGAAATTTTCCAAAATTCATATAAAAAATTGTCTTTGTTTATAAGGAAAATAAAATACAAAATTTTTATAAGGTAATCGTACATATTTAATTGTCCACAAACATTTTTATAATAATTATAATTTGTCTTAGTTCCTTTTCATTGTACTTTGTAAGGTTTACATCAGGTTTTGGGTTGTCATTTAAAAAAATACATTAAAATTATTATATCGTGTTTCATATTTCATGTTAAGTGTTAAAACTTTTTATAACAAAAGTTTATACAAATAAAACGAACAAAATTATAACAAGTCTCTGAATATTGATTACAAAATCAAATATTAAATTTAAATTCATTTCTGTGGGTGAATAATGATTATGTGTTGTGTAATACATAAATATAATATATAATATTTTATAAAAGAAAATGCTTATTTTTTAGATATTTAAAAATGATTGATAGTGATTTGTGGGGCGGGACAGAGCACTTAACATCTACCAAATTAAAATGTTATATGTAATAATATACTGGTGATGGTAGTGATGCTGGTTGAAGAAGGATGAGGAAGTACGGAGGGTACTACTAGTCTAAACAGATGTATTTTGAATTTGGCAAAGCAACAACAACATCAGGGTCACCTCACGAGGACTTTGGATTTCTGTGCAATTTCATTCTTTTATTTTTATTATGCCCGCTAAGTTTCGCAAAAAATTTAAAAATTTAGTTTCTCGAACGTTTTTTGGTTGGATATATCCGTTTACTAAATGTTTACCTATTTAATGCCAGCGGATTAAGTATCATACCGGATCCAGCGCATTCATTGGAATTCATCGTCTGATAGCCAGTTGTTGTACTTGATGCGGTTGTCGATGAGACGCCTATGGTTAAAGAATTGAGGTTCTTTGTCAGCGATAATTTTTTTTTTTTTTTTAGATCCTCACATTAAGTGAGTGGTAATTCTAAATGCGTTGTCGTTTCGATCTCTGAGCCCTATGACATACCTGTGTTTTCATCAGAAGCTTGTACTGGACTTGATGGCGGTGATGGTGAGTCCAATGAGATTATTGATGAGTCTGTAATTGGTAAAAAAAAAGACGAAACAAAATGAAATGAGTTTAAACATGTTTTACAAAATGTGTATAGAAAGCTTAGAAAGATGAACAAGATGTAGACGTAAAAATCGAACAGAACTGGAGAATAAAAATAGTAGAAGTATATTATTTAATAACAAACGTGTTTTCGTGCTCAATTTTGAACATTTGTTTTTACAACTACGACAGTGTTTCCAATTATGAGCCTTAAGAGATGTCAACTAATCCCTTGTCTGCCAAAATTCTGATTCTGTCAGAACTACAAACATTATTTGTAAACCTATTTCTTAACAATTCGATCCTTAATTTTAACATCTAACCACGTACTGTGGTCACAAGTTTTAAAGGTTTAAATACAAATGCAATGTGGGCGCAGTAGCGCAGTGGTTAGTGTGCTGGACTACTGTGCGAGGGATCCCAGGTTCGATCCTCGGAAAAACACAAACTACATCTTAAGGTTTTTTCTACTGCGCCACCTCTCGCGAACGTCTGACAAACATCCGAGAGTATGACTGTCCTGAAAAAGCTTCTCAATTCAGCCGTTCGGACTCGGCATAGGTCCCTTCCATTCGTTCCAAAAATAGAAACTCACACAAAACGAATGGTTGCGAGAAGCTAGGCCTTGGGTGTCCACCGCCTGTTGCGCCGCCTATTTATTTATTTATTAAATACAAATGCAATGCTAAACTTTTTATTTAAAGCCGGGTTTATCAGATACAGGGGGCTTATTTCCAAATGCGCGGCGGATCGCTTTTCATGACGGATTGGTATTTTTGTATTTCCAAAAACGATTCGATCCAATCAAAAGCGATAGCTATTTAGGTGACGGATTGCTGGCGGATTATTGCTGATAAAAAATAAACTAAATTCTTGTGACGGAAAAAAGCTGTCAAAGTTTTGGGAAAATAAATGGAAATTTGGAAGTCTAATTGGAAAAAACTGGAAAGCACAGTTCGAATTTGAGAATAAGCAAAAGCAAAGACGGTGTTGAATTGAAGACAACTCAACTCAACTAAGTTGAGTTGTGTTTTACAATAGGGAAAGCAATTTTTCGACACCACAAGAACATGTCGGCGAATATAGTTCACTAAAAATAACAAGAAGAGACCGCTCTTAAAAGATGGTGTGAAGGTGTAATGGTGTTATTTGAATTTCCAGTAACCCCATAACCAGATAAGCGCATATTGGACAATGAAAATGAATAAATCAATAAACAAATTTCATTTAAAAAAAAATATGTTAATACATAAATTATTATGAAAGGATTGTCAGTGTTTCCTTTTGTGGTATTGTTAGTACATGCAAATATTGAGGTACAGTATAATAAGTATAGTGTCTTCGTCCTTGTTTATCTTCTTGTCTTGTTTATAACTTAAAACTCAAGGGCTGGAAATGTCCTTGTATGTTCCTCCACTTCCTACGCCTTATGTTTTTTTTGACACCGCCTATTCAAAAACGACTCAATTCGAAAAAAAAAAAATGTCATTCGTAAGTTGTTCATGACACCCGGCATCGATGATAGGGATCGTTATTGCCTATATGAAAATAAAGAATACCACAAATTTATTAAGTCAACAAGCAGAAAGTAGCTTTTTTTGGAACGCTAATACTTTTTTATGTGAACAAATCTATCAGAAATAGGTACGTGGTATGGAATATACGACAAAAGTCGTTTATTTTTGTCGCCAATACCAAACAGTCGTGTAGTTTTTTTTTAGAGTCGTAAACGACAACCACAATAGGGGTGAATTTGTTTGTGAAGCACGGGAATCTCAACAAAGATCATATCTACTATAGCAGACTGAGCCACTCGGCCCTAGCGAGGAATCCGTCGGAACGGAAATTTCTCCGATTTCATACGAATCGGAGGATTTTTGATTCGAGGTATACGTCGGAACAGCTTTTCGGAACTTTGTTCCGACAAATATGCAACGCACACTAGCGTTTTGCGTTTCAGTGCGATGAAGTGCGTTTTTATTCATATTTTTGACAGTTTCATACGAATTTTCTTCCGATATGCTCCGACAGGAATTAGTTGCGGAATTTATTTACGAATTGCAGTGAAGTGTTGATAAATGAAAGCAATAAAGAAAAAGAAAAAGACATTTTAGTAAAGTAATTGTTGTATTTGTTGCTTTAATTTTTGTTTCCAGGGCAAAAACAAACGAAAAAACAAGCACTTAATAGGAAAACCCCGATGTAGCACGAAACAACATCATGTCGTATCAATGCGTTGTCGCATTTTATTTTAATTTTTCTTTCCGAAGTCGGATACCTCGAATGTAATTTGAGTCTCCGACGGAATATGCGTTGCGGAGAAATTTCCGTTCCGACGGATACCTCGCTAGGGCCGACTATCTATAGGACACAACATATTTCTTAGTTAGCCAATCCTTAGTTATATTCCACACTGCCCAGATCTTCCTACTTGGCTACATATGCAACCGGAAAGATCGTGAGGATATGTACCACTTTCTATAACCCCATTCTTACAGAATTCCGCTTGAATATATTTGGGGTACGTACGATGGAGTTAGATGAAGCGATCAGCATATTTAACAGCGATGAAGTTTGGGCGCATTACAAAGTTTCAAATCGATACGACGAACGGTTCGTGAGTTAAGAAAAGGCCCCCCTTAAAAGGGGTCATCCCCAATAACTCGGCCCCAAGCAAAATTTCCAAAATCGAAAAAATGATTACCTTTATTTCTTATAATAGAGTACACAAACCGAGTTTGAAGTCGATCGGATGAAAAATAAAAATGTTCCCATACAAACTTTGTCCCCCCCTTTTACCCCCTTAAGGGTTGAATTTCGGAGAAAGTAGTTTTCTTTATTTCTCATAGAAAGTAGACAAACCGAGTTTGAAGTTAATCGGATGGAAAATAAAAATGTTCCCATACAAACTTTGACCCCCCCCCCCCCCCTTTTACCCCTTTAGGGGTTGAATTTCGAAAAATCCTTCCTTATATAGATTATATAAAAATCTCGTGTCACGGTGTATAGTGGTCGAACTACTCCGAAACGGCTCGACCGATTTTTATGAAATTTTTTTTGTATATTTTGTATGAATGAGAATAGGATGTAAAGTATATTTTATCAAAATTTGACAAAGGGGCGTGGCATCTCCCATATAAACAATACGCGCCAAACAACAAAACACCAACTGCTAGGTTCCACATTTCACTTTCACTCGAAATGAAATCGGAAATGATTTTTTGTGTTCTACATTTCACTGTATTCGATTTCGATTTCAAAATTTTCGAATTGAGACAAAAGTGAAATTGTGATTTCGAAAAAATGTCTAAGTTCCCCATCGCTCGAAATACAGAACACTGAAAACGAATTCACTCGATTTCTTGAACCTAGCTGCAAATGTCGTGTATAAGAAAGCATTGTAATGAACGAAATGGTGATGTTCAAGCAAACAATGTGTTTTGATTGTTTTGTTGTTTTCAAATAATTGCAATCGAAATATGAATAAAACATTTATTTTTTTGTTGCTTCGAGGTATTCTTCGAACAGCTTTATGGAACTTCGTTCCGACAAATATGTAACGCCCATAGGCGTTTTACGTTTCAGTGCGATCAAGTGCGTTTTTGACTGATAGTTTTGACAGCCTCATACGAATTTTCTTCCGATATGCTCCGGCAAGAATTGGTTGCGGAATTTGTTTACGATTTGCAGTGAAGTATTGATAAATGAAAGTAATAAAGTAATAAATGGCTGACTCTAGGGCCCTACTCTGTATTTAGTTCCGAAAGTGAATAATAGTGTAGAAATGTTTTGGAGTAGTCATAGGCCCTTATTGTGATTGTCGATCAGCGATTGTCACGACAATTGCGTCGATTGATTTTAGCTACTCGTACGAACAAAATTTTGTTCACTTCCAAGAAAGCATCGACCCAACATTTGTAATCGACTACTGGAAACGTCTTAAATTACATTTTTTTTAAACTATTAACAAGATGACGACAGCAAGGGGATAACGCGTAAAATTTCGCTCGCTGAAATTGCTTACTTTTACTCGTAAAGAAAAGCCGCAAATGACTTTCGAGAATACATAATGTATAGAGGGTTTTTTTTTTGTTTTCTAAAGTAGATCTTGTCTCTCAAAGAGAATTATGTAGGTAAATACGAATTAAATGTAACTTAACGAAAAATTAAATTTAAATAAAAACTGTAAGAAACCATTTCAATAGTGTGGACGGCCAGGAATTTTTGTTTTTTGTTCTCAATTTGTTTGGAATAAAACAACATTTTGTAAAGCACATGTACTTTTTGTTTTAAATATATTCTTTTATTCATTTTCTTCTTTTTTTTTTTTGAAAACAAAACTATTTACACAAACATAGGCATATATGTATATATACTTATTTAACGTTAAACATATTTATTACTTAAAAATAAAAAAATAAATTTGATGGTTGCGATACAATATTGTTTTTTCTTTTTCAGATTATTTTCTTCTTATATAAAATAAACTCAATAATTTGAATAAAATGCAATTTGTTCTTTTTCCAGCTACAGAAATGATTTCTTTACAGTTCGTACCTTTGTATAACCAAATAAAAAAAATAATAATGCTCAATTTCTTCAAATTGTAATCTAGAAAAATTCCTAATGCAAAGCAAAAAAAAAGCCTCAACTGAGATTTTTAAATATTCAATTTATGTTTTAATTTTAATATTTACATTTTGATATTCTATTTTCGAGGAACATTACGGTTTAATAAATATTTATTAAAAAAAAATTAAATTGTTCTAAGTGTTTCATTATATTATATTGTTATATATAATAAATTTGTATGTATAACGGAAATAACAAATAACGCGAATGGATGGTTAGATTTGGGATTTATGAGTTATTTTAAAAAAATATGTATATAAAACTTTATCAGATTATTCCTCACCTAAAATAGACAACAAAAAAATGGTAAACAAATAAACTTGTTCGTCTTAACTTAGATAATTGCTTATATTTTGTTCTATACAACTAAATAAATAAGGAGCTAGATAGGGGAGAGAGAGAAAAAGAGAAAGGAGAGAAGAAGAAACATAATATGCATCTAGTTATTACTAGCTGAATCGTGATCCATGAACTGTATACTCTCATCACATTCTTCCACTTTATTATCATCCACTATAGTTGGTTATCGGCCAAAAAAAATATGGATAAGAGAAAATGTGTCATTTATTTTTATGTTACCAATTCTACAATGTGCACAAGATTTTATCCAATAAAAAAATGTGTATATATAGCATTACAAGCATTTAAAAAAAAAAAGAAAAAAAAAAAAAAAAAAGAAGAAAATACAAAAATAATAATAAAGAAAAATTATTTGTAAAAAGATTTATCGATTCTGCGCAGTAGTAGAGACCGCCAATTGATTGGCATTAAAATCGTCGGATATCACGCGACGTCTTCGGAATACGCTGGTATTGTTATACCTTTCAAGATAGGTTGCAATGGTATCACATTCATTCAGTATGCTATTAAGACCGGCTTTAACACGTAAAATCCTCTCTGCGAGAGAAGAGGAATCGAGAAGAAAAGAGAACATTTATTTGATAGCTGGCTTTTTGCATTCGAGAAGATATAAACACCACAAACAAAGATGAGAACTTTTCTAATTTCGACAAAACATCAGAACATCTATGTACATACAAATGATGAGGACCTACAGACAGACAGATAGACAGTGTCTAAAAAATGTAAGCAACGAATCTTTGCTTATTTATGAGTTAATTTAAAAACAAAAAATTTGTATAAAACTTCATCAGATTATTCCTCAACTAAAATATACAACAAAAAAATGGTAAACAAATAAACTTGTTCGTCTTAACTTAAATAATTGCTTATATTTTGTTCTATACAACTAAATAAATAATGAGCTAGATAGGAGAGAGAGAGAGAGAGAGAGAAAAAGAGAAAGGAGAGAAGATGAAACATAATATGCATCTAGTTATTACTAGCTGAATCGTGATCCATGAACTGTATACTCTCATCACATTCTTCCACTTTATTATCATCCACTAGTTGGTTATCGGCCAAAAAATATATGGATAAGATAAAATGTGTCATTTATTTTTATGTTACCAATTTTTTAATGTGCACAAGATTTTATAGCATTACAAGCAAGCATTTTAAAAAAAGAAGAAAATACAAAAATAATAATAAAGAAAAATTAATTTAAAAAAGATTTATCGATACTGCGCAGTAGTAGAGTCCGCCAATTGATTGCCATTAAAATCGTCGGACATCACAAGATGCCTTCGGAGTACCATGTTATTGTAAATTTTTTTTTTAAATGTTTCAATGGAATCACATTCATTCCCATTTAAATCGCCGGACATCACAAGATGCCTTCGGAGTACCATGTTATTGTAAATTTTTTTTTTATATGTTGCAATGGAATCACATTTATTCTCTAGGCTATTAAGACCGGCTTTAACACGTAAAGCCCTCTCTGCGAGAGAAGAAGAATCGGAAAAGAAAAGATAACATTTATTTGATAGCTGGCTTTTTGCATTCGAGAAGATATAAACACCACAGACAGAGATGAGGACTTTTGTAATTTCGAGAAAACATCACAACACCTATGTACAGACAAATGACGAGGACCTACAAACAGACAGATAGACAGTGTCTAAAAATGTAAGAAACGAATCTTTGCTTATCCATAAATCAGTTGACCATTTTCTTAATTCTTGTGTTCTATTAGAGGTGAAAACTTAGATTAGTGCTGAAGAAAATGTCGATGATGTGGACGAATATTTTAACTGAAAAGCCGACTTTTTGGTTCGCAATTTCAGTTCAATTTCAAGTTCAGTTCCCAAAACGGTATTATTAATGGCAACGACATTATGCAATTGCGAATAGGCAGTAGGAACACACCTTTTCAAATTAAACAAATTTAAATAGGTATGTACTTCGAAAAGCATCACGTCGATTCAAACCCGCAAGCAGTTGGAAGTCGACCCATTTTTAATGGAGGATGATGATTTCTTTTTATAAACGTATAAAGGAATTGATAAAATGATGCCCTTTCTGACACAAGCCTTGTTCAACTATTATAGAGGCAAAAACGTTTTATGGTTAGATCAAGTCCATAATCTCTCCTTTATCCGTATGGGGATTGCCCTTGATGATTTGGAGTCGATGGCGGAGCATCCAGAGCTATGGGTCCTCTTGAGCAACCTGCACCCGCGACCCACTTAATGCACAAGCGAGACATTGAAAATGAATGAATGACGTTTTATAAAAAAGAATTACTGATATCAAATTTAAAATGATTTCAAATTGTGGGAAAATTGTATTCGATCTCAAGTGATTGTCACATTTTGTGATAATCAGAAATCACCTCAGCCTATTCCACTCCTGCTATTATTGTGGTTGTCGATCAGCGATCGTAACGACAATTGTCGATTGCGTCGATTGATTTTAGCTATTCGTACGCACAACATTTTTTTCACTTCCAAGAGAAAGCATCGACCAGAAAATTGTATCGACTACAAGCGACTGTCAAATCGACAAAGATCAATTGTAATCGACAATCAAAATACTAAAATGTCGCTCAAAGATCAATTATCGACACTCACAACATACAAATACGTTCAATTACTTTGCCACCGACTAATGGAACACAAAACAATTTTGCAGACCTTAAATTTACAAATCTAAAAACGTTTAGATAATGACAGACGAACTAAAGACATGTCAGACGGAATTTTGTACAATCAAAAAAAAAACTAGTTCTTTAAAATGCTTATTAAGGTTTTGCCGAGTCTTGCTTTTTGCCACCAGAAGCAGTACTTTTAGTCTTTATTTGATAGTGATTTTAACAGTAGTGTCATGTAATCCGCTATGAGGCAGGAAGAATGAAGAGAAAGCAAAAAAAAAAAGAATTTAGTTTCTTCATTTAGGTATGGATAGCACAGCACGAACATGGAACAAGTTATAGCACAAGGATAGGTAACATAGACTTTGAAAATTCTTCGAATGCAAATAATGGTAAATCACTTCGGTTTCTACCGAGTTGAATTAAGATCTAAGAGCGCAGAACTCTTTATTTGGTTCCACAAAACAAAACAAAAAACTATGGATCTGGGCACATAGCACTGTGATAAGATTATTAATACAGATTGCCTGTATTGCTTTATAAAAATGTTTTAGACTCATCTCAACGGGGCCGTAAAGTGTGTGCTCAGGGGGGTTATTCCCAAATGCGCGGCGGATCGCTTTTCATGGCGGATAGCTGTATAGGTGACGGATTGCTGGCGGATTGTTTGCGGATAAAAATTAAACTAAATTCCTGTGGCGGGAAAAAGCTGTAAAAGTGTTGGAAAAATACATGGAAAATTGCAACTCAGAATGGAAAAACTGAAAAGCACTGGAAATATCATTTTCGCCCTCGTTCGCATTTGAGAATAACCAAAAGCGAAGACGGTCGAAATGGAGGTATCGCTTTCAATACGATCCGCCGCGCATTTGGGAATAACCCCCCAGGTATTCACTCATATAAAAACTGGGGCCAGATTATGTAAGACGAAAACGATCGATCGTTTCGACAATAGCAGTCTCTGTCTATTGCCACAGATATGATAGAGACAGGTTTAGTGAAAACGAAAGCGGTTTTCGTTTCCTTTTTTACAGAATACCACCCCTCAATAAAAATCTCTGTGGATTCATGGATAAAAATCAACTTTTCATTGGCCTTCTTGATCTGTTTGTGGTATTAGTTACGTTGGTACACCCGAAGCAATAGTATGTACAAATATGTATTTGTTACATCGAAAATGCAAGTTAGGTGTCCCCATCTCCAAAAATGATGCGTGTCGGGTTAAAAATCTGCGATCATTTCAAATTGGACTAACCTTTTCTGTAACAACTCAAGTTTCTAGCTTATTCTATGCTTCTGCCAAAAGACGCTAAAGTCCGTCATTGACTTAATATCTACCTAAATCGATTTCAAAGCCCTTTCAACTTTAGCTTCCTATCGAACACGTTTTGCATTAGCCTCCAGCAATGGCCGCGTTCAATATGCTTTTGTCTAGCTAGTCAACAACCTCTGATTGGTCGATTTGTCTGCAAATCTAGGCAAGTCTCGTGTGTTAGGCAAGATTTTCGGCCTAATTTCTATGGAAAACTGTCACCTGAATATTTAGGTGCCTAAGCACAATTAACACGGCCAATTAAAACAATAAAAAAGCTTATACGGGTGGACTTTTTCGTAGAGTTTTCTGTATCAAAGGCTCAGGCACCTAAGCCTCTATGAATTCTATATTTGCAGTGTCGAATATCACCCATATTCCTATTGTCATTTCAAAGTAATGTGACCTGTCGCTGCTTTATCGATAAAAAACGGGTTTGAAATGGCAGTGTACACAACGAAAATAATATAAAATCGTTAATAAAGTTTGAGTATAATTCAGAATATTGTTCTTACAACAACAAGACATGTAAACAGTACTCGACAATAGAAATAAGGTGATTATTACTGCAATTTGTTTATGGTGATTCTGATTAATATTCACTATAAATTACATAAAGTACAAGGCATTGGTTTGGATTTGTTGTAAAAGAATACAAGCTCATTTACCAAGCTACGATAAACAACTCCTCTAGTTTTTGATAGTATCAAAGTAGGTAAACGTGATCGAACTCCTGTGAAAAATGTTAACTAATTTGCTGGGCCACATATGAAAGTCGTGTCGGGCGAGACAGGTCGATTTTAACTGAGTAGAAAAGAGAAGTGTTTACCCTTCTTTTCTCAACTAAACTAAAAACGTACCCGTCCTGCCCGTCACAACGACAGGCGAGTAGAGTGTCGGGCCTCCATGGGAAGGCATGTGTGACCCAGCACAATAATATACAACGATTGATTTGGCTGCAGCCTGCAGGTCGAGGCCCAGGTCCTTCCTGTACTGCATCGTCATCAAAAATGTAACTAAATGCACGCAGGAATATGAATCTCTTTGTGAATACTCGCTTCCATTTTTTACACGTAGGTACGCGTCAAATAAACGAGCAATAAGATGAGTCGGTGGCCAGGTTTTCTTTCGATCAGCCATTTTCTTATTGGTTTCCTTTGTTTTGTGAATTCATACAATGAAATAAACCTAAAGAATTCTTGAACATTTAAGCGCCGACGACTTCTCGAGTGTGCAAATCTAGCTCTCTACATAAATAAACAACACATCATCCAAATCCTATCCAAAATATACAAAGTTTATTGAAAACAAAGCGCATCATCTTTCCCTTCCTCTCTCTCTCTCTCTTTTAACAATGATATTCGTTTGATTTTTTTAAATTTAAAACAACCTTTCTTCTGGGAGTTCGTAATTTTCTTGAAGGCTTTCTTTTTGTGTTCTTCCTCTCAGCGACCGAACGATTCTCAGTTTCTTCCAAACTTTCCATATACGCAGTATACTCATTCGCATCGAAGACCTCCGAAAGAGACACACCCCTTCTCTCGGGCATTTCTTCAGGCCTCGCAACTACGCTCACTCTCTGCTTGATCATACTCAAAACACCAGTCACTTCGGTCATTAGAACGAACGTAAACAAAGCCAAACCGAATCGAGCACCATAATAACCTTCATTTCGTATCCAATTTGCAATGGGCAGGCCGTGCTTAGAGATAAATTCTCGATTTCCCACCAGAATAAATCGCCCCAGAAAATTACTAGCACAATCCAAAAGCCTTAATGCTGGTATCCAAAACTGCCGAACCAGAAAATCCGTTGCATATAGTATCAGACTCAATTCAATGATAAACACAACTATTCTTGAGGGTTTTCGTAAACAATTCGGCCAGCAACTTGTTCTCAATCTTGCCAGAATACACAACACGGAAAAGACAAACACCGTGGAAGCCGCATTCGGTTCAAGAGACGGTAATTTTGAGTATTTCAAATCGATCACGCTGATTCGATGCAAATGGAAATACATTCCAATGGCTATGATGAGAAGGGACTGTACCATGGTACCATAATTTGCCATTTTTTTGAAAATAATTTCCCCGAGAATATGTTTAGAATTTCGTGCCGAAAATAGAGGAAAAGCAACGACTGACTTGAAAATTTAACGTCAGTAGGATGTGATATAGAATTTTAATTTTTGCTACAGTGGACGAGTAAACAATTTGCTGACGATCACTTGATAGATTAAACTCACGATTTTAGGCCAACACCACTATCTGTCTACAATCGAAACACAAGAAGGCTGGAGAAATCCACTTTCAAACAAAACAGCAAAACTTAAATAAGGTACTGCCTTGTAATGCCAAACTAAATTTTAACTAAAAAATGAAATAAAAATAAAAATAATAGTAACTACAAACATGATAGAAAACGAGTCAAACTTAAATAAGGAAAACTAAATAAAAAAAAATATAAATAAATAAAACACTTAATACGCATGTTTATAGGACGTACCGCCTTTGGATAAGTGACTGGATTGTGCCGACGCTGATCTCTGTCCATTACTTGTGGACACCGATGATGAAGTTGGGGCATTCTTTCCCGAGGCAACGGCAATAGCAGCTGCCTTTCGCTTGGCCAGTGGCAGATCATCGTCTGAATCGCTCAGTGTTAGATCGACCTAAAATGTAAAGTTTTTTTATGTAAGGTATTCTCTTCTGATTGAACGAGAATTGTTTAACTTACTGTTTCACTGTTGGTGGTTGATGTGGGCTCATTAGAAATAATTGGTGGTGGTGGGGCTTTTGCTGGTGGTTTGATGTCATCTGTGATTAGTTCTGGAATTAAGTGAAAGAATTGAATATGAATAATTTTCTAGGGATGAATGAAAGTTGCTTTAAAAAAATACATTTGTACTTTGTTCTCCTTTACTTTACCCCTACCTAATCTAACTTGGTCTGATGGCAACCCATATTGGTATCTTCTATTTTCAATCAAGTGAACTAGATGAGTTCGGTATTTTTTGGTTAACTGCTAGACCGTTGCTTTCGTCGACTCGATATAGCACCTTAACAGAATAGGACAGTGTATTCAAGAACATCATATACGCTTTTTAAAATGCCAGTGTAAAGATTGACAGAGTCCTCATTACAAATTGCACATTCATCTCTGGCTGGTAATAACGTCTGGTAGTTAGAAACAGACTTTGACCACGCTTCCATTATAAAGAACTTAAAAATCTCAACCGACAACACAGACTACACCACTCCATCCCTAAATTTTGACAAGAACTTGGTCGTCACCATCCACTCCAGAATGAGAATACATTCTTAGAAGATGAATCGAATCAATTCACTTCTATTCTGACTGCTCGAAAAGCAAAGACGGAGTTGGTGGGGGCGTTTTCTCCGAAAGATCTCAATAACTTCTCGAATAGCCCTCGACTGCCGATCACTGATCCCAAGTGGATATATACGGAGAATTGACTGTCAGAATTCAAAACTATTCAAACAATCACTTAAAGGAGTCTGATGATGAATTAGTGGTGTAGTTCGAAATAGCTATCATTCCTACCAAAAGTGACTGTGTCTACGAGTTGTTGTTAATGTAATTCTCTCAAACAATAATTCAGAGACTGAAATTCGACATAATTTCCCAACAGAAATTGTCAGGGTCAATCCCAAACAAGCGAGAATCGTTGTTACTGTGACTTTTGCAGAAGCTGTATGGATGAGGAAACTATTCCTCGCCGTCTTTGTTCCTTCCATTACAACGACTTGGGTGATCTGACAAACACAGACATCAGAATCAGAAGCCTCTTACGCTTTATGAAGAGCTCAAAATGGTTCAACTACTACGGAGATCTTATATCATCCGTTTTTCATGATATCACAATGGACCTATGCTGGTCTAAATCAATGTGTTCATACAACCAACCAACCAAGAAACAAGCTCTAACCTATAGATGCTGTAGTAGGTGTTTTCTGACAGACAGATCTGCTTTCGGGGGATGGCAAATATTATGGCTGATAGGAGGATTTTGTTTTTTAAGGTGCATTGAGAACTGAATCTTTGCCAAAGATGTCCAGTGGCAAGAGATGAAGCATTACATCCAATGCTGCATTAGAAGTTAGAAGAAATTAATTCTGAGAGTGTCGCTTATGCAGGCAGATCTTTGGATCCTTCCTAATGAATTGCGGTGATATTGATTTTGCTATTTTATTGGTGACGAATAGAAGATTACGTGTTTCCTGGGTTGATAGTATAACAAATGAAGAAGTATTGAGAAGAATGGGAATAAAAAAATGCTTATGTATCTAGTAAAAAAAAGAAAACTTGAATTCCTCGGACACGTTGCGTCCTAAGAAACGACAAATACAAACTTCTTCAACTTATTATACAAGGGAAGATAGATGGAAGCAGAGCGGTTGGGAGACAAAGGCTGACATGGATGTCAAACATGCGGGAATGGCTCAATCTTTCGACTGCGCAAATAATGAGAGGCGAAAAAAACAAACTAATTATAAAAATGATGATTTCCAACCTCCGAAGCGGAGAGGATCTTTAAGAAGAAGACACATGAGTATAAATTTCTTTTTGGTAAGGCCCGTTTGCTAATGCGAATGATAACGAATTAAGTTCTCTAAAACTGTTGATGTGCTGCTTTTCGAAAAGGTTTACTTGGAACCTTAATCGATCGATTATTGTGACATCAATGTTCGTTCATTTTTGAAACGCGAATTCAATGCTTAGAACACAGAAATTTCTACTGCTTGGGTTTTACACAGGCACTTTAGATTCGTGCAAGAAATATCAAGCGCTACGTAGAGATACTCGTAACTATTTTGCAATTGCACAGCACATAATACCTCTGCTGTAAAGGTAAACTATCTTAAGTCAATTTTCATAGTTTTTCAGGAGAGCAAAAAAACATCAAAAAGCTTAATTTGAAAAAAGCCTCCAACTTTTAACTCTAATGCAAGGGCTTTTTAGAAGGGAAATTGTATCCTCTTTTTTCCTAGCCACGTTTTAAAACAATATTCTTTAAAAATCAGCGAGATATAAAATAAAATGCAATTTAAGATGATTTACCTTTCGCGTGTTTGCTCATTAAGAAATCTTAAGTTGAGATAAGATACTTTAGCTAATTTTGTAGAGTATCGATTTCAGTTCTTAAATCGACTTAAGATGAAGTGCGCATTACAGTGCTTTGTTTAATGAAATATAAACACAACATAAGATGTTTTGTACTTCTTTTATTTAAACTTTAGGTCATAAAATAAAGTGTTTTCGTTTAAAAACTTACGAAAGAAAATAAATAAATGGTATCTAATTCATTACAATACACTTTTCTAATGAATACGTATGTAGATTATGACCCTTAAATGTTTATTATTTGACACTGTAGTACCACAAACACTCTTTTCGGAACTATGTATATAAATTACTTTTATTTTGTATTATTTATGATAATTTACTAACAAAAATTACCGTTATAAATATGTACTTGCTAAATTCGATGCTCTGTTATTACAATTACTTTTTATAGACACTTCTATAGACCACTATAAACCACTCTGACTGCTATTTGCAATGCACTGAAATAACATCTTAAGTTGACTGTCATTTTTGGTAACGGTACATCTGGTAGCACCTGGCAAAATATCTTATGTCGACATAAATCTGAGAAATATCTTTTTTTTTTTTAATTAAATATCATCTTAAGTAGACTTAAGATAGTTTACTTTTTCACACATTTGATTATATTTCACATGCATTTTATCTTATGTCAAGTTAGGTACACAATTTTTAGTAACTTACACAGAGCAAACAATCTTATATCGACATAAGATGTTTTAGCTTTTCAGGAAATGCCAATTATATTTTGACCAAAACATCTTAAATGAAATAAGAGGTTTTTTTTACAAGTAGTATATCATCTTAAGTGGATTTAAGATAATTTATTAAATGTTAATACGATAAAATATTTTATCGACTTAAGATGATTTTGATTTTCTATAACTCGGGATACAATTCAGATACAACGATGAGGGTTTGGTAGAACTACGCGTATTGAATAGGGGAATCTTTTGCACTAAACTGTTCAAAATTCACTTAAATCGACTTAAGATAGTTTACCTTTTCAGCAGAGATATATTCTTTCGTTTGTGCAGCACGTACAAACGCAATTTCGGGGAATGAAATCATTTTCATAACAAAAGAAGTAAATTCGTTTCTTTTTTCTTTAAAAACAATTTCGAAAAGATTTACAAACATTGACAATAGTATGTGCAGTCCATGAAATTGTGACATACATTTATATACCCGTGTATACCCTTGCAAAAAAATTAAAATTTCTTCCCTATTGAATTAATAGTAAGTAGGAAGCCCATCCCCTCGTTATTGTATTGTATTCTTGTGATACATATATTTAAATTTTGTCAGAGGGGTTGCAATTATTGCAATGTGTGCTGGAACAATTTGTACAACTCTTAAAATTCACACTCACTAAGAGTTCAGTTTTACCCTAAGTAAGAAGAATTTGATCATCTCTTTCTTCCTTGTCCTGGGGAGCATAATGTCCAATGAACGTTTAGTGAGGGCATTGATGCTGACACCCATTATAATAAACCCCCGATCGATGATCTGAATTTTCGGTCGGAATTTTTGGATGACCCTCTTACTTTATAGGGGGTCTTATATATTTGGTAAAGAAAACGTTTGCGTTCAGCGCGAAATTTGATGCTCTTCAAACAAGTGGAATATTAATGTATTTTAGTGTATTTACGAATATGTACGAACAAGTTTAAAACAGAATATTATTTTCATGAAGCTGAGTACTTGTACTAGTGTGCATACCTAACCTATCTCTTGTCATTCTCTTTTATTCTTCTCCTTCGCTGATTGATAAACAATGGAAATTGATCTTTCCCAGAGAAACTGGCACAGTGAAAAGAGAGATCTGAATTTCCTACCATCTCATAACCCACGAAACAAAAGCAGACTCAGCCACGTATTGTTTGTTCTTTTGAGGATGAGATGATTCTGCGTCTGACTTAGGCAGTCGTTTTGAATGGAATAATTGAAATTCCAACAAAAAACGATACGTTCATAGCAGTTACTAAGAAACCGCAACGAAGAAGGTTAGAAACGTAAATATCGCAACGCACATCATCTTCTTCCTAATCCTTTTTAATAGAAATTCAACGCTTAAGCTACTGAATTGTTAGGAGTCCGTGTTCAATGTTTACAAATGCGTTTGACACTCTTCACGAAAAATAACCGAGTCAAATGTAAAGGTCAAACAACAACTATTACTCAGCTGTAGGAACCTCAAGCTCAGAATGACAGAAAAAATGTGCGCGTCGAGTCGTTTCCATCCCTAAAATCTATACAACGCACCATTTAACGTTCATTTTTCTAACGCACAGTTTTTAAAAAGAAATCCTGCTGCATGAATGAAAGATATGACGCCCATCATAACATCAGCTATTAACTGATGATAAGAGTCTAAGTCAATGCCAACTTCTGAGTTTTTTTTTTTTTAATTTACCAACAATCAAACAAAGAAGGTCTCGGCCAATTAAATTATTTTTTTTAGAGAAAATAACCACCCCTATTGCAATATGGTCTTACGACACGAAGCACGACAAACGCCAACGGAAATAGCTACCGAACGAGTCTTATGCCCAAAACACATGTGCAGAAATTCTGAATGCTTCACTGCATGCAGTACTGCAGATGAAACACATGTGCAGAATTCAATTTGCAGCGGTTGCTGTCAATGATGGGAAAAATATGTAAGTGAAACAAAGACGACAAATAATTCCCGTCTCTCTTTTCCTCGTATGCATCAGTAGCTGAATTTAAAAATTCGATGCTGCCAAGTCTACTTAATTTAATTCACTGCGTTGCTATGCAGTGGATTTAGAAATAGAGACATGTTGCAGTGCTGCGGTGGCTGCAGAATTTACATTTGTTTCACCACATAAGAACATGTGTATTCTAATCCTGCTGCGCAGTGAATTCTGCACGTGTGTTTTGGGCATTAAGAAAAGGCCATAGTACAAACTGACATAAAATACCCTCATCAACTCACCAATATCATCAGAAATAACTTCAACTTTCTCAGGTTTTGATGGTGTATCCACCAATTGTGTTTCATTCCTTAAATTATGTGTACTCCATGAGCCGTCCTTGTGCAGCTGAATTTCAGTATCTTCCGATCCTAGCAATGATGATGCCAAAACCTCTTGGAAATACCTACACAACAATAAAAAAACAAAAACGCATCGATTACAAAAAGCCAGACAAGGAAAAATCGCATGCAACAACTCACCCATCGATAACCAAATTATCGTAAATCGCTGGCTTGTCACAGACCGGACAATTCCATGTCGGTTTGCGCTCATTCATCTGTAGAAAGAGATTCGCATCGAAACATTGCAAATGCATACAAGTCGACGCTCGACAGGGAATGGACATCTTCATCTTGCCCAGCGGACAGTTTAACGAGACTTTTAGCATTGTTGTGGCTATCTCACAGTCAGCATCTTCTGTTAGTTTTTCTTTAACTGAAAAGACCGATAGCCAATTAGTTAGTGGGACCTTATCAATCACTTGCAAGTGAAAACCTACTTAATGCCCTTGTATAGTCAGCTGGTTTGACACCTTTAGTCTTCATGCGATGCAGTAATTGTGCCGATGTTAGCTTCTTAACCAAATACGCGGCCAGGCAGTAGCCTCGTGTGAAATCCGGACACCACTGCACAATTATGGTATTTGTTACGGTGGGCGAGAGTTTAACATTCGATGTGACATTGACCGGACGTGGTGGTCTCTTTGGCTCGACATTTGGCCGGTTTGTTGGAATGGGATTCTAAACGCAAATAAAATGAAGTTATACGTTTCGATTGGAAATCTTTGTTAAGTTGCAACTTACAGGTAATGGACAAAGCTTGTTATTAACTTTGACTATAACGTTTGACGGAAAACAATCCTCTTGCTCACACGATGTTTCCAGCAAGCAGAATCTTAGTTGCACTTGTATGGAGTGTTCAACTTTTGAACCGTTGCGAATGTCACGATTTGTTGCAATCTCTGTGGCCTGCTGCGGTGTCAGTGTGAAATAGAAGGGGACCTCTTGAATGCGTTGATTGGAGCGCGGCAGCAATGATGACGGTTTTATGAGGGTGGCCAGCACATCATAGAATGCCAACTTTTTTAGACGCACATCCGGATGTATAGGCATTGATGCTCCAATTGCATGTTGGAATGGTACACCCATGTTGCCGGGTACTCCGCCGCCTCCGCCACCGCCGCCACCACCACCTACATTGCCCACGCTGACCATAGCAGAGCGTACTTCCGCCGACGACTGCACCGTGGGCATCTGCATGTGCGAAAACATTCTTTTAGGCTCGGTCGGTCCGTATTGAACGCTGGTATCGGGATGGAATTCACTGTGGCAAGCAAAGAAAATATCAGTTTAATTTTGTTTCAATGAAGAATGTAATTCAAATGCAGTAGACCTTACTACCGTGAGACGTGAACACTTGTATTTGGAAATTAAAATTGATGTGATTGCCAAGTTAGCTAGAAGAGCAGTTCCCAAAAAAAACTGGGAAAGCTGCAAATGCATGCAATTGGCTTACTGATTTTGAACTAGAATGATGCAAGAAGTTCACTGTGCTTGCGTTGCATAATTCGCGTTGATCACTCAATTATGCAAGTTCCAAATGGTTCTTTATAATATTTAGGTGATACATAAACAAGAAACTAATGCTTACAATGTGGTTCGGTAGATTTCGCGTAGTTTCAACGAAATCAGATCAAAGTTTGTTTTTAACAAACCGGCAACGCGCAGCTGAAGTTCGTGTTTCCTTCCAGCTACTGATAAACTGCAAAACTGAAGAATCTTGTGTAGGTCAACTACTCGAAGAGTCTGGATCATGTCCTGGTACTCCTAAAAGACAAAAGCAAACATAAACAAAATTATTTTTTTTTTTTTTTTTTTTTTGAAAAATGTCAAAATTAGGCGATTATTGCAGGGTTTCAAGAACATTTATTTTAAAACGTGTCTTCAAACAAGAAGTTTTTATATAAAAAAACATTCAAAGAAGAAAATGTAACTTGTGAAATGGGAATGTGTTAAATTTTTTATTTTCCACGGTTTTCGATGGTTCCTTTGAGTTTTTGTTATTCCAACAAGTTCGACAAATAAACGAATTTTCTGGTTCCCCGAATTTTTTCTTAAATAAGGTTGAACTACGGGGGAAGAATTAAACTTAATCTGAAATTGTTGAAGAAACAAAAGGTTTCAATTCGACGTAGCATGACATGGCTCACGTGGTGAAGAATCTGCATTTGGATGTTTTACTACCAAATGGAATATATGTATTCGCATTGACGCATTTGCGCGAATGCGAATGACATTTTGTGGGATAGGTAGGTGGAATGTAGATCAAACAAAATACACCGAGTTTGTTGACTACCCTCACTGTTGGGGCATTAAAGTTACAGCAACGTGATCTGAAATGGTTAAACCAAACTTTGACTTCCATAGCCCACAGCACAACAAAGTAAAGAATTTGTTTTTGCAATTTTTACGAAATGAAACAGACAAATCAATATACATACAACCAACAGATTGTTGACTACCCTCACTTCATAAAATGTATGTACGTTCATGTAATTTAAGTTATTACATGGTCGAAATCGACCGAAAAATGCACGCAATATAAAAGCGAAAAGCGGATCCCGTTACAGTATATACAGATTGCCGACAAAAATGGAAAATAATCCATGCATATTCCTTTCCTTTTCCCCGCACATCAACCGAGTTTTGCTGTCCATTTCTTTTACAAGTAGCGTAAGTTGTCGCAAAAAGTATCTCCAACCACCTCCATTGTGCACCTCATTGAAGCCGGCCAAGGATAAAATTGAATATTTTGTAAAAACAAATAATTTCTACATACAACACTGTAAAATAAAGAAACTTGTCGGAAAAAAATATATCAATTTTTTACCACATAACAAAAGAAGGTAGCGCTAGGGAGAACACGAACAAGTAAAAAAAAAAAACATTTTGTGGGACACCCATCCTACTCGTACCGAAATATTTTCAATTCATTTGCAATTTACCTCAATTAGTGTAGACCGATATTTCCATTAAAACAACTATTTACTTGTTTCACTTTAAACTATCCTGTTTAAATACAAATTTGCGACAGAACCGCAATTATAAAAAACTCGTGAAAAAGAAGAAATCTAAAATCTCCCGTCGTCTGTCGACAAAGTTAAGACAAAATGAACATGGCGGATGGTTTGGGGAACAGCCAATGAGAGCAAATATCCTAACCTCATGGAATACTGGGAAATTCAATGATTACACTTCAGGTAGGTAGGTAGGTAGTTTAATGAATGAAAAATGCGTTCTTTTGCAACTCGATAAAGATAAAGTGCATTTCGTGCAAAATCCTCACTAGATATCAAATAAATTTTCTAGACTTAATATAATCACTTCCTTAAAAAAAACTAGGTACCCGCAACCGCGCGCAAAAAAATATCCCATAATGGGTAGATGGAAAAATAATTTCCCCAAACTCCGCGCAGCTGAGGATGACAAATGGATGACAATTGATTAGATTCGCAGAATTATTACCGCTCGATATGTACATTCTAATTAATGAAAACTACTTGCGCCTTCTGATAAAAAAAATGGAGAGCCACTCACCTTTAGCTTAGCAGGATCTACTCCTGGTGGCTGACCGTGTGATTGTACGGATGACGTTGAGTTGTGAGGAGTACTATTGGGAGGTTTGTCCATTTGATTTTGCTGCACAGACACAGCAGAAGTGGCGGCACGAGATGTAGGGCCTCTGGGAGCCGTACCATTTTCCGCTTGCGTCTGTGAACGAGTTTTTCGCATTTATATAAAATTTAATTATTCGCAACAGGTATTGCACTAGAACGCGTAACACTTTGATTTTCACTGGGACAATAGAAAGACGCAAGCACGAAACTAAAATTTTAATTTACAATTCATTAAGAATGGTGAAGAGGTAATCCATTCTGCAGGCAGTTGGTTTTTTTTTTCAGCCGAAGTCTTCTACAAAATTAGTACTCAAAAATCCAAACAGCAATTGTACCAACATGACGGTTTTATGTTTGGCTGAAAATTCCCAGTATTTAGTTAAGATTTTAACTTAGGGAGTGATTGCATTTAGGATATTAATATGTTTTAAAAATTTATTGAATTTTAGCAATGTAGAGGTACAATTATTAGGCGTATTTTTTTGAGAATCTATAACTAGCTCACTTTTACTTTTACATGCAAAACTGTTATACTCACTTTTAATGGTAAGCGTATTTTTTTGGGAAGTGAGTATAACAAAAACAAAAGTGAGTATAATAGTTTTGCATGTAAAACCAAAAGTGAGTATAACAAAACCAAAAGTGAGTATACCTGTTTTGCATGTAAAAGTAAAAGTAAGCTAGCTACAGATTCTCAAAAAAATACGCCTATGGACGAAATAAGTTTATCATAATAAAATTCTACAAACATTTGGACAGTCTTTCCCAATTCTCATAAACTTCCTCAAGAAGTTTTAGCTTGGGTTCATTCATTCGCCGGCGATTCTTTCATCGTTACTGCGATGTCAACCATTTCACACAATTTATTTATTGCCTGACATTCTTAAATGAACTCACGAGCGAACAAAGTATTTTCGGGAGAACTCGAAGCGAACGAAATGCGAATTGTCTGCGATATTTTAGGCGTATTTTTTTGGGAATCTATAGCTAGCTCACTTTTACTTTTACATGCAAAACTGGTATACTCACTTTTGATTTTGGTATACTTACTCACTTTTGGTTTTACATGCAAAATTGTTATACCCACTTTTGGTTTTGTTATACTCACTTCCCAAAAAAATACGCCTTTTATTGGAAAATAGAAAATTACTTTATGATTTCTAGATTTTTTTTGTTCAGCCTACATTCTAAGTCTCCCTCTTTAAATTTTCGAAATTAATGCGAGACCAAGAAACACGATTTAGCCCAAATAAATTTCTTGGACTATAATTTGGATGACTCTCCCTTGTGTACGGGGACGGAGTTTGTAAAATTTGGACAATCACACATGCCTTCGCATGAAAGTCGTGTCGGGCGAGAGGGGTAGATTTTTAGGTTACTAGTTGAGAAAAGAAGGCTTGATTACACCGAAAAGCCCTTCTCTTTTCTACTCACTTAAAATCGACCTGTCTCGTCCGAAACGACTTTCATGAGAATGCATGTGTGATGTGTGGCCCAGCACTTTGTTTGCAAATGGATGCAGGTTGATTCTGAGTCTACAGTTGATCTGGAGGAGAAAATGTTAAAAAAGGAAATAGGAATAAAGCTGTAAGGGATTTATGTCAGAAATTCAGTCGGAAAGTCTGTTAAAGTTGTGATATGTGTAGTATTATCACACGTTTCCTTAGATTCCAGTTCTAATTCACTCTCATGCAGAAAGGTGCGAATTTCTTTTCTAAATTCTACAATTATTTGACAACTCCATTTACAATTGATTCACTTTTCTTATATTTAATATTATAAAATCTGTTTTGCTACGCAAGTTTGCATATAAAAGTAAAATCTCCTTAACATTAGAGGAAACAAAATTATTTAAACAAATCTTCTACACATAGTATCAGTTAGTGGGTGCTTTTAAAAATTCAGTTGACTGTAATCTTTATGCACATTTTCTAGAGCTGCCTAGCATCGATTCACACAGGCAACATTTTTTCTAGATAGTAAACAAAATAAAAGCTACGGCTTTGCGACTGAGTTAATAATTATCCGGTACAATAAACCAATTCAAAAACCAAGTCCATGATCTGCCCGCTTGCAGTAGCACCTAGAAAAATTCCATTTCGCCGCAGTTTATGTCAAGGAAGTCATCCTCATAGCTGATCGGGGCCATACCAACGGCGATGCCTTTCGATGTGCACGGTTTCTCTGGACTTGTATCACTGCCAACATGATTGATGGCATGAGACTTATAGTCTGGGCTGTTGTCTTGTCCAACAGGTGACGGCGGCGGATTCGACACTGAAAGTACAAGTTAGTACAAAATTGAAGTCATCTATTGGGGTAGGTCTTACGTGTAGATTTGGGATCAGTTTTCAATTCGGAACCAAGATAGAGCTCAGTTCGCGAAGAAGCCAGTGCTGGGAGACTTTTCTCCTTGGCGCTCAGTCGTTTCTTCAGTTCTTCCACCTTGCGATGTCGCTTCATCGCTTGATGTTCTTTGTGTATTCGATTGGATTCTTGTCGCTCATCATAAAAGATAAGTTTCTGTTCATCGGGAGTGATGCGATCGTGTTTCTTTAGAAGGAACAAGAATACACCTCCTGGTGTACGACGTCGTTGTCCATTCTAGGTAGAGATTAGAGAAAGTTAAATATGGTCAATGTTTAGTGAATGTGTCGATTACCAGAACCATCATGCCGCCATCCTTCTCGATTCGTTGTGTCTCCTTAAAAAGCTCTACAGCAATATCTCGGCCAAGAACTTCCACAACTCTGACTAAAATTAAAAAAAAAAATCGATATAATGGAAAAACACAAACACGATGTGTATTTTAAGCTCACCCAACAACTCATCCTTATCCTCGTATAATTTGTTGGCAATTTCTCGGGCAATTTCCTGTGGCGGCTTACCTTCAAGTGGTTCTTCGAGATCTACAATATGCCGCGGCTCATTGGTATAGTCCGAACTGCTCTCCGATGGTCTGTGTGATCTTCGGCCAAGGCGGCTCTTCACGCCACCGGCACGAGAACGTTTGGCTTGCTGATGGAAGTCATTCTCAGAATGTTCATCGCTAGAAGTGGATAATCTACGTTTTAAAGAGTTCTCTCCGTTCAGTCGATACTTCAGCATGTAGTCATAGTTTTCGACGCTTCGATCAGAGCGAGCATCGTGACGGACACCGATTCCGCGCATATTTTCTGTTAGTGCATCCTCTTGAAGGCTAGATGCCCAGATATCATATTTCTTGAAACGCGCCTTTTTATCCCGCAGTTCATTCTCCGCCTTGATGCGAAGCAGGACAGTGCGTTTAGATTTTTTCTTTTGTGGTTTCTTTGGCTCATCAGGATTTTTTCCGAGTTGAGTGCAATCATCTGAGTCGGATGTAGACGAACTGCTTGCACCAAAGTCATCGGAAGCACTATCTTCGATAGCCTCTTCCATTTTAACGGGGATATTCAAATCTATCTGTGGAGCAGTGACTTCGATTGGATTCGTTGTAGTTCCTGGCCGTTGCAATGGGGTGTATCCTTCATCGCTGTCCGACAGCTGTTGTAAAAGAGTGTAATTTTTTAGGGATTCGTTAGAATTCACACTAGTAGTTGTACTTACTTCCCCGTCCTCGAAATCCTCGTCGAAGGTTTTTACATTTTCCTGGTCCATCATTTTCTGGTAAAAAAAATTAAAAAGCGATGAGACTAGCGAAATTTGACACTTTGACGCTTTTCGAGGAACGCGAATTGTCAAAGTATTTGTTGTGGTTTTTTTTTTTAGGTTTTTTATCTCAAGGGATATTTGTTGGTAGGGAACAAAAATACAGGTTTCTTATGTGCAGACTACATTAAGACAAAACTCTTCGGCTTAAGGCACCAAGTGACAAAGAAAAGAAACAGAATCCCATACATTTGCAACAGAAACAGAATTAGGAACAGCACATTTTTTTCCAGTAACATAATTTAGCGACAGAAAAATGGCTGTTTGACGACAGAACGTAAACAAGTCTGTATTGATTGTTTCTGTTGCTGCCAGCGACAGAAATGCAATTTATCGTGGGAGGGAGGTTTTTTTTATTTGCACAGAATAGACGGCAGTCATATTTTTCTGGATCTGTTTCAGTTTTGTGCAGCTGAGCGAACTACGTAAACAGAATCAGAATTTACAACAGAACCAAAACATTTCTGTTCTGTTTCAGTTTCTCTTCTTGTTTCGGTTCTTTGTCACTTGGTGCCTTAATTCGCTAGGACCCAATTAAAACACGAGCTTTTGGAGTAAGTACATATCTGCCACATAAATGGCTCCAATCTCATTCTGATCAGGATGTGTTCTCTAATTTATATTTCTGTGAATTTCCTTTTTTAATGATTAATGTTAATTTTTGAATAAATTAGTTTTTGCTAAATATATTTCATTTGCTAAACGATCCACTGACGTTTCGCACTCGCACAACCAAAGCTACATACCTATCTCCGATTCGCTATGCCATCTATTGTAAACAGTGACGCAAAAATTTGAATTTCCACCGGTAAATTCACTCACGCCAAAAAGGTGTCTCTAGCATTCTATGGAGAAAGTTGTCGCCCCGAACCAAGAGTTTATGTTGGCGTTATTTTCTGGGCAGAGATCATACGATAACTGACATTTCACTACACTAGCGAAAATCCTCTCTCAGAAATAATTCTCGCATGGGCCACTGACGCCTTGTTTTTTTTGTGTATAGCCAAGACGTTCACGACTATCATGGAAAGACATGTATGAACCAGCACTTTATGCTTGGTAGCGGAACGATATGTTTGCCCGTAAAACTTTAGCGCGTATTTACAGAAGCCCGTAAATGCAAACGCCTGCAATACAGAAAACCAAAAATGAACATTTTCAAGAAGACCGAATTTTTCAGAAGTTTGAATTTCCATTTTGCACCAAATTGGAAATATTATTTGACTTCTGCAATTTCACTTTTATTTTGGCAGTTTTTTTTTTAATCTAGCAGTTCATTTTGCGCTAGATTGAAAAATTTCCCAAAAAAGGATATTTCACAAAATGTGCTAGAGATCTAGCGCAAATGCTGAAATTTCAGTTTTTTTTTATATGGAGTTTGGCATGCCGCTAGTCATCAAGCGGTCAATGGAACGCGGCCATTTATAAACAGAATTGAGTAATTTTAACTGTCATTTTATAACACAATCGATAGCACTTTTCGATAACATTCAAAGCGATTGGTAGGTAGTTAGAAGTTGAAATCATTCGAAAGTGTTTTTCAAATCGAATTTGAATTGACAAATATGTATCACTTTCGAAACGAATAAAAATGAGAATCCCTTTAAGGATGCATGTTTCATCTGAATGTATATGGAAGAATCGCGGAAGAACACAAAATGCCTGCATCCAAAGGTGAATGTGAATGCGTAAAGAAAGATTACAAACTTTCTACGGAACGCAATTCCAATTTTAAATATGCAAGCTCCGCGAAAAAGATTTTGTGAATTGTACGCCATCGTACTACAAAAGAAGAATTGGACTTGACAGGTAATTGACCCATAAATTCAAATAAAAATTCAGTTATATATGTACTACTAAACGTAAGCCCCTATTGTAGAACACAACTCAATTTAGTTGAATTGTCTTCAATTCAACTCAAATTTCATACAACCAAACTTAACAACTCATAACAACCACCACCATCCTTGCTGTTTCGACAGACAACTTTTCTATCAAGGTTGTGTATGACAATACCGAATTTTGAATTACAACCAAGAGACAACTCAACTGTAGTTGTCTTACACAATAGGGACGGGCAGCAATTTAGTCATCATATTCATAAACACATTTTGTTTTGAATAAGTTTTACTGCTTTTGAAAGCTGCCGCAGTGCAAAGCACCAATTCGTAAAATACTTACGCTGTCAATAAAGATAGCCGATTGGCATATCAGCATAACAAAAATTACATACCCGGTATTTTCACTCCAATCAATCAATAATCTAAATTAATTGAATAACCAAAAGTACTTAATTTCTGTTGCCAGGCATCTGATAAGCCAAGCACGTTCTACCCACACTATCAGATTCCCCCAAGTAGACAACTGGAATAAAAACCATAAACATTGCAGACTTGTTGCGATAAAACACTTTATTTCATAAAAAAGAAAACAAGTCCATCAACTGACGCAGTCAAAGTTTACGGAGCGCAAATAAATATGACAAACTACTACAGGTTTACAAAACAATTTTTGTAAAATAATCTATAAATAAATAAAAAAAGCCTCGAGAGGTTGTGGGATTACAAAGAATTTCGGACGACATTCAGAAATTACAAGATGAATAATTATACATTAAGTTAACTGGCTCTTTGCGGAATGCTTTGTAAATGAGATTGCCACACTTCTATGGGTTTAATCGGTTTTTGGTGTCAAGTTGTTCAGTTTTGGCTGTAGGAACTCTTCGACGATTGCTGTCACCATGCGATCCATGCGGTTGCGCAGCTCTTCCCAGTCCTTCTCCTCGGGCTGGGCGCACATCTCGGCGTAGTACTTAATCTTTGGTTCGGTTCCACTAGTTCGGAGGGTGACCACAAGGCCGTTCTCAAAAGTGAACGTAATCATCTCTGAACTGGAGCAGACCGGCAGCTTAGCCTTACGATCGGACTCGGATGTATCCACTCCGTTGGTCAGATCGCGAACGTGCTTAATCTTAAACTCTCCATCGAGAATGGACTGAGGATAGGTGGCGGGCTGGCCGTTGTCGAAGCTGCGAATTCTGTCAAAAATACGTTTTATGGTCGGCGGTTCGTAGCAGAAGAGGTACGAGCACTTGGTATTGTGGTAGCCATACTTTTCGTAGATTTTTTTTAATTTCTCTGTTAGCGTTAAACCTTCAGTGGCCTTGATGTAGCAGGCCATTGTGGCAAGATGAGTAGCCGCACTTATACCATCTTTATCGAGGACTGTTGTGGATACCATGAAACCGATGGCTTCTTCGAAGGCAAAGAGTACTTTGTTGCCTGCTTGCATGAGCTCAATGGCACGGTTGCCCATCCATTTGAAGCCGGTGAGTGTCTCCTCGAACTTGTAACCGTCAATGGCTCCCATTGACCGTAAAATCTTTGAACTGACCGTGCTGGCAATAGCGTAGCATTTCGAGAGCTCCAAGTCCGGTTTGAGCGCTTGGAAGTTTCGGATGGCCCACCAGCCGATGAGAGCTCCTAGCTCATTTCCATTGAAGACCTTCCACAGACCAGTCTCAGGGTCCTTTTCAGCGCAAGCCAAGCGATCAGCGTCTGGATCGTTGGCGAGGATAACTGAGACACCCTCAGCGTCGGCTTTTTTGATGGACAGCTCCAAGCTAGACTTGCCTTCTTCCGGATTTGGGAACTTTACAGTCGGAAACTCAGGATCTGCATCACGCTGCTCCGTTACCGCAAGAACGGGTTTCAACTTTGCTGCTTCAAAGGCGCGTTCAATAAACGGAAAGCCAACACCATGCATCGCTGTGTACACAAATCTTACATCACTCGCTTCGTTGGACTTCAGAAATTGTTCGGGGATATTTCCAACAAGACCTTCATAGTACAGCTGGTGCATATCGGCAAACGGATCCTCAAGCAGCTCATTCTTATCCAAAATTGAAGTGTCCCATGACGATTCTAAAGGAGTTAAGTTGTCTTCAATACATTTTTGGATACCCTTGTCGTGTGGCGGGATAATCTGTGGTCCATTCGCCCAGTACACCTTGTAGCCATTATCTTCCTTGGGATTATGCGAAGCTGTGACAACTACACCTGCGAGACACTTCAGCTGCAGCACAGTGAATGGAACGAAAGGCGTCGGCACCATCTTACTGAACAGCCACACCTTAATTCCTTTGTTTATCAATACACAAGCCGACAACTCTGCAAAACGCTTGCTATTGTAGCGGCCATCATAGCCAAAGACAACACCTCGTTTGTGATCTTCCACATTTGGGAATTCCTTTAAAATATACTCACACAATCCCTGGGCAGTCTGGATAATCACCAAATCGTTCATCGAGTTGAAACCGGCACGCATTGGTCCACGCAATCCAGCTGTCCCAAAGCTAAGTCTGTTGAGAAGACGCTGGTTAAGCTCCGACCAGTTCTCCGCCTCCAATAGCAACCGGATTTCCTTGTTGGTTTTTTCATTTTTGTCCCACTTTAGCCAGAGATCAGTTTGCTGCTGCAGGTGTTCGCTTTTACAAGTATCTCCATTTGCCATCGTTGCTTACTACAATGAATAGAGATAGATTATGACCTGCCTTGTTAACTACAATATTGATAAGAAAAAAAGAAAAATAGGAAATCGATAGTCTGCGGGTGGGCAGGCAGGTCAACAAGAATAGATAACAAAAAGCAAATGACGCACGCTAGATTTGTGAATTTCGCTATTCAATTGAACGTACTTTGTGATAAATTATCTTGTTAATTAATTAATTAAAGAGTCTGATGTCGCACTTCGGGTACGTTGTTATTTTTAACTTCGCTTCTTTCGTGGCGCTTCTTTCGCGGCCAAACCACTTTTCGGCAAACAACAAATGAAATGACTTGTCCAAAATCAACTGCGTAAACATTTGTGCGACCAGAGACTAGCCAATTAGAGACGTTTTACCGGGTTCTGGCTGTCATTTTGCGAAATATTCGTAAGTGCGAAAGGAAAGATAAGATTAAAGTACAAAAGCCCATGAATTGATAAGAGACAGGCATATACAATTTTCCTAATCATACAAATCTTGTACAATCTCTTCTACTCACACGATTTATGTACTAGTTAGGTAGGTAAACGTATTCGTGGCGCTATGGCTGATTTTAATGCAAACGAATAGGAACATAACTAAGATTTTTTCAAATTTGTTTAAAGACCTTATTTCGAAAATGCTAAACCGAAATCATTTCTAATGATTTGGGTATAATCTTTTAGCATTTTCGAAATCGCATCTCCTTTAAATTCTACTCCAAAAACGGGTTTGTAAGTGACATTGTGGCTGGGATCGCTGCAAATAGGCCAAACAATTGTTTTTTTTTTTTTTAGCGTATTTGACCACTGGGTGAGGAGTTTCATTTCATTTATTGCTTTTTAATGGTTTGTACATTAAGATATTATCTTTTATAGTACTTAGTGATTGTACATTAGAAAAATTTAAAATAATGTCTTAAATCTAGTTTACATCAAGTATCTTAATCTATAAGAGGTGAGACATGGATGGAGAATCTGAGTTGAGAAAGGAAGGGGATAAAAGGTTGAGATTTAGTGGGATGAGTTGGAGTTGGAAAAATGTTGTAGTATTGCACTTTTAAAATTGGACGGATTAGAAATATTTTTAATTTGAGAGGGTAAAGAGTTCCACAGTCGAACAGTATGGATGAAAAATAAACGTGAGGAATTAAGGTAATTACATCGAGATGGAATGAGGCCGATAGTTCTAGAGGATCGAGTGAAATTAAGTCTGTTATACAAGTAAGACGGACATTGAGTATTTATGATTTTATGTAAAAATATACAATTCCTGGCGTTGATATATTCTTGCAGGGTGCAACCAATTAAACCCCTGGCAAACTCAGAAATATGGTCGTATCTACGAATGCCATAAATATAACGCACTGCATCGTTATAGGCAACTTGAAGTTTACGCTTGGATAGTGAGTCAAGACTGCTGTAGACCACCTCAGCATATGTTATGAGTGGTAAGATCAATGCCAATACCAGCTTTCGTCGAGTTTCCTGTGGAGTAAAATAAGCACTGATCCACAATTTGCGCAGACATCCATAGATACGACCGATGATCACGTTAGTATGATTATAACCAGATAAGTTCCGGTTAATTGTATAGCCAAGACTAGTGACTGACTCAACCGCTTTAATTTTATTGTTGTTTAGTTGTATTTCAGGTAGGAGACACAAATTAAAATTATTTTTTGATATAGGAATTATCTGGGATTTTAGTGGATTTAGTAGTAGACCATTAGCTACTGACCAAGTGTGAATATGACTTAACTCCTCGTTAATGAGAAGGACAAGTTCATTTAGGTTGCTGAGTGGTTTAGCTAAGCGTAGTTGGACATCATCTGCATATAGGTGTACCGAAGCATATTTACACACTGAAGGAAGGTCATTTATGAACATGCAGAAGAGTATCGGCCCTAATATTGACCCTTGAGGCACTCCCTGCTTAATTTCTTTTAAATATGAAAAGCGTTCACCTGATATAACCCTTTGCGATCTGCCAGAAAGAAAACTATTTATCAATTTCACAGCCCTTTCGCTGAAACCAAAGTTATTCTTCAGTTTCCAACACAGGATTTCATGATTTACATTGTCGAAGGCCTTCGAGAAATCTAGTAAGCAAAGCAACGAAACATAACCCCTGTCATAGTCTTGCCTTATTTCTTCTAATAAATTGACCATAGCTGTAGAACAGCTCTGAAACCGGATTGCTGAGCGTAAAGCAGTTTATTAAGGGATAAGTGCTTCGTTATCTGCTTTGCAATAATTTTCTCGAATGCCTTTGATAGACAGGGAAGAATGCTAACCGGTCTAAAGTCGGCCGGAGAAGATGGGTTAGTTTTCTTTGCTATTGGCAGTACTCTTGCTATTTTCCAGAACTGAGGAAAAGTTGATGTTGTTATGCACCAGTTAATCACATGAGTGAAATGGGAAATAATTTGAGGTAGGATAAGTTTGATGAACCGTATTTGAAGGCCATCCTCACCAATGGAATTGGACTTAATAGCTGTTACGCATTCAGTGATTTCGAATTCGGTGGCTACTACAAAATCCTCAAGTATAGGTACAGAGCTTACAAAGTCCACAGTTTGATTAAAAGCAAAACAACTATCAGTAGGATTATTACCCAGGAAAAAATTATTTAATACATCCGGATCAAACACACATTTAGAGTCATTGCTTCCACTGGAGATACCAATTTTTCGTAAGTTACTCCAAAGTTTCTTCGCAGGGAGGGAAGTATTTAATTTAGAGGCAAAGTAGTTTTTCTTTGATGCACGCAGGATAGAAGTTGAGTTATTACGTGCCACTTTGTATGCAGACCAATTAACATCAGATGGCCTACGTTTCCATTTGCTGTATAATTTGTTCCTTGTTTTTATAGCACTAACAACTTCAGACGTAAACCAAGGACATGATTTATTCTGAATTTTAACTCTTTTGATTGGTACACATTCATCATACAATTTCAATAATATTGATTGAAACAGTCTTACTTTTTCATTTGGATCAGCAGTTAATCGGCATTGTTCCCAGGGAGCCGAAGAAGTTGCAATTTGAAGGGCATTGACATCAATGGAATTGAAATCTTTAAATGTAAAAGTATCTGGGATAGCAGTTTTCGACAAATTGATGTCATAAGTACAGAAAAGTAGATCATGATCTGAGATATCAAATGATAGTTGATCGAACAGAAGAACAAGCGATAGACACGAAACAGCAGTGAGATCTAGGAGACTAGGTAACTTATTATTCGCAAAACGTGTAGGGTAGGTAGTATTTACTAATTCCATTCCAACTGAAGAAAATGAGTCCTTCAACTGAAAGGCGAGTGAGTCGTTTTTCAATAAGTTGGCATTAAAATCACCGCATATGATTATGTGTTCGTATAGTGCACAATATTCAGAAATAGATGAAAAGAAGGGCATGAAGGAGCAACTTCTCTTATTATTATAAACGCATGCAACAATACATTTGGTAATACTGTCCCGTAATTCTACTAGAATGTATTCACATCCTATGCCACTGGACTTAGTAATGATGTCGCATTTTATATTTGATTTGCAATAAATTGCTACCCCGCCACCCGTAGTATCAGTAACTCGGTCGTTCCTGAGAATTTTGTAACTGGGAATTTCATAGAACACGTCAGCTATATCGGGATCAAACCATGTTTCACTTACACAAATAACATCAACACAGGAATTGGAAAATAAGTACTTTAAATAATCTAATTTTCGATTGTTTAAACTTCGCGCATTTATATAACAGACCTTGAGTCCCTCATAACACTTTGAGAGAACATTTACCATAGTGTACGTTGATTTTTCATTAATACTGTATTGGTTTCTTAACATTGTGATATCTATAAATTTTAACAACAAAAATAAAAGTGCATTCCAACTAACAAAAGGGTAAAAGAATATGAAGGGGATTAAAGAGAGGGGCAATACAGAGGAAAAGACAACAGAATTACAATAGAAAGCTTACGTTTAGAGTTTATTTTACACAAGTAGGTACACGTACAACAATATTTACTATTATTGATGAGTCGCAGCAGCAGCAAGTAGATCTTCGGTACTTTCGATGAGAAAGCTTTTTCCATTCGCCGACTTCCTTACATAAACAGACCCATACTTCGTGTAGACAGCGAACAGTTGTTTTTTCCGTCTGACATCAGAACGGCGTTTCGCTCTACAGAGTTGCTGAATTTCAACACAATGGGAGATGTATCGGTGTTATTATTGCTGTTTCGTTTTTTGGTTCGAAAAACATTTTGTAAGAGAGGCGGCTTACAATCAATAGTGTGACAGAGTTGAGCAAATAAACTTTTCAGGTTCTCATTTGGGACTGCAGGTATTCCGAAGAGCACTGCATCACACGCCACTTCCTTCCTTTCGAAGGCGTTGCAGCGCCGTTGAAGAGCTGCAATCTCGGCATTCTGTGTTTGTATAGCTGTGTTAGTGTCTTTCTCCAGCAGATCGATGCGATCAATGATTTGTTTCTTCAATTCATCAAATCGCTGATTCCAGATAGCGTTTAATTCATTCATTTTGCACAGAAATTCACTTTGCATTTTGGAGATTTCCTTAGAAAATCCGAGCTGCAATGACTCAGCTTGCTTATTGAGATGTTCCTCTAAAATGTTGGCGGTGAGGGGAGCATTGCAATCACTCAGCTGTATTATTGCTGATGAAGCTGATTGTACGGCTTGTGTAGGCGTTGATGACAGGCCTTTTGCTGAGATCGCTCTTGGTCGTAGGTTGGGAGCAGACATTTTAAGAGAATTGCGGTTCAGTGGTGGTAGTAGGGCAATGGCAAGGCAAAGTAAAATAAATTAACAAGAAACTGATTATGGGCAGAAAGTTAATTTAGTCAAATAAAAAGCTGATTGTGAGATTTATTAACACAATGACCGGATCAAATGTTTCAAACCACAACGTCTTTAGGCTTTGTATAAGTTTATTATCGACTTCACACACTATTTTAGCTCACTTTAGCTGGACGATTATTAAAACGCGTCTATTCTTGCTTACTGAGCATTTTATGGTTAAATTGTTGAATGATCAGGGTTTGAATAGAAGATATGACTGACACACTATATTTGGACTGCCCAGCAAATGACGTGGTTCCAAGCGAAAAATAGGTGAAACAAAATGACAACCAGCTTGGATTTCTCTATAGAATGCTAGAGACACCTATTGGGCGTGATTAAATTTGCCAAGTAAAACAGTTGAAACTGCGCCATCGTTTACAATAGATTTCATTTAAAAAAGTGAACGTTTCCAATTTATTCCGCTCTGAACCACGAGAGCTATCGCTAATGTTGGAACCAACGCGAAGTTGTCTACTCTCAGTCCTTCTACTAAAACTAAGATTAGATAGACTACATGTTAAATATGAGCAAATGATGATATGGTCCAGATATGGTCATTAAGGGCCAATACATGCTGGCATTAGTGTTTATGCTGCCAATCATAAATTCTCATAAAACTCGCGACTATTCAATTAAAAAACTATTTTCGTTCGGTTTCCTAAACAATTTAAAAGTTCGTAAATAAAGTAACGCCATGTAAATATACGTGAACCTGAACTCTTATTTCGTAATTTTTTCTCTCCAAACGTTAACCTAAACTATAGCCAAATTTTGACATTGGAAAGCATTATGGATAAACAAAACTACATAGACGAAATTTATAGAAAAAATATCAGAATTTGACCGAAATTCAAATTGTAGATAGAAAAATAAAACAGAAAACCAAGTACCAAGGTATAGAAACATCCCATCGTCATCGAACCCACAAATGGGAAGCATTTTCTATGTTCTATACCAAGTCGCCTTCGCCTAGTGAAAGCGCGACATAAAAATCTGTCAAGAATGTAGTAGAATATGCTTTTTCTGCATAGGTGTGGTAGCACTTTTTCAAAATGTCAAAAATTTCATTTATTTGCATTTGTTTTCTCGACGGAGTTTGTTGTGAATTTTTGTTGCAGCTACGAAAAAGTAGATTATTTACTCATTAACCCATGGACCGCAATAAAATTGGGGGCTCCAGAGGGCCAAAACCTAAAATTGGAGCCCCACATATGGGTAGCGAACTATTCGCATTGGGAACAAAATCCTCACAGAGCCGTGATGACAAAAGCAAGGTTATGTCATCGGTCAAGGGAGTCTCAGATCGTAAGCGAGAGCCTTCCACATCCATGGGCAATGTTGCGAAGAAACCGAAATTGAGCGGAAGTGTGGGAAATGTTCCACGTCTATCAGGCGAGGGTAGCAGCAGCTCTTCATCGGTATTGGAGCCATGGGAACAATTGGCAATCGAATGTGAACCAGTTGACTTGGTCGAAACAGTATACGCGGCAATAGATCAACAAGATTCCGATACAGTCGTTAGTATTGTTTGTGGAGCTATCAAACTTCTGGCATCACAAAGAACAAAGAACGATACTGTGCTAACCCTATCGCTTCTGTACTTAGCCAAACTACGCCCATCGCTGTTTTGTAATGACATTGTCACCTCGGCCCTAATTTCGATATTGCGGCGCGATAGTCAACATGCTTTCAAAAGTCGATCGAATCCTCTGGCACATGTAGTTGCATGCAATCTATTGGCACGGGGATATCATGATAAGCGTCACTGGCCAGAGATGTTCCTTCGCACGTACATTGACGATGCGGCCAACGAAAGGGTATGGGCTGACAACGAGTACTGTGCCCCATTTGTCGATAACATCAGTTCGGCTTTTAAGACACGGATTCCGCCGAAAAATATGCTTCAACCCGAACCAACCGCTTTAGCGCAACGAGATGCTACGATTTCGATTGACGATGACTCGAATGACAATTCGGTGCATGGTGATTCGTTGAGGGGAAGTGACTTGAAGTTGGACTGCACAGTGCAGAATCGATATGGATCGAGTGCGCACATAGTGGAGAAATACGTAATGGACGCCATCAAGGAGCAATTGAACAAGCGACAACAGCAGGATTGTTATACGAGAAACTTTTTGAAATTTCTCTGCACAACCGCGGGATTTGTAGAGGTGCGCTCTTTGTGCATAACTCGTCTGGAATTGTGGATTCACAATGGAAAATTAATGAAACCAGCTCAAGAGCTGTTGACTTACATTTGCTTCAATATTACCGGACAGACTGTAAAGGACCACGAGGTTCTGGCGACGCTGGTGAAGATGCGGCTAAAGACTAAGCCGCTGATAAACGTTTACATGTTGTGCTTGAAGGAAATGATTCAGTTGCAGCCTGATATATTGCCAGTCAGTTTGAAGTATGTCGTGCAAAATGAACTTTCCAATGCGAGGAATCCAAACAATATGGGAATGTTGGGTAGGTTTATTTTTATATTATTTGAAGTCAAGTATTTTTTACTGTTTTTCTAAATATTCTTCATTCCAGCTGCCATGTTCCAGACTAAGCCCGAGCAATCAGCCCGCCACCTGGCAGAGATCTACAAAGAATTCCTCCTTCAGCGCGAAGACTGCCTCCGTACGTTAAGAGTATTTCTGCGGGAGCTTGTTCGCACGCTGCGCTACGACATCAACATTGTGGAATTTTGTAAAGCGTTCCTTACCAGTCGTGCAGACCTTACGCCCATCATCCAGCAGTCGGAATACAAAGATCGCATATTTCATTCAATGGTCGATCTAACGTGCCTTTGCATGCTACTTACTGTTTCGCCGCAAGTACGCGAAGCCAACGTCTCGCTTCGCAATGGCCGCGACATGAAATGCAGCCCGGTTCTGCTGAATTTCTATGCACAAATGTCGCAAATACAATTGGATGCCCTCTCATGGATGTACGAATCTGCACCGGTAATTTTCAAACTGCAGGCACACGACTACAGTCAGGCGCTGCATAAAATTCTACTCCTCGAGAGCCCTGACCAGTATGCCAAGTGCGATCAGTGGCCGCCAGAACCGGAAAGGGTAACACTTCTGCGAATGGTTTCGGAGACACCCATCCATGAGGACTCGCTGCTGCGGATAATCCTCATTGGTATTACGAAGGAGATACCATTCACCATTCCAGACACAATCGAGGTCATTGTGTTGTCCATCAAGAGGGCGTCAGCGCTCAGGAGCATGGACTGCCCGGCTGTGGAGGCAAACAAGTTTGACATCATTGATTTCTTGTTTAGCATGGCCGAGTATCACCATCCGGAGAAGATCAAACTGCCGGAGAAATATGAACCGCCAAAGTTGGCCATTTCCGTGTTGTATTGGAAGGCGTGGACTATAATGTTGATGATCTCCGCTCATAATCCCTCGACGTTTGGAGCATTCTGCTGGGAGCACTACCCGACGATGAGGATGTTGATGGAAATGTGCATCACAAATCAATTGAATGAGACATCGGTTGCTAAGGAGGAACTACAGGTGAGCCGTTAAAATGTAAAAAGTATTGTGTACTCATTTTTTGCTTTTAGTTAATGACCCTGGAACGTGACGAGATAATCGAATTCGAGACGCATTTAGCTGCCCAAACATCACAGGCGATCATCACCGAAGAAAACGCGATTCTCATTTCGCAAGTGATGCTGATGGATCCCATGGGACCGGCTAGACGAGTTCCACCAGCCGTACTGGAACAGTTGAAGCACCTAAACAAATCGCTGAAGTTGGGCCACCTCCTGTGTCGAAGCCGCAAACCAGATCTACTGTTGGACATCATTCAGCGACAAGGAACCACACAGTCAATGCCGTGGCTATCCGATTTGGTGCAGAACAGTGAGGGCGACTTTAACCACTTGCCAGTTCAGTGTCTGTGCGAGTTTCTGTTGTCGAATGCATCTACGATAAGCGAGGAGAACAGTCGCGACGCAGAGCTGCTGAACTATTTAAGAAATCTGGTCAAGGACCCAAACTCGGAAAAGCAGACAGTGTGCGAAGTTTTAGATTACATATTTCGGCGGTTGGCTTCCACCGTGAAGCAGTCTAGGGTATCAGCGTTGAGTGGAATCAAGCTGATCCTCAAAGTCTTCAACACCACCGACGAAGAGGAGGATTGGTTGCTGTGTTCTCTGCCGCAGGTCCCACATTTCATCCACACCCGATCATCGATTATTCCACAGTTGAGAGCAGCCTGCCAGATCGAAAACAATCCTGAGCTACTCATGGTGTACATTCAGTTTATTGCTGCACACACGTTACACGATCCAGTGACCGATATGCTGGACCACGTCATGGACATGGCTCAGTTGATTGTGGAGCGAAGTACCATGTTCCAACACATAATACCGATTCAGCCAGATTCGCCTCTTGCTGGCAAGGTTTCCGATACCCTGGATGAGTGTCGCCTCCAGACGCTGAACTGCATATTTGTCATGTTCAACAACTACATCATCAAGCTGAGGGAGCACCGAGAGCCGTACGAGTGGACTGAGTACCCAGATCTACTGATGGTCCACTTTGACGATGGGGCACAGCTACCACTTCACTTGAACATTATCCATGCGTTCGTTATCCTCCTCACACACTCGTCCATTACTCTACCGGAATCGATTCCCATACTTGACTACTGGTTCCCGCCAGGGCGTCCAGCTCCTCTGGCATATCTACCCGAAACGAACGAAGCCGTTCAACTGCTGCCCGATTGGTTGAAGCTGAAGATGATTCGCAGTCCTGTCGAGCGGCTAGTGGAGGCAGCTATGTATGACCTGACGCCCGATCAAATTGTTTTATTTGTTCAGAACTTTGGAACGCCCATCAGTTCCATGTCGAAATTGTTGGCGTTGCTAGACCGCGCTGTGATCGAGCAGTTCGACGCAGTCAAGAATGCCATTCTTAACAAGGCCTACCTTGCGCAGTTGATCGAAATTCAGCAGGCACGCGGTGCCAAAAATGGTCACATCACAGTTCAGGCGCTGGAGTTACATTCTCACTCACAAACCGTCCCAGATCCACCTAAGGCGCAGGTGAACACGATGGATTCTGTTAATTTAGATCAACTGCAAGCGATCGCAATCCCCGAAAAGCCAGCCACATCAAGTTCGTCAAAGAGCTCCAAGGAGGTTGAGGAAATTGTTGAGATGGTGTTGCGAGCTCCGAACCTCACGAAAATGAACACATATCGGTTCAGAAAGCTCATTCATCAGCTGCTTGAGCGCGATGGTGCCACACCAAAGGCCAGGAAAGACATGCAGATCCACGCCTCCAATAAGGCGTTGGTGCATTTGATGCGCCTCGTGGAGAGCCCCCGAGGACCCTGCTTCTTTCAGAATATTTTCCAGAAATCGCACGCTTGCACGTTCTTCCGAGCGTTGTTGACGTACATCCCCGAAAAGCCAGAGGATTACAACTTTATGCTGCACGTGATGGACAAGATCATACATAATTTGAGTCTTCAACCGAATTTGAACAATGCTACCCTCCTTCAGATCCTTAGAGGCAAGAAGATATCATTTTCGCGGCAGCTACTGGCCGCCCCCAAACAGAAGTACACGGAAAAGGATAACTTTCTGCAGGTTCTGCAAAAGGCTGGAGTCACAGATCTCGAATCCGAGGGAAGAAAATTCGTCAACGATATGATCGACTGCAAGAAAACCACACATTTGGTCGACGGAATTATTAGCACTCTTCAGAGTCTGCCACAGTCCGGCGATGTGGCGGACATAGGTTATGATAGACGAGGCATCCTTGTTGACTGGCTGGCCGAAGTCGATGCAGAACTCATAACCGCCGACAAGGAACTACAGATCGAGGTGATGTTCTCGAGGAACCGCGATGATTTTCGGTTTTACTTGCTATCGCTACTCTGCCATCAGGCGAATTGGACCACACTCAGCCAGACGGTGAGCTATCTGCTCGAAAAATATCGAGAGAACTATGACTGCAATTCCGTGCTGAACTTTATTGAAGCGCTAATCAACAATCCCAAGCTGTGGCAGGGACGCGATAAAGCCATTTCGAAGCATGACCAAACGGAGATCATTCTTGAGTTGGACACCGAAGAGGTCAAGGTATTCACTGCGTATATGTTGCAGGAGGGCTTGAAAGAAATGGAACTGAACGGTCCGGATGCTTACGCGGAGAAACTGAGCTCGAGAATGAATCTGCTTTTGAAGGTAATCGATGATCAGCGTTACAATCATCTGCAGACGCTGATCGAGTTCGTGATGGAGTACTCCTGCCCAGAGACTCTAAAACTCAAGTTTATCCAGCAAATGTACCTTATGAATCCGCCTATAAAATTTCTCCAAGAGGACGACCAGCAGGAAGTGTACAATTCGAATCTACAGAGTCTGAAGGGTTGCAAGGCTGACAAAGTGACAAATTATCTAATCACATGCCTGGGGAACTTGCAAACAAAGAAGGACTACGAAGCCCTGGCCACAGATAGCGAATTGCTGGTAAGGAAATTAGCTGCATCCCATCCCGCTTTATTCCTTCGACAGCTTGGCGTTCTTTCATCTCTTTTGCACGGCAAGGCACACATGGGCCTGCGAGTACTTCGTGACGAACACCATATTCAACGGTTTATTCAAGTTATCCGCATCCTTGAGCTCCTGCAACCGATGCTGTTCGATGACGCTTACAAACAGGGTCTGCAGAACGCACTCGAGTGCTACTTCACTTTTTTCAAGCATCACAGTCGCGCCAAGGAGGCCTATCATATCCTTGTTAAGCTGGTGGAACTTCTTCAAGCTTACATTAACACAAATCCTTCCAGCGCACTCAGCTTTATCGAGCAATATACCGGCATCCTCCAGGAGTTGGCCGCCAAAAACAATCACTTAGCCCACCTACATCAACTCGTGCAGGGTCTGTCGCTGCTTAAGCACAAGACCTCCGGCAGTGAGCTCAAAGAAGATGAAGTCAAGCAAGAGTTCGACTTGGAAGAAGCCGACGTGAAGCCGCAACCAGCCGCCACATTAGATGCGGAAGAACCCTCAACCAGTGGCACACCCCAAACTACTCAGTTGGACATTGAGTCCCGTGGAGCAGCCTCCTTCGCTCTAGCCGGCCCTCAGAGTAGGCAATTGCATATCTCACCGCACTTCATGAACCTTATAAATTTGGTGCGACATTCCAGCGCGGAGGAAACAATCCTCGGACCTCTGCAGGAGATTGAGAGTCTAACCTCGAAAAGGTACTCCTTCCTGGGAGAACTATTTGATCGACTGCTCGAATTGATATTCTCTCATTCGGCACAGATCCGCTCGAATGCGTATATCCTGCTAATACGCCACTTGAAGCATCACCCCGGCAAGTCTGATGTGAATCGCTGCGCGGTTAACGCCTACATTCAGTGCCTGAGGGATGACAATTCAACTGTGGCCGCCACAGCCGTCGACAACCTAGTGGAGATGACAGTCCTGCTGCAGGAGTATGCTAAGGAGATTCTCAGAGTCGCCTTTTCGTTGGGAATCACATCGCGATTGAACACATGCACGCAGATAAAGAAAGCGGTGCAGACGTTAAAGTTACAGCATGGCTGTTAGGCGGTGGGGGTACGGTAGGGTGTATGAAAGGAAATTTTTATGTATGTTTCTTATATAATTCTAACTATGTATTGTATATTATTCAAGTATAATAGAAATAAAGAAAAAAAAACTTAATTTGAGATAATGACCCAAGTGCGGTGTTTATATTCTTTCCAATCCTTTTTCTAGTATTTACTATTTGTGGTGGTTCTTCAAAGGTTTAAACAATGGTTGGAGTTGTGATGCTCTTTGAGGAGAACATCCGTATTATTTTGGAAGTAACATTTCGAAAAAAATATTCACATTCTGCGGGAAGTAAATTTCAATTTAATTTAATTCCTAGTGTGCCCTTAGCCCTGGAATATGAATAGTGTTCGCGACTGAAGACAACTAAAAAAAGGCAAGTGCTGTGCTAATATTCGAAATTGCTAAAAATGCAACCAACGCCAACGGGTTGCTAGTTGGCAGTGGTAAGAGAGACTGAGATACCCATCTTCTCGACCGATTTACAGTAATTTGCCTACAAGCTAAACGAAACACGTAACGAAATGTCAAAATTTATATTGCGTCAAGTTAGGGTATGTGGCTCGCTACGCTCGCGGCAAGGACTCTAAACTCCAGTATAATCATTTTCGGACATTATGCCGTACGTTTAGGATCAAACTTTTATATTTTTAAAAAGAGTTTTTAATGAAAATAGGATTACGTTACGTTGATTATACGTACCCGTGTCTCAAACATCGGTAAAGAACGTCAGATCAGTACAAAATCTTTCAAAATGAACGGGCGAATAGCCACTTCGTTATTTTTTAGCCGGTCGGTGTTTGCAACTTTTTTGAGACAAACGATTTGAAATAACACTGAACCTATTGAAAAAGAAATAAAATCGTTAACAAAAGTTCGAAAAAAAGCGGGATAATATGTACCATTTATACAACGACACGACACATGAGTCGTATACGACAAACGCCGATGGGAATAAGGGTGAATATTAATACATTTATTTTTTAATAGAACAAAAGAGAAATTTTAGATACTATAAAAGGTAATTCCAAAATTTACATGGTGCGGTGCCATAACCGTTCCCAAAACTAATAAATAATAACATCCATTTTCTTATCCTCTTGCTTTTTATTATATTTTCACTTTCATTTATTTTCTGGAAACGAAGCAATGTAAAAAATGTGACACAAAAAAATAGTCAAAAATATGAAATTGAGTTTTAACCCGGGTTAAAGTACTTAAACTGGTCTACGGAGTGTAGTTTAAATTCAATCGGATTCAAGCCCGACATGGTTTAAAAAACGAGTTTATTATCGGGATTAACGACTGAATATTATGGACTTGTAAACTTTAATCCGGATTAAAGTGAGTGATACCTGATAAAGTCTCTGATAGCATAATCAGAAACTTGTCTGTCAGATAAACTTCATATTTTCGTTTCAAAGGTCTCGGACAGTGATATATCTGACAGTTGAAGTCTTTGATAGCCTGTCAGCTGGTTCGAGTGGTTGTTAAAGCCTTTAGGTTCGTTCGTGTACTTTCAGCGTAGAAAAATGAAAAATGTCAAATCTCAAAAATCGAGAGAGAAATCTCTCAATTTCCAGAGAAGTACCTGACCGGTTTTCTTACAAAAAGTTTAAGAAATGTCATTTCGACATTCAAAAAATAAACGTTAACGGCAGAATCTATAAAATAAGTTGGATTTGAATTTTTTATAAGCTAAAATACCTATTAAACCTACCATTTTGAATGCGCTGATATGTTCTAGGAGAACATTCAATTACAATTTCCTCCTCCGACATCGTTGAAGACGAAAATAAAAAGAGTTTTATTTTTCAAACTTTCAAACTTTTTCAAACTGCCACTTAGATGACAGTTTTCATTTTTTCATTTTTCAGTAAGTCGAAATTCCGCGAGTAGAAAATTACGAAAAAATGAAAAGAGGGGAAATGGATTTCTCTCTCATTTTTTTCAATTTACTCAGTACGTGGTCGCATTCGCACAGTTTCTTAGCAAAGTTTTAATAATTTTACGTTTGCAAAAAAGTACCCGAACGAAGTGGCTGGAAAAAATATAGTTTTAGAGCAATTTTTTGTTGACGGGTGTAGATTTCCGTCACAAGTTTCCTGACATGAATTTATTTTAATTTTTAGAAGACAAATTTTATGAATAATACGAGCATATTACAGGACCCCGTAGGAACCGATAAGACATTATTCACAGTTAGATGACTAGTGGCACGTCATTCGTATCTCCGTAAAACCTGAGCGTTCTTTTGATAAAACGCTATGTTCGGTTCCCCCACCGAATCCACCACTCTATGGAGCTGCAATCTATTGGTTAGACTGGCGGTAATAAAACTTACCTGAAATCCAAGATGGCAGGACGCACAGCACACGCATCAAGCATCTTGGCTTTGATGCACAATTTACCCCCCCCCCCCTTTCCCCCCGCAGAACATTTGCCAAACAGTCATCAGCCGCATGACCCACATCTCGGATCAATTTGTTGTCTTCAGCGTATCCCTCCGATCGGGTGGCCACCAGCCCAGCCAGCAATCAGATACCCACATAACTTTGGGTTAATCACCGCCGCTGCCGATGGAACAACAAATATTATCTCACTGGATATGTGACACGGCGACCGATTCATCGGTTGGTCGTCATGTCGTTGTCGTCGTCCACTTGTCATGGACTTGGACATCAGACACCTCGCGCCGAATCTAATGGCTCGTTTCTATGGGGAATAAATACAGCCACGTCGATGGTAGCGAGCACAATCGGCATACCATTTAGATAAGAAAATGGATCGTCGGACTATAGTGTTTGTTCTGGCTGGCTAGTCAGAACGATCGTCATCATTGTCAAATGGATATCTCGCGCTCGCGCCTGGGCTTGCTATGGTGTACTGGACACCTGGCGACTTTGGAGTTTCGGCTGACACAGCAACTTGGTGGCTGTGTTATTGGACTCTGATGCGGAGAGTCAACGGCGATGGGCCGTCTCAGTTATCTTTCAACCAGTGACCGACGCGCATAGTAAAATACTATAATAAAGTTTATCCAAGAAACCTCTAAATTGCGGTACTTTTCATTTGTCGTTCCCATTTCTGGGTGCAACTCTTTACTTTTCTTAATTTCAACTGCTAGAATATTCTTGGAGATAATATACCGGAACACGCTATTTATCGTCGTGTCGCAAAATTGATGTAGGTATTCCAGAATCACAACAACTGTCAAAAAATCCAAAACAAGATTACCTACACATTTCGCATGTCACGCGCTTTGAGATTGTAATCCCTCTCCAGGGTCAGCCGCAAAAGTATGTATGTCTACATAAATATAGGTATATACTTAACCCGGTGAAGTCCTATCTCAACAAGGACTACCACTTTAGTTCAAAGGTCTTACTTATTACGCACGATTCGGATAGCGCTATAATGTCGGATTAAGATGCGCTTCGCTGAGTGCCTTAATTCGACGTCACTATGTCAAAGCCAACCACACATCTAGACGGTATGTAATTCCATGAGATGTTATCCAAGTCAATCAAACTTCAACCACTGCATCAAGCAAGTAAGTGCAAGTGAGTTACATGATGGTCAAGGTCAATGATATTGCTGTCACAAACACAAAGCATTCATTTAATAAGCATGCCATCCATGCAATGCTCCAATCAGTCATCTCAAGCGGTCAACCCACGGCGACTAACCACTGTAATTGTATAGATATAGATATAGACGACAGACGCGACGCGCTCCCCTGCATACCAAAAGAGAAGAGGCGATCTATTGTTGCGTGATACCGCGAAAAACATGCGATCCAGTGATCTGTGCGAGTGTTTTTTCTTAAGCTGCTGCTGCTGCTGCTAATCTTTGACTTGTTTTTTTTTCTTGAAATTATTTTTTGTCAAATGCGTCAAGAGAGGAAGTAAGATTGACGTTTTCCACTTGCTGGAGCTCACTGCCTAGATTAAGTGCGTGCTTCTAAGCTTCCCGAATCAAATTCCCCTTCCTCCCAATAATGGCGACGTGATCTAAATTGAAATTAGATTCAAAAAACAATACGTAAGTTATGCGCTCGTAAATCGTAATGCGGACATTAAGTGCGAGAAAAAAAAGCTAAATAACGCATCAACTCGCCGAACAGCATTGAGTGAGTCATTTCCGTGCAACAAGGTGGTAGGCTAGTAGATATACCTACAATTAAAGTGATACTAAACGGCTCATGATTCATTAATCTTAATTAAAGATGAGGTCTTGCTAGGTTATTGAGATTGTTTTGAAAACAAATTGTTTATATGTACGAATTGTTGCATAAGTTGTCTACTCGTACTTAGCATGATGTCATGATAAAGAACAATTGAGGATCATATTTAGAGTTACTAAAACAATCCGAGGATAATTATTTAGCCCAATTGAAACACGGCCTAAGATCAGCTTCTTTTAATGTTCCACATCTCAGAATTGAGAAATTTCATATTGGTTTAGTGATGATAGGTAATTACTTATTGTCTTATATATTTTTAAAAATAATTGAATTGAAGCAGATCATTTGAAACATCATTTGAAGTAAATCAACTTCAGTTCGTGCGTCAACTCTTTTGTTTTTCGTGAAGCAATTATTATTTTTTAATAAGCCGTGATCTTGAATATTCAGTTTATAATTTTAAAAGTCCAATGTTCATAATTATGTATTCATAATTTATGATACAGCTATATAACATATGCTGCTGACGCATCTAAACCAAAAACAAGGCATCTGGGCATATCTGTAGATAGAAATGCAAATTCACTTCCCCGGGCAATATTACCACACAATTCACATCAATATTCAATGGCTGCTCACTGTCTACTCACCTACTCACCTACGCGCCATAATGTCTTCTCTTGTATGTAATCTCTCATCAAAGACATAATAAGTTTCATAGCAACAGCAACATTACCATAAATTGAAAGTTGCTCCTTTAGCGACAATTAAGATCGCATCTGCATTTTGTTGTTCGAATGTGCATTGGAGTTTGGAGTTTCTTCATTTCTCTTGTCGATTACAAAATGTGTCTGTGAATTTGCATCGGAAATTTAATTATTCCGTTGTGCATAACCCGCACTCCCCACTTTCTACGCTGGTTACCAGTGGTTACCACCGGTAAGTATGACATCTGCATCGAAATACGGTGCCATGGCGGAACAAATCTCATAATGCGTTGGCGCCAATCATGTGCGACGACCGACGACGACATTATCGATTACACCACAGAGTGTTCAACAAGCATCACCTTCATAACGCATTGGGATGCATTCAATTTATTTGCCTTACCCTTCATGCGTTGTATAATCCTCCGACGAAATCAAGAGAAATACAAAATTTAAATTTATAATTGCAACCGTTAACATTTACCTATACAAACAACTATAATATCTACCACATTCGCACACATGCACTGCGTGTAAGCAATTAAACGGTAGTAACTTCGTAAAAATAATAATTCGACAAACAACTGAATTTGCATACATTAGTTAACCAAATAAAAGAAATATCGGTTCAGCTGTATGAATATTTATGTGTGTTTAATTGCCATCCCTAGATGGCAGCACGATGTAATTAAATCAATCCGTGCGAATTTCTTTGGAATTCATTAAGCGTTAGATGCGAAACGAGCCATCAAACTGACTGGGCTTCAAGAGTCAAGGTCATTTGGGCAGTTTTATGCGAGCTTTTTGTATGATCCATTATAGCCTACGATTTAACCTAGAAATATGGAAACAACTGCGGAATCAAGTCTAGTTAAGAGATGTATCATAAAATTGTTAAATCAACATATGTTACATTGACATTTTCCACTTCTTACATAATTGAATATTCAAAAAAAATATTATAGATCAAACTATGTATTGACTTTGAGCGTGCTGACCAATTAACGAGTTTGGTTTGATTATTAAGAAAAGAACAGATTTATAATCTTGACGACGAAACTAGTATAATAATTAAATCATCCATCGTATCCCTCATCCCTAAATCGGTGTTTGAGGAATCTTGCTCCAGAAACAAAGAACTAAAGTTTTACCAAAGGCAGTAAGGACAAACGTGGTAACAAATCCTTTAGATGTGAGGGAGGAAACCTTGTAGCAGAATCATGGTAATAAAAACTACTCGCTTAACGGCAATAATGATAGCCATAACTTTCGGCCATTCATAGGCGTAGCGGGGGTTCGAGCCGTGGGGGGGGGGGGGGGGGGTGAATTTCATTAAAATGCCGACTTATTTCAGGAACTTGCCGACTGTATAGAAATCATGAAAATCGGCCCAGCGATTATTCATTCCATAGAAGATGTTTTTTGTATGGGAGATGCCACGCTCCTTTTTGACCAATTTTGATCAATCTTAACAGGAACACCCCTGGGCTAATACCTAAAGGACCATTCACATAAGAGCGACCAGCTACCTACAATCGAACGACTATTCGCAAGTTTTGACAGCCCGTTCACATGAACACTTTTATAGGTCGCGGCATTTCGCGAATTCCAGCCATCAGTTTTTACCCTCAATGTCTAGTTTTAGGTTAAGTTCAAACGAATGTTTTATCCGCTAGTTTGTGGAACCCTAATTAAATGATGTGGATTGCGAATAAACTTTGACAATTCGCGCCAAGGGTGTTTTCGTTCACGGCAAAAAGTTTGTAATTCGAAATTTCGTTATTTAAACTGTTTATAAACTTATTTTCTTAATACATTTTGATGGGATAATTAATTATCCTCCTCTTGGCCCAAACACACGTTTGCCACGAATTGTTAAAGTTCGCAATCTACATCAATAAGCCGCGAACTAACGAATAACACATTCCTTCGAATTTAACCTCAAATTAGAAATGCCAACAGTACTTTTAAAATCGAATCTAAACTCGCTAAATTTTAAGGATTTCAGTCGGCAAATTCACCGATGCCCACCGTCCTTTTTAAAATCGAATGGAAACTCGCTAAATTTTAAGGATTTCAGTCGGCAAATTCACCGATGCCCACCGTCCTTTCTAAAATCGAATGGAAACTCGCTAAATTTTAAGGATTTCAGTCGGCAAATTCACCGATGCCGACCGTCCTTTTTAAAATCGAATGGAAACTCGCTAAATTTTAAGGATTTCAGTCGGCAAATTCACCGATGCCGACCATCCTTTCTCAGATCGAATGGAAACTCGCTAAATTTTAAGGATTTCAGTCGGCAAATTCAACGATTCACCGATTTTAAGGAGTTCATGTGGAACCTTTGAAAATGCCGACTTTTGTATACATTTACAAGTTTAAAAACCTATACCTAATGGAAATCCAACTTAAGATCTAATTTTTGAAAATTGATCGTTGATTTGCCGACTCTTGAAAAGCGTGGGGGGTGCGGGGGTGGTCACGTTTAATGCATTTCCTCAACTAGGATCTCAAGACATGGTATTCAATCCGTACCATCAGGCAAGCGCCCTCTAAGTAGACCCAGGATAAGTTGGTTAGATCAAGTCCATAATGTCTCCTCTACCCGTATGGGGATTGCTCTTGATGCGTTAGAGTCGATGGAGTTATGGAGGGTCCACTTTAATGCATAAGCGGGACATAATGCATAAGAACTTTACACTACTTGAATTGAAACTCACATGGTCATGGTCAAACTTTTTTAGAAAATACTCTGGAATACATTCAACCCTCGAAACAGAAGAATATCAAACCGACGAGCATCAAAACAAAAAGCTGTTGGTTTCAAGATTTTAATTTCTTCCATGGATTTCCAAATTCGATTTAATTTGTTGGAATTTATATAGAAAAATCATGATCTCGAAATATTTATTCAAAAAACTGGAATACGTAGGTAAAGGAAAATATAAAAAGCACGAACGACTGAATGGAATATTGTGATTCATGCTTAAGACAAAACACAAAATCGCGGATTTCCATAAAAATTTGAGAGTAGGATCAGTGGCAAGAGGATTTTGCTTTTAACACCAGATGAAAATATCCTTGGTCGTTTCGATAAAAAAACATTGTTTGTAAGATATTCCATCTTGTTAATGTTGTTGGGGTTTCAACGAAGAGCCTTAAGAACTGTATAGCGACATCGACCTAGACGAAAACCCGCCAGATTGGGTCTTTAAGATAGCTAGAATATTAGAACTAATGAACATAAGCTTTGGACTCTGCATAATCCTCGGCGAAGTTGGTACGCATGATTAGAAGACATTAACCAACTGGTTTTAAAGGCCTAGTGAGCTATGCGCATTTCGGGGCCTACATTTTTTTAAAGCTTAATGATTCACACTTAGAAGCGCAGCCATTTAAGACATTGCGATCTTAGTGAAAGTGGGAGCGCTAAGCCAACTAAATATAATATCTATTTATATGGAAAGTATGTTCTCCTAAATAGGTGTGCAAATAAGTGAATATGGTGTGTGGGCACACCATCTCAGATAATACTTTTTTATTACGTTACGGCCCAAAGAAATGTAAACAGTTCCAAATTAATAACCAAATAAACGGACTTAGTTGCCTGTTCGGCAACAAACTCAGTTTTCCAATATCGCATACGACTTCCAATGGAGAAACAGCAAGTCATCTCTCTCATCAAATAAATCATTATCACACATTTTGCTATTCATAATTTCATCGGAATCGCAAATTACCGTGGTCAAGAATCAAACGCAAACAAGTAACACAAACAAACAGTTTCCTAAAAGCATCTTCCAGCGAATTTCCACTCTTCGAAACAAAACACTCTACGGAAACTTATATTTTCCGTGGAAAACCAAACATTCTGCCATGACTTGGTTGTTTAAAGTTCCGTGGTATTAATGCCAAGGTACACACAAACACAATCCAGTGCTAACGTTTTTAATACTGCAATAAACTTGACAATAATTATTATATTCACACTGACAGATGAGTTCAGTTGTCAGATGAATAAAAAAAGTGTGATATTTACTAATCGCTTTGACTGATGAGGTGACTAATCTTTTCGATTCGTTGCAGATACAATGGGTTAGGTATAATTTGTTTATATAAGTATTTAGTTAAAATAAATGCGTAATTAGTGAACAAATTTAATAGCCTTACAACAATATTATTGTAATTGAGATAATTGACAGCGCTGCCTGGTGTTTGCGTAGGTAAGGTATTATACAAATCAATCAATAATCTGTGATTAAATTAATTGCTCTATTTGTTAACAGGTTTAGTTATATTTGCTAAGTAGATCGAAGACACTAATGGAATAGATAATTCATTCTTCAAGTTGTCTACAATGACATACAAACAAGTTAACCAATTAAGTATTATTTTATAAGTTTTAGAATGAACTACAGCAAGGGACTAATGTAGGTAATTAGGTTGTCAATAAATCAATGTAAATGCATTTTGATTGTAGTTGGGCTAAAATAATGAAAAAGTCAGTCTCTGACTGCTGCGAAAAAGTTGGCCTAAATGTCAACCCCAGAAAGCTGAAAAAAAAAAAAACAACTCTGCTTAGTGTTTCAATCTCACCGAGGCCTTTGATGTCAAAAAAGGATTTAGAGAAGGTGATGTGCTGTCATTTGACTTTTTCAATATCATTCTTGGAAAAATTGTGCGAAAATCGCAAGCAAACACCAGAGGGGCACAATTTTCCAAAAGTCTGTGCAACTACTCGCATACGCGACGACATCGACATCAATGGCAGAACACAGCGAGCTGTCACTAGTGCGTTTGCAAGTATTAGCACAGAAGCGGCAAAAATGTGTTTAGTGGTGAATGAGGGCAAAACAAAATATATGCTGACAACAAGAAAAGATACACAACATCGACAAATCGAACAGAACGTCACGATAGACTCTACTCTACTCTACGAGCTGCACAAAGCACAACGACGTCGACCAGGTCAGAAAAGTACGTATCAGCCGACTAAGATGGCTGTGACATGTAGAGCAAATGGACATTAACGCTCCGGCGAAGAGTCTTCGATTCCAACCCAGAGGGACAACGCAGTAGAGGAAGACCTCGTCTTAGGTGGCGCGAATTAAAACACTTGTTTCTTACTTTTAAAATTAAACAATATTTATTTGGAACTATGTCCTTTATTATTGAAATACTTTTTACTAATTCTAAAAGGAGCTTAAGGCTACTATGTAGTTACAATAAGACTATCGATAAATTCATCATACAGTCGTATTTATATATTTTTCTTATCTATCTACAAGGAGACCCAAGCGTACAATCGTCTTGCTTGATAATGAAGAAGAGATAATATTCCAACATTGTATACAAACGATATTATCTCTTGTACATATGTTATCATTGTAGCGTTGTGTGCAAGACTGTACTAGAGGCTAAAGATATCATTGAATACAAATAATGTTATCTTTTTTCTCAATATGTTTTGCTATGGATACTTAACTCCCCCCCTTGTTAAACGAAATCGTCCCGATTTTTCGACGCTATTTTTAACATTTCTCTTTCATAAGTTTTGTTATATGCGTCAATCTTTTTTTGTTTTTGACGATCTGTTATACATTGTATAGTTTTTATCATTACGTACGTAAATGCTAGAATAACAATCAGTGTTACAATTGTGTATATAGTTGATAATATCGGTTTTTCTTCAAAAGGAATAATTAGTTTTTTTAAAGTATCTATGTTATCGAATTTGTACATTGTATCTTCTTTAATTATTTGGTCGATGTAAGACTCTGAATTATGATTTCTTAATATAACTTCTTTAATTTGCTTATGCATGTTTTTGTATATTTTATCGTCTAGATTTATAGTATTTTCATAAGTAACTAAGTTTATACAATTAATTGTTTGATTATTTAACTTATGCTTACCGCTTAATAACATAACACCGGATTCAATTTCTAAGTCGTAATCGTATTCTTGTTTAATGTTGCATTTTGAAGTTATATTCTTTAAAAGTGGAATAAGACAATTTTCTTCTTCAAAGTTAATTTCACAAATGTTTTTACTTAGATGATTTTGACAATTTCTTGTTCTTAAATAAGTTTGGTTACATAAGGCAATTGTTTTATCTGTAATGATTTTTCCATGTTTTGAATTTAAAGGTGTTACTTTATACAATTTACATGATTTAATTAGAACTGGATATTTATATATTGTGATGAAGAATTCATCAGTTCTAGCTAAAAATATTTTAGAGTACTCAAGTATATTTATTATGGGTACTTGAATTATTTCATGTTGAATAATATTTTTAATGTCATCTAAGTCTAGGCTTTCTGATAAATATTCATTATTTTTTGCTGCATTAATTGTTCTGGTCAATAATAATAATTGTTCGTACACTTGTTCTATTACTAAATGTTCTTTAAGGCTCTGACCTTCGAATTGTTGCAAAATTTGTTCAAATCTAGAATTTATAGTTTTTTGTTTATTATTGTTTTCTATGAGATTATTTATACTCGTTTCTATGTTAACTAAGTCATAATGGTCAGGATTACCAAACACATATTTGAAAGCTGTTCCTAAAAAGTTAATTGATCTAGTATGCCTAGTATGTTCTTGTAATTGGTCTGCTAAATTCTTAATTTTACTTAACCAAATTTTTTCTTCCTGTGTAGGTTGATATTTACTAGTTACGATATTTACGTAAGGTTGAAATATCGAAGTCAGGTTGGTGGCATGTAACAAATAAGTTTGTTCTTTGAATAAATACACGTCATCTGTTTGCGTAAGTATAAACTTCTTGTTTAGTATCTCAGTTATTTGAACGTTTCCTTGCCCTTCTTGACTCTGTACAATTCCTAGTAATGTTAGGAATATTAATATTTTCGTCATCTGAAAAATGATAATTCTTTATGTTATCCTTGTGAATTTTTATTCCTTCTTTAGAGATTACCGTGTCTCCTTTATCTTCTTCTACTATTCTTGTTATGTATCTAGCGTTAGATTTCTTTCTAAGACCTGTGATTCTTACCATTATCTTATCTCCTTTTTTATACTCTCTGTGTCGAGTTCCTTTATTTAGACGTTCGATCACTTTTTTGGATGCTGAGTTTAGTTTATTTATTATAATTTCACTATTTCTATATTTATTTTGATTAAAGAAAATGTCTCTAGGTTTCAAACCGGTAACTGAGTGTATAGAATTATTTAATTCACGCACTGTTCTAAATATTTCTTCGATAAGTCTTGTTTTATTCTGAATTGTGAATATTCTAGACAGTTCAGTTATTGTACCGTTTACACGTTCTACCTGACCGTTAGCTGTCGATCTGTATACTGGAGTTTCTACTTTAGTTATGTTGTATTTCAAACACATTTGGTTCACCATTTCTGTTTTGAATCCCTTCTCGTTATCTGTCATGAGTCGTTCACATTTTGGGAAATAATTAGATAAGACCTCTTCCATAACGTCGTACAGTCTGTTTCGAGTTTCGATTTCCCGAAGGATTGTATATTTAGAATACTTATCTACTGTTACAAGGAAAGTATACTTGTCGTTGAAGTATATGTCCATATGAATGTGTGTTCCCACATGTGTTGGTATTTCTGAATTATTCAGAGGTTCTCTGATAGGTTTTCTTTCATATTTTCCAAATAGACATGCTATGCATTTTTTGTTGAAACTCTTTGCTTGTTTATTTAGATCGGGCCAGTAATATTTCTCTGAGATTTCTTGTATATTGTTACGTAACCCTCGGTGTGCTCTTTCATGAGTTACCCTTACAAGTTTTAGTTGTTCCTCCAAATTTGTCACGTCTTGAAGTTTTCTTGGTGTGAATATAAATCTTACTAGTGGGAATTCTTTTTTTATGTTTTCACCATATTTGTATATGTTTTCAAATTTCGTATGCAAAGCTACAATCTTTTGGGGTTGTATAACTTCTTTCATCTGCCTTAGTAAAGAGTCTTTGTCCTTAAACTTTATTATGAGTCTTATTTTGTTACCAAAATAGATTTGTGTTTCGATATTATTTGTTATATCTTCAATAAGTTCGAACTGTGCAGTGTATGCATTAAAAGGCTGATTCACAGTTTTTATTATATCATTAGAAGAACTTTCAGCTGAATGTGCTGTTTCTATGGTAGAAGTATTTATGCGTTGACGTGATAATGCGTCAGCTACAAGATTTAGGTTTCCTGGTTTATAAACTAATTTTGCTCCAAAGTCTTCAATGATTCCCTTCCAACGTTTCAGCTTTGTGTTGGGATTTTTTTCTGATACAGAATATATAAGGCTCTGGTGATCGGTATATATGGTTAAGTCTGCTATACCATATATGTAGTTTCTGAGTTTTTGTAAGGACCATATGATCGCTAATAGCTCTTTCTCGTTTGTGCTATAGTTCTCTTCTGTCTTACTCAGTGTTCTTGACAAGAAGTGTATAGGTTGCTTATTCTGACTTAGTACGGCTCCAATAGCTATGTTGGATGCATCAGTAGTAAGCTCGAATGGTTTACTATAATCCGGTTGAAAAAGTTCGACTTGTTCTTTCAAATAATTTTTTAAAATTCTAATCGCTTCTAATGCTGAATCATTCAGATTTAACTTAATATTTTTACTTTGTTTTTTGTTTACTTTACCGTTATCTCCTCGTAAATATAATGTCAGGGGCTTGGCTATGCTTGCGTATCCCTTTATAAACTTACGATAGTAACCTGTAAGACCTAAAAATCCTCTCAAATCCTTTACCGTTTGTGGGACTGGAAAATTTTCTATAGCTGCTATTTTCTCAGGGTTCGTAGTGATTCTACCATGTCTGATTATGTGACCTAAGTATTCTACTTCTTCTTGAAAAAACTTACTTTTCTCATCAGATATTTTTAATGTGGCTTTATTGAGTACGTCGAATACTTGACTTATGTGCTGTATATGTTCTTCCTCAGATGAAGAATATATCAATACGTCATCAATGTAAACGTGTACGAATTTACCTACAAAGTCTCTCAAAATGTCGTCCACGCATCTCTGAAATATGCTTGGTGCATTTTTGAGCCCGAAAGGCATTCGTTTAAATTGATATTTTGCGCCATTTATAGCAAAAGCTGTTTTTTCTTTATCATCTGTTTTGATTTTAATTTGGTGGAAACCTGACTCCAAATCTAACGTTGTAAAGTACTTGGCTTTACCTAAATTTTGAATTGTCATGTTGACATCCGGAATGGGGTATCTGTCTGTTACAGTGTGAGCGTTAAGTTTTTGGAAATCAACAACCATGCGCCGTTTTGGTTTTCCTTTTTCGTCCAAACCTTTTTTAGGTACTGTCCATATGGGACTGTTATAAGGACTATGGCTTTTTTCTATTATATCGTCATGTAAGAGTTTCTGTATTTCTTTGTTTACGAATTCGTTATCTGCTATGGGATATGGATATTGTTTAACATAAACCGGATTATCATTGGTCGTCCTAATGCTTGCTTCTATAGTATCTGTAAAGGGTAACGGTCCTATGCTGTTATTAATCTTCATCAGTCTATCTATGTCTGCTTTATAAATATTATTTTCCCCAATTATGTAATTAATTTTCTGAATAGATTCGACACTGCTTATGGTAGTTAGAGTCATATTACTGAAATTTATTTCCGCGTTTAGAACTTTAAGTCCTTCATATCCTAATATCATATCAAAAGACTGAATATCCTCTAATTCAAAAAATGTTATATTTTTCTTTAATATCCTAACTACTTTCTTTGTATCTACCATAGAATAACCATGCATTGTTTTTATTTTTATAGGTTTAATTTTAATTTTTTCGCTAGAATCGCATTTTCTATTAATGTAATTATGGGTTGCACCAGTATCAATAAGAATTTTGTAAATTTTCTTATGAATAGTACTAGTTAAATTTAAGCAGGGCAACCCGTCTACTAGTTTAAATGATCTATTCTTATGTTATTATTTACCATACATTCCGTTTCATCTGCTTCTGCATATGTACTGCTGACATCGTCTCTGCGTTGTTGTCGGGAGTTATTTACTCTCTGCTGCTTGAAGTTCTGCTGATAAGATCGTTGCGGTCTGTTGTGTGTGTTGAAACTCCCGCTGTGTTCACGTTTCGCTGGTGGATTATATACATCGGGTTTGCATTGATTCCAATTTTGTCGCTGTGCATGTACAATTTGTCTCGAGTTTATCTCCATCGGCTGTGGTCCTTGATTGTGTTGCTGCATATTATCGTATTGCTTCTGGGGTTGATAATTCGTTGTTTGGCTCGAATAATTTGGTCTTCTTTCGTTTCTGCGTTCATGTGGCATATTTTTGTGGTGCTTATCTTGAGTGAGATGTAAATGCCTGTGCACATTATCATGTTCTATTCTGCGAGCAATTGCGAATGCGTGTTCTAGATCATTTATTGTAGCTGAATATAATGATCCTCTTGTAAAGTTGTCACTCATACCATCAATGAATATACGAACTGCGTCGTCGTTAGCATTTTTAATTAGTCTGTCGATTATATTCGGCGGATCACCTGACATAGTGATTTTTGATATTATTAAATTGAGATTTTTATTTATCTCGTCGTGGTATTCAGACAGTGTGCTTCTTTTTTGCGTGATGGCTTTCATCATGTCTTGTAGCACGTATAGAGGTTCTTGATTAGAGTACGTATAATCTAATCTGTTACGTATCGCCTCAAAATTAAAAATTGTGTTATAATTAGTTAACACATTCGCGGCTGCACCCTGTATTTTACTTTTCACTATAGTCAATGCTGCTGCGTACTTACTGTGTGTTTTGAAGTTTTTAATGCTGTCCATTAATCTGGATGCTTCTTCGCGCCACGACCGATAATTTGATTGATCGCCGTTGAAAATAGGTAGGCTTTTAAATGCGTCTAACTGTATTTCACTACCATCTGTATATGTGGTTCTTATTTCCTCTAGCACAGGTATGTTTGGTACTATGCCTAATCCAGATTTTACTTCATTTAGTTTTGTTTCTAAATTAGTGTTTATTTGATTTTGGTTAGTTATTATTGCTGCTAACCTTGCATTCTCTGTGCGTGTGTGCTCTAGGGTTTGTGTTACTGTGTTGCACCTGGTTTCTAAAGCTTCTAATCTTGCCATTAATACTGCGAGTTGTTCCATTTTGAACTCGTGTCTGTTGTCGTCGAATTTGTGTGTTTTTTTTCTCCACATATACACTTTCACTGAATTGCTTAGCTGCTTCGTATGAAGAAGCTATATTTGTACCTGCTATGCTAGGTAATTCTTGTAACCGGTAACGCGAGTGTTCTGTTTATACTAGATTTCACTACTTGTTCCCGAGGTCCGCTCGATTGAAGTTAAAAAGTATATTTAACCTCCTGGCAGGATCGCCAATTAAAACACTTGTTTCTTACTTTTAAAATTAAACAATATTTATTTGGAACTATGTCCTTTATTATTGAAATACTTTTTACTAATTCTAAAAGGAGCTTAAGGCTACTATGTAGTTACAATAAGACTATCGATAAATTCATCATACAGTCGTATTTATATATTTTTCTTATCTATCTACAAGGAGACCCAAGCGTACAATCGTCTTGCTTGATAATGAAGAAGAGATAATATTCCAACATTGTATACAAACGATATTATCTCTTGTACATATGTTATCATTGTAGCGTTGTGTGCAAGACTGTACTAGAGGCTAAAGATATCATTGAATACAAATAATGTTATCTTTTTTCTCAATATGTTTTGCTATGGATACTTAACTCGCGCACAGTGGAAGTGGACCTCAACCAAGTTGGAGTGCGCAACTGGAGGCGGTTAGCCAAAGATCGGGCTAAATAGAGAGGAGTGTTGGTTGAGGACCAGGTCTACCACGGACTGTAGCGCCATCTTCGTAAATAATGTAAATTATAGAAATTAAATTGCAAAATTTAAAAAAAATCCCCTAAGTCTCTTTCTAAACAATCCTATTTTTGGGTCTTCCTTAATTTGTGTTGATACATGTAAGCTTAAGACAAAAAATATGGAATTCGTAAAACTTAACTAAAAATGATGATTGACCAAGAACACGAAATGTACATTTTATTCGCAATAGTCAATCATTATTGCTAATTACGTTATGCGGTTAAATTACATTATTTGTGATTATAGTTGGAGATTTTATCATATTATCGTAAGTCGTGACTTTTATACGCAATTGTGAAACCTATAATTCCATGTTATTAGAGCAGCAACAAGGTTTGTTCGACGTGGCCAGCCCTAGTGCGCCCTAGTGTGCACTGAGAAGTGTCAGTGAATTTTCGTGGCTGCCAAAAAACCCAAGGAAACCCCAGAAATGTAATCTCACGTCGAACACGAAAAATGCAACCCTGAACCTGTCACTAAAAAAATTTAGTAATATACATATTTAACACCAGCAATAACATTAAATTTGTTCAATTAATGATTGTAATGTTGAAAAACACATTTCTTTTAACATTTAGTAGTGCTGCACAAGTCAATAATTCACCAAAAAATGATTTCACACAAATGACAGCTACGATTGACAGCAAAATCCAGCACTGAACTCTTGCCCTGACTGAATACCTAGGGTCAGCTCAGTGCTCAACTAGGGCGCCCCAGTGCTCACCTCGAACACAGGTTTTCAGTCAGTGCGAACTCAGTGCTATATCGAACGCCATAGGGCTAACCCAGTGCGCACTAGTGCGCCCTAGGGTCCACGTCGAACAAACCTAATGTTCCCAAACAATAAAACATGTCAATAATATATGGAGTGCAATATTATTAGATTCAGATGGATTGCAGCTTTACTGTTTAATTGTCTTTAGCTGTCTTAAGAAGACATGCATTTACCAAAAAATTTACTTTAAATTGACAGATTCTTCTGACGATTTTTAAGAGAAGTCTTTTTTCGTTCCTCTAAATTGAAAGTAGATAAATTTCGAATTTGTTTGTAAATATTTTTTACAGAGAGGTCAAATCCTCGAGACTCCGCATAAAAGTATATTATATCTAGAAATTAGGGCACTAATTGGACTAAATGATTCTATGAATATTTTCGTCTTATGGAGCTAGTTAGCTCTCAATGGAACACAGGCATTTGGAATATAAAAAATTCCCAGCTTTTCACAAAGAAAAAAAAAAATCATGTTATATGATTCAAAGATAATTCGTAGACTTGTTATTCAAATGCAATACTTGCTACCCCCAAAACATTTCGAGGAAAACTAAACCAAATTCAAGTGTTAGAGTAAGTGCGGCAAATGTGGCCCAGGTGGGTAATATGGCCCACCATTATAT